>CM061476.1:11517500-12767500 GCA_030770085.1 Oryza coarctata | reverse complement strand
ACACGCCGGCATCATCTTCGCCTCCTCGCCAACAAGCACGAGCGCCGAAGGAGGAGGCCAGAGAGGGGGGAGAGGAAGGAGCCGACGACGGCGACATGGATCCCAGGATCGCCCTTCTCACCGCGGGCCAGGCGACCTTGTCGGAGAAAGAGAGGGAGGAGGAGGGGATGCACCGGAGGAGAGCCTGGCCCGCGGCGGCTAGTGGGACCAAGGAGGTGGCGAGAAGAAGCCAGGCAGAGCGCCGTCGATGCCGAGCATCGCCTTCCTCCCCCGGGAGCTCGAGATCCGCCACCGCGCCGCACCGGATCTGGAGGCTCGGGATGAGTGCAGCGGAGGGCGAGGCCGATGAAGAGGACGACGACGAGAAGAAGCGGGGTTCCGCGAAGCCGGCGGCGGCCCGGAAGAGTAGGGGATGGGTAGGTGGAGCCGATGGGGACCGCGCCAGCCAACTCCTCTTCTCCTCAGCGGGCCTTCGTGGTGCAGGAGCAGTAGCTCGAGGAGGCCGTTGGGGGAGCTCGACCCGGGTGGCAGCGGCGTGATGGCTCGACGAGGGCACCGGCCGTCGCGTCTCACTTCCCAGGATGGGCTCACGACGACTCGACTTTGAGCAGCGCCGCCACACACACCGCTAGTCAACGGCTCAACGCCCACCTCTCCGCCTCGGGCGGTCCTCTCCAAGACCCCAAGCCGACTCGTCTAGGCCACCACTACCGTGTGTACCGTCGCTGCTTGCCGCCGACGGAGGTTGTGGAGACCGCAGCCATCGTCGTCCAATCTCGACCGCAGCGAGGGACTTGAGAGAGTGAGGGTCGCGCGGCTGACGGCGGATGGGCGCGTACTCCGACCCCGTCCCCGCGGATCTCCAGGGCAGTCGCAACAGCACTGTAGCATGCGCCGACGCCAGCGGCGAGTAGCCCTCGACCGACGCCGGCGAAGCCAAAGAGGAAGGGGGAGAAAAGGAGTGAGGATGTGTGAGGTGGCTGTGGTTTTTTTTCTTCTAGCTGACATGCGGCCCCATAGTCTTTTTAATAGAATTATCATGTAAACACCGTGTCAAGTATGACGCGCAGGACAAAAGTATGGTCAACATGCCATGTAGAAACTACGTATGCACTACGTAGAATAAAATTATCATCCAATGACCGGTTGAGCGAGCTAAAACAATCTCAGCAGGAAGGTACAATGGACTTATTCCCAAAATGAACTATCAATCCATCTACAGTACTCGGCCCGTCGTCTCTTCTATCTTGGCCTCTGCACGGCCTGATCTGAGCTACACGGCAATTCAGAACTCATCCTGTAAAACCTCCATAGTTTCATAACTCGATCAGAAATTCAGAACTCCAAAATTAAATTACCTTGCCTTTTTTTTCTTCCTAGGCCTCGTGCGTGCCACATGAAGCCTTGGCCAAGACTCTAGGTTGGGCATTTGTCTCCTCCTCCCTTCTTTTCAAATCTTCGCAGATCACCAGGATCAAAAAACCAAGCCATGCCATATCTCTATCTCCTCTCTCTTTTCTGTCAGGGCAAGCATGCATGCAACGACATCTCCTTTATCCTATCGCAGCAGCTAGCAGTAAACATCACGTCGGCACACATATATATATATATATATATATATATATATATATATATATATATATATATCATCCATCCACAGCATGTGATAGTGATACCCACCGCTATCTCTTCCGTTCCAAAAGATAAAAACTGATGCTACCATCTCCCAAACCAATGCCAATATATTGCTTAAGACAATTAATCCGATGGCTCAGAGAAATTGCCCAAGACAGCCCACAGCGTGTTGGTGGTTAATTAGTGCACACACGTCTGCACGGTGAAGTACAATATATTATATTATATTATACTACACACTGTAAGCACAACCACACACAATGATACTGATGAAGATTGCTGGATAGATACGACTAAAGCTTGATCGATCGACCACAACTTACGCCGATGATTGATCATCAATCGTCGTAACGTCACTAGCTAACCTTTAAATTGTAAATGCCGTGTTCCCTGCTTGGCACGACTCGATCTCGCTAACGAAAAACTTTTGTAGTAACAATAACTGGAGCCATCAACTTGCATGGTCGCACGCGGAGTCGTCGTGAGGCTGCGACCAGCCCACAGCGTGTTCCCGACCGACCACACACAGACACAGGTGATAGACTGCACACAGCGGCACACGTACGTACCACCCGCATCCCATCATGGCACCATTCATCCGTCCGTCCAATCGATCGATAGATAATGCGTCCGTTATTAAAAACCGGCACGGTCGGTCGAGAGAATCATTTGGGTTGGAGCGGCCGGCACGGAGACCAGAATACCACCCGATTGCGTCGTCGACGCGGCAACCGACGACGTGGGCGCGCGCGCGCGGCAGCTTACGTGCCTGCGGCCGTGTCACGGGCCGGCCCAGTCTAAAGGACTGCACCAGCGCGAGCAAGCTTAGCGGCTCAACCCAATACGAGAAAAACAGGACGCTACAACGGCTAGTTTTATATGGGCCTTTACGGTCAGGGTGACCCATTCATCCTGGCCTAATTACGAAGAAATTCTAAACCCAAATGCCAGTACAAAAAGTCCATTGCCTCCCTCAACATTGGCCAAGTTTAATTTGTATTCCTCGACCGCAACACTGGATACGGAGACTCCCAAAACTATCAAAATTATCTTTACTCCACCCTTCTTTCTCTCTATCTCCTAGAAGGTGGTGGGCAACGACAAGATGACGACAGAGCAATAGGCCTTGTCAAGGGACACATGATAGAGAGGTGTAGCACTAAGTGGAGGCCTTCTTCCCGCTGGCCAATGGTGCTCAATGCTAGCTACCGTGCCCCTCGTCATCCCAAGGCTTGCCTCTAGAGCAAAGATGTTCTTCCTACCTTTCATTGTTGCTAAGGGAGCACTACCGCCGCATCAAAGGAGAGAGAGTAGTCCATTACCACATCTCAATATCCTTGGCTCCAGAGAGAGTGAGGAAGAGGGTAAGAGACCAATGTGAGAGGGTATGATGGTAGAGCAGCAAGATGGTGATGATCGTGGCAAAGAGAAGGAATAGCAAAAGCGTGGTGCCCATCACTGCAAACTAGACGCCAATGCCGACGCTATCGCCCTCCACTATCACCACGATGGCGACCAAGATCCAACGCCATCCTCACCCTTTACCAAACAATAGTAGCCATATTTTCCTAGCCGTCGTAGGGATTGGAAGCAACAACTGGTACGTGGGAATTAGAAGAAGTCATAGTACCGACGACGAAGAAGGGAGGATAGTAAGCGACATCAATAGGGAACGGGAGGGAGAGCTCATCGTAGGGACAGCCGGTACCCACGGACATCCATAGCTATCACTGGCTATGACCCAAACGTCCAACTCTAGATCGGTGACAGAGAGCGGCCGGTGAATCCGATCCTCTTGATTCACCTCTAACTCCTACGACATCGTCCGCTATCATCATTGCCAGTCTGTCCTACTTGCTCTGGCTTGAGTGATGGTGGCATCCTTTGTGTTGACTCGTTCGGTAGGAGAAGATACGAGGGAGAGGGGTAGTTATCATATCGCTAACACGTGGGTTTAACTTTATTTTTAGTTTTTGCATATAATGTCACGTATTGCCATATTAGCATAGGTTGACTCAGTCAACACACCACACCACGTACGACTAAAGTAAGTGTAAACCACCCAGCGAGCTAAATTAATCTGATATTGAACCGACATATCTGGTTTGTGCGAATCGAACTAGGACTATAGTTGAGGGTGAGCAAATGGACCTTTTTCCATCTCCAGTTGTTCAGCCCGTCATCGCTTCTATCTTGGGCCTCTGCACGGCCCGCTCTGAGCTTCATTAGGCCGAAATCGCCTGCTCCAATTTGTTTTTTTCACTCTAAGAGATGTTTCCATGCAAGTTGCATGATGTCTGATGACGAGAACGCACATGGCCTTCTACCCTTCCCAAAAAGCTAAAACCAAGCAAAAATTATCCTCCTCTACTTCCTTTTAAAACTATGGGCATTTAGAGTATTCCAATTTGTGGTATTCAACATGCACTAGTCACTCCAGCTACTGCTAGCTTCCCCTTTCATAAAAATCCACCTACGTATTAGATTATTGGATGGAAGCATGATTTTGTTAATGCTAAAATTTAATAAACCTATATATGGATTGAAAAGATGATCGGTTTAGTAAAAAAAAGTCCGATTGTTATATGAAAAGAAGCTAATCGAACGAAGCAATAAAGAATTCGATCCAATTATAGAAGATTATCCAAATGAGGCCGAGTCTAAGGACATAGAACTCATGGCAGGTTAATTTATCTATAAAAACTGTATTTTATATTGATAGGAAGATTTAGTTAATTCAGTTTACTTGCTTAGAGATATTTTTCTTTAGTAAATAACGTTCGATGGTTATTGTGATCGCGTCAGACTCTGTAATACCAGGGTATAAATATAGACCTCTTGAACGCCTATAAATCATCTCTTGATCAATACAATTTTGGCACATCGCCATCCTAGGTTGTCTAGGTTTTTACCGGTGAGATTTGGCTCTCAACGTATGGCTGCATCGGTTAAGTTCGAAATCCGACGAAGAGATAAGTCCCGCCACTATCCCGGTATATCTTGCTCTGTCTAATACTGCATCGGTTAGGTTCAACCTCTTAGTCAGATCGAGTATACCGCATCACGTCCGTACGAGGTCTATCGATTTACCAAGCTCTCTATGTCGTCGTCCGTCCCATACTATATCGGTTGGGTTCGACCTACGAGTCTACCGATAGTAGATTGAACCATAAGCTTGTAGGTCTCTGCCTAGCATTTTATCAAAGTGTTTACCCGATGAGTTATTCATACCTTAAGTAACACATTCAACGTATCAGTTCCTTAGTCGATACGCACATATCTTCAGAAGACTTCCATCAATCGTCACGCCTAATGCATCGATCTTTCGATTGATGCATTCATACCTTCAGAGATGTCTTCTTGTCGTACGCTTTGCTCCGTTCAAGACTACATCAGTTAGATTTGACCTCTTAGTCGGATCGAGCTTACCTCATCACGTCCGCGTGAGGCACGCCGACGCGTCGGTCTCCCTTCTTCGTCCACGGTCTCATGCTGCATTGGTTAGGTTCAACCTACAAAATCGGCAGCAGTGGTTCGAGCTGGCTTTCCAGCGAGTCTTCGCACAATGTCTCATCGGAATGAGTAGCCGATGAGTTATCCTCAACGTAGGCCCCACATCCGTCTCACGTATCGTCTAACGATCGATCCTCTAGAGGTCGATTCGAACACGTCGGATGCTTCCTGATACTATCTTGGTTCGGTCCGATCTTCCAGGGCTCTCGTCTAACGTAGCTGGCGTCGAGATCTAACGGGTCTCGTTTCCAATTGGCTCGAGCGGCCAATGGGTTTAGGTGTAGGCCTGCGTCGAACGTTTGGCCGGTAGGTAGCCGATGACCTCGCCTCTTTCCTCCCTCGTTGTCACGTTTGGTCTAAGCCTCCGTCGTCTTCGTGTTGTTATTCCTCGACCTCATACTGTCTCGTTCGGTCCGATCTATTGAGGCTAGTCCTAATGGTGCTGTTACCGCAGTCACTGGCCCTTTGTGGCTTCGTGAGGGATCGGGCCCCACTCCACATTTCGGATGCCGCGGAGCGTCATTGGCTCTTTGGCCGATAGGTCCTCTAATCCGTTCCACATGTCTATCTTTCATGCCTCCATCGGCTATTCAGCCGATGCTTGAGCGCTACAACTTCCGTTGGCAACCAGGAGGGATCTTGTGTGCTTTGCTATCCTTTGAATACCTTTTTGTATCCCTATCGGCTCTACGGCTGATGGATCAGGATCTCGCTTTCGCTACACCCAGAGCCATCACATCTGTTAACATCTACCTACATCTTCATCGGCTCTTCAACCGATGAAAGAGCGTCCCAATCTCTATCAGTGACCAACCGATAGTAGGAGCCATCAGGACGCGGCCGATGACCAACTTGATCCTATCGACGGCCAGTCGATAGTGAGAGCTCATATCGGTCTATTGTCCGACTGACCCGTTCGTCTCATATTTTTGTCAATTGCATGGCCAAATTGATTGGTATACTCTTAAATCTTAAAGCTTAAGGAACTGTATTGGAGTTAAGCAGATCTCATAGTTATTCGCGTGATCAAACTATCGTCTCTTCCCGATCAGATCTCCGTTCGGTCTAGGCGGACCTTCCCCACGAGGTTTAGCGGCAAGCAGGTCTCTACATAATTCTTCCGTTAAAAAAAAACTAAATTCTAGATGTTGATTTTTAGAAGTTCCCATCCTGTAAAACCTCCATGGTTTCAGAACTCGATCAGAAACTCAGAACTCCAAAATTAAAGTACCCTGCCCTTTTTCTTCCTAGGCCTCGTGCGTGCCACCTGAAGGCCTTGACACTAGGTTGGGCATTTGTCTCCTCCTCCCTTGTTTTCAAATCTTCGCAGCTCACCAGGATCAGAAAGCCATGCCATGCCATGCCATATCTCTATCCCCCCCCCCCCCCCCCCTCTTTTCTGACAGGGCAGGCATGCATGCACAATACCTTATCCTATCGCAGCAGATAGCCCTAAACATTCACATCGGCGCATATTACATCCACAGCTCGACAGTGATACCCACCGCTATCTCTACCGTTCCAAAAGACCAACTGATGCTTCTATCTCCCAAACCAATGGCACTGCATGCAGGTTTCATGTGTTCATGTGCGTTCGTTCAGATTCTGACGCAGAGAGAGCTTTGCATGGTTTGTTTGTGTGGTGGATGCTCCGGCTGGGTGAAGTCACCAGATGAGTCGTCGTAGGAGCTAGCGGCAGCACTGACAGCCTAGCTGATATTGTAGTAGGTAGTAGTATAGGAGTAGATAGCGTAGTTACTGTAGATCGAACATTGTCCATACTGTGTCACGTGCGGGTCATGTGCAATAGAAAAATGGACTACGGGCTGCGACCTAACGAGAGGGAATTTGACATTGTAGCTTTTTTTAGAAAACTCATTTTATAAATAAATAGGTTATATTATGGAATTAAGGTTAAATAACTCCGTGCCAATTACATTAACCCTAACATTCGTGATACGAAAACCACATTAGTAAAAGTCGATACTAAACAGGTTGACACTCAACTTACTTTATGTTTTAAAAAGTAAAACATTTGGTTTAAAACAATTAATCCTAGCATATACTCACTTGATCCTTAGCCATAACATTCTTTTTCCTTTTTTTAAGTGCTAGTTGAGGAAACATCATCATATGGTGGTGAATTTGTGGGTGTATAAAATAAATATTATACATACAATTAGATTTTTTTAAAAATAAGTAAGATCAAAAGATATATCACTGGTTTTGTCTCAAAGTATAGTGTTACGTGTGTAATGGTATATGCGTGTATATATATGCCTTGTAATAAAAATATATATAGTAGTAGTTGAAAAAAAATATGCTAGCCAAAGATCAAACTCAGGCTGCAATGCAAGGAAAGGATACACATCTTACCACCACACCAAACAAGTTAACTTTGATTAGTAGGCTGTAGGCGCGTTAGCTAATTACCATGCAGGAGCTTGGCGCCAAGGGGCAGGAGTCTCGTCACTGATGTCCCTAGCGTCCAGTTAGAGATCCATTCTTAACATAAGTTCTTTAAGAGTTTATTTGTAAAATAATTTTTTTAAAAAAAATCCATGACAACTTATCTAGGCCGCGTGGCCCGTACGTAGATGGGAGAGATGGAGACCTTCGAGATGACACACATGCATGTTGTGCAGTGTGGAGCGCGGAGTAATAACGTCGTCGTCGTCGAGCATTGAGCATCACGCGGCACGGCAGTGCAGTGCGGCACATGTGTTGAACTTGACAGGAGTAGAAGCTTTGCTGTGAGCACGGTCAACGGTCAGCATCTCGAGAAAGGTGATAGCGGATCAGGTGGTCAAATTGTGTAGGAACGATCATTGTCAGCTTTGATATCACTACGGTTGTCGAGGTGCGGTGCTTCAACCGGTTCTGATCCCCTTATCCCCTCCATCCAGATTCGTATCTATTTGTATCTAAAAAAAATATTTTTTAAAATAAAAATAGATATTTTTTTAAAAAAATAAAGGTGTCTAAACTTAGACTAAAAATGTTTTTTTTAAAGAAACGGAGAGAGTAGTTACTACTCCATAAGCCATTAGTTAGCTTAAAATCACCATGTCAGAAAATCAGTCCTAAGAGATAGCAGAAGTATACAATGGTATCTGTCTATATTGTACCAGTACATAACACTCTGTACTACCAAATTAATAATCCCTTTTACGTGAGGCTTCATTTGGTATTATGGTTGCGGTGGGATGTGATAATCTCGTTTGGTGCAACATCATTTGGATATTTCAATGCTCCACAAGCTCAATTCACTAACATCTATGTTACAGACGATCAAACTATTATATTACGAAAAATATGAAACGAATTGAATAGAGTCGTGACAGTTAGATTATTTATCAAACTATTATAACAACTCCAAGAAAAGTGGTAATAATTAAATGACAAATGTAATTATATGGAAAGGAAACATATATTATTATTGTCCTGACTAAATTGTCTTGCAGAGTAACCTTCTGGGTGCAGCCGGTGGTGTTATTTTCCTTGTTTGACGTGGGTTGTTATAGGTTACCATCTGTCTCTGCACTTACCATCGGTAACTATATAATCTCTTATTGGCTTGTTATAGAAAAACATCGGAGGTTGTAATTATTTAGTTGTGGATGGATAATTCTATCATCAAAGTTTAAATCTTAATATCTATAATTAATACACATGTACGTTAAAATAGTTTTTCTAAGTTTATTAAGATACACTCGTGAATATATACAACTGACAAAGAAATTTTTTCTCTAAAACAAACACTCATTTGAAGGACCGGAGTGAAGTACTCCACGAACAAATGTTTCCGTTGGAAGTTGCATATACTTGTATTGCAGCTCCTGCGCCTAACGACACATACGTACGCATACGTCCGTCCACGGCCGCAGCTTTTCCGTTCGTTCGCTCGTCAACCACGCCGGACAAACACGCCTCGGCGATGCGCAACAAGCAAAGAAAAACAAAAAAAGAAACTCTTACTCGGAATGTATCCTCCATCCAAAATATAACTTCCTACTGCATTATAGATAATTTAGTACAATAAATCTATAACTACTATTTACTTAGACACAAGCCCATACAAATCTAAATTTAGCTTTTTAGTGGTATAGTAAGTTATATTTTAAAATGAATAAATACAATTTTACTGTTTAGTATTATATTATATCTAATAGTATTAGATTATTATATTTTAGGATGGATGGAGAAGCAGCTATAGCAGCACGGACACGTGTCGCTGGCAGGGCAAAGTATACAGATTCGTTCGGTTTGTGATACGGAGTATACCGAAACAAAAACTGTCCAAAGGCCCGCTGTTGTCTATAATAAAATAAAAGTGTCCGATCGTTTTGCAAGCAATTTGCTTTACAGGAATAGAAAATCAAAAATTGCAGAATGAAAAGGCACCTATGAACTACAACGTTTTTTTTTTCAAAAGTCCATAGAAAAAAAATTGGCACAAGTATACTACTAGTAATATTCAATAAATTAGGAGTGTATTTGGTTGACGGGAGTTCTTAAGAGAGATTGATAATTTAGAGGGACAATGCTAATAACTTGTATGCTGGGGATTCGGGATTTTTAGAGGGATAGGGATAATAAATTGAGAGAGGAACTTACTATTTTTAATAGGGGTGAGAATAGGAGTTAGGAGAGAATTCCTGTGTAGATAGTGTAGACAAACCTCAATCATCTATTTTTACTTAAAAAATTAGTCTCAACCTCAACTTAACTTCTTATTAATTCGCTCCACTTCTCTCCCCGCTTCTACCAAACAAACAATGAATTAGAATTAAAA
Organism: Oryza coarctata; assembly: GCA_030770085.1. Classification (NCBI taxonomy): domain Eukaryota; kingdom Viridiplantae; phylum Streptophyta; class Magnoliopsida; order Poales; family Poaceae; genus Oryza; species Oryza coarctata. The sequence continues at coordinate 12,757,557 of CM061476.1, read as the reverse complement.
ATTAAAATTTTATACTAATCTCAATATTAATTTCTTCGTCTAAACTCCATCTCCTCTTGTCTAAAAGTTGTTATAGAATGTTGGTCACTACCAGCAACAGCAAGAAAAGAGATAGAACGGTGCGCCAAGCAGGCAGCACAACATGGCGTCCGTCGCCGCCGACCCACCCGCGACCGCCTCCCTCGGTCCGGATAAGGCCGCGTCGCGGTGCCAGGCGCAGCCGTGGAACGCGGCGCCACGTGGGGCCCCACCGCTCGCCGTCGCGACGATGATCCCCCGCATCATGGCCGTCCGTTAAGCCCCCGACGGATCGGATGGCCGCCTCGCGGGGGCGTTGGGATCCTCGGCGCTGGAGCCCAGCCAAGGGCCTCGGTTCGCGCGTCTCACCACGTGGGGGCAGGCAGCCGCCGGGTACGGCGTTCACCTAGATGGACCCGGTCTATGCACCAGGTGAGAGGATTTCGCAACGTCATTCCTGGTACTATTGCAAATTACGTTCTTTTATTTTAAGACAATTCATCGGTACTTACAAGCTCCCCACATGTCAGTGGCAGTGGGCGTACGGCGCGTCGCGTGGAGGGGGTGCGTCTGAGCTGGCAAGATTTACCGCGGGGCCCCCGGCTTTAACGAACGCTATCCACTCCTGGTTTGCCCATCCGACCCCGGATTACCGACTGTATTTACAGTGCTTGCCACTGGGGTTTGTGATAATGTGATGGTGAAGTTTAGAAAGGTTGACTGGTATATTCATGCAATGTTACCAAAAAGACTCTCATTGTCCTTGTTTCTATTATTAGTGGTGCTGATAGTGTTGTTGTTAGTCTTATTTGTGTTGACATGAAGTAATGGTTGATTATGGAAGTAGGATTAGTTAAATTAGGGTTGGATCACGTGGAAGGTGCAATGTGGATATGCTTGATAAATAGAGTACGTATAAATGTATTATCAAATCCATGCATGCACAATTGTTGATAGAAGGTGGCGGTGGTCTTTGAGATATCATGGTCTTTTATCATGTGAATGGAGGAGGATGGTTTGTTTAATTAATCTTGCCCTAATCTTATCGGTCAAAGTTCATTAATTAAATGGGATTTGGATAAGAGATGGCAAAAATATTTCATTAGTGTTTGTCGTGGTATTAATATAATAAACATGAAGACAATGAGATACTAATAAAATATATATGGATGAAAAAATATGTATGTGCAACTATTTCAATTCTGTTTAATCAAATATCAAATTTCAACGCATAAGGAATAGGTGATATGTGTACAGAAACTATAAATTTAAATTGTTTGCAAGAATCAAATAGGCAAAATTTGGCCCAGCATCATGCATACTATCAATTTTCTTTTGAAGCATTGCATACTGGAGTAACGATTAAAACTACTGAAAATTTCTTACCATGTGGTGAAAGTATATTGTTAGTTGATCTTATCCTAAACTTATCAATCAATGTTGATTAATTATAAGGATTATGGTTGTGGTGGGAAACATCTTTGTCTTCTGGTGGAAGTGCACATCTTGACACAGCAGAATTTTAATTGTTGAGATTATTTGAAATATACCAGTAACTAGTAAAAAACAACAAATGTCCCGAAATATAGTTGAATTCACGGAATTTTATTTTATTATGCATTGAATGGAATGTCATGTAGATATTCATAAATTTCCCCTGCAATGATGATTGAATTGGACAAATTCAACTAAATAATTCCAAGTGGGATACAATGTAAATAGTAACTTATATTAGTTTGTTTAAATAACTGAAATCTAATTTGCACACCCTACCTAAAAAAGACTTCACCTAGATAAGTACGGAGGTGCACATCCGAAAATCCAGTCTTTCTGATCTGAGACAGATGAAGTGCACCCGAATAGAAAGGAAACTAAATTAAAGGTAAATATCCAACAATAAGTATTGAGTTTATTTTCGTGTGCCATGTACATGTATGGATTTTAGGACTTAATCAAACCCACCCTTGTGAAATTTACACGAAAAATCCATACAATGCTTGCATTAAAAGTCGGCCTTAATTAGAAATTTGGAAGCATTGCCTTGTACGATTGGTAGCTACCATATCTGTGCTAAAACCCGGATTTGTAGTAGCTTTGTTCAAAAGCCGTCTTTGTCTCTATTTGTTGTAATGATAATGTCCAACTAGACAACCTAACCCCTGCCAATGAAGGATAAGATAAACAATGCTCCTGCCGCTCTATGATATTTGTTAATCACGCATTAGTGGATTAGCATGAGAGCAAAGTTGTAATATAGTCGAGCTTGACCTAATTAAGGTTATCGCTTAAGAGAATGGAGTGGTGTAACTAGCTAAGCTATTACCTTTATTTTAAAATATAAATATTTATAAGATTTAAATTTTATTTCATAATATAAGTATTTTTATCATTATTTATCGTCATATTTAAACTTCTTTTCATCTCACCCACTAAACACCTACATTTATTCATTGTTTATTAAGAGACACTAAAATTATCTTTAATCTTAATCCCTACGTAGATGAAATAATAGGAGTAGTCGAGTAGTACTTGGCTTGATCAAGCCGACCACTAGTAACCATATCCTAAGATGCACCTGCTGTTTAATTGCTTTTCAATAGACTGTGTAAAAAAAGGTAAAATCACGATAAGGTTCATATTTTGTCAGATATGTTGCTAGTGGAGTAATGATATCAAGACATCTCTCTCCAATTGGAATTGTTAACTGTTCATTTTATTCTATGTAGAATCTGTAAACTAATATATTTATTCGTATATTAGTTATTTAAGATTTATATATTTAATTATCTAAATAAAATCTAAAACGGCATCTATTTATTTAGAGGAAGACATGATGAGGTTTGCTGGTGCTGGTGGAGGCATGAGTATACTACTTGACATAGTTTTAAGTTCTAGTGTTCACAGTTACCAAGTTATAGTGCTCATTACACATGCCAATATAAATATAATAAGGTTTATGTATTTATTAATAATTTTCGTCTCTTGAAAGTGTGTTAAAAAAGGCGCACTCATGATAACGAGCATGTGTGTACGATGATGAATATGCATGTGCACCTTTAATGAATAAGTAGAGTAGCAGTAAAAAGAAAAAAAATTGGATGAGACTAGCCATACTTGTATACTACGAGGGTACTACTACAGTAGTATAGTATAGTAATTAGCAAATCTTATCCTGCAGATATGCAACACCATTATTGTTTTGATTATAATAAACATAACTGAAACAACTTATTAATAATTTAAAAAATAATTTATAGGTAAAATTTTTATAAATATATTAGTAAATGCTAAAAAATATACTACCATAAAAACCCTAAAATCAATGCTAAAACATATACTACCATATAAACGAAACGTTGAAACAGTTGCCATTTCTCTCTCATCTGTCATCAAAAAAATCTCGTTCCTAAGATAGCAGCTATTCCCCTTCCCTTCCCTTCACTGTCTCGATAATTTCTCGCGTTCTTGGCCTCCGTCGGGTTACACTTACTACATCGGAGAAAAGGAGGAGCTGCCCTCGGGGGTCCAGACATTCCGTCAAAAGCGAAGAGCGGCGAAGCAGTGGCAAGCGGCCGCTTTGATCTGTCGTTGAGGAGCGCCATTTTTTTTTTTTGCTCTCTTCTTTTTGCGGCTCCGTTTCTTGGTTTCCCCATTCAAATGAATGCTGTTTGCTGCGGCGGTCTAGGGTTGAAGAAAGGACGAAAGGTTCGATCTTGGGAGCGATTCTGGGCGGCTGTGTTTCGTTTCTTGGTGTTGTTTGGGGTTTTTGGGCGGCGATCTTTTCTTTAGGCGATGGGAAGTTTCCGGGATTTCTTCAGTTTGGTTTGTTGATTGTAGGGCTTGTTCGTCGTTTTTGAAGGGAATTTGATTTGTTGTTGGCTTGCATTTAGGAAGAAACTCAATGTAAAAGAGGTTTTTTTAAAAAAATAATGCTGCTTTTTGAGTATATCTTGCTTATCCTAATCCATCTGGCATTCTCTTTCCAGGACTTGCCTTTGGAGTATATTTTGTTTTGTATTTGCTGCATTTGCATATAAACATGGCGACCAATCTGGCGTTTTTGATAAATTTTATAACATACCATCTAATTCGGAAGGATTTACTATCCAATTCGCACACCTTTCGGATATGCCTCTCGGAATGCCAGTTCTTTTGCTCTGTGCCACTCCGTCCGTCGACCGCGCGGCATCCGTCACTGCCACCGCTCGTCACCGAGCGACCGTGCACGCCGGCCACGCTGCTCCTTACGCTGCCGGCGTTCCTCGGCTGCAGCCGGAAGAAGCGCCGCCCGGTGAGCTCGACCAGTGTCACAACGCTGTGCTTCCTGCCGGCTCGCCCCAAACCACCCGAGTGCTCTGCCCCTCGTCGATGAGCCCGGCATGCGAGCAGGTCGAGTGCACCACTGCCGCCGTCGCCGCTCAGCACCGCCGCCAGCGTGCCGAGCGCCGACCTCGAACCAGGGACGGCGCGGGCGGAGGTTGAGCTCGGGGACAGCGCCGACGGTGGTCGAAGTCGAGCCGGCCGCTCGAGGACGGTGGCAACGAGGCGCAGGCGGAGCTCGAGCCGGCTGGCGATGCCTGCGGAGATGGAGCTCGAGGTCTTGACGGCGCATGCGGAGGTCGAACTTGGGGACGGCACCGACGGAGGTCGAGGACGAGCTGGCTGCCAGTGGATGGTGACGGCGGGGCACGGCCGGAGGTTGAGCCGGCTGCCCGGGCGCGATGGCGGCGGCACTGAGCGACGACGGCGGCGTTGGCAGACAGCGCTCGAACGGACGGCGCGGTCGGATGGACGGAGTAGCACGTAACGAAAGAATTCGCGTCTCCAGTGGCAAATCGTGAAAGGCTAGCTAATTGGATGGTAAATCTCAAAAGGCTTGCGAATTGGATGTCATATAATGAAATGTCTCGGCGTTTTTGGTAGTAGCGTGTCACTTGATAGACGGCGACAGAGAAGCCGTGGTATTCTGCTGTTGATAAGTTGATTGTTTCTTTTTAGGATGCGAGTGTTTCTTTTTAGGATGCGACAGTGAAACAACTTTTGTTTGTTTTTAGCCTCATTCGTTCAACCAAGAAATCAGCCATCAATTAGATTCAAATATTGTTCAGGCATATTCCTGTTATATACGAGCATATTTGTACCAGTTGCACACTTATATTGTTTACTATGCATTCCTAGTCTCTAGTCTAGCCATCAGGAGAGACGGCTTTGTTTCCTAATAATTCTTATCCCACTAGGCGTTTCTTCACCAAGCCAACAGTAAAAATCTTATTTTTAAGATATGCGAGCAATGCAAACTGATCTGTTTGATTTTGATTAGAATACTCCTGTCTGGTAAAAGTTTGATCCCACCTGTTGTCCATGCAAATGTTAAATGCAGTAGCCATTTTATGTTTTGATACTTCATGCAAGTAGAATGATTGTTTTTTATACATACTGAACTAATTTGTATTGTCCCTAGTTGCATTAACACAATGCTGCCACTGGGTTTGGCAGCTTGGATGAGTTGGATGGGGGTAGTGGTTTCAGTTTCACTAGCCTGCTTTGCCATGTCGTGTAAGTAGTATCTCCTGTAGGCTAGCCAGCTCTTGCCAAATAGGCTTTGTAATTTGTGTGTTGACTGGTATCATTGTCATAATGACACTTGGCCTCCTCTGGATTGGGATGGATAGGATTGCAAGCTTCTGTGGCATGAGGGTTGTAAGCTGTTGTGCTTGGTGAGAATGGGAAAAATACTGGATTGAAGAGTGGTTAAATCACGCTGGTGGAGTGTGGTGGTGGTCCTGGAACTCCTATTTTTATGTCTATGTGGTGGGGTGCGTGGTTCATGTTTTGATTAATTCTCGTGGATGGATATTGTTGTCCTTAAGCTGAAGATAAACATGCTTTGTTTTTTTGGTATCAAGTAGATGTCAGAATCTCTTAGGTGGTAGGATAGCGTCCTTAGTAAGGATAGCGGCATTTTTGCGCTGCATTGAAGTTTTATACCATAATACATCTTATTTACCAATACCAAATGATTTCTTCTCTTATTTGCCAATGCAAGAATTCAGCCAATGGATTAATTCATGTAAATTTGAACTTCTTGTACTATTGCGTGTGGAGTCTGTTTTTCATTTGATATCCATCCAGACTTGGTTTTAAGAATTCTAATGCAAGAATGCATATAATCTCAGTTCAGTCACTGCGTTTTATGCTAAAACTATGTATTTTAAACTGTGAACAAGATATTTGATTTGATATCCATGCAGACTTGGTTTTAAGAATTCTAATGCAAGAATGAGTATAATCTAGTCAGTTCAGTCACTGTGTTTGATGTTAAAACTATGTATTTTAAACTGTGAACAAGATATTTGATATGATTGCAAAAACATGATAACATGAAATCACAATCTCAGATTTTTTTTTAAGATAATGGATAGTAATCTGACCTCTATATCCACAAATGGATATACACAACCAAGAAATCACAATGTTGGTTAACAACACATCAATATTTTTTTTCAAATAACCTTGATTTTTGTGCTTGTAGTGAATATATTGCACTAGATCCAAATTTAGTTAATTTGACTTAAATTCTTCAAAGTGAAATATTACACTATGCTAGCTTTTGTCAGGAATGGTTGACATAATATTTTTTATTTCGCAGGGATTCAAACTTATGGTGCTAGCTATTTTGATACATAAGGGCTGAAACAAATTGGTTTGTCGCTATTGTGATTTCAACGGCAGAAGGTTGTGGGACCATGGTTCCAAAATCTTATTCAAATCTGTTAGAAATGAGTTGTGAAGGTGGAGTTGACTTTTGGCAACCTTTTAAATCTATTCTTCGTGTGGTGACCTCTCCTGGCATTATATCTGATTCTGATTGGGACACTATAAGTGATGGTGATTCAGTTGGTTAAGCATTTTCTGTTGAGAGGAAAATAATTGTTGGCAACTTCCTTCCATTGAACTGTGCAAAAGATGAAGCTGGGCAACGGTTCTTATCAAGGGATGATGATGCACTGCTCATGCAACTTAAATATGGTTTTTCAAATGAGACTGATGTCCTTTACGTGGGCAGTTTGAAGGTTCAGGTAGATTCCAAAGAAAGCTCTCTTTGGAGCACTTTGCTTCTTCTTATAACAAGGCTACAAGAAGGGCAATATTTCTTGACTGCCATGGTACCCTTGTGCCCCAGTCATCAATCAATAAAGCTCCAAGCGAAGAACTTACTACTATTCTTAATAGCTTTTGTGATGACTTAAAGAATGATGTATTCATAGTCAGTGGAAGAGCGTGTAATTTGCTTGATGAGTGGTTTGCTCCATGTGAGAAGCTTGGTATTGCAGCAGAACATGGTTATTTTGTTAGGTATTCCTTTTGTCTTTTTCTTCACACACCAGTATATATTTGTATTTTCTCCACGCACCATTGTGCACTTGTACAGTTCCTAAGTATTCAGGAGTATGATGAACTTTTTATGTGCTCTCAGATTGAACAAAGCAGCTGAATGGAAGACCACTGACTCTATTTATATACTTAGGGTTTTAGTCACTGTATACATTTCTACATGGTATCAGAGTAAGTCTAGATATTCTCGGCGCGCTAGCTTCTCCTTCTGGCGAGCCGATCTTTTTCTCCTTGTTGTCGACGTCTTCTTCCTGTTGTCGATCCTCTTCCTGGTACTCTCCTCCCGGCACTCTCGCTCTCTCGTCTTCGTTTCTTCTTCTTCCTGTCTCTCCCGTAGTCACCTTTTCTCCGTTCCACCTTCGCGTGACAAGTCGACGGTCTTCATTCGCCTTCTCGTCTCGCCTCGCACCTGTCTCCGTTCTTTTTTTTGCTTCATGTATCTCTTCTTCTCTGACGCCAACGCACCTCCGCGCTCGTCGTCTCCATCGGCTGAACTTGTCCGCCCTCCCATCGACTGGACTTGTCCATCCCTCAATCGGCTGGAACCCTCCCTCGGTTCTCACCTTGTTCGACACGCTCAACGGCTCTCGGACACGAACTTTCTCCCTTCACGTTCGAGCCAATCAAATGTGTCCACGTGTCCACGGACACGAATCCCTGCCTTCTGAACGCGAACATATTCTTTTCGCGTCCCGCCACTCTCCGTCTTTTTCATGTCCGTCCTACTCCTTGGCCTCCACGAGTCTACGGACGTGAATCTTCACACGTCCGTGACCCAACTACTCTCTGACCCACCCACTCTGCCACCACCTTTTCCTCATCTACTCCGCTGCCTACTACCCATCGGCCAACCACTCATCGGCTGGCCGGCTCACTCCCCATCGGCTTCTCACATTCTTGATCGGCCGATCCGTCCTCTCATCGACTTTTCCTTCCCATCGGCTTCTCCTTCCCATCGGCTTCTTCCTCCCATCGGCTATTTGTCCCCGTTCTCATCTCGTCATGGCTACCGAGTCCGTCCTCAGCTCTGGCACTCTTCCAGTCGTCGAGTTTGCTCTGGCCCTTGGTGCCTCAGACCACACTTCGGGCACCACCTCGTCGATCTTCTCCTCTTCCTACGCTGCTGTGAATGTGAAATCTCACGTTCCTATCTCTCTTGACCTTAACGCCAACTATTTCAAGTGGGTTTTCTTCTTCAAATTCCTCTGTGGAAAATTCGGCCTCCGGTCTCATATCGATGGCTCCGCTCCACCTCGCCCCGATGATCCTCAGTGGGACATCGTCGAGTGCTGCGTGCGCAACTGGCCGCTCGGCTTGGTCGACAACTCTGTCCTCGACCTCGCCATGGACGATACCGACCCCACCGCCCGGGATCTCTGGGTGGCCATCGAGCGGATCTTCCTCGCCAACAAGCAGTCTCAAGCCATCTTCTTCAACGAGTTCCACTCCATGGTACAAGGAGACTCCTCTGTCCCGTACTGTCAAGGTCAAGGTTGTTGCTCTCCGGGACGTCGGCCACCCTGTGGCCGACTCTCAACTCGTCCTCACCCTTCTGCGAGGCCTCAACCCCCGCTTCTACAACACCGCCGATGACATCGCCAACGCCACACCTCTTCCATCGTTTGTTCGGGCCCATGACATGGTAGTTCTTAAACAACTCCGTCTGGCCAACGATGAGAAGACAGTGACCCACACCGCTCTCCTTGCTGCAACCGATAATGGCTGCTGAGCATCCTGCGCTGCCACTTCCTCTCGCGGCTCTGGTGGCCATGGCTTCAGCCATGGCAACACAGCCCGCACCGGGAAAGGCAAGGGCAAAGGCAAAGGCAGGAACTGGTAGGGTCCGATGCAATTATGACCTGCCTCGGTCCTTGCCCAACCTGTTGGTCCCACGGGTCCGTGGCTCTGCTACAACCCCTAGGCACCCTAGCCCCAGCCACGTAGCCCCATCGGCTGGCAAGCTGGGGTTCTCGGCGCCCATCCCCAGGCTCACCTGGCATTGGCTTCCATTCTGCCGCCTTAGCCGATGCTACCGACCTCACCCACCTAGTCGGTTCCCTCTTGGAACGAGGCTGGCCTTATTGCTGCCCTCAACCAGATGACGCTCCAACCACAGCACCCTTGGGTGCTGGACTCTGGGGTGTCCTCACACATGATGTCATCGGCCGGTATACTTTGTTTTTGTCACCCTTCTTCCTCCCCCTTTGTCACCATCGGCAATGGCCACTTTCTTCCTGTCCAATGCCAAGATGACTCCTCTCTGTCCACATCCACCACTAACCTCCCTCTTCGTAATGTTCTTATCGTACATTCTCTTATTCACAATCTTATATCTGTTCGCCAATTCATAAGAGACAACAACTGCTCTATCGAATTTAATGCGTCTGGTTTCTCTGTGAAGGATATTCCAACCCGGCGACAGATCCTTCACTGCAATAGTGGTGGAGACCTCTACACCATTCCTGTTGTGCCGTCCACTCCACACGCCAACGTCGCCCTCTCCACCAACCTTTGGCATCTTTGTCTTGGCCACCCCAGCCCCGACGCTGTCGCCACCCTTCGTCGTAGTGCCTCCATCCGATGTACCCACAGGTTCGGGTGGGTCCGAACCTTTGCATTAGGACATGTTCGGGTGCTCCATGTACCATCGGCACATCAGTTTGCCAATATAATAACCAAAGACCTGCCCACGCCTTTGTTCACTAGTTTTCGGTCCAGTCTCTGCATTTGTTCCCCTCCTACTGCGACTGCGGGGGGTGTTAGACAGACCACTAGCCTGGGTTGTATATATATAGACCCAACCCTCTTGTATACACTCGGGTCTTAGTCACTGTACACATTTCTACATAATCAAACTGTCCAAATCAGGATTTTGAGTGGAAGCACATTGCTGAACCGATCATGCAAGTATTCACTGAAACAACTGATGGATCCTCTATAGAGCCAAAGGAAAGTGCTCTGGTATGGCATTATCTGGATGCGGACCATGACTTCGGTTCGTGCCAAGCGAAGGAACTACTGGGTCATCTTGAAAGGGTGCTATCAAATGAACTTGTTGCTGTGAAGTGTGGTCATTACATTGTAGAAGTAAAACCACAGGTTCATACCATTTGAATATCTTGCAACATTTTGTCACGTGCTTTTCGGTTTCCGCTCATATTTGGTACATCTCACACTAACTGAAATACATTACCTGTGCAGAGAGTTAGCAAGGGGCTTGTTGTGGACAAGGCAATTCACAGATTGGTCAACAATGGGAAGACACTGGATTTTGTGATGTGCATCGGTAACGATCAATCTGACGAGGACATGTTTAAAGGCATCGATAACATGACCTCCAGCTCTGCATTCCCCAGTCCCAGAGGTCTTTGCTTGTTCAGTTGGTCAAAAGCCCAGCAAGACAAAGTACTATGTCTCCGATAGTCGTGAAGTAATAAAATTGTTCAGGAGTGTTGCCGGCATTTCATCGCACCGGGAGTTTGTCAGCCATGGACGTGTGACCTTCAGAGATGTACTGGATTATGTGGACTGAACCACTTGATCTTTGCTAGCATCCAAATATGTGTACATTCCAATGTCTTCATCTACAAGGGTCCATTCTAAGAGGGCTGTTTTGCCCAGATGACTAGATTGACCAACAAGAGTCATCACCACCATTAGAACAGCTGCAGCAATTCAATCTGAAGCGTGACATTTTTAGTTTAGGTGATGTACATCATATGTAGGCAATTTCTATAGTTGAGAGGAGGTTCTTGCTGGAGAACTGCACTGTGAAAGAAAAGCCCCTTGCTTGAATAACCATCGACTTGCTTCACTTACCCAGTTGCCAGTGTTTTACCTGAATGGCTGAATCCAATCTCATGCTTCACATTGATGATTGTGTTGGGCTTTTGGAAATTATATCTAAGAAAGTTGCACTATGCCATCATTGAACCTTCTAACTCTTATTTGCTAAAAAAAAGAATTTAATTTGCTCGTTCTACTTTTCTAGACTAATATTCATGTTCACCTTCCATTGTTGTATTCATTTGCTCATGCTACTTTTCTAGGTTAATATTCTGAAAACAGCATTTAACACAGCTAAACAAGCGCCTACTTCTCTTTTAGTCTTATGTATTTTGCAACTTTAGGTGACTGATAAATAAATAAATAACAAATGTAGTAACAATTAACCAAACTGCAAACTATAGAGCTTCTTGGCTTGTCAAAGTGTTCTGAGCGTATTGCAGTCCATAGCCCAGACTCATGTCTTAAACAGCCATTCTGTGTTCATTCCTTGGCCAATACCAAAAAGTATAGTTCAGCCATTCTGTGTCCATTCCTTGGCCAATACCAAAAAGTATAGTTCAGCCATTCTGTGTCCATTCCTTGGCCATACCAAAAAGTATGGTTTAAATGACACTGTAGAGTATATTAAGATCAATAAGTTAACAGACATTATAATGCTTTAATAAGAGAATAACAGCAGTAACTATCATTACATGAGCTTATCATGCCCTTGAGCACAATTACATGTCACCACCACTGAAGATACGAGCACATACATGTCCTGAGCACAATTAATGACACCACCACTGAAGATATGAGCACATACCACACCTAGTTATTGTACTTGTTTACACTTCGCTAGTACAGGATACACTGACAACCGACACGACACGATTGATATTTAGTAAGGTACAACCACAGCAGATAGCAACATGGGTGAGATAATACTCCAAGCAAATGCGTGCATAAAGCCTAAAGGCAATCAAGCTCAGAGAACATCACTATCTCCATGTAACCTCCTGTTTATACCAGAACATTTGACAGCTGAAAAGTCTGATAAGCTGGCCTCAATCATGCCATCTATCTTCTTAGAGCTGACTTGTGGATTATCTACAAGTGCCACCAATTCACCAGCAGGCGCCTTTTCATCTCGTGTAGCGGTGCACAGATCAGATGCAGGTTCATTATCCTTTGAACTTGTATCTCCATCGAAGCCAATGAAATTCCCCACTAGCTCAGTAGACGCATGTTCTTTGTTGTCAACACCAACACTTGTAGTAACATTGCTGTCTAAATCTAAATCAATAAGAGAAGGAAAGGCTTAACGGGAACTCGTTGCTCTAACTTAGCACTAGGGAACACGACGCTTAGATAGCCAACACTGACTCTAACTAGCTTCAGCAGGAGGGTGTGAATCATGGAGCTAGAAACTACGCTTTTGATGTCGGAGAAGCTGATCAGAGCGACTTTCCTCTGGATTCTCTTGTACTGCATCTGAAATCTCCTGAAAAAGCGGTTGATGGAGACTTCCTGCCTACATATTTTGGTTTACACTGTCTTAATTACAGTTTGTTTTTTAAAGAAAAATTGAAAGCAGAGTCACATGAGCAGGGTAAAAATGCCGAACTGAGAACCCAAAAACTGAGCCAAGCAGTGCACATAACACTACAATAATTGACACCGAACTTGTTCCCAAACCTGTAAAGAAACGATCATCAATAGACAGATACCACCTGTACAACACAACTGTGCCTGTGGTATAGAACAAATATTCAACAGAGACTTGTTTACTGAAACTTGACTATAAGTTCGCTACAACTGTGCAACATGATATGCCATACTTACTAGTTCACTTTACATAACAATGTATAATCGTGTTAACAATGCATGTCGTATAAGAGCATCATTAGCATAAAGCAACCAAACATAGGGATTGATCCACTTATCCTCAAACTGGGTGAAACATGAGCTTGTCGATAAAAAAACAAATTGTAAAAATTAGAAAAAAAAACATGACATAGGGCATTTAGTATATATTTTATCAACTGAACCATTGAAAAGTGACTCAGAGACATCAAGGCAACAATCTGACAATCACACAACAAAGTATTGCTAACAACATGTACACTTCAACATGATGTAACCAAATGTTTTAAGCCCAGAAACACGAATAATATAATGTTTTCCTCACTTTGTTATTCAAAATCTTCAACCTACAAGTTTGAATGGACAAAAATGGCAACTAACTGCAGACACATTTCGAATGTATTTAGGTTTTGGTTAACTGTAGTCCATCATGCTTATTTATGGGTTAATGTTCATACAACTCCAAGGTCCATTTAACACTCACCTGGCTGTGTCTCACGTGCACAATCTTCTCGTTTTAGATTGATTTGTCGGATCAAGCGATTTCCTCTGTCAGTAACTAACAGAGCACACATTTTTGGGACATAAACAAGCTCAAAATCTGGAGAGAATGTAGCATTATGTGCAGGTCCATCCTTGTGACCAGGCCCCTTTGAGAGTCCTCCAGCAATTGTAGTAGTAAAACCTAGAAATAGATAGCAAGAAAACAGAAAAAAGATGACGTCATAGACCAAAATTGCGTACACAACTTATTATCTTTATCAAGTACTGAATTGTCAGAAAACTCAGATCTCCAAGTTTGCAACACATCTTATTAATCAGAAACGGTAAAACAAACCAATGAAATTATTGAGTTGAATGTTAGATGAGGACAAGTAAGAGAGAAGACAGAGAAGAGACAAAACAAGATTTTGTGATCCAAGGTGCAATATACATGACCAAATGGGTCATGCTGGAGCGGGTTGGCCCAAGCAAGGTGGTACTGTGCACAGCCTGCGAGAGGCATGGCCCGATAGGCCACTTGGGCTGAGGGCGCAGCATGGCCTAGCCAGCCTACTTATTTTCCCTATAATTTTTCTATTTTCCTCCTATTTTTTCTAATTTTTTCCATATTTTTTATATTCTACTTTTTTCTGGAAATTTCCCCTGTATTTTCTATTTTTTTCTATTTTTCCTTTAATATTCCTTTTTTCATATTTTTCTTCACTTTTTCTACCACATATTTTAAATTTATGAGCTATTTCTACTGGTGGGCTATAATTGGCTCATAGGCCTCTATCATGCCTAGCCCGGCCTAGTACGGCCTAGCATGACACGGCTTCTCAATGGGCCGTGGCATTGGCACGTGGCTAGCTATGTCATGGGTTGTGTTGGCCCGGCTGGTCCGTTTAGCCATGAATAAGGTGCAATTATTTTTACAATTATTTTTGGTATTAAATGGATTACCATGGCAAAATTATGTGAGGGCATGGATGAAAAGGGTCACACCCATGGATAAAAGCATGTAAATATTTATTCACATGGTTCAGTCATTCAAAACTAGAGTATGGAGCATTAAGAAACCTTGTAATAATCAATGGATATATTTTAAATGTGCAGTTTCATAAAGAACAATAGAGTTAGGAAGTTCAAGGTGCTAATGATGTTGCTAATTGCATTGAACTGCCTACTCTTATATTACAGAGTTTGCCCAAGTGCTTATTTGAGCTTACTAAATTGTCAAAATCAGCCTGAACTAAATCCTAGTCAATTTATCCCAACGCAAAAGTAACGGATGAGGAACATGACTAAATCATGTAAAATTTCAGTGCACTTTTTAAGATAAAAACTTGACTTCTCCTGACCTCGAAAGCTACTAAGTGAGAAGCGCACAACATTCTAAAATTAATGCGGCCAGATCACAAAGCACCACCATCAATCCATGGTTAATACATCCCCCACCTAGACTCCTCACATCCAATAAACCCTAGACCTTAAACCTCACATCCAATAAACCCTAAACCTTAAATCCTCACCATTGATCGATTAATCGATCGAACAAATGAAGGAGCTAGTGCGAACGCAAAGAGAGAGCAACTGGCAGGGTAAAGATGCCGCGAGCTCACCGGAGGGTGCGATCTTGCGGACGGCGCCGTGGATGCGGTCAGCGACGTAGACGTTATCCGCGTCGTCGACGGCGAAGCTGCGGGGGCGGTCGAAGGCGGCATCACGGGGCTCCCCGTCGTTGAACCCGGCCCGGTCGCCACCAGCGAGGCTACGCGGGCCGGCCACCCCGGACCCGCCGGCGCCGGCGAGGGGGAGGGCGAGAGTGTAGAGCGCGGAGCCCGTGGAGTCGAGCAGGACGAGGTCCCCGGCGCGCGGCCGCGGGAGGAGCGCGTAGGGGTGGGGCGAATCGGGGACGGGGTTGTTGAGGTCGGCGGCCGTGGTGACGGTGTAGCCGTCCTCCAGGATGAGGCCCGCGGAGGCGAGGATCGGGACGAGGAGGAGGGATGTGAGGAGCGCGAGCGGGAGGTGGCGCGGAGGCGAGGCCATGGCCGCCGACGCCGGGAGGAGGCGAGCGAGTCGAAGTGGGGGGAGTGGGGAATGTGAGGCGGCAGCACGGCGCGATGCTGCCGGCGAGGAGGACGGCTCGACTCTCTGACCTGTCCGCGCCGCGGCGAGCGTACCGCGTACGTGCGGTGCGGTTAGCCGGTTCCGGTTGTGCCCTCTCCGTTCTCAAGGCGCGGCCCAAGCGGCATTTCCGTTGGATCGGTGATGGCCTGCGGCGGAGGAGAGGCCACGCCGCCACAGGAGAGAGGGCGGCCGGCCGGCGCGAGAGGGCTCGCGTTGCGTGGGCTGCAATGCCGCGGGGACAGGTCGCACGGTAGCTGTTGCACAGCACGCGTGTGGCCGTGCTGCTGGAACGGGCTGGGGCGTGGCCGGCTGGGTGTGCGAAATTTTGGAAGGAATTCGGCTTCACCCCAACAGCTCTCCGTTCATCTTTCCTCTTTACTCGCTTCGAGCCATGGGGAGAGTACACGCACGAGCAAAGACGGAGGAATGAAACAGAGGTGTCCGTATTTCAGTCACCTGTTTTTTTTACTAAATATTAATCACTGATTAGGATTATTTTACAATAACAATATAAAGCCTAACAAACTTCTACGCTCCTCCCAACCCCAAGACCGTCGTCACTCTCGTAGCGCCATAGTCCACCGTATCACATATGCTACATCTAGCCTTCCATCGGAGCCATCTTTCTTGCCACCTCCTTCCTCCTCTTCTACTGACTACTCTATCTTTTCATTTGTTTTTACTGTTATTATTTTTCTGTTGTCATCATCTCTATCAATATTTTCTAGATTCATTGCTTCACCTAACCACTCTATCGGTTCACCATCTCTTAAGCCATCTTTTTAAGCTCATAAAAACCCTCACTATCTAAACCTAAATTGTTAGGCCGATGTCATCATCAAGTCGACATTAGAGTTAAAATATTATCATCACTGAACAACACATCATTATGGTAGTACCGAGTTTTTTTTATCGTTACTCCTCTGTTTAGACGTAGAAGACAACTCTCTAGCCATCGGATTAGGAGCATACATAAAATTTTTACAAGGAACTGAAACCTAGCTGTCCCCATATGAAAAAAAAAGTTGCAAGTGTGAAAGAAAAAACGATGATGTAAACTTTACAAGATAAAACCCTCCTGTGCATGCACTGATGGATGCGAGTTGCCAGTCGGCACGCATTACACAAGCGTACGGTTACGTTAGACGATCAGTCTGGCTCTGGCGCTGGCACTGGTGGGCAGGGCGAACTCGACTCGACCATGTGCCGGCACGTGCAAAGCCCCCGTTAACCGGTCTTTTGGTATGCCCCCACCAATCCAGCCGCCCACCACCCCATCGACGACGTCCCACCCGTATGCATCCACCGCTGCCTTCCCTCGCGCGACACGTCCCGCCTCCCGCTGCCAGCTTCCGCAACGGAAAACGCATGGTCCCCCTGGGTTTTTCCTTCGTGAGCCCGCGCGGGTGTGGTAGGGTCGGGATGATGCAAAGGCACCAGCACCGCGCCGCTAGAGGCCAACCGCCGGGCCACGCACGTCGTGTAGTAGTACGTACGTATGCAGTGCCATTGCTAGGACATGACTAGCTGAGCCATAGCTGTGGTAGACCCACGGATAACTTTTTTTTCCTTTGACATAATGCTTAATTATTATTAAATCGATAAGTATAACTAGCTGAGCCATAGCTGTGGTATCCAGCTAGATGCCTGATGTGTGGCTAGCGACAAGTGTAGAGATCGAGGAGGAGATCGTATGAATAACTTGGTCACATATATGCATATTTTTTTATTTATTATCGTTTTAATTATTTAAATTGTGATAGTTGTTATTAACTTAGCTATTATTTTAATTTGTTTAGCATGGTTATGATCCTTTTATAATAAATTATTTTCTCCACTTGAGTCTATTCTCTCCATTTTTAAATGTTGCACTAGTCATTTCAATATTCTCATATATTGTTTTAGAACTTTTAGTCACTTAAAAAAAGGTTTTATCCTGCCCAAATGATTTATCTTTTTTCATGTAACAATGAAGGGGCAACACAGTTGTGTTCTTATTTGTTATATACATGTCTAAAACAACTTATATTTGGATGAGAGTGAGTAATTAAGTACATTGGAGTGGGCCATTGCATATACTAAAAAAACCGCAGCATGTATACTTAAAAAAAATCCCACACGTTGCTACGAAAAATTTATATGATATAAGTAAACATAAGGTATAAATTAGATTTATTTTATTGTTAAATGATTTGATAATTTAAACTATATGTATATTATCTAATGATAAAAATATTAAGATAATGTATTTTCATTAGCAATCAAATGATACAGATAATTGAGATGGTAGGTTAAAAATGCTAGTTGTAAGATGGTGTGCATAGCTAGAGAATAGAGACAATTTGCACGATTCAAAGCCTACAAATAATTAGGACGATGTGGCTTCATATGAAAATAGAGAATTAGTATTACTATACCCAGTGGGATAAACTTACAAGTATAATCAGTTCATACTCTGATATATCAATTCAACTCATATAGATAAAGAGTAGAGGCCATAAGATTATTTATTATTAGTAGATGACAACTTGGTACAAAATATTAACATGCAAGCTTTGCATCCTCAGGAAGCATTTTCTTTTTTGAACAAACTAAAACATTTGCATGTATGCTTCCAGTCATATGCAGTCTCTGGACAACACAAAATGGGTGACCCAAGAATTGTTTTCTCCTTTGCATGACAAAGGCCAAACCGCTGATGTCGCAATCCATGTGCATGTGAGACTACACGCATGAATTGAGTATGCCAAGACCTGGCATGAGAGCTTCGTGTGGCTTGACCAATTGCTTTCCTGAGCGTTATTCTCTCCGGCCAGCTCCATACTTAATTGGACCATTGGCCAAGTAACATCAACATTCACAGGCCCACAGATGATGGAAAGGATATTGCTCTTTTGTGCCTTTAATGCTTTGTCCTCTTGACAATAAGAAAACAAAACGTAATTTCTTAAAATAAAATAAAATAAAAATGGCTTGTCAAAAGTTCCAAGCATGAGCAACAGGTCTTACACGTAAAGAATCTTGTATCCATAATTCAAAATTTCTGGTAGTACTTCAAAAATTTGAAACTTCCATATTTGATGAATCGATGGAAATTCATGGTGAATCAGGATTTGTGTCCACCCATATGGTGACTCAGGGTTTCTCTTATTGGGAGAGGAAGGATTACTGCACAGGCATGATTACTACGACAATACTAGAAAAACCAAACAAAGTTTAATAAAAAAATAAAATTTATTTATTTTTTAACATTGTAGAGTTATCATGCCCTCATTGCCACACACTGATGATAAGGACGGTTGACGGGAAAACAACATGGTAAGAGAAAAAATGGTGGATAAATGTGCCCATATCTTAATCTGTGATTTTCGAAAAAAAATTCTATAGAAAACTATTTTAAATCCACTTTTCAACTTTATAATATTTAATTAATTTGTTTGTACCCTTAATTATTATTAAAAAACCAGCTATTTACTTATTTAGCTATTCTGAAAAAAAAACATGCCTGCATCAAGAATTTAACATATTTTAACATGTATTGACGATGGAAGGTGTGGAATCACTAAGACATCCACCATGGATATAGACTTAGATACTGCGTGGTGTAAGTTTTTCTATGAAATGAGTGCGATTATTTTGGTATCAATAATCTAGCTCCTAGTTTTTCACGGACGGAAGGAAATTAAGAAGCGATGCATGCTCCATATCCCAACTGTCGTCGCCGGCTGACATCCATTCGCCGGATAATACAAGCTCATCTCATCAAAAGCAAAAGAAAAGATACGAGAGAAAATTGTTGTTAATTACTCCACCCATCCTAAAATACAATTTTGTATACCTATTCATCTCAACATTTTCCATTTATTTTTTCATACTAGTTCTAATTTTTTATTTATCTCATTCATTAAAAAAGATATTATGAGACAGAGAGGTAATCCAAGAGTCAAGCGCCCTCCTTCCCTCTCGCGCTTTTTCCCCTCTCCCTTCCCTCGCTTTTCGTCCACGTCCACCGCTCGCTCGCTCGCGCAGAGCCGAAAAGCGTCCCCGCTTCACATGCCCCCGCCGCGCCTGCGCGCCCACGTCGGCCACCACCTTCACCTCCACCTCCACCTCCACCACCACCACCACCAGGCACCACCTCCACCCCACCGTCCGCTCGCTCGCTATATATTCCGGCGGACACCGTTGCCTCTTCCTCCTCGCCACCTAGCGATCGAACGCCAAACAAGCCGGCCGCTCAGAGCTGTCTGTGTCGCTGCTATCTAGAGCACGTCGTGTCGCCTTCGTTGACCATGGAGAGGCGCCTGGCGGCGGGGAGCGGCGGCAGGAGGAGGCCGGGGTCGTTGTCTTCATCGGCGGCGGCGGCGCGTTCAGGAGGGAGGTTGCGGAGGGGCCGGCGGTCGGCGAGCGGCGTGGCGCTGAGGCGGAAGGTGCGGGAGCTCCGGCGGCTGGTGCCAGGAGGGGAGGAGGCGCCGGCTCGGAGCCTGCTCGTGCTTACCGCCAACTACATCGTGCGGCTCCGGGCAAGGGTTGAGCTCCTCAAGGCGATCTCCGCGCTCTACGACCTGCCGCGCCACGACGGCGCATGAATTCCTCCGCCGGCGCGCCCGTGATCGATCAAGATCACACAGTAGCTATCTGTGATCGATGTATAGAAGAATTCATTTCGGAACGCTATACAAACATTGAATTGTTGTAGAGTGGAGTTTCATGGTGCAGGCGAACGATGAATTACTTACAAGGTGTTACTTAATTAGTTCTATATATAATTCATTTTGTGGCTTCTGATTTGATTTCTTTTTCTTCCTCTTTTTTTCCCTCTTTGATGGATGATGTTCTTCGATCGGCGGCTCAATATTTTTTGGGTGAAATGGAAGCCCTTATTGTTTTCTTTTCATGGCTAGTTTTAATTGTTATCTTTCGTGCAAAGGGTGGCCTAAGAATTAAGATATATTTAATTATTGTGTTATATATACAAATGATATGTTACATTTTTAACCCATAAGGTGTATGTTACTCAGGTGAGATTCTTCACTAAATGATGCAAATTTCTCTTAAGCTTATCTACTGGCCTCTTTCTTATGGATGTAACAAGTATTCAAGAATATAATCAAGAAGAAAACTAGCTTTGGTTGAGATCCGCTGAAAAGCTAATTAAGGAGAGTGTCTCTTCATAATGCGACTGAATTACTTAATATCTAAAAGTCACCTTTTTTCGTCGTCAGACCAACACTCAACATCCATATACATAGATTTTTTTCATTGAAACAGAAAAAGAAGTATTCTAGCTTCAGAAAATTTTTTTAATGGTGAACAGACCGGCACAAAATGTAAAATCTAAACAAGTTAAATGAAATAGACATTCTCAATCAACAATTGTAGTAAATCTCTACTGCACATACGTACTACGATGCCTTGCACTTTTTTGCTTCACAAATTGAGAGTGGGCAAGAAATTTTTCGGCCACTTGTTAGGAAATAACGAAACTGAAAAAAAAACACAGCCTTTCATGGACTAATGCGTGCTCGTGGGTGTACGCGAGCGTCTTTCATGTAACAGAAAAAAAAAGAAAAATCGACAATGCCAAAAATTTGTTTAATTTGAAGAGCATTCATGGACATGCAGCATGCAACACACCTATGTGAGATCAATCATATCTGATACACATATATTAGCTGTTCTGTGTTGCCACCTGTTGCAAAAGCCAGCTTGCAATTTTTTGTCGGAAATAAAGATTAAAGAGCCATACATGGACAGAGCAGTGAGAATGACGCGTCCCGAGAAGACAGCGTAGAGCGTACTCTCCCAAATGATTTGGAGCACTATATATATATATATATATATATATATATATATCCGGATTATTATCTTTCTCGATATGCTTCTGGAATGCACGTACACCATATGTATGCAATCATCGATCGCTGCATGATTGATTCATTGAGTAAAGTAAAGTAGAGTCCCGGCCGATCGAGCTGGAAATGCAATTATGTTAGTGATGGATGTTGTATGTACGCACCCGTACGTCGATCGGTGTCGCATATACATCGTGGACTTTTCTCCAAGAAATCAGGTTCAATGTTTTGGTTCGAAATTCCGGAATTTCGGGTTTATCGATGGGTACTGGTAGGGTATATGATCTTTTGGCCGAAATTATTGGTTTGTTTACTTAGCAAAATTGGCTGAAATCTTAAATAAATTTCTGAAAACTTTTCAAATTTTATTGCCTTGAGAAATATGTTTTGATTCTGAAATATTGAACCCTGCGAAAAAGAGCTGAAAGTTGCCTATTTTTGTCTTGCAATTTGCTCTAGCTTCATCACTTCGTAGTTCCAGTTGGACGGCGGATCAGATTAGCAATACCGCAAACCATCATAAATGTTTCACCAATTCCCGAACAAAAAAGGTTTTGAAGGAAGTTTATAGGAAACAATTCGGTTTCCATATGAGCCAGCTAAATTTTTGATGTTTCAAGCTGGACAAACCCCTTGCATCGTTTTTATGTTTGAGCAGTGCTGCATGCATGTTATTGCTATCACCAACATATCTCTAGATTTATGTTGAAAATTGAAGTCTTCTTAGGACAGAGATAGTCCTAGGGTACTATAGTAGATGCCAGAATAAAAGTTGGAATGGAGAAAGAAGCTGGGCCACTATGTTGTCGGTGAATCACAACCAAAAGCGATAGAAATATGATGGAAAACCATTGACACATGCTGAAGTATTGTGAATGAATACGGGGATATAGCATAGGCAATATAATTTATTCAGGCCTTGGCAAAGTGCCAATGGTTTACATACAGAAGAAATGTGGAATTCATAGGAGTTCAGCTCAAATGTTTCTGAGTTCATATCTACAGAAGAATCGCAGCCACAGAAATAAGGCAAATTGCTATTATATATAGGTCGATTCAACGTCTCGAAGCAAGTAGGATCAGTATGTTCCTGACAATTCGTTGATTCAATGGTTTGTTGTCAGCACGTGGCGATAAACGTTCGTGTAGCCTTCAAACCTCAGGAAGGATTGTCGCTTTAGAAATCCCACTGCTCCTCTACCTTTAATTTCTTTTTTTTTTTGGTTTTTTTGGGGATTCATGTTTTGATTGATATATTTACAAATACGAGGGACTTAAAATGCTAAAGATAGTGAAGCCATAGAAGAATGGATAAAATAATCAGTTTGGAAGAGAAGAAAGCCATTGCTCTACAAAATTCTTGCCACCTGCGGAACACAAACAGAAAGAAATATTATGACAATGGTCAAGCAAAAAAATGTATTCAGAATCACGCATGGTATTGAATAAGAAAACAGAGAATATTAATAAATAAAACTATATCAGGAAAGGAAAGGTGCACAATGATCTTTGGTATGAACAAATTTATTTAGAAATATTCACAATAAAATGGTCAAATCAGAGAACAAAGTGTCTCTATTCATCAATTTGAGCAGGCAAATATGGTCTGCAAGATACTACGACATTTATCTATGTAAAGATAAGAATGGTAATAAAGAATGGAAGGACTAAAACACTAAATGTGAAATGTCTGAGAAATAAATAGCTGAAAAAGGAAACTTACTGTATTTGTTACTTAACATGTTTGCAAAATTAATGGAAAAGAGGCAAAAGGCTTTCTATCTTATATTTTGTATAATTTAAATACCGGTGCGTTTGCTACGGATAGAAAATGAGTCATACATGTCCTAGTATCGTTAAAAAATGTGATTTTTGCATCAAACATGTTCTTTACCTTTTGTTGTATAAGGAGCATTTGAAAGTGTTTCTCCACCCTATTTGCAATTTTTATCCATATACGATAATTCAACCATATCAGACTTTCCCATGTTAAAATGTGATTTTAGAAGGTCGTCAAATAAGAAGAACAAACAACATATGAAAGGTTTATCGTGTAGTACTAAAGGAATGTGGACAGTAATCCGTAAAAAATGCACTGCTGACTGTTGAGATCATAGGTGGTAGCTTCACCTCCACCTTCCTTTTAAAATACAGAAGTACCAGGTGTTTAATTATCCAAAATGGTCATATAAGCTGAACAAAAAAAACGAGAGAGCATATAACAGAAACATTTATTACCCTTGTGTGATGTTCATTTGCAGCTCTCACGTTTGGTGCATGACCTTCCTAACTTAGGAGGCAATAATGAGCCAGGACTAAGACGAATGTGAAGGACCAAGCCAAGACCTTCCTAACATAAGAGATAAGGTAGGCGCTACCAGAGCAACACCACATGACACAGAATTAATCATGAACATCTACAAGAACAGATAACACTAGAGTAATGAAAATGTTCTTCTCACCAGATCTCCAGAGAATCAGGTTTTCCGTCTAGAACTGAAAACTGGATAAAACGGAGCATCCTACTATGATTAGAGGATTTAGCAACAAAACTCAAACTAAATGAAGGTTCCAAGGCAACCGTACAAAATGAGCCATCTAACTCAATAACTGATTTATCTACCAACTTCAACAGCATAGACACCAACATGACAGATCATTATTAGTAGCTTGCTTGGTACATGCACCAGAACAAAGATGGACACCACAAGCATGATAAGTAATAATTTCTGGATGATCATGCCACATTCACATATAAGAACAATTATGGTCACAGCAGCACAACCAAATGATGACAAAACAAACCAATGTAGAGACAACAGTTATGTTGTACTATCCTAGTCTCCTATTAGGATGAATGGATGATAACACCTAAACAATCATTTCAAAAAGATAAAATTACGGAAAAAAACATCAAGTGTGAATATGAATTAGTGACAACTGATTGTATTTTTCCAACTTGGTGATTTTTGCAGTGGGACTGAGCAAAGCATGCCTATTCATCAATCTGAATCTTGTGTGGGTGGCTTTCAACAGATGACAATTATAGCAATTATCAAGCCAGCGATGATTCACCAGACACCATGATTAAATGTTTAACCTTAATTCTTCCATTTTACACCTCAGTAATGCAATTGTCCCATGCCCAATATGGCAATATTTTAGTTACAATTAGATGGTATTGTCCAATTTACTGATTTTTTCTGATAGTACTAGGCAAGAATGCACTTTCATCAAACATGAGTACAGGACAGGTCTACGGCAGATAGCAAATCAATGATGGCCCAACAGACACTAGTGGTTAAAACCCTCTCTCCTATGTTATTACTAAGGCAAGTGTTTCACCCAATACCTTTAGTTTCACCATCAGTTTGTACTCTGAAACTTCCAATTTAGTGCATCAATTTTAAAGGTCGAACTTTGTGTGTGAAAATAGCTTCAATTATGCAGCTTAAGTACTTGGATGTGTACACCCACGTTGGGTGTAGAGGCCAGGTATTATCTATCCATTATCTAAAAAAATGCAGCTTAAGCACTTGCTTCCTCTATACTAACAGCAGAAGCATATACTGCACATTGTGAAAGCTCACCGTGAACATTGTCGTCGGCGAGCCTACCGCGACCAGCCTCCTCGACGCGGCGGCCATGGCGGTAACACGGCACAAGGACCGCGAAGCTTCCCTCCGAATTCCCGTCGCTGTGGAGCTCCGGCCCCTGCGGCTCGAGCCAGCCGATGGACCAGTCGGAATCGTCGGAGCCGGAGTCCGACAGGTACCCGCCGTCGCCGTCAGACGGCACGATGACCATGTCGTACTCCTTGTCGACCCTGGCCTCCTCACGGCTCCGCCAGTTCGTGCCCTTCCGAGGCCGCACGCCGCGAGCGCCTCCGCCAGAGCTCGGCACCCTGAGAATGTCCGTCTCCCGGAACCCGGACGGGGAGTCCGGGAACAGCGCGTCAGCCATGGCCGTGGCCATGCTGCTCGCCGGTGCATCGCGAGATCGCCGGATTCCACTCCCCGGCCATATCCACTGGGAGAAGCGGCTCAGCCCCATGGCCGCAAGGGGAGAAGAAATCCAAGAAATCTCTCTCTTCTTGACCCGGATAAAAATCGCCGGATCCAACAAGAATCGAAAAATCTCCCTATAAATCCATTTTTTCGCTACAGCTAGATCCAATAAAGATATTGTTCTACCAAAATTAGCACACAAGCAAACACTGCTCACAAAAAGCAAGTACAAGGACAAGTAGGTCTATTTTCTCTAGGCTAGATGGAGGAGAACAAAAATTGCTCACAAATAGCCACAAAAACTGCTCACATATAGTTTTTTTTTTCACCCTAATCAATCAAAGAAAGGAGAATCAGCAAAATAATCACGAATCGCTCCCAATAAATCCAACCAGAATTAATCGATTCCTCATCCCAACACGCCTCTCCAGCGCCTAGCGCAGACACCAAAGCACCAAATTGGGAGGCGAAACGAACGAACAATCCACGAAGTAAATCCAAATCACTCACACTAGCCACTACAACAAAACCTCACCAAGATCTACTCCACTAGCCACTACGAACTCTCCTCCATGGCTCAAGAACCAAGAAACGAACTAACTCGTCTAAGACCGAGGAGTGATTTCAGGACAAGGAAGCTCCTCAACCACTACCAGCAGCCGGTTGCTAGGATGTCACTCGCTCAAATCCAATGGGAAGAGAAGAAAGAAACTGCTCGCAAGATTCGAATCTTGTGAGCGAAAGGATCGGTGAGGAATGGGAGAAGAAGATGCGTGTGGCGAGAAGAGCAGCCAGGGAGGCTTCTGTTCTGTTTTGTGAGCCATCGGCGATAAATCGGCGGAAAAAAAAGATAAATTAAATGAATAATTGGGAAAATGGACGGCTGAGATCGTGCGAGGCCGCTGCGGGAGGGCGATCTGGACCGCCAGATCCCTGAGGGAGACCCAATCGACTGGCGGGAACGGATCCTTGCCCGGCTGGGTCATCGTCGTGGGCTGTCCGACGTGGCGCGTGAGCGCGTGACGTGTGCTTGGCAGGCAAGCTTCCTGGGGCGCGTCCGTGATGACATGTGCGAAGTTAGTACTGGTCCGAAGTTGCATGCCATCTTGCATTTAATTTAGTTAGTAATTTTCTCTAAACTCTTGCCTGGGTCAACTATGTAGTTTAGATGATGAAGCAATCTCTTTGTCTCAAAATAAACAAATAAAAAGAGTCCAAACTTTATCACAAAATAAGCAAATTCATATCTTCTTAATTATCCGAGAAATTTTATATTTCCAATACTTTTTATCTATTTACCTATCAATTATACACTTGGACATCTTTTTTCTCACACCTAAAGTTGCTTTGAGATGTAGATAGATGGAGTAATTTGGAATAAAATCTTTTTTGGATCAACTATACTGTAGATGATAATCCACAAATTAACACGTGATTATCATTCCGTTGGTGAATTTAGTATTAAATTTGACACAACATACTGCTACAAATTTAATATTCTAGTATACTATATTATGTTATATAATGTTAAGTACTAGTTGACCGCCGGTCTTTCCGATAAAAACCAATCTGATTAGGATCCGTGTTGTCTGATTAGCATGACAATTGCATAAAGCAGAAAATCCCTCGTAGAAATTGAATCACAAGACAGATTCCTTATAGAAAATGTTACACCAACTGTCAGCTCTGTCGCTGCTGTTTGAATTGTTGAGTTATCTGGCAAGCCAATTTACAGGTTTGTAATTTGTACCGACAAAATTGGGCAAAATGAACACGTAAACTAAAGAGTCGAAGGGCTGCAAGAATCAACTATTGAAGTTTAAGTTTCCTTTGGAAAAAAACTTGTGGAGGAATTTTGTAAAATTAAAATCCTACAGAAAATTTTCCTATTCAAAACGGGAATCCGTTCAGTGGACCTGTGGAACATCTCATTCTAAACTATTTACGCCACTGTTAAAAATGCAAAAGAAAAAAAAACATGATAACTCACAGGTAAGAGAACTAAACAGCCGTGTGAAAAATATTAGGTGCATTTTAGGTGCCCTGGTTAAAATTTATCTAAGACTGGGAACATAAGATTTAACAATCAACAGTGCATTTTTACAGCAAATGGAGCTCATGCATCAGCAGTTTATCACAGTTTATGTGAATTTGCATATTGCAATTACAGATGCACAACTATTGTCAATTCTCAACATATATTACAAGCCTGAAGCAAATGATAAGCTCAGCAAAGATACATTTGAAATGCAACAGTCCCCTATAATCTCTAATGAACGACTATTCAGGTTTCAGAGTTATGACTAGCGATATCGCTGATACAGCATCCGAAGATCTCTGCAATGTATGCACGTCCTGGGAGTCAATGGAGGATCGAGACAGTATGAGTGTACCCATTGTGATCGGCAAACATGGCAACTGAGAAGAAGCTCCTCGGGCTCACAACAGTGGCAATGGTAACAAGCTCCTTGACCGAACTAATCATGTTGGATCGGTGGAAGATAGGTGAGGTGTAAGCATTGCAAGCCAAAATTGATAGCAATTCAAGCGAGCAAGAAGACATAATGGAATAAGGGCTCACCACTGATTCAGGAAGGCCATAGGCCCTATCATCAAACATGAAAGTGTCGTTAGAAGTTAAGCAAGGAATTGTTTGAGAATATATCTTTTGATCAGATGTACCCGCCTCATCTATTTTACTGATCCCTGTAAAACTGGTTTTGCACAGAGGACATGTTGAGACTTTTCCCCTGGAAACCTGAAAAAAAGGGACGCATCATGCATGTAAGTATGTGTAAGAACGGTTCCTATAATAAAATAAATCCAATGAAGAATAGCTAATCGTAGAGACCAGACATGGTCTCCCGAAACTACAACTATAGTTGGCCATAAACATACCAAATTAAAACATACTGGGAATGATAACCATAGTATATATGCATTCAATATATATTTTTATTCTTTCAAGAACACCCAGAAAAACTATATGTTATTCCATAACGCAGACTGCAGAAGAAAAGGTTTAACATATCTGTTTTGTATCTGATCTGTCGTAGGTTGGCAACATATATTTCAATCAGGAATTCAGGATGAGATGCTACACTGATTTCTTGAATATACAATGGCACATCGCCTCTACTGTATTATACCGAAGCATACAAGCATCAAACTAACGAAGACGAGTGGGTCATATAAGCAATGAATTGAACTGAATGCATGAATAACAAAATCGATGTCCACATGGTAAGATGCCCCTTGTGGAAGAAAAATCTGTCCAGCAAATGACACATGAAAGTTCTGCTTGCCCTTGACAATTGGTTGGTTTTTCCAAAGTGGGTTTCTCATCATATCCCTTTTCATCATCAATGCTACCTTGATTTGTTTTCTCCTCAGTATCGAAAACTGGTTCTTGTCTGGATGAATCACTTGGCTGAAAGCTTCTTGAACTTTCACCCAATTCAAAATGTTCTTGATTCTCACTTTTCTCAGGATCATGCCTACTGGCTTCACCATAATCATATAAACTGTCCAAGGTACTTTGTCGAAATGATGATGACAGTCTTGTCTTCCTCATTTTTCTTCGATCTTCAGTGGACAGAGTATCCAACATTTGAGGCTCATTGAAGCTGTCTGTCAAACTTTCATTTTCACAGCATTCTATAAGATAGCCTGCATGCTTGGTTCTTGACTCCTTTTTCATGAGACTATTTCTTTTTCCCATCATGCTAGCATCATCGTTATGCAGAAACCTTGACAAATCTCTCTTCTGCTCTGATGTGCTCTGAGATGAAGTATAACTTGACTCATGATGCCCTTTTCTTGCCTGTGTTGTCATTAATACACATTAGATTGCAGAGCACCTGTAAGCAGAAGAAAATATAAAGCAAGCAGAAACAAGAAGCTAGGTACTATCAAATCATTAAAGATCATATAGCAAAACAAGTGCCGGTCTAAATTAAAAACACAGATTGACAAGCCAGGATTTCATTGCCTTGGATGTGGACGACAAGAAAAAGTTTAAAATCTTCTGCATAAATAACAAAAGCTTCATATAGGTGCCATTCCAGTTTCCATCATTGAAAGGTCCTTGAGGAGACAGGACTGGTGCAGATTAAGTGGGACAAAGCTAATGGGTCAGTGGGAACTTCATTCATCAGAAGACTGATTATCATTTAGCAAAACTACATGCATGATAAACCTTTATTACTACGAAAGATAGTTCTATAAGAATTATGAAGGATAATCAAGTTTAAGGACTTAGTTGTGCAACAAACATAATAGTTTCAAACCAAAATGAACCCCTAACTATCAAGACAGCACAGAGATGATTCACCAGTGTAGTGCTAAGAAAAAAAAACTGGCGCAAAGGGGAATATATTTCACATACTACCATGAGTGTAGAATGTGTACAGTGACTATGAACCCCCCAAGCATATACAATAGAGTCGGGTCTATATATATACAGTCCAGGCCAGTGGTCTGTCTAACACCCCGCAGTCGCAGCGGAAGGGTAACGGACGCAGAGACTGGCCCGAAAACTGGTGAACAAAGGCGTGGGCAGGCCTTTGGTCATTATATCGGCAAATTGATGTACCGATGGTACATGGAGCACCCTAACCTGTCCTAATGCAACCTTGTCACGGATAAAATGGATATCGATCTCGATATGCTTGGTGCGTCAGTGATGGACCGGGTTGGCGGTCATGTAGACGGCACTGACATAGTCGTAGTAGACGACGGTCGCGGTGGAGAGGGGTTCACGGAGCTCCTGGAGAAGCTGGCGAAGCCAGCAGCACAGGGCGACAGCGTGGGCGACAACGCGGTACTTGGCTTTAGCGCTGGATCGGGACACTGTAGTCTGGCGTTTTGAGGACCAGGATACGAGAGTGTCACCGAGGTAAACGCAGTAGCCGGACGTGAGGTCGGGTCGGGTGAGTGTGAGGTATTGGAGAGCCCTGGCAAAACTCCGATAGTGAGAGGTATCGACAACGAGAGCGCCATCAGAGGCGGAGAGTTTGGCTCAAGTGTCGACTGGGGTGGCCATGGAGTAACAGTCGGCCATGCCCGCACGCTGGAGAAGGTCGATGGCGTACTGGCGTTGGGAAAGGAAGAGCCCGTGGATAGAACGGGTTACGAAGATGCCAAGGAAATGGTGCAGAGGACCAAGATCGGTCATGGCGAACTTAGAGTGGAGTCGGGCCATGATCTGGTCGAGGAGAGATGCCGAAGACGCTGTGAGGACAATGTCATCGACATAGAGAAGTAGATAGGCAGTGACGGAGCCGATATGAAAAGTGAACAGTGAACTATCGGACGCAGAGGCCACGAAGCCGATGTGCCGAAAATAGGTAGCAAAGCACTAGTACCAGGCACGAGAGGCTTGTTTGAGGCCGTAGAGAGAGCGTTGAAGGAGACAGATGTCGTCGGAACGAGAAGGGTCGACGAAACCTGGGGGCTGCTGGCAGTAGACTGTTTCCGTCAGGTGGCCATGAAGAAAGGCGTTCTTCACATCTAGTTGATGGATCGGCCAGGAGCGAGAGTGCTCGCCGCCAAAAAATCCCGTGACCGGGGAGGGACGGCGGCTCGGTCACGCGAAGGCCTGGGAGGTCTGCTTGTCTCCAATGCAGGTCCTTAGGTCTCAAGGTTCGCGGACGTGCCAGTCAATTTGACCATGCAATTGACAAGGAGGAGAGACGAGCGGGTTCGATACAAACGCTCGCTATCGGCTGACTGCCGATAGGTTCGAGATGCTGTTTGATCGGCTGGGAAGCCGATGTGGACAGGTGTCGACGAGCGGTTGACCGTAGAACCGATAGAGAAACCAGGGTGTGCTCTGAGGATATCGAGGCGCACGGGATCCCTTCGGACAACCGAACAGTGATTCATCGGCTGGAAAAACCAATGAAAGAGGATGCGGTCTAGGCTATGATTAGCGCAAGAAGGCACGAGCTGCAAAGCCGATGCCGCTCCGAATATGATAGCAAGAGACCCGTTGCCCACCGTGGCAACGCCATTAACACCGAACCTCAAAGATCGAACCTAACTGAGACAGTACGAGGCCGGGGCCAGCGGCGATGATACGGAGGATGCCGGATCAGCTATGCCGTAGCAAGGATAGGAACGAATCCATCGGCTAGCTGAGCCGATGAGGGGACGCCTCTCTGAAGGCGGGTGCGTATCGGCTGGAGGTCCAATACGTTTGGCGTTACGCGTCGTGGGACGCCTCTAAAGGCTGATGCGTATCGGACGAGGGGCCGATGCGCTGGACGTGAAGCACAGAGCATGGATAACTCATCGGCTAGCACTCCGATGATACGCCGTGCAGGAGACTATAGGCCTGAAGCTCGATCTACCGTCGGCAGCCCCGTAGGTCGGACCTAACCGATGCAGCACGAGACCGACAACGGCAAAGGGAGCTTAACAGGCCGATAGGTCCAGCACGGACATGATGCGATACATCCGATCGGCCTAAGAGGTCGGACCTAACCGATGCAGCCTTAGACAGAGCAGGACATATCGGGATGGTGGCGGGACTTACCCCTTCGCCGGAGATCGGACTTAACCGATGTAGCCCCGCGTCGAGAGCCAGAACCCGCTGGTAGAACCTAGATGAATTAGGGTGGCGATACGCCGAGTTTGAATATGATCGAGAGATATGTTACATGTTTCCAGGGGGTCTATATTTATACCCTAGATTTACAGACAGAGTCTGACGCGTCTACGACCATCGGACATTATTTTCTAGTAAGAACAAAGGAAAATATTCCTAAAGCAGTTAACTAACCAGCTAAACCTCTCTAATTGAGTAAGGTTACAATTTACAAAAATAAACACCCTGCCGTGGAGTCCACGGCTCTTCCGCAAACCCAGTTTCATCTGAATAAACTTCCAATTTGTAACCGAGCCTTACTTTGCTGCAACCTGATCGACTTCTCCACTGTAGCTATCAGACCTTTTTTAAGTCAAGCCGATCCTTCTCCTTCCTTCCCTTAGGCTTCTTAGACCTGATCCCGATTGGACAATCCTCTGTCTTCAAGCCGATCCAATCTTCTACTAATCTGATCGGCTTTTCTAAAGTTCTCCATCGGCTTTGTCTCAGTATCTCCATCGGCCGATGGCTGCATCAAACCCTCCAACGGACCTCTCAGCCGATCGGCTTTAGCGCCATCGGATCGTCCAGATTTTGGCGTTAACAGAGAGGCAGCCAAGGTGAGGACGACTCGTATGGTGGCGGGTTTGACAACGGGACTGAAGGTCTCGTCGTAGTCGACACCGGGTCGTTGGGAGAAACCCCGGACTACCCAGCGAGCCTTGTGACGGGCAAGAGAGTCATCGACGTGGAATTTGTGTTTGAAAATCCACTAATCGGTCACAATGTTGGCACCAGAAGGTTGGGGAATGAGGCGCCAGGTCTCGTTGTCCATTAGGGCCTTGTACTCGTTGGCCATGGCCGCGC
Organism: Oryza coarctata; assembly: GCA_030770085.1. Classification (NCBI taxonomy): domain Eukaryota; kingdom Viridiplantae; phylum Streptophyta; class Magnoliopsida; order Poales; family Poaceae; genus Oryza; species Oryza coarctata. The sequence continues at coordinate 12,724,579 of CM061476.1, read as the reverse complement.
GCTACTGAGGGTCGGCCAAGGCTGAGCGAGAAGTCGCCGGGATAGGCGAGATAGAGCTGTGGACGGTGGAGAGACCGTACCGCTGAGTGGGGCAAAGGGACCCGGTCTAGGAGCGGATGACCATGTGAGAGGTGGAGGGAACTGGAGCCGATGGGGGTGCGGGAGTAATGGGAAGAACTGGTCGGGTGGGGGCGTCATCGGCTCCGAGTCGGCGACTGTAGACAAGAGGAAAAGGAGGAATTAGATCGGTCTAAGCCGATGAGGTCGGGTGGGCCGAGTATTCCGATCGGTCCGATAGAGATGGAACAGCCGATAGGGTGGGGGAGCCGATGGAAAGTAAGGAGCCGATGGAAGTGGGGTGTCTGATGGAGAGGGAACGGTATCGGCTGAAGGATAAATAGGATCGGTATCGGCCGATGGAGGTGGGTCCGATGGGGGTCCGATGGTGGGGACATCAAACCCATCAATATGGGACTGGTGGCCGAATTTTCCACAGAGTGATTTGAAGAAGAAAACCCACTTGGAATAATTGGCGTTAAGGTCAAGAGAGATAGGAACGTGAGATTTCACGTTCACAGCAGCGTAGGAAGGGGAGAAGATCGGCGAGGTGGTGCCCGAGGTGTGGTCTGAGGCACCGAGGGCCAGAGCAGATTCGGCGACTGGGAGAGTGCCAGAGCTGAGAGCGGACTCGGTGGCCATGACGGGAGAACGGGAGCAAAGAGCCGATGGCAGAAAGAAGCCGATGGGAGGAGGGAAGCCGATGAGAGGACGGATCGGCCGATCAAGGATGTGAGAAGCCGATGGGAAGTGGGCCGGCCAGCCGATGAGGAGTGGTTGGCCGATGGGGAGTAGGCAGCGGAGTAGGTGAGGACAGAGTGGGTGGGTCAGAGAGTGGTTGGGCACGGACGTGCGAGGATTCACGTCCGTGAAGAGAAGATTCACGTTCGTGGACTCGTGGAGACCAAGGAGTGGGGCGGACGCAAAAAAGGCAGGGAGTGGCCGGACACGAAGAGAATATGTTTGCGTCCGGGAGGCAGGGATTCGTGTCCGTGGACACGTTGGACTGGCTCGGACGTGAGGGGAGAAGGTTCGCGTCCGAGAGCCGGTGAGCGTGTCGGAAAGGGCGAGAACCGAGGGAGGTTTCCAGCCGATGGAGGGCTGGACAAGTCCAGCCGATGGTGACGACAAGCGCGGAGGTGCGCCGGCGTCAGAGAAGGAGAGATGCACGAAACAAGAGGAAGAGCGGAGACAGGTGCGACGCGGGACGAGGAGGCGGATCGAGACCGTCGCCTGGTCGCGCGGAGGTGGGACGGAGAAAAGAAGGTGACTGTGGGAGAGACGGGGAGAAGAAGAAATGGAGACGAGAGAGCGAGGAGAGTACCGGGAAGAGAGTCGGCGACGGGAAGACGTCGACGACGAGGAGGAAAGGGTCGTCTCACCGAAGGGAGAAGCTAGCGCGCCGGGATGTCTAAACTCGCTCTGATACCATGTAGAATATGTACAGTGACTATAAACCCCCCATGTGTATACAAAGGAGTCGGGTCTATATATATACTGCCCAGGCCAGTGGTCTGTCTAATAATGAGATTAGAAATATTGTCTTCTGGGTCTAGTACATCTTCATTGGTTGACTTTTGTGCATGCTTTAAACGTTTTCTTTCCTTAAAGTGTGTTGCACCAATCTTAGAATTCTCACCACCACGTCGAACAAAATTCTGTAGCCAACAGATCAACAAAGCTCCATCAGGAAATAGAGAGTAAAAATGAAGTATAAAAGTACATTGGAAAAAGGTATCCAAATTATTCTAAATTTGTAAGATGGCAACATTTTGGAACATGGAGAAATACCACCCAGTGTCAGGATTAACTGCATAATACATTTTTCAAAGTAATGTACAGCAGATAGATATAAATTTAGAGAGCTTTAAAAGGTACTCCCATATTTCAGCACTGTTTTCACTTGGTAACAAGGCAATGCTTGGCACTCAGCAATGCCGATAGAAATGGATGACAAACAGTTGTATGGTTGTTGTCTGAAGTGAATGAAGAGTAAGTAGTGCAGTAGTGGTGTAAACCATAGTGTAGAAATGTGTACAGTGACTAAGACCCCGAGTGTATACAAGCGGGGTCGGGTCTATATATATACAACCCAGGCCAGTGGTCTATCTAACACCCCCAGCAGTCGCAGCGGGACAGGAACGGACGCAGAGACTGGATCGAAAACGGGTAAACAAAGACGTGGGCAGGCCTTTGATCATTATATTGGTAAACTGGTGTGCCGATGGTACATGGAGCTCCCAAACCTATCCTAATGCGACCTTGTCACAGACAAAATACATATCGATCTCGATGTGCTTGGTGCGTCGATGATGAACCGGGTTGGCGATTATGTAGACGGCACTGACATTGTCACAGTAGACGACGGTCGCGGTGGAGAGAGGTGCACGGAGCTCCTGGAGAAGCTGGCGAAGCCAGCAACACTCGGCGACGGCGCGGTACTTGGCTTCGGCGCTAGACCGGGACACTGTAGTCTGACGTTTTAAGGACCAGGATACAAGAGTGTTACCGAGGAAGACGCAGTAGCCAGACGTAGAGCATCAAGAGTCGGGGCAACCTGCTCAGTCCGCGTCGGAGTACGCGGTGAGGGAGTCGATGGGGCTGGAGCTGAGATGCAGCCCGCTGGAGAGGGTGCCCTTCACGTAGCATAGGATTCGCTTAAGCAGCGCGAGGTGAGGTTTGCGTGGAGCGTGCATGAAGAGGCACACTTGCTGGACAGCGTACGTGAGGTCGGGTCGAGTGAGTGTGAGGTATTGGAGAGCCCCGGCAAGACTCCGATAGTGAGATGTCGCCAGGATGGGCAAGATAGAGTTGTGGACGACGGAGAGCCCGTAGCGCTTGGTGGGACGGAGAGACCCGGTCTGGGAGCGGGTGACCATATAAGAGGTGGAGGGAACTGGAGCCGATGGGGTTGCAGGAGTAATGGGAAGAACTAGTCGGGTGGGGGCGTTGGCGATGTCATTGGCCCGGGCAAAAGATGGAAGAGGTGTGGCGTTGGCGATGTCATTGGCGGTGTTGGAAAAGCAGGGGTTGAGGCCTTGCAGAAGGGCGAAGACGAGTTGAGAGTCAGCCACCCTGTGGCCGATGTCCCGAAGAGCAGCAGCCTTAACCTTAAGGCGCTGACAGTACGAGAAGATAGAGGAGTCTCCTTGTACCATGGAGTGGAACTCATTGAGGAGGAAGATGGCGCGAGGCTGCTTGTTGGCAAGGAAGATCCGCTCGATGGCCACCCAGAGATCGCAGACGGTGGGGTCGGTATCGTCCATGGCGAGGTCAAGGACAGAGTCGTCGACCGAGCCGAGCAGCCAGCTGCGCACGCAGCACTCAACGATGTCCCACTGAGGATCATCAGGGCGAGGTGGAGCGGAGCCATCGATATAGGACCGGAGGCCAAATTTTCCACAGAGGGATTTGAAGAAGAAAACCCACTTGAAATAATTGGCGTTAAGGTCAAGAGAGATAGGAACGTGGGATTTCACGTTCACAGCAGCATAGGGAGGGGAGAAGATTGGCGAGGTGGTGCCCGAAGTGTGGTCCGTGGCACCGAGGGCCGGAACAGACTCGGCGACTGGGAGAGTGTTGCAGCTGAGGGTGGACTCGGTGGCCATGACGAGAGGAGAACGGGGACAAATAGCCGATGGGAGGACGGATCGGCCGATCAAGGATGTGAGAAGCCGATGGAGAGTAGGCCGGCCAGCCGATGAGAAGTGGTTGTCCGATGGGGAGTAGGCAGCGGAGTAGGTGAGGAAAAGGTGGTGGCAGAGTAGGTGGGTCAGAGAGTAGTTGGGTCACGGACGTGCGAAGATTCACGTTCGTAAAGAGAAGATTCACATCCGTGGACTTGTCGAGGCCAAGGAGTGGGGCGGACGCGAAAAAGACGGAGAGTGGCCGGAAACGAAGAGAATATGTTCGCGTCCGAGAGGCAGGGATTCGTGTCCATAGACATGTGGACACGTTTGATTGGCTCGGACGTGAGGGGAGAAAGTTCGCGTCTGAGAGCCGTTGAGCGTGTCGAAAAAGGCAAGAATCGAGGGAGGGTTCTAGCCGATGGAAGGATGGACAAATCCAGCCGATGGGAGGGCGGACGAGTTCAGCCGATGGAGACGACGAACGCGGAGGTGCGTCGGCCTCAGAGAAGGAAAGATGCACGAAACAAGAAGAAGAACGGAGATGGGTGCGAGGCGAGGCGAGACGAGGAGACGGATGGAGACCGTCGCCTTGTCACGCGGAGGTGGAATAGAGAAAAAAGGTGACTGTAGGAGAGACGGGGAGAAGAAGAAACGGAGACGAAAGGGCGAGGAGAGTGCGGGGAGGAGAGTACCTGGAAGAAGACGTCGACGAGGAGGAGGAAAAGGTCGGCTCGCTGGAGGGAGAAGCTAGCGCGCCGAGGATGTCTAGACTTGCTCTGATACCATATAGAAATATATACAGTGACTAAGATACTGAGTGTATATAAGAGGTGTCGGGTCTATATATATATAACCTATGCCAGTGGTCTGTCTAAACCATAGTACCGAACATAATTGAACTTGTGGAACGAAGGCACATCAAGGGATTGTACCAAGAAATCAAATCATGTGCGGACAATAGTTAATATTATAGTTCTTACTTCCTTTAGTAGGGAGGAATCAGACCATCCGTGATGCTCATAATCAGAACCTGAATCGGCAACTGTAAGCATGCCAGTCGCATATGAAATATTGCAGAAATCGTCAGGTAATTCTTTCAAGCATCTATCCTCCATGCTTGCATTTCTCTTGGATCGTGCACGCGGGAAAGTTGGCAGCTTAGGGACTGACCCTGCTTCTTCACCACTGGACATCAAGCAGAACAGATTGTTTGATTAGAATGGCAGGGAAAACATTCAGCACGATAATACATCATTGTAACATTTGATTATTTCTACTGCTTTACAAGACATCAACTGTCGCGCATAATGAGCTGTAAGCATCTAAATCAAATGGAATCTTTAAACCTAGCATTGGACCATGGACTGTGCTACAGGCCTACAGGGCTCAAATCCTATTGGCCTATACAATCATGTATTCATGTGCCCCTTTTGACCCAGCACAACTGATTTTGTTGCAACAAATCAATGAGCATGGTAGTAACAAAACAACTCTGAATAAAACCCCTTCTCACAGCCTAACATTTCCTCCCAAAATTGAAATTTGCATGCCTAATTCGTCACCATTCCTTCGATAATGCAGCTGAAACAATTAACGACTACTCGAACTTGAATGGTTGAATCGCATCGCATCAAGCTAAAGAAACCAGGTACCTCTCCATCATGTAGGGTTCTCGGGGAGGCGCCTCCCCTCCTTGAGGCAGTCCTCGAACCACCGGTGGCTGACAACGAGCGTCCGACGCCTCCTCCCGATGTCATACTTCTTCCCCTCAAGCCTCCAGCACACCTGTCGCCCAATCAAGAAGGTGCGCGTCAAATTCCACGCGGGGGGAGGGGGGGGGGGGGTGCAACTCGGCGCGCGCAGAGGCGAAGTGTGTGCACTGTACTTTACCAGGTGGGTGATGGATCTGCTCATGGCGCCGACGTAGCTCGCGCCGGTCTCCGCGATGAGCTTGACGAGCCTGTGCCGCTCGTCGCCGTGGTAGCCGCTGACTGTCGCGACCACGTCGCGCATCCCCTCCACCGCCGGCATAGGGGGAGGGCGGGGTTCGGCGCTGGAAAATACCCTAGGCGAGACGGGCGGGCAACAGTGGACGCGGCCTCCGGATCGGCGGCGAACGGCGGCGAGATGGGGCGACGTGTGCTGGGGGAAGAGGAGAGAAATTTCTGGAGGCGCCTTTTCCGTTCCCCTCCTTCCGCGTTTGGCTTCGGAAAATTTGAAATTTTCGAGTCCCCGCGTCGGTCGTGGCCTCGTGGGCCGCAACTTCGTGCGAGATTGACGCCGAGGGATATGGGATGGGCCAAACTATCTGGGCTGGCCGAAATTGTGGTTTGTCACGACGGCCCATAGAATAATGGGCCATTCTGTAATTGGACGTACTGTATGGTCCGGCCCAAAACATTGCTGTCTTGCTGAAGCCCATGTTGTAGTCGGTTGGACCATAATGCAACGACCATCTCTGCACGGCGCCGATAGTACGGAGTAGAACTCGACTAGGCATGGCAGTTAGGCCCGTTAACTTCTAAACTTATTTTTATAATTTTGAAATGGGATTTGCTAGATTTTAGGCATCTGAGATTTTGTAGATTTTAAGTTATCTCAAATTACACATTGCTAAAACTAAAATTTTAGTGCTATGTAATATGTAATTTTAGTTTATTCTAACTGTAATTTTGTTATAGTATATGGTTTTACTGTAATTTTTGTAAATTTTTATGAATTGTAAGTTTAGTGCGATTTATCATTTAACCTTGGCTATTTAAAATTTGTTTTGAATAATTAATAGTAGAAATGATGTGAATTATTGTATTGCCATTCAAGGAATGGAAAAAGTGACTAAAATCTTTAAAAATTCCAATAAGCTGAAATCTAGACACTCCCTCATGGAATTCTTTTTAAAAACATATCTGATTCTACTTTGAAGTCTTTAAATTTTGCAAGCCATACCATTTGTAGATTATATTTTTGCCTATTTCTTTATCATTTTAAATATTTGTGACTTGATTGTGTCTGTCTTTTCGCCTTGCGTAATAAATATGGTTAGATATGTTTTAGTTCAGTAGCAAAAGACTTTGCTTTTATTTTTTTTTTCATCTAAACAGTGTTGGTTTTCATTTTGTGTGTCTAGTTTTCACACCATCTTTATGTGTGGTGCTACAGCTTAAATTACGAACATTGTTAATAAGTTGTGGCTGGAGGCTTTGAGCTGAAGGCTGGAATTATTTTTATTATCTAAAAGAAAGTTCAGCTGGTTGTTGTTTTGCTAGGAGCCTTTGCCACACTGTTTGGTTATTCCAACAAAAAAAAACTACAATTGACTTTTCAAATCACATATGTACAGTGAATTAATTCTACAAAAAGAGTTAACCAGTTGACATCAATTCGTACTTCCACGTGCTTATCTCAACAAACTACAGCACAACGGAAAATCCCTGAAAGCAACAGTTGGCTCATCAACTTGGCGCCAACCACACCGTCCCTTTCCGATCAGGCTGAGTCGTTGACCTCCATTGATAGGCAGAGAAATATATATATGAGCACAGTGCCTCCATTGATATATAGATGCACATCTCCAGGCTCCAGCATCGTCGATAGTCGATACACACAAGAAGAAAAGGGAAAGATGTACGTGACGAGGCCGCTCTCATGGCACCAGGACAACCCGGAGGCCTCGGCGGAGCCGCCACCAGATGGCCCAGGCTCCGGGTTCCTCGTGGTGGAGGACGCGGCGGCCGTCGAGCGGGCGACGTGCTGCGCGGGTTCGTGCTTCGACAGGCAGGTGTACGGCCTCCCCTTCCCGCAGAGCTTGAGGCTCGAGTCCGAGGAAGGCGGCGGCAAGTTCGTGTTCGCGCCCGTGGTCGGCGAGCCGCTGTCATCCCGCCGCCACTACGTCGTCTGTGCCACCGGCAAGCACGCCGGGAAGGTGCTGGCGTGCTCGAGGGAGGATGACAAGACGACGTGCTGCTTCTGCTCCTGCGTGAACAACGTGCCGCCGAGGCCGTTCGACAGCGGCAAAGTGTACCATCCGGTGGAGGTGGCCCACGTGTCCTGTAGCACGGTGTTGTTCAAGGTGGAGGCGGTGGCGCCAGACGGTTTCCCGCCGTACTGCCTCAGTGTTGACCGGTATAGGGAAGAAAGATATTACTGCATAACATAGGGCCGGTACATAACTTTAATGTTAAAAAATAATATAGAAACTTATCTACCATGTCATAATAATCAGATCCTATCTAATCCTATCAATATACTTTAACATTCTCTTATAGAGTGAGCAACATGGACGCTTAGATTAGAGAAAGGATCTATAAGAGAATTTAACATCAATGTCCTTTGTGTCATTGTCAATGAAGCTAAAATAAAGGCACGAGAGAGCCATGATTGAGGTAGCCATGCATAGAGTGGTTGTAGTTGATATATCCAAAGTCTGAGATATTGATGACGAGATAGTCAAGCTGTGGGGTGCGTAAGGGGCACCATAAAGTGGTCACGGACATGCGGGACAACGCTAATGGACTAAGGTGCACGATGACAAGCTAAGGACAAAGACTAACGCAATTGTGGCAGTTGTTTTGGAAGATGACACCGAAGAACCGATACGATCAAACTGATGACACCGAAGAACCGATACGATCAAACTATGAAGGACGAGAAGACATTACAGGTTTGCCAAGCTTAGGGATAACTCGAAACGAATGTACGCAATGGTATTGCCAATATCATGCAGGCGAGATAGACGAAGACGAACGCAAAGCTACAGGACCAATAGCCTGGAATGGCGACATTACTAGCCATGTAGGATAGCTGGACCACCAGCCTAGAGCGGCGACAGTGGCAATCTAAAGAAGTAGCAGCGACAACGCTCGAAATAGATGAAAAAGAACTCGATGACTGATGTAGATCAATGCAGACGATAAGGATGTCGATGCGCACACGATGATGAAGACAACAAGAGCGGCAACACTGCGACTAACATAGCTAGAGCTCCATGTCGATGCAGTAGCGGGAGACTATGAACATCAACACTGTGGTCCAAGGAGACGACGGTGGCAACCTAAAGCTATAGACGTAGTAGACTTGTTCGAAGACAATCCATCCTATAAAAGCATGTTGCAAATGGACACTCGATTAGGTAATCAGGCCAACCACACATAGTACGACATGCGAGTGATGACGCCACACATACCAAAATCGACGACCGAAGCAGTATTAAGCATGATGAATGACAATAGGTGATGAAAACCTGATCTCTAACCAGGAAAAAAAATTATACAAGCAGCGGTAGCAACGTAGTAGTCCAGACTAGAAAGGCTCATCACAACCCAAACGGTGGTAGTCTATATCCCGTTCTCCCCTCTAAAGGAAATAGAGAAGAGTAGAGAAAGGGAGCAGGGGCGGTGCTCAGAGGGAAGCTTAGTGCCATAGGGAGCAGGAGGCCCATGGCGTCAGTGGAGGTGAGGGCATCAAGTGGAGCAAACTTCGGTGTGGAAACCCTAGAGGTGGTGGTGGAGAGGTGACGAAGAGGGTCGTCGGAGACGATGAGGCTCATGGCGTAGAGGAAGAGTGGCCAGTATACTGATGGCTAATGGAATCCAATAGGGTGGAGGTGGGTACCTAATAGTGCCGCCAACGGCCTCAACTACGGAGGCAGGGCTGGCCGCCGAGAGAGGCAATGATGAAAGAAGGTGGTCGAAGATGGGGCGCCATGTAGGCTGGAGACAATGGCGGGTGAACTAGATCTAGATAATGGGGACATCCACAGAGGAACCTTAGGGCAAGGCCCTTCATGATGACGAGGGCTGGACAGCCAGCAATGTGTCCCTCAGATCCAATCTGGGGATGTGGCTCAATGGCTGGACAAGTGGAGGTTGGGTGGTGGGCTCTAGGACCTCCAGACGATGTGGCTAGAGCTAGGGCGGGAGACAGCGACACCGAGCAATGGAAAAGGCAGCGGTCCAAACCAAGAGGTGACTCAAATGGATGACATGGTGCATGGTAGGGCCAAGGACAACCGGCATTAAGTGGAGTTGGATGACGCTATGTGGATTTGCTGCTTGCTTGCTGCTACTTGAAATGACATGATGACAACGCAAAGAACGACGACAAAGAAAACCAAAACAGTGGCTGCCCATAGGGATAAGATCCCTCCCGATGGTGGCAGCGGCGGAAGCGCTGGCTTGTCTCTTTGTCTTTGTGCTCTTGCAGCTTGCCTCATGCCTTCTCACTTGATGCATGTTGTCCTTTATCTTCTCACTTAAAGCATGCTTCTTAGAGACTTCTCTGATGTAAAATGAATGTGGCATTGATGTATCATACATATATGTTCTATCCATCTATAAATTCAATCGAAAAAAGTAAAATATATGGCCAGTCTTTAAATTTGAAGTAGGGTGCCATCTAGGCCAATAAACTTATAAAATACGTTTATAGTTTAATGTATCATCTGAGGTCCACAAATATCTATGATACAACTCAGGCACTAACATGGCTATCCATGATGATGAGAATTTTGTCTTTGGACTCTTCCGCTACAGTATGCCTCTAACTTGGCTTCCACTCCTCCCAAATCAACCCCTCGCTCTCATGGGAAAGGAAGTGAAGAGAAAATGATCATTGGTGATATGAGATCCTTAGAGCGGATATAGACAGCACAATAAGGAGAGTGTGATCGTCTGGTGGACAATGGACCTTATGTAGAATGATCACCATGGCAATAACACCACACCACACTCACGAGATCACCTCTTCCTATCTCACCTTCTATCTTGGCATTGGACTTTTTAGGAGCATATCATAGTGGAGAGATCTAAATACAAAATTCTTGATATCATGGATGACCATGTCAGCTCCTGAGCTATATCATATGTACTTTGTACATTAGGTGACACATTAAACCAAATTTAGGTATCCAAATGTGTATTTTATAAGTTTATATATCTAAGATGACACTTGGATCAAGTTTAAGGATTTACTATGTATTTTACTCATCAAAAAATTATATGCTTCAATAAATTAGTTAAAAACCAATATTTATATATTACAAAAGTAACTTGTATTTAAATTTAAGAATAAAAAGCCTTCCCATGACAGATAATAAATTGATTCATTAATAACTACAAACTAATTAATTCACATACTTAACAACTTAAATCCAAAATTTGATTGAAGACCGAAAAACATTAATATGTCAAAAATAATTTTTAAGGTAAACAAGTAAATCTAATTGCTATTAATATTGCCTTGAATATATAATCTTAATATAAATATAGATTAATATTGACGATGGATTCTCATCTCTCTGTAAAGTAGATCTAGAATAACTCCTAGGTCTAAAATTCCACTTCTAGCCTTAAAAATATCAAATTGGGGCTGAACAACCATACGAGTCCACACCATTAGAGAAAGATCGGCTACAAAATTTGAGCTCTAAGTAGCAAAACCCCCATTCTCCCATGCCCATCTCTAACACAATTAAACCCTAGTTAGGCCATAAATTTAGATGAAAACTTAACAAAAACATTACGAATGCCATACTCTTATCTTAGAGAGTTAACTCTACCAAAACATTCAAGGTCAAAACCTTCTCCCTCTATTTTGGAATTTTTTTTGCCTCCTAGAGCTGCTCCACTTTGGATATATAAGATCGTTCTGAAATGGAGCAGCTCAAGCAGAAGGCACATTCTATTTGAGGCCATTTCCACCTATGGTTGGCTTAGGCGACCACCTGTGAAAATATGGTTGCTGCACAATCTACTGTTGAGCTAATTCTAAATCTAGGTGACAAGTTTGGCTGCTACCTGCTGTTCGAGAGGTTCGTGGTAATGGATGGCATCCTTTCACTGAGATATGGATTCAGACACAGAAACAAGATTACAACAAAGTGGGTGTGAGCAAAGCGTTGTTAACTATGAAGTAAACGGCAGAGAATGCCATTATTAACTATGAAGCAGCATAGAATGTCGTTGTTAACTATGAAGAATAGGGGCCACGTCATTAGTATTAACGAAACCACCATTTCATCGTTATTAACACATTTTAGGGGGCACTTTTGAGAGCTCCAACAACCACTTCATAGAATTATCCAACCATTGTTGTTATATATACATTGGTCAAGGTGTTTTATCAATATATACAGCTTTCATCGACAATACATGGCAACTTGAATGATAAACTGAAGCGAATTAGACGGAAACAGAACATTCAACACAATTACACAGGGAACAAAGGACATTTTAATTCTAGATTCTCGTTTTTTAATACTTGAGAGGTATTGCATGTGTGCTTGGTCATAATTTCAAAAGGCTACCTGAGCTTTCTGTTGAGTTGTAGTACTTGTGACGATAGCAGCAAATGGCATCATTTCCATTTCCAAAAAAAAAACTAAAGAATTTTCTTAAATAGAAGTGATAGAAAGGGCATGGAAGGGATAAAATTTGAGATCAAAGGCATTAAAGGGATTAAGAAGTTTGTAGGGGGTATGAAAGGGATCCTTCTATTTCCCAGGAGCATAAAAGTAATATTCTCTTGGTACAAAGGTATATAAATCAAGATGTACATCATAAGCATAATGCATGGCATTCACTGCGATACAATAGAAGGGAAAAATGTATGTGACAAGGCCGATGTCGCGGTACCTAGACAGCCCAGAGGCTGCAGCAGAGCAACCACCGGAGGGCCCAGGCTCTGGGTTCCTCGTCGTGGAGGAAGGGGAGGATGTCCAGCGTGCGACCGTTTGCCTTGGGTTGTGCCATGACACGCAGGTGCATGGCCTCCCCTTCCCGCAGAGACGGAAGCTTGAGGTGGGTGAAGACGGCGTGGTTGTTTTCGTGCCTGTTGTCGGCGAGCCGCTGTCGGCCCACTGCTACTACGTCGCTCAGGCCACCGGCAAACAAGCCGGGAAGGTGTTGGTGTGCTCGAGGGAGGAGGACAAGACAACGTTCCGCTTCTTCTCCTTCGTGAATGACGTGCTGCCGAGGCCGTTCCACCACGGCGACGTCTACCAGCAGGTGGAGGTGGTGCAGCTGTCGCACAGGTGGGCATTCAAGGCGGTGGCGGTCGCGCCGGATGGTATCCCGCCGAGCTTCCTGAGGAGGAAGGGCTGGCAGGTGAGCAAGTACATGCATACGAGCTACGACCTCACCGGCGAGGCGCAAGGAATAGACTGACCGCTCCGCCGCCGGATGCCTGACCTTGATGGCTTCAGCGTTGGCATGGGAGGCTCTCCTCCCGTCGTCATCGGCACATGGTACTGCCCGTTCACGCTCATCAGGGATGGCAAGCGCCTCAAGGACCAGGTCAAGCGCTGCATGTTCTACAAGATGACGCTATAGCAGAGTTGGGAGGAGATATACAGCCGCGACAACGACCACATGGGCAGTAGCAAGCAGGATGAGGTCAAGGTGAGCATGAAGGTGTGCCGGTCGACGGTGGTGCTGGGTCAAGCCGGTGCAGTGCAAGAAGGTGGGCCACAGGTGGTCAATGGGGTGATGTGGTTCCAACCAGCGGCGAGCTCGGCAGCGGTAGGAACAGTGGGGCTGGATATGGTGGTGTGGGAGCAGATGAAATTAACACTGGAGAGAGGAGGGTATGTCATCGGCGGCAATGGCGACGTCGAGAGGATTGAGAGGGTGGAGAGGCATGAAGGGCTGGGCCAGTGGGACAAGTCTAAAAAAACGCTGGAGATGAGAGAAAGGGCTCTCATATCGGGACTTATTAAGGAGGAGTGAGGCTTGAACCCGGGCCTTTCTCCAGTGGGACAAGTTTGGCTGCTACCTGCTGCTTGAGAAGTTCGTGCTCAGGAGGATGGGTGGCAGCGTTGCACTGCGCTATGGATTCAGGCACACAAACCATGTGGGTGTGAGCAAAGCGCCATAGTGTCGTTGCTAAAGAAGTTTGTTTCTGTTAATTTTTCTCATATAAGGATATGGGTGTCTACCACAAGCTGCTGTAGGGCAATCGGAGTAGCGGACTTTGGAATAACGAAAGGCTGCGCATATACGCGGGCATCGTAATTTACGTGTTTCCTACAACTTTATTATCTCTTGCGTATATTTCTATATGGCTTGTTTTCTTTAAAATAATATTGATTCTATTATAAATGTACTATCTTTTTTTCTCAATAACAACTTTGAGACTGCTCTGAACGTTGTGGAATTATGTTGCAATAGTTTGTTGGTTATTATGAAATTATGAAATTCTATATGTTTTTTTGAATTTTTAGCATGTTATAATCCGTGAGAGGATTTTATGGGAGTTAAAAGTACCACTGAAAATCAAAGTTTTTATATGTGGTTCCTTTAACAAAAGATAACAGAAATTATAGAGGAAATAAGCGTCGTTGTTTTTCAATGCATAAGAGATCATTCAGCATCTTTTCTTCCACTGCCATATTGCATGTTTTGCCTGACGATGTATCTTTTTTTCCTTCAATATCCCTGGTTAAGGGGATTGCCTAATTCATAAAAAATATATTTTATTTATGCCTAATGCTTTATGTTGATCAATTTGATATTGTCACAAGCTCGTAATGACATAGTTTTAAACAATAAAAAATATCTAATATTTTGCAGGTTATTCCAATTGACTCAATTCAAATCACATGAACAATATGATACTATGTGCAATGGTCTTATATTTTTGGAGTTAGTAGCTAAGGGTTTGTCACATCACTTTATTCTTTTTTTCAGTTCTAAGACTTATTAGTTATGTGTCCGACAACAGAGACTCCAGATGTAAATGTTCTCTCAACTACAGTAGAGAATAAAATCACAACTGAAAAAAAGGGAGAAAAAAAAGGGAGAGGAGAGGAGAGTGCGTGCGGTGCAGGGTACGCGCGTACGTATGCACGCTGGGGAGGGGAAAAAGTGGAGGTGGGATTTGAGATGATAACTAAGATCAATCAAATCTAACAGCCTATAAATTAGATTTATCAAGTTAAATGAAAATCGAGGGATGTTTTAATTTTTTTCTCAGATTTTTTAGAATTAACTAATTTATTGGAGCGTCATGTGATGCTTAAGAGCATTTGTAGTATATTTAATAAATTTTTAGTATATAATAAATAGATACATGTTAGACTTACAATTTGTGCGAGATGCTGAACGTGCTGTGGATAATTCCTCAATGGATGCACACGTACTTATGTGAGTTTCCCAAAATCATGCTAAATTATTGTTCTATCGTATTTTACAAGGGTAGGATTGCTATGATTAGTGAAGTCTACTGTAACAACCTTAAAATCTTGTCAACGAAAAATATATAAAATTTTAAACTTTTTAAAACTTTTACATCATGCTGTATCTTTGAGCACTTTGTTTATAAATTGGCTTGATAAATCTAAACCAACATATTAAAGTGAGCAATGAACCAAGGCAGCTAGAGGATTAATTTGATAACCTTGAACAAACCTAACATAATGCTAGAGCAACTAGAAATTAAACCAACTTACTTAACAATCCATAAGGTACAAGTTTTGAGATAAACAATACATAGTTATAACAATTGATAGAACGGGCAATATTGTCCAATTCGCAGATATTCAAGCACAATGTGGACAAATTAAAAAGCCATTTAATTTCCAAACCTGGAAATATACATAGTGGATTAAATATACATTCTCTAATAAAAACAAATGCATGTAAAGTTGAGGTTATACACCAAGATTAAATTCCCCCTAGCTAAATTCGAATGAAGGGACCGACAGTAATATAGACAATAGAAGTGGACAGGGGATTAAAGTATTTAATTCCCAATACAATCCATATTATTCAAATACAATAAGCAGACTACAATAAACAATATTTTTGGTTTATACTTGAGGGCACAAACTTAAAAAGGAAATAGATAAATCATCTAAATAGAATCATTTCCTTCCTCAACGAAATTTAAATTTAAATCCAAATAATAATTTGAATTTTAAAAATTTCAGATCAAAAGAAACCTAAAACTTAAACACTAATTTGGAACCTAATTCAAAACACCAAAACTGTGAGATTTGGAACCTAATTCAAAACACCAAAACTGTGAGATCATCAACCTACCCCTAATTCCTCTCTGTTCCTTTTTCTGGAAAAATCCCAGATGGCACTGTTCATTGCCACCACCTGTTCGATTTGGGCCTAGCCCACCGGACCGCAGCTGCACAACAGACTAGCCCAGCAGTAGCCCAGCTGAGTTGGCCCAACCTCAGCACAGAAGCCGGCAGACCAGTTCGTGCAGCGTTCGCGTCGCACCCGAACACGGACCGTGCCCGGCCGACTCGCCTCGCCACGACCGCTTCGTCGCCGCGCCGCGCCAGCCAGCCTCGAGCTTCGCCGCGAGCCAAGCCGTCGCCGCCGGCTCGTTCCTATCCACACGCGAAACGGCGTCGCGTCCAGATCGGTCGCGCCCAGAAGCCGTCCCCGCACCGGTGTCTCGCCGCCTCGTCTCGTCACGCCACAGCGCCGGTCGTCGCGTCCTGTCATCCAAACACGGGACACGGAAGATAGCCACCCGCGAGCCTCCACCTCGCTGCCCCACGCTCCTAGCCGCGTTCCGGATCGACGCCGCGCAGCAAGCAGCGAGTCACCACCGAACACGGAACACGACGCTCAGCCATTCACTCGCTTCCATCTCGCCACGCCAACCTCCCAGCCGCGCGGCCGGATCACCGCGAACACCGAGCAGCGGTCGTAGCCACTCCGCACTCACCACCGCCCCGCGCCCTGCCAATGGCCCCGCCGCACCGTTCTATCTCGGCCCGCTCCTGCGATGGCTACTCCCGCCGGCCGCGCGCTCACTGACCAGCCGACCCCGCGTCACGACAACTTCGCGGCGAAGCTTCTCCGCCAGACCATGCGCACCTCGCCGCACCATCTTTTCTATTATTTTGTTCTGTCTAAGGCCATGCCGCTGCAGAACACAAAACATAGTGGGAAGCCACTCACTTGCCGCCATCTCGCCAGCGCCGTCTCTATCCCGTCAATCTACGATTCCTTGTCAGTGGCAGCCCGACGTGTGCCCTGTCAGCCGCTCGTCGTCCCGTTATTTCGCAATCACCATGAACGCTCGGTGTCTGTGCCAGCCTCCTCGCTGTCTGTGGCTTTTCCTATAAGCCTCCCATGTGTATAAAAGGCTACCAGCAACTCAAGCTCACCCTTTACTTATTCTTTTCTCAGTTGAGTACACATAGCGAGCATGCTCACCACCATTACCACGCTGAACCTCTGATTTCTCTTCAAAACTTGAGCTTGACACCTCGTCGCTAATTCCCTCTCCTTCCTCCTTGACCCATCTCATGTTCCACCATCATTGAGGACTTACCAAGCCAGACGTCGGCGCCCACCTCATCATCAAGGTCGGGGAGATGAAAAAGGGGCTGCCAATCGCCACCATAGCACAAGAAATCGGCCACACGCCCATACCAGAGACATTGTCTCTGCTTCATTACTATTGCCACGTTGATCTAGCTCCCTATCGCCTCACACCGAAATCTCGATAAGCCCATCCTCCTAAATCCTCTCCTCCCTCCTAAATTCTTTATCCCCTAACCAATTCGATCGATGTCCCTTGGAGAACCGCTGCTACTTAGGCCCTCTTCCTCCCAGCTAGCTGCTATGGATAGCTTGGTCTCGAGTTACTCCACCACTAAAAAATATAGACAATTGACTTACTTAACTAGGTAGAAGCTTCCTAACTTTTTGAATCTAATGGAATATCATTGGAAACTCCAGTTCAATAGCAACCCAAGCCTTTCCTCGCCATGGCCACTTGGCCACGCACAAGGGCTGTCCTCTCCCTCCTATTGCTTGCTTTCTTAGGAGCCCTAGATCCCAAGCCAACCCCCATAGCCCCATTGCCCTCCGCTGACCGCCGTCTAGCCTCGCCGGGCCACTGCTGCGTGGGCCTGCACACTTCCTGTCACGAGAGAGCAGAGGAGAGGAAATAAATAAAGAAAAAAAGAGGGGAGGGGGGCACATGTGGACCCTAGGTGGTGGACTCGGTCAAATTAACACGTTCAATGTTGACAATAGATTGTAGGACGCACCTATCAATGACATAAGACCTTTTGTTTAAAAAAACTACTTGGGAAAGAAAATAAAATTTGCTATATAGCATAATTTTTAATTTTTAGTGAGCAATATTAGGAAATTCATAATAATTCAAATGAAGTCCAATTTGAATGAAACTTATCTCTGTAAATTCAAGCTATACATTATAGACCAGAAATGATTATTCTCACACATGTAGTTGATGCCTAAACTACAAAGTGAATCCAAGGATTTAATCAATGCATATACTAAATGATCTTTACTAGTGGGTTATAAAACAGTAATGTACATGGAGCTAAGATACACAAACAGCAAGCATGAAATGTGATTTGATAAAACCCTTAGTTCGAAAGTGTCTTAGAAAATAAAAGTAATGTTGACAAACTAATGAGATGATGAAAGTTACATACCTACATATTACGAAATAACTTTGACATCAAAAGTAATAGATCAGTTTAAATCCACAAGGTAACACCAAGAATTAAATGTATAACAAAAATTTATACTTGTTGTGTTTGTGAATAAACACCCAAAGCTATAATAAAATAAAACTTCCTCACTAATTAAATGTTAAAACCAATATTTTATCTAGCCAAATCAATGGTCAAAACCCTGAGCTCATAACTTTGAACTACTTAACCTGATCTGGATCCAAAAGCTACAAAGTGAGTATATTACAAATCTAGTTGACGTAACTAAAGTCGAGGGACACACTCCTGAACTTACCAAAGTAATCTGGTGCTTGTCCAATATGAAACCAAGATCACAAGGCATAATGAGCACAAGCCAATTGGATGCACACTAAATTAACAGTAGGTCAGAATCTTGTGAAATTAATAAAAGAGGGAAAATATATATAGTTAAGACCCAACCTTTTCAATGCACGTAAATAGACTGTTGAACACCTTTAATTAACTTCCACAAATGGGGTAAGTCCACAGACCCCAGGAATTGCCTAAATGATTTGACCAATGAAATAATAAATGCACAGAACAAAATTGCCTTTGTAACATATATAAGCCTACACACAAATGGTTAATATTATATTTAAAATAAGCATAACATGTTTAACCAATATAATAAAAGTCGAACTGGCTAACTTTAACTTGGAATAAACATCTAGATTTATCTATATAAAATTTGCGTGCTTCCAAAAATAAAATTGAGTGGGAAAATATAATAATAACCCCCACAAAAGTACAATGTTAAAATAATGTAAAATCTATAAAATACAAATAATATATATATGACCCGTTATTAAAATAAATTTATAGATCGAGCTTCACTATTAGAATGCATCAACTTGTTAGCTATATAAGCCTCTCCAAATACCAGAGTTTTGCCACAACAGCTAGGTTAACTACTACCCTCCCTAACCAAAGTATGCTAATCTAACCTGATAATAGTTAGATAGATCAACCTTTTGCACAACAGTGGTCGTTGTCTGTCCGAATGTTTAGCCATGAAGCCACTCTAACCACCTTGATCACCAAAAATTCTTAGCCCTAGCCTTCTAAGTTAGGAGCCTAAGCAGCCTTAGCCTCAATCCTTAGATTAACAACACACTTGTGTGCTTTTTTAATTGTTGTTGTTTGGTTATCTCTTATGTGTTTAGATTGCATCGGCTTAAAGTGAGGAACGTGAAGATGCCCTTGAGAGACTGAAGTACTGATCAAAATTAAGAGCAAGAACTAGCAGTAAATCGTCCTAAGCAAGGAAAGTCATCACACCCCTCCTTAAACATATTGATTCCATTTGTGAAATATTTTGTTTGTAAATAAAATGATATGCTATGTTTAAAATGTATACCTATATTATCTTAAGCCTCCCTTAAATTTGTTATCATGTACCTTAATTATCGTAATCATATTTGAGTTCATAGTGAATTATTAACAATGCTTTGATGAGGATCTTTGGGACATAATCACTAGAGTAGGAGTGATTGTTGAGAAAAGAAGTAGATGGAGACATGATTTTCCATCTCGTAGTGGTATGAAAACTTTTTTGCGAAAACCTAAAATTAATGAAAAACTGTTTTAGACTAGAGCGGCCAATTAGAATTTAGGTGGTGTCAAGTAAAGGATAGTGAACCTTGGTCAGGTAAGGACTGAGTCAAAAAATATGCAGAAAATGAATTGAGTACGATCACATCTTCTTGAATGAGTATCAACATGATGGATTAAGATCACGATGGTTCTACACGCAGTTTTGAGCTGTCATGTGAGACATGGCAATGTCATACGTAGCATGATTAATATAAATGCAAAACCAGATTAATTTTCATTATATTTTCTTCCTTGGACATCTAGGAAACCCAGGATTTCCATCATTACTGGTATGGGACGCTAGATAGTGCATGAGGATATATAGTCCTTGAGGTGGGTACCATATCATATAAGGGACTTAAAAAACCATGTCATGATAAGTCTTATGTGGTAGGACTAGGCTTATGTGTTGAGTAAGTCGTGGAGTATGAGTAAAGTGTACATCCACTGTAGTGTGAATAAAATATCTATTTAAATAACTTTACTCGCCGTTAAAGGAGAGTCATGACTTGTATTATTCTTGACTAGTTTTATAATTTTCAAAACCGACATAAGTCTTGGTGGAATGTTGAAATTATATAGATGTTACCCATAGAATGGGTATGATGGTATGATAGCGAATGTGAAATCAGTCCTAAGGGCACGCCGACCCAAGTGTGGCTTAGGAAGGGTGGATGTGACCCTAATTAAACAAATGAATATAGTTTTTTTTCAATTAAAATGGCTAGACCTAGGAATTATGAAAATAATCGCAAAAATTTACTTTTTACAAATTAAACCAAGCCATCCTTAAAACATATGTGCTTTAAGCATTATCACTTGCTTGCTCAATTTATCTTTTTAGTTGCTTAGTAAAGCAGAAGAGAAGGCCTTGCTAGTGTTGTAGCATGTCTAGTAGAAAGATCGAAGAGATGGTCTAACTTAGATTGTGGTCATAGTCGACCGCTTGTAGTAACATTAGCTAGACCCTACTACTTTAGTTTTCATTGTGGTTTTCCTCTAATATTTGGCCAAAACAGCCTTAATGAAGGTGTGTGGTGTGTATATAGCCTTTATTCAATACATAATGTGTTATGAATCAACTGTGCATGTGTGTATCAACTATGATCCAAATATTGTTTTTAAAACTGGGGGCCGAAATATAAGCAACTGTAATCCTAAACATCTTGATATGCTTTAATGTACGTACTCTATCCACTTGTTGGGATAATTATTTATTTGTTCTGAAGATTAGGAATAGTAACATATGGATCAAATCCATGCAATATATTTTTGCTTGTGTATTGGATTACTACTTGTGCTTGCCTAGATGCAATAATGAGCTCTGAAAAAAAAGAATTAAGAACGGCTAATATTTGCCTTTGTTCTAGCTCACTAGTTGCTAAATGCTACTCCATATCTGATAATTAAATTGGGCTTGAGAAGTTGATTGGGATAAACCCCATAAGGTACGCGGCCAATCAATACGCCATGAGCAAACTAGTACACCTCTAGCCGATGCAGACTCCAAACATGCTTTCTCTTCTAGCCTTAGGATTGGATTGCCTCTTCTGACCTGTCAACGACTGTTAATGTCAAAATTTAGAAATCACACAAAAAAATTAGAAAAAAGATTGACTTAAGTAAAAAAGAATTCGGTTGCTACAGCGAGGAAGCCAATCGAACGAAGTAGGAAAAGATTCGGTCTAGAAGGTTATTCAAATAAGACCGAGTTTAAGAAGGAGCTGTGGAACTTATGGCAGGGTATTCTATCTATATAAATCGTATCATATAAATGTTTAGTTAGTTTAGTTAACTTTCTTAGAGATATTTTCCTTTATCTTTGTTAGTAAATAACGTTCAATGGTTATTGTAAACACGTGTAAACCCAGGGTATAAATATAGACTCCTACAAATATGTATCAACACATTTTTTAATCAATACTACTTCGGCACATCACCACCCTAGTTTATCTAGGTTTCTACCGGTGGGGTTTGGCTCTCGACATGGGACTACATCGGTTAACTTAGATCTCCGACAAAGAGGTAAGTCTTGCCACTATCCAGATATATCTTGCTCTGTCTAAGACTCTATCGTTTAGGTTCGACCTCTTAGATCGATTGGATGTATAGCGAGAGCTCGTATCGGCCCATTGTTCGATTGATCCGTTCGTCTCACCTCTTTGTCAATTGCAGGATCAAATTGACTGGCACGTCCACACCCACACCGTCGCGTCGGAGTCAAGCAAACCCCACGAGCCCCGGCGCGCGTACCTCAAGCAACAGAGAGAAGCCGATCGATCTGCATTAGAGCTAAGCAGATCTTCCAGACGTCGGCGTGTTCATATCGGACGCGCAAGATCCGACGTGAACAGCCCTGCGTGTGTAGGCTAGAGTTCAATATGGACTTAAGCCAAGCTTGAGCCGAGCCTAGGTTAGGCTTGTTTGAGCTTCAAGCTTTGTCGAGGTTTGAAGATGGCTTGCTACATCTCACTGTCTGAGTTATGACGAAGGTGAGGTGAGATGATTCCTTTTTTTACTAGGCCGACATAGTTTCAACGGATGGGAAAAGATATGCATCCATGCATTACACAGGTTACAAAACTGCCGTACAGCTTTTTGTTGGGAAGTGTGCCACATGGCTTGGTCAATTCACTAGATAATTCAATAGAAGTTGAGAGAAGAGGCAATCCAATTCTACAAGAAGGGTAGAAGCTTAGGCTCTCCAAGCTATTCAAGCTTAGCTCGGTAAGCTCGTGAGCTTGAAGATAGGCTTGATCTTGGTTTGATTGGTAGGCGAACCAACCTACATCTATTGGTTCTGTTGCCTGACTGTAGGATGCACGAGAATACTTTAGGACTCGAAAGTGGAAACCACAGCTGTGGGAGTGAAGCCCCATATAATGTGCTAAATAGATATAATGCGATGGTGTTCATGTCGGAACCCGACGCGAGCACGACGATATCTGGGAGGTCTACTTAGATGTCTGGGAGGTCTGCTTAGCTCTAGTACAGGTCAGTCGGCTTCTCTCTGTAACTCGAGTTGCGTGCGTCGGGGCCCGTGGAATTCGGTCGACTCTAGCGCGACGGTACGGGTGCAGGCGTACCAGTCAATTTAACCCTGCAATTGTCAAGGAGGTGAGGCAAACGGGTCAGTCGAACAATAGACCGATACGAGAGCTCGCTATCGACTGGCTGCTGATAGGATCGAGTTAGTCATCGGCCACATCCGGATAGCTCTTGCTATCAGCTGGTCGCCGATAGAAATTAAGGCGCCCTTCCATCAGCTGAGGAGCCGATGTAGGCGTAGACAGATGTCAACGAAGGATACGATGACTCCGGGTGTAGCAGACACGAGGCCTTGATCCATCGGCTGTAGAGCCAATGGAGACACAGGATAGAGATGGCAGCACGAGACCTGTTGCCTGCCATGACGACACCGCTGGCATCGAATCTCAAAGATCGGACCTAACCGAGATAGTACGAGAATGAGGCCAACAACAACGGGAAGGTAGATGTCGGATTGGACGTGCTGAAGTGAGGGCGAAGTGAACCTATCGGCTAGCTGAGCCGATGAGTGGACATCTCTCTAAAGACAGGCGCGCATCAGCTAGAAGGCCAACACGCTTGGCGTAGCGCTCAAAGGAAAGTCTCTGAAGACTTGGTGCATATCAGCTGAGAAACCGATACGCTAGGCGTCACGCTCAATGTATAGATAACTCATCGGCTAACTCTTCGATAAAACGCCGTATAGAGACCTATAGGCCTAAAGCTCATTCTACTGTGGGCAGCCTCGTAAGTTGAACCTAACCGATACAGCACGATACCGATGATGACAGAGAGCTTGACAGACCGATAGATACTGTATGGACGTGATACGATACATTCTATCGGCCTAAGAGGTCGAACCTAACTGATATAGACTTAGACAGAACGAGACATATCGAGATAGTGGTGGAACTTACCCCTTTGTCGAAGATCAGACTTAACTGATGCAGCCTCGCGTCGAGAGCCAGACCCCACTGATACAAACCTAGATGAACTAGGGTGGTAATGTATCGAGGTTGTATTGATCGAAGGATTGATGATTATATATTTTCAGGGGTCTATATTTATACCCTGAATTTACAGAGTTCGGCGTATTTATAACATAAGAAAGTTAACTAACTAACTAAATCTTCCTATCCATATAAGATATGATAGACTATCCTGTCGTGAATCACAGCTCTTTCTTAAACTCGGTTTTATCTGAATAATTTTTTATTCTAGGACCGAGTCTTTCCTTATCTCAATCCAATCGGCTTCTTCCCGGTAGCAATCAGACATTTCTACGTTTTAACCGATCGTCTTTCTAATTTATCATTGGACATTAATAGATGGAGAAATGCTATGAATGACACGATGTTGTGCTACAACAAATGTTGCAAAATTAAAGTGTTACGTGATAAATTTTGCCAACTTTTAAATCAAGCATCTAACTCCCCCAACTTTGCACCGTTCATATAATTGCCTAAAGGGGTTTTCGTTTACATGTACGTAGATAGATGCTTAAACAAGTGTTTTGGCTAACTAAGATAGCATTTTGTATTTTACCAATCTAGCCCTTGATTTAATATATTGAGAGAAATCCTTATATTACTGAAAATTTGCCGGTTTTTTATATATCACTTGAAATTGGCTCTTCGCTTGTATAGCATTGGTTTAAATTTGTACACCCTTTTATACCACTGCCATCACTCCACCACCTGTTACTTCTTGTTAGGATTCGATCAACTATCAGTTTTTTTATGTAAATGATCAAGATGCCCTTTAGCCCAACTTGTGGACTTAGCCCATCTCGAGGACATGGCCTAACCGAGTAAAATTGCAAGACCCAAACAACACCTGCGCGTGCTAATTGGCGCGCACGCTGCCAAGATCGCGCTTCCGAGACGGACGTATGCACGTGCGACGGTAACAATAACAGGTTTCATGGGCCATTTTTTAATGAGGGGCCACATGGTCATATCGGCTAGTTAGTTTCTTTTCCCTGTTTTGTGTTCTACCAATTTGATTTTTGAAAGTTATTTGATTGATTTTGAAGGTTGAGTAAATTTTGATTTTGAAATTTGAGTAACAGAGATTTTTTATCACAAAGTATCATTTCAAATTATTTTTTGAAACTCTCAACTCAAATTTTGAAACAACCAATTCAATTTTTGAAACTATCAATTCGAAATTTTAAAACTTTCAACTGACAATTTAACAAACTCTACAAGTTTCAACTCAAATTTGAAACTTTCAATTCAAGTAATGAAACTTTCAATTCAATTTTTAAAAACATTTAACTCAATGAGACCGCGAGCACTACTTGCTATCCACGCGCGTGCTAGCATTGCCCAACAACACCACCCAAACCCTAAGGCTGCGGCGACGGCGGTGGTGGTTGTGGGAAGCATCGACGATGACGACGGCACCTGCAGCAGCGGCCACGTGGAAGCAGGTGGCTTAGGGTGGCGCATGCGGTAGCACAGGAGCGGGGACAGCCGGCTTATGGCGGAGGCGCCCGCGGCGGCGGCTGCTGCACTTGGAGCAGGCAACAGAGCAAGCGGCCGGAGCAGGCAGCGACGCCTGCAGCTGCCGACGCCAGGAGCATCAGTAGTAGATCGGGCTTGTTGGATGCTCTGGCGATCAAGTCAAATGGAGCCAAGCTAGATGTCGTATTCATGCTTTCATGATTTTGTTGTATCTGTGCTTTTGTTGGAAAATTGCATGTTTCATGCTTTTGTTGAAATTTTATATGTGATGGTTATGACTAAAATAGTACAACAAAATATTTGTAAGGGACATATATAGTGTTTAGGGTTTAGGGAATGGGCTGAATTGTGTGCTTTGGATCTCGAATATATGATTGTAACTTGTCCTCAAATAAATAGAGGATCCACGGATAAGATATAAATTTTAAAAATCTAGATATCTATAATAGAAGTATTTAGTTGTACTTGACAATCATACCCCTTATTTTATATAGGAGGAGGCATGTGTCTCAAGTACACACAACCAACATATGACGTTAAAAGAATGATATGTTCATCGTATATAAATCTTGGATACAATTCAATCACATCTATAAATGGGAGTAGGGTGTTAAGAGTTTGAACCTGTATAAATCGTCTTTTATATGTTACCATCTTCTTTTAGTCTCTTGCATAGCTCCATAAGTTTATTGTCGATATTTAGATTTGACAAAATTCATTTATCATATGTTATTCAATAGCAAGATTAATACTAAAATGCTAAATACATATACATATCAACAAGCTTCTCTTCTAATCGGTACACTTCTGGTTGTCTAGCAACTTGCAAATTTTGTCTTTTTATTGTAGAGTGAACAGTCAACAATTGGTGGAATGACGATAGTGGTATGAAAGGTTGTGAAAATTTAAACCAATGGCACATAGGAAAAGAGCCAATTTTAAGTGGTATATAAGTAAACCAGTAAATTTTCAATGGCATAGATTCCTTATGGTCCTTGGTTGTCACTGAGATAGAGGGAAATGGGATAAAAGATGAATGGTTCAAAAATTGTGTTGCTAGACAGATTTTTATTAAAAGTTTAGGGAATTATTTAAAACTTCTTCTATTTGTTTAAATTCAGGTCCAATCCTGGGCACTTTTCAAATAAAGTAATTCTGTACAATTTTCGTATTGCAATTAGTTTCGTAGCTTGGGGAATAAAAAATTATTATTGAGCTTCAATTTTTGGCATAGAGCCATTATAGTTGTGCACAGTTGAGCCGGCACAAAGCACTACGAGCATTGTAGTCGCTTTCTTTCTTATGATTGTGAACCATCAGTATCCAAATCAAACTCCAAGCCGCAGATCAATGGTAGTCCTTTTCTTTCTTACGATTGTTAACAGCATGTACTCATTCTTAAAAACACACATGCACACATACGCATTCATACTTCTATTAACACGTTCAAACGATGCCGAGGTCGGTGTGGGAGGCCGCCATGATGGAGCTCAACATCTTTAGCGGCGACCTGTTGACCCTCCGGGGGAAGCGCCGCCGCGAGATCGTCTGCTACGCCCACAGCGACGAGTCCTGCCCCGACGGCCGCCTCCGCCTCAGCCGCGGCGTCCGCGGCAACCTCCACGTCCGCCTCGTTGATCTCGTCACCGTCAAGCCCTGCCCTGGCATCAGGAACGCCGAGAAAGTGCAGCTCCGCCCCTTCGACGACTCCGTCGAGGGCATCTCCGGCGACCTCTTTGAACCTTACCTCAGACGTAAGCACCAAAATCATCGAGCATAATTATTAATTACCTTAATCTCATGCAGTAGCTGACGATTAATTACCTTAATCTCATCCAGTATTTAATCCCATGCAGTAGATTAAGTATTAATTACTCTTTGCATTTCTGATTGTGGTTTAGTTAATCCGTGCTGCAGCTTGTACTCGCTCTTGGTTTGATTGTCGCTCTTATTGTTTGGTTTGGTTGTTTGCATGCAGCTTATTTGAAGGACGCGATGAGGCTGGTGAAGAAGGGTGATCGGTTCTTGGTGCGGCCACATGCACGCCTTCGAGTTCAAGGTGGTGGACACGGAGACCGACGAGTGCGTGATCGTCGCAGGGGATACATAGGTGACAGCGACAACCCGTTGAAGCGATAGGACGAGGAGCGGCTCGATGGGCCGGGCTACGACGACGTCGGCGGCGTCCGCAAGCAGCTGGCGCTGATCCGGGAGCTGGTCGAGCTGCCGCTGCGCCAACCCAAGCTGTTCCAGACGCTGGGCGTGCGGCCGCCTAATGGGATACTGCTCTACGGCCCGCCGGGCACCGGCAATACGCTGCTGGCGCGCGCCATCGCCGCCGAGTCCGGCGTCCACTTCATCGTCGTCAACGGGCCGGAGATCATGTCGGGGATGACCGGGCAGAGCGAGGCGAACCTGCGCTCGGTGTTCACCGAGGCGGACGCCAAGGCGCCGTCCATCATCTTCATGGACGAGATCGACTCCATCGCGCCCTACCGCGAGAAGACGCACAGCGAGGTGGAGCACCACATCGTGTCGCAGCTGCTCACGCTCATGGACGGCCTCCGCCCCCGCGCGCAGGTCATCGTCATCGGCGCCACCAACCGGCCTAGCAGCCTCGGCCCGGCGCTCCTTCGGTTCGGCCGCTTCGACCGCGAGCTCGACATCGGCGTCCCCGACGAGCTCGGCCGCCTCGATATCCTCCGGATCCACACCAAGAACATGCCCCTCTCCGACGATGTCGACCTCGAGCGCGTCGGCAAGGACACCCACGGCTTCGTCCGCTCCGACATCGACTCTCTCTGCTCGGAGGCGGCCATGAAGTGCATCCGCGAGAAGCTCGACATCATCGACATCGAGAACGACACCTTCGATGTGGAGATCCTCAACTCCCTGACCGTCTGCATGGACCACCTCAAGTTTGCCATGGGGGTTACCAAGCCTTCGGCCCTGCTCGAGACGGGGATCGTCGAGGTGCCCAAGGTGTTGTGGGACGACATCGGCGGCCTGGACGAGGTCAAGCAGGAGCTGCAGGAGACGGTGCAGTACCCGGTGGAGCACCCGGAGATGTTCGAGTTGTTCGGCATGTCGCCGTCGCGCGGTGTGCTCTCCTACGGCCCGCCGGGGTGCGGGAAGACGATGATGGCCTAGGCCATCGCTAAGGAGTGCAAGGCCAACTTCATCAGCATCAAGGGGCCCGAGCTGCTCACCATGTGGTTCGGCGAGAGCGAGTCCAATATCCGCAACCAGTTCGACAAGGTGCGGCAGTGGGCGCCGTGAATCCTCTTCTTCGACGAGCTCGACTCAATCGCCATCAAGCGCGGCAACAGCGTCGGCGACATGCCCTTCGCATCAATGGGATCATGAACCAGCTGGTGCTCCTAGGCGAGGAGGTAAAAAGGAGGATAAGTTTCTTCAGGCGGCTTCGACGAGGTATACGCAAATAGCAATGACGATCAAGACTCGGCTTGATCTGAGCTAGGTCTCGATAGAGGAGCTGATAATGTGACTAAAGGCGATGAAGGAGCACCACGATCTCAGTGGGAGCAGCAGCAATGGTGCCACCGCCAGGCTGAACCTATCCGAGGACGAGCTAGTGGCGTGCGTCGCGTCATGCCTTCAACTCTTCGCCGACGGTGGCTCGGGTGGCAACCGCTCATTGTCATCAAGCCAGAGCTAAGGTCGTGGTGGCGGCCGCGCCAAAGACGTTGAGAGGTTTGGTGGTTCAAGGCCACCGAAGCCCACTGGCAAAAACGGCAAGGGGAACAAGACGATCGCTGACGACGAGTGTCGGTACTGTGGCAAGACAGGCCACTAGGCCCATGAATGCTACTAGAAGAAATGCGACGAGCAGGTCCATGTGGTCCAGGCTAGGGAGGAGCCGGCCGAAGGGACTCTGTTGCTGGGGTGATATTTGTCAGCATCTCTTCCTTCTGCAATCCATGGCCGCCAGCCTATCTAGTGCCATTGCCACCCGGAGATGGGCTCTTTATCTAGATCGAGGGCAGAAGTAGTACTCAGTGGACATTCATTGAGGAGGAGCCAGAGCTTGTTTTGCTCGTGGCCTTGGCGTCCGCCAACATCGCGAATTCGCCCCCTTCCGCGACATCGGAGCCTGAGGAAATCTACCTCAAGGAGAACAAGCTATTCGTGTAGCTCACGGGAAGGGCAATAGCAGGAGCACGTGCTAGATCCTCAACACCGGTGCAACAAATCACATGATGGGGGGGTGCGCTACCTTCTCCGACCTTGACACAGGAGTTCGAGGCACTGTGCGATTCGGCGACGGCTCTGTGATCGCCATCGAGGGTCGTGGCATGATCTTCTTCAAGTGCAAGAGTAGTGAGCATTAGGTGTTGGTCGACATCTACTATATTCCCTGACTAATGGTGAACATCGTCAGTCTGGGACAACTCGATAAAGATGGCTACAAAGTTCTGATCGAGAAAGGCCTTCTTAGGATCTGGGACCAGAGGCAGCGTTTGCTGGCAAAGGTAAAGCGCTCAGCAAGCCATCTCTACGTGCTCTACCTCGACATCGACTAGCTGGTGTGCCTCGCCGCCCGGAGCTCCGAGGTGGCCTAGCAATGGCATGCTAGGTTCGGACACCTTGGGTTCTAGGGACTCAAAGGCGTTGTCAAAGGGTGGACTGGTTCATGGATTGTTACCGATCGATCATGTCGATTAGGTCTACGATAGTTGCTTGGCCAAAAAGCAGCGGTGACGTCCATTCTCGGCGGCCAGTAGGTATCGCGCTGCACACCTTCTGGAGCTAGTGCACGTGTACTTGTGTGGGCCGATCACGCTGCAGATGCTGGATGGTAAGCGACTCTTTTTTCTTGCTGTCGATGACAAGAGCCACTACATGTGGCTTGTGCTGCTGGCATCGAAGGACCAGGCTACAATGGCCATCATCTAGCTCCAGGAGTGTGCAGAGGCAGAGGCACGGTAGAGCTTAGACACACTTCGCACCGATCGTGGTGGTGAGTTCATGGCGCGCGTTCAATGACTACTGCGCCAAGCAGGGGATTTAGCTCCACCTCACCGCGCCATACACTCCACAGCAAAACGACGTGGTGGAGAGGTGCAACCAGACAGTACTGGGCATGGCCCGAAGCATGCTAAAGACGAAGGGGATGCCCGACTGTTTTTGGGGAAGGCGGTCACCACGGCTGTCTTCATCCTTAACCAGTCACCGACGAGGAGTGTCATGGGGAAGACGCTATTCGAAGCCTGGTATGGGACTAAGCCTCCAGTTCACTTCCTTTGTACGCTTGGATGTATGGCGCATGTGAAGGCAGTCGGAGGGCACCAGCAGAAGCTGGATGACTCAAGTACACCGATGGTGTTCATCAAGTATGAGCCAGGGTCCAAAGCATATGGGTTTTACAATCCAAACACCCAGTGCATGTACATCTCACATGACACAATGTTTGATGAATCAAAGGTATGGGACTGGAGCAATAGAGCCAGATCCAGCGCGACAGAGTCGGAGTCATTTCATGTCGAGATCACGACAATGACGTTCCATCGTGGGGTTCATGCTAGCTCAGAGGATGGAGGCGCGGTGGACGCAGCATCTGCGATGGGCGCGAGTGACACGGTGCTTGATCCTGCCTCTCCAGGTACGCCCATGGACACATCGAGCACGGTGGCAAATCTAGCGATAGCTCGTACACTTGCATCAATGTCGCTAGTGGAGTTTGTGTTGCCACTCGAGGCTGATCCGGACCTCGACGATGACCACGATGATGAGGCTTCCCTCTAGTTCGAGGCATTAGACAACGTGCTTGGACCAGTGGAGATTTTCGGTTAGGCGGAGCAGGAGTTCATGGTCAACGAGGAGCTTCATCTTGCTACTGGAGACGATGAGCCAACCACGTTCGAGGAAGCCCGTGGCGACGTCCACTGGTGCAAGGCGATGGTGAAGGAGATGGTGTCCATCGAGGAGAACAACATGTGGGTCCTTATAGACCTCCCTCCTAGCCATCGTCCCATTGGCCTGAAGTGAGTCTACAAGCTTAGGCGTGACGAGCAGGTGCCCTCGTCAAGCACAAGGTTCACATTGTCGCCAAGGGGTACATCTAGCAATAGGGGATCGACTAGGATGAGATGTTCGCCCTAGTCGCGCAGATGAGTCTGTGCGAATGCTGCTCGTCATCGCAGCACAGCGGGACTAGCTTGTTCATCATATAGATATAAGTCAGCATTTATGAGCGGTGAGCTTAAGGAGGAGATGTACGTCTGGTAGCCGCCGGGTTTTGTCGTAGCTAGGCACGAAGGAAAGGTTTTGAGGTTGAAGAAAGCCTTGTACGGGCTTCACCAGGCACCGCAGGCATGGAACGCGAAGCTAGATAGCAGTATGCATGAGCTCGACTTCACTAGGTGTGTCAGCGAGCACAGGATGTATACAAGAGGCACTGTAGTGTTGTGTGTGGTGGTGGGCATCTATGTTGACGACCTGATCATCACTGATGCGAAGCTGGCAGACAACGAAGCATTCAAGGAGCAGATGCGCTGTCTATTTCGGATGAGTGACCTTGGCCTCTTATCATTCTTCCTCGGGCTCGAAGTCAAACTAGGGTGGAATGCCATCACACTGGGTCAGCCGACGTACGCCCGGAAGCTACTGGATAAGGTAGGCATGGTGGCCTGCCACCCCTACCACACCCAAATGGAAGTCCGGCTAAAGCTCTCGACCAAGAGCACGACGCCGGAGGTTGACGTGATGATGTACCATAGTATGGTGGGGAGGCTTCGCTATTTGGTGCACATAAGGCTAGACATCATGTTCATGATGGGCTACGTAAGCAGATTCATGGAGACACCTCGGCAGGAGCACTTTGTTGCCGTCAAGCACATCCTGCGCTATATCGCTAGCATGATCGATTACAACATCCTCTACCCTAAGCACTCTAGCACCGACAACATGCTGATGAGTTACAGTGACAATGATTTGGGAGGAGACGTTGATGAGAGGAGTACTGACGACGTTATCTTCTTCCTTGCCGAAATGCCAATATCTTGGCAATCTCAGAAGCAGAGAATGGTGGCCCTCTCAACCTATGAAGCAGAGTAGATGATGGGCGCAGCTAGAGCGTGCTAGGCCATATGGCTCGTGCGGCTACTAGGCAACATCACTAATGTCAAGGTCCATCCACCGCTTCTGAAGATGGACAATCAGTCCTCAATCGCACTCAGCAGAAATATGATTCTCTGTGAAGTAATCATATAGACACCAAATTTTATTTCATCCATGAATACGTGAAGAATGGAAAGATCTGCATGGATTATATGAGCACTAAGGAGCAGCTCGCGGACGTCTTAACAAATTGCTTGAGCGCGTAAGGTTTCGCGAACTTCACAGCAAAATCTACGTCATCAAGCTAAAGGTAAACCGAGTCAGGGTTAGAGAGATTGTTGGTTAATCCAGCTCGGTCAATTCTGTTTTGCATTTCTAGCTGGTAGTGGTCGCCGCGCGCGAGCAAGCTCTCATTCGTGGGATGGCGCGAACCTATCGGAGGTCGTGGTGTGCGTGGCGTAGTAGAGCCACGATGGCGTGAACCTGTCGAAGGTTGTGGCGCGCGTGGCGAAGTGGAGTTCGTGGCTATGACCTCGTAATCATTGTGTATATAAAACGATCAATAGAGTCCAGAAAAGCGCGGTGATCAGCGACACCAAACTCAGTGTTCTGCTCTGTGTGCGTTGAGTTCTTGTGTGCATGTGTTCAATCGATTCTGGGCAGCCTTCTTCTTCGTCTCTGGCGACGGTCGGCAGTGATCAGGAGGTGTCACAACAACAAGAAGACGGTGTTCGTCATCGGCGCCACCAACCGGCCTGACATCATCGACCTGGCGCTGCTCCGACCGGGCCGGCTCGACCAGCTTATCTACATCCCGCTCCCCGACACGCCGTCTTGGCTGGAGATCTTTAGGGCGAACCTCCGCAAGGCGCCCATGTTCCTCCACGTTGACCTGCCGGCAATGGCCGAGTCCATCGACGGGTTCAGCGACGCTGAAATCAAGGAGATGTACCAGCACGCGTGCAAGCTCGCGGTACGCGAGGTCGTCCAGAAGAGCACCCTGGTCAGAAAGGCCTTGGCCATGAAGGGCGCGGAGCTTAGCGTGGAGCACTTCAAGAGTGCCATGAAGCACGCGAGGAAGAGCGTTAGTGACCTCGACATGATCAAGTACGAGTTCTTTAAGCACAAGTTCAATGGTGGTATCTTCCTCTCCGAGGAGGAGGGGGTGCCGGCGTCGGAGCCAAAGCCGCTGATTGGACAGCTGAAGTTGTCGATGAAGGCGAAGGAGGCGTTGGCAGAGGCAGAGATGAAGGCGAAGGCAAAGTTGAAGACGAAGACAGTGATGGTGGAGGATGACGACGACGACTCTATGGACTCTATTGATTCTATGGATGAGGACTTGCTGCATTAGTTAGCTGTTAGTTATGTCTACTTTGTAGTTTTAGTGTTAATTATACTTATCAATGAGTTCTCTTCTTTGTACTCTACCTTTCCAACATGACGCGTCTACTGTTTTTTCCCTAAATTTTAGCTCTTCTTTGTAAACAAAATGCGTCTACTGCTTTTTGCCTAAATTTAATTTAGCTGTAATTTCAGCAGCTGACCTATCATTTATATGATAAAAAGAATAATTTTGTGAACACGAATATAACCATATAAATTTTATTTAAAAAATTATATTTTAATAGAGTAATCATTAGTTAAATTATTATTTTAATGAAACAAAATACATGCACAGAGGTACTTACTATACTCATGATGCTCATCTTTAATTTAAGATAGTTTATATTTTTCGCATTGGTCTTTCAGACGCTCTCTTTGGCCGTCCGACGTAGATCAAAATTCTACCTGTCAAGTAGGACTCTTGCATGTGCTTATATTCATTTTAAATTCGACTTCGATCCATATTGTTGCCTTATTGGGTAGTCCAAGACTCCAAAAGATCAGCGTCTAGTGGAGTTCACCTCCGGTCATAAATAATATTTGTCATTTAGGATATAGTTAAATAAAACATTTAAAACTTTAACCATTATTTTTTTTATTAAAATAAATTAATAAAATCTAACAAAGTTTATGGTATTATGATAAATACTTTTCAAAACAAATCTACCTCCTTTTCCGTTTAAACTAAGCATTAGTCAAAGTTTAGAAAATTAGACCAAATCTTGTAATAAAAGTTAAATATTTTGACTATAGGAATTAAGACAAATCACCCTGTTTTATTCGTTAGATAAAGCATTGGAACCAGTGACCAATATGTGCTACTGCTATTGCTGTTCTGTAGTGTAGCTTTCTTGTAGAACATGCATGACCAAGGAGAAACGAATCGGGGCAGACATCTGACTTCCATATAGTTTACCTTAAACGTTACTACCAACTCTGTTTGTTATTTATTGTTTACTGTTCACTTGGCTGTTTTTCTTCCAGCAGAAGAAAATAAACCCCAGTTTTATTATTACCTGCTTACCAACCAAATCATTACAAAGTGATAATGCCATACTGATACAGTATAAAACTATGCATGCCATGATTTGGGAAGAATTAATGAACAAATACTTCAAATCACAACCGTTTTTTCACGCCCACTTGGTTCTAATCTTGTCTGTATGCCTGAAATCATAGGTAAGTGCCAAGCTTCCATCCATTCTCCTAAGCACGAACCTCTCCGTCAGCAAGTAGCAGCCGAACTTGTCCCACAAGCCCAGCCCGTCACGCCTCTCCACCCTCTCGATCCTCTCCGTGTCGCCATCGCCGGCGACCCACCCTCCTTTCTCCAGCTCCCACTTCATCCTCTCCCACATCACCATGTCCAGCCCCAGCCCTCCTGCTGATGCCGAGCTCGCCGCCGGGCGGAACCACAGCACCCCGTCGACCACCTGGGGGCCGCTTTCTTGCACGGCGTCGGTGCCGCCCAGCAGCGCCGTCGACCGGCGCACCGTCACGCTCACCGCCACCTCCGATGGTGGCTTGCTGCTGACGCTGCCATGGTGGGCGTTGTTGCCGCGGTTGTATATCTCCTCCCAGCTCTGCTCTAGCGTCATCTCGTAGAACATGCACCGCCGGACCTGGTCCTTGAGCCGATCGCCGCCATCCCTGACGAACATGAACGGGCAGTACCACCTGCCGACGACGACTGGCGGGGAGCTCCTCGCGCCGACGCTGAAGCCGTCGAGGTCGGGCATCCGGAGGCGGAGCGGCCAGTCCATGCCTTGTGCGGTGTCGGTGAGGTTGTGGTACCTCGTGGACGACGAGGTGCGGAGCTCCCAGCCCTTCCTCCTCAGGTACTCCGGCGGGATGCCGTCCGCCGCCACCGCCTCCGCCGTGAAGCCCTTCCCGCGCGACAGCTGCACCACCTCCACCTGCTGGTACACGTCGCCGTGATCGAACGGCCTCGGCGGCACGTCGTTCGCGAAGGAGCAGAAGCAGCACGTCGTCTTGTCCTCTTCCTTTGAGCACGCCGACACCATCCTGCACCGTGAGCAATCAAGCAGGGTTCACCATTGCGGAAAGTCAAAAAAAAAATTCCCGCGGGGGAATAGATCCGAAATTTCGAAATATTTCGGTCCAAATTTGAACATTTTTTGACTGATTTAAATAAATTTTGCTAAATTTACAAAAAAAGATTGAAATTTTCGGGCGAAATAGTTTCGAGTCGGGGGTTTGAAATTTCGAACCGAAATTGCAAACCATACAATCAAACATGGATTAATTAGAAATAATTTAAACTTAAACTGCTTAGTAATTGATCATTGAGTCGCTAACCCGATATGTTTGCCTTCCGCGCGGACGACGTAGTAGCGGTTGTACGAGAGGGGCAGGCCGACGACGGGGACGAACAAGACGTCGTCGCTCTCGACGAAGTCCGCCGTGTCGATGTCGCCGTCCTCGTCGGCGAAGGGGATCTCCGACCTGTACTCCACCCTGGCCTTCCGGCTCTGAGGGAAGGGGAGGCGGCGCACCTTGGAATCCCTGCAGAGGCCCCAGCAGTTGGTCGCTCGCTCGACGGCCTCCTCCTCGCCTTCCACGACGAGGATCCCGGAGCCCGGCCCCTCCGGCGGCAACTCCGCCATGGCCTGCGGATTGTTCACGTACCGCGAGATCGGCCTGGTGATGTACATTTCTCCGACCACCCTGTGTAAGCTTCCAATTCACAGTCACTAGTCACTACTCGCTGAAATGTTCAGGTCTTGATGCGTCCATATTTATAGAGAAGCTATCACTGTTCCAACCTTGGATAAGGAAATGTATAGTTTCTTACAACTTTGTCCTAGGTTGGTGGAGAAAACTCGATATATAGTCAAATTCAATGGCGCATAATACACAGAATTAATAAAAATTATGGACTGGAGCCTGGCCAATTCTGAGGACGAGTCAATGGTTTCTCTCAGCTAGTGAAAGTATTTTGATCCTCTCGTTGTTTAAAAACAATCTAAATAGTTATAATTTTTTTAAAAAAAATTGATAGCATTCATATAACATACATATACCATTCTATAAAATTTTAAATAAAAACTCATATATAAAAAAAATAAATTCAATGTATAAATAATGAAGTGGGAGATCTGAGTTTTAGGGTAATAGATATCATTATACTCTATAGTTTTAATTTTTTTCATAATTTTTTACAGCTATTTGCATTAAATTTAAAAGAAAAAACTACACGAGAGTACATTCCTCGAGAGATTTGAATGTCCGTGCCTAGCCATTTTCATCAATTTAGTATAGGTGTCTAAATAGTCGTAGGGATGAAACTTCTAAGGAACTTAACAAGTACTGAATAGACTTGTAATCCACATAATGCCAACGATGAAGTCCTGAATAACGGATGAAAATGATTAACTCGGATCGGATCACTCAGCATGAATCCAAAATTCCAAATACAGGGTGCGAAATACAGCTTATGCTATGCTGGAATAATTTGACTCTGAACGAAGGTCCATTGCTTGCAGGAAAGGATTCTCATGTCACAATTCAAAGGAACGCGTGTCATGGCGCCTCTTTTTTTTTTTCTTTTTTTGAAAAAACAAAGAGAGAAACTCTAAGAAGATGTACACATCAACCAAAGAATGTTTCACACCGAAGATGGCTGGCGCCTGTCATCTTGCAACAATTAATCCGCCTACTTAAGCATAAATCTCCAAGTGTTATGACTAGCTAGTTAGGTCAGATTAAAAGAATACGTTAATTCTTACGCGCGATCATTTTTCTTCCAAATTCGGTCATTTTCATGGCTTGATCTGCAATATCTTGACGTTTCTCTTTGATCACACTAGCAAATTTCACGGAAATGACCACACGCCAACACGTGCCATCTCAGCTACGAGTGGACTAGCTTTTGTCCTGTTGCCTAATGTTATCGTGGTTGCGGACATGAAAAGAAGGTTGTCAGAGTCGTTACGTGGGGTTTCTAAGCCCACCCATACTTTTTTTCATTCGTGCCACCGTAGAGCACTTGTAAATTTCTCTAGGTCTATGTACCTCTAGCCTCCATT
Organism: Oryza coarctata; assembly: GCA_030770085.1. Classification (NCBI taxonomy): domain Eukaryota; kingdom Viridiplantae; phylum Streptophyta; class Magnoliopsida; order Poales; family Poaceae; genus Oryza; species Oryza coarctata. The sequence goes on along the minus strand of CM061476.1, from coordinate 12,686,817 downwards.
CGTGGTTGGAAGGTATGTCCTCATCCAATTCACTTAGTATTTCCTTCCTGTTATGCTTTCGCATCCCGCCCAAAGAAAGCTCTTACTCTGCTTATCAAACACTTTGAGGGATTCTTTTGTTACTTCTAGAGCTATGAGCATAAACAGTGGTTGTGACATGAGCACTAATTTCACCAGAATTGCATGGCCAGCCATTCCTAAGTTATTGTCCACCATCCCACCATGTGTCCCGTCGATTTTAGTTTTCCATAATATTCCAATGGCCAAGGGCAAGCCGAGGTATTTTATTAGGAATGAAAATCTAGTTGTCTGAGTATTTTCTAGAACATCGTAAAGATCTATGTTATGTTATTGCATATGATAGGGGCGGAGATCGACAAAGTTTTGGACATCTTTTTTTTATGAAAACAGCTACGTCATCGAAGTACATTGAGATACAGAAGCATACCGATCTTCCTCGAAGCTTGCTAAGCAGCCCAAGTTCTATGGCTTTGGTCAACAGTCGCTGTAACAGGTCTATCACTAGGATGAACATGAGTGGGGAGAGTGGCTCCATGGCCATGGCGTATTGCTTTTCTGGGGATGTCATTTAGCATAATATAGGAGCTGGATGTTGATAGCAAGCCTGATATCTAGTTGCAGCACCTCTGCGGAACCCTTGGTGTTGTAATAGCGCAAGTAGATAGTTCCATCTTACAGAGTTTAAGGCTTTTAAGATATCAAGTTTGAATAGCAGCACTGAGCTCTTGCTTTGATGGTGTCTCCTTACTACATTCCGTACGTATATGTATTTGTCATGGATACTTCGTCCATAGATAAAGCCACTTTAGTTTACTAAGATCAGTGAGTGCATCAGGGTGCACCAGCATCTTGGAGAAGATTTTTGCAAAACCATGAATGAGGCTTACTGGCTTGTAGTCCATGACCTTGTCTACCCCTTCTTTCTTAAGGATTAGGACAGCGTCAATTGTATTGAGAACATCGAGGTGGGCGTGCTTGATATCGTACAGTAAACTGAAGGGTGCAAAAATGTCCTCCTTGATTATTTCTTAGTATACTGTAAAAATTCCTGGTAAATCTAATAGGCCCTAGGACCTTGTTGACTAGCATTTCATTGATTGCCTTTCGGATTTTTGCCCACGCGAAGGGGTCAGTTAGTCTGACTAGTTCCATTGGCTCAATCCCTAGAGCGTGTCAGACAAGCTCTTGGGTTCTCGGTTCTGGCCTGCTCATGATGTTTTGAAAATGCTCAGTGATCATTTGCTCCTTTTCCGTGTGTGCCACCACCTACTCATTGTGCTTGAAAAGGTGATGGATGTATTCTTCCTCCTATGCACGTTGGCTTTTTTATGGAAGAATTTGGTATTAGCATCCTCTCTTTGATGTTGGTGATCTATGTTGTTCGTCTCTTTATGTCACACCCCGCCCCTACACTACTCTACCAATGGCGCTGAGGGGTATGTCATTGGAAAACAATAAACCGTTTTTCTACGAAACCACGAAACATATATTAACTCCAGAATCACTATGTTGTACTAGACTGTAACATAATTCTATATTATAAATATAATATATTATAGCTCTGATTAATCTCCGTGTTACAACTTTTAATCAAAGATAGCAATAATGGAACTCAGTAAAGCTATAGCACCACTCTACTAGTTTGGGTTTAGGGACCAAACTCCAACCTTTATTTTCTATCTGAACTTAAACCAAGAACAGAAAAATAACAATAATGGAGGTGAGTACTTTTATACACTCCGCATGTCACGAAAAATATGTAAGTAAAAGCTATAAAAGAAGGCTCGGGTTTATTTGGTTATTAAAAATATTTACCAGGGTTTCAAAAATTTCTTCAAAGGAAGGCATCTCACCTCAATCCGTTCGCGAATAGCTTTACAATGATTCGAGTGAAAAAAACCAAATTTTAGTGATTAAAAACATCTTTATCTTCACCAATTTTATTTCCCCTTTAAAAACAATAACAAATATTTTTTTAACCAGCTTTCTCGGTTCCGGGTCCGATCTTCTTGACCTGCCAACCCAAGCTCAGCCTTCTTGGCCTCACAACCGGGCTTCTCTACCCACATCCTGACTTGATCATTTTAGCCCTATGGTGCCATTTGACCCTAGGTCACACAGACCTGTTTCCAACCACGAAAGCTGGCCGTCCATCATAAAGGACTCTGGTAACTACTCTCATCCTAGGAATCACTTTATCAAACATGTTTTAAAAACAAATTTACGCTATGAGAAATATCTCACATCCGTCCATAACTATGGGCACGACTGTTTAAATAGTTTAACTAAACTTTATAAACGTTGCACACTTTACCCACATGTCATGAGCATCCCGCTTTATCTAGCAGATTAGGCCAATACATGACCCATAAAGGAGAGTTCACTACGAGCCTTTTTCATAATCAACTCATAAACATCCCATGTTACATAATTGAGCCACTCTTTAAAACTAAGTAATAGGCCAGTCTTAGGCCCTCGTCTACTCAGCACACGCCATATAGCACCAACCATATCTCACGGTTAAGACAAATCTCCATCTCAAGAGAATGCCTTTGTCTCTCTATCTCGGCGTTTCTCAACTATTAACATGTAAGATACCCATATTTTAGCTACTTACTTTGTCAAGGGCATCCAATGCTATATGTGTGGTCGTACTGTTCTTGGATGAACTTTCCAAAGAAATCGGTCCTTATGTGTGACTACAAAACCAAACCACATAGAAGAGGATTTGTACTGTAAGTTTTCCTACAAAACCCTTTTGTTTTCCAAAACCATGGACTCCTAGAAGACCTTTTAGAAAAAATATTGAAAGTTGAACGGAGTCAATCGGGCTTACGATTGAGAAGATATAAATTTGAGAGTATTAAATAATTTTTTGGACAAAAAAAGATTATTATAATTAGGAAAGAAAAATAATCCAAGAAGCGATGTATAATACGCTTTTATGAAAGAAGGGGAAGGCTGGTAGGCCTAGCTCATGGGCTTCAGTCTGTGGAGGAAAAGAGGGGGATGTGATCTAGATTATGGTGGGATGATTGAAAATGGGTGGGGTCCGCATGTTAGTGAGGAGTGGAAGGTGGTCGATGGTGGTTCGAGTTCACCGTGGACTGGAAGAGAGAGGGAGTGAAAGTGGGCCCACATGGCTCCAACTTCTTTCTTCTTTTTCTTTCTCATCTTTCCTCTTTCTTTTCTCGGTTTCCTTCTCTTTCTCCTTTTTCCTTCTCTTTTCTCGATTTCCTTCTCTTTCTCCTCTTTCCTTCTCTTTTCTTGGTTTCCTTCTCTTTCTTTCCAATGTTTCCTTCTTTCCTCTCTTTTCATGTCACTCTTCCCTTCTTTCTCGGGCACGTGGTTGGCAGCGGGTGATGGCATAGGCGCGGGGAGAGGGCGGCACCAACGAAGGAGGAGGTGGCACAACAGGTGGCTCTAGGAGCGGTGCAAGCGCAAGGAGGAGGCGGCGTTGGTGCAGGATGGCACCGGGGTGTGTGACGTAGGAGGAGGCGATGTCGGGGTGCCAAAAGAGCGGGAAGGAGATGGCACCGGTGCGGTGCGGGGATGGTGGCATCGGCATGCAGGCGAGGGCGCCTGAGCTTGGCGGGTGTGGCCACGACAGCGGTGCGGCTCCCAATCGACAACATGGCTGGGAACAGCTTCGGGCGATGGCGCTAGGCAGCTGAAGGGAGGTCATGGTGGGAGGGAGAAACGGCGCACATGCAGCGTCAGGGCTGCGGTCGGGGCGAGCACTTGCGTAAAGGCCAAAGCGGCAGGGTGCGCGTGTGGCGTTCGGGTAGAGGGGAGTGCAATAGGAGTACGGCTGCAGGTTTTGTGGACATCTCTAGCACCTTATGACAGGTCGAGAGGTGACATGCATGATCGGTGCGCACACACAAGGGAGGGATGGTGCTGGAAGCATGTACTTTGCTTTTAAGCTTCTCTTCTTCCCTCACCATCCTTGCTTGGAGTGGAGGTGTCAGTGGAAACACCGCTTGACTTTGGCAGCGAGGGCATAGGGAGATGGAGTGGAGGATGGAAGATGGTGTGTGAGTGATTGCATGCCGACTGCGTGGTGTGTCATGGTGATGTGTTGATGGTGTCTTGCCAATGGATGGGGTAGTGGTTACATGCATGTTGTTGCTTTGTCCTCTTGTGGTTGACTATGGAAAATAATGGGTGAAATGTGCATGCAAGTTGCCTATTGTTTGGTGTGTGGGAGAGGAACTGTTGGGCGACATAATTTGACTTAGCAGGAAGGTGAAGTGTAGAGAAGAAGGTGAAGTATAGAGAAAGAAATGGAGTATGTGCATGCATATGTTCTCTGGCAAGAGAAAAAAATAAATTGGAGGGGAAATGAACCCACATGCTAGGGAAATACTAGATGGGTAGAGATATATTTGTTAGGTGGTTAAAGTCCAAAAACAAAATTTTGGAGATTAATATTTTAGGAAAAAGCTGAAAGTTGAACAGAGTCAATCGAAATTACGATTGAGAAGATATAAATTTTAGAGGATTAATTGATTTTCTGAACCAAGAAAAAATGATTATTATAATTGGGAAAGAAAAATAATCCAAGAAGAGATGTATAATAGACTTTTATGAAAGGAGGAGAATGTCAGTGGGCCTAGCTCATAGGCTTTGGGCTATAGAGAAATAGATGAGTTGTGATCTAGACTCGAGCTGGGTAACTAAAAATGGGTGAGCCTGCATGGGTCCCACTAGTGGGACCCACCCCTTTTTTTCTTTTTTCTTCTTTTATTTTCTTCTCTCTTTCCTTTTTTCTTTGTTTCTTCCTCTTCTTTAATTCCTTTCTTTCTCTTATGTCGCTCTCCTCCTATGCCTCCTTCCTTCTCTGCTTCCTCCCTTTCTCGCGCGCATGCGACAAGCACAAGTAGCGATGCAGGGCAGCCTCGACCGATGCTAGAGGACACAGGGAAGGAGGCAGTGTCAGCGTGGGTGGACATCAAGTTAACGCACAGTCATGGGAGGACGCTAGGGCGGCGATGGAGGGAAGGGAAGGTGGCTTCAGCATAGTTGGACGACGTCGACGTCGGAGGCGACCGAGGCAGGAGTGGCATCAGCGTGACTACCAGGTAAAGAAGGAGAAGAAGACCGATGGATGTGGCTACCTTCGTGGCGCAATGACAATGATGACCCTCTTGTTAGTTTAGCTTGGAGACTACAATGGCCCAGAGTGACAAAAATGGAGTATGCGGGAAGTGGAGGTATCATTCGTGGCTTTAAAAACTTTATAGTTTACTTGATGCACCATTATGGTGAGCAACGACGAGAATGGGCTGCCATGCTCGACCCTATCACCTCCTCTCCCTCCATAGATCCCTCTTTACTGCCTATCTTGCTTGGAGTAAGAGTGAGTGTGTCAAGGAGGTACTAGTTGACCTGCCCAGGGGTGCCAGGGGTGAAGTAATGGGTGTCTTACTTGGAGAGAGAAGAGAGATGTTGGGAGAAACACAAGTTGACCATCGGTAGTGTGAGTGTAGATAAATGGAATAAGGGATGTGTGCGTGTTCATTTGTGGCCTACTTGCTGACTGCGTCGGGCGTATCGTGGAGGAAAGACGGCAGTGTTTTGCTAGTTGATGGGGTGGTGGTTGCATGTTGTTGCCTTGTTTTGCTCGTGGTCGATCGTGGAAAATAATAGGTGAAATGTGCATACAAGTTGCTTATGTAGGAGATGAACTATTAGTGGATATAATTTGAAAGAAATGAAGTACATGCATGCGTCTATTGTCTCTGGTAGGAGAAAGAAAATAAATTAGAGGAAAATGAATGAAGGGTTCGAAAAAAATATTAAGTGGGTTGGAACATTTTTATCGAGCGGTTGAGATTAAAATTTAGATTTTTTACACAGTAAGGAATTATTTGTTGGTATGGTCAAGATTTTGAAATTAGAAAATTTAATCGTAGTAATTTTTGAGAAGTTGACTCAAAAGTTGAAAGAAATTTAGGAGACAATAATCATAGTTGAATCTCAAACTCAATGTTTGGTGTTTGAAGAACGACGGAATTTAGGGATTTTTGACCTAAATACACTCAAAAATTAAAATAAAGTTTTTGACATGGTAAAAAATCAGGACGTTACTGACGTACCTGAGTACGTACATGCATAAGGCACTTATGCATAGCATCCTCATCTTTGATCTTATGTCCTTATATTTCCGTAAACAAGGTATCGTTTTTATTCAGACATAGGTAAATTTTGTTTTTTTTATTTGTGTTAGCATTATATTAAAGTCAATATTAAATATTTAAATGGATAAATATGAAAAATTCTCAACCTATCAAAAACCGTTGTTTCTATAGAAGTGACATCGTTCCCAACTATTTTCATCCCATTCACAGACGGTTTAAGGAAAAAAACTGTGAAAATGGTTTCCCGGCCCCTTCCAACTGTCTTTGAAAATACCTCAAATTGGTTTTAAACAAGTATAAAACAGACCGTCGAAAACAGCCTCATCATCATGGGCTAGAGTAGGGGACGGGCAATTGTATGTGGATATTAGGAGGTGAGTGCCACTGTGTGCGCCTTATAAGTTGCACTCGGCAACCTAGATGAAAACGGATATGTTTGGTAATTCTCTAATTCAAATTTGGCCATTTACAAGTTTTTACTTTTCACAAGGTAACCATGCATCTTTTATTTATTTCCTGTTAGCAGAGAATGCCGAGATAGCTAGGTTCCATTTGTCGAAAATAGATGCAGTATATTAATCCCCATATACAACGACTATGCAAGTTAGCCCCGTCAAGCCGGAGTGCAGGCACAAATATACGGCGCGCACTGATTTATTTTTGGAGATTGAGTCCTTTTCAACAACAAACTCATCGCACTTGATTTATCATATATACACTTTTAAGGAATGAGCGCTCTGAATATTCGGCACATTACTCGCCGGATTATTCATCACACGTATTCGACATGATTTATCAAAAAAGAAATTACATATGCATTGTTTATGTAACTATTCTCTGTCTAAAATATAAAAATCTTAGACTGGATCAGACACAGATCAAGTATGTACTGATATTGTCCATCAATTTTGTGATATATAATTCTGTTTGTTTAAGTCTAATAAATCTATAAACCTTAGGAAAAAAAACTATCAACCGTTATCTCCGATAGCAAAAAGGTCTGGTTAAGTGAAGGCCTGGTTCACAACAATGATGTTACGGACTTTATTCGGCACTAGGGTACAGATAGTATATGTTAGTACCATGGTTTTTTACATGACTTTCGATTACTCTGGGCGTCCATATTGACGTCGACTCTGCCCAGCCTCACAAAGACCCTGGGTCATTGGTTGGTGTGCATCTATCTTACTAGACCCCGCGCGTTGCTACGAGCATACTAAATAATAATGAGAAGTTATTAGAATATTTCGCTAATCAATAGAATATTATTATGAATATAAAAATGAAAACAATTGCATTAATTGTGGCACACAATTATATATACATGAGTTCTGATTGTTTATTTGATACAAACGGAACAAACTGGTCTATGCCATCTCAAATGTATCTCAGGGATAAAGAAAAAACAATCTACCTCAATGAGCTAAATTAATTAGAAATTACATATCTGAAATGGGCATAACTCAATGATCCATGACGTAATGGAACTATAGAAATGGTTATAGAACCATTTCCTCCATTAGCTAATTAAAGAGGCTAACAGAGCATGCATAGTCAATTCACATCATATCACGATTAAATAGGCACCGGCAACACATAAGTGGAACAAATTCTTCGTACTTGATAGCACCAACAAAAAAAAATCTCTCTATGCAAAGCAGCAGCAGCAGCAGAAAGCTTAACTAAATATCTGTTTTTCCTACTCACTGATTGGTGAGCTCAAATAGTAAACCCGAAGGCTATCAGAATACAATGTACCAAAGCAATTACCTGAGAGCATGTGAGTGCAGTATAACAGTACCCTTGTTTTATTACCAAATGTAACTCACAAGCTGTACTGGATAGTCCTTACAAAAATTAAGCTCAGTTAAGCAGTTATGCACTTATACAACAGGCTGTGTGTATTATTGAGCAAGTACAATGCAAGATGCATAACTACGATATACATAATTAAACTTAATCATAGAATCATTAGAAGTACATAACATTAAAAATTACAGCAGAATAGGAATACAAACTATATGGCTCAGGGGAACTTGAACAGAGTGGTATGGTTTTCTTGATTTACGCAAGCAGTGTACATAGCATTTTACATCTGATGGTGCAAATATCCTTTTGTCTAAATAAATCTTGTACAATAAAAATATTAGTAATAATAGCTAATCAGGCTGTCTGGTTGAGAAAGAATAAAAACAGTAATAGGAACATCTCTAATATAGAAACCTAAAGGGTGAAGGAGAAGTAACAATGTACAATGCCTTTGATGGCTTAGGTAACAATAACTTCATGCAACACCCACAAAAAATATGGTCTAACTTTGTCAATGTTATAATAGGATACTCTTCATGGAGATTGGAGAGTACATCAACCTATGGATTTGGAATATAAGAACATGTGAATATAACTCTAGTGGGGTGACATACATATAGTTCTTTTGTAGCTAAGAACAGAGAAGCAACCTAGCTAAGTTAGAAATGCTAGGTAGCTGTTATTATGTGGACTCACACAGAGGATTTTGACATGCAACTGATAAATCTCTTCACTAAGAAATGTACCATCCTTGCTCATATACCTTTTAATTGCCTGATGTACCCTGCATAAAAAGGTTGATGAATTCCATGTGATGTACTTATTATGGTTGTACTTTGTGATGCCGATCACTGCAGTAAACATTAACTCAAATGAAGCTAATTAACATGTAATGATGTGTTGTCGGAAAAAGTTAGCGAACAGACATACATCTGACCCTTGCGTTTGTGCTTCCATGTAGGTGCAGCCTGTACATACAAAAATAGATTCTGAACCAACAAAACATGGCTTTCTAACACTCAAATCTGAAAAGCAGCCTAAGTAGTATGGTAGGTAAAGCATTTGCAACCCCATAGACCAAGCTGATTTAATATGAACATGTGGCAGACACTATGATAGGCAAGCTAGTGAATAGCATGTGCATTACCATCTTTTCTCATCTCCGGAAGCTCTCCTGAAGCATGTTTCCTGATGCATGATATCAAGATAACGGTCAGCTTCCCGATCAGCAATGTTGAAAAGCACAGCAGAACCATATTGGAACACGACCTCATAGTGGTAGCAGTATCTGTTGCCCTTCCCTCCTAATGAAATGATGAGCAGCTCTCCTATGTATCCGAGAAAAATATGTCTTGCATAAATGTTAGCCAAACATTGTAAAGTTATATTTTGCATGGCAGGCAAAGAAGATACATCAAAACACAATGTTCAATGCATGACCAATAGGGATGGCAATTTTGCCCACGGATCTGGGTATTCGCAGGTACCCAGCCCGATGGGCACAGGTATGGGCTTAATTTTTTGCCCGTGGGCAGTCCGCCCGAGACCAAAAACCTAGTGGGCGATAGCCAGATTTATATTCAACCCATGGATAACCCATGCCCAACCCGATATACATGTAGTAGTTAATTTTGGTCCATCTCTCATACCCTATTTCTTATTGGCACATTTAAAGTCTTAAACTTTGATAAAATTATACTAGCTTAGTGATAATTTATGTTAATCTTTTAAACTGTTGATAATAATTTTATGATTTATTAGTTATATTATTCTTTATTAAATTATATATCTATTAAAATATTATTAATGTGAGACCCACCGAACATATCCATGCTAGTGGGCAAGGGTAGGGCACTGAATTCTACCCATAAACCTTATCGGGCATGAGTTGAGTGGGTGAAGGTGGGCACCAAGTCGGGCATGGATTTGCTCTACCCATACCTGACCCAGCCCATTGCCATCCCTAATGACCAAGGTGGACTTAGTAATCTAACATTTACTTCATAGTTGATTAAGAAGCATTTAGACCTAGAACTATGTGATGATAAATTGGAATAACTAACCATGATTTCTTTCGGGAATTCTGAGTATCGGAGTGCAATGTTTGCCTTCAAACTCTTCTGATCAATGATGCCCAAAGGGGAAGAAAAATTAGAAAAAAACACGTCATTATAGTCCTCTGAACTTATTAATTGTGTCCATCCCTCGAACTGCCATAAGCAACACTGAATTAGCACAATATGATGCAAAATACACCTATTGAGAAAAATCATCAAACACCTGTCCCGCAAGCAGTTGCGTGCTCCGATGTACCCGGTGGAGAGGAAGCGCGTTGACGGGGATGCAGCGCGTGAGACCCTCATCCTCCTCCTGTTGCTGAGGCGTGGGGGCCGGGGCTGACTAGGCCATCGCCCGGATCCCGGCCTTGTAGTCCCACTAGGCCGTGCTCCCGAGGCCGGAGTTGCGGGCTTGACGAGATGTGGCACCTCGACGGCGACCGGCGCCGAGACCGACGAGAAGGTCCTAGAGAACAGCGAGCCGCATGAGGCGTTGAGACGCGGGAGAGGCTCGCTCGTTGTCGTCTGTGGCGCCAGAGGAGGATAACTCGTCGCGAGTAGGCGGCGGCGTGTGCGCAGCCGCTCTACTGGGAGGCAGCGGCGCTGGTTCGCTGGCTGCTGCGCAGCCTACGCTGGTCATTGGCTCCGCCTCCGCGGCGAGGATTTTGGGGACGGGAAGCGGAGAGGATGTCGAGGTGGGTGGACGGGATCGGGAATAGCGATGCGGGAGTGGGGCGGAGCAGGAGCGAGCACCAGAGGGACCCATGCGCGTGGAGTGAACGGATAGATCTAATCGAGCGGTAGAGATCGAACGGTGAATGTGCATGCAAGAACTGTTGCGCTGTAGCAACGATAGGTGGGCTGAAATTAATCTGACTACTGTTGGTAGTGGGTTGCAAAAATTAAGGATTTAATATGATATCTCTCTCGTGTTGCGAGGTAATAATTAAATCCAGACCGTTACATCTAAAAAAATAAGAAACTAGAGACCGTTAATTTTTCATCGTACGTTCGTAGAAAGGTACATGACCAAGCCGCTATCGGCGTTTGCGGGCCACACGGAGGCCACGTCGCGGCTACTCCGGCTACCTAGCCGTGAAGAGCGACGACGAGGGCACTGACGAGGCGGGTGCTGGGGCTCGCACGCCGGTGGCTCCCCTTCCCGTAGAACTGCATCATCACGATCATGTGTCAGCGACATAGGCTAAGTGTTATTTGCGTTGCTCAACCCAATTGCTCCCTCCACGTCGCCTAGATAATAGGATCGGCAAATCATGGGGAGCTTGGGTTGCTGTATTTCTACCTCTACTGAGTGCAATGCAAATGTGCGGTGATTCTCTCCTAATTCATCTCTCTCACATGGTATCAAACTCTTCTTGATTCTCATCTCCATCTTCCGCTGCTCTCGACCATAGTGAGCCCCACCGGTTCAGTCTCCTCCATCGGCACCAATCCCTTCGCCGCGTCGGTCGAACCCATCTCTCCCCAGTCTCCACCATCGGCCTCATTAACATTCATAGTCATGTTCCTGTCATCCTCACCATGGATGATCGCAACTTCCGTCAATGGAGCTCCTTCGACCTCACCTTCAAGAAGTTCAAACTCATCAACCACATCGACGGCACCATGGATGCAGCCGCTATGATCAACGATTCGAAGTGGTTGTAGGTGGACTCATGCATCGTCTCGTGGCTTTACTCTATGGTGTCCAAGGACATTTGGAGTGATGTCTACAAGCCGTGCACTTCCACCTATATTGTTTGGACCGCCATCATTGGCTAGTTTCTCAACAACAGCCTTCAGCGTGCCGTCTACGCCCAACAGGAGTTCCACAGCTTGTTCCAGGGCGACATGTCGATTGGCGAGTACTGCGACAGCCTCAAGCATCTCGCCAACACCCTCTACGACTACGGCGCTGCCGTCTCCGACCTAACGCTCATCATCAACACTTCTTCGTGGGCTGAACAACAAATTCAACCAAGCCACTGCCATCCTCTCCACCATGACACCGCCACCAACGTTCCTCTACACCAAGTCGTACCTGCTGTAGGAGGAGCATCGCATCAAGCACTCCTTGCAGATAGAGGCACAAACGACTCTCCTTGTGGCCCACGACACGCCCTCCACCACCGAGACTGCGCCGGCTCCTACACCGCCCAGCCGACCCAGCTCCCATGGTGGTGACCATCACAAGAAGCGCAAGACGGACAACCGTCAACGCCAGTCTGCCCTTAGCGACAACATCTTCATTCCTGCCATGCTACCGTCATGGGCCGCCCCCTACAATCCATGGCAAGGGGTGGTTCAGGCGTGGCCGCTCACTGCCTGGCGCCCAGGAGTCCTCGTGCCGCACCCCGATGTCAACCCTTCCTCGGCCATGACAGCGCTCGTCGTACCACTGTCATAGCACGACACCAGCTCTCTACCGCTCGACCTCTGCTCCGCACTCAACGGCATGTCATTGAACACCTCCACTGGCGACGGCAATGACTGGATCCTGGATACGGGTGTCTCTTCCCACCTAGGTATCCTCACCACCTGTTCTCCTTCTACTGTTCCTCATCATATTATTGTTGGTAACGGTTGTCTGATGTCTACGTCCTTCACTGGCCGCGCCTCTATTCCCATCCCCTCTCATCCTTTACTTTTGCATAATGTCTTGATTGCTCCTTAGTTTGTTAAGAATCTCATCCCTGTCCACGCACTAACTTGAGATAATTCTGTGTATGTGGAATTTAATCCTTGGGGTTTCTCTATCAAGTACCTTCGCACCAGGATGGCACTGCTCCTATATGATTCTTCAGGCAAGCTGTACCCTTTGAGCCCTGGTCGTGGCAATGCTAATCCACGACATGCGCAGACACTCCTCACATCGGTTGATGGTCCTCTCTGGCACTCTCGGCTTGGTCACCCAGGTCACGATGCCCTTCTGCATTTGTCTCGCATTGTTGGATTTAGTTGCTACAAGTCCCATCGTCACACATGCCATGCCTGTTGTCTTGGCAAGCATGTGCGGCTTCCATTCAAAGAGTCCTCAAATGTTTCTTCTTTTCCTTTTCAATTGTTTCACTTTGATGTTTGGACCTTGCGAATAATAAGAAACTTAGGATACAACTTTTACCTTGTCATTCGTAGATGATTTTTCCCATTATACGTGGACTTTCCCCTTGCGCCACAAGTCCAATGTTCTGCCCACTCTTATTTGGTTTCATGCTTTTGTTGGCACCCAATTTCAGCAACCGATTCAGTGTTTTCAACTGACAACGGGAAGGAGTTTGACAACTCTACATCGCGCGTGTTCTTTGCCAAGCATGGCATTGCACTGCGTCTAACTTGCCCCTACACATCACAACAGAATGACCGTGTCGAGCGCGTTCTATGCACACCCAATGATGGCCTTCGTGCTCTCATGTTTTGAGCCTCCCTCCCACCCTCGTTCTGGCCTGATGCACTTGCCACTTCCATATATCTTCTAAACCGGCGTCCTTGTCGCCCTCATCAAAACTCCACTCCATTCAAACTTTTGTTCGGGGCGCCGCCAGATTATGCTCACCTGCGTATTTTCAGTTGTCTCTGCTACCCTAACATTGAAGCCACTGCACCACACAAGCTCTCACCGCGTTTTGTTCGCTTCGTCTTCTTAGGTTATCCTCTAGATCAGTGTGGCTACAAGTGTTACAACCCAGAGACCAAGTGCATGATCATATCTCGTCATGTTTATTTCGACGAAACATGTTTTTTGTTTGTGCAGCTAGATGACTCAGGGATGAACGGTCCACCGCGAGGTTCTCTGTGCCTCCAAGACGTGCTCCCAGTGCTTCCGGCTCACCAGCCGTGCACTCCTCAACCACGATGTCTGGGTCCTCAAGTGTCTGGGGCCGCGCCGAACTGGTCTCCAACAACGCCGCCTAATCCACATCCGCAACCGTCTAGGGCCACACCGCACCAGTCTCGCACGTCGCCACCTGATCTGCGTACACCGCCGCCCTCCCCGACCGCTGCACTAATGGCTGCACCTCCTCCATTGGCTCAGGCGTCAACACCAACAATACCGGCGCCTACGACCATGCAATCGTCCCATGTGAATTCCGCAGCACCATCCCCACCTCCGGTGTCCGCGGTGCCTACTCAGCACCCCATGGTCACACGTGCTGGTGATGGCATCCACATGCCCAACATGAAGTATGCTCACGTCATTGCGACCATGTCACCAACATCTCCACCGACCTCTATCTGCGCCACTCTTCATGACTCAGCATGGTGTGCGACGATGCAAGATGAGTTTGATGCGCTGCAGGGCAACGAGACTTGGACTATTGTTATCCATCAAATGCCAAGGTCATCACTTGCAAATGGATCTTCAAGAACAAACTCCATCCCGATGGATCTCTAGAGCGGCACAAGGCACGGTGGGTTGTGCGCGGCTTCTCTCAACGACCGGGGGTTGATTTTTATCAAACCTTCTCTCCGGTCATCAAGCCGACATCCATCTGCATGGTGCTCCACCTCGCCACATCGCGCCGATGGCCAGTTCACCAGCTTGATGTCAAGAACGTGTTTCTCCATGGTGATCTGGCGGAACGCATCTACTATTACTAGCCGGTGGGCTTCGTCGATGAAATTTAGCCAAATTCATGTCTACCTTCTCATCAAATCCCTCTACGGACTGAAGTAGGCCCCGCGGACGTGGTTTCAGCGCCTAGGTGCCCATGTGCAATCCATCGGCTTTGTCGCTACCGGCTTGGACTCGTCGCTATTCGTATAAAAAACGACGACACCCTAGCATATCTCCTCGTCTACATCGACGACATCATCTTGACGACGTCCACCACAACGCTACTGCAGCGTGTCGTGCCACAAGTTCGCCGTAAAAGACCTTGGCACCCTCACGTTCTTTCTCGACATACAGGTTAGGCGTGATGACAACGGCTTCTTTCTCATACAAGCCTAGTACACAGAGGACATCCTTGATCGCGCCAACATGACAAACTACAAGCCTACAACCACACCGGTTGACGCCAAGCAGAAGCTATCCGTCACTGATGACGAGCTGACAGCAAACGCAACATTCTACCGTAGCATCACAGGAGCACTGCAGTACCTGATGTTGACACGATCGGACATCGCCAAGCATGCATGTACATGCATTCCCCGCGGTGGCACACTGGAATCTCGTCAAGTGAATACTTCGGTACCTCCACGGGATGATCACCAGTGGCCTCTTCATCTTGGCATCGCCCTCCACCGAGCTTAAAGCTTACTCCGACGTAGATTGGACCGGCTGTCCAGACATGCGACGTTCGACCTCGGGCTATTGTGTCTACCTTGGCGACTCACTTGTGTCATGGCCGTCCAAGCGACAGCTAATGGTGTCGCGTTCCAGCGCCAAGGCTGAGTACCGGAGTGTGGTGAACAGAGCTGCTGAATGCTATTGGCTGCGCAACCTGCTCAGTGAACTCCACATTAAGATTGATAAGGCCATGGTGATCTACTGCAATAATGTCTCGGCTGTTTATTTGTCTGAGAATTCAATTCACCATCATCGGACCAAGGAACCAAGGATTGCCCACGCCGTTGTTCCAGGACTTCAGAAACTGTGCATTCGACAAGATCATGCTACGCTTGAGCGGGGGTGTCAGCGACATAGAATAGGCTAAGCATCATTTGCGTTAAGTCCTATCTCTTGTAAACGTTGCTTGACCCAACTGCCCCCTCTACGTTGCCTAGATTATAGGATCGGCTAATCGTGGGGAGCTTGGGTTGTTGTATTTCTACCTCCACTGAGTACAATGCAAATGTGCGGTGATTCTCTCCCAGTTCATCTCTCTCACATCATGGACCCGGGGCTCGGCGAGTACGCCGACGCCGTCGTGTTCGTGCCCGTCCCCGGCGTGCCGCTCTCCTCGAACCGATACTACTCCGTGCTCACCGCGGGCAAGCGCCGTGGCCTCGTGCGCGCGTGCTCCAGGGAGGAGTAAGTGGTGACGCGCTGCTTCTGCCGGTCCGTCCGCAACGCGAAGCTGCGGCCGTTTGACCCCGCCGACGTGTACCAGCAGATGGAGATCGTGCCGCACAAGGGCGGCTTCACGGCGAGGTCCGTCGCCGCCGACGGCCACACCTACTTGATTTACCGGAGCAAGCGCTGGATCGCGTACGCGTCCAAGCCCAAGCACTTCAACCTCGGCGAGGCACTGGGGCTCAACGACCCGCTCCGCTCGCACTCGCTGTCGCATGGCCATGCGGCCCTGACCACCCCGACGGCGACGGCGACGGCGCCGGTGGCCGTCGGGAGGTGGTACACCCCATTCTTCTTCATCAAAGAAGAGGGCGTCCCCCTCATGACGCAGATGGAGCGCGCCACGTTCTAAGAGATCGTCTTAGACCAACGCGGGAGCGTCGAGGGCAAAGAAGAGGCGGTGGCTGCGAGCGCGCGGACCGTAAGCGACTGGTACGTGTGGTTCAGCGCGGCTACGTGGCCTGCAGGCCAGAGGGTGGGCGTGCACGCGAGCCTGTGGGAGACGATGGTGTGGGAGGAGCAGAAAGGCGGGTGGGTGGGCGACGAGGATGATTACGGTGTCAGGAAGAGGATGGGCGGCGCCGGCGCCGGCAGCAGATCGGTGCTTGTGGTGAGGCTCGCGGTGAAGAGGATGGACGGCAGCGTGGTGGTGGCCTTTGACTTTTTACACGTCAACAAGATCAACTAGGCAACGAGGACCAGTACTCTACTCCGTGAAGATCTTTCAAATTTCAATTGCTTGTATATATAGTTGAATCTTGTATGCATGTGTGTATGAGGGCATCACCCTAGATATTGTTCTTTACTTTGGTTAGTTATTTAATTAATTATCGAATAAACTGTTTAGTCTATCTCTTAAATATATAGACATGCGTCTAATTGACTAGTTTTGTAGCAGGCAGATGGATTTTCATTCCGAGTAACATCCACTCGTTTTTTACATAGCTATAATTTTTTTTAAAAAATGACAAAATAGATTAACATAAAATATATCATTCCACGAATATGCAAGTTAAATTCGAATTCTATAAGTTATAAGAAAATAAATTAAAAATTATATTTATTATTTTTATTATAACTTTCAAATTTAACTTATATTGTCATATTAATTTATCTGGTTAATTTTTTTAAAAAAAACTTTATAAGGTGAGAACGTCCTCCCAAGATGAAAACATTTTTCCCTGTAACAGCGTATTGATTCTGTATAATGACAAGCCGAGTGTAGTATATATGTATATGCTCAGATGCTCCAGGTTTGTACATCTCGTCGATCCAGAATTTCTAGAATATGAAATGCATTGTTAATTTCCTACATTGGTGCAACATGACACATTTTACTCTCCTTCCACGCGCATACATCCCTACAACAGGATTCAGCATTCAAGTTTGGATCTTAACACGAAAAATAAAACAAGTGATCCTTAACACGAAAAATATTGAAGTTTGGATCTTCCATACACACAGTAACAGAAATACAGAATTCACAAATCAGTGAATCACAACTTGTTTTTAGATTAACCTGAAGATTGTGAAATCTTAACAGAAGTCCAACACTGCATCTGATAGGTATCTGACAGACGATCACACCTGATTCTCCCTGACCTTGTTGAAGTGCACAAAGTCGACCGCGACCGCGACGCTGCCGTCCGTCCGCTTCACGGTGAACCTCTCCACCAGCACCGACCCACCGGCGGCCACCTCGTGCTCGTCGACCCACCCGCCCCTGTCCTCTTCCCACTGCATCCTCTCCCACAGGCTCACGGACACGCCGATCCTCTGGCCGGCGCCGGGCCCCGCCGTCGCCGCAGCCCTGAACCACACGTATCCGTCGCCGTGGAGTTCGCCGCCCTCCTGCCTCCCCTCGATGCTCCCTCCGATGAGCACCCTCTTGCTGTCCAGCTTCCCGAAGCCGTCGCCGTGCACAGGCTCCCAGCGCTGCTCGAGCGACACCTCGTAGAACGTCGCGCGGTCCATCTGCTCCGGCGTACCATTTCACAACGGCCGTTGGCGTCGTCGTCGCCGGGAAGGAGTCGAGGAGGAAGTTGGTGCCGGCGAGCTGGCGCGACCGGAGGGCGGCGTTCAGTCCCGGCGCCTCGCCGAGGTCGAAGTGCTTGGGCTTGGAGGCATACACGTACCAGTCCTTCTGGCGGTAGAGGAAGTACGGGAATCCGTCGGCGGCGATGGCCTTCGCCGTGAACTTCCCACGCCGGCGCTGGATGATCTCGATCTGCTGGTACACGTCGGCCGGGTCGAACGGCCGCGGCTTGGCGTCCTTGATGCAGCGGCAGAAGCAGAACGTGGTCATGTCCTCCTCGCGGGAGCACGCCCTGATGAGGCCCTTGTACTTTCCGGTGGCCACGACGGCGTAGTACCGGTTCGACGCCAGCGGCTGGTCGGGGACGGGCACGAACACGACGTTGTCGGTGTACGTGGTGCTGCTCTCGCCGTTGCTCACCGTATACTTGACCGTGAGCACGCGGTTCTGCGGAAACGGCAGCTCGCGCACGCGCGATCGCCCGCAACTGCCCCAGCAGCACGTCTCGTCCTCCCCGCCATCGTCGTTGGGGCTCTTCACGACGAGGTAGCCGGAGTTCCCGCCCTCCGGCGGCGGCTGGGACGCCGCCTCCGGGTGGCTCTTGAAGAGGGAGAGTGGCTTGGTCGCGTACATTTGTCTCTCCGTATGTTGCCTGTCACGCACGCCTAACGCACGTGTAGCTTAGTTTACGTAGCACAATGGCAACGAGAACGTGTATATATTTGTACGGCACAAGAAATCATGTGGCATGTAATAGAAGGATATAAGTCGCCAGTTTGTTCTGTGCCAATGAATTGAAAACGCGTTTCCATTATCTGAGACGTCGAATACTTTCTCCTACTCCTATATAGTAGTACTATTCAAACCTACAAGAAGCATAAATCGCAACCATTTATTTATTGCTTACAGTGACGTTTTCTTTTGACTAAATCAAGTGATTTTGTCGAAATTATCATCTTTCTTGCTAACAAAAAAATCGTACGACTTGAGGTCATTGCATGATATTTCACGAAAGTACGCCATGACTTGTTTACTTGACCGCAAGTACGTTATCCTATCTTGTTGCGTGCAAGAACGAACGAGTTGTTGAGTAGGAAACCAACAAACAACGAGGGCTCGTTTGGATGGGCCCTAATTGCGGACCAAATACATTAAAAAGGGCCGTAGTAGGGAATTTTCGGGCCCAAGTCAGTCCAATCATAATGGAAAACGATCCACCAGGCCCAGCTCGGAACGTCACCCTCACTCCCGTTCTCGCGTCGTCTCGCCGTCTCGCATC
This sequence comes from Oryza coarctata, assembly GCA_030770085.1. NCBI lineage: Eukaryota > Viridiplantae > Streptophyta > Magnoliopsida > Poales > Poaceae > Oryza > Oryza coarctata. Next base: position 12,667,457 of record CM061476.1, on the reverse strand, counting down.
TCTCGCGCGACCGCGACCGCATCTCCGTGTTCGAACGTACGTCGCCGACCGCCGCCGCGTCCTCGTCCAAGTCTTTGGGAAACGCCGCAGGAGTGCCGCATTCCTCCTCAAGGCCTGAACCACGATTCAGCTCGTAGGGTTCGAGCTTCTCTCCTTCCTAAGCAACGCTGGGAGGCCGTGGGCGTCAGCCGCCATGGCGGCGAGGAGCAAGAGGGTGTTCGTCGAAGAGAACGTCAAGGGGAGAAAAAAAAAAGAGGCGGTGCAGGGGAGCGCGCGGACCGTAAGCGACGGCTACGTGTGGTTCAGTCCGGCGACGTGGCCCGCAGGGCAGAGGAAAGATGGTGTGGGAGGAGCAGAGAGGCGGGTGGGTGGCCGACGAGGAAGATGAAGGCGTCAGGAAGAGGATGGCCGGCTCCGGCAGCAGATCGGTGCTGGTGGAGAGGTTCGCGGTGAAGAGGATGGACGGCAGCGTGGCAGTGGCGTTTGACTGTTTCCACGTCAACAATAGTGGAGACATTTCAATTCCTCCTAAATTAAAGTACTGTTTAGTTATTTTGGTACATAAAACAAGTATACATAATAAATACTTTGCACGGATAACTCCACCAGCTGAAAAATACTAGTGTCCTACTTATACAAAGGCAAAGCTCAAAACAAGGTGATTGACAAATGACAGCCATATACCTCTCCACTGCCTCACAAACTGGCCTAAAAAAATCTCCACAAGCTATAGAAAATAGAAGAAATGTTCCAGGCACAATCAAACAGATACGGAGTATACAGAATTCACAAATCACGACATTTTTAGATTAGCCTGAAGATTCTGAAATCTGAACAGATCGATATATACCGAGAGACTGACACGGTCACACCTGCTTCTCGCTGACCTTGTTGAAGTGCAGAAAGTCGACGGCGACCGCGACGCTACCATCTGTCCGCTTCACGACGAACCTCTCCACCGGCACCGACCAGCCGGCGGCCACCTTGCCGGCCTCCTGGCTCTCGTCGACCTACCCACCCCTGTACTCCTCCCACTGCATCCACTCGCGCACAAACCCACTCTCTGGCCGGCGTGGTCCCGCCTGTTGGGAAGCATTGTACTAGTATACTTGCACTGGAAGAGCTGATGTTTTGTTGGAACAAAGGATCACTTCGATAGCTAGTCTTGTTTTTGTGTTCACACATCGAAGTCTACACGCATGGGTGGCAGCACTTTACTTCTCTTCACGTATGCAGCAGCAACACTACTTCGATCAGATATGTACACACGCAACGGGCTGCCTATTTAGAGGCATTTTCCACAGACAAGAACTGAAGCTGCAGGAAACTTTATGAACCTACACAACCTAGCTAGTACTAGCTCTACAACACTGCTACATATGTGCATGTCTATACTCATCTAGAATTTTTTCTGAGTGGCACTAGTATTTGACTTGCTTCAAGAGTGGTTGGGAGAGATGTAGAGTAGGCCACTAACATCCATAAATGATTTTACTCCATCAAACCCCTTTTTAATTCATTTCTTGCCTACTCTAATCAGCTCTCTATCATGAACAAAATTTTCTTTTGATAAATTATTTATAAATATGTCAACCAATTATTGATCTGCTCAACAGAATTCCAATTTAACTTCCCAACGATCAAGTGCTTCGTGAATATAATGATACTTGATAGCGATGTGTTTAGCCTTTTTATGACTGATTGGATTTTTACCAATCATAATCACAGATTTATTGTCGCATGTTCATCTTGCTTTTCTCCTAGATCTTCCGTAATTCTTCTGAACAGATAGCTTATGAAACAGTTTTTGATGATGCCACGTACTCGGCTTCGGCTGAAGATAATGCAACAATATTTTTGTTTCTTCATTGACTAGGAGCACATACTTGAACTAGTGAGAATCCAGATGTGCTCTTCATATCATCATGACATCCAGCACAGTCACTATCCGTGTAGCCAATTAATTTTGACTCTTTAACTGGCTTATACCATATGACATTATCTGCGGTCCCTTTGATATACTGCAAAACTCTTTTCACATAAGTAAAAATCAACTAACTTGGGCTAGTCATGTAAGTTGATAATAAACTAGCCGCAAACATAATATTCAGTCGTGTTGCGGTCAAATATAATAAACTCTCAACTAACCTTCCATAAACTGTTGGATCAGCTTTATCAGCTCCGTCTCTTGCATTTTGTTTTTCATTTGGCAGCAAGGGGGTTATAATTCACTTGCAGCTGTTCATCTTAAATTTCTCCAAAATGTTTTATGTATATTTTCGTTGTGATATAAATATATCATCAGTACTCTGATGTACTGTCATACCCAAGAAGTAGTGCAAAATCACTCATTTCATATATATTTATCATGTCCTTTATAAACTCTTGCATCATCTTGTCGCTGTTACCAGTATATACCAAATCGTCGACAGACAGGGATACAATTAAAATGTTCGTGCTTGATTTCTTAGCATAGAAAGTAGGCTCACTTATGCTATTAGCAAAACCATTCTGAATAAAGTACATATCAATTTAAGCGTATCACACTCTATACGCTTGCTTCATACCATATAATGCATCTACCTTATTTTCTCCCCTTAAGGTGAAAACCCTTCATGTTGTTCAACATAAATTTCTTCTTCCATATAACTATTTAGAAAAGCTGATTTAACACTAAGTTGATAAATCTTCCACATCTTTTAAGCTGCTAGAGTAATTATTGCAAGAATTGTCTCTAGCCTTGCAATAGGAGCATACGTCTCTTTTGCTTAAAACCTTTAGCCATAAGCTTTGCTTTATATTTAAATCTCGGCCCACCCAGGTGAATGGGCCGTTCTGGAGGCCGATCTAAACTAGCGGGGAATTTTCGGCCGAAACCACCCAAACAAGGCCCAGGTCGGCAACGTCACGCGGTCACGCTCTCGTCTCGCGTCTCTTTCCGTCTCTCGACCCGCGACCGCATCTCGGCGTCGCCGACCGCCGCCGCCGCGTCCTCGTCCAAGTGCCCCGGCGACGCCGCGAGAGTGCCGCCTTTCCCCCGCAAGGACCTACCCCAGACTCTCTCTCATCGGGTTCGAGCTTCTCTCCTTCCTGAGGTCCGCGACGTCGCGTGGTCGCCGCCGCCGCGGTCTCCGACGACCCGAGCGGTCGCTTCGCCCCCGACTCCGACGGCAGCTAGGAGGTCAGGGTACAATTTATCACCATATCGTAAGGTATTTCAACAAATCAAGCATCTTCTCATGATCCAAATGAGCAATAGTTATCAAATTCTGCCCGCACCCATGGTGTCAGGAAATAGGCTGGGGGATCAATCCCCCATTGGATCTCTCTGCGCTGTTTAGACTCCCCAAATTCCCCACCGTCGCAGTGGAGCAGCGCAATCGATCCCCGCTATTGCCACTGCTTCGGCAAGCTCGGATTCCTGCCGGCCCCGCCGATAACCCTTTCAGCTCCATTCTCTTCGAGTCCCGCCCGCTGCCTTCCTTTCTAGCCCATCCGCAATCCGCTGCATGAATCTAGCTCGTCATGCGTTTGGCGAGTTCCTCAGTGCTGCCACTTTCGATTCGGTTTACTTTTATCTGGATTCTATTCTTGTATGCAATGCTATATTCGGATTCAACTCTGGGAGCTTCATGGCAATGACGCTTATGTTTGGAAATCAATGGCAGGTAGCTAGGGAGGTATCTGTTCTGTGTTGCAAGGTCATCCTTGAGAACTAATTTCTATGGATAAGAAGAAAGCTGTTGATGACACTGAGCCTGGGCCAGCGCCTTCTCGGCCTGTGGACAGATTTGGTTTCATTAAGCCAGAACAGGGTGCCTCTCCTGATGGGATTTCGAAGAGTAAATCCATACATGAACGAGAACGTGAAAGGTATGTCATACCTAATTGGGGGTGTCTTTATACATTGCCCGACAATTGTTTGGTTACATGATAAGCGGGAAACTGTAAATCTTCTAGAGTAGTTGTTTTAGTTTGTTGCAATGTGTTGTGGTATAACAACCTCAGTGTCTAGTAGCCGACACTTTTATATTTAGTAACTGATGTGATAATAGTTATCATATATCTGAAACCTTGGCTTATAATGCATACTTGATTTTCATTATATTATTTTTTTTTCACTTTGATATCATACTGTTGCTTTTGTCATGCACCAAGTTTACTTTCATATTCTTGCTCCTGGCTTACTGTGTATTACTTTTGTAATTTTATTTTCTCTAAATTACTAACTTCACAGCTGAAATATTTTTGGGTTACCGTAGGGATGAAAGGAGGATTAAAAAATGGAGGAAGATGATAGGCGTTGGTGGTAGTGACTGGAAACATTACGTTAGAAGAAACCCTCATGTGGTTAAAAGAAGAATAAGGAAAGGAATTCCTGATTGCCTTAGAGGACTTGTTTGGCAGTTAATTTCAGGCAGCAGGGACCTTTTGCTAATGAACCCTGGGGTTTATGAGGTACCCACAACCATCATGAAATAATTGGTTGCCCTGTTTTTTGTAGAATACACCCTATTATTTTTTGCCTTTCTGTTGTCTTAGTAGTTGTTTCTAAATTATCAGGATGTTGCCTTAAGAGTCATATTTCATATCTTGTCAATCTTATTACTTTTTGATATTATTTTTTGGACAGACACTGGTCATATACGAGACATCAGCATCAGAACTGGAAATAATTCGTGACATATCACGGACTTTTCCATCACATATTTTCTTCCAACAGAGACATGGTCCAGGTCAAAGATCCTTGTATAATGTTTTAAAAGCATACTCTGTTTATGATAGGGATGTTGGATACGTGCAGGTTTGTGTTAAGATTGCTGACCAATTTTAGGATATAAACTTATTCTGTGGAGTAATATGCCTTTTCTTTTGCATAATCATGATGCAGGGAATGGGATTTTTAGCTGGCCTGCTACTTCTTTATATGAGTGAGGAAGATGCATTTTGGTTATTAGTTGCTTTGCTGAAGGGAGCTGTTCATGCGCCAATGGAAGGCTTGTATCAGGTAATTGAATTGAATTCCTTTGGCCAAGTAATTTTTCCCTGTGGTTCAATAAATTATAATGATTCTTTGGAACTTGAACTTCCGAGTGAAAAATGAGCTTGAGCATTTTTTTCCCAGTATATATTGTCCAGTTCTTTCAATATGAATGCTTTATCATACTTGTTTCATGGTTATCTTCATTTTCTACCACTCCACTTTATTGGTTTCTCCTCAAAACTTGTTCGTTGAACTAATGGAGACATTTTATACTCCATAATACATGTTTTGCTGCTGCTTTAGCAGTACTGTCTTCAATTTGAGCAATTGGTGATGGTGCATATGCAATTTTTACACTACATGGAAAACTTGCATATTCTAAAGCTAATACTGAACAAACTACTGTTTATACTCTTGCAACAGACTGGTTTGCCGCTTGTGCAGCAATATCTGTATCAGTTCGAGAAATTAGTTCTCGAGCAAATGCCACAGTTGGGACAGAATTTTGTTGAAGAAATGATAAATCCAAGCATGTATGCAAGTCAATGGTTTATTACAGTTTTCTCATATTCCTTCCCATTTCATCTAACTGTTAGAGTTTGGGATGTCTTCCTGTATGAGGTCAGAATCTTACCCAGCCATATATTTGTTTTGTGTTTACTTTTTCTCTGAGGTTATAAGCTAAGATTGACCGATTTTCAAGGCACAATTGCTTCTTACACAGATTATAGTAGATTATAGTTTTGGATCCCTTGAAATAACATGCTTAACTAATGAATAATAAGCATGCATGTGGCCATCAGCCATCTATTACTGTTTCAAGGTTATACCTACTGAATTGTGTAGCCTGTAATGGAGGTGCTATGTCCAGTATTCCAGTTAATTATTATCAATAACGGAGTTTGTTTTGAGCTTACATCTTATTGACCGACTTGAATGCACCTTAAAAGTTAATTCTCTGATGGTTTGCACTCCGTGCAATGGTAATATAGGAACCAGAGAAAAAAAAATCATTTTTCAATAGCTAGTTAACACCTTTAATTGCCCAGTTCCTTGTAGCAGTTTGTCCAATCTGTAGTCTCAAATTACTGGTCACTAGTTGGCTGAACATTTTATTAAATATTTTTTACTATAAATGAAATAAACTCACGCATATGTATAGAGCATAGTGAGTCAATTATATAGCTGGCTCTTGAGGCCTCTTTCATTTCACCAATGAGCATAACCAAACGCCAGGAACAGCTGGCTATCAGTCTTTAGTCTTTCTGTTCCAGTCACAGGATAAGGCTTGCTTTTTTTTGTTGAATTTCTGATGAGATGCCAAGGTGGTGGGAGTGGTTTGGGTTGAAGTGACCAGCTCAGAGTAAGCCAAGGCAGTTTAACCTGGGTTTCACTGGTTTATTGAGCCAATTTCACAACTATCTGATTGCTGGTCTGGTCCACATAGCACCACAATGTAGAGATGTGCTCTGGAGAACATCTCACACTGGTGCTTGTGTTTTCATTTTTATTATATCTTCAAGTCAATATAATTTTTAGATATGAATGGTCATTGTTCTTTCATATAGTCATGTACTTGTAAAGTTTTAATTTCCATCTACTAGTCTTCTTGATGCAAGTAAGATAAAAAAAACTGATTATGATGTGTGTTTTCTGGATTACTGTGTCATTTTTATCTTCAGGGTATTAAGGTTGTATTCCAAGTTGGATTGGCTCTATTGAGATTTTGCCATGATGAATTGGTGAATATTCTTTTGCTTTCTGCTGCTTTTATTTCTAGTCTTATTTTTGGAGAAGTGCTGAAGTTTGTAATGCTCTGCCAGGTCAAATTGCCTTTCGAGAAACTTTTACATGCTTTCAGAAACTTCCCAGAAGAGGCAACTGATCCTGATGTATTATTGCCACTTGCCTTCACATTCAAGGTGATGAGCTGTTTTTTTGCAGCAAATGCTACATTATGTCAAACCTTTTGTGAATTTTTGTTGTGTGATAAACTTGTTTGAGCATATGGCCATGTTCATCATTTTTTTCCCTTCCCTCCATATTATGGCAAAACTTAAGGTGCTCATTTTCTATTAGCCTGTTTTTCTCTTCTGTGGTACAGTAATCTGTCTTTTTTCCGTGACTTATTATCTTTGTTCAGAGAACTCATCCTTATTTTATAATGCTGCCTTAGTGCATTATGGTATAAGGAGCAGTTGATGTACAACTTTGGCCATTTGATATATATGAAATATTAACATGTGAATCTAACCTGTTAATTGTTGGTAACCTTCTGTAGAACTGGTAGGAACTTGCAGTGCCAGATAGATAACTGAGGTACATTCGTTACATTATTTACAGCTGTCTAGCCGTCTTGAGGAGCTGGAGAAAGAGTATCAGAAAAAAAGAGAAGGATCCAATGCAAGCACAAGTACTAAACGGTCTCACCCTCTTAAATTAAAAACGATGAGCAGGATTGGTAGCCGTGCCTTCGGCAACTTTACTAATAATAGTGAAAAATGATAGATAAATCTTGTGTTGTATACTGAGTCACACCTTGTTTTATTTACACTGTAAAGAACGACGATTATTCATTCATCTCTCTGTCTTATTTTTTAAAAGTTTAACCAGTTTCCACAAGCGCAAAAGGTGCAAATGCATCGCCAACTGTGTAGTTCTTGATGCTTTTCTCACGCTGAAAAATTATAAGGAATACCAAATTGTAAATACCATCTTGTCGCAAAAGATGGAATACCTCGTAGTGAATAAGATGTGTTCTGTTTGAATGCTTTTCTATCATTCTATGGACAAGGCTATGAAATGCAACGGTGTGGCATTATTACATGTTGGCAGTATATGCGAGGATTTGTTTCCTACAAATTGAAATCCTTCTTCCCAACAGTATCTGAGACTGAGTTATAGCGGTGGATGATTATACTAGGGCGACTTGTGTTGCAATATTTCAGTCCTGCCAGTGGGGTAGGTGATTTCATGCTGGTTTTTCAGTTAGTGCCTTGTCAAAATGCCACTTCAACTACTATTGTTTTGTGCCCTGACAACAACAAACACGCTGCACGGTTTTGTAGTTTAGCTTATACTCTCTTCATTTTAAAATACGGTTTATAGTTTAGCTTATGCTCCCTTCATTTAAAAATATAAAATATAAGACGTATTTTATTTTATTAGAATAATTTTTATCAATATTTATTCTATTATAATATTATTAGTGTGATATAGAAGCATAATCATTAATTACTTTTGAATATAAATATAATAAATTCAATTCTATATCGTATAAATTATATTATAATAGATAACGGAATAAAATATATCTTATGTTTTGAAATAAAGTGAGTATCAATCTATTTTTTAAAAAAAACGCTGAGTTTTGTAATTTAGCTTTTGTAATGGCGTGGAGTGCATGAGACCCATCCTACAGATTCAATTTCTTTATTTTTTTTCTCCTACTCCACCAAGTTTATGTCCTTCCGTCTCCAACCCCCTCGCTCTCCAAATCCAGCTCGCCACCCACGTCGGCCTCTTCGGCATCTATTGATGTCGCTGTTATCCGTAGTTAAAGTCTTATTATTTTTTTGATACATATTTTATCTCGATTTTTATTAGCATAGTTTTTAAACTGGTAAATTGAAAATTTTCTATAAGAGATTGCTTTAAAAAATCAAATACATATATTTTTTTAATTTATAATAATTAAAGCTTAATTAATTATGGCTTTATCATTTTGTATGCGCTGACTTCATCTTTTATCTTCACTGGAAACGAATACCACCTTGATCTCTCCCTCTCCCTCCCTTCAAATTACGAGCGCTCGGTTTCGTGTTGGTGTTTGAATTGATTCGGCAGTGATGGGATAAGTGTGACATGGGCAGCAGGTGATCCGAGGCGAGCATCCTTCGGGGGGCGGATTCCGGCATGGCGACGGCGGCCAAGGCATTCTGGAACAGCCCCATTGGCCCCAAGACCACCCTCTTCTGGGGCCGTCGCTAACTGGGGCTTCGTGCTCGCGGTATGCCCCCCTACATGGATACGCTCATAGGCGTCTGATTTCTTACGTACATATCGTCTCATGATTGGTCAATGGCTTTACGATTGCGTGCTGCGGTATTGATGCTGGTGATATACTGAATTACTGATATTCATTTTGATCAAGCAGAACATGGCGCTCTCTGTTGAGAGAATTTTAATGTTTCCCCTTCGCTGATGTTTGATATAATATACCTGTAGGTAGAAAACGATTAGGCATGAGGATGTCAGATTATTTGGCACACTAGGTCTGTTTCACAGCCTTCTTGGTGTAGGGATCTTAGGAAGCAAAGTAGTAGTTAATCCTGGTTGTCAACCTTTTGAGGTGTGACAGACATTTTGTAGGTGATTTGGAAGTTGTGAAAAGAGTACTGCTGGTTGTGGAGTGTTGACTAAAGAGACGAGTTATAGATTTTATTCAATAGCAACCATGCGGTGTTTCATCCAGTCAGATAGCCATAAGAGCACTTTGGGTTTATGTGATACCTATACAACTAGAAGTATGCAATCCCCTAGAAATGTTTAAGTCATTTATGTGACGTGTTGTGCAAAATTGGTTGACAATGAAATCCATAGGTACTCGGTATTTTGTTGAATCGTGGAATATTTTCTGCTGGCTGATTGTGTATTAGTGTGTCTAGTCTTAACCGCATAACATGCCAGACCCTTTTAATGTGAGTGTGAAAATGTCAATTGCTGAAAACTCCTGCAACATTCATCATACATAACTATTTAATGATGATCTGTCACCATGGATATTGATGAACCTATAAATTTGCTGTCCATCAAATAAACCTCATCTGAAATTCTGAATAATTTAATTCTTCGTAGTACAATATTTCAGTCGTTATCTTCTGTGGAAATTCATGAAGTATTATTATATTTACTTATCCATACACTATAATTACTCCCTTCTTTACTTATATTTTCTTCCAGGGCTTAGTTGACATGAACAAGGCTCCTGAAATGATATCTGGCAATATGACAGCAGGTAGGTGACGAACTTGTCGGTTTAGCTACAATTCCTATTCGATAAATACGTTTTTTTAGAAAACAATATCACCCGTTTTCATTTTCCCAAAAGCGATTAACAAGTTCTACAACAGAACAGTAGCCAAAGAAAAAGGTGGGGTTACCAGCTGTTTTTTGGCACATAAATACTTACTGAATCACAGAACTCACTAAGCAAAATTGCGAAAAGGAAAGTAGTTGCCACATGACCATCTGACACTAATATTCCATGAGCTTCCACTATCATTAGAAGTGATTTTTTTCTCACTTTCTCATTCTTGAACTCCAACTTCAGCCTTCATCAGGCTTGTCCTAGGCCCAATCTTGAGATGTTTCTTTATAGTGAAAATAACAAAAGAGTTTTGCACATCACATCAATAGGCTATTGAGTAAACTCCCTTCAATCACCATTGTACTAATCTGTGATAAGATCCAAGATAGAGTGGCAAAACTACTAATGGTCATGTAATAATTAGAAGTTAGAATCATACCCAGAAGTTAGCCATTGCTCAATGAACCCTTCAAATTATCTATGGGTCAAACATCACCGCGCAACTGAGTCACATGGGCATGGCCTATAGTTTCTGTTTGTCCACGCAAGGCACAATTCATGCTCTCTTTCCATTGCCTCTTCAGTTGAGTAGCTGATTGTAATTTTTCTTAACAAGATAACAATAAAATTATCTTCACTTTTAGTGGAATCTTGCACTTAGACAGAGTTTGCATCCTGGTATTCGTGACACCCCGAAATGTGAAAGACAAGTCATCTGGCAGTGTACACCCCTGTTTTCTCTAAGGCCCAACATTTGATTTGCATATTCTGCAGTAGTGCAGTATCATTAACTCCTACGCTTTGTGCAGCCATGTGTGTATTTAGGACTCTTCATGAGGTTTGCATGGATGGTACAACCGGAACTACTTGTTTCTGGTTTGCCACGCCTCCAACGAAAGTGTTCAGTTATATCAGTTATCTAGCTGGGCCAGGGCTCTGGGGTAAGATTTTCACACTGATTTGGCTCCTTTAGCATAGTATGCCCTCATCGAGAAATATAACATATTAGATTTTAATATGGCCATCAACGTCGAACTTTCACTACTAGTTTCTCTTGCAGTATGTTATCAACAATTATGAATTTAACATCCTGTGAAACTAATTTTAAATATATATCCAATCCAGCTGTACCACTTGTACGTCACTAGACATGTAAGCTGTTAGGTTAATTCTTTTTCAAAAGTTACAACTGTTGACCTTTTCAAATACATGCGCACCTTATATTTATCAATGGAGGAAGTAGCGCATAGCCAAAAGAAAAAAAAAGACACAAGCATGGTTTGTTTTGCATTTCGATCTGTTGTATTTGTCAAATTCTTATGTCCTGTAACATCATGGGAATATTGTACTGCAGGCAAAGCATCTGAACGTCGTGCTTCGTATTTTGTAGGTACCCGGAGAATGAAGAGCCAGAGAGCCAGAAGTAAAGATGAAATCGCTTGCTTAATAAGTAAATCTTCGTTGCTGGAGTTCTTCTATGCTTTATTCTGTGCCATGTAGTGTCTGCATTATACACTGTATGAAGATCCTTTCATATATTTCCTTTTTTCTGTGACCATAGAAGTATATGTACGGTTCCTGTTCCTGCTGAAACAGATGAACCTTTTCCTTCCCAAAGAATGTAGGGTCGTTGGCGATTAGCAAGGGAACGTTTGAACGAGCGAACCGCGTATGGCCCATGAAAAAAAGGCCTGCTATTCTCCTAAAGCCTACTTCATCATGTAATAGTTGGGCCAAATACTATGATGGTCATAGCAGAAGATCTATATGTGGCCCTGCAAGGAAATAGATGGGCCGGACGGAAAAGAGCAGCCCAACATGGAATTTGTCGAGCCTTGTCGGAAGTGCCAGTTTTGCCCAGCAATAACTAAACGGGCCGATTAGGAGACTGAAAAAAAAATCTAAGTATTTGTGACTGAAGGGGAAAGTATCTTGATCCTTAAGGGACATCCTATTGTTTGCTCAATAACCATCTACAGTTATAAATTTTTTAAAAAAATTTAACAACATTCATACAATATATATATATATATATATCACTTCACAAAATCTTAACGCTAAACTCAATTCACGTATCGAGATAAAAAAAGACAAATTTGATCTCTTTTTTTAATGTGTAGGTCGAATTTAAATATGGTTTTTAATAGAGTGATAGATGTTATTATAATATATATTGAAGGTTAAATTTGAATATGATTTTTGGCAGAGTGATAGATGTCACTACAATATACATTCTGTTTTTTTTTCAAAATATAACTATTTTCATTAATTTTTTTTAAAAAATGCACGAGAGGAACATCCTCAAAGGATTAAGATTCATTGACGGAAGCCCTTTCTCCATTGACTGAAGCCTTTTCTCAAACGTTAGGTCCAGTTCTCAAAGAAAACGGAGTATAGATTAGCTGAAAAAGGAATGGTATTAGTATAGCTACATGCCGATTAAGACCCTGGTCACAAATATGTGTCAATTTTATTTTCAGATTTACTAAATGGCATTCGACATAAATTTGGGTGAAATTTTACAAATTTTGAACCTCTGGATCTGCGTCAAGATTCGTTCATAGACTCTCTTTCTCTAGCTCTGATAAGCTCCTCCTCTTCACTGACACTTGTGACATCCTAACCCCGTAGAGAACTTAGGGTTTGGACTCAAGGGATAGAAGAGGGTTGGGGAAGAGAAAAAGGAGGGTTTTTCTAGAGCTTAGAGAGATGGTCATAGATGATGGAGGGCTAGTAGTAGATAGTAGACATGAGTGGGTGGTGAGACACCAGCAAGTGATGCTAGAGCTATAGAAATGGAGGAGGACACATCAAAGGTGGGGGCAAGTGAAACAAGAGGAGTTAAGAGACGAGGGCGGTGGTGGCTTCTTCGGTAGCGATCGCCACTAAAAACAAGGAAGATGGTAGAGTGGGGATAGTGGTTGCTACTGGTCTTGGGAAATGGGACAGCTAGGGGGCAGAGTGTTGGGTGGAGGCAGGCGATGGTGGCATTGAGTGATGTGTCTGGAGGATGAGGAGGAGAGAAGAGAAAAAGGTTATTGTAGCAACATGAATCTTAAAGCGATATGGTATTTTCTTGCAAATATAACACATATAGTCCATTTTATTTTTAGGAGTAGTGGCGGATGCAAGAAGTGCAACACTATTTTTAAAATTTTCTTTTTACCCCATAAATTATTTATGCTCTCCATGGTCCTTATGAGTTCTAGCAGGTCACGCATAAAAGCCCTAGCGATAGCTATCGCCAGCCATGGCTTCGTCGGAATCTAGTCCCATCGTCTTGGAGATCGGTGGTGATCCCACTGTCTACAATGGCAAGCCCACCATTCTATTGGTTGTACGCCACAGACTATGCGATCAACCACATCCTTATTAGAAAATTAATTTGTTTTCTTGAGAAAGTAGGATTTGAGTAGTGTGAAGATGCATAATGAAGAGAAGTTAAAAATTATACTTTACTATTTCCTAAGTTGAACTAATGCTTACTTAGCATTAGCATGTACTTAAGTTTTCTTGTTAGTACTTAGTTATGTAGATGTCCCATAAGTTATAAAGAATATGTTTCATTTAGTTAGGTTGTAGCTTAGTTGTACAAATGAAGTAGGACTTGACTACTAATTAGGGCTTAAGTTAATAATGAGTTGTATGGTTTGCAAAGTTACATATACCCCAAAGAGTATGTCAATGCTTTTAAGATAAATCAAAATATAGTTGCTTGCTTTTTGCCTTTGTCATGGGTGATATAGATCAATTTTAAAGCCAACAATCCCACCCCGCAAAGCACCGCCGCGTGTCGCTAGGTTAGCGGTTGCCAAGCGCGGCCACGTCTCAGCCAGGTCGCCCTGCCACCGTTCCTGCTAGTGTCCTCCTCTTCGACGGCGTCACCAACTACCCCATGTCATGGTGATCGACATGGCGTCTGGAGTGGTGCGACTCGCGCTGCACCGATCTCGCTCGAAGCCTATGGACGAGCACCCCTACAGAACTGCTGCGGTGCCTTGGCATGCCTCCGGACACGCCACGGCAGCGCCGAGCTCCTCAACCCGGCCACCGAAGAGTGCCTCCACCTAGGCCTCTAGGAAGTCCGTGCCACGAGGTCATGCCACCACGACCACGAACACCAGGACTACTAATGCAACGTTTGCTACTGCCTCGGGCGTTGTCCCTTCACCGGCGAGTACAAGCTAATGCGCATTTAGCCATCTACTCGATCCAAATATCTTCTGTACTTCATCCACCGCGTGGTGTGCGAGGTGCTCACCCTCAGCAAGGAGGGCGGCAAGGCTGCCGGTTGGCAGCAGTGGCAGAAGGTGGTAGTCGACGTGTGGCACCGCCCGGACGGCCACGGTGTGCACATCAGTAGCATGGTGTACTACCTAGCCCACACGTATAGAAAAACTTTCATTGCCTGCTTTGACCTCTCGACGTACTAGGTATTGGCGCTGGCGATCACCGCCGCTGAGTCGAGCCGAGCCCACTGGAACACCGATGAAACCCAGCTCATGGTCACCATAGAACACTGAATGCGGTCACCACGAACGTAGAACGCACATGAGAGAGGCCATTTTTCCACCGTGCAAATACCGCACGTTTTGTGATGCATTACTAGGCTTTGATAGTGGGTTCAATCCGCATCCCCCGCTACGACTTGCAGCTGCACGGTGTGCCTTATCTTTCGATCGCTCGTGCGACATGCACGACATGCGCGCCATGGCAGGGACTCGCCCTGGGATGTGATCACAGCGTGGCATTGTGCAGTCTCTATGCCACCCGCAATTCTACGCGATTACAAACGTGCTTGTAGTAAACCAAAACATGTAGCTGATGCACCTACATGCAGATACATTGTTTGACATGATTATGAAGTGAGAAACATGCAATATTTCACCCCCTTAATCTTGTCAAACTTTGATGACGCCTAGCTATCTTCTTATCTCGATGAACCTGATCCTTTTGAGTGGCTTTGTCAAGATATCTGTCAGCTGCTCATCAGTGCTCACATGCTCAACATCCACCACATCATTGGTGACACACTCTCTGATATAATGGTAGCATGTGTCGATATGCTTGGTCCTCTCATGGTATACAGGGTTTTTGCTGCGCTCTTGAGCAAATCAGTTGTCAATGTATAGCCTGAACTTTTTCACCTCAGTGCAAGTTAGATTAGCCAAAAATCTGCTCAACCACACTCCCTAACAGGCTCTAGTAGCAGTAGCAATATACTCAGATTCATAGGATGACAGTGATACCACCCTTTGCTTCTGTAAAACCCAAGTAACAATGTTTGCACCTAGAAAGAAAACAATACCTGTGGTACTTTTCCTCTTCTCTATGTCTCCTGGATGATCACTATCAGTGAGGCCAAACAGCTCTGAGTGTTTCACTTTGACATACTTGCAGCCAAAGCCAGTAGTTCTTGTAACATACCTGATAATTCTCTTGATGGCTCCTCAGTGTTTTGAATTTGGTGATTCCATAAACCTACTGACCATATCCACAGAGCAAGCAAGATCGGGTATGGTGTTCATCAAGTACCTTAGGCTGTCAACAATGCTTCTATATTTAGTAGCATTTCCTACTAATTTAGGTTTACCAGGCAACAGCTTTATGTGCTGCTCCATTGGGGTGTCAACTGAGTTACATCCCTTCATACTAGAGATTTCAACAATTTTCTCTACATAGGAGCTTTAACAAATAGTGATTTCTCCTAGCTTCTGTTTCACTTCCATGTCTAGGTAATAGCTCAGCAAGCCAAGGTCACTCGTCTTGAAGCTTATCTTCATCTGTTGCTTAAATGCAGCAATGACTTTGCTGGCCCACAGATGATGAGGTCATCAACATATACACCCACTAGGAGTAGAGACTTTCCTATCCTCCTCCTATACACTGCATATTCTTTAGCACTTTTGGAGAAACCCAGCTTGCTTAGCTCTTGGTCAAGTCTAGCATTCTAGGCTCTTAGGGCTTGTTTAAGCCCATACAGAGCCTTTTTGAGTTTGAGTACCTTTCCACATGATTTGGGATCAGAAAAACCTAGGGGTTGATGCACATAAATCTCCTCTTGGAGATTCCCATTCAGAAAGGTAGATTTAACATCCATGTGATGTACTTCTCACTCTCCTTAAGCTGCTAGAGCCAATAAAATTTTTACTGTTTTTAACCTGGCCATAGGAGCAAAAACTTCATCATAGTCCACCCCCTGAATCTGTGCATAGCCCTTTGCCACCAGCCTGGATTTATGTTTCACTATATTCCCAACTAGATCCTTTTTCACCTTAAAGACCTATTTTAGACCAATGGCTCTGTGATTGCTTGGAAGTTTAGAAACTTTCCAAGTTTTGTTCTGAATAATAGAGTCCATCTCAGCTTACATTGCTCTTTTTTAGCATTGTTCTTCAAGAGCCTGCGCCACACTTACTGGTTCATCCCCTGCTAACATACACACACCACTGTACTCAAAGTCATGTATTTATTCAGTTGAGTTAAACAATTCTGTCAGTGATCTGAATCTCTATGGTCCTCTATTAGAGTTCTCTAAACTTTGACTCAATCCTTGTTGTGGTGTTTGAACTGAGCCTAGAGTGCCACCTTGGCTGGGTGTTGCTTCTAATGGATCCACAACCCCACCCCCAGATCCTGAATTCTCTCCTTCTGCTTGCACAGCTGGTGGCAATGCATTCTCTGTTATTGTCAGATTTTGGTCACACCCTTCATAGTACACTATAAAGGTGTCAGATTCTTGCTGAGATGTGCTGCTCCTTGCATTGATCCAATCCCAAGGCTTGTTTTCTTCAAAGATGACATCCCTGCCCAACACTAGTTTGTTAGTGGTAGGATCATATAATCTATAGCCTTTGGTGTCTGATTCATATCTAATGAAAATCATCTTGCTAGATCTGTCAGATTGTTTGTTCTGACCTGGACTAACCAGTTTCACATGAGCAACACATCCGAAAATCTTCAAGTGACTGACCCTCGGTCTTCTCCCATGCCAAGCTTCAAATGGTGTCTTATTGTTCAGAGCCTTTGTAGGTGATCTATTCAATACATAGACTGCAGTACAAACTGCTTCTCCCCAAAAGACTGATGGAACCTACATGGATTTCAACATACACCTGGCCATTTCAACAATTGTTTGATTTCTTCTCTCTACCACTCCATTTTGCTGAGGTGAGTAGGGAATGGTGGTGTAGTGCTTGATTCTACCCTCACTGTAGAAAACCGATAACTAATTAGAAGTAAATTCTCCCCCTTATCTGTTCTCAGGGCCTTTAACTTGCCACCAGATTCAACTTCAGCTCTCAACCTAATCTTCTTGAAGCAGTCTAGGGCCTGATCTTTTGTCTTGAGCACTTCCACCCACATATACCTATCGTGATCATCTACCACCAGCAAGAAATAAGAGGCACCCCCTAGTGTCTTGGGGGTGATGTTCCCACACAAATTTGCATGCACAAGTTCTAGTCCTTTTTCTCTCTAAAACTTGACACTTGTGGGAAAGGTTTTCTGTGTTGTTTGCCAAGAACACATCCATGACACACCTTCTCTACGACATACCTTCTACCATGTTGTTACCACTGAGATCGTGTAAAACTCTAAAATTCTAGTGGCCGAATTTGGCATGCCACAGCCATGCCTCATCATCAGACTTTGCCAACAAACATACTGGTGGGACCAAATCAAATTTGATGGTGTATAATCTATTAGCAGTTCTTGGTGCAGCAATCAACAAATTACGCTCTTGATCAAATACACATTTTAACATCTTTCAGGTGACCTTAAATCCTTTTTCTTCTAACTAACCCAGGCTAACAATGTTGCTCTTTAGTTTAGCGATATAATAGATGTCAGTTAGTATTGGTGGTGACCTAGCAAAACCACTGAGCCAATGCCATGGATCTCGACGCGAGAGCCATCACCAAAGCGCATCGTGCCTCGAACACCCTTGTTCAGCTGCGTCAGCGCCGACCGTGTTCCAGTCATGTGATTGCTAGCGCTAGTGTCTAGCATCCACACATCGTCAGGCATGTCCACCAGGATCACGTTCTTCGCTAAGTGAACGATTTGCATTGGCCTGCGTATGACGTGCCCATGCACGACATGCTCACGCACGTCATCAACATCGCAGGTCGTCAGCATCAGTGCCTGTTACTCCGCGCCGCCCACAGCCATGTTCGCCTCCAGTTTCCTGGCCTCCTTCTTCTCCTTCTTTGGGCGTTTATAGTCTTGTGCCCAATGGCCGTATATGCCGCAATTACGACATCGCCCCTTTCGCCTTAGTGTGCCCTCGGAGGTTAGTTTAGGTGCCCCGAGTCGCCACCATCCGAGTGCACCGTCGCCTTCCCTTTCATGTGACTTCCGCAGGCACCCCACGAGCTCCTCCACTATCATCGTCTTTATGTTGCAGAATATCTCAATGGAGACAATCACTTGGTTGAACCGGGCAGGCACTATGCGTAGGAATTTCTTGACCACGCGAGTGTCCTTCACCGTTTCACCCAATGTCTTCAGGTTGGCGACGAGGTTCATGATTCGCATGCCGAAGTCGTCAATGGTCTCGCCCTCCTAGAACTCGATGTTCTCAAATTCCTTCAGAAGCTTTTGAGCGTTCACTTCCTTCACACGATCGGCACCGAGACGCATGGTCTTCACCGCCTCCCACACCTCCTTCGCCGTCTTGCGGCTGCCGAGCGACTGCCACATCTCCTTCGGCACCAAGCACAGAAGCGCGCTCATGGCCTGGCGATCTTGCAAGCGCTTGGCGTTGGTGCCTACCTCCCAGATCGCCATCACCTTGAGATTGCATTGCATCAGCATCACCCATTCAGGATAGTTGGAAAGGGTCAGCATTGGCCACATCAGTGAGCTCTCCCATGTGCCGCCAGGGACAGAGCTTGGGCCATCGCTCATCTTCTTCTCCGATGGCTTCTGGCAATCGGACTTGAGCTTCTTCTGGGCTGGCGATATAGGCGGGCTTTTGGAGCCACTATAGGACATCAACAGACTCTGATACTAGATTATTAGCGCCGACAATCACCGCCGCCGAGCCGAGCCCACTGCAACGCGATGAAACCCAGCTCACAGTCACCACAGAACACCGAATGTGGTTACCACGAATGCAGAACGCATGTGAGAGAGAGAGGTCGTTTTTCCACCGTGCAAATACAATAGCGTTTTGTGATACATTACTAGGCTTTAATAACGGGCTCGGATCCGCATCCCCGCCACGACTCGCAGCTGCACGGTGCACCCCGTGCGACATGCATGGCATCCACGCCATGACGGGACTCACTCTGGGATACGGTCATGGCGTGGCATCCGTGTAGTCTCCGTACCACCCACGATTACAAGGTGCTTACAGCAAACCAAAACATGTAGCTGATGCAACTACATGCAGATACTTTGACACGATTATGGAGCGAGAAACATGCAACACCAGGTGCGCCGCATCAAGCTCCCGGAGATGCACAGGGCGTCTCCGGCGCTGTGCAAGCTAGACGGGCAGCTCTGCGTGACGCTGGTGTGCAGAAGGCCCGTAACCCACATGGAACCATGCCCTCAGACGACCACGTACGTGTGCGTGCTCGACGGCGGCGACGGCTACCGGCGCGGCGGCGAGTCGTGGTTCCTCCGGTACTACCTCGAGCTGAACCGCACGATGGCGAAGCGGAACCGCATGATGGTGAAGGTGAAGCGGAGCGAAGAAGCCAACCACGTCCTGACCTAACGCCGCCGCTCTTTCGCGGCGGCAGGATGCTGGAGCAGTGCGCCGTCGACAACTCGTGTACAGCTACGGCATGGCTGAGTGTGGCCGCGACGGCGTCCGCATGGTCCGGGAGGAGGTGGTGTACTGGCACAACTATGAGCCGGGTGTGCGCGGCATCGTCGCCGCCGGTGTCTTCGTGGAGAGCTTTCTTCCCTTGCGCGACATCATGAGACCATAGATATCATCAAGGAAAAAAATTGCAAGGTTCTTTGGTTTTGTTCCTGCAAAAAAGGGCATAATGTGTGTATGATAGGTGCATATATAGTTCAATGAATGGACTTGTCGATCGATGATTTTAAAAAATCATGCATTTTCATCGTTGAAACCTTTTGATGTACTTGTATTTTCCAAAAAAGTCAGCCTATGCAAAATTCTAACCATTAGATCAAAATCAATATGACCCAAAATCAATTAAGAGTACTATATAAACAACATTTTTACACCAATAACATCATGGTGCTTGTGACTAAGATATATTTGCGAATATATGTCCGACAGTTAAAAACTAAAGAAAAAAACTGATTAACCGGTTAAGACAAGACTAGTTGGAACGAATAAACCTACCTAAATGTATTACTTAAAAATTATTTGAGTTTTAATCGAAGAAGAGATATCTATAATGGTCTGAAAAAAAGTACAGTAGCCAAGATTTAAGAAAGCTTCGCTGGTTGACTATATCTCGCGCACTGTAGTCATGTTCCATATTAGTTAAATAGATTAAAAGAGTATATTGATTCAACTTTATATTGGTTGTTACTTAATATATATAAATATAATTAGGACTGTTACCAAGGATAATCAAAGGGTCCGAATATGTAAAAAAATAATTGTCTTTCTTTCTTTACTTACTATCTCATAAATATCTTAATACCGATTAAATTATATACTTATAAATACTAGATATCCGTCAATAATGTCAATAATGTTAAAGTAGAATTATTTGTTTAGAAATTACCAGTACAAAACTATCTGCCTGAAACAATAAATAAATTGTTAATATCCACTTTTGGCCCTCTTCACACAATTTCCATCCTCAATTACAAAACCAATTATTTTTCATCCTAAGATTAATTTTAATGGGATTTTTACCGTGTCTAAATCATGAACGCTATTGTATGCTATTCTAATCGCTAATATGGTAGTTAGTTTACATACCATACATTTTCCTTTTTATTTCATCACACAATATAGCGATGATAGAGGGAGATGAAAGAAAGAAGTATACAGGGCATATGATATGTGAGGCAATGCCAAATTAGCAGCCAATATAGGATAAAAATGGTAATATGATTATTACATGGCTAAAACCATCACTAAAACAATCAATCGGTGAAGTTTGTTTGGCCCTAAAAGTTATGGTAAAAAATAATCGATTTTATCGTTTGAGTAGAAAATGACTTCATTAAAAGTTTGAAATCTAAAATTTGATTTTGCCCTTAATAATATATATATGGTTATGGAACATGCTCGTATAGTCATACTAATTACCTACACACTCATCATTAGTCTTATCGGGCGACGGAGGTGCAGGCCGTCCGATCGGTAATGATGTCGGATGCGATTTACGTGTCCGAACAAACTGCGTTAATTAATCAATAACGGTGTGTGAAAATGAGTATGCCTTTCACGTGCAATTGAGGCAACATTAACCATCAAAACATGCTTTGCGCTAGTCTATTTTTTTACCTTTGACGACTTATATATTTTAAATCACGTATTATTTTTAAGATGCATTTGAACCAACTCCACTTGAAATATATAAAAAAACAAGTTGAATATTGAATACATAATATTTAAAAGTAAGTTACTCAAATTGTAGAAGCAAATAAGCTTTGCAACAGAAGTACTTTTTATAGTACTAGACGTAATTACATAGTGAACGACTTAAAATAAAGAAGTACATGAAGTAAATTTACAGGTAAAATATAGAGAAGGTTCACATGTATTAACATGGATTTTCTTTATTTGAAGTAATCACTATATTATTTTTCTAAAGAAAAGTAATTTTGCATCATATAGAAAAGTAACTATAAATTAGAAGTAACTATATTATTAAAGAGAATTAACTTATTAAAAATAGAAGTAACTCACATTATTAAAAACAAGAATAAATTTAAATAATTTGATGGATATAGTAAATATAAAGGTAGGAGACAACCCTTGGAAGTAAATCGATAGATATAGATTTGATAATTTTATGCTGCAGTTTGTTTTGTTTTGTTACTTGTGTCTTTTGCATGATTTAGCATAGATTTAGGGTGAGGGATAATTTTGCTTGATTCTAATGTAACTTACACATAAATGATCTAACTACATAAAATTTGTTAATCGAAAAAAATGCGTGCAATGATGTTTCTGTTTTTTAATTTATTTAAGATTAGGAGAAAAAAAATCAAATCTGGAGTTTATTGTTGAAGCCGACCAAATTATTTTTTTCATGTTTTGTGGTGATCATGGT
Source organism: Oryza coarctata (assembly GCA_030770085.1). NCBI lineage: Eukaryota > Viridiplantae > Streptophyta > Magnoliopsida > Poales > Poaceae > Oryza > Oryza coarctata. The sequence continues at coordinate 12,645,160 of CM061476.1, read as the reverse complement.
TGGTTGTGTTTTTATTTGGGTGCTAGATAAACACGCGCCCTAATGCACGCACGGATGCGATGCATGCTATTTTTAGCATTTTTGGAATAGATAACATTACAAGTGAACACACGCCCATCAATTCCATATAAACCTGGGTTGCATATAGAATATTCAAGCAACCAAACGAATACTACACACAACAAGGTTGCTGTTCAGAATTACAGAGTTCACGGACCTAGTCTTGCATGACCAAGCTAAAATAACTGTTAAGGTGCTCATATGTGTGAATGTGTTCGTTTACGTGCGTATATATGAGGTTATGCTTCTCAAGAGAAGAAGTTGAGATTATAACACTATCTTTATATGAACATAAGAGTAAGTGTCAATAAAATTTCTAACATGAAAGTTTGAACCACTCAGATAATGTCATAGATTATCTACTTGTAAGTATAAATTAAAAATTTTGAGAAATAAAATAACAAATAGCTTGCAACAAGTATCTAAATAATACGGTAGAAGGATATTTTTTGAGCTATTGTACTTTTAGAAATGTGGAGTAAATAGTTCATGGTATGGATTATTGCTAGTTCTCCTTAGATGGCCAAAACAACAACAATAAAATTAGACATGATAGAAGAGAAGAAAGTCAAATTACATCAGTTGAGACCATCAACTTTGATCCACAAAGATGAGATGAGAAGGTAGCGGTGCTATCAGTGAATATGACACTTCATCTATTTTTATTATAAATTTTACAAATTAACCTTTGTAGTTCTCAATATTAAACGACCAAATCTGAATAGTTAATATAAAATTAAATTAAGGTAAATATTTTTAAAAGAGAAAGTATGTAACACATTTATTAATATTTTTATTTGTTTTAGATAATATTATAATATATTTTTTATTCGTAACAAAGCGTATAGGTCAGCTAAAACCGAACTCGTATACTATTAGTTAAAAGCCGATTCGGAGATTTGTGACAAATACGTGTCTTTTTTTTTCCTCGCGGAGACGCGGATGCTGCTTCGAGTTCGAGAGGGTCACGCGCAAAGCCCTAGTGGACGCCAGCCATGGCTTCCTCGGAATCGGCGCCTCTGCCCACGATGATCTGCCTAACATGCCGCCGGTCGACGATGACGACAAGTCCAACAACGCCACGCCCGTCTTCTACCGGCCGCCGTACATTAGGGAATACACGATCGACGACATCCCAACCTGCAGGCCGCCGCCGTCGGTCCCGAGATCTGCGATCGCAGAGAGCTCATCCGCGCGCGGCCACGCCACAACCAGGTCGCGTTCCGCTTCACTGTTGCGTGTTTATATAGAAAAAAGATCTATCAGCGTAGATTACAATCAGAAAATTACTACTCCCAAAAAAATTATAATTCATATGATAATATATCTCTTTTAATATCTCTAACACTCCCTCTCAATCACAACTTATCAATATTAAGATTATATTTGAACTTTTCTAATTAACGAGCTGATAAGAGTTTTTGTTAATCCATAGGTGACTTGATCACAGTACAAATTAAATATTTAATTATTTTCTTACTAACCTTTCTCTCACAAAATAATAAACAATCTCTATATATTTGTCATATCATGAAAAATTAGATTAGCTTTAGCATCTAAATTGTCACATACAATTAGACTGCTTATGGTACTTGTATATGAAGTTATTTAGCAAGTTGCATTGACTAATGATTTATATTCTGACAATACTATAGCCTAAAACTGTTACCTGTTTTATCACACTCCATAGTACCAAATTGGATCCAAAAAATACAGCAAATCCACCGGTGGACCTATCATCAATATTTCCTGCCTAATTAGCATAAAAAAATAGATGATTGGGATTTCACTATTCTTAATCTTAGACTAGTTATTGATTAAATGTATCTTAAAATTCCTCTAAAGTGTAGTTTAATGTTCAGTCGTTAGTGAATAAAAACGATATAGCTTATTGACAAAGAATATAATATCGAGTCTATACTACTATATTGTAGTAACTCCCTAGATCCAAGTAAACTATCCTTATAAGCTAAAAACTTTTCTGAAGTAGATAATGAAGTAGATAATAGAGTGCTAATAGATTTACAATTTATCATTTCAGTTTTCTTCAGTAAATCTATTGCATGTTTTGTTTGAATAAGAAGCATATCATCATTTAATTTATTTAATTCGTAGTTATGTAAGATACTTGAGAGCAAACTCCTGATTGAGATCCTTAAATAAAGTTGTAATAGCCTCCTATGTGAAGTTAGTAACAATAATATCACCCACATAAATGAGAATAAAGATAATAATATTACCTTTATTATAAAAAAAATAATGATGTATCTGCTTTTGAGACCTTAAAATTAAGATTACATGGCTTTGTACTTAGACAAGAATACCATGCTTTTAGTGTTTCATTAAGAGTATAGAGTGACTTGTCTAATTTGTAAACAAACCCTCACTTACCTTTATCCTCATGCCTAGGAGCCTATTTTATGTAAACCTCTTCCTCCAAAACGCTATGAAGAAACACATTCTGTACATCCAGCCGTCTAAGACTCCATCCTCTAGAAATTGCAATTGACAGAATAATTCTAATGGTAGCAGACTTTACCACATGATTAAATGTTTTCTCATAGTCAATGTCGTATATCTGTTTGAACCCCTTTGCAACTACGTGAGCTTTATATTGGTATAAACTTCTATCAGATTTTCTTTTGACCTTATATACCCATTTACAATCTATAACATTTCTTCCCTTCTTAGGTGAAAGGTGTTATTGTTCATTAGGGCCATATATTCTAAATCCACAACGCTTTTCCAATCTTAGTGCATAAAAGTTTTTTCTATATTTTGAAGTTCACCGGTAATTGTTAAATGAGATTGCATATCACACCTTATGATACCATTGGTGTACACTTTGCTTTTATGAATTCCACTCTAAAGCTATGTGTGTGGCCGAGGCAATGTTGCCGCTGTTGATAGCATAGCTAATTTAGACGCAGTTAATCTCTATGGCCATGTATGTGGCGCAGCTGATTCAAATAGTCGATCTTTGTAGCTGTGTGTGTGGCGTAGCCGATTCAGACGCAGTCGATCTCTGTAGCCGTGTGTGTGGCACAGCCCATTCAGACTCGGTCGATCTCTGTAGCCGTGTGTGTGGTGTAGCCCATTCAGACATAGTCGATCTCTGTAGCCGTGTGTGTGGCGCAATCGATAGTTCTTCGGCAGCCGATGGCACAACCAATTGTTCTATCATAGCCGATGATGTAGCCAATTATCCAGCCGATAGTTCCGCTGCAGTCGATGGTGGAGCCAATCGTTCTATCGCAGCTGATGACGCAGCTAATTGTCTAGCCGATAGTTCTACCGCAACCGATGGCATGGCTAGTTGTTCTGTCGTAGCCAATGGTACAGTCAATGGCGCTGATTGTTCTATCGTAGCCGATGACACAACCAATTTTTCAGCTGCTTCAATATTTATTGTGGGAATCTATGAGTGACTTGATAATTGCTCATCAACATCATTAGTTTTATTAGGATTTTGAACATTAGCCACTGTAATAAGCAACCTTACACCTCTTAGACATAGATACAGTAGAATCAAGAGGATGATGTGGTAATCTCTGATAGTAAATGAGCACCGGCATTGGAATGCAATTTAGCGAAATGAAAAATTGTTTCATCAAAGACAATATCATGAGATATATAAAATCTCTATGAATATTGTTATAGCCAATAAAAGCATATTGCTTGGAGTGAAATTAGAGTTTTTTTAGTGCTGTAAGTTCTAAGATTAGGCCAACAAGCACAACCAAGGTTTGCAAAGAAGCATCGGTCGGTTTTAGATGGAACATATACTCTAGGGGTATAGAATACTCAACGATTTTGCTTGAGGTGCGGTTGATGTGATATGTAGCTATAAAGAATGTCTCATCCCAAAATTTGAGAGGAATGGAAGCTTGTGCAAGGAGAGATAGACCCACTTCTATAATGTGTATGTGTTTTCGTTCAACAACGCCATTTTTGTTAGTGGCATGTGATGCCTATATGTGAAAAGAAAGGAATGCAAGTTTTCATATTCACCACCCTAATCAAATTAAAGGAAATAATTTTCTAATTGAATAACCTTTCAATAAGATTCTAGAATTCACAAAATAACTGAAACACTTTATATTTAAATTTAAGGAGATAGATCTAGGTACATTTGTTGAAATCATCAATAAAACTGGCATAGTTTTTTTCCCAACAGAATCAGGTGTTGAATCCCAAACATCAGAATAAATAAGTTCTAAAGGAAATTTTGACATACTAGAAGATGCAGAATAAGGTAATTAATGGCTCTTGGAAATTTGACAAGCATCACAAACTTCACGACTCGTGGATTCTGCCAAACCTGACAATTTATTATTGATAATAATTTTTTAAACAATAGATAAAGATGGATGGCCTAGCTGACTGTGCTATGTCATAAGAGATGGTCAAATGACTTTAAAGGCTTGTTTTGGTGTAGGTTCCAAAGGATAGAGGTCGTATCGGCACCGTCCTCTAAGCAAAGTGTTCTTCGTTAGCCAATCCTTGATAAGGAAAAAATTAGGGTAAACTTTAAGATAGGCATAATTATCATATATAAAACGACGAATATAAATTAGATTTTTCATAGCCTCTATAGCATATAAGATGTTGTTTATATGTAAATCAAGGATAGAGGTATGAATAGTACTGTGATCGATATGGCTAATGTCCATATCTAAACTACTGGTTGTCTAGATCTGATCTTTTCTAGTATATTTCTCACGGGTGGTCAGCTTATCCAACTCGCCCGTGATGTGATAAGTTGCTTCGGTGTCCAGGTATTAGTTCGTGTCAACGCCATATGAGTTGGTCGCAGCGGCGACACTCTTTCCTATAGCATAGTCTTTATCAAACCTATACCGACAATCGACAAAGACATGTTCGATCTTACCATAGAGTTGGCATATAGGTCATTTGTCTCCATTATTGGTGGCACCACAACCTGCTCTAAAGTTGTTGCCGTTGTTACGATCATGACTACGACCGCGACCTCCTCCACCCCGGATTGGTGCTCCACATCTACCATGACACATCAAGTTGGGTTGGTATATTGTAGCTATTCTCAAAGTCTAGCGCATATTATAGCTATTCTCAAAGTCGAGGAGTTGCGAATACAACTCTGCTATCGTTATTGGTTCAGGTCTGCTGGCAATAGCCGATACCACCGTCTCGTAGATTTCATCAAGACCAGTAAGGATGCAGCCCACCATATCTTCATCGTCCATTAGCTTCCCTGCTACAACCATCTCATCACTAAGTGATTTCATCTTGGTGACATACTCTATAACACTCATAGGAATTGGTTATGAGTGCAATACGTGTGTTCACAGATCGTGCATGCGTTTGTGTAGAGAACATCTTATTGATTGCTCTCTAGGCTTGTGCAGCAGTGTTTATGTTCACCACCTGCATAAGTACTTTCTTGGAGACCGTCTACAGCAGGAAGCTGAGAAGCTGCTGATCAGCAACAACTCATTCATCATGCGCTAGGTCGGATTTTGTCCTTGTCTTGTCTCCATCTTTAACGTCGATCAGCATCGCTGGTGCAGCGATCGCACCAGTGAGATACTTTTCTATGCAGACACCTTATACAGTTGGAAGGATCTACGCCTTCCAGAGAAGAAAATCGACCTTTGTCAACTTTTTGTTGACGCGATGGGTCTGATGGAGGTACTCACCATGATTCCATTAGATGATATCCAGATGTTTGTAGAGGAGAAGCTCTGATACTATATAAAACTGGTAAAAACATTTTACATCAGTTAATCCCTCAGCGTAGATTACAATTAGGAGATTACTATACTCAAAAAGAGACTAATCTTTCAGATAAAGTAGGAGATTACAATCCTAGATATAAAAAAATAAACCTAGTTATATGATATTATATACCTAGTATTATATACTAACACCTACAACGTCCTCCTCTTCGATGCCGCCGCCGACTACCTGTCACAGCTATCGACACGGCGTCCGGCGTGCTGCGGCTCACGCTGCGCCAGTCGCGGGGTGAGCCTCCTATGGACGGGTGCACCCTGCAGAACTGCTGCGGCGCTTTGGTATGCCTCCGGACACGTCTCGGCGGAGCCGAGCTCCTCAACCCGGCCAACGGCGAGTGCCTCCACCTGGGCCTCCAGCGAGTCCGCGCCATGGGGTCGCGCCACCACGACCACGACGACGATGAGGACTACAACTGCAGCAGCTGGTACTGCCTAGGGCGCTGCCCGTCCGCCGGCGAGTACAAGCTCATGCGCCTCTACTATCAGGATTGCTGCCGGAGCGTGGTGTGCGAGGTGCTCGCCCTCCGCCAGGGAAGCGACGTCGCCGGCCAGCAGTGGAAGCAGGTGGGAGTCTGGGACGCGCAGCACTGGCCGGCTGGCCGTGGCGTGCACATCGGCGGCGTGGTGTACTACCTGACCGACAGAAAATCTTTCATCGTCTGCTTCGACTATCGACGTACCAGGTGCGCCGCATCAAGCTGCCGAAGACAAGCTACACGATCGCGTCGCCGGCGCTGTGCAAGCTGGGCGGGCAGCTCTTCGTGACGGTGGTGTGCAGAAGGCCCAGCACCCGTGTGGAATTATACCCTAAGACGATCTTGCACGTGTGCGTGCTCTACGGCGGCGGCTGCCAGCTGCATCGCGGCGGCGAGGCGTGGTTCTTCCGGTACTACATCGAGCTGAACCATAAAATGGCGCGGCGGAAGGAAATAGTCTACGCCCCGACGCCGCTTCTCCTGAGCGGCGGCAAGTTGCTGGTGAAGTGCGCCGTCGATGAATTGCTGTACTACTACGGCACGGCGGCGGAGTGTAGCCGCGACGGCGTCCGCATGGTCCGGGAGGATGTGGTGTACAAGCAGCACAGCGGCGGTGATCCGGTGGCGTGCTGCGTCACCGCTGATGTCTTCGTGGAGAGCTTTCTCCCCTTGAGCAACATCCTGCGAGCGCAGCCAGCATCAAGAAGAAATTTGCAATGTTCTTTGGCTTCTTTTTCCTGCTGTCTTTGAACCATCAACACAAAAGTGTGTTCTTTTCTTTTTTTTATGTGTTAATCGATAAATGCATAACATATATATACCAAAATGTACATAAGGATATGCCTGACGGAGTGACGGTTAACAGACTTGATTATTTAAAAAATTACTACCCCTAATTTTTAAATATGGGACACTATTGAATTTAGAAATAACATTTGACCTATTAAAAAACAAAAAAACTGTGTAATTACTTCCTCCATTCCCATATAATTGTCAGAATGGTACTATCACATTTTTTTTAATAAGAGAGCTTTATTTTGAGATGAAATATTGTTTTGGGCTCTGCACTTAAACGGTGCACCCAACCTTTACAAAGAACAAAAAAAGACTGAAATTCAAATGTGCACAAAGCTACACCGAATTTCAACCTCAACGACCCCAACATATAGCTCAAAACCACCAAACAGTCCCACTCTCCCCAGCAACAGAAGCTAGCTTGTTGCGCCAACACCTATAGTTTTACACCACGAAGTGAGTAGACGACGGTCGCGGTGGAGAGGGGTGCACGGAGCTCCTAGAGAAGCTGGCGAAGCCAGCAGCACTCGACGATGATGTGGGCGACGACGCGGTACTCGGTTTCAGCGCTGGAGCGGGACACTGTAGTCTGGCGTTTTGAGGACCAGGATACGAGAGTGTCACCGAGGTAGACGCAGTAGTCGGACGTAGAGCGTCGAGAGTTGGGGCAGCCTGCCCAGTCCGCGTCGGAGTACGCGGTGAGGGAGTCGATGGGGCTGGAGCTGAGATTAGCCCGCTGGAGAGGGTGCCCTTCACGTAGCGTAGGATACGCTTGAGCAGCGCGAGGTGAGGTTCGCGCGGAGCGTGCATGAAGAGGCACACTTGCTGGACAACGTACGTAAGGTTGGGTCGGGTGAGTGTGAGGTATTGGAGAGCCCCGGCAAGACTCCGATAGTGAGAGGGATCGGCAACGAGGGCGCCATCGGCGGCAAAGAGTTTGGCTCGAGTGTCGACTGGGGTGGCAGTGGGGTGACAGTCGGCCATGCCCGCACACTGGAGGAGGTCGATGGCGTACTAGCGTTGGGAAAGGAAGAGTCCGTGTATGGAACGGGTTACAGAGATGCCAAGGAAATGGTGGAGAGGATCAAGATCGGTCATAGCGAACTCAGAGTGGAGTCGGGCCATGATCTGGTCGAGAGGAGATGTCGAAGACGCTGTGAGGACAATGTCATCGACATAGAGAAGTAGATAGGTAGTGGCGGAGCCGATATGGAAAGTGAACAGGGAACTATCGGACGCAGAGGCCACGAAGCCGATGTGTCGAAGATAGGCAGCAAAGCGCTGGTACCAGGCACGAGGGGCTTGTTTGAGGCCGTAGAGAGAGCGTTGAAGGAGACAGACGTCGTCGGGCCGAGAAGGGTCGACGAAGCCTGGGGGCTGCTGGCAGTAGACTGTTTCCATCAGGTGGCTATGAAGAAAGGCGTACTTCACGTCTAGTTGATGGATCGGCCAGGAGCGAGAGGCAGCCAAGGTGAGGACGACTCTGATGGTGGCGGGTTTGACAACGGGACTGAAGGTCTCGTCGTAGTCTACACCGGGTCGTTGGGAGAAACCCCGGACGACTACCCAGCGAGCCTTGTGACGGGCAAGGGAGCCATCGGCGTGGAATTTGTGTTTGAAAATCCACTTACCGGTCACAATGTTTGTGCCGGGAGGTCGGGGAACGAGGCGCTAGGTCTCGTTGTCCATTAGGGCCTTGTACTCGTCGGCCATGGCCGCGTGCCACTGAGGGTCGGCCAAGGCTGAGCGAGAAGTCGCCGGGATGGGCGAGATAGAGCTGTGGATGGCGGAGAGACCGTAGCGCAGATTGGGTTGGAGAGACCCGGTCTGGGAGCGGGTGACAATGTGAGAGGTGGAGGGAACTGGAGCCGATGGGGGTACGGGAGTAATGGGAAGAACTGGTCGGGTGGGGGCATCATCGGCTCCGAGTCGGCGACTGTAGACAAGAGGAAAAGGAGGAATTAGATCGTCCTGAGCCGATGAGGTCAGGTGGGCCGAGTATTCCGATCGGTCCGATAGAGACGAATCAGCCGATAGGGTGGGGGGAACCGATAGGGTGGGAGGAGCCGATGGAAGTGGGGTGTCCGATGGAGAGGGAACGGTATCGGTTGAAGGATAAATAGGATCGGTATCGGCCGATAAAGGTGGGTCCGATGGTGGGGACATCGGACCGAGAAGTGGTGGGAGATGTGACGGGTAAATCCTCAGCAGCGGTCGATGAGGGGGCCGATGGAGAGGGCAGTGGGGCAGACCTGGTCGGCAAGGTGTTAGTGAGGAGGAAGTCGAGATCACTAGAGTAGGATCTCGGATAAAGGAGACCGAAGGGAAAACATGTCTCGTCAAAAATGACGTGACGAGAGACGAGGACTCGTCGGGTGGAAAGGTCGAGGCATCGGTATCCCTTGTGAGAGGTGGAATAGCCGAGGAGAATACAGGCGGTGGAGCAGGAAGCAAGTTTGTGAGAAGCTGTGAAGGTGAGATTTGGGTAGCAGAGGCACCCGAAAACGCGAAGGTGGGAGTAGTCGGGCGTCGTGCGGTAGAGAAGGGCATAGGGAACGTTTTTATGAACGGATGAGCATGGGCGCCGATTGAGAAGGTACGTCGCAGTAGCCAGAGCTTCGGCCCAATAAGTGGCGGGTAGGTGGGCGTGAAGTAGCATGGTGCGACTGATGTTGTTGAGGGTGCGAAGGAGGCGCTTGGCTTTGCCGTTCTGAGGAGAGGTGTAGGGGCAGGAGAGCCGGAGATGGATGTCCTGCGAGGTGAGGAGGTTTGTAACGGTATGGTTGACGAATTCTGTACCATTATCGGCTTGTAAAGCCTTAATGGGTAGGTTGAACTGAGTGGATACGTACGTGATGAAGTGAGTGAGGTGAGAGGCGACCTTGGATTTGTGGATGAGTGGGAAGATCCAGCAATAGTGTGTGTAATCGTCAAGTATAGCGAGATAATACTGATTACCGGAGACACTTTTAACTGGGACGTCCATACATCACAATGTATAAGTTCAAATGGACGCGAGGTACAGGAGAGAGAACTAGAAAAGGGCAGATGCACATGTTTGCCAAGTTGACATGAGTGGCAAACTGTGGAGCTGCTGTGAGTACATCGGATGGAGGCGCTGCGATGGAGGGTGGCGACAGCGTCGGGGCCGGGGTGGCCGAGGCAAAGGTGCCAAAGGTTGGTGGAGAGGGCGACGCTGGCGTGTGGGGTGGACGGCACAACGGGAATGGTGTAGAGGTCGCTGCCACTATTGCAGCGAAGGATCTATCGCCGGGTTGGGATATCCTTCACAGAGAAACCAGACGTGTCAAATTCAATGGAGCAGTGGTTGTCTTGTGTGAATTGATGAACAGATATAAGATTGTGAATGAGAGAAGGGACAATAAGAACATTGCGTAGGGGGAGGTTAGTGGTGGATGTAGACAGAGAGGAGTCACCGTGGCATTGGACAGGAAGAGAGTGACCATTGCCGATAGTGACAAAAGGGGAGGAAGAGGGGTGATAGGAGCGAAGTATACCGGCCGATGACGCCATGTGTGAAGACGCCCCAGAGTCCAGCACCCAAGGGTGCTGTGGTTGGAGCGTCATCTGGTTGAGGGCAGCAACGAGGCCAGCCTGGTTCCAGGAGGGAACCGACTGGGTGGTTGGGGTCGGTAGCATCGGCTGAGGCGGTAAAACGGGAGCCGATGCCAGGTGAGCCTGGGGATGGGCGCCGAGAACTCCGGGTTGCCAGCCGATGGGGCTACGTGGCTGGGGCTAGGACGCCCAAGGGTTGTAGCAGAGCCACGGACCCGTGAGACCGACAGGGTGGGTAGGGACCGAGGTAGGTCGTGGTGGCGTCGGACCCTGCCAGGTCTTCTCATCATTGGCCAGATGGAGTTCTTTAAGAACTAGCATGTCATGAGCCCGGGCGAATGATGAAAGAGGTGTGGTGTTGGCGATGTCATCGGCGGTGTTGGAGAAGCGGGGATTGAGACCTCGCAGAAGGACGAGGACGAGTTGAGAGTCGGCCACAGGGTGGCCGACGTCCCGGAGAGCAGCAGCCTTGACTTTGAGGCACTGACAGTATGAGGAGACATAGGAGTCACCTTGTACCATGGAGTGGAACTCGTTGAGGAGGAAGATGGCGCGAGGCTGCTTGTTGGCCAGAAAGATCCGCTCGATGGCTACCCAGAGGTCCCGGGCGGTGGGGTCGGTATCGTCCATGGCGAGGTTGAGGACAGAGTCGTCAACTAAGCCAAGCAGCTAGCTACGCACATAGCACTCGGCGATGTCCCACTGAGGATCATCGGGACGAGGTGGAGTGGAGCCATCAATATGGGACCAGAGGCCGAATTTTTCACAGAGGGATTTGAAGAAGAAAATCCACTTGGAATAATTGGCATTAAGGTCAAGGGAGATAGGAACGTGAGATTTCACGTTCACAGCAGCGTAGGGAGGGGAGAAGATCGGCGAGGTGGTGCCCGAGGTGTGGTCTGTGGCATCGAGGGCCAGAGCAGATTCGGCGACTGGGAGAGTGCCAGAGTTGAGGGCGGACTCGGTGGCCATGACGGGAGAACGGGAGCAAAGAGCCGATGGGAGAGAGAAGTCGATGGGAGGGGGAAGCTGATGAGAGGACGGATCGGCCGATCAAGGACGTGAGAAGCCGATGGGAAGTGGGCAACGGAGTAGGTGAGGAGTGGCCAGCCGATGAGGAGTGGTTGGCCGATGGGGAGTAGGCAGCGGAGTAGGTGAGGAGTGGTTGGCCAATGGGGAGTAGGCAGCGGAGTAGGTGAGGAGTGGCCAGCCGATGAGGAGTGGTTGGCCAATGGGGAGTAGGCAGCGGAGTAGGTAAGGACAGAGTGGTTGGGTCACGGACGTGCGAGGATTCACATCCGTGGACTCGTGGAGGCCAAGGAGTGGGGCGAACACGAAAAAGGCAGGGAGTGGCCGGACGCGAAGAGAATATGTTCGCGTCCGGGAGGCAGGGATTCGTGTCCGTGGACACGTGGACATGTTGGACTGGCTCGGACGTGAGGGGAGAAGGTTCGCGTCCGAGAGCCATTGAGCGTGTCGGAAAGGGCAAAAACCAAGGGAGGTTTCCAGCCGATGGAGGGCTGGACATAGAGGGCTGGACAAGTCCAGCCGATGGAGACGACGAGCGCGGAGGTGCGCCAGTGTCAGAGAAGGAGAGATGCACGAAATAAGAGAAAGAGCGGAGACGGGTGCGAGGAGGGACGAGGAGGCGGATCGAGACCGTCGCCTGGTCGCGCGGAGGTGGGGCGGAGAAAAGTTGACTGCGGGAGAGATGGGGAGAAGAAGAAATGGAGACGAGAGAGCGAGAGGAGTATCGGGAAGAGAGTCGGCGATGGGAAGAAGGCGTCGACGACGAGGAGGAAAGGATCGGCTCGCCGGAGGACGCCGGGATGTCTAGACTCGTTTTGATACCATGTAGAAAGTGTACAGTAACTATGAATCCCCCAACCATATACGAGGGGGTCGGGTCTATATATATATACAGCCAAGACCAGTGGTCTGTCTAACACGTTCGGCAAACAACAATCGCAAACGGATGACCGATGCATGACCAACCAACTTCGAGAATACCCGAAGCAATAGTTGGGGTTTCTCCTCTCCATACATGCTCCAACGAATTGAACATCCTCCCATGAATCCAGAGTGACTCGATCAGACAAACACCGACAACTTAGACCACTAATATTTTTTAAATAATTACATTACAATGGAAAGATTAGATAGCATGTAATACACTTTGATGACCGCATTCTAAAAGCTGACTACTAATTTGACCCTTTTTTTTTAACTTTGCTTATTTAACTCCACTTTTCAATAACAAACCTACCCTTTTCTAACCAACCATTAGAAGTGTATGGTATTTATAGAATAAAAAAGATTGAAGCATTCTAAAAGCTAACTACTAATTTGACCCTATTTTTTTAACTTTGCTTATTTGATTCCACTTTTCAATAACAAACCTATCGTCCTTTTCCAACCAAGCATTAAGAGTGTATGGCATTTATAGAATAAAAAAGATTGAAGCATTCTAAAAGCTAACTACTAATTTGACCTTATTTTTTAAAAAATTACTTATTTGACTCACTTTTCAATAACAAAGACCCTTTTCTAACCAAGCGTGAGGAGTGTATGATATTTATAGAATAAAAAAGATTAAAATGCCCCTAAGAAAGAAAATATAAGTGGGTGAAGTTTTCATCTCCCTACTTGGTCTTTCCATCTCGGCCTCGACATGGGTTGAGCTAGTTAGGGTTTCTTGCAACGGCGTAGGCGAAGGGAAAGCAGCATTAGAGGCCCAGCGTGTGGTAGGAAGGGAGGCCATGGCATGGAGCAAGACCCGAAACGTGGGTGTGGAGGTCGGCCTGGCGTGTGGTTGCGAAGGCGGAGGGAACTTGGCTGGTGCGCGAATGTGGGGAGGTTGGCCAGGCGAGGGCACGGGCGCGAAGCTTGCGCAACGCGAGCATGGAGAGAGGCCAACACGTGGCTTGGGCTTAAGGGGAGGTTGGCACTCGACTTTGGGTACAAAGGGAGGCCAACACATGGTTAAGGTGAAGAGGGAGGTTGGCTTGCTGCAAATCTCCACCTCCTCACTATTTGTACCTGCCCATTGCTCCACCCTCATATCCTTCCTATTTGATTATTGATATAATCTAGCATAGACTTAGCCTTATAGCCAAGTTTTGCCAAGGAGGTATTGCTTTGGGATTACTTGTGTTGGACATTAACTACATGTGCGTTTTTTGCTTCAATATATGCAATATGGGATGTTGTCAAAAAATATGTGCAAATTGGGATGGATGCTATCAAAATTTTGAGTAAGTTCAATAAATTTATTGAAATCTAATTCAAAATTTTCAAATATCTATCAATCAAGTCAATCTCTAAAAAATATATCAGATCTAATTGAACTTTGTCAAAATTATGTCACATTTCTCAAAACTCATCAAATCTAAGTCAAATTTGTCAAACCTAGGTCAAATTCGTTACATACCCTAATCAAAAATTTAAATGAGCATAAAATTGGGACAAAAAACAAAAACTTGAGAAAATAAGGTCAAATGAGCAAGGGCATAAATGTTATTTTTCTCTCACTTGACACACTTATGTTGCCTTCATAGAATATGGTTATGTAGGATCGAAACAGAAGAACCAATCCTACCAAAAAGGAGGTGAATGGTAGGTAGCATCAACGGAAGTCAAATAATCAAACTTAAAAAGATCAAAACACACCTCAAACTCTTATGCTAATAGAACACACATCTATCAGCATATCCAACCTTCTGACCGAGACCAGGCTGGTTTGACCGTAGATTAATGGTCTAACCGGACTATGTGAAAATAGCTTGACGGAATAACCCAAAACATGATTTATCTAAAACCAACAATTGGATCAATCTCAAATATGGTTAGAATAAAGCATATAAACTAAGAAATAACTCCACCGAAGAGATTTATAAACAATGGTTTATGAGAAAACGTCCTCGAAAGTTAGCTATCTCAGAAATTTCAGCAAATTTGAATAAAAACTAAAACTTGGGCGATTTGATAGCAAAAACCAATCAACAAAAATTTTTAGATTTGATCCACGAAGTATTAGAAAGGTTTTGGATGGATTAACTTAATAAAATAACAACCAAACGAAGAATCACAAGTTAATACCAAAACCAAACAAAAACGTAAAATTTACGAAATTGGAAGGGATGGACGAAGCCTTGATGGTTGAATATGATCTTTCTTGCTCAATTATTATTCACAAGGTGCATCCACAACACTCCTCACAAGTTTCTCACAAAAACCTAATACAAAGAGCTCTCAAGTCTCAAATCTCTCACGCGCAGCTTTTTTAGCTTTTCGGCTTCCCCTTAAGGCCTAGCCTCCTCTCTATTATACCCTTGAATGTAGTTGTTAATAGCCATGAATTCAACTAGAACAAAGAGTCATAATCACATAGGAAACTCTCTCGTATAAGTATCCAACTCGTCCATACCAAATACGAACTCCAATCTTCTCTGAATTCTTTTTAAATTTGACTCTATTTTTCACACGCACATAATACATCTTGTATACCATATAAAAACTTTATCTTTATGTGTATTGTTTCTCTAGCCTTAGTATCCCATATGATCTTATTAACCGTTTGAATTTTAACTTCCAGTCTAGTCTCAATCCATCACTGTCAATACTCCCGAGGCCTCAAACAACACCTACACATGAACAACCATAGAAAACATATCTGATCATAAGTTTTTCCATAATTTGACTTACAATAGCACACAACAGAATATCTCATATATAGAAATGATCTAAAAGTCATAAACATAAAGCAAACATCGTAAACTGAAAAATTAACTTAAAACCAACTTCAAATAGGAGTCTTCGGAAAGACCATTGGGCAACACAGTTTGACCACACACATGCCACCACAGCTAGCTAGGCAGTCGGACCGCACAAATATCGTCAGTCTGACTAGTCTAGCCATGTCAGTCCGATTGCGAGATCACTTCACCAATTTTAACACCATTTCACAAAATCCAATGGCTAAATATTTAAAACCTTTGTCAATTTATTTATCACAAAAATTTAAACCATCACATGATTTCACATGTTAGACTTGATCTTCATTTTTTAAAAAGAGAGTCAAAGTGAGTAAACTTATAGGGCTAAATTGATAGTTTGGCTTTAAAACATGATCAAAAGCGTAATTGCCCCTTGATAATATAACATCTATTTAAGTATTTATTTTTTAAAAAGACAAATAATCAAAGTTTAAATATATATGAACAATGGTGATAAGTATAAACAAACAAAGTGAGTATTATTTATTTTGTTATAACTTATTTTATTATTAAATATACTTTAATTATTATTCATATTTTTACATATTTGCACTAATCTTTTTAATAAAATATATCGTATGTTTTAAAACTGAACGAGTACAAAGGTCAGAGGGGGGGCTAATTCGCGTGGAACCGTGGAAGAAAGATGCTCTGAGATTGGTGACCGCCAGATGTTACCTGGTCAAATTTCGTTTTGCCCGCATAAATACTGCTCCCCGGGCCCTATCTCCTTCGTGTTCGATCAGGTAGGGCGTACAGCCCTAGCAGCCGCGTCCGCCCGCCACCCATGGCTTCCTCCGGATCCTGCTCCACCGCATCCGAGATCAGCGACGACGCCACTGCCCACGAGGACGAACCCATGTGGCCGACCGACGACGACGAGCCCGAGGAAGCCTATGTCGTTCGCGTCCCGCAATACGTCCCGGACCACGCGGTCGACAGCATCCCGACGATCTTTCGGCCGCCGCCGTCGGTCACGAGGTCCGCGATCGCCGGGAGCCCGTTCGCGCGCGGCCACGCCTCAGCCAGGTCGGGCGTCCGTCGACGTCCCAGCCCCAGAATCCTCCCTTTTGACGGCGGTGTCGACTACCCCGTCAGCCGCGCTGCGCCCGTCGCGCGCGAAGGGCATGGACAGGTACACAGTGCAGAACTGCTGCGGAGCCTTGGAGTGCCTCCGGACTCGCCACGGTGGCGCCAAGTTACTCAACCCGGCCACCGGCGAGTGCCTCCATCTGGGCCACCACGTCCGCGCCACTAGATCGCGCCGCGACCGCGACGGCGACGACGACTCCTGGTACAACCTCGGTCGCTACCGCTCAACCGGCTAGCACAAGGTCGTGCGCATCCACACCTTGGATCAGTACACTACCGCCCGGTGCGTGGCGTACGAGGTGCTCGCCTTCGATCACCAGGGAGGCGAGATCGCCGGCCGGCAGTGGCAAGAAGTCGGAGTCTGGGAAATGTGGCACCGCCTGGCCAGCCCCGGCGTGCACGTCGGCGGCGTGGTTTACTACCTTACCTGGCACTCGCACGAAGACTTCGTCGTCTGCTTCGACCTGTCGACGTACCAGGTGCGCCGCATCAACCTACCGGAGACTTAGTTGATGGCCGACGCGCTGTGCGAGCTGGACGGCCGGCTCTGCGTGACGTTAGTGCCCGAACGGGACAAATACGTCAGTTCAAGCATGTACGTGTAGGTGCTCGACGGCGCCGGCGATGGAGACGGCCAGCACGGTGGCGAGGCTTGGGTCCTGGCGATCAGCCGCGCCGTGCGGCCGCTGCTCCTGCGCGGCGGGAGGATGCTGATGAAGCTCGCCGACGGCTCGCTGTACTACTACTGCATGGCGGTCGGTGGGCGCGGCGGCGGCGTCGAGGAGAAGGAGTGCAAGCAATACTACGGTGAGCGTTGCTCGCTTCGCATCACCGCCGATGTATTCGTGTTGAGCTTGCTCCCCTTGCAAGACATCCTTCGAACATAGCCATCGACAAGTAATTTGCAAGCTTCTTCGGTTTTTCTTCCTGCTCTGAATCATCAACCAAATGCGTAAATGCATAATATAATATAATGTGTATGATTGACTGCGAAGAAGAAAATTGCCGATCGATTGTTTAGAAAATCATTCATTTTGGTCGGTGAATTAACCTTTGGATATACGTGTGTTCTCCTAAAGAAAGCCAGCTATGAAAAATACAGCCATTAGATCATTAACAATGACCCAAACTCAATCAATGAGTATACTATGTAAACAACATTTGACCCAACTGTTAAATCATCAGCCGAGTACAAGCAAGCAGGAACAATAATAAATAAATAGATAGACACATAGTTGTGGAACAGGCTCATTCTGTTTACAGATAACATCGCAGGTCAACACACGCTCGTCAATTCCAGACATAAACTAGGGTTGCATAGAACATTCAAGCAACCAAATAAATACATACAGCAGGGTTGCCGTTGAGAATTACCGAGTTCGTCGAATCACGGACTAGTCTTGCATAAGACCAAGCTAAAATAACTGTTAACCTCGTAACATTATCTTTTGTTTGTCAGGTAACAGCAACGTATGCAAACTTTTAAGAAGGTGAAGGAGCTAGCCGTACAAAAAACCATCTAATTCTTTAGTTTGAACTACTATCTCACAAGAAAGACCAAATATAGTTACTCCACAAATCATTCTATTGCAGTGAAGTAGATAGCTGCTAGTTCTCCCCAGAAGGCCAGGGCAATAAATGCAGAGATGACACAGAAGAAAATCAAATTACATCAGTTGAGACCTTCGTGCTACCCTGAGCTGCTAAGAACATCCATGCCATTTGTTGATTAACGATATGGGTTGCCTTCAAGCCGATACTGATAGAAATCCACCCATGAATGATTTCAGTTTGCTGCTTGCACTACTTTCCTCTGTTTGCTGCTGTGTCTAGTCAGTTTTAAGTTTTCTGGTACACTTTGGCTTCTTCAAGATAAGCTAGGAAATAACCTCTTTAGTTCATAAAATTGCATCCCCCATGCTTGTTTCACACAAGTATTGAGTTTGGGAAGAAGGAAACAAAATAACCTCAGGAGGACAAAAGCGCTAGCCAATGCAAGACATGTATCCTGATGAAGCAATCTGTCTGGTGATCGTGCAAACATGAACAGAGAATCCTCCTGCTCAGTCTTTTTGTCATTCTCAATTATATTTACCGCTTCTTCCATCCTCTCTAGGGACATTGCATCCAGTGCCACAGGATTCATACCTTCAGCATTTCGAAATGAATCAGTAAAATCCTGGAAAACTTATGCAACAAAGAATGAAAGCTGGCAGTATCTCAAATTGGGAACTGAACAGCATTTAATGTTTATCATAAGATATACAGTTTTACTAATGCACAAAAGCTCCTAAAGGAAATCAATTCCACCATAATCAAACAACCAATAAGCTAAATTTAAAGCACAGCATACAAGTATAATTTCAAATATAGCAGGAAACACAATGTTGGTTTAATTTGGTGATCTTTAGTTCAGAAAACAAGATACACCATTAGTTTTACCAGTTAGAATAAAATTATGCAACCATACCTGTAACATCTTTATAAAACATAGCAAGAGAGTTCATGGTGCGAGATCCATGATAGCGCACATGCATTGTAGAGTTCACAAGAAAAAGTGTTGGAAAGGCACGGACTCCATATCTTGACAACATTCTGCAATTTCATATTCAAGTGAATCACTATACCAAAATTAATCAAAGCTAACCTCAGATTTCCCTTTTCGGGATGTACTCACCTAGGTTTGATACGAGATTCTTCAAAGGAAAAGTGAGCAATTGTTGGAAAGAAGGATGGTAACTTTTGAAAATGTGTCCTGAAGATCTTGGAGAAAGGACACCATGAAGCATAGAAAAGAATGGCAACAAAATCTTCCCTGTTCTGCAGCACAAGAGTAACTGCCTTTTGCAGAACAACATCATCCCCCTGGCACATAAAAATGGAGAATGAGTTTTATGTTGAGTGGCCAATCATGCTGTGCACATCTACTACTTAAAGTGGGAGTCGTCCTCCTTCCATCCCTCCATCCCCCACTCCCACGTGAAAACCTCTTCACTTCTACAAAATCCATCCAGCCTAAAAAATCCAACCACCGTATAAAAAACCAAGCAGCCCACTTGGCCCAAATCCTTCCACTAAACTGGATAAAAAACCATTGTAATGCACAGGCCTATAACTAGTAAATATGAATGTATTAGTGAGTCTGCACTGAAAGATAAACCAAACCAATAGCAGATGAAATAAATCAATCACTGAATCATTATAATTTTAGATAACAATTAATAGACGAACCTATACGGCCATAGGATGCACACACAGCATGGTAGTTCTGTGGATAGCAAACAAACACTAATTATTTGATTTGTTTATTTGCTTGTGTGAGCATTGAAAAGAGAGAGAAAAACACTTCTTCCATGGTCAACTAGCTCTTCGCATAAATAGCAAAAGGAAACATCAAGTCCAAAATGTGATTCATACTACTTAGATTAGACAAATCATTCTAGAAATAAAATCAATGATGATTATTGTTCTTGAAATCAGGGTGACTGGCCTAGCACAGATTCTAACACCAGCATCTAGAAAATTTGTATAAATTAAAAGTCATCTCTGTACTCCTGGATAACAAAAGAATCTCTGACAGTCAATCAGTGAAAGCCAGTTTCTGCTGGCTTCAGAATAACCAATACAAAACTAACTCAACGTTGCTGGAACATAGATATTCTCAACAAAATTATATTGCAAAGAATAGGCGATACAAAAGTAACTCAATGTTGCTGTAAGCCTGTAACAAAATTATCTTGGACAGAACATCTTCTTTTTAGAGTTCCGACACAAAGTTAACTCCATGTTTTCGTAAAAACTGATTTACATTTCCAAAAAAATATCTTGGTCAGGCAACTTAACCCGACTGTGTTTTTCTGAGTGCGTCTTCCAAGGATCGCCGGCTGCTTCTCACCGACGGTTCTCCAACAGATCGCAAGGGTATCGACATGCGATTTGCTACTCGCAAGGCAGAACAGAGCAAAGCAACCAAACGGTATGGCCGAGGCGTGAGACAGCCACACCAAACGCTAATTCCTCTTAATCACGCAGCGGCCAATTCAAGCGACGAGATTAACAAAAGCAACGCTACACGCTCACCTCCACGACGCCCACTTGGTGCACCACGGGACCCGACGCCGCGGGGCAGGAGGCGGGCGCCTGGTGTAGGACGGCGGCGGCGGCGGTCGACCTCGGGCAGACCCCCTGCTCTGCGGCGGCGAGAAGAGGGAGGAGGAGGAACGCCGCCGCCGCCATGGTGCGGGGTAGTTACGGTGGGAGGGAAGGGAGGAGCCCCTAACCCAGCAGCAGATCGCGGAGGGGGAGCCGGAAGGGGACGGCGGGAGCCTGGCTGGCGCCACCGGGGAGGAGATGGGGAGATGGGAGGAGGGGAGGGAAAGGTCAGAGGTGGACTGACGCTGGGCTGACTCCGTGGCTCCGGGGAACACTCAAATCATTATCATCTTTTTTTTTAAAGTATTATAATAGGTATTAAATCCATTCGATAAAAATGGTAAAAAGTATATGTTGCGGTTGAGTTGCCCCCGTTTCTCGTGGGTATTGTCAGCTCTTTGGAGTTTTTTTTCTTTTTCCTTCTCAATTTCCGAGGATGCCGTTTAAATTTTTTAGTACTGGCCGAGTGTCTCAGCTTTGCAACGGAACCATAAAAAAACATATGTATAAGATAAAGTTTAATATTTACTACTTAAAAAACATAATAATAATGATAAATCTACAAAATCCTCCCCGCATTGAATCCATCAGACACTGAATGACTTATATCTCTCGCACGATCCGTCCGTCCATCGACGCTCCTCCTTCATCGCGCTCTCCGCCCCCAGGCTGCGGCGCATCGCGCGTCGCCGCCGTCCGTCTCCGCCCCGACGAGCGCATCCCCAACATCGCTAGGTCGCCGTGATGACCCCACGCCTCCGCCACACCTCGACGCCCCCCACTCCCTCCCATCGCCGCAATCCGCTGCGCCTTCCCCATCGCTACCCGCTCTGAGCCGCGCATCAGGGAAGTAATCGCGCCGCCCTGCGCCATGCCTCCTCGCCGCTATCCCCCTTCACCGGTGCGGCTCCTCGCACTCCCCCCGTATCCACCCGCGCCTCTCGCCCTCTATCCGTCAACCCGAGCGCCGGATAGCACGGCTATGTTGATCTTATCGAGCCCGAACCGGAAAGCTCCTATCGGATGGCTCCTCTCCGCCACTGCCGCCGTGGCCTCTCCACTGCGATGGCTGTTGGTGGTGGTAAAATGGCATTAACTAGGTAGGCTGGTTGTGAGTTTATGACGCAAATTGGATGCATGCAGCTTCGCTGTCCTTGCATGGTATCTGTTTCGAGCGATTCCCCTTCCTATTTTATTCCTTTAATTAGGATTTAGTCTATATGCCTCCATATTGTGCTTGGCATTTTATTCTGGAATACTAATCCTTAATGAGACCTATTATAAGTAACAATTCATTTATGTATTCATTTGCTGGTGGAAAGCCAATATGGTTTGGCATGCATATAGAATTATTGACCTCTTGGGTATCTCTGTTCTGGTGTTTTCTTGCATTTACCATAGCATTTTTTTGCAGGGTGGTATACTGGTATTGGAGGATCTCAATGGTGAGTTGAAGGAATGATAGTCAGCCAAGAATTTTTGGACTGGGAGTAGGTTCTTGGTTGGTAAGCCACGGTTTGTCTCTGTCTTTTCTTTTTCCTATAATTTCAAGATGCTGTGAGGGTCATCGAATTGGATTTTAGTGGCTACTTAATTAGTGTGCTAGCAGAAGCATGAATTATAGGGTAGATTAACCTAATTTACTTGCCATGCCATTAACATCAACTGTTTATTAATCAGAACTCAGCAGGATGTGTTGGTTTTGTTTGTCATCAGACATCCTCACGAGTGTTACAAGAAAGCAGCTGCAGAAAGGATTTGAGGTCAGCTGCCAGTGATTACGCATCTATTGCACAATCATGCACTTCATCTCCTAACATGTTTTCGTTGGCATAATGGCTGACCTCAAATTCAGTCAGAGAATCGTGTCTTTTTAGTTTTAGAAGGCTTATCTGCTGGTTGGTTTTTAGATGAATAGTCAGCTCACTATCGTAATGTTTTCTCCCTCGAATTTAGGTACTGGAGCATGTGAATTGGTCTTTGCCTTGTCTATTGCTGCATTTTTTACTAAGCAAGTAGTCATATATTAGATTTTGTTTTCATGGCTCAAATTATGTAGTCCTAATTATCAGCACCCTAGACTAAATCTTTTATTGTGGAAGGCTCATCCTATTGGAGATTTATTATATATTCCTTTTGTTTGTTTGATTTGCGTTATCAAATGTCAATATGTGAAACTTTAGGTTCACCAAGTTATAGATCGAGCAGCGTTCAAGGTCATTTGTTGTAGATCTGTGAGTACCTTTCAGACCACACAATTTTTTCTCCTCAAGCAATGCTTGTATGAGCAAGGCTTACAATTTTTTTCCTGAAGCAATACTTGTTTGAGCAAGTCAGGGAGGCAGCCGTGTGGGTGATGGCTGCATGCCTGCGTGCTGCATCGCAGCAAGCCAATGAGCTGTGGGCTGGAGTCGAACAATGAGAGTTATAATTCTTAATTTCTGATTTGTGATTTCTGAAATGGATAGAGGGTAAGACGCCAAATATTGTGATTTTGTGATTCCTAATTTGAGTTCTTTTTCAGTGCCCTATTCTTTTAAGCATGTTTGTATATGCATAGTAGTTGATTGGTCAACTTAGTGTAATATAATCTCAGTGTGTTCTTGTCTCTGCTATTCACTCTTAACGCTTAGCCACACCTTATGTTTTTTTCCATCCTCTGCCACTGCTCCTCGGGACCTAGGAAGCAGCTGTGCTGCCTTCGCCGCCATTGACATCAACGAGGATGGGTTGGATGTCAAGGAGGAGTGGCTGGAGGAGACACAGACCCGCTGCCCCTGGGGCTGCAAGCCCAAGCACCTCGCCAAGTAGGGCGAGGAAGAGGAGGCCCGTGAAGAGGACATCATGTCGGTTTCTAGCAGGGAATTTATTTTGTGCTATGGCCACCAGCAACGAGAAGAAGTAGTGCAAACATTGCACCTCCTTCGAGTACAAGGGAAAACATAGGTAGGTGAAGAGAGATTGTAGAGAGATAGCAGGAAAACTCCACACTCTCTTAGGTTAGGTGGCTTAACACCCCTGCAGTTAGAGCGGGAGGTTCACGGACACATAGACTGGATCGAAAATTAGTAAATAACTGTACAGGCAAGCCCTTAGTCATGATATCCGTGAATTTCACCAAGCGCAACCTTTTCCTGGACAAAGTGAATATCGATCTTGATGTGCTTGGTTTGGCGGTGATAAACAGGGTTAGCTGTCATGTAAACAACACTAACGTTATCACAGAAGACAACCGTGGTGGAGGGGAGCAGTAGATGGAGTTCTTGGAGAAGCTGGCGCAACTAACAGCACTCGGCGACGGCATGGGCGATGGCACAGTACTTGACTTCAGCACTAGAGCGAGAGATCGTGGTCTGACGTTTGGACAGCCAAGACACTAAGTTGTTGCCAAGGTAGACGCAGTAGCCTGACGTGGAGTGGCGGGAGTCGGGGCACCCTGCCCAGTATGCATCAGAGTATGCTAAGAGATTGGACGGGACCAATACCAATGTGTAGCCCAGTGCCCTTTATATAGCAGAGAATGCATTTGACAAGGATAAGGTGTGGCTCTCGAGAGTCGTGCATGAAGAGGCACACCTGCTGGACCGCATAGGCCAAGTTGGGGCTACGGTATTCGGACAGGTTGGCGACTAGGGCACCATCTGTAGCTAAGAGTTTGGACTTTGAGTCCACAGGCGTTGTGGTAGGGTGGCACTTGGACATGTCAGCATGCTGGAGAAGCTCAACAGCATATTGGCACTGTGAGAGGAACAATCCGTTGGAAGAGCGCGTGACGGAGATGCCGAGGAAGTGATGGAGCACGTCGAGGTCAGTCATTGCGAACTTCAAGCTAAGGCGCCCGATGATGCGACACAGGAGGTTTGGTGAGGAGGCTGTTAGGACGATGTTGTCGACGTAGAGCAGCAAGTAAGCGATGATGTCTCGATCTTTATAAATAAAGACAGATGCATCACTAGCGGAGGGCGTGAAGTTGAGTTGGCAAAGATACATGACAAAGCGTTGGTGCCACGCACGAGGAGCTTGCTTCAAGCCGTAGAGAGACTTCTGCAACAAACAGACATGATCAAGTGTAGAGGGGTTAACGAAGCCAGGAGGCTGCTGGCAGTAGACAGTCTCCTCAAGATTGCCATGGAAAAAGGCATTCTTGATGTCAAGCTAATGAATTGGCCACGACCACGAGGCGATGATGCTGAGGACGACACGGATCGTGGCCAGTTTGACAACTGGGCTGAATGTCTCATCGTAGTCCACGCCTAACGAGCCTTATGACAAGCGAGAGACATGTCGATGTGGTACTTATACTTGTAGATTCACTTGCCAGTGATAATGTTGACGTGAGGAGCCTAGA
This sequence comes from Oryza coarctata, assembly GCA_030770085.1. Classification (NCBI taxonomy): domain Eukaryota; kingdom Viridiplantae; phylum Streptophyta; class Magnoliopsida; order Poales; family Poaceae; genus Oryza; species Oryza coarctata. Next base: position 12,620,109 of record CM061476.1, on the reverse strand, counting down.
GAACCAGGCATTGGGCCCTATTATCAATGAGTGTCCGATATTCATCGGCCATGGCCGCATGCCACTGCGGGTCAGCCAGAGCACTATGGTAGGTAGTAGGCAAGGGCGAAGTGACAGCGGTGGAGACGAAGGTGCCGCTGTACTCGACTGGTCGGATGGCGCATGTTTGCAGCCTCGTCGCAGCCCGTCTCACGGCTAGAGCAGCAGAAGGTGCAGATGGCAGTGGTGGTGTCCCAGCAGTGCCTAAGGCACTGGGGCGTTGTTGACGCACCTAGAGTCGTGACCATCGGTGGCGTCGAAGGTGCCGGAGGCATGGTGGCGGTGTCTAGTGATGGTGAGGCATCGCACCGCACGTAGACACGGCCGAAACGACCTCGAAGTGGCAACGGGGACGATGATGGCGGAGCAGGAGTACCACAGGCGATTACTACGAGTTTGTCTAGGGAAAACGAGCCAGACGGGGGCATGAGACCACGCCCACCGGGTGGAGTGGACGTGACATCCGTGAAGGATAGGGCGACCGTGTCACTGTCATCGACGAGGAAATCGAGCGAAGTTGGGGTAGGACCTGCAGAGTTAGTAATGAAAGGAAACGACATCTCATCAAAGACAACATAGCAGTAAATGATAATGCGGCGAGATGAGAGATCAAGACAACGATAGCCTTTGTGAGAAGAAGAGTAGTCGAGGAAAATGCAGGCATTGGATCGTGGAGCGAGCTTATGTGCAGAGGTGGCACTAAGGTTTGGGTAGTAGAGGCATTCGAAGACACAAAGATGGGATAGGTCAGGTTGTTGACTGTAAAGGCGATTGAAGGGAATCTTATTGTGTATGGACCTAGCGTGTCGTTCCCAGCCTCCTCACGCCAACGTTGTTACCAACAAGTGGATCTACAAGCATAAGTATCACGCCGACGGGTCTCTCGCCCGCTATAAGGCTCGCTGGGTCGTTCGCGGTTTCTCTCAGTAGCACGGCGTAGATTACGACGAGACATTTAGCCCAGTTGTCAAAGTGGCCACGATCCGCGTCAGCCTTATCATCGCCGCCTTGCTGTCATGGTCGATTCACTAGCTTGATGTCAAAAATGACTTTCTTCATTTCAATCTTAAGGAGACCGTTTACTGCCAGTGGCCTCCTGGCTTCGTCGACCCCTTTACACCTAATCATGTCTATTTGTTGCAGAAGACTTCATCTACTGCGGACAGGAGAAGGCGTGCGGACGTGCGTGCAGAGAAGAGAGCCGAGCGGCGTGGGGCCACGCGGCTCGGCGGCATAGGAGAGAAGATGTGCGGACGGGATGGAGCGGTGCGGTGTGCAGGCGGAGAAGAGAGCCAAGCGGCGCGGCGGCGTGGGAGAGACGACTTGCGGATGCGCGCACGGAAGAGAGGCAACGATGCAGACGCTAGAAGATAAGGAAGAAAAGGTGGTGGTGGCAAGAAAAAGAAGAAAAAAGAAGAGGAAAAAGGGAAGATTGGCGGTGCAGGGAAGTTGAGGCGGCGACGAGGAAAAAGGGAAGATTGGTGGTGCAGGGAAGTTGAGGCCTAGAGCAGAGGCTACAAAGGAATTCGACGCTTTGATACCATGAAGAGAGATTGTAGAGAGATAGCAGGAAATCTCCACACCTGTTGGGTATATATATATATATATAGTCATAAGGATCAGACGCCTAGATATTTATATATCTAACAGTGGGCACTTTTCTGATTAGCCATGGGGGGTGGTGTTTAGGAAATAAACCTTGGTCTCTCATATTTATGCATGTTGAATTGAGAATTGATCTGTTGGCATCTAATGTTGCAAACAATGTTACTAATTATCAAGCGACTTGACAAACAATTGGATTTAAGATTTGCTATCGGTGGCTTAATCAACTACGTTATGTTGTGCTATGGTGATGTAGATTGCTTAGTGTTCTTACATGGTTTTATGGGATAAATGACTCAGTTCTTATCCACCTTGCTTTAGTGGTTCCATGAAGTGATTTTATTTTACTCATTAATTTGAGCCTGAAGTGATTCCATGAAGTGAGTTTATCCACCTTGCTATGATCTGGAGCGCTCTGTGATTTTTTGTTTCTTATCATATTTCGGCTAGCTGAATATCTGAATTTTGATTTTTTTTGTCATTAATCTTGTGTTTTTAATTAACATATCTACTTTTAGAATGTGCTGTGGAATAAATTTGGATGGTGTTATCTACATTCAATTTTTCAAATGTGATGGGTACCTTGTTACAGTAGTCTTAAAAAAAATAGTTGATTGTGGTCGATTATTGTGCAGGACAATGTGGAAGGTATACATGTTTGAATGTGTTTGAAAAAGAGAAAACCTAGAGCAAATACTTGGTGCTCAAGCATGAGGCCATGGATGTGTTGAAAAAGAGAAAACCAAGAGGGAGTAATTGGTGCTCAAGCACGAGGCCATGCCGGGGGAGGTCATGAGCCTAAAGGTATGGCTAATCACATAGGCATGTTGCTCTATGTGTGTTGGAGGATCTCCATTGCTTATTCGTTAATTTCTAATGCTTTTTTATGCTACGGTGCAGGTTGTTGACGTAATTGCTGACACTGATCAAACAGTACATGGACTTCGTAGATCACAGTTAGTAAACGAGAATTTCGTCTTGTAAAATGGCAACCGTGCCATGCCAGGCCATGAGCTGAGGCACAGGCTCATGTATGGGCCATGCTGGCATGGCCCATAGGCCCATGCCTAGCTTGTTACAGTGCAGCCATGTATAAGCTGGTATACCTCAGTCTGGTTCATTTGGTCAACTATTATGTAAATAGAATAAAATTGGTGGTCTCCAATTGTGTCAGGTTGTCAAATTTTGTAGATTTATTTCCAAAACCCTTTTGTGGTGCATCAGACATATCTTATGCTATAACAGTAATCATTACTTTTGCAGTGAGCATTTGACGTTTCTTTCACTTCTAACATGATCCATGTTGGCCTCAAAAACCAAAATTTCCGTGTCCAATTTGAGTTCCAAAGTTTTGCCCTTAATAATGGCATGCTTAGTTATGGTTGTATGTCTCCCTCTTCCATGCTTCCGTGCATTTGTTTATTGCTAAAGTATTCTCATGCTCAGTTTGAGAAAGTGGAAGCCAACTGAGAGAGAGGACACGGCTCGATACTACAGTAGATATGTCTGAAGGAGAAAAGGGAGAGGATGCTGGTGATCCTTCTGTTGCCTATGATGACAGCACAACTGAACACACCTAGGATCAGTTCAGTTGACAATCGATCAGGTACAGAGTAGTTTCTTTAATACCAACATATTGTATCTTTAGATATAATACAGTTGAAGCTGTAACGTGGTTTCACTTAGAGAAGTTTAATAGTACAGCTAACTACTAGTTATAAGCTAATTTAAAAATAATATTAAAATCAACGTACATAATAGGTTAGCTATAAGTTTATCTCTATTTTTATCATCATCTCTCTCTCTCACTTATCTATTTAATGTATTTTTTTAAAATGTGTAGAGCTGCATTTGCATTAGAGCTAGCACCCATTCTCTCTCTCATTCGCATGTGTAAGGAAGTGTTTACAGCTAGCTTACACCTTTCTATTATACTTACATGTCATAATCCAAATCAATACCGAGGTTGTTGGTATATTTAGATATCTTGACGTGTTTATTTACTGTGCTATTTATTCAATATTTTTTGGGGTTTGTGTTACTAATATTGTAAAACTATAAAGTATAAAGTATAAAGATATGACATAATTATAAAGAGTTGAGTGAGGTTTAAGCCGCTCTACAACTCTATTTTAGATTTTATTTCTGAAATTATTTTTAGGAGTTATAGCTGTGCTAAATAGCTACTTAGTGAGTTAGAAATTTACCTCTAATTTTTGACCTTCAAGCGTACGCTATAGGTGTGTATGTGTGTGCTCTCGTGTAAGCGAAAGAAAGGGAAGCACTTAAAACACTGGATTAATCTGTAGCACAAAAAGGCTCAAAGGCCCTGTCTGAGGAGCTCTAGCAGCCTGAGAGTAGCCAACTAGTAAGATTCTTAAATCTGGGTTGTTTGGAGAAGCTATAGGTTTTAAAATAAGCTATAGCTGCTAAAAGATTCTAAATAGGCCCAACGCCTCCATAGAAATTGGCTGTTACTAATACTGTAAAATATGACATAATTATTGTTTAAGCTATATTAAGGTTTCCCGTTACAATGAATATACACCCAATGATTATTTAATATCATTTCACAAGTGTGATTTGAAATTTATAATGATTATTTAATATCATTGAAATTAATGCATTTTTTTCGATTTGCAGCTGACGGGCACCTAACTAGGTACCAGTGTGTTCGCGTCGGATCTCACGCGCTCGGCGCAAACACGTCAACATCTGGGAGGTCTGCTGAGCTTCAGTGTAGGTCGGTCGGCTTCTCTCCGTGGCTTGAGGTACGTGTGCTGGGGCCCGTGGGATTCGATCGACTCCGGCGTGACAATACGAGTGCGGACATACCGGTTAATTTGACCCTATAATTAACAAGTGGGTGAGACGAACAGATCAGTCAAACGACGGGCCAACACGAGCGCTTGCTATCGGCTGGTTACCGATAGGATCGGGTTGGTCATCGGCCGCGTCCAGGAGGCCCTTCGCTATAGGCCAATAGCAATGATACGGAGGACACCGGATCGGCTGTGCTGAAGTAAAGATAGGAACGAACCCATCGGCTAGCTGAGCCGATAAGGGGACGCCTCTCTGAAGGCGGGCGCGTATCGGCTGGGAGACTAATGCGCTCGGCGTGGCACGTCAAGAGAAACCTCTAAAGGCCTGGTGAGCATCCGCCGAGGAGCCGATACGCTGGGCGTGAAGCTCAGAGCATGGATAACTCATCGGCTATCACTCCGATGATACGCCGTACAGAAAACTATAAGCCTAAAGCTCAATCTACCATCGGCAGCCCCGTAGGTCGAATCTAACCGATACAGCACGAAATTGACGATGTCAGATAGAGCTTAATAGGCCGATAGGCCCTGCACGAACGTAATGCGATACATCTGATCGGCCTAAGAGGTCGAACCTAACTGATGCAGCCTTAGACATAGCAGAACATATTGAGATAGTGGCGGGACTTACCCCTTCACCGAAGATCGGACCTAATCGATGTAGCCCTGCGTCGAGAGCCAGACCCCACCGGTAGAAACCTAGATGAACTAGGATGGCGATGCGCTGAGATTGTATTGATCGAGAGATGATTTACATGTCTCCAGGGGTCTGATATTTATACCCTCAGGGTGACAGAGTCCGATGCATTTATAACAACCATCGGACGCTATCTCTTTATAGATAACAAAAATATCTCTAAGGTAGTTAACTAAACTAACTAAACCTTCCTAATTAGATAAGATTATAATTTATAAAAATAAAATACCCTGCCGTGGATTCCACAGCTCCTTCTCAAATTCGGTCTTATCTGGATAGTCTTTCAATCTAGGACCGAGTCTTCCTTTGCTATAATCCGATCGGCTTCTTCACTGTAGTGATCAGACACCTTTCCAGCCGATCGACTTTAGGCGGTCTACCATCGGGCTGTCTAGATTTTGGTGTTAACACATGCCCCCCAATTTCGAGGTATGAAGACTCATGCTTCGAAATTCTCTTCCTCAGGCCTCCAATGCTTCGACATCTCCTCTTTTCCTGATAATCGGCTCTCGTAAGCCGATACCACATGCATCAGATGTGCTAAACCGTTGAACTCTTAGGAAGAAAATTTTCACCTAATGCGACTCGACAACCCCTGGAAGATCAAATCAGCTAATTGTTCATCGCTCAGAACAAGATTATAACATCGGCTTCTAATATCCTAGAAACGTTGGATGTATTTTAGAACTGAGTCATTAAGCCTCTGTCTAACCGATGTCAAATCTGACAGTCTCATTTCTTGAATCCCAGTAAAGAAATATATATGGAATTACTGCTCTAGATCGGACTATCCTTTAATCGAGTTCGATGGTAATGAAAACAAACATGTAAAGACCGATCCAGAGAGGGATAATGGAAATAAATGAACTCTGAGAGCTTCCTCGATCGATGTTTCCCCACACTGTGCTAAGAATCGACTGATATGCTCCATTGTAGACATATTGTCTTGCCCTGAGAATTTAGAGAAATCTAATATCATGTATCGGCGAGGCAAGGGAATTCTATCAAACCATCCTGGATACGGGTGCTGATAAATAACTATTTGATCTTTGGGCTTGATACCAAATTGTTCTTTCACCGTGTCCACAATTCTAGTTAACCAATCCTTCTCCCTTAGAGTATCTTCCTGATCATGTGGAGGTGGATATAGTACCCTATTCTGCCTGTGATATTCTCCATAATGATTCCTCTGAAAGAATTCTGGAGGTACCTCCTGTCGTTGCCCCCCGAATCGATCTTGTGTTGGTGGATACATATTTGCTGATAGGTTCTTGTTTTGCCAAATTTCCTTCGTCTCTGTTGGGTTTCAACTCTAGCCTATACCAACTTATTTGGGACTAAAAGACTGTTTTAAGTTGAGTTGAGTGGAGTGATTAGGTTGAGTTCTGACATTAAGATTAAGATATTGATATATATGTTGGTAAAGAAAAAATATTAAAGATGTGAAGAGTGAAGTGGCTTTGTATAGTAAGACGGTGAAGGACAAACAATACTCGGTCATTATAGAACATACGGTAGTGAAGGACAAATGAAGCGTTTGGCGCCGATGGATCAATATAGTAGTGAAGAGTGAGTGAAGACTTCACGTCGATGGATCGTGTAATGCCATGCGAAATTATGGAACATCCACATTAATCATTTAAAGAGTGCAAGATGGAGTGCCAAAGATCAAGATGATATAAGGCATTGATTAAGGCAAATGTATAATTGATTTAGGACTAATGTGTTTAATAAGATGTGAGTGAATAGTCCCGATGGTGAAATAGAGTTGATGTTGGTAACCCTTAAGGTGAAGCAAGAAGAATGCATGAATGTATTCTTAGAAGTATAGCTTTTTTATTTTTTTTGAGTATAGCAATGCTATACTATTAAGAGAAATGTAACGTTGATGTGTTTATTTATGTATCGATGCTCAAAATGAACATTCTAAATACTTCCTTAGGAGAAATCTATGCCTTAACCTATCCTCGAAGAGGTTTTAGGATTTGTTCTTAGTTGAGTTGGATAACCCTTTTAATAAAATTTTCATAAAGTCCAAAATCATCAAAAACAGACTCTAGAGCAGAGAGTTATGGCCATTTTTATGGGGTACTATAAGGAGTAGCGAATACTCCAGATCAGACATAGAAGTTTGTTTGGAGTCTCTACTGGTTTTGTCCGTAGACTTTAGATTTTGAATATGTGAGTAAATGCTAGTTTTTAGGGCTTGGGTATTTAAACCTCTCCATTCCCTCCATCCTTTAATGTTGTTTTGAGGCTAAGTTTTGGTAAGAGTTGACCTATTCAAAGCCAAATAGCTTATCTCAAATCCCCTATCTTGATGATAATTCTTTGTGATAGCAATTTAAGATGAGAAATAGTTGAGTTGAGAGAATGAGATGTTGAGAACAAGTTTTACTATATTCTTTGAGCACTTGAGTTTATAGCGAGTAAATTTTTGATTGTGTTTGTTAATCTTAAAAATCAAGGTCTCCTATATGATTAGAAGTTGCTAGTGAGCTTTCAAGGTTATGCTAAGTCATCGAAAGTTTATGAAGCTTTATCCTTATCTCTGCAAAGAAATAGGTAATTGAGTGAAAGCCAAGCTTGTGCTTAGAGGTTGCTTGGTAGAGTGAGTTTCACTAGATATAGTAGCTCATTGGCTAAGTGTGTGGATCTCAGTAGTTACATAGAAACAAAGTTTTGCTTCGGTGATTGCTTGAAGGCCAAAGTTTCTTGCTTGGTGCTTGTTTGGTGAGGCTTAGAATCGAGAGAGATCCAGCTTTTTGGAGTCTCTCAACGGAGACATAGTATCTTTAGATTTGAACTTCAAAAAATAAATCTTTTGCCACCGTCTCTCACTTATATGTTTTATTTTCTTGTATTATTTACTATCGATTTAGACCATCTCTTTTCAAGTGTTTTTTAATGTAGCAAAAAAGGACCAGATTGTTTGGAATTGGCTGAGAGACTTGTTCAGATACTTCGGCTATTTCGAGCAAATACTTTAGAGGAATCGCATTCAGATACTTCGGCCTTTGGTTCGGATACTTTAAGAAATTTTAGCCGCTTCGGCTCTCTGTTTAACTTGGCTATATTCTCTATAAAGAATAGTAAGGGCAATAGCTATGTTGCTCAACTAGTTATATTATATATGGCCCATAAACTTTGGTCTTTAGATATTTTATTTTTCACGATAAGTAAGTTTTGAAGTAGACTATAAGGTGAGCACCATTAAGAAATAAAAAAATAGATATCTTATATAGAGAAAAAAGAGTGAGGAGAGAAGAAAGAGATTAAAAAAACTCCCTTCAATTTATATATCATTAGTTATTTTAGTTTTATTTGAAGTTAAACTTTTCTAACATTAATTATAAAAAATATACCAATATATATAACATTAAATTAGTTTAATTTAATTTACCGTAAAATACATCTTGATATTTTATTTATTTTTCTAGATAGTTAAAATTAGAGAAATTTAACTTAAGAAATAAAAACTTACAGTGTGAACGGAGAGTATTTACAATATGCATTACATCTAGGAGTAAATGCTAAATGCACTCCAACAAGAGAAGCATAAAACTTTTTTCACAGACGAAGACAAACCACGGAGGCTAGGTGTCTACTTGTGCCATGAGGCCCATATTTGACGAAACAAATGGACCTAGGAGGTACAGTCACAGGCCCAAATCCCCGATCCCCACTCCTGTCAAAACGACGGCAACACGAAAACCCTAACTGCCCCTCTCTCGACGTCGCGCCTGCCTCGACGGCTTGCTCCCCTCCCCCGCACCTCTCCTCCCACCGCCTCTCCCCGGACTCCGCCGCCTCCGCCGCCTGACCCCGTAGCCAGGTACGAATGTAGCACATGATGCTCTCTCTCTCTCTCTCCGATTTTCCACCTTTTCCTCTCGCCTCGGGGCTTTCCTTGCGCCCTGGTTGTGAAAGTTCCTCTTCTGGCGTCGGCTTCTCGCAGGGCTCGTCAGGAGTAAGAGGAAGAGGGAGAGGGAGATGGGGCTGAGGGAGAAGAAGAGGAACCAGAGGCGCGTGCTCGCCCGGCGCTCGGCTGCTCCCCGCTCCGGCGAGGGGAAGAACTTCCTGGTGCGTGCCTCCATCCCAATTCGTGGTCTTCTGCCAGGGCGTAAAGGGCTCGGGTTTTGGTGCTGATTCGTGATGTCTGTTTGCTGTGTTTGTGATCGCTGTAGCCGCTGGAAGAAAGGCCTGGGAAGAAGAGGGTCCGGGAGGTGCAGCCCGAGGAGCCGGAGAACACGTCCACCGTCCTTTACATCGGGCACATCCCCCATGGGTTCTATGAGGAACAGATGCAAGGTGTGTTCCTTGCTGATGGCATATAAATAAATAATGAAAACTTGTTGTATCATCCAAGCGTTGATGTGGATCTAATAGGAAATGTTATTTTGGGATTAATAGTTAATTTTACAAATATATAATTTTCATTGTTCTAATGGTTCAAGCATACATCATTGCTAGTTCACTCTTAAAAAAATGACACATTTGATATAAGAAATTAATTAACATAGTAAGACCGAACAATATATAACTCGGTAAATAAATTATGAAACTGAGGCATTGAGAGATACACTGTTTCATTAATTAGGACGGGTTTAACAGAAATGCTATAATCATGTGTGATTTTCAATAGCATTTTTTCTTCTACTGTGTCCCCTTTTGTTATACTTCCACGAATGAGAATCATACTGCTCTAAAACTATCTTCTTGTTTAATGAATTCAACAAGCTATTCTGCATTTGGTGGAGCTTAAAGCTGCAAGTGAATTGAATCTTTTTGCTTGATGAAACAATATCAGCATCAATAATTAATGTTAAGGTGATCAAGCAGATTAGTAATTAACTAATTACCAATTAGGAGTTACGAATGCCTGATTTCATGAAAACTCAGTTGAAAGGAATGGGAACATGTGATTCGTTGATGATTGTAAACATTGAAGACTATGTTTTCAGGCAGAACTAAATAATAGTGTCCATAGTTGAATAGCCTGATGAAATGTCATTGCTAACATGAACATGCATTCATTAACTTTGATCCAAGGCATAAAGAGTGAAATGAGTTTTTCATTAGCTTTTCCCAAGCCTCAGATGTAATTTCGTTGAACAGCACAGCATAAACCAGAAAAGAAGTATAGAGCTGCAAAATTGCAAATTTCAGTATAAACAAATTTTCTCAATCCCATTTTCATCCTCAATCAAATTCTTTTTAATCAGGCAAACAAACAATAAAAGGCCTTGGCTATATCTTCCACTCAAGTGAGTATGAGGCATGAAATTGTAGTAGCAATACCAGGACATTTGTGTTAACCGCCATTTGGGAAGGACTAGAGACACCTGTTGGGGGTGACAGCGAAGTGAGGCAGAAATTTATCACGCTGCCAATCTAGTGGCTTGTATTTTGTTGATGATGTTTCTCAGTGGGAAGCCTTGGTTTGTAGTCTTATATAGGAGAGATAGATATTATAACCTGAGCGTGTAGAGGATGCAAAGAGGTGGGTGATAATGCTTTGTTTTTGTTGTCTTTTGCAGGTTTCTTTCAACAGTTTGGAACTGTTAAAAGGTTGAGGATTGCCCGGAACCGCAAGGTATTGTACACTGACTTACATGGCTTTCGTGATATCTTCATGAGTCTAACTTGAGTTTTGTCATATGTTTAGACAGGAAAGTCCAAGCATTATGGATTTATTGAGTTTGAGAACCCTGAGGTAAGTCTCTGCTTCAGGGTGCATTTGGGGTCCAAATCTATATTCTAATGGCATACAAACTTATATTTTTCATTATGTGTTTTTTACATCAGGTAGCAAAGATTGTGGCAGATGAGATGAACAATTACCTGCTGTTTGAGCACACTTTGCAAATTGCGCTTGTTCCACCTGAGAAAGTTCATCCAAAATTGTATGCCTCTGCAAGCATGGTTTCTATTAAATTGAATTACTTTTTTTAACCTTTTTTGTGAAGAAAGAAAAAGTAGTCATTATCTTCTGTTATGAACATTCAGTTTCTTGTGAAATGGTTTCTATGGAGCCTATAGACACTCTTTTAGGAATCAATTAGGTTGCTTGTTTCCACAACATTGTGCTGCTTGGCAACAATTGTCCAATTTTTTCAAAACTCTAGGGCTTTTAACATAACTCATAAGATAAGCTCTATTGTTGTATAAACATTTTCATGTCATGGATAAATGCCAATCAAATATGGGTAGTTGTCTTGCAATAATTTGGCAAGATACTCTTGTTTGATGTGCTCCTTGTAGTTGGGTCCATGCAAGTGCTCTTAACAAATATATTCCACACTTGAGTAGAAAAATTGATGTTTTAAGGACAAATTCTATGATGACTAAACTAACTTAGCAAGGTTAACTGGTTAAGTTCCATATTCTCGCATCCTTGTTCTTGTATGTTCTTGATCAACATGCGGCCTACAATAATTCATAAAGCCATAGAATTTAGTTTCGATTTAGTTGTGCTCAATGGCTTTTTCCTTGTTTTTTGATTTAAATGTGAGCAACATTCTTGTAATTTACAATTTGCACATCTTTTAACTTTTTTTGTACAGGTGGAAAGGGGTGCGACGGGGATTCGTACCAATTGATCGGGTAGCAATTGAACGAAGGAGGCTAAACAAGGTAATGCTTTGTGAACTGGACATATTGGAAATATGGCAGGAAGTGTGGACATTTGATCTAATTGTCTGTCCTGTAACAGGATAAAACAATAGAAGAGCACAAAAAGTTGGTTGACAGAATTGTAAAACGGGATGAGAAACGTCGCAAAAGAATCAAAGCTGCTGGGATTGATTATGAGTGCCCACCCCTTGTAAGTAACACTGCACTTGCATTTGTTTGATTAAGAGAGAAGTTCGCTTTTGGTCCCTCAACTATGGCCATGGTCCAACTTTAGTCCCTCAACTATGAAACCGTTCACTTTTGGTACTTCAACTCTCAAAACTGTCCACATTTGGTCCCTTGGGTCAAACTGGGGTGGTTTTCAATGACTTAGCACCTATGTGGAGTCCACACAGATAAGGAGTGATGACAATAGCAGGCCAATCAATAATAAAAAAACAGCAAAATCAAGAATAAAATGCACAACCTACATGTCAACCTTGCTTCATTTTCCTCCTTTTCTCTTTAATCCTATATATTATTTATTTTAAATTGCTAACTAGGATGCCATATGGTGTCATGTCATAGAAAATCACCTCCTGGGACCAAATGTGGATGGTTTTGAGAGTTGAAGGACCAAAAGTGAATGTTTTCATAGTTGAGGGATCAAAGTTGGACCAATTCCATGATTGAGGGACCAAAAGTGGACTTTTCTCTTTGATTAAATAGCTTCATCTTGCTTGTTTCGAATCAGAAGTTAGTTTGGTGTATGAGTGAAACGTTTTCATGCTCCTGATTAATTTATCTAGGCCTCTTTGATAATTATTGCACTGTCTGTTTTATGTTATGCTTTTGTTGCTTACTGAGACCTATTATTATTTCACAACACCTTTGATAGAATTCATGCCATTTCTAGTCACTGGCTTTTTTTAGAGCGCTTTAATGTAATTATTACCTGCTTCTGAGTTATGCCAAATAAACATGCTTTGAACACTCAAGTTCTGTCTTGGCCTGAACATACCTTGCAAGGGATAAGAGAAAGTTCAGAATTGACCGAGACAATCTGGAAATTACAAAAGTTTATGTGCGTGACAGTATTGTTGTGTTCACTCATTTAATATTTAATCAGGAAGAAGCAAAATATTACTTTGGAGCCAAGTGACTTAATTTATTATGAGGCTGTTAGCACTTTGTTTTTGGTGAAGGGTTAATATGAGTTGAACACAGAGATGGGCTCAGTCGCTCAGATGATTATACTATTGTTCTGATGAAACTTTTCACCTGTGCCCATAAGTTTGGCTTTGGCATACTTCATTGATGGACTGGGAACTATCCATTTCTGTTTGATTATTCGCATGTTGATCATTTTGTAGTTTGTACTGTTTACATTTGAGAGATTAAGTCCTAGTCCTAGACTATGTGGAACACAATCTTTATGAACATTGAAAGTGCAAACACAATCTGCCCCCTAGCTATCTCATTTGAGCTAAACCAAAGCCATTTTCTGCTCCTATATTATGCTATGGCATGATAAGCTTTGTTGGGTTCTAATATTTTCTTTGTTGCATGCAGATCGGCAGCGTTCAGCCGTCAGCTAAGAAGATCAAGTTTATTGAGGATTAGTGTACTTGGACTAGTAGTGACAGGACTGTCGAGCCAAATGACTGGTTATTTTTTAGCGAACAAGAGATGTCAACATCGTTTTGTTACGTGTTTAATCGGTGTTGTATCAGTATGACCCAAATTGCACAAGGAAGCATGGAAATTTCTGTGAGCCTTCGACATCTATATCTTGAGAAAATAGAAATTATACTGAGCTTTTCTGCTGCTCAATCCAGTATCATCTCCCAAACCCATATGGGGATTTTACAAAGTTGAGCCTGCATCCGGTTTACTGAATTTTGCCTTTGTTTGGCAAAATTCTCAAACGCCTGCTGCAACAAAAATCCGTTAAACACTGATGCACAGTTTTCAAATTTCCAACGAACCAGGCAATTGCCTGTGCTGCGAGTCTGCATACAAACTAGCAAAATTCTTGTACGTTGTTATTAAATTAAAAAAAAACATATCGACGCATTGCACAGAGCTTAGAAGACCTAGATAATGTTGTTATTAGTGTGTAAGGATGCTCATGCTTAAGAGTTTCAGGGTCTATTCATGAGTACTAACATTTGGTTTGGAGAGGTCCCAAATGGTAGAATTTTGAAGTTAGTACAAGCGTGCTCATGCATTATAACGGATCAGGATTATAAGATTGAGATGTTAGTAAGATTAAACATGGAGATGTAAGATTGAGGATAGGATTGATATATGTATTAGAAATAGGGATATAAGATTGAGGATATGTTAGGAAGATTAATTAACGCATATTGGGAGTTAAAATGAAACACGAGTGGAGAGCACGTGATAAGAGAAGAGGAGGAGGACGGATGACTATATTTTTTTAAAGTAGTAGAGTAAGATAGGGCCTGTAAGAAAAATATCTTACTATAAATTATCCTGTTAGAAGATTCTTATAAGTTGATTATAAAATCTTAGGCACTTACTCTATTCTAAAATATAACAACTTTTAATATTTAAACCTTGTTTTTATAATATAAAGATTTTTACCGCTATCCATCAATCACTTTTCATTTAAATTTTTTTTCAACTTACCCCAACCTATATTCTACACTTATTCATTTCTTATTTACTAAGCAACAATAAAATCTTTTTACCTTAACATTAATATCTGCTAAACACACCAGAAATGCATCTACTGTGGGACGTAGATTACAAATTTACAATTGCCACCTGCTGTCCTATCGTTTCGGCCCACTGAGGCCCGTTTGGATGGGCCGAAATGCATGTGCGTGGGCTTGGATTTGTGCACATCCAAATTATTGGGCCATGATTAAAATTCGGCTCAGCGAGACGATCGATGGAATACACAGCAGTCCAGAGTCTCCGCTACTCTTCTTCCCCCGCCGCTCCGCGCCTTCTTGCTTGTCGCCACCGGTCACGGCGATGCCGCCGCCCCCAGCCAACCACCCGCGCCGGGGAAATTCCATCATGTCCTCCCTCCTCTTCCCCGCCGAGCAACGCTGGAATGCCCGGCCGCGGAAACGCCACCGGCTCCACACGCGCCACCGTCATCGTCGTCGCGGCCCGGTCCTCTCCGCCGGCCGGGCCCGCCGCATCCTGCGCGATCTCCAGTCGTCGTCAACGTCTTCGCGGCCGGTCTTCGGCTCGTCTCCCACTATGGTAAAGATCCGTACAAATCTGCTCCGTGTGGAGTCTGGTTTGATGCTCCAAGATTCCGTCGATTGGTTTTTGCCGAAAGAAAAGCAAAAGATCTGCGTTATGCGGCGGTGGTTCCCCGCCAATTTCCCTTTCCACGTCCTCCATTGGCGTTTAGTGCGACCGATCTTACCGCCCCCCCCCCCCCTCCCCCGAAGCTTCTTTTCGTTGGTTCCGCGTCTTCTTGACCCTTCGTCTTCCATGACTCCGGGCATCTCACTCTCACTCCGTGCGTGTGCAGCCATAGTTCGTCTCGTTGCTCTTGTCTCCGAAGGCACCAAATATCCCTCCTTGCACAGTTGCACCTGAGACTGAGAGAAGGAGGATTGGAGGAGTGGAGAGCAAGAGAGGGCAGAAGATGGTTGGAGCCACGGCGAGTGTTTTGATCGGGGTGATCAATCCCCTTCTTGCGAAGCTCTCTGGCCTGCTCGAGAGTGAGCACGACAAGCTCAAGGGGGTGGGGCGCGAGGTCGCGCTGCTGCGAGACGAGCTGAGCAGCATGAACACCGCGCTGGTGGCGGTCTCCGAGACGGAGGAGGAGCCCAGCTCGCGGGTGAAGGACTGGATGCGCCAGCTGCGCGAGCTGTCCTACGACGTGGAGGACTGCACATCGATGTCTTCGTGCACCGCCTCAGCCAGGATGACTCCGCCGACGGGCTCTTCCGCCGGACCGGAAGGCGGCTTCAGGATCTCCGAGCGCGTCACTGCGTCGCAAGCCAGATCACCGAGCTGAAGGAACGAGCCGTGATAGTCAATGACCAGCGCAAGAGGTATCAGTTTGATGCAGCTGCATCTAGCACTATTGCCATTGATTCCAGGTCGCCGGCGCTGTTCGAGGAGATGGACAGGTTTGTGGGCATCGATGGCCCAGTGGCTGAATTTGTTGAGTTTCTTAAGGGAGGAATTGATTTGGCTCGGCAACGCAGAGTTGTCTCTATTGTTGGATTTGGGGGATTAGGCAAGACAACTCTTGCTAATCAGGTCTACCAACATATCAAGAGCCAATTTGACTGCACAGCTTTTGTGTCCGTGTCACGGAAACCCAACATCAATAAGATTCTAGCTAACATACTTATTGGGATTCTTGAGACAAGAAAGCTATCATCAATTCATCAAAAGCAGCACAGTGACACAGACACAATAGAAGATCTCAAACACAAAGCATTTGAAGATTGTAAGCTTATCAGCATGATAAGAGAACCTACAGAATAGCAGGTATGAACATGATAGTTATGGTAGATGCAAGGATTTAATGGTAGGATGGTCTGCTTTTTTAGTTTGTATTGTTTTTAATCATTTTATTCTACAATAGTAATGGACCTTTACTTTTATAAATTGAATTGATCAAAGTACAAACCAAATAGTTTGGGTGGTTTCATCTGTTCATGTTTATTAGAGACGAAGTGCTTCACATGACATTGTCTATTAGTAGATACCATACCCCAAATTTTTAGTCATGTATGTGTCAAAATGCAATATCTTGGGTACACTTTTATTTGATAGATATTCCCTTACCATTTTTGTATACAAATGCATAAAAGTGATATGCTTTTTTACATATTGCATAATAGATACTTAATTGTAATTGATGATATATGGAGTAAAGATGCATGGCAAGAGCTTCTCCCGTTCGCTTTTCCTGAGAGTAACTCTTCAAAGAGAATAATTACAACTACACGCATCAAAGATGTAGCCATAGCTTGTCACTTTTCACATGAAGATTATGTTTATGTCATGGAGCCCCTTAGCAATGAGAACTCTAAGGCATTATTTTTGAGAAGAATCTTTAGCTCCAAGGAGAATTTTCCCCGTGAACTGGAAGAAGTTGCTGATGATATACTTTAAAAGTGTGATGGTATGCCATTGGCCATAGTTAGTACAGCTAACCTTTTAGCATGCAAACCAGTTACGAAGCAGGAGTGGTACAGGTGCTGAACTCCTTTGGTTCTACTTTTCTGCGAGATCAGGGGTCACATGAGTTAGTAGTAGTAGAGAGGATACCGTTTCTTAGTTACTGTGATCTACCTCACTGCTTGAAGACTTGTTTTTTGTATTTAAGTATTTTTCCTGAGGATTATACCATTACCAGAGATTTTTTGATATCAAGATGGATTGCTGAAGGATTCATTACTGAACTGTGAGGAGAGAGTTTAGAGGAAGTGGGAGAACAATATTTTGATGGGCTCATCAATAGGAATATGATTCAATCATTACAGATTGACTGTGTCAGTAGAGAAGAGTCTTACTGAGTGCATGATGTCGTGCTTGATCTTATAACATCTCTGTCGAATGAAGAAAATTTTATACTGGATGATCAGTGTAACTTATATATAGATACTACCTCGTTATCGGCCATATATATATAAGTCTAACCTCCCACAGTTATAGCGACAGGGTCACAGAAGCAAAGATTAGATAAAAACTGTAGAACAAAAACATGAACAGACCTTTGATCATGATATCGACGAACTGATACGTCGATGGTACGTGGAACATCCGAACGAGTTTGAGAGCGACCTTGTCATGGACGAAGTAAATATCGATCTCGATGTGCTTCGTACGACGATGGTGGACCGGGTTGGTGGTTATGTAGACGGCACTTACATTGTCGCAGTACACAACTGTCGTGGAGACGATAGGTGTATGGAGTTCCTGGAGAAGCTGGTGAATCTAACAACACTCGATGACGGTATAAGCAATGGCACGGCACGGTACTCACCGGGACACCGTGGTTTGACGCCTGGAGGACCAAGAGACCAAGGTGTCACCGAGAAAAACGCAGTAACCGGATATGGAG
This sequence comes from Oryza coarctata, assembly GCA_030770085.1. NCBI lineage: Eukaryota > Viridiplantae > Streptophyta > Magnoliopsida > Poales > Poaceae > Oryza > Oryza coarctata. Next base: position 12,602,255 of record CM061476.1, on the reverse strand, counting down.
CGTCGGGAGTCGGGACAATCCGCCCAGTCTACGTCAGAGTACGCGGTGAGAGAGTCGATGGAACTGCAGCTGAGGTGGAGACTAGTGGTAAGTGTGCCCTTCACATAGCGAAGGATACGCTTGAGTAGCGTAAGATGAGGTTCACGGAGAGCATGAATGAAGAGATACTTGCTGAACCACATAAGTGAGGTCAGACCGTGTGAGAGTCAAGTACTGTAGAGTACCAGCAAGACTTCGGTACTAGGAGGGGTTAGCGACGAGAGGGCCATCGGTAGCGGAGAACTTAACACGAGTGTCGATGAAAGTTGCAGTAGAGTGACACTCGGCCATGCCTGCACACTGGAGAAGAACAATAGCATACTGGCGCTGGGATAAGAATAATCCGTAGGGAGAGCACGTGACGGAGATGCTAAGGAAATGGTGCAAGGGACCAAGATCGGTCATGGCAAATTTCGAGTGGAGTCGTGCCATGATGTGCTGTAGAGTGATGAGCGAGAATGATGTAAGAATGATGTTGTCGACATAGATAAGTAGGTACGCGGTGGCATCTCTGGTGTGAGGAATGAAAAAGGATGCATCCGAAGTGGAGGCCACAAACCGAGTTGTCGAAGATAGATGGTAAAATGCTGGTACCAGATCCGAGAGGCCTGTTTGAGGCCATAGAGAGAACGCTGAAGGAGACAAACGGCGTCGGGGTGAGCTAGGTCGATAAAGCCTGGAGGCTGCTAGCAATAGACGGTCTCCGCTAAATGACCGTGAAGAAATGTGTTCTTCACGTCAAGCTGGTGGATCGGCCAGGAGCGCGATGCAGCGAGGGTAAGAACGACGCAGATAGTGATGGGCTTGACGATGGGACTGAAAATCTTGTCGTAGTCTATGCTGGGGCATTGAGAGAAGCCTCGAACTACCCAACGCGCCTTGTGATGAGCAAGGGATCTATTAGAGTGAAATTTATGTTTGAAGATCTACTTGTCACTGACAATGTTGTGCCGGGAGGACGAGGGATGAGGCACCAGGTCTCGTTGTCCATGAGTGTCTTGTACTCATCAGCCATTGTCGCTCACCACTGAGGGTCGGCCAGAGCAGAACGGGGATTCGCCGAAATGGGCAAGATGCCACAGTGGATTGTGGAGAACCCGTAGCGCTGGGTGAGACGAAGGGACCCGGTCTAAGAACGGGTGACCTTGTGAGAAGTGGTTGGGATGGGGGCGGCCATGCGATCTGATGGCAACATCAGCCATGTGATGGAGTGGATAGGGGCAGAGGTGATAGCAAGGCAAGGCCGATGGCTGTAAGTCCGGAGGAGGGGCTGGACTGGGTCAGTTGAGGCAACGACTGGCACTGGGGTGGTGGAAGGTGAGGGAGCTGATGGAGGTACAATCGGCACGGCAGGGGCCTGTAGAAGAATAGTGGAGTCGTTTAGTGGATTCTCGAGAACCATCGGAGTGGGCTGCAAAGGTGTGGTGGATGGTAAGGGGCGGGAGGGTACAGTGTTGGTGAGGAGTAAGTTGAGATCACCAGACGAAGGTCCAGGGTTGATTAACATGAAAGGAAAGCAGGACTCGTCAAAGACAACATATTAGGAAATAATGATGCGGCGAAAGGAGAGATCAAGACAGTGATATCCCTTGTAGGAGGAGGGATAGCCGAAAGATGCAGGCGGTGAAGCATGGGGCGAGTTTGTGAGGAGTAGTTGCTATTAAATTAGGGTAGCAAAGACATCCAAAAACACGTAAGTGGGAATAGTCGAGAGTTTTGTGATACAGAAGAGTATAGGGAATGTTGTGGTAAATGGAGGAGCAAGGATGCCAATTTAGCAGATAGGTTGTGGTGGTGAGTGCTTTAGCCCAGTAGGTTGCGGGGAGGTAGGCGTGGAGATTGTGGACGAGAGAGGGAACAATTAAGATATTGTGTAGTGGGAAGTTTAATGTGGGTGTGGGTAGGATAGAGTCGCCGTGGCATGTGATTTGGAGAGATTGCCCATTGCCGATGGTGACGAAAGGAGAGAGGAGAAAGGGTGGCGGGAAAGAAGTATACCATTCGATATAGTTATGTGTGATGACGCACCAGAGTCTAGCACCTAGGGGTGCTGAGGCTGGAGCGTCATCTGGTTGAGGGCGGCGATGAGGCCAGCCTGGTTCCACAGAGGAGCCGGCTGGGAGGCTTGCAAGGGTGCAGGTGGCAGGAACAGTTGCACCAAGGCGGACACCATGTGGCTGCGCGGCTGGGGCTGAGACGCCTAGGGTTGTAGTAGAGCCACGGACCCATGGGGCCAGCTGGTGGGGTAGTGGCAGCAGCGGAGCGCTGTTGCATAGGGCTGCTCCAACTTTTGCCCTTGCCCTTTCCTCTGCCTTTGCCGCTGCCACCGGCTCGGGCCCTGTTGCCGTGGCCGAACCCATGGCCGCCAGAGGAACTATCAGGGGTGCAGGAGGATGCAGCAACACATGTGGGGCGGCAGCCACTAGGGTTGTTGTAGCCAGAACCGGCTGCGGTGATGAGAGTGGTGTGGGTGATAGTCTTCTTATCATTCGCCAGGCGAAGTTCTTTGAGAACCAGCATGTCGTGAGCCCGAGCAAACATGAGAAGAGGGGTGGAGTTGGTGATGTTATCGACGGTGTTTAAGAAGCGAGGGTTGAGTCTGCGCAAGAGAGTAAGTACAAGTTGGGAGTCGACCATAGGATGGCCGACATCACGGAGAGCGACGGTCCTGACCTTGAGACGTTGGCAGTACGAGGAGACAGAGGAGTTTCTTTATACCATGGAATGAAACTCGTTTAGGAGGAAGATGCCACGAGGCTGCTTGTTGGCTTGAAATAGCCGCTCAATAGCCACCCATAAGTCATGGGTAGTAGGATTGAGAACGCAGTCATCAACCGAGCCGAGCAGCCAGCTACGAACGCAACACTTGGTGATGTCTCACTAGGGGTCATCGGGGCGAGGGAGAGCGGAGCCATCGATGTGAGAGCGAAGGCCAAACTTACCGCACAAAGATTTGAAGAAGAAGAACGACTTGGAGTAGTTGGCATTTAAATCAAGTGAAATCGGGATGTAGGATTTCACGTTGACTGCGGCGTAGGATGGAGAGAACATCGGCGTAGTCGAGGCAGTGTCGAGAGTGCCGATGGTCAGAAAAGAATCAAACCCGGCAACAGAGAGTACTGGAACCAAGAGCCGACTCGGTGGTCATGGTGAGGATGGACGCGATGTGAAGGAATCACGTGCGGGTGGGCTAGAGTGCGTGAGAGGCCGATGGGGAACAGCCGATAGAATGGGTAGAAGCCGATGGGAATGGGAGAGAGGAAGAAGCCGATGAGAGGGACGCGGGTGCAAGAGGAATGATGCGCGCCCAGGAGATAGGATGTTGCTTCGGTGGATATGCGTATGCGTCGGATGAATTTGTAAGCCGATGGAGGCGGGCGTGGGGTCGATAAGGGAAGGGCGAAGCTGATGGACGCGTGTGTGGAGCCGATGAAGGCAACGATGGGAGGTATGGGCGCGAGAAGAAAAAGTTCGCATCCGAAAAGTAGAGTTTTGCGTCCGTGGACACGTGGGCGCGTCGGGTTTGCGCGGACTCCAAAATGAGAAAAACCGCGGACGCGAAAAGGAAAGGTTCGTGTCCGGGAGACAGGGGTTCGCGTCCGTGGACATGCGGACGGGGCGAAGTGTCGTGGACCCGGAAATGAGATAGGCCACGGACGCGAGGGGAGAAAGTTCGTGTCCGGGAGGCAGGTTTCGCGTCCGCGAACAAGTGAGCGTGTCGGAATGGGAGGAGCTGAAAGAGTGTTCTAGCCGATGGAGAGCGCGAGCATAGAGGAGCGCCAACGCAACTTCGGAGAAAGGATGAGGTGAGAATGCAAAGGTAGGTGAAGGTGGACGAGACTAGGAGGCGGATGAAGACCGTATCGTTGTCACGCAATGGAGGTGGCGAGTAAGGGTAAGCCCGTGGTGAGGAGTAAACCGCCTGTAAAGGAAACGATGGGGATAAAAAACCAAGGCGAAAAAGAAGCAAAAGAAAAACCACCAGAGGAAGAGGTGGAAGAGAAGCGTGTGTGGAGTGGGGGGTCTCGAAGGAGAAGAAGACGCCTACGACGGAGAGGAGGCGTTAGCTCGCCGGCGAGAAGGTTGCTAGCGTACGAGGATGTCTGAACCTCACTCTGATACCATGTAGAAGTGAAGTGACAGATAGTAAAAGTAAAACCCTATTTATTGTACAGTGAGTCAGAGGGCTAACGATCAGCACTGTGCACCGTCACCCAAAAAGATTTGCCGTTTGTCCATCCAATGTAAAAGAGAAATCAAGTGGCTGAGAACCACTAGCCCTTCTCATGCTCGGTCGCTCTCTGTCTTTAGTGATTTTAACAAGATGCCCCCTCTTGTGGACCTAGAACTTTCACGAGTACTGGACCTCATGAATTGCTCTAGTTTGAAGGATGATCATATTGAGAATATTGGAAGCTTATGTCAACTCAGGTATGTGAGACTTGAAAATGTTAGCAAGATACCTAGGTAAATTGGGAAGCTAAAGCTCTTGCAAACACTGGACCTAAGAGGCACGAAGGTAAAAAAGTTACCTGAATCTGTTCAACTGCTCCAGTTGGTCCGCCTTTTTCTGCCTTGGCATGTAAAATTGCCGAATCGAATTGGTAACATGGAAGGTCTTCAGGTTTTGTTATTCAAGAGCTTGGTAACCTAACCAAACTGAAGGATCTTGAGGTATGCTGGGACTATAATAACACAGAAAATGGTGGTGAAATGTACAACAACCAATTGGTCATGTCTCTCTGCAAGCTAGGAGGATTTAACCTTCGGTCTCTTCATATTTGGAATGGGCATCGTTCTCCCTTAGATTTCTTGGCTGACTCATGGTCCCCTCCATGTCATCTCCAGACATTTCAGACTGGAATGGGCTGCTATTTTTCTAGTCTTCCAAAGTGGATACCCTCCCTCTCTGAGCTCACCTGCTTAACGATAAGCATGAGTATAGTGAGAGAGGAGGATCTCCAGGTGCTTAGGTGCTTGCCGGCCCTGCTTCGTCTCGATCTATACCCAAATGACCCCAAGCATACTCTCAAAATTAGCTGCAGTGAATTCTCATGCCTAAAGGAGTTCTCTTATGGTCCGTCATCTTTTGATTTGAACTTGATGGAATTTCTGGAAACTTTCAAAAATGGACTTTGTATGGATCTAATGTTTGAAGCAGGGGCTATGCCGAAGCTCCAGCGGCTTGAGTTTGGTTTCAGCGCACATGATACACTGTCTGCATATGGAGCTGGACTCGATTTTGGCAACCAGCACCTTACCTCCCTCAGGCTTGTCCAAGCCTTCATCTAGTGTAGCGATGCAAATGATTGTGAGAGGGAGGCTGCAGTGAATGCAATCACTAACTCAGTTTCTCTCCTACAAAGCTGCTCCGTTGACATTTGTAAAATTGTAAAGGTGATAAATGATGAGCAGAACTGACTTAGGACATGGAGATACATCATGGAGCCAAACAGAATATTTCCAGCCACAGCTGATATTCCAATATAGTTTGGTAAGGTATTTATCTTCCTCTTAAACCCTTTGTTGTGACATTGTTCCTTTGCTATTTCTGTTTCTCGTTTCTGTTTTCAGCTGAATTTAAGAGAAGTACCATTGCAATGTTTTGAATACCCACATGATTTCAGGTTGACAATTTTAGTGAGAGTGCTTGTCAAAATGGCGGTTTGATGACAGTTAGGTAGTACGCATAGATTTCCAGACTTAAAAAAAAGTAAAAAAAAAGGCCCTCATGTTCCTGTCAAGTATATACGTTCGATTTGAATTATGAGTTGTCTATGTGGTGTTTTTCTACATCTGGTGATAACGCATTAAAACATTTCATTTCAGATGCTAATGGTTGGGAGTCGGACCTGTCAACTGTAAACTTCTTCGTTCTGACAAGCAAAGCCCTTGTGCTCCAAAGCCCTTGTGCTCGCTGAATCAGTACAATGTTGCTACTGAAGTTTCAAGGACATAATTTAACAACACCTTGACTTCATATGTTGATGCATCAGGCTTGCAAGCGTAAAATTTTCTTGTCAGATGTTAGATATTGTGAAGCTATGGTGATCTGTTAGCACTTTCTGTTCTTAACAAATGGTTGTGACGGTTGTGCCATCACTTGTTAAATTTGGTTCATAGTAATCAACTTGTTGGAGAATTAATGACGTACTGTGAGCCACGAGGTAAAAATTAGGACTAGAGAATGCAAAAGACTGTACTCTCTCTATTCTAACACCATTCTCTATTTTAAAATATATGTATTTTCCGCACCATGAGCTTTAGAACCGGATATCCGACTCACAGAATTACACAATACAATTCATATAACTTCCTAAAGAGGTGGTGGTGGTTTCATTTATCTTGAAGTTTAAATGAGTGGTTTTGGCAACTAAAATAAAATTTGTACTCATTAATCCTTGGCATAGGAGCACAGTACAGAGAGTCCGACTTGAGAATCCAACTTGTAGTTGTACGCACGTGCACGTTTGCACATGACATGGCATCCGTCCTAGCCTCACCTATCAATCGTAACACCTTTGTCGCGCCCATGGTAGTGCTCCCTGACAAGCCTAGCCCATCTACCAATCGTAACGTCTCAACACATCCATGTCTACGCATGCTAATAGATCTAGCCCACCTGTCAGCCACACCACTGCAGTCGCTGACAATATGGTTCCACCTGTTAACTTCACCACTGTTGCTAGGCTGTCACTATGGCATGTTAGTTCGCTGCCACGCACTATCGCTACTAGACCGGGCTCATTATTGTACATATGGACCATTAACATTTTACACTGTTACCGTTGCAAATTTAGAAAATTGTTTTCTCAATTTTCGTTCAAAATTCCTCTAATTTTTTAGAAATTTTTTATCTATTTCTCATATTTAATTCTTAAACACAAATAAAATTCCTCTAATTCATATTTATTTGTTACATATTTTTTTAACTGTTAACGCACACACTCGTTTAACATATATTTTTTTATAAATATTTTTAAATATAAACAAATTAAATAATACTAATTTTAATATAAACTTTTTTTGCCAATTTTTCATATAAATTATTTTACCAAATTTATTTAAACTAATCTTTTATCATTATTATTTAACAATGTTCCATGATGAAAACTGACAATTATCTTAAAAAATATATTTGCATATAACTCCCAAAAATTTTGCATGTATTAAACTCTCTCCCTCAAAATGTATTCATCAAGAAAATATAAATGGACTTTTTCCAATTTTATACCTATTTTCATTTATTTTTTTATGAGTACCACAAATGTAAACAACACAATTTGCTTTCCACATCAATATATATATAATATAAATATAATATAATAATTAATAATTTATTACATGATATTTCTTACTATTTTTAAAACTTACAATGATTCAATTTATTTTTGTTTTTTTATAAATTGAGAGATCTCGATATAAATTACAAAAAATTATATACATACTCAATCTTACTTTTCAAACCGTTTAATCCTGTGTCTATTGTACTTTTCAAAGCACCGTTTAATCCTATGTCTATTGAAAACTAAAAGTTTAACAGTCAGGTTTCAATCATATTTTAAGTTCAAACTAAAGTGTAATAGTAATCAATCTCGTAAAAAAAGCACGAACATGCATATTTCTTTGATCTTTTTTCATACTTTTCATACCACATATTTTTTTGATATTTCTCATATTTCTTAGCCTTTAGCACTTTTGAAACAAGATTAAAAATTATAAAAAAGTTTAATCATATCAAGATTTAATTTAATTTGTCACGTAGTCATCCAAACATGGACAACACACATAAAAAACATGAAAACAACTATACCTTATCACATGAATATGATTATAAGTAATACATGTGAATCATATGTATTACTTATTATTTAATAATTTTTTCTTTTAACATAAAAAACACATAACAAACTGTTACAAAAGTTGATGCTCCTCTCAAAACAACTCTATAGAATGAATAACTCTAAGTTCTCTCATAGACGAGTAAAACGAGAAGAATTTAAAGTTTTTGTGAAAAATATTATCAATTAATATTTAGTATCCACATGATGAAGTGTCACGTTACTTTTTTCAACATAATCTTTAAGAATGTAAAATTTAATATCAATATTTTTTGTCCTAAAGTGTTAAATAGGTTCTTAGCAATATAAATGATACTTATGTTACCATAGAAAAATACATCATTTTCTAAAGTAACACCATAATTTTTAAGTGTAGCTACTATTTAAACAATTTAAGAATAACAACAAACAAAAGCCACATATTCAGATTCAGCAATTGATTGTACTATAGAAAATTATTTTGTAGAAGACCAAACATCCAGAAAGAAATAAGCACCAGAAATATTTTTTTATTAAGTCTATATCTTTCAAAAACAGCACCAGAAAAAGCTCTTAAACTAATTCATGAAGATACAGATAGCCATATATCAAAATATTTAATGATAGGAACATATCTAAGAATCCACTTAATTATTTACAGCTATAAAGTATGTGGGAGCTTAAAATCTTGCATATAAACATACCATAAATTTTATTTCTTCTTAATTATGCTCTGTCATTTGTAAAGTTATGATTAGTGCTAAAACCAATTCAATTAAGTTTGTAGGAAGAACCAAAACTTCATCTTCATCAACAAAAAAAAAATGTTCTCCTCCTGAATATATGCACATGTACCTATAATCACAAGCATAGAAATAAAAATATCTCCAAAAGTTTTCTTTTTACATGCGATTCTCCTGTGAGATAGAAAAATTAATTCTTATCATCAGACATATGACATAAATATCCAAAATTCACTACCAAAAAGTTCTCCTTTCTTGCCCAAAGTGCCTATATAGATGAAGACACTCTCAAGGTCTTTGTACTAAGTCAGTAATATAACATTTAGAATCTAGTACTGAGACACATGATGTATACCAGTATTTCTATACAAATGTTTTAATCTATTGTTACTCATATTAGTAAAATCATAATGGTATGCTTTTCTCAAATTAGATATAGCTTTAGCTTTTTCTTTTATTTATTATTTACCAAGTCTAACACAAAATTCTACTTTATATTCATCTCTACCACAATAAGTATAAGTGTAATTAACTTTATATATGCTTTTATACGTAGAATCAACACTTATACACTTATACTTATTGTAACACTAGATGATATGACCCCACGTGATCTAAAAATTATGTTTTTAGATTGATTAACAATCTCAATTATGTCACTAATAAGACATTTAACAACACTTGTAGCATAAGTCTCAGAACTATCATAAGAATTATAACCCAAATTGTTTTAAATTTTTGATTACTACGTTTTAATTTAAAATTTAATTTAAGATTTTAGTTTTCATCTTTCCAAGCAAGTAATCAATATGATTTAAAAGAGTGGCATGATTTTCATAAGAAACATGCTTAAATTTATCCTTTTTATGATAATTAGAGTATGAAAAAACCTTATGAGTAGCAAGATCATTAGTTAAGTAATTATAATATTAGCATCCTTTAATATCATCTTAAGAGAATTGTAATTATTACAATAATCAGATTTTACAATTACACAAACATACTTATCATTTTTCTCTTTTTTAGGATTAATTTCTTTCAAAGTACAAACATTCATATCTCTTATGGAAATAAATTTAGCATAAACTAAGTGACATAATTTGTAAAAATCATCTATAGTTGAAGTTTTAAATCTTACAATTTTAACATTTAATTGTTCAACCAAAGTATCTTGAACTTTTTATCTTTCCTCTCTAATAAAATACCTAATTTTTTAATAGCCCAAGCTAAGTCATTGTAATAAGATTTTACCTCATTGTCGTTGTTGCTGTCGATGTCACTAATACTTACATTTCTACTACTTGTTATCATACATAGACTCATCAAGTTTTTCCTGTCTTTGTGAGTATCATCATCATCATTCTCGAGATCCACATCGCTTAGATTCAAGAGCAGAAATAATGCGATGTACTATCTTCTTGTTCAAATACTCCTTCTTGGTACTCCTCAATGTTCACTTCTTGTTACACTCTTTTTCATCTTCCTCCTCATCTTCATGCTTAGAAATCTTGCTAAAAATTTTAGACATTCAAGATGAAGCTAATTAAGCGAACCGCATTCAAAACATCTTCAAGATTCTCCACCATTAGTTCTCTTGTAAAGCATGTGGAGAGAAGTGACAAATCATCTTTAGGTAATCGTTCTAGTTGTTCATTGGTTAGTGAAGACAAAACAGATAAAGCAAAGCTAGCTAAAGAATTAACACCAATAGAGTTGCTAGTTTGTGAAGCTAAACCTATTGATTTATTAGCAATATTTTTTCTAGCAAAAATATCTAGCTCATAAGTTTTTAATTTAGAATAAAGCACATCTAAAGTAAGTGTGCTTATGGTAGTAGATTATCTAATTAATGTTATCTTTATCTCCTATATTGACATATGTAAAGCTCCTAGTAATTGACAAGAATTGTCAGTCTCAGAATATATAATATTAGCATAACAAATCTTATTAAACGAGCAAAAAAAAATCATCAAGAGATTCATTACGTTTTATCTCAAAATGCATGATTCCTTTTTATACATACCCTGATGTACCTCTTTTACCGTGTTTGTTTATTCCTGATAATCACAAAGTGCTTTCCATACATCATGCGCTGACTTAAAATGTACCACACGATCAAAGTTACTTCTTACTAGCCCTTATATATTCCTTACCTTGCTGTAAGACTCCTTATGTGATAGGTTCATCACTATCGCTTTATCATTTTTGAGAACTTGATATGGCTCGTAGATCTTCTCCCGTATAGCAAAGCCTTAAGCTTGTATAAATGCTTCCAACTTGACCTTCCAATACTGAAAATCAATACCATCGAAAACACAAGGTTACGTGGATTACATATTTGTCAACATATTTTCTAATCACCGATTAAAATCAATTAGAAAAGATAAAATAACCTACCACTTGTAGGATAAAGCAATTAGAAGGGGTTAACAATTTTCCTTAATCATATGTTTTTTAAATATGGACATAACATCATTTCATTAATAAATATATTATAACCATATATACGTAACTCCAATTAATCTGGATATTTTCTAGAATAAACTAGACAAAATTTGCAAACAAACTCAACTATAATCATCTCAATCGGACTTCTGGATCTCGAGATATTAATAAAACAAAATTATTGAACACAAGATTAACTAAAATTCATTAAACCCTAATTAATTAATAACACAAGATCGCACAAATCTTCAATAAATTTTACTTTTATTTCTAATATTGCACTTACAAAATTTACATAAGAAACTCTCTCAAATTTCTATGTATAAATCTCTAACATCTTACCCTATATTTATAAAAAAAAGCAAAGGAAAAGACCTAAATACCTTGAGATTTCGTAACTTATTTTTAGCCATTGACGCTCTAGATTATGCCACATCACCAGTTATATAAAAGGCTATAAAGTCCAAATTGTATCTGTAGATAATCTGACTCGGATACTATTCCAGCACCTTTGCACCTATCAAAACATACCATGTTACCTTCGGATCTCTTGTGGCAGTGCACGCCCCCGTCCGCACGTGACACGTCGCCTTGTTTCGGTCCCACCTGTCAATCGTAGCGTCTCCGTCGTGCCCATGCTCGCACTCGCTAACAGGCCTAGCCCACCTATGAGTCGTAGCGCCTTCCCACGTCACACCCATTCTCGCGCTCACACCCATGCTCGCTAATATGACTGGCACACATGTTAGCCACACCGTTGCCGCCGCACGCGCTCGCGCCCACTAACAAACCGGTCTCACCTGTCAGCCTCACCACTATCGTTGGGTTATCGCCACACTGCGGCCTACTGGGCTGTCTCCGCACACTGTCGCTACTGGGTCATGCCCATTACTATCGGGTCATCAAAATTTTAGCCCGTTACTCTTGCAAATTCAACAAATTATTTTCTCAATTTTCGTTCGACTTTACTCCAAATTTTTTCAATAATTTTTTGTTTGTTTCCCAAATTTAATTACTACAGATAAATAAACAAAAAATGGCATAGATTTTTTCAACCTGACCTATATCAACATACACACACTAACCATATATTTTTCATAAATAATTTTAAATATAATCAAATTAAATAATACTAATTTTAATATAAATTATTTTATCAATTATGCTTAAACCAATTTATTATTATTATTATTATTTAACAGTTGGTAACATTAGTCGACGTGGATATATCTCTCATGGTGGCTGTGGACTTAATGTAAGTGATTCGATGTCCATCTAAATGGTAATTGTATTTATACCGGTTAACCCATTTTTAAGTAAAACTCAAAACAACCTATCCTAACACACAGGCAGTATAGTCCTTATCTTAGAGAGTCCTTATCTCCATCCTACCCATATTAATGTTCATATTTGATTGATTCTAGTACGTGATATTTTCGACATGTATTTATAGTGTATGTCATATCTAATACTCTGTACGACTATTTTACATATATTTAGAAAGTGGTAAGCTCATAGAAATGACTAGTGAATATCTCCAAAACTTCAGGTATGGAAAATTAAAATTCTCCTTGCTTGAATTTCTAACAACCTTGAAAGTCTTAGACTCACAGTATGCAAAATTATATAGAAGTGCTATCGCCATGGGTATATTTTTAATTTTTTTTCTAAAAAATGGTATATTCCTAAAAAATCGTGACAAAAAAGTATATTTTGAAAAAAAAATTATGTGTTTCACTGACTGACTATGCAGGTATTTTATCGTAATTGATGATATATGGAGTGAAAAAGTATGGAAATCTATCAAATATGCGCTTCCCCACAATGATTGTCGAAGCCGAGTAATTACAACTACACGTATTAATGATGTAGCAAAATCTTGTTGCTTTCCATACGAAGACTATGTCTACTCTATTATGCCCCTTAATAATGATGATTCCAAGAGATTATTCTTTAAAAGAGCATTTGGTCTTCGCGATGAGTGTTCTCAAGAGCTGAAAGAAGTCGCGACGAAATATTGAAGAAATGTGGTGGTTTGCCACTGGCTATAGTCAATATAGCTAGCCTATTATCAATCAAAATAGCCACTCAGCAGGAATGGAAGAGAGTGTTCGAATCGATTGGGAGTGCCCTCGCACAAGACCATGAACTAGAAATGGTGAAAAGGGTACTGTTTGTTAGTTACTGTGACTTACCTCATCATTTGAAGATTTGCTTATTATACCTTTCTGTGTTTCCAGAAGATCATATAATCAGTAGGAAACGTTTAGTATCGAGGTGGATCGCAGAAGGATTCATTAGTGGGAAAAACAGGCAAGATTTTGAAGTAGGAGAAAGCTACTTTAATGAGCTCATTAACAGGAATATGATCCAGTTAGTGCGAATGGACTACAGTGGTAAAGGAATCAGCTATCGTGTCCATGATATCATGCTAGATCTTCTCATATCCTTGTCAATCGAAGAAAACTTTGTCACCATAGTAAACAACCAAAAGTCGAGAAAAGGTTCGTCTTATCTCCCTTCAAGGTAAACTACTCAGATCAGAACGCATGGATGGATAACATCGACTCTTCTCATGTCCGGCCCCTCAGTGTGTTTGGTGATTGTGAGAAGCTACCACCATTAATGGGACCTCAAACTTTACGGGTATTAGATCTAGAAGATTGCTCTCCACTGGAGGACAATGCACGTATTGAGGACATTGTGAGTTTCTACCAACTACGATATTTGTCTAGGATCATTCAACAATGTCCCGAAGCAAATTGGGAAGCTACAACTACTGCAAATGCTAGATTTGAGTGATGTAAATGTAGCAGAATTACCTGCGACCATTGTAGAACTCCACCAACTGGTGCAGCTGTTCGTGACATGGGATGTAAAATTGACAGATGGGATCATCAACTTGAGGGCTCTTCAGGAGCTTAGGTGGTTCAATTGCAGTAGAAACTCACTAAACGTCGTGCTGGAGCTTGGAAATATAACATAGCTCAAGGAGATCTGGATAGACTGGGGTCATCATTGTGCAATTGGTGATGAGCAGAAATGCAAGAAATCTTTGTCAACTTCACTATGCAAGCTAGGAGAGAACAAGCTCCAGGCTCTAAGAACTATGGATTTTTCATGGGACTATGATGGTGCAGATTTCTTGGTCGAGTCATAGTGCCCTCCGTGGCATGTCCAAATTCTTCAGATGTTAAGTGGGTTCCGTTTTCAAAGGATTCCCAACTGTATATCCTCATTCTCTGCCCTCATTGACTTAGAAATCTATGTGGATGAAGTGCAAGATGAAGATCTAGAGCCACTCAAAGCCTTGCCAGTCTTGGTACATCTCAGACTAAGACTAGAAAGATCCAATTATAAAAAGCTCAGCATCAGCAATGGCGGGTTCCAGTGTCTTAAGACAATTCGGTTTTTCACTTCTGTTTGCTGAATTGGACAGACCACTGGCCTGGACTGTATATATATAGACACGACCCTCTCGTATACGTTCGGAGGATTTATAGTCACTGTACACTTTCTACATAGTATTAGAGCAAGTCTAGACATCTCGGCGCGCTAGCTTCTTCCTCCGGCGAACCGATCCTTTTCTCCTCGTCATCGACGTCTTTTTCCCGTCGCCGACTCTCTTCCCGATACTCCCCTCGCTCTCTCGTCTCCATTTCTTCTTCTCCCTATCTCTCCCACAGTCACCTTTTCTCCGCGCGACCAGGCGACGGTCTCGATCCGCCTCCTCGTCCCTCCTCGCACCCGTCTCCGCTCTTTCTCTTGTTTCGTGCATCTCTCCTTCTCTGACGCCGGCGCACCTCCACGCTCGTCGTCTCCATCGGCTGGAAACCTCCCTCGGTTCTCGCCCTTTCCGACACGCTCAACGACTCTCGGACGCGAACCTTCTCCCCTCACGTCCGAGCCAGTCTAACGTGTCCACGTGTCCATGGACACGAATCCCTGCCTCCCGGACGCGAACATATTCTCTTCGCGTCCGGCCACTCCCTGCCTTTTTCGCGTCCGCCCCACTCCTTGGCCTCCACGAGTCCACGGACGTGAATCTTCTCTTTACGGACGTGAATCCTCGCACTTTCGTGACCCAACCACTCTCTAACCCACCTACTCTGTCCTCACCTACTCCGCTGCCTACTCCCCATCGGCCAACCACTCCTCATCGGCTGGCCACTCCTCACCTACTCCGCTGACTACTCCTCATTGGCTGGCCACTCCTTACCTACTCCGCTGCATACTCCCCATCGGCCAACCACTCCTCATCGGCTGGCCACTCCTCACCTACTCCGCTGCCCACTTCCCATCGGCTTCTCACATCCTTGATCGCCCGATCTGTCCTCTCATCGGCTTCCCCCTCCTATCGGCTTCTTTCTCCTATCGGCTCTTTGCTCCCATTCTCCCGTCATGGCCACCGAGTCCGCCCTCAACTCTGGCACTCTCTCAATCGCCGAATCTGCTCCGACCCTCGGTGCCTCAGACCACACCTCGGGCACCACCTCGCCGATCTTCTCTCCTCCCTACGCTGCTGTGAACGTGAAATCTCACGTTCCTATCTCCCTTGACCTTAACGCCAATTATTCCAAGTGGGTTTTCTTCTTCAAATCCCTCGAAAATTTGGCCTCCGGTCCCATATTGATGGCTCCGCTCCACCTCGCCCCGATGATCCTCAGTGGGACATCGCCTAGTGCTACGTGCGCAACTGGCTGCTCGGATCAGTCGACGACTCTGTCCTCGACCTAGCCATGGACGATACCGACCCCACCGCCCGGGACCTCTGGGTGGCCATCGAGCGAATCTTCCTGGCCAACAAGCAGCCTCGTGCCATCTTCCTCCTCAACGAGTTCCACTCCATGGTACAATGCAACTCCTCTGTCTCCTCGTACTGTCAGCGCCTTAAAGTTAAGGCTGCTGCTCTCCGGGATATCGGTCACTCTGTGGCTGACTCTCAACTTGTCCTCGCCCTTCTGCGAGGCTTCAATCCCCGCTTCTCCAATATCGCCAATGATATCGCAAACGCCACACCTCTTCCATCGTTCGCCCGGGCTCATGACATGCTAGTTCTTAAAGAACTCCGTCTGGTCAATGATGAGAAGACAGTGGCCCACACCGCTCTTCTTGCCGCAGCCGATAATGGCTGCCAAGCTTCTTGCGCTGCCCCTTCCTCCTGCGGTCCTAGTGGCCATGGCTCCGGCCACAGCAACACAGCCCACACCGGGAAAGGCAAGGGCAAAGGCAAAGGTAGGACCTGGCAGGGTCCGACGCCACCACGACCTACCTCGGTCCCTACCCACCCTGCCGGTCCCATAGGTCCATGGCTCTGCTACAACCCCTGGGCGCCCTAGCCCCAGCCACGCAGCCCCATCGGCTGGCAACCCGGAGTTCTCGGCGCCCATCCCCAGGCTCACCTGGCATCGGCTCCCATTCTGCCGCCTCAGCCGATGCTACCGATCCCAACCACCCAGTCGGTTCCCTCCTGGAACCAGATTGGCCTCGTCGCTGCCCTCAACCAGATGACGCTCCAACCACAGCACCCTTGGGTGCTGGACTCTGGGGCGTCTTCACACATGGCGTCATCAGCCGGTATACTTTGCTTCTGTCACCCCTCTGCCTCCCCTTTTGTCACCATCGGCAATGGTCACTCTCTTCCTGTCCAATGCCGCGGTGACTCCTCTCTGTCTACATCCACCACTAACCTCCCCCTACGCAATGTTCTTATCGTCCCTTCTCTCATTCACAATCTTATATCTGTTCGCCAATTCACACGAGACAACCACTGCTCCATTGAATTTGACGCGTCTGGTTTCTCTGTGAAGGATATCCCAACCGGGCGACAGATCCTTCGCTGCAATAGTGGCGGCGACCTCTACACCATTCCCGCTGCGCCGTCCACCCCACACGCCAGTGTCACCCTCTCCACCAACCTTTGGCACCTTCGCCTCGGCCACCCCGGCCCCAACGCTGTCGCCACCCTCCGTCACAGCGCCTCCATCTGATGTACTCACAGCAGCTCCACAGTTTGGCACTCATGTCAACTTGGTAAACATGTGCGTCTGCCCTTTTCTAGTTCTCTCTCCTGTACCTCGTGTCTATTTGAACTTATACATTGTGATGTATGGATGTCCCCAGTTAAAAGTGTCTCCGGTAATCAGTATTATCTCGCTATACTTGACGATTACACACACTATTGCTAGACCTTCCCGCTCATCCACAAATCCGAGGTCGCCTCTCACCTCACTCACTTCGTCACGTACGTATCCACTCAGTTCAACCTCCCCATCAAGGCTTTACAAGCCGATAACGGTACGGAATTCGTCAACCATACCGTTACAAACCTCCTCACCTCGCAGGGCATCCATCTCCGGCTCTCCTGCCCCTATACCTCTCCTCAGAACGACAAAGCCGACTACCTCCTTCGCACCCTCAACAACATCAGTCGCACCATGCTACTTCACGCCCATCTACCCGCCACTTATTGGGCTGAAGCTCTGGCTACTGTGACGTACCTTCTCAATCGGCCCTACGCCCTTCTCTACCGCACGGCGCCCGACTACTCCCACCTTCGTGTTTTCGGGTGCCTCTGCTACCCAAATCTCACCGCCACAGCTTCCCACAAACTCGCTCCCCGCTCCACCGCCTGTATTCTCCTCGGCTATTCCACCTCTCACAAGGGATATCGATGCCTCGACCTTTCCACCCGACGGGTCCTCGTCTCTCGTCACGTCATTTTTGACGAGACATGTTTTTCCTTCGGTCTCCTTCATCCGAGATCCTCCTCTAGTGATCTCGACTTCCTCCTCACCAACACAGTGCCGATTAGGTCTCCCCCACTGCCCTCTCCATCGGCCCCCTCATCGGCCGCTGCTGAGGATTTACCCGTCACATATCCCACCACTACTCGGTCCGATGTCCCCACCATCGGACCCACCTTTATCGGTCGATACCGATCCTATTTATCCTTCAGCCGATACCGTTCCCTCTCCATCGGACAACCCACTTCCATCGGCTCCCCCTACCCTATCGGCTCCCCCCATCCTATCGGCTGATCCATCTCTATCGGACCGATCGGAATACTCGGCCCACCCGACCTCATCGGCTTAGGCCGATCTAATTCCTCCTTTTCCTCTTGTCTACAGTCCCCGACTCGGAGCCGATGACGCCCCCACCCGACCAGTTCTTCCTATTACTCCCGCAACCCCATCGGCTCCAGTTCCCTCCACCTCTTATATGGTCACCCGCTCCCAGATCGGGTCTCTCCGCCCCACCAAGCGCTACGGGCTCTCCGTCGTCCACAGCTCCATCTTACCCATCCCGGTGACATCTCGCTCCGTCCTGGCCGACCCTCAGTGACATGCGGCCATGGCCGACGAGTACAAGGCCGTAATGGACAACGATACCTGGCGCCTTGTCCCCCGTCCTCCCGGTACCAACATTGTGACCGATAAGTGGATTTTCAAACACAAATTTCACGCCGATGGCTCCCTTGCCTATCACAAGGCTCGCTGGATAGTCCGGGGTTTCTCCCAACAACCCGGTGTCGACTACGACAAGACCTTCAGTCCCGTTGTTAAACCCGCCACCATCCGAGTCGTCCTCACCTTGGTTGCCTCTCGCTCCTGGCCGATCCATCAACTAGACGTGAAGAACGCCTTTTCTTCATGGCCACCTGATGGAAACAGTCTACTGCCAGCAGCCCCTAGGTTTCGTCAACCCTTCTCGGCCCGATGACGTCTATCTCCTTCAACGCTCTCTCTACGGCCTCAAACAAGCCCCTCGTACCTGTTACCAACGCTTTACTGTCTATCTTCGACACATCGGCTTCGTGGCCTCTGCGTCCGATAGTTCCCTGTTCACTTTCCATATCGGCTACGCCACTGCCTATCTACTTCTCTATGTCGATGACATTGTCGTCACAGCGTCTTCGACATCTCTCCTCGACCAGATCATGGCCCGACTCCACTCTGAGTTCGTCATGATCGATCTTGGTCCTCTCCACCATTTCCTTGGCATCTGCGTAACCCGTTCCATCCACAGGCTCTTCCTTTCTCAACGCCAGTACGCCATCGACCTCCTCCAGCGTGCGGGCATGGCCGACTGTCACCCCACGGCCACCCCAGTCGACACTCGAGCCAAACTCTCAGCCGCCAATGGTGCCCTCGTTGCCGATCCCTCTCACTATCAGAGTCTTGCTAGGGCTCTCCAATACCTCACACTCACCCGACCCGACCTCACGTACGCTGTCCAGCAAGTGTGCCTCTTCATGCACACTCCGCGCGAATCTCACCTCGCGCTACTCAAGCGCATCCTACGCTATGTGAAGGGCACCCTCTCCAGCGGGCTGCATCTCAGCTCCAGCCCCATCGACTCCCTCACCGCGTACTCCGACGCAGACTGGACAGGCTGTCCCGACTCTCAACGTTCTACGTCCGACTACTGTGTCTACCTCGGTGACACTCTCGTATCCTAGTCCTCAAAACGCCAGACTACAGTGTCCCGCTCCAGCGCTAAAGCCGAGTACCGCGCTGTCGCTGAGTGCTACTGGCTTCGTTAACTTCTCTAGGAGCTCCGTGCACCCCTCTCCACCGCGACCGTCGTCTACTGCGACAATGTCAGTGCCGTTTACATGACCGCCAACCCGGTCCATCACCGACGCACCAAGCACATCGAGATCGATATTCATTTTGTCCGTGATAAGATTGCATTAGGATAGGTCCGGGTACTCTATGTACCATCGGCATATCAGTTTGCCGATATAATGACCAAAGGCCTGCCCACGTCTTTATTCACCAGTTTTCGATCCAGTCTCTACGTCCGTTTCCCTCCCGCTGTGACTGCGAGAGTGTTAAACAGATCATTGGTCTGGACTGTATATATATATAGACCCAACCTCCTCGTATACGCTCGAAGTATAGTCACTGTACTACAGTGTCTAACCTTTGAAAGCTTCCGAACCACCCCTCGCTTGGAATCAAGAGATTTTGGGATGAAAAGATGGTTAAAGATGAGGAGCAAACATAGAGTAACCAGTAATGTTCGCCATGTAGCATGCATGCTGCAGATCGATGCAAAGCAAGATGGTACATATATACAATCATCGATGATGACTGATTGACTGGTGGTCCTATACAACATCTAAGGCTCTGTTTCTTGACAAGGCGCCAGTGCAGTACTTGCCAGGTTTCCCTGTTCTACTGTAAAAGCATTTGAAGGGTACAGGTACTGTATTTATTTATTAATCTTAGAAAGCAATTCCCCATACCCAACCATGCATCCAACTTCGAAACCTACAATATTTTGAATAGGGATACCAAAGCAGGATACAGTTTGTTTTATGGTTTTCAATTGAATTTCTTGCATGGAAGGAGCGAAATGTGCGTGCATTCGAGAACAAGGCATCGCCTATTCAGGGCAGGGGTGGACACTCGGTTTAATCGGTTTGGAATCTTCGGATTTTTAATAGATCGACTTGTGACATATAGAAAAACACAGACCAAGCCAAAAAAAACCAAGAAAAATCGGTTCCGTTTTTACCGAAGTTGGAGAAAATCTCAATCTCAACTTTCTGATACCTGCACAACCAGATCAGCATCGAGCACTCGCCAATCCCCAACTCCAAGCGACTTACTCAGGGTGTGCTCAAACTTGTCTTGTAGGAGCTCGGAATTCAAAACGTTTCTGCGAGATGTAATCCTGTAACCCTTTTGATTTGCTGGTCGCCTGCGGGCACCAAACCCCCTTTGTAAACAACTGTTTAGTCCTCTCTCTAATGGAACGACATGCAAGTCTTCTGCGTGTTAAAAAAAATAAATACATTGCATCCATTTGCGCTATAAGTTTGTCGGCACACTTTGCTCCTCAATCAGTCAGATTTTCAGCCGCTCCATTGTGCCGACGGCTTTGTTTCAATTTCCCTGATGCGCGTGCACTGCCGGCCAAACCAACGGAACCATCAGTACTTAACTTTGATTCTATCTACGTAGTCTTCGCTTGGAAATTACAATGTAAAATACATATGGAAATACTGACCTTTTTATGGAAAAATGTGGTACCATAAATATAGGTAATTCTTTATTTTAGTTGTGCGCTCGTTAATCTTGCTCGCTCGTTTTCTCATCCAAAGGTCAAAAATTCATGTGATTTAGGGGAGAAAAAAATGTTTCAAATGATGGATCGGTAGTCGCATATTGCATTCTTTGCTCCTAGGCTTGTGTCCGCCGGACGGGAACTTTTGGCGGCCGCGCTGGTGTCCCAAGTGCTGGTCTGCGATTACTGCCCGTACTGGTACCAGCAACCGAGGGCAGTAGGGCATGCAGGTAGCACAGCCCATCTAAAACAGGCCTGGCCTAACCTGTTTTGTTTCCTTCTGGCTGTCTAGTGAAAAAGATTACTTGGCCTCGAGTTTAATTTATATTCCTTAACCATAAAACTCGGTGTAGAAACTTCGAATTTTTAGCTAGCATGACATCTACGTAACATTAAAAAAAACATCAATAAAGCTCATATGTCATTTAACCCATCTTCTTCCTCCAGCTCTCCCCCTCCTTGCCCCTCTCTCCTACTCCCTCCACGACGGTCCTCCATGCCAGCACTAGCACTAAGTCTCCGAAACAACCGCATTAGCAGGATCCCAGCACAAATTGGGAAGCTACAACTTTCACACACACTCGACCTCAGAGGTACCCGAATAAAAGAATTGCCAGAGACTGTAACTCAACTACGGCAATTGGTTCACCTGCTGTTGGGGCGCTTCGGTGTAAAAATGCCAAATGGGATCAGCAACATGAAGTCTCTTGAGGAGCTAGTGGTGCTTGATGGCAGCAAGAGCTCCATGGATGCTGTGGTTGAGTTAGGTAGTTTAACCAATTTGAAGGTACTTCCTATATATTGGCATCCTAATGGTGAAATTCACAATGAACGAAACTACACGAAATCAATTATCTTATCACTCTGCAAGATAGGAGAGAAAAACCTCCAATCCCTTCACATCACATATGGCTACAGTCTTTTACTAGATTTCTTGGTTGATTCATGGCACCCTCCTCCATGTCATCTTGAGATATTTCGAATAGTTTCTCACTTTTATTTTCCTAGGCTTCCTAATTGGATTTCTTCCCTCTCTGAGATCACCTCAATAGAAATGACTGTAAAACAACTTGGAGTGGAAGATATGCAGGTGTTACAAAACATGCCTGCGTTGCTATCTCTGAAACTTTACCTTGAGGACTCCCGGCAAGAAACACTTGCCATTAGTCGTTCTGGATTCCAATCTTTAAAGTTGTTCTATTTCTATCCAGTGAATGGTGAGCTTGGTTTGATGTTTTGAAAAAACAAAAAGGATGGATTGGGTTTGATGTTTGAAGGAGGAGCAACTCCAAAGCTCCAGCGGCTTGAGTTTCGATATTGTGAGCATGATACAATATATGCATATGGCATTGGTTTTGATTTCGGTATCAAGCAACTTACCTCCCTCAAGCATCTCGGTGTGAGCATTTATTGCAGAGGTGCAAGCAATTGGGAGGTCGAGGCTGCTGAGTCTTCAATTAGGAATGAAGTATATCTTCTTCCCAACCATCCAACACTTGAAATGTATAGACTGTCAGAACATGAAATGGTGAAAGATGAGGGGGAATCGGATGATGACACTGGATATGATGGTGATGAGCACAGTATGGATCAAAGAGATGGAACCAAACAAATGAAATATTTCCAGCAACGACTAAGGTATGATGTCCATAATTTGTATATAACTTATTCTTCTTAAATTGAGCTGACTGTAGTTTGTTAATTCATATCAACACTAACGTTAATTTGTGTATATCCTTAGTTTCGGTTTACAGTTGTAAGCTGTTGTCAAGGATTTAAGCCTGGTCAATTAGTGAACAGAACAAACATCCTGTAATCCACGCAGCCAAGCAAATCTTATTGACACCCTATCTTTATGTTCCCACCCTGACCATCCAACATATTCCATTTTATATTTTCATATTTTCCTCAAGGAAGAAATGTATAGTGAATTGTAAAATTAATTATTTCTCGGCATTGTGACTCGATAGAACTCAAAGAACTGAGTCTATCACCATGTCAGACAGCAAAAGCCACATACTCCTGTCAAGGTAAAGTGGGTGGTTTCATATCGAATGAAGCATTTGTATGTATGAACTAATGATTCTATCATGCTAATTTCAAACCAAAATTCACGCAGACATGGAAAGAGTTATAGGTATTCATTGGTTAATGCCTGCAAATGCAACGCCTCTCATTATTTCTGAGCACGTATCTTCCTAGCATCATTCTTCACAAAAAAGAAAAAAACACTGCTACACCCTAGGCCACAATATAGACGATTACCTACAGATCTGCGGTTGCTTCGTTCTCACATTGACACTCATAAAAAAACCGACAGAGCCTGAATTCATAGGTCTCCTATTAAGCAATAATTTTCCACCATCTAGGCAAATCAGCTGTGAATGTGGCGAATTTCCTATAGTGTTGTTCGGATGAGTAGAGCCTCCATCGATGGATAGATTTTTGCAAACGGCGCAAGGGAGCAGACGACTTACACTCTGAACCGCACGCTGGAGCAGTCACCATTCCGCCGGGAAGAGGGGGCCGGCCTCCCGCGTGGGCCGCAGCTGCTTCGCCGGCGCCGGAGACGGTGGGGAGCGCCTCGGCTGCGAGCATCTCTCGTGCAAGCGAAGCGAGGAGAGAGCGGTGGGAGCCTGAGAGAGAGAGAGAGGCCTGGAGTGGCCAAGTGGGACATGTGGGCCGCATGTGTGCTGGTCTTCTAGAAGGGCCCAGTTGTGGACTGTATGCTGGAGCCCACGTGCCAGTGGGCTTGTGGGGCAGCATGGTCGTTGGGCGGGACTCGATTTGTAAAGCCAGGCCAACAACTCCGAATATCTGGGCTCATCCCGTATTATTCATTCAGGTCCAATACATAAAAAAATAAAAACGGAAAAACCCCTTGCATCTTCGGTGCTTCTTCGGAATGCATAAATGCAAAAACGCACGAACAGGAAAACTGCAGAAATACGGCGGTATTGTATATGAAAAACATAATATTAAAAATATAGAAAAAATATGACACATGTTTGGAACAAGCAAAACATTCGATTTTTACTATTTGAGTATAAAATATAGTTTTTATTGCTTGATGAGTATTTTAAAAAATATATACATGCTCATATGAAGTCACATGCATCGATTTGTCTTGGAATTCTCAACGAAAGAAGTCCCAATGAATATCAAACTTCCTTTAAAATTCCTATGAAATCATGGGTGAATGAAAAAAAATTCCTCTAATCTTCCTATGTCAAATTGCTCCAATCCAAATGGCTGAATAGTACTCAAATCCTATCGAAATTGAATCCTCTAATTTTCCTCTAAAATTCCTACAATCCAAGTAGGCCTCAAAATGCATCGTGTAATTACTGCTGCCAGCCTCGCCGGAGCCAGCTCATGGACAGGCCAGACGGCTGCTCGGGCTTGACGGCCGCGTATGCCACGGCCGGCTGCCAGAAATCACCATGAACATATAGGTGGAAGCTATCAGATGATTCCCTGCAGCACGGCAGAAATACCGGCGACGATGCAGCAACCCGTCCACAGCTTAGTACTAATAACCCAGACCTTTTTTTCTGAAGTCTTAATACAGGGAACTGAAGGAACGTAGTAGTGGCGTGTTAATTGGAGTAAATGCAGGCAGTGTCGGTGATCGATCGATCGACCAATCAGTCGACACTCAGCCTGAGCGGGCGGCCGCCCATCCAGATTATTGCTGATTGCATAAGCGCGTGGGCGGGCGGAGGAAGACGACTCCGCCGCGCTGCATTCCGATGCGCGGCTGTGACCACCCGACGCCACGACCACAATTATCGCCTGCTTTCCTCCTTGTCCCCTTGCGGCGGCCTAGCTAGCTCTCCAGGAGAGAGACCCTCACCGACCCCAGTCACCGTTACACTGCTCCTGATCGATTAATTAAATCGATAACCTTGGAAGCTGAGGTCATTAGGGTTTGGGATTATTCATCATGCTCATCAGCTTTTGTCGTGATGTTAGTGTCAGATACAGTGTACATACTCTCTCTGCAAGCAGCCCAGTGGCTCAGGAGAGGCAGCAGCAACGCGAGTGTCGTGGAGCTTTCACGAGTTATGAGTGGATTCTCTAACCATCTGTACTGCAACCACATTTGCTTTGCCCTCTCACAATATTTATCTGCCTGATCAGTGCTCCAAGAGCAGAGCACATCTACGTGCTATACGTAGAAATAAAGTAGAGAAATAGCAGGGAACTCTATGAAGTCTTCCATATATATATATATATATATAGCCCATGGCTAATAATAATTATGACCCTAGAAATATAACATCTAAAGTATACATATCTAACATCATCTACAGTCACAGTGAAAGTTTTACGAACGCATAGACTAGACCGAAAATTAATAAACAATTAAACAGATAGGCCCTTTATCATGATATCGGTAAACTGATGTGAGGATGGTACATATAGAATATGAACTTTACTAAGTACGACCTTCTCACAAATAGAGTGGATGTCAATCTCAACATGCTTAGTCCGATAATGATGAATGGGGTTAGTTGTCATATATACAGCACTAACGTTGTCACAGAAGATAACGGTGGTGGAAGATAGTGATAGATAAAGCTCCTGGAGAAGTTGGCACAACCAACAGCATTCAGCAACAATATGGGCGACTGCATGATGCTCTGCTTCAACACTAGAGCGAGAGATAGTGTTCTGACACTTGGATAACCAAGATACCAAGTTGTCACCAAGATAGATGCAGTAGTTGGTCATGGAGCAGTGGGTGTCATGACACCCTGTCTAGTCCACATCGGAGTATGCCGTGAGAAACTGGATAAAACCAGTGCCAATGTGTAGACTGGCCGAGAGAGTACCCTTGATATAGTGGAGAATATGTTTGACAAGAGCAAGATGCAGCTCCTAGAGGTCATGCATGAAGAGGCATACTTCTGGACCACATAGGTTAGGTCGGGGTGGATAAGAGTAAGATACTAAAGCACCCCAACGAGGCTGTGGTATTTAGACGGGTTGACGACTGAGACACCATTTGTAGTTGAGATTTTGGACTTGGAATCCATAGGTGTCATGACGGGGTGGCACTCAGACATGCCAGCATGCTGGAGAAGCTCAACAGCGTATTAGCGTTGCGAGAGAAACAATCCATCAGAGAAGCACGTCACGGAGATGCCGAGGAAGTGATGGAGCACGCCAAGGTCAGTCATCGCGAACTTCGAGCTTAGGTGTGTGGTGATGGAACATAGGAGAGTCGGTGAAGAGGCTATCAGGACGATGTCATCGACGTAAAGTAGCAAATAAGCGATTTTGTCTTGATCTTTATAAATAAAGAGAGACATATCATTGGCAGAGGGTGTGAAGTCGAGGTAGCGAAGATACATAGCAAAGTGTTGGTGCCATGCACAAGAAGCTTGCTTCAGTCCGTAGAAAGATTTCTACAACAAACAGACATGATCAAGTGCATAGGGATCGATGAAGCCAGGAGGCTATTGACAGTAAACAGTCTCGTCAAGAGTACCATGAAGGAAAGCATTCTTGACATTGAGTTGGTCAATCAGCCATGATTGTGAGGTGGCAATGCTGAGGACAACGTGAATTATGGCCAGATTGACAACTGGGTTGAATGTCTCATTGTAGTCCATACCGTATTGCTATGAGAAGTCATGAACGACCCAATGAGCCTTATGGCGGGCAAGAGACCCGTCGGCATGAAACTTATGTTCATAGATCCACTTGCTGGTGATCACATTGGTGTGAGGAGGCTAAGAAATGAGGTGCCAGGTGTTGTTATTGATAAAGGCCTGATACTCATCGGCCATGGGCGCACGCCACTACGGATCAGCCAAAGCACTGTGATAGGAGGCAGGTAGAGGTGAAGCAACAGCGGTGGTGATGAAAGCGCCACAATAGTCGACGGGCTGGATAGCGCCTGTCTGCAACTATGTCACAACTTGTCCTATGACTAGATTAGTGGAAGAAACAATGGGTGGTGGTGGCGGCCCGAGTGATTCCTAAGGCACTGAGGTTGTCAATGACGAATTGGGAGTCGTGACTGCTGGTCGCAATGAAGTTGCCAAAGGTATGGTGGAGGTACCGCATCGCTCGTAGACATGGCCAAATCGACCGCGGGGCGGTGATGGAAAGGATGATGAAGTGGGTGTACCACAGGTGATGTTGGTGGGATTACTTGAGGGAAATGAGCCAGACGAGGGCACGAGACCATGTCCATTGGGCGTAGTAGGTATGATACCTGTGAAGGATAGTGTGACTGTGTCGCTGTCATCTATAAGGAAATTGAGTGAGGTTGGGTTAGAGGAAGCTGCAGAGTTAGTAAAGAAAGGAAATAATAGCTCATCAAAGATAATATGGTAGGAAATGATGATACGGCAAGAGGAGAGATTAAGGCAATGATAACCTTTGTGGGTAGAAGGGTAACCAAGGAAGACACATGCAGTGGATCGTGGAGTGAGTTTATGAGCAGAGATGACACTAAGATTTGGATAGCAGAGACATTCGAAAGCATAGAGATGGGACAAGTCAGGTTATTGACCATAGAGACGAGAAAAGGGAATCTCATTGTTTATGGCAGAGTAGGGTTGGCGATTAAGGAGATAAGTTGTTGCGGCGAGAGCTTTGGTCCAATATACAGAAGCCATGGAAGAGTAGAGAAGAAGGGTGCACACAATATTATTGATTGTGCATAAGATACGTTCAGCCTTGCTGTTCTGAGCCAATGTGTAGGGACAGGAAAGACATAGCAGAGTGTCGTTAGGTGCGAGGAAGTTAGTAGTGGCATGATTCACAAATTCAGTACCATTGTTTGCTTGAAGGCACTTGATGGAGAGGGCAAACTGTGTACGAATAAAGGCGTAAAAATGCATAAGGTGCTGATGGACATCGGATTTATGTTGTAGAGGAAAAGTCTAGCAGTAATGGGTATAATCATCGAGGATAGCCAAATAGTAAGATTTGCCAGAAATACTTGAAACGGGGGACGTCCATACATCGCAGTATAGTAGTTCGAATGGAGCAGATGTACATGATGATGAACTAGAGAAGGGTAGACGAACGTGTTTGCCAAGTTGACAAGCATAACAAATACGTGTGGTAATTTTATTATATGGAGCAATTTGCTTGAGACTAGCTTGAACCAAGGCAAGTATGCCATAGGTTAGGAAGGTTGGAGCTGGTGATGTAGGCATGAGTGGTGTGGGTGGTAGGTGAGAAGGTGTAGAGATCACCAAAGCTATTACAACAAAGCATCACCCGACTGGTCCGAAGGTCCTTAATGGAAAAACCAAAAGCGTCAAATTTAATAGCACAGTGATTGTCACGAGTGAATTGATAAACAGAAAGAAGGTTACAAATGAGGGAAGAAACCACAAGAACATTTGTTAAAGTATAATTAGATGAAAGAGTTACGAGACGAGAGTTGCCCTGGCAAGTGACGGCAAGAGAGCTGCCATCACCGACCATGACAAAGGAAGTGGAAGATGGACAGCGAGAAAGAATGATACCATTGTGGCTACTCATATGGTGTGTGGCTCTGGTGTCCATGACCCAGGGAGCGGAACCTTGGTTCACAGCTAGCTGATTGAGGGTAGCCACTAAACTAGAAGAATCCCACTGCAGGGAGGGTTGCTGCTACACCGATGATGATTGCTAAGTTGGAGCAAAGATATTCTGGGACTGGGAGGATTGGCTGAGGATTCCCGGAGCACTAGGACGACATGGGGCGTATTGTTGGCTACCACCAGGACTGAAAGAGAGCCAGGGGTCAGAGGGCTGTAGTGGTGGTTGTCGCCTACCGCCATACTGATATTGTCCATGATGCTATCCATGGCCGTGGCGCCTGCCACAATGAGTGAAATGGTTGCCTAGGAACCCACCATGGTCGCGATGTCCGCTGGCGCCTCTGGGCAATAGGGAAGGAGCAAGGGCGATGTTGCTAGTGCCGCTGGGAGAGCGATAGTCGCTTGGACCCTGAGGAGAAGAGCCAACGGCCATGAAAACAGTAGTGGCCTACAGCTTTTCTTCATTCGCAAGACGAAGTTCTTTAAGAACCAGTATGTTTCGAGTGATGGCAAAGGACGGGAGCACTGATTTGTTGGCAATGTCATTGCTAGTGCTAAAGAAGCAGGGATTAAGGCCGCGCAGAAGGTTGAGGATGAGCTGTGAATTGAAAACAACATGTCCAACATCTTGAAGAGCATCAGTAGCCTTCTTCATGCGCTCACAGTATTGATCGATGGTGGAATCAGCCTAAGTCATTGTGTGAAACAGCTCAGCGAGGAAGATAGCGCGAGGGGCTTTGTTGGCCTGGAATAGAGATGTAATTGCAACCTAGAGATCATGAACGGTCTGATTATTGTCCATGGCAAGGTCAAGAATTTCATTGGAGACCGAACCAAAAATCCAGCCAAGAACAGTGCAGTCCACTGAATCCCATTGTAGATCGGCAGGGTTGGGGTTGAGTGATCCGTCAACATGGCCACGAAGAAAGAACCTTCCACAGAGAGCAAGAAAGAATCCAGACCACTTGTTATAGTTAGAAGATCCCAAGTCCAGGGTGATGGGCACATGAGTCTTCGCATTGGCAGTGGCGTAAGCTAGGGAGGCCAGAGGCAGTATAGTTTGAGATGAGGGAGTACCACCGCTGGTCACTGAAGCAGTGGAGTGTGACGAAGAGGCCATGGTGGTAGAATCAAAGAGAAAGATATACGCAGATGAGCTATGCTTTGGTGGTGGAATAGAGAGGAAGAATCGTAAGTGTGGCAGATAAGAAGACGAGCGAACGCAGAAGAGGAAAGGACGTGACAATCATAGGCATGAGAGACAAGTAGACGTGGAAAAGGCGCCTGTCCGAGAGGGGGAAAGAAGGCAAAGCGACCAGAGAACGCAAAACGAGGAGAAGAGGAAGAGGCTGCGAAGGAACCGAGAGGAAACCCAAGCGGCGCGAGAGAGAAAACCAAGCGGAAACCCTAAGAGGAACAAGAGAGGAAACCCAAGAGGTTGTGGAGGAACCGAGAGGAAAAACCAAGCGACACGGGAGAAAGGAGTAGATTGGATGTGTACCTAGAATAGAGACTCACTGGGGCTAATGTCATGGCGGTGTGGAGATTCCAAGTGGTTGTGCTGTAGGTCCCAGTTGGTGATGACGAAGCGGTGTGGTGCGCAAGCGAAGAGAACGTTAGGGTCGTGAGTGGAGAAGCCGACGATGGAGCTACGAGAAATCCACGATGAGAGAGAGGAGTATGGAGGTGACGGAGAGGACGAGGATACGTTGGTAGAAGAGAAAAGGACAGAGGAAAAGAGAGGACAAGAAGAGTCTGGAGAAACGAGGCAAACGGGCGGATTCAGCGTTGGGTCGGGAAAACGATGCTTCCGTTATTGTTACTCTGGATGTCGTTGCTTGGACGCCGTCGCTCGGGTGAGAAACTCAAACGTTGTCACTCGGAAGGAGAAACTCGGACACCGTCGCTCGGATTGGAAGGAGAAACTCAAGCGCCGTCACTAATTGGATGAGACTGAAAGGAGAAAAGGACTTAGAAAGGAGGAAACCGTAAAGGAACCTAAAGCTCATATAGAAAGAAACTAAGGAAATAGTAGGAAACTCCACAACCACTTAAATTGAAGGTATATATATATATATATATATATATATATATATATATAGCGAGGGGCTCAAAACAATTGCACAATGAACCTCTAAAAATATACAAATCTATACATATCTAACAGGCCAAGATACGAGAAGTTGGAGGTGGTGACAGAAGTAGATTGTCATTATAGTGCCATTAACCACGACGTGTTTGATTAATTAGCTGGGATGACTGGTTGTATTTTGAGTCCAGGAGAAAAAGAAGGAAGAAGTAGATATGTAAAATGATATGAGTTATTAATTAATTATTTTAAACTTAAAAAATAAATTAGTATGATTTTTAAAAATAACTCTCCTACAGAACTTTTTAAAAAACTTAACTGTTTATAAAATATACACGTGAAACATAAGAAATTTCTTTTTCTATGCCCATGTATCTAACTCAGCCTAGTGGAGTTGTAGGATGCAATCTCTCGCTCTTTTTTATGGTCTCGGCGATCTTTTACCCGCGAAATGGTGGCGGTCAAATGTCAGCGAGCTGCAGCCAAATTATTGTTGAAGCAAGCCTTCCATCCTCGAGCATTTCAATCTACCAAAAAACAATAGCCTCCTAGAGCCCTAGTTCATCTATCCACTGTCCAACCAGCATCAACCTCGATCCTCCACAGAAACCTTCTTAATTAACCGTGTTGTTATATTAGCGTACAATCCAAGTCAGAGACACAAACTCATGGACTACTCTACTCAAAACAGGGTAACTGGGATCAAATTTCTTTAATGGCATTGTGCCACACCCTCGTGATCAAACCGGAGCCTCTCACTCACTCTCACGGGCAAACAGTTGGACGCGACGCGTGTCGTCGTGGTTGCAGGTGGCACACACGCATTCGCATCATTACTTGGGAGGGGGGCCAACCATGTCGATCGAGCCGGGGCCAAACGACGAGGAGGAGCTCGTGCAATGCCATTGCTAATCTGGTATTACCATTGCCATTGCTATTGCCCATTGCCATGCCATGCCATGCCATGCAAGACATGGAAAAGGTGACCTTGAGCCAACCCATTTATGCATCATCAAGTGATCAGTCCTAGCCAATAAATATCAGGGTCTTAAAAAATAATTCAGATTAGGGTAGCGATGTTGACGTCTAGAGGTGGGGCTTCAGTGACAGACAGTTTTTAATTCTACAACTTTAGAATTAACGTAGGTTTTTAATGAGCTATTGTCTTTAGAACTTCAGAATCAATGTATGGGCCTAGTTCTTTTTAGCTGAATGGATTATAGATTATCTAATTTATGATAATATTTAAGGGAAAAAACGAATAAATTTTGAAATGTTGTTTTCAAAAATATTTTAAAAACTTTTGTATAGAAAGTTTTTATAAAAATCACACAATTTAGAAACTTGGGTGTGACCATGGTAATCCATAACTTGTAAGAAGAAAAAAAATAGGATGAAGGATAAAAATCTCATCTAAAATGATTTTTCTCGGTGCTTTCGGTTACGTGTCTTCCACTTATAAGCCGCAAACCCGTAACCATAGAAATGCTTTCAAACGAGCCCTTTATTAATTGTTGATTAATTGATCCGATGATGATTTCGTTCGTCACCAGTGGCAGTAGTACTAGCGAGGATTGTTATTAGTATGCAGAAGTAGCAGTGGCAGTAATTGGGGGGTGATCCATCCACTGATGCTTGTAAAGTGCAACAAATGCGACTCAGCCAAACTAAATCTGGCGAGGTACAACTAAGGTGAGAGTACATGGAGTAATACCAGACAGCCAGGCATGGAGGCCGGCATGTCTCAAAGGCTTCCAACTTCCTGCCGGCCTTCCGTCAACACTGCGTTTTCAGTTTCAGTTCAGCTACCATTTTGTAGCAGCTGTATCTCCGGAGATGTGCCTACTCTTATCCATCTGATTAGTGCTATATCATCTATTTTCCTTTATGGTTTCTTACCAGAACAAAAAACAAACAACTTTTTTTAGTTAATTTTCAAACGAAGCAGGGATGTGTCATTGCGTTGTGTATTTACAGTTGCTGTAATTCTAAGTTCAGTTATTTTGCCCTAATTACTACCGCTGTTTTTTTTCCTCCATTCAGTGCTACTAGGGCACGCTTGCAAACAGAGGTCAGCTACTCTGATGGGGTCCCCTCTCCTCTCCGATTGCTCACTGTATCTTAGTCAGAGCTGCTTCTTAATCTGCGAGGCCATAACATCTCTGAATGATTGCTGCAAGCAGCCGGAGCTGGTGCCTACTGCCGAAGCTTCAGGGTGCCCGCCATGAATGTGTTGGAAGCAGAACACCACTAGAAAAACACTTCCAACGCAAGTTCCTGATCACAGTTAAAAAAGAAGATGCAAAATTAAATGAAGAATAGCAATTTTTTTTATTTGAATTCGTAAGACTTTTGGAAAAATGCTGGTAAGCTTTTCTGCATTTGCCAGTTATACAGAACAACATGCTGATCAAGGGCATCAGAACAAGCTAGGCTAGCTATCCCCAAGGATCTCGTGATACTTTGTGAAAGCAGAGGTCTTTTCCAGCTGAGAGCCACAAACCCTCTTTAATTCTAGATACACCAACAGCTCACCCCTACAATCATTAATCCTCATTACACACACTCATCTTTCAACGTTAATTTCCTAAATTGCATGCAAACAGAGTAATATCACTCGGATTATGCATATTGGCATGTGAACCGAAGACCATTTTTTTGCCAAAAGTCCACATGAACACCTCCATTTTTCAACAAAATTGTACATTAGAACGTTGCCACAGGAGATTTTTCTCCTCCAGGCTCCATAATTTCTTGATCCTTATGAAATAATATTGTGAATAATAATAACTTAACCCTCATTTTTGACACCATTGTGACATTATCCCTCTGTACTCAAACCAATCAATATGAGAAAGGAAAACACAATGCTAGTGAAAAGAAAAGGAAA
This sequence comes from Oryza coarctata, assembly GCA_030770085.1. Taxonomy (NCBI): domain Eukaryota; kingdom Viridiplantae; phylum Streptophyta; class Magnoliopsida; order Poales; family Poaceae; genus Oryza; species Oryza coarctata. The sequence goes on along the minus strand of CM061476.1, from coordinate 12,568,599 downwards.
AATGGCAGTTTTTTCTCTTCTTGTTTGACCTTTTTTGGATTTTGTTTCCCAAATCCTAAATCTGCAGCCTTCTTACAATCTTGCCCTTCGTGTTCCACCATATAGCGAAATTTGCAGATGAGTCCCTGAAGTTTGTGAGTATTGCTCAGCTCTTCTTCCACTCCTCGGCGGCGCCGTCGGTGCCGCCGGCGAGGTAGGCTTTCTTCCTCCTCTCGGCGCGAGCGCACGCACAGACGACGACGAAGCAGGCGGCGTACACGGCGTACACGCGCCAGTTCGCGCGCGGGGCCTCGCCGGCCGCGGCGCGGCGGAACACGGCGGCGTAGTAGTGCAGGCCGACGGCGAGGCCCACCACCATCTGCGCCAAGCCGAGCGCCTTGGTGGCGTCGCCGTTGCCGTCCTCCTCCGGCGAGGTGGCACCCGAGAAGACGGCGACGAGGTCCACCATCTGGAGCATGAGGTAGCCCATGAAGCCGAGGGACTGCGCGGCCTGCGTCCAGGCGTAGGCCGCCGGAGAGGCCGCGTGGAAGAAGCGGAGCGGCTCCAGCCCCGTGGCGGCAGCGGCGAGCGCGAGCGTGGCGAAGTAGATGGCGAGATACGCCTGAGCGAGCAGCAGCGCGCGGTGGAGGAGCGGCAGGTACGGGGCCATGCGCCGCACCAGCGCCGTGAGCATGAACAGCGGCAGCAGCAGAAGCGCAATCGAAGCCGCCGACGCGGCGGCCGCCGCCCACCGCCCCCCCAGGATGGGACGCACGCCGTCGGCGATCCCGGCGTTGGCCGCGGACAGGTACAGCTTGGAGCTGTGCGACAGCCGCGCCAAGTCCGGCATGAGCGTCTCCTGCAGCCGCGCTGGGAGGCCCTTGAACTCGGAGATGAGGTCGTCCGTCCCCTCCGCCTCCTCCGCGAACACGACATCCTCCTCCCCCTCCGCCGCCTCATTGGTCCCGGTGGCATTCGCCTTCGCATTCGCTTTGCCGTCGGCGACCACCTGCGCCTTCTTGCTCGATTTGGCCGCCTTGGCACCAGCATCGACGGTCGAATTGGACGGTTTCTTCGCCTTGGCGGCGGAGGATTCAGATTTCACCGTCTTCACCGGCTTCACCGCCTTGGTACTTCCCGCCTTCACCACCTTGGCGGGCTTCCCGGTGTCGGTGCCCTTCGACTTCGCGGAGGTAGCCTTGTCCACCTTCGGGACCTTGGCCTTCGCAACAGCCCCATCCGCCGGAGCTTTCTTCGCCGTCGCCGTCTTCTTAGTCGTCTTCCCCGTAACAGCCGACTCCGATTTCTTGACCTTCACAACCTTGGTCTGGTTCTTGGCGTCCACCCCGACCTTCTTCTTGATCTTCCCCACCGCCGCAACACCCTTCGCCTTCTTCACCGGCACCTCCTCTCCATCATCAACCAGGAGCGCCTTCCGCCCCCCAGCGGCGACCTTCCCCTTGGGCTTCGGCGCCGCCGACGAGCAGAGCGCGATGTGGGAGAGGAGAAGCACGGCGACGAGCAGCAACAGCAGCGCCGGGCTCGGCCTCGGCGGCGCCATCTCACAGGATCCGGGGGGTTGGGTTTTGGGTGGGGTGGAGGAGACACACGGCGCACGGCGGGCGGCGGCGAGGCGTTACCGGTCTAGATCCGGTGGAGTGAGGGAGGGGCAAGGTATTTCGGGGCCTTTTATATGTAGGAATCGCGGCGGAAAAAAGGCGGCGTCGCGGCGACGAGTGGAAGCGAACCCACACCACCACCACCACCACCACCGCGGAGCCGCGGACACCGTGAGCTGGGGTGGGGGGTTTGACGACGCGGGCGAAGAGGGGGTGGACCTGAGGCGTGGGATTTTTTGGTACAGTGGGTCGGATGGTCGCATGGGCTAGCTCCCGGAGACAAACGTCAAACGGCCAAACTCTACCGCTCTAGCTCTACTGCTGCTGCTGTAATGATCTGCCATTCCGCTAGTAGTAAAAAAAAAGTGCTCTGACACCTTAGGAGGAGGAGGAGGAGCTAGGAAGAGGGTTTGTCTCTTGGTGAGGGTTGGCTTGGTCGGTGTTGGGGAGCTTGGTGGGCTGTTGTTAGGCAGACCGAAGACTTTCTTGCAGAAACGCTTGTTTGCTAACATTCAGCATTCTGTGGGTCCTTTTTGAGAGCCCAACCTCCGGCCTCCAGAGAAGACGAACCACAGGCGCAGGAAGCCGGGGGCACATGATCTTGAGCGAGGCTAGCAGCGTTGGAAGGAGCGGACCGTGTCTTTGGTTCATCCCAATTCCATATATAACTTTGAAACTACGTGTTATTTAGAATCTGTTTGGTTGGGTAAATATATTTGAATGGGGGATGGCAGTCACTTTTTTTTTTACAAATTCGGTTCAGCGTCACCATTGGAATATTTCTTAAAAATTCCAAACATTACGATTCGACCAAATTAGATGAATAGGATTATCTATGTTTCGCTTTCGATGACGTGGCCTATTCGGATATGATGGGTTGAATCTTTTGTTAGCAAGCTAATTTTTTTTATTCTAAACTATTTATCATATTATAGTTGCTTGATGTTGTTGCATGATGCCATGTCATCGTTATGTCCACCTTTACCAATGGTGCAACCAATTTCTCGTGGCAACTCGTTCCATTTGGTGTAGCAATAGGCGTATGGTCTTTAGATAGTCTAATTTGACTAACCAAGCACACCGTGGATGCCTAGACTTAAAAGCTCAACAAATTGGAGTCAAGCTCAAGGTAAGTCTACCATGGTCTTTGAATTTTCAAGTAGGCTCAAACTCAGTTAAGACAAAGCACTTTATAGAACAAATTTTTAGTTCATCGTAGTAAACAAAACAGATGGCATGATTAAAAAACATAACATAATATTACCACATCCCATGAATATCCTAGTTTATAATTAAATCTACTACTATACACACTTGAAAAATAAAGATTATACATACAATCAAACTCATATAAGCTATCCAAACTATGTGTTGATAAAGGCATGAGCAGTTTTTGAATTTGATTGTTCGGGCCTAAGCTCAAGTAGATGATAAACCTTGATGTATTTTGATATAGTACTCAGAGTATTTAGAAGGAAACTATTCCACATTATGTTCTAGTGCCAAGCCATGGCGTGGAGGATAAGAGGCATGTCCTAATGTTGAATGAATGGGTGGTAGCAAGTTTGTACACAGGGGTGAAGCCACACCTAGGGCAATTAGGGCTTGAGCCCAGTCTTGTCCATTTAAATCTTCACAAAATACTAAAAAAATGAATATTAGCTAAGAGCACATTAGCTCAGCACTAGGCATGATAACTTTCTAATTTTAGCCTGTGTATACGCCTTAACAAAAGTACAACACATTAGTACTTATGGTTTGCATTGCATGGAGGTCCCATGGATGCAAATAGTTAGGAAGAAGAAAAAGAGAAGTTTTTTCTTAATATAATAGGAAGAAGAAGCATAGCTACAGGAGGTGCACAATGTTGAGCGCTAGTTGGATATGGTCAGATAGGTTATGGTGGTGTCTCTAGAACTAGTTGTTTGATATGACTTAAATTGGTTACTAATAAAGTTGTAATCACCATAGTGCTATAGCTGATCCATTTCTTAGCACTATTCACTAGACCTTAATCCAAAAACTAACTTATTCAAACATGCTTTTGTGCCTAACATAGAATTTCTTTTTTAAAATTTATAGTTGACTATGGTTTTTGGCTTAAAGCTTGGTTTTCAAGCAAACTTTCAATTGATATGCATCACACCGCATATTGCATCAAGGGTGACAACAACATCCTGACACAAACACAAGGTTTGCGATTGTGAATTAAATAAGTTTAAATGGACGAGTTTTGAATTAGGTAAACTTGTATAAAAAGTTCTACTGACATTTAACTTTCAATCATGGAAACTTAATTTATACAGAGATATTGATATATCAATTATATCAATTAATGGTACATAAACTAGGCACCCATGAATTGTCAAATACACTTGTGTGATGGATATGAAATGTATTACTCCCTTCGGTTACAAATAAGTGACGTTTTGGATGATGACATGGTCAGCAAGAAACTTGTTAATTATTAATCACTAGAATAAAACAATAATTTATAATATTTTGAAAAAAATTTAAAGACAAATGCAACCATACGTTTTTAAAAGTTAAATTCAAAATATTAAGAGTGGTATTGATAGTCAAAGTTTAAACATGTTATCTACGCGTATTCTAAAATGCTACGAAGGAGTATACAATATTATGGTAAGTGATTTGAACTCAGTTGAGAGTTCATACCCATCGATGAAACTAACTCAAATTAGTTTAAATCAAGATGAACTCAATATTTTTTTTTATTTTTTACATCTCAATACCCATTTTTAGGCAACACAGCGTATGAATGAAGGGAGAGATGCAACGAATTTGTGTATAATTCCTGAAGCATAAAATTAAGGCAGGATAAGATTCATTAGCTACTCGATCAGCCATTCACCCATCAGCCGTTGCCTCTCTTTTAACTTGCACTTCTTCCTTTCAGGTAATATCCATCTACACCCGGACCCTCCCATCTTCAAATTATTGTGCGTGTTACTTACTTAAAGGCAACATTTCTCAGTTACAGACTACAAATGCTAATCAATTTGAATGCGATAAGCGATCATGTTAAACATTTGTATGCCACTGAAACAACCCTGATGTTTCAGTTCCTTAAGTCATTCATCCAACCAAATGGATGTAATTAACACCAACAGCCAACCTAATCGGTAACTACTGCAGTAGGAATTGTGAAGCTTTGGTCAGTCTACTGTGGAAACAGTTCCACCTCACGACCGTTTTGTTAGAGTAGTAAACTGGTGCAGTAACTATGTTTTCTGTCGATTTCCACCATTGAATCCAAAAACATGGCATAACACTCACAGCATCGAGAGAACGATATGAGTGAGAGAGATTAATTACTAGTACCTTTTTACCTATATACTAGTCAATGCAGCTGAATCCCCTGCACACGGCGAGATAGGCAACACTGAGCGCGTCAGCGACCTCGCGCGCGAGCACCTCCTCCTCGGGGAACGGCAGGAGGAATGCCGGCCGCTGCATCTCGTCCCGCGTACTAGGGTCGAGGAGACGGGGAGGCATCGCAGGCGCCGGGAGCTGCGGCACGACCGAGACTGACGCAAGCACGAGTGGCGGCGCGAGTGCCGGAACGTCCTCGCCGCCGACCCCGCCACCGAACCCGGCGTCCGGTGGCGTGTGCTCGAGCTCGGCGACAGGGGTGCTGTCGCGAAAGGCGCAGGCGTAGCCGCTTAGGGCAGCGCAAGAAGTAGGTGGGCCAATTTCATTTGATGGATGAATTTGTTGACGCAAATTAAATTGGCCAAATTCAGTTGTCGGCTGAATTCCTTAACGGGAGTTACATGGCCCAAATTAAGTTATGGGCTGAATTCGTTGATGAAAACGTCCAAATTACTTCCTTCATCTATAGCCTAGTTCGATTTTCTTCTTCGCCATAAAACCAAGTACAACATCCCCTCAACCATCATTACTAGAGCAATCAATTTGCCTCTTCGATTTTATAGCGGTTCCATCCTACGTAGCGCAGAGGCTTATTATCAGGGAACCACTATCATTTTCCTTCTCTCTCTTATCTCTCTCCTCTGTTTTTCTGTTTTTCCAATTGGATCCCACCCACCTCTCCAACCGCTACTGCTAAGCTTTGTAAATAATTTATTTAATAAAAATTAATTTGAAAATATTTATGATATCTGTATTCAGAATGGTTGTTTTAAGATGATTTAAGATTAATTTTGGCCAATAATAAGAATCGGAACTACATTCAACCAGGAGAATATATTTAGCATGGTTAATATACCATGTGATAAGCTTATACTAAAGTCAGAATTTTTAAGTTTAATATTAGTCAACGACGGTATCGAGACTAGACTTAGAAAGAGCTAAAGTTAAGGATGCCGGGTGGTGAATTTGGACACAAGGTGGCTTATGATGAATAGATATTGTGTGAGAATGTGTTTTTAATGGGATTTTACAAGTATGCGTGAGTACTAGAAAAATGTATATGTGAGCGCTAGAAAAATCAAGAAGAAAATTAGATAAAAATTAGAAGAAAAAATGAATAAAAAAATTGGAGGAGAAAATGTGTTCCTACATTACTCAAGGTATTGTAACATCCAGCCATGCACACGTGTGAGACAGTAGTGGTGACCACCTATTGGAGTTTGGATTTTGGAAAGACATAAATCAATTTGGAAGAATAAGAGGAGTTGAGTAGAAGGATTAGGAGTTATACTCCTATTTAGAATGAATATTTTGGGTATAAATAGATAAAGAGTTGAGACCATAACTTTGGTAAGAAAAAAAATTAGGATTTAGTTTTGAAAGAGAGATTAGTGCTTTGTATATACTTTATAGAAATATTTTGATATAAATAAAGTTGATCCATTTTTAATATTTTTATCAAGTTATATTATTTATTCAAGAGCAGTAAAACGGTAGACGGACCGGCTACATCAAGCCAGGAGTACCAACAACATGGTGATTGGACTAGCAATAGATAGATAATCAGATTGACGGTATATGGTAGTGCATCGTCACTTCATCTAAGTCAGAGTTTTGTTTTTATTACATGAAAAGATTTGATTTTTAGTAATATTACTATTCACCCGCTTATATGCCACACCTGCTCCTTATGCGTAGCAGCACTTTTTTTTCCATGCTAGACGAGCTAGCATGGTCAAAAGGTTTAGATCTATAGTTTTAAAATTAACAAATAAAAAGGTTCAAAATATACAAAAAAAATTCCCACTACTCTCCTACTTTACCGACAGCAATGGCAAAGGATGCCCTCTACCTTCTCCACTAGACCTACCACTAAGAGCAACGCCACTCACCACTGTCAAGAGGGAGCTCCTCCATGCATCCGCTTCCATCACTAGAACCGCCCCTCAATGCTTTGCTAACAGGGAGGGGATTAGCCTGGCGGGTTCTCCTCGATACGGCAGTAGTGCTCCCACAACAGTAATGGATGGTGGGGTGAAGTACTTTGCTCTGGATGTGTTCCCTAGCCAAGAGGCGAGTGATGCAGCAGCCGACAACCTCTCCTCTTGCGGTGGTAATGGGTGACGAGAAGAAGCGGCTTTGCTTCGGATGTAGGCCTTCGGAGAGGGTGAGTGATGATCGACATCAGATGTAGGCCTTTAGATAGGGCGAGGATGATCGGCATGATGGTTGGCATTAGTTCATCCACCAAAGGGAGACATCGACGGTGGTAGTCATCTAGCCCTATTGAGCTCAAGCTCATTAGCTTGTCTTTGGGAAGGGAGGCAGAGACAAAGATAGCTAGCAACAACACTCCCTGCATATGGTGTAGCGGGGTAGAGCTTGAAGAGCTTGCTAGCCTCACTCGCAGAGAACTCGTTCCTAGGACCCTCTTGCTAATGTCGACGCTTCCTCTTTGTTGGTGGACCTTCTCACCTTCTTTATCTCCAAGCCGCCGTCTCTCATCACCTAGTGGCAAGACGTAGGAGGTAGGGGCAGTGAGGGTCAGGATGGGTAGCGGGACACCAACATGAGCTCCTTTGGTGACCTTCTCACCTACTTGGTATGTTGAGCAAACCAAAATGGACTTTTTCCATTGGTGGAAATTACACGGGCCAAATTCGGTCCGAATCAGTTGTGTGAATTAGGTGGCCAAATTTCATTTACAGGTCGAATTCGTAAATGAGAATTCAGTAGGCCAAATTCGTATGTGGGTCCCAAAGCGCTGACTGCGATTAATCGGGTCAAATTCTCATGGGCTAAATTAGTTCTCGAGAATTACGTGAGTCAAAGTCGTTTGTGGGCTGAATTCGTTCATGGGAATACTTGGGCCATATTCACTTATTGGCTAATTCGTTATCTGGAATTAGGTGAGCCAAATTAAGTTGTGGGCTGAATTTATTGGCGAGAATCTAGTAGGACAAATCCATTGACGGGCTGAAATCGTTGACAGGAATTAATCGGGTCAGGCCAAATTCATTAACAGAAAATCGGCGGGAGAAATTCACTTGTGGGCTGAATTCGTTGACGGGAATTACTGGGTCAAGTTCACTAGCAGGATAAATTTGTTAACTGGAATCAGGCCGACCAATTTCAGCAATGCCCCGAATTCGTTGGAGGGGTGGCACACGAAAAAGAAAATTGGGCACCCATGTTTTACCAGTCCTGGATCTCAGGGCTGTGGACAAAATTCAGTAGTCGGCCAAATTTGTTCACGAGAATAAAGTAGGCTAAATTCAGTAGTGGGCCGAATTCGTCAGTTGGAATTGGTAGGCCGACCTCGTTGACTAGGATTACTTGGGCCGAATTTGTAGATGGGACAGAGGTGGGCTTAATCTGTTGGCTTGTCGCAGGGTGGGCCGAACTTCTTGGTAAGCCCAACCCAACATGGTGGCATCTGGGCACAATTCATGGGATTCGGCCCGCACAAATTCCGCCCAGATATCAATCAATTCCGGTGGTTTCATTTTACTTCCACCAACGCCACTGCGTTCGTCCGCCACAGCCACTCCCCATTCGTGGCTTCGTGGGAGCGCCGCGCGCCGCACACGCACCTCCCTCGGCTCCTCGGCGATCTCCAGTTCGCCTTCGCCTCCTCCTCCTCCCCCTCCCCCGCGCTTCGGCTTCCGGACGCTCGCGATGTGGTCGCGCTCCGCATTCGCCGCCGGCTCCGCCGTGGCGCTCTGCGGTCGCGGCGGGTACCGCCTTCTCTCCTGCGTCGCGGCGCCGGCGCGGGGTCGCGCGCCTGGAGCGTCTGCCGCCGCGAAGAGTCTCCGGCGCTCCTCCCTGCGCACCAGCGTAGCCCCCGACGCCGTCACCTCCGCCCCCGACGAGGCCGTCGCGGTGAGCGTAATCTCTGACGCATTCCGTCGAGCGGTTGGCGGGCTAGACCGCCTGCTCCTCGGATTACGTGCTCTGCTAGTGTCCCAGCAGCTGCAGACGGGATATGATGTTTGCAATCAGTGTTTAAATTACAAGATGACAACGCCGTCCCATTAATTGCCCAGGAACCTTCAGTGGAGCCGGCGGCGGAGAACAAGCTGAGCAAGCTGGCATGCCCAATCTGCTACTACCCACTCGTAAGCTCGAGCGATCAGTCCGCGTAAGTGATATTTTCCATCTTCACATCAGCAGGATATCGAGCATGCTAATCGCTTCGCTTCGTCGTTTGATGGTTAATTTGTTGATATCATTTCAGGCCGTTCAGTGCCACTTCTATTCTTGAGTGTTCTACCTGCAAGAAAATTTATCCCAATAGAGGGGATTACTGGGATATGACTCTGGCAGTTGGCTCTACTGAGTACTCTGAATCCACGACAGTGGCAACTGAGGTTTTCAGGTAACAAATTTAACTGAAGTTTGTTAAGCTGATGTGCTTAGATGAACATATCGCATTATAAGAGGAACCAAATCTATCGTGCTCTAAGTTGACGTAGTACTGACTTATGAATTGTTGGTAGAATTTAGCCAAGTATCTCACGTTCAATGTTTGAGAGTAATAACAGTTAACTGCCGAAAACATGCTTTGTGGGCTGTGGAGCCTGTAGATATGTAGTGAAGCAAACTTCTTGCACCTATGTAACCTTGAAAATGTTCAACCATCTGGGACATGTGGTATGAAATATGTGTGTCTTTTACATAGGGACTTGTTTATAGATTATTTCTCTGTAGACTTTTTCTTACCTGTTGATTATTGGAACAGGACTCCACTGGTATCATTTCTTTATGAGAGGGGATGGCGCCAAAATTTCATATGGGGTGGTTTCCCAGGCCTAGAGAAAGAGGTCATGCCACACACTATTTTGTATGCATGACATATTTTATTGCATTTGTAAAATGGCTATCTCACGATCACCATTATATAAATGTGCTGCATAGCTTCTTTCTTGCTTTTTAGAAAAAAATAAATTCCCTACCCAGCTATAACTAATCAAAACTCTTGTGTGGTAGTAACCAAAAAACAAATATTAAGAGGGATAACATATCATCAAAATTTATGCACAATTGTACATGTACTGAGCATTTTGTCAGGCAGACCAGAAAAATCCTGTTTGCATCTAATCTGGGTGTAGCGCAGTTGGATGGTTGGGTTAGCTGATGGACTGGACACCAGCCCTTGTTTTCAACACTAGAAACTAAATAAATAAGACAACAGCTGAGTTTAGGTTAGGATGTGCTCTAGGCCGTAACCATACCTATAATATCAATCTTGAAGCTGAACACAACTTTTAGCCATGTTCAATTTTATTAGGCTCAATTTTCTTTGGTATTATTAAAGCATTTATGTATCATCTTGTGCATTGAAGCATAATATCTTCACTTTCTGAAACATATTGCAATGCAACTGCAGTTTGAAATGGCTAAAACTTATTTGAAACCAACAGCTGGAGGGATCATAGTTGATGCAAGTTGTGGAAGTGGCCTGTTTTCAAGATTATTTGTTAAGAGTGAACTATATTCTCTTGTTGTGGCACTTGATTTCTCAGAGAACATGTTGAAGCAGTGCAATGAATTCGTCAAGCAGGAAAACATTTCAGATGAGTATGGTCCTCAGTTCCCTAATCACTAACATTTTTATGTAATTATTTTGTCATTCTTAATTTATTAAGTCTCAATACTCATCTGTGTCCTTTGAATTGTCATTTGTGCTTTATAGCATTTTCTTGTCATTATTGGTTTTTTCTAATGTTGAATGCTATACTTCGATGCTAACGTTGAATGATATACTTTGATGCTATTTATTTCTTCTATTTCAGGACATTAGCCTTGGTGAGAGCTGATATATCCCGACTCCCTTTTGTGAGTGGCTCAATTGATGCTGTTCATGCAGGTGCTGCAATCCATTGTTGGCCATCCCCAGCCTGTGCTGTAAGATTTCTGCTTGAATAACAATTTTATGTCTGCAAAAACTCTTATGGCTTTACTTTGTCTTTCAGTATTGTAGAGTTCCACAAGCTGCTTCGATTGTATTCTTTATTATGTATTTTATATATTAACATACTGATTTTCTCCTGTCTCCAAAAAATAAAAAGTAAAAAACCATACTGACTTCACTGATGTTCTTCTGTGCACTTAAAAAAAACATGTGGTTGACATAATCTGGTCTGTTTAATTCCATCTGTGGAGCCCATTGAAAAAATGCACATAGTGCTAGAACAAGAACATGCACATACTTGTTTGGTTCTGATCTTCCCATAGCACACATGCATGTGATCACATGAGCACAACCATAGATAAACTTTTGTTAGATATTATTGTTATATTATAAGTACTTTTACAATATTATAATTTTGTTAGATATTATTGTTATATTATAATAGAAAAATAGCGGTCAAAGTTGCATAGCAAAGATTGAATAAAGTCAGCATTATCATATATTTAAATACAGAGGTTGTAACAAGGAATCATATTTGTGAAAAATCACAGTACATTTTTTGGCTTTTCCATATGTAGTATGTACACTATGTAGACTTCTCCAGCAACAAATAATCTTTTACCGAGTTGTCTATAGATACCTTGTGAGGAAGGGTAAACATTATTATTTTCTTCTTTCTTTTCAGGTTGCAGAAATTAGTCGAGTCCTTCGACCTGGGGGTGTTTTTGTTGCTTCCACTTTCGTTGCAGATATTCTTCCACCAGCTGTACCGGTATTAAGGATAGGACGCCCGGTAATTCTGAAACCTAATTATCCACAAATGATGATTCTTTTTGAGAAGTTAAATTAATTTGCTTCCCAATGATGGTAGTTATTTAAAATCGAAGTGAACCTTTATTGCTTAAACACGTCAATATTAGCATATGGAAGATGAACCTTTTGGAATCTGTTTTGCTTCACACAATCACACTTTTCTCATGGAATTATCTTGCAGTACATCAGCCAATTTACTGGCAGTAATATCTTCTTATCAGAAGCGGAGTTTGAAGATCTTTGCAGAGCATGCGGGCTAGTTGATTTCACGTTTGTCAGAAATGGATTCTATATAATGTTCTCAGCTACTAAAGCAAGCTAATTGAACAACTGGACAGTCTTCTCAATCCTGTCCTGAAAATCCTTGATTACGCACTTTAGGTGAACACGCTGTATCCTAATTGAATTTTGTGAAGTATACTTCATTTTATAGAGTCCAATCCTTTTCTAAACGTTAAAATATATTGTTACAGGATTTTCCGTGCCCTTTCTAGTTGGATTAATAGTTTTACCTGAGAGAAATGTGGTACAGAATAGTGAGTACTCACATATTTTACTTCACCTACCCATTTTAGTTACTTTTATCACTTTTTTTTTGTGTATAGGACCTGTTTCTTGCAATCCTGTAATTTTTGTGTATAGACTCGTATGCTGCTAGTACATACAGAGCAAGAAAAAAATTATTTTGTTCACTACTTCTTTATAATGAGGGAGATATACAAAGTGCAGTATACACCACACCATGTTGCGGAAAGTTCTTCACTGATCTTGCAAATGCTAGATGCTCAACAGAACTACCCTTGACTCAAGAGGATCCATCTCCACCCTTGACAGAAGTAAGTTTTCCTCCTCCCAAGATCAGGCGAGATGTGTAAATTTTAATGAACAATTTCGCTTTCCTTTCCTCTTTCCTTGATGCTGCTGCTACGAACTGTAATGTGAACATTTATCCGGCTAGAAAACATGTGTAATGCAACAGCCAAGTACTCTGCTCCTATCTCCTTCCCATCCACCACAGCGAGCAACGTACTCTGATCCATCTTTGCGGAATGATATGGATTCAGGCTGGCCAAACACCCGCCATAGTTCATTGCAGAAAAAAATGCAGTCAAAATAATATTGCTTGTTATTTTGTCAATAATATTGCTTATTATATTGATTGAGACCTATATGCTTACAGAGAGGAATAAAAACTGAGAACTATGTTCCAAAAAAGGTTGAAAAAAAGTACACAGTGCAGTTTGTTTTCATAAACTACTGATAATATCTTCGGATGTATCATATTATTTGGAGGAGGTAACCATTTGGTACCTCACAAATTAAGATATAATTAGTACTTCCTGGTTCATTTCAACTATGGTAGGACACCCTACCAACTTACCATCAATTTACCACTCAAATTCGTACAAAACTACTATTAGAAATACATAGCACAAAGATTCAGAAATAAATCCCTTATATTCCATTAAAAAAATTATCCATTCCTTTATTCGACACTCGTACTCTCGCTGACACGCAAGTCAAGGGCTACATACATATTAGTGAGACATCAGTGGCAAATAAATGATTGTGTAAAATCTTTAGTGGAAATAAGGACATGTCCAAGATTTTGTTAGTTCCGTCAAAATGTATCCGTTAGTCTGGTCATTCTCACATGAATTGATTTACTGGGAAGGCAGGGCTAATAACAAAATAGCCACGCAAGAAAATGTTGTTGGAGTATATCATCTGCACTGTTAAGATTAAGAATAGTAATGCACGTCAGGGATATTGTAGACATTTCTCATCCCTTTGTACACATGTTCTTAATTTCTTTCTCTTATAATATTGGTATCCGAGCTGACTCGCACTATTTCTAACATGTAGAAATAGCAAAACAAACATGACAAACTTTGGAACAAAAGCTTGGAGGAAAGATGACAGGTACGAGTACAAAAGAGATACGTAGTAATAGGAAGGAAGTTCGCCTCACAGAGAAAGTGCAAGGGTGTTTCTGAATGACATTTGCAACAGTTTTGCACGTGTATGTGCATTTGATGTGATATCATCGTCATTAGACACACGGTTAGAGGATCTAAGAAAACACGGTTAGAGAAATAATATCTAAACGATATAGTTGCTTTGAAAGGGGAAGTAATGACTAGGATGGATTCTATATATCAAGAAACAAAAAAAAAAAATGACACCATAAATGAGTGGTCACCATAGATAGTGAAAGACAATGAGATGGCCGCTGTGAGGTATAGAAATGACAAACGCATGAGAGGACACTGCTCAAATATAAACGTCATGAATTAATTGTCATTAGGTGTACATAAATACTTACACCAGCGCATGCAGCACAAAAATAGAAAGACAGCAACAATAGAGATGGGAAAATGAGTACGATAGAAATGGCAAATAACCAGGAGATCATGGTGTAACCGAAGGGAAGATACTAGTACCATATTTTTTCCTTTTTCAAGAAGTGTTTCTGAATGCTACATTTCTCATCCCACCATATTATATTCCAATTAATTACGAATGAAATAATAATGTCATTGAGTTATATTACCTAAATGTGTATTTTGGCTTTAAATGTTTTTATATTTCAAATCAACACATTAAAAATCTATACATCCCTGCTATTGAGGAATATTCTAAACTACCTGATTAATATCTTTGATATACAGCAATAGTGTAACAAATCTAACTATGTAAATACACAGGCCACCGTGCTACATACATATAAAGGAAAACATTGCACAATGATCAAGCCAACATGGGCCAGTCATCAACCTCGTCGTGTTCTCGTTTCTGTTCTTCAGCAGTGCTGCAGCAAGAAGAAGTTTGGTGCTCTCTATTAGACCACTTGACTTGTATATATATATATAAGTCCGATCTCTTTATGTAGAAATCAGGGTCTCAATCTCACTGTATATTACACTTCTATATGGTATCAGAGCAGGTTTAGATATCCCCAACACGCTAACAACCCTCTCATCGGTGAGCCAACGCTTTCTTCCTGTTGTAGACTTCTCCTCTGATATTCTTTCTCTACCTTTTTCGCCTCGGTTCTTATCCCCATCATCTCCTCCGCAGACGGTCTTTCTTCTCCTTCACCGCTTACTCGCCTTTTTCCACCACGTGACAAGGAGGCGGCATCCGCCTCCTCGTCTCGTTCAGACCCACTTTCGCTTTTTCCTTGCTTCAGCCCATCTTCCTTTCTTCTTACAGCAGCGCACCTCTGCGCTCGTGGTCTCCATCGACTAGACCCGTTCGTCCTCCATCAGCTAGAACACTCTTTAAGTTCCCGCTTTTCTGACATGCTCACCTGCTCTCGGACACGAAATTTCTCCCCTCGCGTCCGCGGCACTCCCACGCGTCCACATGTCCACGGAAGCGAATTCCTGTTTTTCGGACGCGAACTTTTTTTCTTCGCGCCCGTGACTTCTCCCATTTTTTGAGTCTTCCCTACTCAGTTGCGTCCACGCGTCCACGAATGCGAAATCCCCACTTCACGGACGCGAACCCTCTCACACCCATGACCTATCTACTCTACCTACTCTACCTACTCTCATCGGCTACGCATCGATCCACATCGGACACCCGCCTCTCCCTATCGACTCAACAGTCACACCTTCTCATCGGCTTATCACGCCCTGCTACTCTCTCTCCCTCTACCGCATTTGACTATGGCTACTGAATCGGCTCTTGGTTCTGGCACTTTTCCAGTCACCGGATCCCTTCCGGCCATCAGCGCCCTTGACAATACCTTGGAGACTCCTCCGCCGATGTTCTCACCACCCTACGCCGCCATCAACGTGAAATCTCACATTTCCAATTCTCTCGACCTCAACGCCAACTATTTCAAGTAGTTTTTTTTTTTTTCAAATTCTTATGTGGAAAGTTTGGCCTTCGCTCTCATATCGATGGCTCTGCTCCACCTTGATCCGATGACCCTTAGTAGGATATCGCCGTACGCAGCTGGCTGCTTGGCTCGATCGATGACTCCGTTCTCGACCTTGCCATGGACGACATCGATCCCACAACCCGTGATCTCTAGGTGGCCATCGAGTGGCTCTTTCAAGCAAACAAGCAGCCGCGCGCCATCATCCTTCTAAACGAGTTTCACTTCATGGTACAAGGAAACTCCTCTGTCTCCTTATACTGCTAACACCTTAAGGTCAAGGCCGCTGCCCTTCGTGATGGTTGCCACCCTGTGGCCGACTCGTAACTCGTCATTGCCCTCTTGCGAGGACTCAACCCTCGCTTCTCCAATACCGTTAATGACATTGCCAACTCCACCCCTCTTCCCACGTTCACTCGGGCCCACGACATGTTAGTCCTCAAGAAACTTCGCCTGGCCAACGATAAGAAGACTATGGCCCACACCGCTCTTGTCGCCACAGCCGATCATGGCTGCCCCAACCCTATCGGCTGCCGCCCACTATGCGCTGCTACCACCTCTTGCGGCTCTAGTAGCCATGGATTCGACCACGGCAATAAAGCCCGCACCGGTGGGAACGGCAAAGGCAAAGGGAAGGGCAAGGGCAAGAGCTAGAGCGGTCCGATGCAACCACATCCTGCTCCTATCCCTACTTCGTCTGCCAGTCCCATGGGTTCGTGGCTTTGCTATAACCTCTGGGCACCCCAACTCCAGCTACGTAGCCCCATCGGCTGGCAGCCCGAGGTCCTCGGGGCACACCCCTAGGCCCACCTGGCGTCTGCTCCCGTCCAACCGCCTCAGCCGATCACACCCTCGCCAACCACCCAGTCGGCTTCCTTGTAGAACTAGGCTGGCCTTATCACCGCCCCCAACCAGATGACGCTCCAACCCTAGCACCCCTGGGTGCTGAATTCTAGTGCGTCATCCCACATGGCTTTATTGGATGGTATACTATTCTCTCGCCATCCTTCCTCCTCCTATTTTGTCACCGTCGGCAATGGACAATCTCTCCTTATCACATGCTGTGGTGATTCCATCCACAATGTCTACACACACATCTAATTTTCCACTCCACAATATCCTTATAGTTCCTTTCCTCATCTACAATCTACTTTTTATCCACCAATTCACCAGAGATAACAATTGCTCAATTGAATTTGATGTTTCTGGTTTCTCTGTGAAGGATATCTTGACCTGGTGCGAGATGCTTCGATACAATAGTGGTGGCGACCTCTACACCATCCCCAATGTGCCATCCACTCCTCACACCAGCCTAGCCATCTCCACCAACTTATGGCATCTTCGATTTGGTCACCTCAGCCCCGACGCTGTTGCTACTTTTCATCGCAACGCCTCCATACAGTGTAACCACAACAACTCCACTGTTTGCCAACTCTTGTCAACTTGGCAAACATGTGCGGCTGCCTTTTTTCCCCTCTATGTCTTATACCTCTAGACCTTTTGAACTGATTCACTATGATGTGTGGACTTTTCCAGTTAAAAGTATTTTAGGTTATCAGTACTATCTTGCACTACTTGATGATTATACGCACTACTGCTGGACTTTTTCCCTCACAAGCAAGTCCGAGGTTACCTCTCATCTTATCAATTTCACCAATTATGTTTTAACCCAATTCAACCTCTCTATCCAAGCCATATAGGCCGACAATGGTATGGAGTTTGTAAACCGTACCATCCAAGCCTTTCTTACCTCCCGGGGCATCCATCTTCGCCTTACCTGCCCCTACACCTCTCATCAAAACGGCAAGGCCGAACGCCTTCTTTGAACTCTAAATAATATCAGTCGCACTATGCTTCTTCACGCCCATCTACCTGCACCCTATTAGGCTGAAACACTCACCACTGCAACATACCTACTAAATCAGCGCCTTTGCTCTTCCATTCGTCATAACGTTTCCTACACCCTTCTATATCACAAGACGCCCAACTACTCTTACTAACGTGTTTTTGGGTGTCTCCGCTACCTTAATCTAACAACCACCACCCCTCATAAACTCGAACCACGCTCCACCACCTACATCTTCCTTGGCTATCCCTCTTCCCACAAGGGATATCGTTGTCTTGATCTCTCCACCTATCGGATCATCTTCTCCCGCCATGTCGTTTTTGACAAGTCTTGCTTCCCCTTCGGTTTACTTCACCATGGATCTTCGTCAGGCGACCTCGACTTTCTTCTAAACCACACCTCCGCACTCCATTCCAGTCGTTCCTAAGGATCCACTAAACGACTACCTCACTCTTCTCCGTCCCGCTATCATACCAATCAGACCTCCATTGGCTCCACAACCCTCATCGGCTCATCCACCAACATTGGCTCATCAACCTCCATCAGCTCACCAACCCCATCGGCCCCCCACCATCCATCGGCTCAAGCTGACCTTGTCCAGCCTTTTCTCCGAACCTACAGTCACCGATCCCGAGCCGATGCCACCATTTCCCCTTTAGACCCTGTCCCACCACCGATGTTACCATCGGACCGTGCGGCCCCTGCTGTCTCCACCTCTTCTCATATGATCATCCGATCCCAAATCGGGTCCTTCCGCCCTCCTCGGCGCTATGGATTCTCCGCAGTCCATTGTGCCATCTCACCCATCCCAGCGACTCACCATTCTACCTTGGCCGATCCTCAGTGCCACACGGCTATGGCTGATGAGTATAAGGCCCTTATGAACAACAAGACCTAGCGCCTCGTCCCTCAGCCTCCCGGTGCTAATGTTGTGACCGACAAGTGGATCTTTAAACACAAGTTTCACTCCGATGGCTTGCTTGCTCATCACAAGGCACGCTGGGTAGTCTGCGGTTTCTCTCAACGTCCCGGCGTCGACTACGACGAGACCTTCAGTCTCATCGTCAAGCTCGCTACTATTCGGGTTGTGCTTACCCTCGCTGCCTCGTGTTCTTGGCCAATCCATCAGCTCGACGTGAAGAATGCTTTCCTTCACTGCCATCTGACGGAGACGGTCTACTGCCAACAGCCTCTAGGCTTCGTCGACCCATTCCGTCTCGACGACGTTTGTCTCCTTCAGCGTTCTCTCTATGGCCTCAAGCAGGCCCCTCGGGCTTGGTACCAGCGCTTTGCTACCTATCTTCGGCAACTTGGTTTTGTGGCATTCGTCTCCGATATGTCCCTCTTCGTACTTTAAACTGGAGATACCACCGCCTACCTCCTTCTCTATGTCGATGACATCATTCTTACGACGTCCTCGACAACCACCCTACAGCACATTATGGCCTGACTCCACTCAGAGTTTGCCATGACCAATCTAGGCCCTCTACATCACTTCCTTGGCATCTCTGTTACGTGCTCTTTCCACGAGTTATTTCTCTCCCAACGTCAGTATGTCATGGATCTTCTCTAGCGTGTGATCATGGCCGAATGTTACTCCACTACCACTCCGGTCGATACTCGCGCCAAGATCTTCGCCACCGACGGTTCTCTCATCGCTGACCCCTCCCAGTACCGAAGTCTTGCCAGTACCGAAGTCACACTCACACGGTCTGATCTCACCTATGTTGTTCAGCAAGTGTGCCTCTTTATGCATGCTTCATGCAAACCTCACCTTGCGCTGTTCAAGCGTATGCTTCGCTACGTGAAGGGCACACTATCCACCGACCTACACCTTAGCTCCAGCCCCATCGACTTTCTCATCGCGTATTCTGATATGGACTGAGCAGATTGCCCTAACTCCCGACGCTCCACATCTGGCTACTGTATTTTCCTCGGTGACACTCTAGTCTCTTGGTCCTTAAAGCGCCAGACTATAGTGTCTAGGTCAAGCGCCGGAGCCGAGTATTGCGCCGTCGCTCATATCGTCGCCGAGTGTTGCTGAATTCATCAGCTTCTTCAAGAGCTTCGTATGTCCATAACTTCCACGACCGTTGTCTACTGTGATAACGTTAATGCCTTCTATTACAAAACATAGAAAAATGGGTAAAAAACTAATCTAATAGTCAGATCTAGAGCAATGTTATTTGATCGTCGATCAGAAATCTGATCAGTCCCCTCACTCTAATTAGGTGCAACCAACTTTATCAGCCTATCAGAATCTGATTGTCTAATTAATCACCGGTTAATCACAATTAATCGTCTAATAAGGGAGGGGGACGATTAGATTAAGTTTTGGGCTTTTGGTTGAATGACTAAGAAGTGAAAAGTTGGGCTAGCTCATTATCCATAGGGTTTACTCCCTCCCATCACCCTCACGTCTTCCTGACGTCATCACCCTCTCCCCTAGCCGTCATCACGTCATTGCTCTTGCTCTTGCCACCACCAGCATCACTGCTCTTGCTGCCGCCTTCTCTGCTCTTTCCTCCTCTAGATGTTCTGCTGCTAGACAACTATTGTGCTTGAATGAGTGCCTGCGGCCTGCCTCTGCTAGGATCCTGCATTCTTGACCCTCAAGCACCCTCGGCGCTGGGTATCCTCGGCACTGGGTAAGATGAACTCCTTGTCTGATGGTTAGTGTACCTTCTCTCTATCTTTTTCGTATGTGCCTTTGCTATGGTTCTCATCTCTTTCCTCTGCTTCCTTGTTCTGAGACATGTCATTGCTATTTTTTCTATGTTTGGAGACATTACAGTAATTTAGAACATCTTATATGCACAAGGATCAATTAGAGTCGATTAATCGGCCTGATCGATGATTAATCGTAATTAATTGGTTGACCGATGCCATGGAGATTAGGCTTGATTGACGATCATCTAGAGAGGAGACAATAACATGAGCTTCCAGTATTAAGTGTGAATTATGAATCAAGTGATCATGAGTTTGCTAGAGTTCCTCTTGCCTGCTGGCATTGACCAAACAATGCAAGTTTTTGCATTGACTTCATGAAATTCCACTCAAAATCAGCATCTATTACAATGAAACGTGATGTAGGATTTCTTTTTTAAGAAATGTTTTTTGGAAATATTTTTTTTAAAAAAAAGTGAACGTGAGAAGTTTAGACTTTTTTGAACAAGAGTGAGGACCCCCATTTCCATTAACAGAAACAACATTACAGGATCTAAAACCAGGGTTTCTCTGAGCTCTACTCCTAACAGATGTCCATGACTAACAAGAAGTTGAAATTTGATCCTGAAAGCTGTACAGATTATTCAAACCGAACATGGCCTTACTCTGCCCATCCAAAAGCTGCATCTGATTCTCCAATGATTTGCCAGCTACATTTCCAATGTCATTTGTAGTGCTCTGCAAATCTTGCATCTTGGAGGACATGGAATCACCAACAGTTTTTATATCCCTATGAATATGAACAACCTCATCCTTCAGCTAACCAACAAATGAAAAATAAAACTTCACCAGTCAATTCTTGAGCGCATTTATACCACATAAGTTCATCCTTTCATCCCAAAATTGCAGGAATTAACCTAGCTCTAAACTCTAAAAACTGAATCTAAAAACATCCTGCTAATTGGCACATAATTAACCATCTCCGAGTTCTGTAGCCATGGATCTCATCACATCAATTCAATCAACACAGCATTGTGGACAAACAAAAAATATATCCGATGAAATTTGCCATTAAGAACATAGTCTTACATAGAACTCCTATAATGAGACAAATACAAAACAGACCTGGATTCATCCCAATTACGCCTCCCTCAGTAACCCAGTCAACCCAACTGTACATCCCAGAGATAAGAGCGGGTAGGAGTAGGGAAGGAGGAGGACCATGCCTACAGTGTGCAAGCAGCCGGAGGCGAGGGCATCGGATCGGTCGAGCAGTAGCAGAGCCACATCGTCATTCGCCAAGATAATCTCGTCCAGGAGGACGTCCTCCTCCATCATGTCCCTCCTATGTCGCGGGCCCCTTTGCCTCCGCCATCACTTCCGACGGCCAAGCCGAGGGACGCGAAGGTCCAGGGCGGACGACTGTTGCCAAAAGACTGGTGAGGCGGACGATGAGGTCCTCGTCGGCGGCGAAGTTGGCCCGCATGATGACGGCAAGAGGTAGTTCATCCACCGCAGTCGACAGCTATTTTGGCACTGGAGCAACCATGCACCAACAACATCCAGCCCGAATGCCCGATCCATCTCATCAGCCCCCACGAAAAATCCCCAAGAACCAGATTTTTTTTAGGAAGATGAGAAGATGAGAGCAGCACCGCACGGTGGCGCCAGCCGGGGCGGAGTCACTCACCGGCCTGCTTGGGTAGCGCCAGCCAGTTGGGGTGGACGTGGCGGCGAAACACCAGGCGGCCGCTGCTCGCCTGCTCTGTGGCCTGGTCGGGGCGAAGGAGGAGAAGGGAGAGACACGGCGGTGCCATGCCAGGGGCGGAGACGGGATCGGCGGTGGCCGTCGACGCGGCGGCGGTGGCTGTGGAGGCGGCGCGGATGCCGCGTAGAGGAGGTCGCCGGATTCGGCGATCGACGGAGTAGGCGGCGGGGAATCGCGAGCGTGGGGAGGGGAATCGCGAGCGCTTGGTCCTCGATGGCTGAGGGGAAGGGTGCTACGGGTTCCAAAAATCTATCAGAAATACATTGGTCGGATAGTCCAGTATCATTTCAGATTTGACTGTAACTTTTACAACAGTCACTCCGCTATCGAACTGTTTGACCATGTCTCTGTCAGACATTGTCTGGCCTCTCTAAGTTGGTCAAACTATTCAGCTGCGATTGTATGATCTTCATCAGGAAATCCACTCCAACTAAGTACGTCAATAATCACCTTCATTCGGACTGTCTAACACTATGCTAAACTATTCGGTTTGACATTGTCCAGTCTCTTCTGATAATCCAAATCTCTAAGTTACTTGATGATCATATTTATCCGGATTGTTTGACCACTCTCGGATGTTCAACTCAGTATTTGTTAGACTATCAGGTACCACGTTGGACTGTCCGGTCCATTATGATTTCTAGATAGTTTGTCTTTTATCTTCTTGTCCAAATTATTTTCTCTTTATCTCTTTTATTTTAAGAGTTGTCTTTGCTCACTTTATAACTTTAAAAGACCTAACGCTTACTCATTACTTACTAATTGTATTAGTACTTTAATTTATTAATTAGTCAAAACCCACTAGAGAGTATAGTGCACTTTCAAAACTAAATTGTTCCAACTAATGCATGCCGAGCATTATATCATAATTTCCTAAAGAAAGCAAACACCACCATTCAAGGCCAACAACTTTCTTGTTGCATTGCAATTTCTCCCTATTAGCACTGACTACATGTGCAACAGAAATTACTTCAATTTCCAAACCCAATTTGGTTACCAAGTGGTTCCGATAGTCTTCATCACTGGTAGTCTGATAGTCTTGCGGCCCATGGTCCCGATTAGAGCACATTCAGATATCACTAATTCTTCATCACTGATAATATATGTCTCTTCTAGCACTAGAAAGGTATCATCTTGTAGTTGTAACACCTCTAGTAGTTCCTCCAAGACATGCAGTTGTATTGGTTTAGGACATTTTTTTTCAAGCCCAAACTTTTCACTACACTTGAAATATTCCCCTCTAGTCCTTCAAGCTACCTTGAGTGGGTTGAACCTATCCTCCTATTTGGGTTTCTCTTCAGACTAGATTAGATCTTAGGTGCTTGCCCAAAAATTCCTTTGCTTTAAAATTTTTGCTTGATTAATGGTTTGAAAGTATCTATGTACCCTCTAGACTTTTGGTACCCATTCTTGTTGATCTCCAACAAAAGCTCCTCCTGTATTTTGGCAAGGGATAAAGCAGCATCAACAGTTTAAGCCTTGTGCAGCTTAATAGTTGCCTTGATATCATTTTTAAGACCACCAACAAACTTACTGACAAAATAAGTTTCATCATAACCTAGATTATACACTAAGACCTTGTGCATCAACTCCTTAAATCTACTATAGTAATCATCGACTCCTTCTACATGCTAAAAGTTATCTAGCTCCTCTAAGTGCTATTGATATTTGTCTCTACCAAATTTTCCATTAACATCCACACAATGCTTTTGTCAACTCTCCACACTATACAAAGCCTCATAGGTTTGAAGCCATAGCCCCGCAGTACCCATAAAGTGAATAGTAGCAAACGCTGCCCAAGTCTTGAAACACACTTGGTACATAACAAAATATTTCTCGGAGTTTTTCTTCCATAATTTAGGGTTATCTCCATTGAAATTGGAAATTCAATTTTTGGTAAACGAAATTTCCCCCCATAATGACTTCCACTAGCTACTCTCTCAGAACTCTCCCAAATCAAAAGCAACTAGGGTGTGGGGAAACTAAGGCTTACCCCTGACTAGGGTTCGCTCCTAGACCATGAGGTCCTAGGATGCGTCACCCTGGTGTTGGTTGTCGACTCAATGCTCTCTGGGCGATGGCGTTGCCAGTAAAGTGTCATCGGCAATGTGCGCGAGGTGTGTACTCATAGTGGTGGCTAAGGATTCACTGGCACCGGCAACTCATGGGCTTATGCCACCTTCCACTTCCTTCGATAGAGCCATACACCAGTAGGGCTACAACAACGCCAAACACATATGATGTTAGCATGCTTATCTGAAATGCACAAAGAGAGTAGTCGCTTATCTTGAATGCTCAAAGGAAGCAGTGGAGATCAATGGAAGAGGCAGTAGGGATCAATAGGCTGTTGCACCATCTTATACCTGGGGTGGATGACATCATTAGCCTAGGGTTGTCGCACAATTGTGGCAAAGGTACGTTGTGAAAGGGGATAGTCGTTGAGCAGGAGATGGAGACAATTCAGTGTCGCCATTGTTGACTGTAGGAAGAAGCTGTTATGACTTGTGGGAGATGATCTTTTTGTTAAGAATCCATGGATAGAATTGTATAGAATCTGGTTTTTACGGAAGAATAGCATTAATTTCCTTGTTATATTTATGCTTGCTTAAGATCTAAGTCATGTACCCTACTATATATATCACTCCATAAGGCTAAATAAAAATCAATATAGTTACGTAGTACATCTATCTTTAATATTCTTTCATGGTATCAAAGCAGGCAACCAAGACTAGCCATTCATACTTCAACTACTATCACCTTCGGGAGGAACCCTAGGGAAGAGTGATCTCACTCCTAGGACGGCCAACCTTTTCATTTTTTTCATTGCATTGTTGTGTTCTTGATTGCAACAAACAATCGTCTTCCTTGGGTCCAATCATGGGAAGTGGATCTAGCACCACCATTTGTCGTCTTAGTTGGTTTGTGTAAGATCGAGATGTCAACTAGAGAAGGGTGAATAGGTAACTTAAATAACACATAATCAAACTACCTTAAGTTGCTAGGCCTGGTTTGGGAGCACACACTAACTAGCTAAATTATGTTTTGTAAACCTAGGGTGATGTGGGCTCAAGTTATCTCTAGAAATTTTAATTGCATAAGTAAATTACAATAAGTAAAGGGACAAGACACAACCAAATTTTTCACCCGATGTTCAGAAACTTACCAGCTTTCTATTCACTGTTGAGGCAAGCCTAACTTCACTGCTTAAATCACTAAACTACCAAACCCCTTCATCAAGGGATAGGCAATGTGGGAGCCGATCCCAAAGTGATCTACTCACGTCTCAATCACTATGGTTTGTTCTTCCTCCACTCCAAATGTGATGAACTCCAAACTACACACATCACCACTAGACCTTCTCCATAAACTCCTCACCGAGATCACCGAGTCAACTCCTCTAAGCCGTCTAAGAGGCAACAACCTCCAAGGATAACAAGTAGCAACCTAACTTAGAGATAATCAAGTACCACACTAGCTCAAACAATAATACAATGTACTTGTCATGACTTCAACCACTCTTCAACACCCACAAAGAAGAAAATGAGCTTAAGTGGTGTGAGAGTAAATGTAAAAACTTTAGTGAAATGAATAAAGTACCAAGACCTCACCCACCAAACTAGCCATTGGGGGACAAAACCCCCAACATCAGGTGCCCGCTAGTCAAGCCACCAAGCCAATGACTAAAAAACTAGCCGTTGATGTGCATTTAATGCACCCACTATCTAAAAGCCATAGGAGACCAGTCAAACTGGCTGCCAAGCCAGTCCGACCAATAATAGCTCGGTCAAACCAAGGATGACTGAGTTGATCCCCTTTTGGTTCTAGAGAGGACCAGGGAAATCCCGATTTGACCGCCAAAGCCTACCTAGTCTAACTAGCCTTCAAACACTTGGCCGCACTTGGCAGAGCAGGATACACGGATGCCCCTGGTCAAATGGTCAAACTAGTAGTCTCCTTCCTATCAGACTGGCTTACAAGCCATAATCAAACTATCCAAGGATAGAGAATAGGAGTAGGTAAAACAAGAATATGCACCCTAATGCATAAGAACTAAAAGTGGCACAAGATCATCTCTAGGAAAGAAGCGACCCCTCTTAATAGTACGGCATACTAAAAAGAACACTTAGTCTATTTGATCGCTCGAACACCTCGATAGACAACCCTAGACTAGTTTACATCACCTTTCATGCTCGCCTAGCTTTGCACCATCAAATTTTCAATCGATGGTCGATCATCTTTAGCATCTTCATCATGTGGACTTAACTTATATTGTTTATCTCAAACAAAATAGTTAGTCCAACAATCATTAATTGTCATTAATTACTAAAACATAATATGTGACCTAGATTCTTTAGTTTGTCCTACCGCTCCATTCTCCCAGCTCTCCCCTTCTACTACCAACACTCACATTTTGCTCTATCCTACCAACTTGCCTCTCCACTACCAACACTCATAGTTTGCTCCACCCTCCTGGCTTGCTGCCCCCTTCTCTGTGGATTTTGTCGATGCAGGACTTGCATTGCCCCAAGCTTTCCAACTTTATCGAGCTGATCATTGAGAAGGTCAACCATAGGCTCCTTTGTGTCACCGACTTGCTCGACGTCCTCTACGGCCCTTCTTCACCAGTGCGGTTGGATCTCACGATAGCCACCCTCATCGATTGCTTAGGCCCCTCTGCTCTCTATCACCTAGCCTTGTCTCATGCTGGCATCTACGCTTGAGGCTACCACCGCTACACTGAAATCTAGCCATTGACCTCCCGCCACTAGGACAATCGCCCATCCCATTGCCACAAGCTTTCCACACACTGGGTCAGGGGCCTCCACCTTAGACCACTAGTCCACTTCAGACCACTAGCGTTGGCCCTCACTGCTGTGTATAATCTCTGCCTCTCATCTTTTGCATGTGATTATCTAGGAATTAGAGAGAGGATGTTAATGTGTTGTAGTTGGTAGAGAGATTTCCGAGGAATCCAGTGTTCAGCAACAGGGGTTTAAGTTCATGATCACTTGATTGACTACTGAAAACACAAAGGGATTTATCCATAGATGATAACAAATCTACTTCTGCAAAATTCTTGAGTGAATGGTTAGATGTACACTGCTCGGAGTAATTGTTATAAATGTAAAAAAAAACTAAATGGTCTAAACAATACGGTGGAAGAAAGTTTTTTTTAAAGAAATCGTGTTTTTAAAACCGTGGAATAAATAATTCATGATAATAATTTGGTGAATAAGTAGAAAACATGGGGCTTCTCGTTGCAAATAAGTGAACAGTTTTGAGGATATTTTTTTCAACTAATCGTCAAGACATTTACCAGTATAAATAATTACTAGAAGAAATCGTAAAAAAAGAACGAGAGAAACTGAGGGCCGAGATGCCAATTGCACTGTTTTTTTTTGTTTTTAGCTACTAAAAACAATCAATTAGAGCACTTATTCACAGGATTTTGTATAAATTACATCTGTTGGGTACTAAACATATCTTCCAATACTAGTTGATGAACAAGATTCTGCTCAGGCAGAGTTCTCCAGTTGTTGGGAGAATCTGAAACTGGAGAGCAACACCTGAGTGCAGACTCTGAAAGATTGCAAGACCTGTAAAACAGGCTGCCTTTTTCTTGACAGCATTTCTTCTGATGCTACTCTCTTGCAGATATCAACCTCTGGTTTATGGAACCAACAGCAAACTCTTCATCTTCCTGGGTACGAATCTCACTTGAGTGGCTTTCACTGGCTTCTTGGCAGAGCTGATCATCCGATGCCATCAGAAGGTTCCTTCGAGCACGCTCCCTGTCTGGAGGATACGTGCAGTACAGGAAGGTGTATGTCAGGCAACAGATGGCCATGGGCACAGCGATCTCCGTGTACACTGCCTTCGCCAATGCAGCTGCATTCTCCCTGTCAGTTTCGACGCTTGTGTCAGAGACCGGTTTGTATCCGAATACTTGCTCTGCTAGAACACCGACGATCGGAGGCGCAAATGAGGCGAACACTGCTTCGAAGCATTTGTCGAGAGCGTAAACCGTTGTTCTTGCCTTCTCCGGTACAATCTCTGCGAAGATGGGGCTGCATTGGGCAGGGAGAAAGACATTGCAAAATGTAAGTTGTACAATCTAGCAGCGTTGCAAAATGTTCAGTGTGTAATGTGGTGAGAATTGTACTTGTTGGTGGATGACGCGTTCCAGGAGAAGGCAAACCCCATGATGAAGAACACGACGCCGTGCGCGACGCCGGTCGACGGGTCGTTTGGCAGCGCAAGCAGCAGGATGGCACCGAGCGGGAGCGCAGACGCCGAGCTGATCTGCGCCAGCGCGATCCTTCCGGTGTTGGGGAACCGCCTGGAGACGGGGTCCCCGACGAGCCCGCCGAAGAGCGCGCCCAGGGCGGTGGCGAAGAGGTAGAGCCCCGTGATGACGCTGGTCTCCCAGTGCTTGAAGCCGACGAGCTCCAGCCACATGGCGGAGAAGTTGAGCGCCGACCAGGGTATCGACCCGGCGATCCCCTGCGCGACGATGATCAGGAACGTGGGCACGCCGATGACGCCCCTGGCGTCGCGGAGCAACTCCCTGGCCTCCTCAGCCACCGAGGCGGTGGTCTTGGACTTGGCCTGCGGGTCGGCGGCGAAGACCCACATGAGCACGCCCACCACGGCGCTGACGAGGGCGACGACGTGGAACGCCAGCCGCCAGCCGGCGACGCCGAGGAAGGTGACCGGCGCTAGCAGCACGCCGAAGGAGCCACCCAGGATGGACCCCAGGTTGCAGGTCATCTGCAGCCACCCGAACGCGGCGCCGCGGGTGTGGTCGTCAGTGTAGTCAGCGACGAGGGAGCTGATCGCCGGGAGCACCAGCGCGAGCCCGATGCCGTTGAGCCCCCGCGAGATCGCCATCTGAGCGCGCCACAGAAATGTTCAGTTCATCCAGTCCCCCTCTCTCGCTTACAGGTGGGGCCCACAGTGTCCGTGGAATACATAAGTCACAAACAACTTGGAGAAGACTATGCAGGCCCACCGTCAGGAATAGTATGTATTTCTGCTGCATTTCTTCCCATTTCTCCGGGATTTTTTCGAGTGAAATTTTTTTTCGAAGAGAAAATTTCGGATTGAAATGGAATATTCGGATAATCCACATTAATTACCAGTATTCCGTATATGGTAACTATGGTAGTAGGTGCGTGGAAAACGGGAAGGTGGAGTGGGTCCCACTGTCAGAGAGAGGAGAGGGGAGGGGGAGCTTGACCTGGAGGAAGGTGCCGGAGACGGCGACGAGGAGCGTGGCGGCGGCCCAGAGGAAGGCCCCGACGGCGATGACCCTCGCGCGGTCGTGGCGCGCGGAGGCGTAGGCGGCGAGCGGGTACGACGCCGCCTGGACGATCGCGCGGTAGAGGGTGAGCGAGCCCAGCGCCGTCGGGGACACGCCCAGCTCGGCGCCCACCTCCCGGTACACCGCCGGGAGCAGCACCTCGTCGGCCTTCTCCAGCACCGACGCCAGGTTTACCAGCACCAGCGTCCACCACCGCCGCGCGTCCACCTCCGCCTCCGCCTCCCTCCCCATCTTCCCGCCGGCGAGGATTAATTGGTTCGCCGGAAACCGGTAGCGCCTCACTTTCCCTCCCCTCTTCTTCGTCTCGCTTGCTTAAATGGGGGAGCAGAAGCGGAGTTGTGTCGTTGTGAATTTGGATTTGGATGGGGATGTTGACCTGAGCGAGGAACCGAGCTGGAGCTGACAGCGAGATCCGCCGGTGAGTGTGGGGATTATTCACGGTGAGAGCTTTTTCTTGCCTTGTTGGGATGTTGGCAGCTGCATCATCTCTGGAGCTATTCAACTTTGTTTTCAGGTAAACCGCCAAAAAAAAATGGAGATTGAAGAGTCTACTTCATGTCTTTGTTGCATGGCAAGGTTAGGAGTTAATTGATTGTTTGGATTAAATTATGGGGCAGAAATGACCACAGAAATACCTATTTATAACACGAGGATTGAATTGTTTGATATGAAATCTTAAAAAATATGGTAGATATGGCGGAATCAACCATGGCATTGATATCTACTGAACCACGACGATCGGCACATGTGGAAAGCGTGGTCCGAGCTATGTTACTTGAAACAGACATCAAGCATTGCGACTTTTGAGACAGCAAAAAATATACGGCTCCACCTGCAGAAAAATCTTTTCTCAACTACCTTTTTTCTACTTGGAAATAAAAAACGTACTACCTGAAATTAAATGGAGTGAGAACAGGTTGCCCATGTGCTCAACAACAACGTGTATTCGTGTAACATGCTTGTCATGTCAATCAGTGCGAAACATTAGTAGTGCAAGAAAAAAACGATGGCTCAAAGCCAATGCATAAGATTTATGTGTATAAAACTATCAATGCCAAGTCATCGATTAAGCTGCAAAACTAAAGAAAAAAAAAACGATGGCGCAAAGCCGATTCATAAGATTTATATGTGTATAAAACTATTGAATACCAAGTGATCGATTAAGCTGCAAAACTAATGAAAAAAAAAGAATAAAACACCCACCGTGCGGCTCGAACCCACGACCAAGGTTAAGAGCCTTGCGCTCTACCGAGTGAGCTAGTCGGGCCAGGTACACGAATAACCGGAACTTACTGCTGGGCAGTGGAACGGTAACCAATGGTATGGTTGGATGAATTCTATCTAAATTTAAAATTTAAAAAATGTTAAAAATTCTAAATAAATTTCTGTAAGTAGTACCCAATTTTTATTGCTATCTGGTGAAAAAAAATTTAAATGACAAATTTTACTTCATATTTTGGGCTCCATCAAAATTGAAAAAAAAAACTTAAAAAAACAACACATAGGTTGGAATATGATTTCTACTTTAAAAATACTAAATGTTATGTCAACAAATTCATACAATGTTATATTATTTTTCTAGAGGTATCTATATTTTTATGAATTTTCTAGGATTTTTATTATGTTTTAAATTTTGAATTCAAAATTTTAAAGTGTGAATTCATCGTGGTTTTTGCGATATCCACCATGCCACTGAGGGCTGCAACTATTGGCCCGTGATAAGGGAACCCTGGCCAAGACATTTGGGACATTCTATATTCTTCTTGGTATAAACCCTATGGTTCCTTTAAATATATGTAGGAATGATAAAAACACACGAATACTAAAAACATACAATTGTGGTGGGAATAGATACACAAAATAGAGGATTATAAAATATACAAAAACATAGGAGTGGTCAACCTTAAGAAAAACACAGGAATTGAACGCGAGAAATAGACTCAAAAGAAAAATTTCAAGAGGTTAAAACTTTTGCTAACATTCTAAAAAAAATTATAGGATTTAAGACACCTTTGAATTGGAGGATTGCCATAGAAATTTTGGAGGATTCAATTTCCAAAGGAATTTTTTTCTATAAGCCCTTTGATTCATACAGGAAAGTATATAAAATTTTCTGTAGGATTGCATTCGTATGGCTCAATTTAATAGGAAAATAAGTAAGAGATCAATCTCTTAAAAACTATCATTTGCTTTGTTTGTTTCTATGATGGTATCAAAGGATCCTCTTCATCTTTTTTGTATTTTTTATTCCTGTAGTATTAGAGAAATATGTCACTTCAATTTATACGTTTTTCATATCCTGTTTTTCAAAAGGGCATAAGAAAGCTATGATCCTTTGTTTTATGGCACCTTTTAATCAAAAGATTTTTGGAGAAATTTTATAGAATTCAAATCGTATAGAAAATTTTCATATAAGGCACTTTGAAACAAAAGGATTGGAGTTTCTACATCATATGAATTTCCTAAGGAATGACACATTATATGTAGATTTTAAAGAAAAGTTTGCATGATTTTCAAACTTTTTTTAAAAAAATTTCGAGTCTATCTCTCTTATTCTATTCCTGTGGTTTTTCTGTGTTCTAAATGATCATTTATGTATTTTTTTTATTTTATAACTATTTATTTTATACTTAAATTTATGTTAAAATCTTATATTTCATGTACCTTCGTTTTATCAATTCTAATAGAAAATTTTTCTATAGGATTAGGATTAGGATCCTATATAATTCGTACACAATTCCTACATTACAAAGGACCTAACAGAATTATCTGGCTCAAATAGTCAACAAATTAAATCTAGATGAATTAAGGTGGCGATGCGCCAAATTTGTATATGATTGAGAGATATCTTACATGTTTCAAGGGGCCTATATTTATATCCTGAATTTACAGACAGAGTCCGACACGTCTACGACCATCATACATTATTTTCTAATAAGAACAAAGAAAAATATTCGTAAAGAAGTTAACTAACCAGCTAAACATTTCTAATTAAGTAAGGTTACAATTTACAAAAACAAACATCCTGTCGTGGAGTCCACGGCTCTTCCGCAAATCCAGTTTTATCTAAATAATCTTTCAATTTGTAACCGAGTCTTCCTTTACTGTAACCTGATCGGCTTCTCCACTGTAACTATCGGACCTTCTTTTAGTTAAGCCGATCCTTTTTATTCCTTCCCTCGGGCTTCTCGAACCTGATCCCAATTGGATAATCCCCTGTCTTCAAGCCGATCCAATCTTTTACTAATCTGATCGGCTTTTCTACAGTTCTCCATCGACTTTATTTCAGTATCTCCATCGGCCGATGACTGTATTAAACCTTCTATCGAACCTCTCAGCCGATCGACTTTAGCATCATCGGATCTCCTAGTCGATTAGGTTTAGCACCATCGAATCGTTTAGATTTCAGATTTTGTCGTTAATAGGCTATTAGTAGTGAGTAGTAACCTTTGATGTTATCTATGTTATATTTCAGCATGCTTTTATTTTTTAGTTATCTGTTGCTACTGAGAGCTTAGTATTGAAAGGCTTCGATAATGATGATGATGATGTTGCTACTGAAGAAAGGGTCCCAGTCAGCTACCCCAGCCCTGGTTTGTTCTTGCCTCCTGGTTCATACCTGAGGCCACGTCCGTGAACATTGCTTGCTGTTGCTGCTGCTGCTGCTGGCAGTTCCTCATAGATCCCCTTGTCGATTTTGCCCGAACTCCATGCTGATCATCGCATTCTGGCACCAAATCAGTAGCTAGAGCAAGGCACCAGAACTGATGGCATATCTCTATTTTGCGGGCTGAAATAAATCTCAAAGAGAAGGCTATTTTTCTCTCATGGGACCATTCCACAGTAAGTAACTAATATTACCCAATGTCTTCAAGATACAAGGATTTCTTGAATTAAGTAGGTTGTCTGATATAAGTTTTTTTCTCAAATCAAGTAGGTTTTCTCTTGGGGGCTCAATGCGATGTCATGATGTTAATTGCAATAACAGACTGCAGGTTTTTGGTATAGCATCACATTCGTAGTTATGCTCTTGCAAATTTGTTAAAGGAAAATTATAGCTAGCAATGCTCTTGCAAGTCTTGTCAGTTACTAAGGTCCCAAACATAGAACCAACTAATAACAGACTGCTGCAGAAAACTATACACCAAAAAAAATGAGTACTCACAGAGATTCCTGAAAAAAAAACTTCTAGCGGTTACTGTAGGTATGAAAATCAACTAGTAGTTATAGATGGTCAAATAGACTGCTGGTAAGGACCGGCCCGGACATGAGCATTTTATGCATAGCCTAGAACTGGTATTTGGTAGTGGGCCGTGTCGTGCTTGGGTCGAGGCTATAGCACGGTGGATCGGCATGGTATGCTTACTGTAGCAGGTCGGTCTAAGTATGAGCCAGGCTTGGTCAGCCCTTAATTTTTCTTATTTTATTTTATTGTTGTATTTTATTTTC
The DNA here is from genome assembly GCA_030770085.1 of Oryza coarctata. Taxonomy (NCBI): domain Eukaryota; kingdom Viridiplantae; phylum Streptophyta; class Magnoliopsida; order Poales; family Poaceae; genus Oryza; species Oryza coarctata. The sequence continues at coordinate 12,534,938 of CM061476.1, read as the reverse complement.
TCTTTTTTTAATTTATTTTTTCTATCACATAGTCCGTAATTGGCTGTAGGCCTCTATCGTCTCTGGACCGGCCTGGCATGGGCCGACTGGCCGTAATATTAGCATGTGGATTGATACGGCACGGCTTACTACAGTAGTCATACCGTAACGGTCTCAGACTGTGGCATCGGCATTTAGCCTCATGGGCAGCTGCGTTTTTGTTTATAATTTAGTATTGTTTTAATGTTTTGTCATCATCGTCAGCATCCAAGCCTTCCTCCCTATACTCCATATCAATCACCGAGACATCTTCCCCATTGTAATAATCACTGGCTGTGTAACATGCTTACTCTTGAGAAAACCATCCATATCAATCATGGCAAAGTGTTTGTTGCAAGAAACGATGGCACAAAGCCATTGTATAGATTTATCTGTGTTTGAAACTGAATGTTAAGTTCTTGAACTCAATTGATAGCCAAAACTAATGAACGGAAAAGGAAAAAAAAACGCCCACCGTGGGGCTCGAACCCACGACCACAAGGTTAAGAGCCTTGCGCTCTACCGACTGAGCTAGACGACTGAGAAATTCTAAATTCCTACCAGTCAATTTTCTGAATCTTACAAAACTGGTGTATGATTCCATTAAATTATAGGTTCAAATGGTCAAAACAGTAGACAATAAAACTAGGATGGCTAAAAAAATCATATGCCATCTTCAACCTAGAGTCTCTCTTCTGCCCCCACAAAAATCTTGCTAACCAGTAAGGTCCGTTACATAAAACCAATTAATCAACATTCTTTCCTGTATACCTTAGCTGTTGAGGAAGCTATACATCCTTAAACATTCTTTCCTGCGTTCCATAGATTTCTGTAGAAAAAAAAACTGCTGGTATGGTTACCCCTGTAGAGTATGAACACAGACCTGAAGATCAGTTATAAATCATATTGTTTGCCTGTAGTCTCACGTCTAGGTCATTTAGCAGCCGCACTTTGTTCAATTCCGTAGGACATTAATGTTTTCTCATCATCGTCAGCATCCAACCCTTCCTCTCCATACTCGATATCAATCACCGACACACCTTCCCCATTGTAACAATCACTGATCCGCTGAGATCTTTCCAGTTCAATCCGCTGCAGCTCCGAAGTTATCAGCATATCCTTTCTTGCCCTCTCCCTGTCTCGAGGATATGTTTGGTACAGTAGGGAGTAGATGAAGCAACAGAGTAGCATCGGGATGGCTATTGCTGTGCTAGGACAGCAGCATTTTCCTTGTCCCTCTCAACACTGCTCATGCCAACTCCGTAAGTGATTGGGTTGCAGCCGTATACATGCTCTGCTAGATACCCAACAACCGGTGCAGCAAACGAAGCAAACAAAGACTTGTCCTTGATCTCTCAGGAACAACCTTTGCAAATCTAGGGCTACAGGCAAAACAAATTAGTAACAATCGCAACCACCCATAGTCAAATCAGTAGGAATTTGGAAGTTTACTTCTATTATTCTCATGTCATATAATCTGATCCTTTCTTTTTTAAAAGAGAGAAAGTACCGACAGATACAGAATTTTACACTAAAAATTTAGGTGCATAGTAAAATTCTGCATTAAAAATATGGTAACTCTTGGTACCATCTCAAAAACCATAAAAATACCCTTTTTAAAAACTTATGTGATGCCTTTAGGCTCTAATTACGAAATTATGAGAAGGAAATCATCCAAAACACATACATTTTGTAAGATATCTTTAGTTTCCCATCTCAAGATTATATTTTACCCTGGGACAGAACTACTATTTTTCCAAAATTCCAATATGGACTACAGTTGCACAGAACAATACTTTAAAGTATTAAAGTAAAATATTACATTTCTTTGGCAGAATCTTGCAACATCAAAGAATGCAACAAACTGGTAAGTGTAACTTACTTGTTAGTAGCAGGACCATTCCAGGAGATGCAAAATCCCACAATGAACATGACAGAGCCATGCAAAAAACCAGTAGATGGGTCTTCAGGCAAGCCTAGCCGCAAGTGGAATTGCAGAAGCGGAGCTTATCTGATATATGACTATTCTACCAAAATCTGGATAACGCTTAGCAAGGTAATCCCCAATTTTCCCACCCAACAGTCCTCCAAGCGGCTTGCCACTGCAGCTGTGATCATGAGAATTCCAGTTCCCTTGTGTGTAAAGCCCGTCAACTCCAGCCACATTGGAGCGAATGATAAGGCAGACCATGGAAATGAACCTGTAATGCCCTGTGCTACAATGAATTGAAAAGATGGTAGTTTGACAACAGCCTTAGCCCACCACCAAATCCTTTATTTCTCTCCAAGCAGACTTGTGGACATGCTGCTTTTTTTTTTCTTCCAAAATTCATATGATGAGGATCCACCGCAAATAGGCGAACCAATATACCAACTGCGACACTGATGAGAGCAACAACATGAAATGCAATGCGCCAACCAGCAATGCCCATGAATGTAGTCTATGCTAGAATGATGGAGAACAACCCTCCAATCAGAGATCCCAAATTTCCAGTAAGTTGAAGCCATCCAAATGTTGATCCCCGTGAATTGTCATCAGTATAGTCTGTCACCAAAGATTGAATACAGGGGTTACAAGTGCTAGCCCAATACCATTCATTCCTCTTGCTACAGCTACCTACACAAAAAATAATTATCAATTCAAGTAAGATAAGGTCATGTCAAACTCTTAATTCTGTAAATGCAATAGTTTTTCTAATCATTGCTGTAACTTAGCAACGTTATTGTTTCCACCAGCTTATTCTAATATCAGATTTCACATAGTAACAATAAATAAATAAATATAATGGGCAGGAAAATCATACCTGTAATTTTGCATTGGATTTGGAACATACGTCTGAATTCATGAATTGTATAGTTCGTCCCTATATCCACGGAATCAGCTCAGATCGGTGCATTTTGCCCGATGAATGGATGTAATTCTAGCAAAGAAACTTAGAATATCACGGTCAAATACTTACATGCTGAATAATCTACAAACCAACCAGTTGACACTGCTGAATCCTAAACGTACTAAATGCGTTCGTCCTTCGATAGGAAATGAGATCTGAAGTCTGAACTAAATTGGCCAGATTTTGCTACAGAAGGGCTTGAATTTTAGGCAAGGTAAAACTGACTGGCATATTTAGTAGCAACCAAAGAAGGAATAGAAATGTCGCGAGGGGGGTGGGGCCGCACAGACCTGGGCGAAGTTGTCGGAGACGGCGACGAGGAAGGTGGCGGCGGCCCAGAGGAAGGTCCCGAGCGCGACGACGCGGGCGCAGTCGTAGAAGACGGCGGCGTACGCGGCGAGCGGGTAGCAGGTGGCCTGCACGAAGGAGCGGCACAGCGTGAGGGCGCCCAGCCCGGCGGGCGTGGCGTGCAGCGCCTCCCCGACCTCCCGGTACACGGCCGGGAGCAGCGCCTCGTCGGCGCGCTCCATGATGGAGGCCAGGTTGAGCAGCACCAGCGTCCGCCTCGCCGCTTCCCCTATCGTCAGCGGCCACCGCGCGGCGCGGCGCGGCCTTCCCTTCTTCTCGAAAGTCGAAACCCTCGCCGTCTTGTGTTGAGGTGAGTCGAAACTCTCTACTTGGCAGAGGGAATTTGGTTGTAACGGCCAACAGCCAAGAGGTGAGACACTTGCAAATGGGACCTTCCTGGATGAAAATTTTACAATAAATTTATCTCTTTTTTTTTGGAAAAGATTGGATATTTGACGTGTGAAACAAGAGGTTAAAAAGTGTTGCTAGTTACGGTATACCTGAGAAATCATGACATGCTTAAAGTCCAGCCTGACAAGTTGCTAGTGTAACAATTTTCTTATAAGATTTTTTAATTTTTTGATTATCTGATTTTGTGATAGGAGTATAACCAATTTAATTATTTTTTATAAAGTTAAACGCACAGTTTAAAAGCGTGTCCAAAATTTATCATAGAAAACGAACTGGGCCAAAGTATACATCTTTTGTTTAATTATTAATTATTATGTAGCAAAGTATTTTTTTAACAATTCATTTCAACTTTTTAACATTAGTCCACCAACAAGTATATACGATCCTTTAAACACTGGTCTATTGGGAGAAAATCGGTCAAGAGCCAAATGTTGGTTGGACCTTCTGCTTTTTTGAGGCTTCGTGACGTATCTGAAATGATTGACGAATCACCATCTAAAAATATATTCTGGCTTTACTTTTGGGCGTAAGTACAAAAATATGATGGCATACCGTACTCTTGAGATTACGATGCTACGAATTTTCGTGTAGCATAAATGAAGATTCAGCAAGCAAATAGACTTTGCTTTTAGTATTATTTTCATCTAAACGATGTTGGCTTTATTTGGTTTAGCTTGGCTACCATCACGGTGTGTGATTAAAGCTTGAATGCTGAACTTTTGAAATAATTTGTCACCGAAAGCTCTTGAGCTCAAGGTTGAAATATAATTAAATTAAAAGCTAGAGTAACAGTAACATTGTTCTTCGTAATTGAGAACTCATGTTAGAAAGCCGTCAAAAGCAGGGCGCCGGACGCAAGAATGCAGTAACGACGGCCCAGCTTGGGAGATCTCAAGGCTCCAAGGAGGGAGGAGAGGATACTGACGAGGTGCAGTGGAATATCCCGCCGCGTGGGCGACGTCGTCAACTCAAGCCGGCGGTCGAAGACAGAAGCCGCGTCAAGTGGCGTGGGCCGCAAGGCAAGAGGCCCATCCACCACAACCAATTGAAGTCACCAGCCCACGTACGAGGCTACGAGCCATCCAAACCGATCTAGGAAAAAGTCCATTTTGCGTCCCTAAACGATTGGTCAGTTTCGTTCGCATCCATCACCCATCACCCGTAAAACATGATATATAACATCGCCCAACTTCTAAGACAAGATCAATTTATGTTCTTTGGTGGTTTACATGGCCTTTCATGATGTCTATATGACAGGGCCTCACGTGTCATTCTCTTTCTTCTTTTTGACTTAAATAAATTTAATAATAAAAATTATTAGGTATAAAGTTCTTCACCTCTCTTGCAAACCACCATGTCATTGAAGCCGCTGCAGGCCAGTATAGCCACCGTGCCTTGTTCTCACCGAATCAAAAAAGGAGATATAGGAGAAAGTGCTTGGGGAGGGATAACGGACGACCAATGAGCTCGGGAAGAGAGATGGCCAGAGGGGATAGTGAGGAGTAGATAGAGGGGGAATAAGGATTAAATGTGTCAATGACACATGGGGCCTCCTGTATTTATTATTTTTGTTTTCTAGTTGAAGTACATAGATATGATGATCAAATCAATATATCACGTGAATGCAACATTGAAAAATATTGTTATCCAAGCCATCGAGAGACTCATATTTGCACTAGTTTTAATAGATGGAGAACGTTCTAAGTTTTGTGATTTGTGAATGAAACTTTGACCGATAGTTGAGGAGGTGTAAATTAAACCATTTCCAACCGATCTACTATTATCAACTAGCCAGCCCACTACTACAGCGCAGTATCCGCGGAGCACCACTGCACCAGTCGTCCGCACGGCTTCTCCGGCTCCACGCGCGTCGGCGCAGGCTGTGCAGCTGCGGTCCGTGGACGAATGGGCGCGACCCGGCATTTTTGCTTCGTTTGACGTGCGGATGACGGCATGCTCCTGCAGACACCGAATGCTGTTTAAGTAATTGTCGGCTATGATTCCAACTTTGGCTCGAAATATCGAGACATTGTTTACGGATTACTCCGTAGTTCAAAATACTGTGGGAAAAAAAAATCAACCCTGATCATCCTTGCAAAAACCAATCCCAAATACGCCACCCTACACGCTCCAAAGAGCAAAAGGTTGGCCTCTTTATGTCGAGTCGTGTCTGTCCGTTTCAGACAAAGAAATCTTCGGCGAACTCATCCACATCCAGCTTGGCTGGATGGTTTTGCTACTAAAAGACGGGCATCCTCAGGACAGCATCAGCAACAAGCGTCCATGCAATTGGTCATCATCAAAAGCCCGGCCGGCCGTGGTGTCCGCGGCTTGGCTTGGCACTTGGGCTTTTACATCTTTGCAAGGCAACAAGGTGGGATCTCTCTTATGGTGTCTGACGTCAGGTACTATAGTACTAGTACCCTTTTTAATTAGCTACCCCGTGTTCTTTTTCTTGCTCTTGTTTTTTTTCTACTTTTTTCAAGCGTCCACTGCTACATATACTAGCTGTATCGATCTTTGATTTCGTGCATAGATACATAGCCATATGGAACAGTACAACAGTTTGTTTACCTTCTAGCTAGGAGTATTTCATTTTGAGGATGCAGAATTAATTACGGGTAGCATTCGAGGACTGGTTGCGGTTTGCTACCTCGCTCTCGAAGATTGATGGCTAGACGTTCTTGGACATTGATTGATCGATGCTTGCTTGCTTAGACAAACACAATACGTTAACGGTGACTATATATCGCCGTATAGTACGACCTGGATCTCCAATCTTTCTTTTGGGCGTACGTTCTCTTTTGAGCCCACCCCGACCGCGCCACGCACCTATGGCAAAGCAGCGCGCACTTGTGCGTCACAAAACTAGGGCGCTAGCTCGCTAGCACCATGGTGAGTTGGTGACTACTCGTTAGCTAGCTAGTGTCGTTAAGTTGGTGAGGACTGAGGAGAAGATGCATGTCTCAGCTGGTCTCAGGGCATACGTGCATTGCTCGAAAATTCCTTTTGTACAGAACCTAGAATTACTACTGCTTCAAAGTTCAAACCGGCCGTGTGCCCCACACATCGACCTGTATGCATGCATGCATGCTTGCGTTGTCTTGTCAGACGGTAGGGATCGATGCGATGCAGATTGGCATAGCTAGCTTAAGTAGCTACTGTGCATGCGTCTGCCAGTCTCTAGCTAGCTTGACATGGACATGGACGAACCACGGGCGCGAACTGTCATGGTCGTATGCGTACGTGCGTGTAGCCGTCTACTTATACCGTACGCATCGGCATCGGTCCTGTGGACTGCTGCTTCCTCTCCTCGTCGTCGGTCCCTCATGCCACTAGCTAGACTAGTCACCTGTCAGGCATGGCCCGGGCGGGGCGCGCGCGCACTGCTGCGGCAATCATCATGTCATGGCGGGTGCGTGCCTGCTGTGCTGATTGCTGAATGCGCTGCGCCCCTCCTCCTGCATGACTAGCCCCACCCACTCTCGGCGGATTAGCTAGGAGGATTAACTCCACTAATTAGCAAATTCTCCCGGGGTAATATTCTTACGTGGAGCTACCTTTTTAAAACAGTTGTATATTTACCACTGCTGCACGTTCCAATTGTATCATCCAATTTCATCTACTCTATCCATTTTAATTTACTTATTATTCCATCAAACCTCATACTACAAGACTTGACAAATAGTATTATTACTCTTATTAAATATATACTAACCAATATTTCTAAAACAATTATTAAAATTTCTTGTGAGAGCTACTGCTACTAGTATGGCTACATTAATTATGTGTGGGAAGGCAAAGACACCTCTAAAAGTCCATTGGAATATGAGAATAACAAATAATTTGATAAAAATAAATAAATGTTAAGACAGCAAGTAATTTAAAGCAGAGAGAATAATTACTTTTATGCCACTGAATTTAAGTATGAGTTAAAAAGTGCCACCTCTTAATTGGTTAGTGGAGCGAGTACACTAAGTAATATAAGTGTGCTTAAAAATTAGCACATTAAATTTATGCTTAAGTGGATGAGAGAAGAAAAATGGGCTAATTATAGTTGGTTGCAGCACGGGCTCGTGTGTATGAGAGGTATGTCGATATTAATAGTGTAGTATATATATATATATATAATTATTATTTAGGTAGTTAGATGTAGATGACGTATCAGGGATTGAAAGCGTCTAAAATGCTCTTTAATTCTTTGTGTCCCTCCTTACTACTGTAACTTTTATTTTCCTATGTCTCTATCATGCGCGTGGGAACAAGGAGCATATGCTAATGTCAATCACGAAGAAAGAGAAAGAAGATATTTTTATTTTTTGGGATATTTTATTAAGAAGTATTTTATCTTCGGATATGCTATAAAAACTGTGTGACAGTTTTTTCTCCAAAATCTTTCGATCTGTAGACCATTAGATCACATTGATAGTCATGTGCGGAGGGCGGAGAAAATTTCTTGCACTGCGTGCGTGAGGCAGGAATCAAACTACGCGACCAGTGGAGCACATTTTTTATTAACTATATGTGCAAGTTATATATAAATTATATTATAATTGTAATATGGTTATATTATAATAATAGTATAGTTATATTTAAAAGTTAAAAAAACTGAATGTTAGACTGTAGATCTATAGTTGTCAATATAAACTAAACGGCGTAACATTTTAACAATTTCAGAAAAAACAAGTGACATATGAGTAATTTGGGTAAAAGCATTATGAAATTAATAAGTGGCACAAAGCCTATGTCAGTTATGCAACTTGCCCTAGATTTTGAAAGTAGAGTTCACGTTTGACATATCTATTAATTCTGTTGTCACGTATATATTTGTCATTTTTTATATTTGTTTATTTTTTATACAAGGTCAGGGGGACTTAGACCCTGGGCACTAGCTTAGGGTGACCAGGGTTGAAAGCCGATGTACCAGGATAAATTTTCGCCAGATGGACCAACCTTATCACAAAAACAGTATAGGCTGGCCCAGTCCTTAGCTCTAGGTTGGGTCAGCCCTTACATGTACAACTGTTTTGATGAATCTACCTGCTACAAGTCCTTTTATGGCGGCTACAGCTACTTTCAAAATATCAAACTCTCTCAAACACTTTAGACTATCATCAAAAATTTTTACTCGATAGCTACAAAATTTAAAAATGAGCTAGTATCTAGAATCTAGGTAATCCTCTCTCTTTTTTTTGATATTCTCATTGTCTGGATACTTAGTAGAGCTAATTCTTAGTCTATCCAACTATCTCATTAAGGCCTATATCTACCACCACACCATCAAGCTGTATATTTTTTTCTTTTTTTGTTAACGTTATAATTTTTTAGTTAAGCCTGCTAAGTCCTTTTCGCAGTCCACTGATACATGATTAAGTTTTGTAAGTCGTACTACTAACTCAGATAATTTAGCAAACAATATTTGGGGGGAAAACATGATAAGCCAACGTTATAGGACAAGGATTATCTACCTTAGCCTTTCAGATTACATCCTCCTGAACACGTCGGTTTTGTGCCCAAGTTAATCAACATTGTTTAGAGTTTTTACAGTGCGTGCAGTGCACCGAGATTATCAGGTAGACAAGCATGGAAAAGTCCCCGTACCCTAGACATGAAAAAAGGCTACGTCTGCGTCGTGTGCCGTTCGTTGCTGCTGCGCTCCATTTTGTCGCAGAGCCCGCGCTAGGTCGTCTGGCTCGCTGGCCGCTTCGAGGACCCTCTGCCTGACTGCATCCCTCCACCTCGTCCCCCTCGGAAAGCTACTGCATGCTGCATGCTTGCCCTCTCTTCAATTCACGGCTTTACCTTCTGTGTCCTTGTACGCGCTTTACGGCTTTTGGCTTCCACATATCAGGGCATTCATAACACCAGAAGCAGCAATTGCAACACCAGCTTTAAATCTAAACGCACTACTAAATTAAACATCTAATCATAGCCCAGTTTTCAAGCTTTTTATTACATGGACTTCTATTAATATAAACTCCTACTTCCTCCATCTCAAAACACTTACTTTTCTTTTGAGAGATTAAAGGAAGAACCAGCGTTGTCTCTCCTACTTCACCAACCATCATTGTCTAGATGTTGGTGAAGCGGCTACCAATCAGAACAAAATCGTGCAATCGCTACACCAGAAAGCCATAACACGCGGTTGATGATTCCAGTAGTACAAACGAGAACACTATAAAAATAAGGTAAGATACAATCTAAAAATTACGAGTAGAAAATTAAGCATAAATAAAATAAATAGTTAGGATTGGAATGGTAGATCTAATCAACTCGGTAAATTAACCTACCAACTATTGGGGGCTCTAGTTACCGGTTAAACGATGGAAGATTAGAGACAATGCATAGCACTTGGTAAAATTCAACTAAACAAAATATAAATGTTTTAGAGAATGTACATAGCTATTTATAGAGAAAAATAGAGTTAGCAACATGCCTAGGGTTGTGGAGGTGGGATGTGGAACACCCGAGATGGGACTAATCTATTAGAAAGCCTAAGCCCAATTTTAATTCAATTTCAACAATACTACTGTCTTATTTTGATGATTCCTATTGACTTAGAATAAGTTTTATAGTAAAGCCAGATACATTTAAAAGATGACGATGTAAGTTCCAACAAGTCTAAGATCACAACCTAAATCAGAGTTGGTATGAGGGTTTTAAGTTCGTTTAAAGTCAATGTTGTTTTAGGAGATCGAACTATGTGGTACATTTAATCTCTGTCTTCGTTTGGGGTAAAAATATCTTATTGTTGATCTGGTAACACTCTTGATATTATATATGTATCTGATAAAGTGACGTCCTCATCATCTTTCGTTATTGCCACCATTGGCTGTCCCCTCTTTGGCCAATGTTGGTGAGCCTCGCGCCGACAAGCATTTGTACAACAGATTGGGTAGTGTGGGCTGGTGAACTTGTTCGTGCATATTAGACGGCATGGGCCGGCAAAGCTTTTCTTATAGATTCGGCCAGATTTCTTAACCAATACGTCGGTGACGGTGGCATCGACTCTGCGCCGCTTCCCCCATCGTTCAGATCTGTTGTCGCATAGGTCAGTGCTTGACCTCTAGCGAACCATTCCTCCCTTTCTCACCTCCTTGTTGGACCATGCGCGGGGAGACGAATCGTCCAACGCAGCTTGCGAGCTATGGCTCCATGCACGAGTGGCCTCGCCTTGCCGAGGTATTTGAGCCCTCCCCAAGGTACTAGAGTCTCGCGAGGCCACTTGAATGGCCGAGCTGGCGGCGTTTCTGATGTGATGAGGTGAGGCCACTCGACGTATCCTTGTGCTGCGAATGCTCTTACAAAAAAAAAATTGTAGATCACTCTAATTTAAGCAGTCAACTTGCTATCACCTATGTTCCGAAAAATCCATTGACAAGCCATGGACCATTCTTCTCACACGCCCTGATGAAAAGCCCCATGCCTTTGCGTGCTTGGCTCGAAATTATATGCGCTGACGTCGTGTAGCTAGCATGATCATCATCCACAGAGCCATGGCCATGTTACTACTCTTGCTAGGTCGATGGTGTGTGGCACAGACAGCCATGCATGCCATGCCACATAGGCAGAGGCAGCCATAGGCAAATGAGACTGAGAGGTCACCCCTCACATGAGTACATGAGATTGGAAATACTAGCATGGATGCACAAAGAGAAGTGAGAGAGACCATGCCATCATTGCAATGCAGCAGACTGCTCGCTGTGCATATGAATGATGCCTTTGGGCTCTGCCTTGCTGCCATTGCATTTGAATATGCCAAACCCAACAGGGACTCGCATGTCTCAGCTCAATTCAACTCTGCTCGATCTCTCTCTCTCTCTCTCTCCACGCAAACAGAGATACAGCACTAATCTCTGAAAGCCTGTAATAATCATGATCTCACTTTTGCTGTATCCATGATTTGCATATCATCAAAAAGGAGAAAAAAGAGATAAAGAAGTTCGGCAGTTAATAATGCCACTTTTTTACATCGATGTTCTCATAGCCTTTTCTTCTGTGCAGCATTTATACGGTAATCACTAGCATCACGGAGGCGCATGCCTTAATCATCTCCAGATCATTCGTTCAGAAAAAAGCTGCATTTTTTTATAAGAAAAGAGATGTATATGCTCATGTACAGAACAATTGATGGATGTGGTTGCGTACGTGTAGACGGTCAACGTTGCAGTCTAGTCTCTCGCACGAACAGTGCCAGATTCCGTAGCAATGTTGCCCACATCAAAATATCAAACGCAGAAATCACATTCAATAGTCGCTAAAACGAGAAAAATGCTCCTTACCGTTGCTCACGGAATCTCTACATTTATCATACCTACACCTGATGACACCAACGTCAGAAATTGTTAATTATGATTTTCTTAATAAATGAATGATTTTATGATAATTATTTAAAGATACAAACAAACAAATTAACTATTATAAAGTTAAAAATATATTTAAAATAAACTTTTAAAGAAATTTATATGTAGAAAGTTTTTATGAAAATCGTAACGTTTAAAAACTTGAAAAGTGCACATGCCGCTTGTTCTTTAAGTTTGTTCTTTTTAAATAAATGGATTAATATGCATGTTTTTTTAAACTTCTAAATGGTGTGATCTTAGAAAAATGTATACGATCTTTTTAGAAAATTGTTTCAAATTTATTTCTCAACTTTATAATAATTAATACATTGTCGAATGATTACTATACCACAAAATTATTTAGCTATTTAACCATTCAGCTATTCAGCATGAAGGAACACATACTTTCTCACCTTTCTTGAGAGAAGATGTTTCTAGTCGGATTAACATATGCGGTATGTAAACCTCTTAATATCTTTCATGGACAGAAAAGAAAAAACTCAATTAAACAGAATCTCCATATTTATTTTAACTAACTCTTATAGAAGAGTGGATGTGTATTCAAAACGTCCAAAGCATACAAAACTCTACTATATTATAAAGAGATCACTAAGGAAGAACATCCCATTTGCTCTGAGGACATAACAAAATACCATGTTAATAGAAAAAATGGAAGATTTATTGATGATGATTGGTCTACATTAAAGCTTTAGAGATTTATTGCTATAGATGTATAATAACACATTATATTTACAATCCAAACACAACTCTAGTTTCAAATAAGATTTATGGTAGCTCAGCACAATTTCGTGGAAAAATGATATGATTTTCACAGAAATTGTGCACTCACATATTATAATCTGCTCTTCTGTATAGTGGACACATAATTGAATTAACAACCTACACATAGCGCAAAAAGAAAAACATATATGTAAATAAAGGATTACACATGCAAACAAACTAGCAGCTACTGTCAAATCCACATTTGCATCTTACTCGTCAGGAGTGGAGAAAATCACGAAGAAGACAAGATTTTTGCTCCCTGAATGATACTCCATGCATATTTTAAGTGGCTGTGTGAACGCTAAGCTTGAGGAGATACGGTTGTTGGACCGTGCTGGTTCTCTATTATATCCACCGTTTTATATTCTAGTAGTATTATATTTATATATTATATTGCCTCCATGTGAAAGTAGGTAGCCGTCTAAACTTGAAAGATCTAAAAGGCCAAAGAGATCTTTCAGACAAAGGACGCTCCTTTTTGGTCTGGGCTCATCTCATGCGTGTGCCCAATGAACCCTACATTAGTATATGTCCCAGAGAGAGATTAACAGCAGATGTAACCAAGCTTATCTTTACCATTTACCCTGTCAAATCCTGCCGTAAATCGCGCCAACCAATGAGAGTTAGCTTACGGTGATTATTCTGTGGCCAAGTAAATCTTGTGGTGGTTATCTTTCTAGAAGAGCATGAACCGGTTGAGATTGAATTAAGCAGGAGAGCAACTGCTCTTTGGTCAGTGATCTCTCTCTCTCTCTTATCGATCTACACCTACCAGCTTGCGTGTGACGAAAGCCAGTAGGACAGGAGCAACACTAGCACAAGGACAAGCGCACGAGATGCCAATGGAGACATACATGCATGCAACTTCATTAATAAGAAACTGTCCCTACAATTACATGTGATTAATTAACTGTAATAAGCAATGGTACTATGATATGATGCTGTTGTTGTTTTGGTTTGATCGATCTACACAAAAGCATATGCAAAGGAATTAAACACCAAGGAGTAGTAGAGATTAATAAGATAGTATTAAAGAACCAAGTGAAATTAACTTGCTAGTGAGCTTACTACAAGCCAATCTGCTGCTCTTGGAATGAAGCGAGTGATGGAATTGGCCTACTCCGATGTACAAATCCACGAGTCCATGGACTGCGTTCTCATCGCCGCCGTCGCCGCCGCCGATGAAGGTGTCTGCGTTGCGGCGACGGTGACCGACGTGCTCTCCGCATTACGCTCCAGTAGAGGCGCTGCATGGGGCGCGCCGGCGCTGGAGGAGTAGGTCGTCTTCTTGCAGCCGAGGCCGACGCTCCCGGTCATGGACGCGCTCCCGACCACGCCGGACAGCTCGTCGCCGCCGTGGCTGTGGTCACGGCCTCGTTGGTGATGCATGTGCGTCCCGTCGGAGCCCATGATGCCATGCGTGAGGCCTAGGAAGTCGGCTGGATCCTGCAGCCTTTGAGCCGGTGGCTCTAGGTCGCGGCCGGGAGCGTCGAACATGGGGTGCGCGGTGTACTTGCTGTCGCCGCCGAGCTGTGCGCCGAGGTGGCTCTGGAAGGAGAGGTAGCTGCCGCCGTGATATTGCATCCCTTGAAGAGAGGACGACGGCGCCGACGCGAGCTGGTACCTGTCGCTGGGTGCTGCTACCGCCGTCGTGCTTGCGGCGGTGGTGGAGGTTGCAATGACAATGTTGGACGGCGATGGAGAGGACGTGGAGGGCGAGGGGAAAGGCGGGAAAGGGGAAGGGTAGAGCTTTTGCGTGAATGGGCGGAGGAGGTAGGCCGGGAGCGAGGAGGGGTTCCCAGCGGCGGAGCGGAGGGAGGAGGGGGAAGGGAAGAGGTGGTCGAAGCGGGAACGCGCAGGCGCTCCGGCGAAGGGCGGGGAGGGGATGCCGGTGAACTCCTGCACCATGGCGCGGAAGTTAGAAGTGTCGGTGGTCAGCACCGTCGTCGGCGCGCGCCGCGACGCACGCGTCCGCTTCCTCGATCCCCTCATCGGCGGCGCGACCCCCTGATGCCCCGGCGCCGTCTGCTCTGCGGAGACCTGCGCGCCGTGGGGCGACGACGACGGCGAGGACGACGCCCCAGCTCCAGCTCCAGCGCCGCCCGGAATGGTCGCCTTCCATTGATGCGCCGCTGCCTGAGACATGGGCGGCAGCTGGGACGGAGTCGGCGACGCGAGCTCGTGCAGGCCGTAGAACGAGCCACCGAACCCCGCCGCCATGGACTCCGGCGACGCCGACTGCCGTAGCAGCGCGGAGAGCGGCGACGAGCAGTCCGCGCCCCCACCGCATCTGGAGTCAAACTCGTCGTCGCCTCCACTGGACGACTGGAGGCTCCCGCTGTTGCCGGAGTCCATCCCACCCAACTCCCAAGAGGGCAAGAACCCCCTTCCTTGCCGGTGCAACTCCAAACTCCAACTGCAACGACGACGACAACCCCTAACCTACGCCTCAATCCGAATCATCTCATTATCATCTCCCCAACGAAAGAATCACAGCTATCCAACGGGGAGATCACCGAGCAATCAGTCGATATCAGCAGCGCCAGGACAAGGCGGAAGCTAACTAGCTAAGCCAGCGACGAGGAGGCGAGTGAAGGGGAGGTAGTAGAAAGGAGAGGGCTTTTGACGAGCTGATCCCCCCACACCACTGAGCCACAGGGCCAAGGCGACACACACAAGTTGCACCGTCTAACTGGCTTTTCGTGGGCGGGCTCCGGTGCGTGCGAAGGGTGGTGGTGGTGTGTGTCTCGCTCTCGCGTTGCGTTGGTGTTACGGGGAGGAGGGGGGGCCTGCCGCGCGCATGATTAGGCGCTGCGGAAAGTGGCCCTCGCGGGGCGGTGACAGGCAGCGATCCAGAGGTTTATTCGGGGTGGTGGTGGTGGCTCGGGAACGGGAGCGTCTCTAACTCTATCGGCAAGGGCGTGGATGATGGCTTTGGTGGCCTTGTGTTTGTGTGCGCGTTCCAGCTGCCTGCGTCTGCGTGCTTTCGTCGAATAATGGTGCGGTAAATTGAGGTGGAAAGCTGGGGGACTAGGGCCTTTGGCTCTGGACCTATGGACGGACGTTCAAGTGGGGAGTGGTTCTTGTTTTGAAATGAAACGCAGCTTGCTGCATTGCACCGTTGCATCATGGCGTTGCTTCCCATATATTGATCTACTACCGTGTTTCCATTTGTGTGCGTTGGGTAAATCAAGAGTTCAGTTGCCACAACTTCGTCTTCTTAAATCTTTTAAGAGGTTTTGGAGTTGTTCCTTATCGTCATTCTTATCTTTTCCATCGTAGCAACAAAGATTTAGAAAAAAAAATACAGATCATGGGATTAAGTCTTACGTAAGCCTACACGGATTAATGAACTAACTTGTGATGAGGGAAACAATTTATGGTTTGAACAATTTTATTCTTTGTATCATTAATATGGATGGGCCTTGGCCTATATCAATATCCATGTTCGTGTACATGTAGTTCTTCATTCTCTAGAAGACAATATCCTGGCAGAGGTATTTCCAAGAGTCTACTCCTATGTTGATTGCGGTCAACAAACGGCTTCTCTTGTGTGGTCACCGGTTTCCTTTTTTTATTTTTTCTTCCTCCTGGAAAATACCTTCTCTAGTTCCACGGTTGAAATTATGCGATCGCAACTTTGCCACCCAAGGCAGAGATCGGCTTTTACGACTCGAGTGTATGCGCGCTCGTTTGCTTTTACATCTCTTAAATATCAAACCAAATAGTTATAAGAAATTCAAAATCTTAAGTTCAAATACAATGAGACAAAAATAAATATATTCGATCATAAATAATACTGATATTATTTATAGCTATTTTTTCTTAATTGAATTTTCTATCGCATGTTTATGGAGTATTGAATTTTTTTAAAAATTGTTTCATAACTATTTAGATGATATACAAAAGTCATCTAAGTTGTAGCTAGACTACCTTGATCCTAATCTGTAGAACTTTCTATCCTAACCCTTTAGTTTCACAGAATTACGTAGGATTACGTGATTTGGAAAATTCTGGTTCCTTACCATATCAAGGTGGTCTCAACCCTCAACCAAGGTTTTCAATACCAGTTTTAGAAGAAAAAACCAGTTCGTCCCACACTGTTTAGATACACAATTTTGGATCTTCCAAATTTTACAAATAATTTTGACATGACTTGAGCGTAACTTTTCATAGAATCGACAAACCAAATAATAAATTACAAGTGGATCAAAACTATCCTGATAAAAACTAATTTTCAACAATTTTTCATATGATCTAAACAACTAGTAAACAATTATAAACTCTGAAAGCCACATTATCTAAAAATAAAATAAAAATCGCATCATTTTACCTGTCTTCTAACCTTTTCTTGCTTCATTAACCGACATTTCCAATCACAACCCATAGACACCTCTTATTGGTGTTGTACTTGCTCTCAGCTCTAGCGCTTGCTATGCCTCTTCTCCACCTACAGTGCCCGGCTATTGCTGCTATGCTACCGGGCTTGAGCCCTTTCGGTCGCCTGTCTCTCCCCCTCACCACAAGCACCTCTCTCGCTCTAATTTGTGGTGATTAGCTTCTATTTTGCTCCTAATATCCAATACATAATTTTTTTTTGGAGGAAACATAAAAAATCACAGGAGAGGACATGGAACACCATGAGGTGCATGAGAGCATCATCAATGGTTGGCTTCAATGGTTCTCTAACTTTCTGCAAAAAAAAAAGAATATCCTTCATTATTCTCATTCTCCATTTGTGAGGGAGAGCGCACGCTTGAGAGGAGGGGCGAAAGATCACATGGGAGGAGGGCGAGCGGTGATGTTCTTTTACAAGTGGACTGCTTTTTTAATTTGAGTGCCAAATTTAGGTTATCTCTTAGAAAGAAGTATATATTTTAATATCTAAATTCTTGATTCCCAAAAAAAGATTTAGAGGATGAAAATTTGGGTATGTGTTGGTGATGCTCTGAGTGCGCATCAGATCATTGTCCTTTGGAATTTCATTTCTGTTTTGAGGGTTTTTTCCTTTTATCTCCATTTAATTTCAAATGGCCTACCTAGAGGTTACCTCGAAAGAAAATGTACTGTTCATACGATTTGAAAATTGAATTTTTGTTACGTCCGTTCCCGGCCAATAGGTAGATATAGAGAATAAGAACTGGCCGGTTACCGCTAACGATATGGAATCTTATCTCATCTCGATTCGTCAATTCCATTCCAATGTACTGTTCCTCATTTGATCGGCGGCGTATGAGATCCAACTTTAAATCCGGTTCAGTACATACATCCATCATGCTGTAGGTAGATGAGCTTTAAATCTTTCAAGGATATATATTCGCCGACCTAACCTGATTACTATTACATGAAAACACTGCACGCCTACGATTCGCTTACCTAAACATGGGGTAATCAAAATCATTTGGATTGCCTCGTCACTTAATTACCCCACGGCTGTATCCTCTTCAATTATGCATCTCATTCTGATCAATTGTTTTTTTCTGCAACTCCAACGTCTTTATTCATATCCACTTTCCCGCCAACCACACTGCGACAACGGCTGTTTGGTAGCTTCTCTGTTCTATCGTCCGGACTGTCCCGGAGTTCAGTTCTGACGAAAGAATAGGACAGATGCAACCTAGATGGGGACATATGTGCTTATATATCACTGTATATGATCTTCTGTACTAGCATCACAGCCAATGCATACTGGGCTCTCCATGTGCTATTGATATTGGGAAAAAAGGGGATGTTTTGATGATCCCCTCATAAATGAACATTTATCTTCTTTTGAGTACTGAAAAATGGAAAGAAAATTATCAAGGAAATGTAGACAAGGTAATCAAGTTGAAAGGAAAATATAAACATTTACAACCTTAAACCCGGCCGGCAGGGGGCGGAGAAGGAAGGCATTAGCACTGGAGAGTGAGGAGGAGGAGAGAGGCCAAAGGCATAGAGGTTTAGGAGTCTTATGGAGGAACAATTGTGACTTGGAGGAGAGGCAATGAGTTCAATTTATGTTGTCTGGTCTTTTATACTCATGATTTGTTTGGCTTATCTACTATCGTGGACAGTTTATAGCTACTTGAGTTGTGGCTAATTTAGTACTACGTGGATTCCCTATTTACAAGTTCTTTCCTTTTTTGAGGAGGATTATTTTAGTAATAAATTTGACAGTAGATCACACTAGTAGACTTGGCAACAAGCTTGTGGGCTGCGATATTTTCTATCGGTCCCATAGATGACCCATGGAAAAATGAATTTTTATGATGGGTTTACTTGGTCCCGTAGAAAAATTGCTATATTTCTATCGATTTTCTCCCAAACTCATAGAGAATATGTTATTTTCGTGGTGTTTATGCTAGGACTCAGAAAAATCAATGCTGATAGGTGAACCACATAGTTATAAAACTCACTCAGCTAGAAAAAAATTAGTTTTTTTTCACCTCACTTCTAGCCTTTCTCTGCTGCCGCTCCTTTATTCTTCCCATCTAATACACAGCCAACGCTCATGTCAATGTCTTCAATGAACGGGATCATCACCGTAGTTGCCCTACGCCATCAGCAAGCCTTCGCCATCACTACCCCTTTTTGATCGACGATGGGGTTACCATCCTCTTCCTAGTCCCATCCACCATGAGATCAGCGGCTCCAAATCTGGACATCCGGATCTCAGAGGTTGTGGATCTAGCTATCTCGAGTTTGGGTGCTCCGAATTTAGCGGGCTCCAGTTTCAGCAATATCAGATCTAGCCTCTAGGTGAGCAAATGGTGCCTCCCACTTTTCCCCTCAACCATATGCTGCCATTAAGTACCACCCTCTCATCTATATTTTAGTTAGTTTAGCATTCAACATATCTAAGCTTGTAGCCACCCTAGTCTTTTCATGTATTCAGATCTAAGCCTACAGTTTCAACTGATCGTGGCGTCTCCTATAGCTAAATCTCTTTCCAAGGATGCTTCTAGCTTTACCCAAAAAAAAAAATCATGAGCTACTAGATCATTAGTGAGCTTCGCTTTGCTTTGTTTTTCTGTTTTAGTTGATGCATCCCTAGATCTGTTGGTGATTTTTCTTGTTATACCTCTTAGTAGAAGTTTTTTTTTACTAGGTGTGTTCTTGGATACTCTACAAATCCCCCAATTTCTATGCTAGCTGAACAAATCAGATGATACCTCTTTCTACAAATTGTGAGCTTCCTGCTAATCGATGTCTTACCATTTCTTTCAGAGAATATTTGACTACTGACATGCATAGGGATGACACTACCAAGGATGGGTGGAAGGCCACGGAATAGTAATGTGAGGTAAACTTATTTTTGGATTCTCACTCATTTTATTTTGCTGTTTTGAAGCAGCTTATATTGATATCTACATGCAAAACTAGGAAGTGGTTATTTGTTTGACATGGAATCAATCTTATAATTCATGTTGTGAAGCAGTGAAGGCTTCCCAACGGGCTAGATTCTGCGCTTTGAACAGGCCTTTGTGTATATACCATGTTTTTCTTGGTCACATTTAGTTAGAATGCAGATGCTGGTTAATATCTTTCCTAAAAAAATAAATTTAGTTAGAATGCAGGTGCAGATGCTTTTCTTATGCTATTTTTGCCTTGCCATTCATGGTAAGGATTGTGTGAATAATGAGTGCTATAGCGTTTTATTTTCTCGGTTGCCAATGTGCTGACCTTAATTTCTCTGTTTCACTAACTAAGAAAATATTTTTTAGCTCAGTTTGTACGCATGAAAACATTAGTGCTTTCCAGTTCGTGGTAGTGCATATACATCATACCTAAGTCCATGTATGTCTTTTTGTGGCTTAAAAAATCTAGAGAAGTCTGATAGTGATTTAAGCTTTGTCAGAAGTATGATAATGATTGAAGCTTTGTCAGTAGAATTGCCCATGTATTCCTATTTTATTGTGAGACGACACATACTGCTTCATGTGTTCCTATTTTTTGGCAAGACACATACTGCTACATGCGTTGGATTGATACAAGTCATCTAAACAATAAATTGATGTCTCTTATTTGTTAATTTTTCTTATGTACAAAACGTTTATAATATGCCTTGCTCACTTCAGTCTGTATTTTGCTTTACAGGCCATAGCTTGCAGCTTAAATGCTGCAGTTAAATCTCTACAAAAGTCTGTACAGCATGTATATCAAGGTATACCTCTCATTCAATGGATGAAATCTTTTCTGAGTCTAAGATAAATGTCCTAGCATTTGCACCATGAAACTTGTCATTTAAGCATCCTATAGAAGATGAGTTTGAATTTGAGCTAATCATATCATTCTTGTCTTATGTGAATTGGTAGAGTACTACTGGAAGTATTTTGTGGGTCATTTTTCATGTCATTTGTCATATTTTATTTTCATGATTATAAAGAGTTGAGAAATCTATCTTGCTCACTTCAGTTTTTTCCAGAGCTATTACTTTCTTAGCTAGTTTCTTAAAAATTATGCCAATTTAACCTCTTTTTTTTACCTTTTTGCTTTCGTACCCAAGGCTGAAGTACAACAGAACTTGGATTTCTGTTAGAAGACAATTTTCTTGTACATTTATTTGATGAATTGTAACTGAACACATTGAACTTTCTTATGGATCCTTTGTATATTACTACTTCCAGTTTGAATGAATTTGTTTGTACTGAAATTAGATGGACTACTCATGTAAGCTTTGAAAGCTTGAATTTTGATGTATGAATTGACATTCATGTTCATATTTTATCCAAATTGCCATGTACGTTATATTCTTTCTTTTTTAATTTTTTTGGCATGAAACTTGTTTTTTCTGACGGTGAGTGATGGTTTTTTATTGACGGGTCCATGTCAAAAGTATTCACAATTTGTGACCGATAGAAATACCCATCGGAAAAATTATTTCTATCAAGAAACTGACAGAAAAACTGAATTTTTCTATGGTCGTTGTATTCCTATCAGTCTACCCATAGAAAAATATTTTCTGACAGTAATTCATATTTCCAACCTATAGGTAGACCGATAGTGAGATTTGTACTTTCAAGATAGTATCAGATAGTTTTCCTAAAGTACAAATATAATGTTATAAAGTTTTACCGCATACTCCCTCAATTATAAAATAAATTAAACCCTCATATCTTGAGAAAATTTTAGTAGCGAGAGGAAAAAGACTAAAGCGCCTCTCATCAATAGAAAAATAGTATTGGTTAGTAGGCTACGTAAGATGTATTTAAGAGATATAAGAATTGATGGTAGATAAGAGAGTAAGAAGCAATTTATTTTAGTACACATTTTGAACTTTATGAATCAATTAGGATGGAGAAAGTATGACTCAGTCAGCTACTTTCCTTGTCTATAAATATAAATATAAGCATTCCTACATTTTCTTAGCAACAATAAGGAAATCAAAGAAATTTTAGGTTTGTTGGATGAAAATGCGCCTTAGGAAGTTGAACCGTGCAAGAAAGGATCCAAGGTAAAAGGGATGAAAAGGCAAAACAGTAAAATATACTTAGGAATACTTAAATTTTTTAAAAATAGAAATGCTAATATTTATGGTTGGAGGAGCCAAAAACAGAGCTAGAAAGTTTGCAAACTGCAGCAAATACCAAATTTGTTACTTTTTGGATGGTATAACTTGTAGGCGCTGCAATCTTCACATAATTGTGCGTTGATGATGCCATAGAGCATTAGGCGTGGCCCTCACTAAACTTTTGTACAGGTGGCTCCCTACCGAATTCCTTGTCCCCACGTGATAATTGCACGGATCAAATTGAAGTTCAGCTTCTCAAAGCGATGGTTGATCATGCCACATCTTGGGCACATTCATATCTCTCAATGTTGGCCATGCATCATCATAGATTAATTATTGTTAGGTTAAAACAGATACTAAATGTAAAGCTTGTAGGAGTAAATTAAAGTGTAATCTCTAGTTTTGTAGGCACTGTTCTATTAAGTACTACATGTTTACCAACCATGCAGGCAATTAGGCGAAGTGTTAATGGCCCCTCCCGACCAAACAATCTGTTGGTTTCTAGTGCAATCTACACTGCGTACTTGCTAAGTTTGACGTACAGTTTGTAACGGAAGTTTTGTCTTTAATTTACGACAACTCTATCCCTGTACTGCTATATATGTAGAATAGAAACGCAAATAAATTAGATTGCATTGGCCAACGATATTATCTCTGAACTACTGAACTCCACCAAGCCAGTGAAGTTATATCAACTGTTTGCTAATTACCTCCCTAATCCACAATGCTGTATTGTGTTATGTTATCTAGCTAGTAATTAGCTGGGACCTCGCAACGTCCTGACAAAAGCCATGACCATGCATGGACCCGTTTGCAGCAGTGTTCAACCTGTTCGTCAGCGATATGTGCACTGTGTGTGTGCAATATTGGGAGATGCCATTGATGATGAATAGTGTTCTATACATCGTAACTCATAAGATGATAGCTACCTTCTAACTCTCACCACTGCTAAATCGAACGCCCTCTTTTGTGGCACAATTCGTGGCATCTCAATATTTATATCTGTTTTTTAAATATAGATCAATTTATATATTACATAGCCTGCAAAGGTTTGATACATTCCCGCGTATAAATTGAATCCATCAAACTGGTTTGCAAGAGTCAGTAGTTAAAAACCCTTTTTAGACATAAGCCACTTATGGTTCTGTTGAAGCTTAATATTCTGAGAAATAACTAGTGAATGGCTAGATAATGAGAATATGTAAAAGCTTGATTGTATAACTTCTAGTTTTATTTTCTAGATTCTATATGTATTGATTCTTTGCATCTAGGTAAAAATATAGAATGTTTGACAGCGCTGAAGATTTTGAGAGAAGTTACAGGCTTACGGACTGCTAGAAGGGCCTCCAAACCATAGTTTAAAATTTCAATTTACCCATTATATTGAGGGTACCGGTCGAACCAAAATTTTAGAAACTGCGGAATAATTTAAGATTAGATCAAATTTGAATAAAATTTACTATATTCATAAAAAATTCTGAGAATTTCAGCTAAAATAGTTTCCTATCTAGGGACCGAAATTTTGGAAATTTTATTCAGCAATTTTGAACCATATCCCATACAGAACTATACATACCCAATATTTTAAATGCAAGGCTTTTGTTTGGTAAGATATTATATAGGAAGACTGTATATTTGATAGCCACCATGATCAGTTTCTATGAACTCGGACACCTGTACTCAGCTCTAGGTTGAGTGTGCACGTGTGTATTAGCATTTGTAGTGAAAGATTATCAGAGGGCTTGAAGCGTGTACTTGATATCGTGCCATCTACGTGTTATATATAGTCAGAAAAAATCCCTGACGTAGCTTCCAAGAATAGAAGAGATGTCATATGAAAGATTCTTCGACTTTCCTAATTACAGAAGATTTATATATTAGAAGAGGCACCATATGGAAGGTTCTTAACTTTCCTAATACTCTCCATCAATCACAACTTTCCTAAGTTGATATGGTACTTAAAATTTTCTAAATTTTATACACTCAAGGTTTTGGTGAAACCATCTTTCACTTAATCTTTAGAAGGAATAAAATCAATATGAAGTAATTTGCTATTTACCCGTTTTCTAACAAAGTGAAAATCAACTTCAATGTGTTTATTTCTAGCATGAAACACATGATTTGATGTAAGATATTTGGCCCCCATGTTATCACACCACAATCGTGCAACAGGCGGACTAGATACCTTTAATTATTTCAACAAAGTCTAAATCCAAATAATCTCAGCAGTTACATTAGCCAATGCCTTATACTCAAATTTAGTACTTGACCATGATACTGTAGCTTGTTTCTTTATATGCCATGATACAAGATTATTTCCCAAAAATACTTCAAAGCCACCTGTTGATCTTTTGTCATCAGGACAGCCAGCCCAATCAACATCTGAATATGCACTTAATAAGAAGGAAAATGACTTGTTTATCTTTAAATCAAACTTTGCACATGACTTGAGATATCTCAATATTCTTTTAACGCCGCCCAATATACTATTTTTGGTGTATGAAGAAATTGATAAACCTTATTTACTGAGAAAAAAATATCAAGTCTTATCAATGTAAGATACTATAAGTCTCCTACAATACTCCTATATCTTGATGCATCTATAAGACCAAGCAGATCCCCTTTATAAACTGAGAGTTTATCACTAGTGGATAGAGGTGTGCTTACCGACTTGCAATCCGCCATATTTGTTTTTTTTCAACAGATCATTTACATGTTTTTTTTGTGTCAAAATAATTCCATGTTTAGTTTTGGCAACTTCAATACTGAGGAAATAGTGTAAGTCAACTAAATCTTTTAATGAAAAATAATTGTGGAGATCCTGAAGTAATACGACCACTGTCTCTTATTTAAAACCAGCCATAATTATATCATCAATATAAATTAATATGAACATAACGATATCACCCTTACTATAATTGAATAAGAAAGTATCGACTTTGGATCCTTTAAAACCAAGAGCATAAAGTTTCTTACTTAACCTTGAGAATCATGCTCTAGGCGCCTGCTTCAATCCATATAGTGTCTTATCTAACTTGTAGACATAGTTTCTTCTAGAATTATCCTCGTATATAGGAGGCTGCTTTATATAGACATCTTCAAGAAGCCCATGCAAGAAAGCATTGTGAACATCTAATTGTCTAATAGTCTAATCCCTGGATATAGTAATAGAGAGAACAACTCGAATAGTGGTAGCTTTAACAATAGGACTGAAAGTACCTTTATAATCAATACCATACCATTGCTTAAAACCATTTGCTACCAACCGAGTCTTATATCTATCTAAGCTGCCATCTTGTTTACGTTTGATTTTATATACCCACTTGCAGTCAATAATATTATGCCCTTTCTGAGGAGGAACCAAATGCCATGTTTTATTTTTCATTAACGCATCATATTCAGCATCCATTGCCTGTTTCCAATTATTATCCTCTAATGCTTCTGATAAGTTTTGTGACTCACCGATTGACATTAAGAAAGAATATTTAACCGTACCATCGGTGTATCTTGCGAATACCACTTTGTAAACGGGTCTTCAGCCTTTGATGTAGCTCACCCCTAGCCGAAGGTGTTGTAGAAGATCCCAGCATGGGATCTAGAGTGGATACGGCCGCCGGGGGCTCCAGATTTAGCGCCCGGATGCAGAATCGCCTGCACGCGTTGGAGAGGCCGTCGTTGGCCCAGGCGATGTGTCATGGGATGATACGTCGGGCTCGAACTCTTGGGCAGATATACCTGCGGAAGTCGTTGGAGGCATAGGTGAATCGCCTTGGGGGTCAGCTCTGACAGAAGGAGCTCCGGGTACCCTTGTATGCGATGACGGTAATTTCTGCATGACTTCATGCGCTATAAAATCATTGTTAGCAGGATTAATTGGAGAATCGGCCACATGATCACTTATAGTACGAACCCCACTAGTCGGATTTAACAAATTGGTAGGTAAAAGATTAATTTTATCTTGAAACCTACGACCAGCATTAGGACCAAGAAATTGATAGGTAAATAGAGATTCATCAAAAGTTACATCTCGAGAAATGTAAACTCTTTCAGAATCAGAATCTAGGCACTTAAACTCTTTATGAAACGGATGTATCCTAAGAAAGTGTATTGCTTGGAGCAGAATTGGAGTTTATGGGTATTATAGGGTCACAGATTAGGCCAACAAGCATATCCGAAGACACGAAGAGAGGAATAATCTAATTGTTGGTTAAACAACCGAAAGAGGGGTATGTCATATGATAGTAACCAACTAGGTGTTCTATTTATCAAATGTGTGGCAAAAAGAAAGGCATCAGGCTAAAATTTTAGTGGCATGTTGGCGTGAGCAAGAAGAGCTAGACCAACTTCGACTATATGGCGATGCTTGCGTTTGGCTGTCTTGTTCTGCTGATGTGTAGCAACCAGGAAATATGGTGTGTGATGCCAACTTGGGGAAAAAGGGATGCAGTTTTTTATATTCACCCTCCAGTCGGTCTGCATTGTTATAATCTTATGATTAAATAAGCGCTCAATAAGATATTAAAATTCTTAAAATTTGATAAATACCTCAGATTTGAATTTAAGGAGGTAAATCTAGGTAAACTTACTATAATTATCAATGAAACTCACATAGTATTTATGTCCACCA
The DNA here is from genome assembly GCA_030770085.1 of Oryza coarctata. NCBI lineage: Eukaryota > Viridiplantae > Streptophyta > Magnoliopsida > Poales > Poaceae > Oryza > Oryza coarctata. The sequence goes on along the minus strand of CM061476.1, from coordinate 12,508,028 downwards.
ACTGATTTGGGCACAGGACCCCACACATCAGAATAAATAATTTCTAAAGGATGCTGAAAAACAGAGCTAGAATGAGGAAAAGGTAACTGACAGCTCTTGGCTTTTTTACATGCATCACACACCGAATGTTTATTTAAATCTGCTAAAACAGGAAGATTAAATTGGCTGATAACTTTTTCCACAATCGGAGCAGCCGGATGACCTAAACGAGAATGTCATCTATCAAAAGAAATTTTTACAGCTCCATAGGCTTGCTTTATTGTGCGCCTAGCAGGAAGAGGATAGAGTTTTTTTCGTTGCCTGATCCTTAATCAAGAAAAAATCAGGATACAATTCTGTAAAGGTAGAATTATCAGATGTAAGACGATGAACTGAAACAAGATTTTTGTTGGCCTTAGGAACATATAGAACATTATTGAGATGAAGATCATGACTAGGGGTTGTAACAGTAGAATGACCAATGTGACTGGTTTCCATACCTGCTCTACTCGCCGTATGGATCTGATTGTGGCCCTTGTACTTGTCATGGATCGACAGTTTCCCCAAGTTATTGGTGATGTTATCTATAGCGTCCGAATCTATGTACCAGTTGGTGTCTACTCCGTAGGACGTAGACGTTGCACCTACATATTTTTCTTCTGGTACGAAGTCTTCGTCAAATCTGTACCAATATATGTCAGCAGTATGTCCTTTTATCTTACAAACTTGACACCTAGGTCTATTATCAGGCCCATGCTGCTGACTATTTTGTGGGCCTTAATTCAGCTGGCGCTGCCCATTGCTTCGGCCACGCTCATGAGATGGAGCACCCCCATGCGAGTGCTCTTTGCCTCTTGTGCATTGCAACGCACCGTGCCCCCGGTTGGCGGAATTAACCAAGGAGCGGCTATTAGGCTAGAGAAGATCCATACGCTGCTTAAACGAGAGCAGCTAGGAGTACATCTATCCCACACTAATCGGCTCAGTCCTAGCAACTAGGGCTGAGACGATGGGATTGTAGTCGAAATCGAGGCCGGCGAGAACGTAGGAGACCAGCTCGTTGTCATCGATGGCCTTGCCAGCAGACGCGATCTCATCGGTGAGAGACCGCATCTTGGCGATGTATTCCGCCATGGAGAGATTGCCCTTCTTCTTTGTGGCGAGCGCGATCCTGGTGTTGACGGTGCGTGCTCGTGACATCGAGGTGAACATGGCCTTGATAGCACTCCATACTTAAGCAGTATTTTTGCAAGCAGTTAACTGAGACAAAATATTTAGAGTGATACAAGAGAGCAGGAATCCTAGGATCTGTTGATCCGTAGCACCCCACTCAACGTAGAGCGGATTTTACACCTCCATTTCTTTGCCATCTGCTGTCGTCTTTATAGTAGACGTGGGGGTCTTTGTAGCGCCTGTGAGAAATTCCTCCAAGCGTACGCCCCTCACGATAGCAAGCACCTACATCTTCCATAGTGTATGGTTGTTCTTAGTTAGTTTTTTGGAGACAGCTTGGCCGACCAAGGGATTGATGACGGTGGTGTAGGAGGTTGATATGGTGGAAGATGGATCTGATACCATAAAAAATAATCAGAGGGCTTGAAGTATGCACTTGACCTCATGTCATCTACGTGTTATATATAGCTAGAAAGAGCCCTGACATAGCTTATGAGAATAGAAGATTTAAATGTATCTTTTAACTTTCAGTGTTTAAAAATATCAATTTCTGCACCAAATCACCCTTAATGTTGCTGTGCTATGTACTAGATTGATTGATACGATCATTCAGGTTAGAATTCTGATAGTGATAGGAAATACTCTCCACACGGCATTATAGTCAAGTCTCCAGCAGCTGAGTCAGCTGAGAGGACATTACTTTGAGAAGTTTGAGATCGTACGAATAACAAAAGAGTAATGAAACATAACCAAGGAGAAAGAAAGCTATTTTAGCACTTCCTCAACCTAAAGTCTCAATCTATGCCAAATCACTTCAAATAACTAACCCTAATTATAATCTACGCCAAAACAGCTGTTGGGTGCAGTCCAAAAGGCAATGGGGCAGCAGCTGGCCCAAACCTTATTGGCTCCCGGGGTTGGGTGCGACCTTGGTTAGAAGGAAGGAATTACGTCATCAGAGACAGAGAGATGACAATTTTCTCAAATGGATGATATGATAGCCTTGTGGTCAATGCTGAGGTAGCTATGGTACCGTCTCGACGACATATATATGGTCGCATGTACATAGTCGAGGTTCAGATTGTCGTGGCGACGCCGACTTTGCCGCGTGCCGGTGGTCGAGCGGCCGGTGTCATGTCTTCCCGAGCATGAGCCGTGGCCCATATCACCGTCGATGGCTGGGCCGTCCACCCTGGCTGGTGGTTCAGCGCCGCCGTGGCGTTGCGACTTCTCGTTGGGCCGCGGCGAGGAAGGAGAAACGGAGAAGCGAAGCGGTGCAACTGAAGTGATTGATGGCCTTGTTGGGGAAGCGGATGCAATGCCCAGTTCGACAGCAGCAGCAGACAGCGCTGGAGGCGGAATCACACAAGCGCCTGGGCTTGGCCCTGGGCACTATCGGTCAAGCTGATAAGCAAAAAGTCTAGATTGCTCCCTCAACTAGTGCGCAACTGTAAAACCAGCTTACGACGCTACATTAACTGTCAAAACCGGGCTTATTTTGCCTCCTGAGTGATTTTAAAGATGGTTTATCCTGGCCCATGTTGTATTACAAGAATCAATTTTATCACATATTGACTTAGACATGATGCTCACATGTCAATTCAACTTAGAAAAAAAATAAAAAATATTAGAGCCCGCATACCAACATAGAAAATAACGCTGCTAAATTAAACAACACTGCTAGATTAGCACCTCACTCCTCTATCGTGATCTCTCTCCCTCCTCTCTTCTACAGAGGGCGATGGATGACAAAGGATGGCGGCGATGGCGAGACAAAGATAATAGGACTTGTGGATACGACTGGCCTAAAAGAGACTGTGCAAGACCGTAGGATGACATGGTTTGAAGTGAGTGGTGGCCAAGGCAAACAATGCTTGGTAGGAGTGTCGTGGAGGTGCTTTGAGCCCCTTTAGCTCCTTGCCACTATTGCCAAATCTTACCATCTGGTACGTCCGTAGACCACGATGCAGGTACTCTTTCATGCATCCACCTATTCCTCTTCTCCATTCTTCTCTATCTCTCTCCACCTCTGGTCGTCTCTAGGGGTGGTACCTAGCGGAACAAGAGCTTGAGGTGCAGGTTGAAGTGGTGGCGATCTCGTTGGTAGCTTGACGTCGTAGGAAGTAGCCAGGTGGATGCTAAGGATGATGGTCTCAAACATTGACAAAGACACGACTACCGTCTTTGCCAAGTATTGCCTTCCTACAAGAGCAAGCTCGAGATTTGCTACTGCTGTCTTGTTGAGTTTAAGCTTGAGCTCTTGATAACAAGACACTTCACTGTCATTGTTGTCATCATCGTTGTTGTCTTCCTCTTTATCTTATCATTGTCTTTCTCCTAGTCTCCATCGAATAGGTGAAGTACACCCTTGCTTCACAAACTTTTGTTCTAGTTTCCTCACCTCTATCTCGCCCCCTCCTCTCATCGCTATCATCGGTCGCGTCATCCACAGTGTTAGAGAGGGTGAGGCACAAGGGATAGGGGGAAGGAGGTAGCAGCAGTAGCAAGAAGAGAAGAAGAAGGTGAAGGTTGTCCCGTTGCTTGGTCCGTTGGGTGAGAGGAGAGAGGGGAAGAGAGATAAAAATAATAGAGTCAGTGATATGCGGTTATATTATATTTTTAATTTCTTATTATATAAGCGAAATCTAGTTAACGTAACGTGTAGATTAATACCGCTATGTAAATAGATAGATGAGAGAGTGTTGATACTCCGTTTAGTGATGGAGGGAGCAGATTAGACTCCGGCAATAGTTGAGGAAGGTAAATTAGACTTTTTTAGCTGATAATGCATGCGCCGACCGGACGTTTGGGGTCGGGCCTTTGCAGAAGCACTGGATTCGTTGATAGTCCCAGGTGACCCCCCTCTCGGCTGGGCAGCAAACTTTGGACTAATCTAAGAGCCCTTCTATTGTGCTTATGGACAATGGTTTATCGGGTACATTTTATAAATTTTTAAACAACACATTCATTGGAAAACTTCCTTTATCAGTAGTTTTTTAAATAAAATACTTTTTAAAACTTAATTTATTTGTGTTTAACCTCAAATAATTACCAATGAACTCATCATCATCCATCACCTATAAAGGATTATGCCTAGTTATTAGGGTGTTTGTTGCCAGCAGAGGTATGTTTATTTAGGTGCATTTTGATTATGAATTTAAATGAGGCAATCTTTTTTTTTCTTACAGAGACTTATCACTCCTATTGTTAATTGTTAGTATATGAACTTTCTGGGGTTTTATTTTAAAGAAACAAAATACTACTATCTGAAGTTTGTAGAGGTTGTCAACAGGTGGAGTCGGAGCAGAAATAAATCACTAGTACAGAGAAGACATACTACTAGAACCGCCAGCACTTAATCAGCAGTGATACTGTTGATAGAACCCGCATTGATAAATGAGTATCACTGCAAGTTAGTATCATGAATCGAGCCATGATACTTATTTCTGGGCGAAAAATAGAAAATTACAGATTATTTGATTTTGTACAAACTTGAATACACATTTGCATTCAACATGCAAGAGATTTGATAGCAAATTTCCACACACCAAATAGAAACAAGAATCATATAGACATTTGGCAGGAAATTGGACAGCATGAACAACTAAAAAGAACAAAATACTGCAACAGGATCTGTGAGAGGAGGAAGAGCTTGTGAATGTGTGAATGGATCCTTTGATGCCCATGCCATAAGTTTATCTTCCATTTTTTAAAAAATAGAATAAACTTGTACTTAAACATATCCATCTTAAAGTAAAAACCAGTTTTATAATGTAATAATACCCATTGTTAATTGCTTGATGGAGAGAAGATATTTGGGCTGCCGAGGGCACAAATTGACCTTTTCAATTGCACTACAAAAGATTCTCTAGCCACATACCTGCCTAACATGACTATGCCCCTTCGTTTCGGCTAAGACTTGCTGTCTTATTCCTCTAAAACTTATTGGTTTTTCATCATCCGCTTCACTCTGGTTTGTGCCTAGTATCTTCCTCCTCCTGCCTATGATCTTATGGTCTCCCACACCATCGATAGAGTGCCATTTCTTTATCACAACAATTAAGTTATATCTCACAACTATTGAAATATTTTACTAAACTCTAAAATATGTAAAAATATATTTGTTGATGGGTAAGATTCCGACGTTGATGGGTAAGATTCCGACTACAGAAGATATAGAGTATGGATAATATATTGAAGAGAATTGGAATCATTTGATTAGGCGTTTGGCTAGAAACATTAGCTTGGCATCCTGATAGACTTCCAAATAAATTGTCTATACTATGCCTGTCCTAGCAAGAGATTTGATTTAAATAAATTTTCTATAGTTTAATGTAATACTAATAATTATTGAAAGTACTCATGAATGTGTGCAAATATTTGTACAATTGTGAACAAAAACAAGCTTTCAAATGAAGTTAAACAACTTAGTTGTGCATTGCATTTGCATCAAAGAGCATATTCGCCACTCATAGGTTGAGCTCTTGCACGGTTACATATTTCTAAGGTGAGTTCTTATGAAATAAAAATATACCAACCAGAGTTCATATGAGAACTATCATCTATATTGCCATAATGCACTTACTATGTCATCACGAAATCTGTCCATGGACATATCACTCGAGTGTGAAGTAGATGTATCTAATGCATTTTGGGAGACAACATATTTTACATATCTTGCAAGTATGATTGGCACATAAGATCTCAATCATACCTATAGAAATACCGGTCAAATACTTGTCAGATGTACAATTCTAACATATAAAATGATACACATGCAAAGACATCAAATACACTACCATCGGTTTATTTGCACCAAATGCAAAGCAAAATTATTTAGATATACATATATCAGATCTACACAAATCCACATCTCACAATCTCCATATAACAACTGTAACACCCTAGATATTCACATACCTAAAGCACTACACATGACACATCCAAAACCACTGACCACTAAATTTATTAAAACAATTTCGATAGAGTCTTCACTGTATTAATGGATATCAATAAGAAACTGTTTATAATAACACAACACATCATTATCTATAAACATAATATTATAATAAGTTATGATAAATCACATAGATTATCACCATGGGGTAAAGCAACTGCAACAAGTCTAATAAAGTTAATTGTGACATTATTATTATTAAACTAAGGAATATGATTTAAGTGTGTACCAGGTGCTTCTTTCCATTCATGTATGTTGGTCACATTGTGTGAGTATAAAAAATAATCAACAAATACAATATAAAACTAGAACAAAAGTATACACAATAATAATTAGTAACAAATACAAGTATTAAAACAATTCTCTTTCTTGAAAAAACACCCTATTACGTTAAACATTATTTTCTATTATAGATTGACATGAACAAATACCAGATTTAATGAAACGACAGATATAGATAAACATCAGATTTAATAAAACAGTAGTTTCCTTCCTGCACATACATAAGCATCTTTTAGTATTTACGGGTAATCTAAGTAAGTGGGGCCAACGCTTACTACTAGGATGAATGATGAATGAATAATCAAATTAAATACTCCATGCCTATGTGTGGTATTTGAATGGAAACATAATAGAGTATCATAAATACAATGTAACGTGATTCATAGCATGAAACAAAAAATGAGAAAGTATGGAATAATATGAATAATAATGATATAATGAAAGCAAAGTAGACAGAGTAAATAAGTACATCAGTTATATCATATAAGTTTATCATACATTGATGATCACCCATTACATGTGATACGGGCGGCATCGAAACTATCTAAACCTAAATAACAACACTACACTCAAAAACTATTCCGTTACAACAAAAAAAAAAAAACCTCTTGGAGGCACTTTCCTTATATAAAGTGATGGTGAGCAGTATTGTTTTCGGAGGTTCTCCTAAACTACTTCTCCAAACTAAATTAAACCAACGCTAATAGAAAGACAACTGCAAAACCTACAACTCTTATTTAGAAGATATGATTTAACTCCTCATGGAGTAATCCTAGAATTCAGTATAATGTTTCAGCCTATGAAACGGTCCACGACTAAACTTAATTTGTATTTGAAATATATGTGACCCGGAACTAATTAGGCTTACCCTTGCAGCGAGAATGCTCGAAGTGTAGACTAATCTGACAAATTCCACGAAAATCCTCAATTTCTTCTCTTCCCCTGCTTCCTTTCTCCCTTCCTCTTTCCTTGCAGCCAGGTCGTCTATCCAGCAGTCTCATACGAATAACAACAGAAGCTAGGTACACAGCCGCAACAAGGAACTAGCGTTAGCACTGCCAGGTCTCCATTTTGGTTTCGGCTCCTTCTTCCTTGCTACAAATTGGAACAGAAGTGCAGCAGGCAGGTCCAACAGCGCCAAAGACCTTCCTTGTCCATCTAGTGTTTTTCGTTCTCCCTTGCAGCAGATCAAAAGCAGAGAGGGCAGGTGCACACCAGCAGCATGACTGCACAGGCTCCAAGGACGACCAGGAGGTAGTGGTGCAAGCGATGGCAGCGTAGGGAAACAGCAAGACTGGCGGCAGTGGTGGCAGTCGGCGGCAGCGCCTTTGCGATGAGTCTTGGTTGGCCTGGTCATAAAAAGCAGGACCGAGCCCCTGATCGATCCCTATTTATCTTTTTTTCTCTCCCTTTTTTTAAAATGCAAAAATGAAGGAAAAACTAACTAAAATCTAATGGTCCTGATTGAATATAGCCAACATATAATCTATACTCAACGAGCTGTACAAATCCATGGTCTCTAATCGTCCGTCTAATCAGTATAACGTTTTGCACAACAAGCACAACTAATCTATTGGAGCAGATAAATTAGTTGGAGTAGTTCCTGCCTAAGAGGGGGGAGGGGGGGGGGTTGAAGAGAAGGCATCGACAATATCTAGGCTTGATGGAGAATGGTGTAGTCATTTGGTGGCGAAGGCAACCTAGATCCACGAGAACCTATGGTGGTGGTAGCTGCATCTATAGTCAGCGAGAGAAGAGAATGGATTGGCAGCCAGTCTTGATTGAGACGAGTGGTGGCAGCGGTGGAGTTTGTGACGATGTGGAGGTTCTCAGGCCTAGCAAGAGCTGGTAGGAGACACCGCCAGCGAGGACGGTGCTAGGCATTGTAGAAGAGAGAGGACCGGTGACAAGGATGTTTGGAGATTCGTGGCAGCGGTGATAGCTGCTAGGAGGGCAAGTGCTGCTACAAGACACAGCCGCCTAAGGTAGGGCTAGGCAGTGCGATTCCCGTTGTCTAGATTCGCAACCCTATCACGAGCGTGCAAACTTGAGCGAACTGGTTGGGCAGCTAGAGATGGGTTAGAAAGAGGATATACCCAGTGGTAGACGGGTAATTGTTTTTGGAAAAGTTGTGGGGGCTTTCATATTTGATTGTTTTGATTCACAGGAGAATATGCCTTTCTGCCGATTCTCTCCTCCTATGTAAAAAAGAGAATCGATCCCGGTTGATTCGGCTTGGAGGCTAAGGGGATTTTACCTGTTTGGCTTATTTCCAACTGATTCTAGTGAGAATCGGATCTGAGAATGCATACCAGGCCATAGTAGAATAAGAAACTAGTTTTGCTTACTGATTTAACAGAATTTTTTATTTGTTTACTTTCGGTGTGTTACAAATATTGAGTCATGATAGGCATTGATTGTTTAATGCATATATTGGGAATGGCCGGCTTGAGATCTTGTTTTTTTTTCTAGTTTTCTTATGAAAGACACGTTGCACACGACATGGGGAGGAAAGTGGAGGACGACTACTGGTAACAGACATTTCAATTTTCTGTGATTTTTTAAATATATTTTTATGTATAAACAAACATGTATTATGACTAATTTATTAAATATTTGAAAAAGTAACTAGCACACATCAATTGGATGTACACCAAGCTCATGCTCGTTGAGCTCAAATTGATCATCCTGACCATATATACTATTTGTACATGTTAAAACTGTAGCGTGTCATAGCTATGGTTTGCTATCGGTTCGGGTTTGGGTTTTCCAAACGAGAAAAGGAAGTGACGGCAAGCTTGTGCCCCTTGTTTCTTTGTCCTCCTCTAGATAGGTTACCTTTCTACTTTCACAATTAGTCTTCACTGATTATTCCTATCATATATGAATGCAATGTTAGTTTCAACCATCATTTTAAAATTTATTTTAGACAATTGTACAATAAGAAACCTTTGAAAATTTGGTATTATTATATTATAAAACTTGTTTTTTTACTTTAGAGGAATAAGCAAGTAAGTCTAAGCCAAAACAAAGCAAAGGGTAAAAGCTGCATAAATCAATGAGACTTAGAACAGAGCTCCATGGAAAAAAGGCATTTAATTTCCTTATGGTGCATATGAGATATTGAGGTTCGATAACCAGAAGCTATACCAGGGACAATCATGAGTTGGGAAGGTAGGGCTCAAGTCCACACATAACAAATAATACATATATGAAGTTAAACTAGAGCTTTACATCATAACTTCAATTCTGATAGTTCTGATCCCTGTAGACCATAGTTTGTTCTCCATAAACAATAAATAAAGAAAGAAAAATTGCTAGGACTCTTAGAAATGGGCCAAAGAGTGATATTGGGACTTAAGAGATCATCCTATAACCTTCAAAGATCTTCCAAGTAACAAACTTGAGATCTTTGCGTTGCATAACCTGTTGAAGCACAAGAAAACAGATCAAGTGTATTCTATAATACAACACTATACACTTAAAGAATGTCAATTTTATCTTCTGCATCTTCATCAAATCCTATTATCTAATCTGTATTACATATTAGAGCCTGTAGGGTTTTAGGGGATAAGGAAGTTTGGTCTTCACCAAGTAGCCTATGAGCTGCAATGAATGTTGATTCAGAGGATACTATGCTTACATGTATTGCAAAAACAAATCCCTTACCATTAAGGACAAGATAGGGTACACATCAGCATTTGTTTCCACCACCCCAGAACATCAAAATTCTCCTCAGAGTTAGAGTGCACTCTAGAATCTTCTAAGTAAATATCCAATTTAGATTTCTTTGCATATGCATCAATATTTTGTGAAGTTATTTGAGCAAAAGCAAGCCCTATACTCCTTTTCTCATAAAGTGCACCTCTTGAAGAGCTAGAACTAGGCAAATTTGCAAGGGTAGTGTTCTAAAAGAATTTTGATGCTGCCTAGAGGGTGGTGGTGGGGGAGGGGGCAGGTGTGGGGTATGGTGGGTGAATAGGCATTTCTAAAAATACTTAGTAGCGGAAATTAAATGCTTACCAAAGATGCTAGTCTTTGGGTCTGAAACTTTTAAGTAACTCTCTTTGTTTACTCTTTGTTAAATAGAGAGCATTGCTCAAAACTTTTGGTCAATATTACCGAAACTTCCCAATCAAGATTATAGGAACACAAACAACAACACTTAGCAAAAAGAGAGAAGTAAACAATTGTAGTGGTAAAGAGGGTCAAGGGGACAAGTGATTTTTCATTGAATTTTGGATCCTAACGATCCTACATCATTGTTGACAAGCTCCAAGGAGTCAGGTTGCATTCAACCCTAATCTCACCAAGAGACCACAATGATTGAGCTTTGTATCTGTCAGTGATATGGGAACTGCGGCTTCCCACATTGCAGGCATGGAGCAACCTAGTGCCACATAACTTGTTCCCTAAGGTCCAGGGGCCCATGAAAAAGCAAGGCTAAAAGATGGGTGCTTGGTGCCCCGAGTAGGCTCCCTCGAGCATCGACCAATGTCCTTTTCAAAATTTGCTTCAAACAAATGAACCTGAGAGGGTCAACCCTAAGCACCCATGGCCCACGTGGCACTGCAGAGAAGTGCTTGGGGACCGAACGGCAACCAACGCATGAAGTGTGCTGGGGCGAGGGATGCCGCCCACCACATCCTATGTGCGCCTTTCCAAGGAATGGTGATCTAATTGATTGCTGTATGTTGAGGCATGCAGTGTGTTAGGTGGGACATGTCACGTCATCTGTCTCTTAAAAGTCATCGTGGGTTGTCAGGTAGCATGAACTGTCAAGCGTCATGGGCCACTCTAGACTTCAAGCAACCTGCCTAGTCTTGTCACATCCTACCTGCTCCGATCTGACGCTGACAAGTAGGGCCATGAAATGATAATAACGGTTGGTGTACTATACATCATGCTCCCCTGCGTATGGATGGGGTGCCTAGGACACATGGTGGACATCCACAACTCCTCATCTCTGCCTTAGGGGGTGACAGTTGTGCCATGTAAAGTGAACAGAAGAAAGAATGTAGAAGTCAATGGAGGATGTACACCAACTTTGTGCGGCATGCCTGATAGGGCATGCATGCTACCATAACCTAGTTGTATCCTAATTGTAATCATGTTGTAATCCGAGGCATGCATCTGCACGGACGTCTCTTTGGTTTGGTTGCTATGGTGCTCCCTAGAGTATATAAAGGGAGGTCTCAGACCAAGAAAGAGGATATCTTTTCCACAATAGGAACCATGAATGGAAAATGAAACATATATGAATAGGGTATTAGGCTCTTAGCAGCTTGAACCTATCTAAATCTCTTGCGTCATCTTTCATCCTATCCTAGGCATGATTGAAAGCTTTTGTCGCCTTGTCCGAACTTAAAGGGGGTCCCATCAGATCCCTGCTAGCGATCTTCACCCAATGACATATCAACTCAAGTTACCCCGTTTTCTCATGGAGAGTGAATAGAATCTTCATAAACCTACAAGGGCTTTCTACAAATGTTGGATTCTTGAGGGAGACACCTAGCTGGCTAGGAGGAGCACCACAAAGAGTATCAAGCTTGATGATAGAGGTTTAGTGTCAATCCCCAAGTGTTCAACTCAAGTCTAATCTCACAAGCTCTTTAGATTTTAAATCCCCACTCAATCTCACAAGAGTAGCTTTAGGCCAAAGAAGGATTGCATGGAAGAATTCTAGGAAAGTGATGATGACATAACCGGCTCAGATATGACTATACCTATATTTTACATCAATAAGCTAAAGGTGCATGTATTTTATGTTAGATTTACCTTCTATATATTTGAACAAAGGATACTACACCATAAGTTTTGTGTATTGTCATTTATAGAATTACTTGCATGGGTAAAGGAATGGGGTGCGTGTCCACAGAATGCATGGATGACAAATGAAATTGACTAGGGACAAAACCATGATCTTTGCCAAGTCTACTCCAACACCACCATGTTACATTGGGGCCATAGAAGACGAGAGATAAGGTTCTACATGTTTTGGATTCAGATTTGAGTCTCCTAACAATATCAACTTCAAATGGATCTAGCCGTTGATCGAGAAGGAATCTCGAGGCCCATGAGAGGTTGTTGGAAAGCTTATCAAGTCTAGTTTTAGACAGTGTTGGTTCCACATTAAAATTCCTCTTATCTATTTGAAATCATCAAAATAAGCCATGTACCTCATCCAGTTCAAGACAGCTTTGGGCCTTGGGCCTTGTAATTGTGTCTTGACTAAGCCTAGGGGATGTGTGCCCCTAGGGCTAACCCTAGGATGTCCCTAGTCATATATATTTAGTAGTTATCATCGTTTCATGTCTGGTTTTGCTTAGATTATTCTGACGCTTGTAGGTTCACTGCTAGTTTGGTTTGTGTATCCTCAACTCGTGAGATTCATCTTATATTCGTAATATATTTAGATTGCTTCTTCCACTCTCTTGATTGTGTTCTCGATTCACTTGTAGGAGATAGCCTTGTTGATAAATTCAATCGCATCTTGTCATGGTTGATAACCAATAGAGCCGTGGTGTAGTAATTGTGAGGGGTTCGATCGTTCTGGTTGGAGCCTTTGGATCATCAACATCAATTTCTCCATAATTGACTTATCCATACCTTTTAGAAGATCGAGACTGTAGATTCTTCATCAGTTGGTATCAGGGTGCCATATTGCCTGTTAGATATATCTATCTTGATCTTTCGTTTATTATTTTTCCCTCACCTAGAGTCTAGAAAACACCACGAAAAGAATTTACTTTTCATTGTCCAAAACCATTTGTGCCTTAGCAAGTTTAATTTCAGTTAGTATCAAGAGCACTAGATTGCTTCTTCTACTCTCTTGCTTGTGTTCTCAATTCACTTGAAGGAGATAGCCTTCTTGGCGAGGTCAATTGCATGTTAGCACAGTTGATAACCAATGAAGCTGTGATGTAGTGATTGAGAGGGGTTCGATCGTTCTGGTCGGAGCCATTGGATCATCAATATCGAGTTCTCCATAATCGACTTATCTATACCTTTCACAAGATCGGGACTATAGTTTCCTCATTAGTCGGTGGCAGATGCATGTTTTAGTTGCAAAAGTTAATTTTAGTTTTGCTTTGTTGAGTTTGTGTCCTAGGTCGAGTTGAGGCACATGTTTAGAGTCACGTTCGTAGTGTCTAGTTCTAGTCATTGCCTTGTGCAAGAGCCTTCCATGAGATATCAAGTTCTACTTGATTTTGTTTTGCTATCTTCTTCGTGTTAATAGTCCGTTTCGCAAGCCTTCTAGATAGGTCACAAACCGCCTTGTGTCAATCGCCTTGCGTCACTAACCTCCTTTTCAGCCATGCTTAACCTATTTGCAAAGTTTGCCCTAGGTCAATATACAAGGTTGTGTTGTGAAACCCTGATTCATGCCAACTTTAGTAAAACATGCATAATTTTTTGCATACGAACTCCACTTTGGACGTTCTTGTACTCTACAGAAAGCTTGTTTTGATGCCGATGTCCATTACCTTGAAAGACCACAAAAATTGCCATTTTCAAGGTGCTCTTTTCCCTTGCAAGTTTTAGCACCCATTTTTTCTAGTTTTTCATCATCTAGTTTGAGACTTTTGTGATTCCACTTGGAGTGTTTCATGTATTTTCTATCATATCAGAAAGAGAAGAGTCCAAAAATTAGAAGAAAAGAAAAGGAAAAAAATAAAATAAAAAAAAGAAGCCAAAGAGAAGACAAGGGGCGTGGTTCAATTTTTGTGTTGTTGCCATTTTCATCCTGAGTGAATTTGTGTGAGAGAGTTGCATCCTAAGAATACTTCGTTATTTGCTCTCGCTTGCTTAAACTAGTTCTATTTGCTCTCGCTTGCTTAAACTAGTTCTATGGACATGTCTTGGCTAGTGACTGTGACAAGTACATAGGATACTATTCTATTCTTAAATTTTGCTTATCCTTTCTACTGTATATTGTGCCTTCTATGCTACAATACTCTTGATCAGAATTGATGTCCTCTTGCATTGATCTCACTACACTTCCTACAGTGTCTCAACTAGCCACCGCTTGCATCTCTTGTAGCATAAGTAAGAACACTTGTAAGAGTGTTGGTGGAACGCTTGAGAGTATATGATTCTACCTTCTACCATCTAGTAGTTGATAGGAATAATGTTCTTGTATTGTGTTTTGTTTTCTACTAACAATGGCTAGATTGCAACAACATGCAAATTATGGTCCGAAGGATAAGATGCAAAGACTTGGTGGTAAGATCAATGCAAATACAACTAGATTAAACACAATGCGACTAGACATCCAGTAGGTGTTAGCCAAGAGCATCGTTTCCCTTACTGCTAGCATCTAACAATTAACAAAACATTAACAACATGCTCCTGTTTCTTCTTGTCTTTCACATGGTAGGTCACATTAAGGATGAAAAAGAAACAAATAAGTTGGACAAGAGCCATACTACAGCTGATGCTTCATCTTCGTTAAGGTCTGGTTACATCCTTTTGGCCATTCATAACTATGGTGGATGTGGTGCAGAAGAGTACATTATTTGGAATGTTGCTATTGATAAAATAATTTTCCAATGTCGTATGTGTGATAAGAGAAAGATTAAGAATGCCGTTAGTGTCTTAATCTCATGCTTTATTATGGTGGCAGAGTTTAACATTATCTTCACATGATAAATTGCCTCAAACTTGAAATGATATGAAACTAAATATGGGAGAAAAATTTGTTGCTCACTTAGATGTATCTACTTGCAAAGATGAACTACATACTTTAGATAGAGAAGCAGCCTTCCGTTGTATCTCTTCTTTGTGATACTAATATTTTACAGGCATTTAAGAACAACCAAGTCAATGAGGAAGATAAGAAATACATAGAAAAAGAGGACATGCCTATTGCCTCATGCATGTTTCAAGAAGAAGGTTCAATTGAAAATGAGCCTACATTACATGAGAAGAGTGTAATAGGTAAACCCAATGGTGCTGAAATTTTCCAAGATGAGTATACTTATGATGAATTAGATTTATCCACTATTCATGCTAGTTTACAGCAACCATTAGTCGAAATAAGTCCTGAAATATCTTTGCCACAAAACAATTTGCTTATTATTCCTTGTGACAAAGATGAGTTGTGCAATGCTTCACTTATATCTGTGCCAAAACTTGTGGATGAACATGTTAGCTATATTGCTAAACCAGCATGTTTTGATTTTAAACATGTTTTTCACATCACTAGCGAGAATAAAGAGGTTAAACTTTTGTCTTCTTTAAGTACATTAAGCTATATTGAATTTGATGATCTTTGTCCACTCAATTGTTTAGAGAAGAATTGTTTGCTAGATTGAAATTGCCATATCCTTCTGATGTGAATTTTCATGTTATTGGCAATAATAACAACAAATGAGAGTACAATGTGTATAGAGTAAATATTTGTTTGAATATGAATATACCTCTTTTTCAAGATGGGATGCATTGTCTAGAGGACCATATAACTACAAATAATTCTCTATCTAGCCCCTTTATTTGTTTAAATGAGTTGTAGGTTGGTTTGCAAGAAGGGGAGTATTGTGGGCTGCACAAATCTATGAAGCTTCATGTGCCAAAATTTCATAGTCAAACCATATGGTCATCGAGAAGTCTACCCCACCTTTTGTTGTTAATTATAAACATAAGTTCATTGAGTTTAATAACAAGGTGAAATTGAGGGTGATTTTTAATAAACAAGAGGAGGATGATTAGGACATCACCGGCTCAGATGTAACCATACCTATGTTTTACATCAATAAGCTAAAGGTGCATGCCTTTTATTAGATTTATATTCTATTTATTCAAACAAAGGATACTGCACCATGGTTTTCATAACTATTTGCACGGGTGAAGAAATGAGGAGCGTTTCCACAAAATGTATGGATGATCAATGAAGTTGATTGGGGACCAAACCAAGACCTTTTCCTAAGTTTACTCCAACACCATCACACCACAATAGGGCCATAGAAGGCAAGAGATAAGGCTCTACATATTTTGGATTCAGATTTGGGTCTCTTGATAGCATCAGCTTTAAATGGACCTAGCCATTGATCTAGATGGAATCTAGGGACCCATGAGTACTTATTGGAAAACTTATGTAGTCTAGTTTTAGATGGTTTTGGTCCCACATTAAAATTCATTAATCATCCATGCATTCCGTGGACACGCTCCTCATTCCTTTACCCATGCAAATACTTTTGCAAATGACAACATACAAAACTCAAGATGTACTATCCTTTCTTTGAATATATAGACTAAATCTAATATAAAATGCATACATCTTTAGCTCATTGATTTAAAACATAGGCATGGTTATATCTGAGCCAGTGATGTCCTCATCAAAAAGCCTATGGAAGTAGGTCTAAAAGATGAAATAGCTAACCACTCAAAGTGGCGGTAGGTGGAGCTAAATACTCATACCTCTCTAAAACTAGCCATTATTCACAATTTCAAACACCAAAACTTTAGGTCTAGGGTGACTAGAACTTCTGGTCAACACTTGGAGCACCGTCAGAGAAGGTGGAGTGGAACTTCTAGTTGCAATGACCAGATTTTTTGGTCAGCCTTCACTGCCAAATATATAGCCTTGATCGGAACTTCTAGTTGAAGCCACTAGAACTTCCGTTTCAACCTCTTGGCTAGACAAATAGCTTTGGCTGGAACCTCTAGTCACAGGTACTAGAATTTGGACACAAACCATTCCCTACACATGAACCCCTGTTGCTTCAGTTTATAGGGGTCACCATGCACCATGTAGGTCACCATAGGGACTGACACTTGTACTTAGATCTTAATTGCTTTGTCACCTATCACCCAAAACCCACTAGGGGTCTAGATGCATTTTGATGTTCATCATGTTATACAAATGTAGGAAGTTCATGACTTCTAACTACTTTCTCATACTTTAAATAGTACTTGTCTAAGCATATGCACAACTCCTTTTATCTTCTCTTCAACATTTAGTCCAATGGTATGAAAATAAAACTTTAGAAAGTCTTATTTTTGCGTAGGATCCATAACACAATAACTATAAGAAGAATATTGTTAAGCTCATCCCAATACTTTTGAAACTTGACATACATAGCATTGGTCATCTCTTGCAAGAGTGTATCTTGATCCCACTTTTCATTGAGTAGAACATCACGGTAGGCCAATATGAACTTCCAAAAGAGATGGGATGTTGGATGTCCATCTACTAAAAATACCTTTGGAGCATCAATAAAGCTTAAGAAAAAACCATGGAGATACCTAGCTTTGCCCCAATCTTAACAATTGGAGCTTCATGGTGTTCAATAACATATTTGTCAAGAGCAGCTTTGTACTCAATTGCTTTATTTATGATATCATATGTAACAGTCCATTGGTGTGGGACATCAACTACAACTACAAACTTAGTCTTGAGCCCCAAACTTTTGACAACTAAATTAAAGATTTACATGTATGAAGGTGTCGATGTGATGGTCTTGACAATGTCTCACACTTTGGCAATTATAGAAGTAATTATCTTGGTTCCATTCTGAACCATGATATTTAGAATCTGCACATTACACCTCACATGAAAATGTTCATCCTTGAAAAACATTTCAGCACACAAGGTATTGCATAGATTATTGCAGCTTGTCATTAACAGGTGCATTATCCAATGTCAAGGTAAACAATTTGTCTATTAGGATCCCACTCAATCAAACATGAGGTAAGTCCATCTTGTGTAGTATAAGATGTATGCAGATAAGAAATTCGCTTAAATGATGTTAAAAACTTATTCAACTCAAATTTAGCATTGATATAGCATACAGTGGCACATATGTACCCCAAATTCTGGTTAGAAGTCTAGATATCAGCGGTCAAATTAGCATGGGATACCAACTTTTCAATATTATGATGCAATTGTTTCTTAGTTTCCTCAAACAATGCAAGACAATCCAATCTAACGGTTTGGCGTCCAACTACCCGAAAAGATGGACGGATGTAGTTTAACAAATTCTTCCAATTTGAATCATTAGCTTTCCTAAATGCAATTTTAGCACTAATATAGAACTTGGTGATTAGAACATGGCAAACTGTAGGGTTCAATATAGGCTGATCAGCATATGCGGAATGACGCTTCGAATGTAACAAGAATTTGTCCCGCTCTTGACTTGGAATACTATGACAATGTGCCCTAATATGACTGTTGAGATGATTTGT
Organism: Oryza coarctata; assembly: GCA_030770085.1. NCBI lineage: Eukaryota > Viridiplantae > Streptophyta > Magnoliopsida > Poales > Poaceae > Oryza > Oryza coarctata. The sequence goes on along the minus strand of CM061476.1, from coordinate 12,489,451 downwards.
TCCTTGGATAGATTCAGATGAAAATTTCAGCTTGCAATATTTGCAGATTGCCTTCTCTTACCATCGATAAATTCTGTTTCAATATGCTACCAAACCATTGCACTTTTATTCTGTGAGCAATGTGAAGAACAATTGGAAGACTGTCAACTGAAACATATTACTTGGAAATAACTCTTTCCATTATATGAAAAAAATGAAGTTCCCTTATAATCCAGAGATAATCTCAAACAAAGATATAAACTGTATAATACTTTGAGACTATGATGTACACAAATGAAAAAACAAGATAAATACTTATATTCAACCCATCATTCAACATGCAATATCACTAGTTAACTACAGTCCTGAATCAAATTATAACTTACATATTTTAGTCAGTAATTAATTAATAAGCTAAATGATAAGTCATTGCTTTGAGCTTCACTGTATTTTTCCAATCCAAGATACAAACTTCTTTGACAATATCACCATTATTAATTCACATTAAAGCTATAGATATTTAGTAGTGTAGGCTACGGATTTAGTAGGAGAGAGAAATAGAGACAAGCGAGGGAGAGATTTGCTCATCAATCAGCAATTACCGGCATTGCTATAGCCCCTACCATCGTTGTCACTAACACCCCCTTGCACTGCTGTTGGGTTGTGCCAAGGCTAGCAATCGTTGTCATTACCACTTCATCGCTGCCGATGGGTTGTGCCAAGGCTAGCACGAGAGAGGCGATTGTGGTTTCCCTTCTTCTGTTCTCCCTGCCGTCGTAAGGTCATGTGAAGGTCAGCACCAAAGACTGGAATTGAGGGAGTCCACCATCTTAATGTTGCTGTCACATCCAGTCCTTGTGTGGTTTGTTTTCTTTAGTAGCATATGCACATATAATTATGTGGTGTATGGAATTCTAGATAAAGATATGCAAATTGCTTGGATCATCATAACAAAGTTTTAGGCATTCAATGGCTACATGCTTGTACATGAAGTTTCCATTTCTCATTCCATGATAGAAGAGAAGCATAGCTAGGATACAAGAAGAGTTAAGTTAGCTACGTAATGAATCGTGTTGCGCTATCATGTACTAGTGTGAGTTATGTTTGCAAACAAATAAAGTTACAAACATTTTAAAAATGTACAAAACTACACAAGTGATGAGGTTGTGTAGATACCTAAATTTTCTATGAAGATATCTTCATTGGAGGTCCAGATAACTAAATTTGCCACGAAGATATCTTCATTGCAGGGGTTAAATTGTGCTTTTGCTAATTGTCCTATACTATTACATCACCAACAAGTGTTCCATCTATATTGGGGGCATTTGTGTAAAGACTATGGATCTTAGTCTCTTCAAGGGCATAGCGAGGATTTGAAAATAGGGTGGCCCAACTTAATATCTATTTTTTGAACACTACAAATGTAATATGCACAAGCATAGAATTTACAAAACACAATATGACCAAATAAAAAAGGTCTCATAAGCATATTAAAATAAACAAGTCTAAAATTTGCTTGATGTAGCTTACATATCCACGATTATTGAAGAACATAATACTACTTCTTGCCAGGCCTGCCCCTTCTAATGGCGATGAAAATGTTGATTATATCATCTTCATTCACTTGAAACATGTCTTGCTCAATGAGAGTGACTACACAATCATCCAAAATCCTATCGCCCATCCTATTTCTCAACTTACTCTTGACAAAGGTCATTGCAAAAAATACTCTTTCAAAACCAACTTATCCACCTTCATTATTTATTGCAAACGATTTCAAATATTCAAAGAAGTTTCGTCTATTTCTAGACTCTTCACGTTCCACGGAATGTCAATCCTTGCTGCAAAAGAAACTTCAAATGTCTAACATAGTAAGTCAATTATCTTCAATCACTCTCTCTTTGTTGGGTGCACCTTGTTCTTCAATTGGCTATTCTACCATAGTTGCATCCACGGAAGGAGATGGAGAAGAAGCAGAAACCCTATTCTTTGCAGCCAATTTCTGAAAAATAGGTGCAATATCTCCATTCATTTCATGTTTCAACAAATCTAGAGTCCTAAAGTCAAATTAAAATTGAACCTAAATCAATTATTTATCTTACTTTGCAGTCCAGTTCATGTGATGCCAGCGGTTCGTTCAGCCTGCCCCGATTCCTACCATAGGCTGCGCTGGTCGCCGGCCTAGCCCCGATTAAGGCTATATGGGAGATGGAAGAGGCGTATATGAGAGAGAGCGAGTGCTAGAGGGGGAGATGAGACATACCTGATGGTGCCGGCTGCTGCTCCTGTTCTTTGGCCGCTGCTATCATTGGTGAATGTGGCTCCCCAAAGGCCAAATCATGCAATTAGAGAGGCTGAATATGACACATTGATGTGGACAATGAAGAATGGGCACCTAGCGATGTTCTTTTTATTAGATCAGAATAAGGGTAATGGGCCTTGGGCAAGATTTATAGAGTAGGCTCACACGAACCACCCTATATTACAGGATTCCATCAAGACAAATGACCCTACCTCTATTGCAACAGATTGACAATTGTGCACATATAAGCATTGCATATGAAAAAAACATATTAAAAAATAACTTAATGCATATACAACTATTTCCTTTTAAATGCTCAGGCCTATCGATGAATATTTTATGTCATCCGCACTACCTAGAACTAGAAAACAAGTGTCAAACAACAAAAACTAGAAAACAAGGTATACATTTAGTTCTCACACTACAGAAGCATGCATGAATATCATGCATGAGTAACTACAAGTAGATTAGAAAAAATGGATGAACATGTCACGCATATCACTTAAAAGCACATGATCGATATATCTCATACAATCATTGTACTATTACTAGAATATACAAATGAATGATATTCATGAAACATGTAATATAGGTAGGTCAATGTTGACGTGAAAATCATCCGATATCTATGTCGATACGTCACACACATGAAGGCCAATGAATTCTGTTTAGATCCAGTGCAGGTCCTTAAATTTGAGGTTCGAGATATGTTAGTCGATTTGACCTATAATTGACAAGAAAAGATATTTACATAAAGGGCCAATCGGCCAGATCGGCCGATACAAATCAGCGCCATTGGCTAGAAAGCCAATAAGAGATGTAAGTATTGATCCATCGGTTGATAGGCCAATAAAGGTGTACACGAATAGTATGTCAATAAACCAATTGGCTAAAAGCCTGGTGGGTTCTTCACGGAACATTTGTTTCCGAGAGTCCATGTAAGATATTTGTACTATGATAATACATTGGTGAAACTGATGTATCAGCTGAATCAACCGACATTAACCTTGCACCCAAAATATATTAAAGTATAATATAATCTATCGGTCGATGAGCTAATAGCGGCAAATGAGAAACCATCATTAGACCCTTCGGTTGGAGGTCTGATGTAGATCCATATAGGCTATCAATGTGATGATAAAGCTTGAACAAAAACCACCTTAATCTGATAGAGAGGCTAAACTTTATTTAGATGCAACCTATTGGATTGGACCTAACCGAGATAGCAATAGATCAAAACTAAATAGAGCAATCTGTCTAGCCAATAAATCTCACCCAATAGAAGGTAAATAGATAAACCGAATCACATCCAAGAGATCGAGCTAATATATCCTTAGATACAACTCGGTAAATCAACATAACTAGCAAACGCCTAATCAAGACATGAATATTGAACTCAATCAAGAAAGTCTTTGTCTAGAAGATGTGTTTACCGGGGAGACAAAAACCACTAGCCATCGAAGATCGAAACCGATGTAGCCCTTTGTCTGGAAGATATCATCAGGATAACAAAGAGTGCTAGTCATCGGAGATCAAACTGATACAGCCTTGCGTCTGGAAGAAATCATCAGTATAACTAAATTTCTCCTACTCATAAGGGATAGCGATGTGTCGAGATAAGTTGTGTATTAAATGCGTGTTTTTTACAAGGCTCCTGGGTGTACATATTTATACCCTGGATTATGAAGAGTCTGATGCGGTTAGAAATAACCGTATTAGATAACACTTTCTAAAAATAAAAGGAAAGTAACTATTTCTACCTATTTACAAGAGATTTACAAACAAGACTGCCTTGCCCACGAACATGTATCATCATCAGGACTTGTATCCTTATCAGGCTTGACACATGTTTAAACCAAATATGGAGTTGTGTCTTCATCAAACTCAGTTTGTGTTCAAATCAAATACTTCCTATTACTGGCCAAATCCAATTAGTGGTGACAATTTTCTAGTGTCAACAGTTAGTAAATGAGTGATTTGATATATACATCCTTAAAAACGCTGCAGTGTGACATTAGCAAGCAGATCTGTCACATTTGATGCCCTAGCCTAGCTCATCTCAATGAGCTCATGGATGAGGGTAAGCTTAGTATCGGCCTTCCATACCTCCACGAGTTCCCCCCGCCTAGCAGCGGATCAAGTGGCCCCAATACTTGTGATTTGCTAGGGTGGGAAGAAAGTTAGCTGTCGATGTGATCTACAGCAATACTTGTGTGTGAGAGAGGAGAAGGAGAAGGAAGAGAATAGGGGAGTGAACTCGATACTTTGTGGAATTAGTTGGCATGAATGTAGAGATACCAAATCTGGTGCCTTGGCCTCCCACGCCTCTATGAGCTCCTGGACAGGGGGTGTGAGCTCGACATCAGCAGGTTAAACAACCTTCCCTGCCAGCTCTAGTAAGAGGAGGGGTGAGAGGAGGAGCTAGGGTATTTGTATGAGCTCCCTCCCCATTGGAAGATCTGGTGGCCCAGCCTCCTTGGATATTCAGCTGAGGAAAAAAGGGATTGTGAGTGGGCAATGCTATGGCTAGACCAATTAGGACTTAATGTGTGGCCATGTGGGTGTTGAATCCTGTAGTTTTAATATCGGTTATTGTGTGAACCAGCAGTGATACTAGTAATATCACTACCGATTCGGGTTAAAAACTTGTAGTGATAATATCACTACTAGTTTTTATTGTGAATAGGCAGTGATATAATTATTGTGATGGGGGTGGGTGGGTTTATGTTGGTGCTTCTGTACTGGTGAATGCCTTTATACAACACATTTGTCGATTGTCTAAACTTGCACAACATATTGCCTAAATGTGAAAGTGTCGGTATTTCTTATGTTCCCACAAAATGATTACAAAAGCACACGGAATTAGCAATGTAGTGGCTGCCTCAGCCTCCTAACCCTCTACCCAGATGGAGGGGTCGGTTGGCATGCTGGACTTGCTGCCCCCTCTACTATCTTTTCGTGCATGTAAAATGCAAAATGACTAAATAACAACAAAACTAGTGAAAACTTATCAGCAAATCGATGTGTTGGACATTAGTTTTACCTATATTATTGCGAAAAGTTAGAGGTCGCAATGGTATTAACTACCGCCATCAATGATAGAATATTGAAGCTTTTTTGTTTGCTTTGTCTTTTATTTATGTGCAATTTTTATACTTAATTGCTTCTGTTTTGTATAGGAAGGGCTTTAATAAAGTACAGATATTTCGTTTTAAGATAGAGCATTATTTGTTTCACTCTAAGAAATAAAATAAGAATACAAATTATCCGATATTAATCTAGTGGCTATAAAACAGATTTATAACGGAAAAATATCAGTCATATACGAATAACAAAATGGCCCTTTATGATGTGCCACCCATGGAAGTACTAACCATACACACCAAAAGGATTCACTGGTTGACGAAACACCATCCGTTTGAATCCGTATGAACCATGCATTTTTATGAGGTCGTACATAGCAGTACTTCTGAATTGTCATACCACCTTTCGATTAAACTCTAAGTGTTTAAGTGTTCTGATCACGCGTCATTGTCATTCCAGCCTAACATTCGTGCGTATGGGGAGGTTTTGTAATGATTAAGAGAATCCCAAAGGAATGCTTGCTCAAGTTAATACTTATCTTATTACACATAGATACCCTAGATAGATTAATTAGCCAGGGATTAGATGCATCAATACAAATTATTGCAACCAGTGATTAGTGTGACATCATCAGGTATAAACGCACACTTTGTTTACATGCCTTGTAGCTAGCTAACTAGCTAGACTCCAATCATTTCGCAGCAGATTTTTCCACTGGCTAGCTTTCTCTTTCAATTGTAACTTTCTAAGCCCCACATGCATATATGCAGAAAGAGAACTAGTTGGCAGCATGCTCGTGCCTTCCTTGCTCGATCGTCTTCTCTTCTCATTGCTAGGTTGGGAGAAGCTCTCCCTATGACCAAAAACACTCGTGTTCATGTGTGCCTTTTTCTAAAGCTCACCATCCGATCCAACCAACAACCGAAGTGGAATCCAACTCCTCGACTCGCCCCCAAGGGTACCGCATGCATCCTGCGCGTCGATGGAGATGGGGAGGCACTAGCTACCTCTCGTTCCCTTTCATGGCTAACTTGGCTGCAAAAGTTATTGGCAACGTCTGAGGTTCCACTTGGCCACTTCTTGTGTGAGGCTGGCTGTGATCCAAGGTGGACAATGACGACCAATGGTGGTGCAGGATTGGATGGCTTCGCCATCGGATTAAGATTTTTTTTTATTTTGTAATGAGAAATCGAGCTGAATAATAAGCTATATTTTGTTCTGCGATTACGCGTAATGCGAGCGCGATTGGTACCTTTTAGTTGTGATGATTTAGTTTAAGATTTCCAATCAAATCAGGTACAAGAAAGCAAAGCTCTTCCTTTGTTAATGATTGATCTGTGGCTTGGGTGGTAGCACTTCCTTTTTGATTCTATAGAATGCATGCATGCGTGCATGCTTGAGTTAACAAAAAGGGTGTACTGCAAGCAGGAGGTAGGAAGAGAGGAGAGCTAGTTTTTGCTTTGCGGCAAAGTACAGGCTGCTTTCGCTTTCTGTAGGTTAGCGCTACAACTTTTTTTTTTCAATTTGGTTACGGTCTAATCAGACAAAATGCTTAATAATCCATATTAAATTAAAAAATTACAACTAAACAGACAATATATGTATCGACTTCTAGAATTTGGCATATACAAGTTCCAATTTTTACGATAGTCTCTATCGGTAGGAGAATTAATCTAAAAATTTCATCTCTTTTTCATTCAATGTACCATGTCTACATGTATTACCATTAGGACATATCAACGGGAAAACATACAAGTAATGTCCACGTCCGTATTTTTTCGGATTTGTAAACTGAACTACCAATCAGATTGAGAAAAAAAAACGAACTTGTACCGATCAGTCCGATTAAATGGATTATTCTCACTGTTTTTTGCACCACTATATGCGATATAGTATTAACTGTTGGAACATGTGGTACCTCTTCAAGCATAAGTCCACGATCACCATCAGTGAAAAGCTAACCGATAATTAGTTCGATTGCCTAAATAACTGACACTTAAGATACAAGATTTATTTACCAGGTCAGGCAATACGCCTTACATACTTTGTGTTCAAACTAGGGGCTCCCTACAATAATTCCGCTTACATGAAGACTCTCTTGGATAGGGTTTCACATATTGTCAATAACCACTCAGGTATCACAGTTGTCAGACATATCAACACAGTCAGATATGTGAAACCGCTCGATAACCAGTGAAGTTCAAGCATATTCAAACTAAAATTCTTTTTTTTTGGCTAAAATGCAAATTTTGCCAATTTTCGTTGAAAATAGCTTGGTTATCATGGTTATCAACAAAACCGTTGGGAAACAGTTTTCGGTGCAGAAATGGTCTTCTAAACACTACTCTCAGGCCTCAGACACGGATATAAGTATATTATAATTTTCCTTGAATTGCATCAGTCAGCTCTTATTTTTGATCCTTAGCTTCAGTACCATGTTGAGCTGCACATACCCACTAATTCAACACAAGATCTCAAGTATGATTTAAAAATAGAGATAATTCACTAATACGTAAACATGAGATGTGTGCTTGAGCGTCTGTGACATGAAGGTTCTCACTGTAGCTTTCCTCTCACATCACGCACACACTCGTCCTTTTCTTCCCAACTGACCATATATGGCCACGTCATACAAATTTCCCCGTCATCAACTACTATGTCAGCCTGATTGAAGGAACATAAAAAAAAATCTCAACCAACACACCAGATGCCTAAAACAGTTCCCAGTACTCCTGATTCATAAAGACGCATTTAGCAACAGTAGATTCTCATGAAATCTCCAGTTATTAGAAACTCTTCTAAACAGCACTTAGATTCTATGCTATAATTATTATAATTGTGAAATCTACAAAGTCAACTAGAAACAAGAAGCTGGTTACAGATTTTTATTAATTGACTTCTCACCAGCTGTTTTTTAAATTTTAAACTCCTTGATAAGACTGAAGTGTAGTCGACTCAGTAGGCACATTTACATAATCACGGTCACACTGTACCAAACGGTATTACTCGCTCTGTTTTAGATAAATTTTAGTATAAAACGGAGTGAATACTGTACTATGTTTACTTTGCAAGTGTGTCAGAAAGTGATTGCTTTGTTCCTGACATGACACCATGACAGGAACAAAAGGAAGGCTGCGCCAAGAACCAAAACGTTTCTTCAGAACAGGAACTGGCAAAGAGCCTTCATTTGTTTGCATTTCTACAGTCTTATACATTATGGTCTCAGCGATCGATTGCACGACACGACTTGGGGTCTTATCCTCCTCTTATCTTGTTATCTTCTTCGCTAGATCGATGGATGGAGTGTAGGAATCTGGTGTCTCTTCTGAAAACGAAGGGCTGCTTGTTTTGTTTTAGAATTAATCCCAAATAATTTAAATTTGAAACTTTGTTTTTTAAGGCTAATTTTAAACTTGTTCTCTTAACAATTACGAAAAGAGAGATAAAAATAACCTCTAAAATTAATTCTAAAATATAATATCCACATAACTTAGCCAATCAGATAAGTAAAATCAGCACCCTAGAATGGGTAATTTTACTATTTTAAGAAAATACCTATATGTACCAAAATTTATACTTAAAATACATATATTACCTGAATATACTAAATTTTATATAGAGAAAATAGAAAAATATACTACCTCCTGCTCCTGTAGAATTGACGGTGAAGGTTATTCCTCAGCTAGTCACGCACTTGGAACCCAATAATAACGCCGGTGTTGAAGGATGGAGATTCATCACCGAACGAACGGATACAAAAAAAGGTAAGGGAATTATGTGACAACTACAAGCATTCATTAAGATGCAAACTTTACGAACGACAATCTGTACTTCTACCTTGATAGCGGTCATATAGATGTACTTGTGGCTTCAATTTTTCTGTAGGATGGCGATGATTCATTCGGATGGTCAGATCTTATCTTTTATGTCATATTATGTCATAGTAGTACTCCGTCCTAAAATAATTTAATTCTAAAAATTCAAACTTTATCTTAAAATAATTTAATTCCCACCTTCTTAACCATAATTGATATACGAATCAAAAAATTTTATTCTTCTAATACCTTTTATCTATTAACATATTAATACTACACTTGTATTAATATGGGCACTGTAGTAAGTTTTCTTTTACCACTAATGTTGCCTCAATGTATGAGGGTTCTTTTTTTTTATTTACAAAGGGACCAGTAGTTAATGTGTCACCAATTATGATTGATGCTGACAAGTTAATGTGGATGGTTAACACGAACCGTAAGCATAATCTGACTTTTTTTGGTGGATACGTACAATCGAACTTTATATTGCCATTCGGTAATACTAGTACCTCCATAGATATATACGTTTATCACAAAAATGATATACTGTCTCCCTCCGTTCCAAAATAACTATATATATATATATTAACGAATACTTTCAAAATGTGTTTTTTTACCTTGCATTCACATATTACAACAGAACATAAGAGTCAAATCTGGTTGGTAGAGAAGCTTAAGTTCGATGTACCCTTTTTAACTATTGATTTACCCCTTCAGCTATCAAATAGACATTTAATGTTCATTAACTCTTCAAACTGAAGCCGAACAAATTATCCAAATTTAAAAGTTATATATAGTAGTGCCATTTTGGACTGTAAAAATACTACATGGATTTATCTGTTTGGAAGATTATAGAAATCAATATGTAGTACCTTTGACACTACTATGTATAAATTTACGGGATAGCAAACCAAACATGTCTCAGATACCCTACCATGCCCTACTATACCAAAATTTGGCATTTTTTCATAATCTTCTTCATATAGCTCAGCACAAAAACATTCAGTAAGTGCCAAACAAAACAACACCCACATATATCTATCTTATTACCTCCGTCTTAAAATATTTACTGTCTTAAAATTTGAGCTATAGTTTAGGACGTCGTACCAATTTTTGATATTACTAAAATTTACCAAAATTTGTAACTGCCAGAATTTAGTAGGTCGGTTTTGGTGTTAAACCGAACACATTAGTATAGAATCATACGGAGATGGCTAGCTCACGCGCAAGCGCGAGGGAGGCAAGTAGCGCCTGGGCCTCCTGAGTCTGACTCGCCCTCCTCCTGAGTTGACTTAGTGTTCTCTTGATCTGTCCGTTGCATGCAATTATTTTCCTTCCCTTCCCTATTCACGCTCAAGATTGAAATCCACAGCCTGCAACTGCAACGATTTCCTTCCAATCTACAGCTTCAACCTATAACCTCTCAAACTTTCAACCTATGCCATAAACTTTCAAATTGGATTTGCTAACTTTCAATTCATCATCTGAAAATTTCCACTAGGTTTACAAAACTTTCAACGGACACTCAAAAACATTATACCCAAATCTTTCAAAATTTTCAACTCATAGCCCCGAAAATTTAACACAGACAACAAACTTTCTACTTTAAAAATCTCAAACTTTCAACTGTATATAGACGCCTGAAGGAGGAAAAGGGAAAGGCAGCGGCGGTTCACCTACGGCATCGTGTTAAAGCTGAGAACGAGCTCCATCCAGTGGGGCTTGGTGATGCCAAAAATATCTCACCACTGATGAGAAAGAAAAGAAAAAACTAAAGAACAGGGGAAGGCGAACTAGGATCGACAGAAGACAGGGAGGAAGAGCAACTAGGGATTGACGGGGAGGAAGACTAATGGTGAGGAAGACGGGGAGGAAGAAGAGCCAGGATTGATGGTGAGGGAGACGGTGAGAAAGAGGAGTAGGGGATCGGCGGGTAGGGAGAGGGATGCTGGGAAGTAAAAGAAATTGACCCATGCTCACGTCGGCGTCTTCGTTGAAAGTCGAAAACGAGTGGTCTGAGTGGATAAGGCGGTTGATCAGGATAAATGGATAAGAGTGTTCGTGAGTTTTGTTTTTAGAGTGTGCACTAAATAGCCTCCCACGAATTATATAGCCTGTACATAAGACGGGTTAAGGACAAATTTTACTAACAGCAAATCACCTTTTTTGTTTCGGAACCCTGAACCATGGAGAGTGACATGGCTAGCGTGTCAGAGAATCTAAGGAAGGTTATAGACCATTCAAACATTATCACATTAACTAGCAATCTGTGTAAATAACAAGCCTTTATGAAAAAGGAGAAAGACATCCCTTGGAGCAGGAAAACGTCCATTTTTTCTCTGACAGCGAAATAACTCATGCAATAAACTAATTATGTGGATACATATATCCTTCCGTCTAACAATAGATTTTTTTGTTCAGTAAAGCTTAAGTTTAAGGAAAAAAAATACTTAGCTGCCCCCATTTAATATGAGATTGTTAGAGTGGAGGGATGGTTGAGATAAAATGAGAGTAATTTGAATACGAGGTGATTGATGTGATAAATAGTAGTATAGAAATGCTTATATTGGACAAAATTTAAATTCTTCAAATGTTTATATTGTTGGATGGAGAGAGTAAAACTAAGTTTATGATAATTATTTAAAAGCATCAATGAATAGAAATATTAATAAGTTGATTAAAAAAGTTTTCTAAGAAATGCTGAGGGATAGATTTTTACAAAAGTTGTACAGCTTTATAAGCGTGCCTGTGATAATATCCATTATCCGTTAGCTCAAAAAGAATGGCCCCACCCTAACAATTCTATCCTTGCGAATTGCATATACGCAGTGTATACGGAGAACAATGTCTCCACAACTGGTGTCTCTCTTGGTCCAGCAGAACAATGAACGGAGTTCTTGGAAGCATCTGCTACTCGCGTGGTCTTTTCCCGTTCGTTATTCATGCCTCCTTTTTGCTGTATCCGACACCTGCAGCCACGACCATGCAAGAAGGAAAGGACGGTAAAGAATCTCTTGCGTTAACCTCACTCCAACCTAAGATAATGCTGTTCTGCAGAAACTTTGATCAGTTGCATGGCCTGCTCTATCCAAAGATTTCGGCATGCAACATTGCAACTCGATCGATACAGTTCAGCTAGAGATTTAGTGAACATAATACTCCGTACTATTCATGACAGCAAGGTCCACTTGTAGTTGGGCTTGACATACCACTAGCAGATGGCTAGCTAGCTTGTCAGTATCTCACTTAGATTATTAACGCTCTACCTTGACCTAGTTTCCAGAATATCCTTTTCAGGAATATATCATATCTTAGCCAAATAGACAGATCATGCTTAGGGCATAAAAAGAAACTAATGCTGACAAGAAAGGAGGCACTTCTATGAAAGCTTTTGGGGGTAGATAACATACGATGCACACTGGCTAGCTAGTAACTTACTTTGGTAATACTCACTTTGCATCCAGTTATACTGGTAGAAATCTAATTAAACTTCGAAAAGAACCAGAATTACAAATTGGGACATATGAATCAACAGTTTGCAATCACTTCTATCTGTCTATTGAAATTTTGCATGTAGTCAGAACAATTCACGGTTCTTTAATTATACATGATGAACACAATTTTAAAGCATTCGGAGAACCTAATAAATTTGGAATAAAAGCCACATTATGGTGTGAAGTAGGAATGCAAATGGTCAGGATCGATATTATTTCTATAGAAATGGTTCTCAGTCGGTCAATTTTTTTATATTTATTAATTTATGAGACTTTAATATTATTTTGATAGAAATTTTTAAAAAATATTATATTTGGCTGGAAACAGAAATTTATGGAAATGGTGTTCGGTCAGTCGAGAATTTCTGTCATCATTTTCATTTCTAGTGTGAGGTGGTAAGATTTGTTTGTCAGACAACATATCTAAGATACTATTAGTTTAAATAGTCACCAATCTATGCGTTGTATGGTTATTACTATTATTAATATTATAAATATTAATATTTTAATTGTATACTTAGATATGCTGGTTCATAGTGGCTTAAAAGAAGAGTCCACATAAACTATATAACTCACTAATTATTAATTTTAAGTTTTAGAATTAAATAATAGACTACAAAATAGGAGTTGAAGATAGATAAAACATTACATTTAATAATTTTGAATTTTGGAATCATTAAATTTGAGGATATCTAAAGCTAAAAAAAGATCCATGTTATTAAAACTAAAGAGTTTATCATATTTTTGATAGTATATTTTATCAACAAATATTGTTATACAAATATTCAATCAAAATTTAATCATACATGTAGTTGAATACATTGGTTATATGCTTCTTGACTACTACAAACGGCACACGATCTTTCCAATGACATATGATAAGTAAGAACTGTTACTTACGCAAATCTTAAAACAATTGTGCTGGGAGCATTTTATGAAAGTACGTAAATAACGAAAGCTTCTGTTTTAAATTGCAAGTGAGTGGATTTTATATTTGAACACATCAGTTTTAGATGGTTAACATAACAGTGTGTTAATTTTTTCCCAACATTGCTAAAAAAAGTTTTTGCAGCCAGTTGAACGCCTGAAATAATCAGTTTTTTTAGACGTCTCCCGTTGACTGTAAAAACAGATCGCTGTGTACATTACTCCCTAGATATGTTTTCACATGTGGCTCGTAAGGTCAGCCATCTGCTAAAGCCCGCGGATCAGTTCTCCTCAATCATCTGTGAAGAGATTTCAAGCTATTTTTAGGTGGTTTTAAATTATATTATAAATAATAATTATGTATTAATTATATACTATGTTATTGCTGATGTGAGCAGGTAATATAAAGCGCGTGCTAACTAGACATGCATCGATCAAATAACATTCAAAACATCAAATTTGTTACCTAGTTTATTATCAACATGTTTATACAAAATTATGGAACAAAGAAATGTCCCATTCCATAAGACCTTTACGTATCTCCTTTTGCATAAGGTGCTCTTTTTTATCAGAACTCTTCACAAATGTGGCAGATCTCAGATCTCACAGTGAATAAAATAGCAGTTCAATTTCTTTATTATCAAGTATCTTGTCACAGTTATTGATTCTAGCCATTTGCATACATATCATATAAAAAAGTTAAAGATTATTTAATATGTGGAGATGTAGAGAATAGATCTTTAAATTTGTATATTAGCTTACATCTTCAGGTTGCTGTAGTACCATCTATTAGACTTAAAGATAGTGGCACATATAATATCTGCATAATATGCTATATCGAAATTAATTGTGGCATTTTATTAAAGAAATAAAAATAATATATGTTAATTTCTTATATGTATACATACTTAGATTTATAAAAAAAATATGAATTATATGTTATTGGCCATTTGTTTATCACCAAGAACTTCTTTCTCCCTATCTCGAATTTTCTTCGGTTCGCGCGGTAGTACTTGAAAGCATTGATAGAGAAAATAATCAATGTTAGCTTGTAATTAACACTAAAGGATTGATCAATGTCCAAGAAATTAATGGTTTATTAATCTAAAATGTCGATAAAAACCTGATATCTAGCCTATGGGTTATTCATTGGTTCTAGCACAATGATTTTGTGGTCCCTTAAAAATATCATGAAAGATCTCTACATTAAATTTTATTTTATGTTAGTAATTATTATTTACGTACAATAACTATGCTAAATATTAAACTTACTTGCTGTTATACGACGCCATTATACATGTTCTATCAATAATAATTACCATCACGCGGCGTATGTAGACACCCACTTTCATATTCACCACAAACTGTTCCCACTAGACGGCTGTGATGATCTTCCTAAACTTTGGGACCAATCCCCTCTATATATACTTTGTGTTGACGATGGACTTCTAATTATGCCATGACTTGCAAATGTTCTAATGGGTGGCTACCTTTGCCCTTTTCTCCAATTCTGTCATGACTTGCACATGTTTTGAAGGGTGGTTATCTTTGCCTCTTTTTTGGTTCCTTTTGGAAAATATGATTATTTTCTTTAGCTTATCCCATAGGTAATTCTTGGTCCTCTCTATAACTAGGCCCTAATCATCAATTAATATTGGACCATGATTGTTGGCAATGGCCCTGCATTGATTTTGCCACTTAATAACCATGTCACAGGGGAGCATTAGACATCCCTTAGGATTGATATGTAAGACGATGTAGGTCTCTTTAAGATCGATCACCTTGGTTCTGCCTTATTCTCTCATTTTGCCTTTTGGCTTACTATGAGCAATAGTTTGTTCTGGCTACTCCAACATAGAGGAAATAATTGGTACTTCCTCTATGCTAGTGTTAGTTTGATGGAACTTTGCGACACATGGACCTTCATGTAGCAATCTTCATCTATGCATAAAATAGAATGGTCGGTATATAAAAAATATCATATGTAACATAAACTGTGAAGTCAAATATACAAAGAACTTACTGTCTTTAGGGCTGGACATGATCAGTTTCATCCATGGTCTTCTTTCCCCACTTCAACTAAGGACGTGGATTGCTTAGGGAATGATACAGTCCTTTGCTTGGTTGTTATCATTAGATAATATGGGCCACACAGATATTATCTCCTCATGTCATGATGCTTCCATGGTCTAGTGTCCATGATTTTGGTTGCTTTATCTACCGCTTCCTTATACACGATAGGACCTTGCATGATGATCATTTTTCTATTGCCTCCGTGGGCTCATCCATCATGTCTAAGTTAACTATTAAAATACATAATATATAAAGTCTATCAAAAATATCACACAAAAAATTCAATTATTTAACACATGAATAATATATAAGTCCCTGAAATTTCATCAAATCTTCAACATTTATATCAACAAAGAAATTGTGTCAACTAATTATGCATTCAATTATTTAACATTAATCCATCCATTTATAAGTCCATCAAATTCCCCTTTTGCCATCCATATAAAATTCACAAATCTATTTATCCATCCAATTTCTCAAATTCTCCCCTTTTGGCATCCATCTAAAATTTACAAATCCATTTATTCATCCATTTTCCCTATTTCTCCCTTTTGACATCCATATAAAATTTTCAAACAAAATTATTCAATTTTGCGGTGGCGCCGTGGGGAGGTCAGCGGCGCTCTTTGGCAGCGAGGTGGATGTGGATGGCCATGACGTGGCGTGGTGTGGTGGGCGACGACAGTGTGGCAACGACACTAGTGTTGGAGCTATCGGGGCATCGTGGGGCCTCGGCGGCGTCGGAGGCGGCTGGAGGCAGTGATAGTAGAGTGGTTAACGAAGAGGATGATGTGGTGCGTGGGGGGCTCAGCGATGGTGGCACTAGCTGAAGGATGGAGGTGGAGGTGGAAGCTAGAGGGCGAGGGAGGAGGCAAAGGTAGTGATGGCAATGAAAAATGTCAGCTTGGCAGCCCATTGCTAGGGTTTTCGCACACGGGAGACATAGGAAATTTTTCGCTTCCCACATGCTTGCTATATAGGAGGCGGCATTTTCCTAGATAGGGATGTCATTCCCCACTTGCAAAAAGGGTTTTCGTAGGTAGGGTGTAACATCCACCACATGCAAAAAAGATATTTGCAATCGGGGTGTAATATTCACCGCCTGCCAAAAATATTCTAACTATGAATCTTATATAGAATTATATAATTATTTTAACTATGAACTTATGTAAAATTACATAATTATTCTAAATATAAAACTTATATGGAATTACATAATTATTCTAACTATAATTCTAACTATGAAACTTATATAGAATTAATTTATCTATGAAACTTATATAGTACCAAGAAATATGGCACAACAATGGCTAATACTTAAGCCGTAGTTTGGTCGTTTCTAGTTTGAGGAATTCATAACCAATATTACATTAACATAAATACTACACATTAATACAAATTATCCTTTTATCCAAATTATATTATTACAGATTTTCACAGTATGTAGAATTTGAGAGCTTTTTCACCGACGGTTGACTCTACTATGAGCTTTTTATCTTATTATGAAAATGTGTAAAGAGTGGCATTTGGTTGTATTGATTGTAGTCCTCAGCATCTTCCACGTCTTTAACTCCTACATACTTTATTTTCTAGAGAGAACTACATCCTTCTTCTCATCTATAGGGTAGGTTACAGGGAAAACCTGTGCGACATGATCAACAAGTAACCATAGGTCATTTTGGTGACCAACATTGTTGAGATCAAAAATTGTTAGACCGAATTTGTCCATGATCACACCCTATGGGTGTTTCACCCATTATCATGGAAACAAAGGGGATTTGCATATTCAGATCGTAGTCTAGCTCCTAGATTTCTTTTATGATCCTATAATAAGTATTCTTCTGTCCATTTGCATCGATTGCCTCTACATGAATGCCACTGTTTTAGGCTATGCTCTTTTTATCATTTGCTTTGGTATAAAATGTGTAATCATTAATGCCATAAGCTTGCCAGGAGTTTACCACACTTGATGGGCCACGCAATAACCTTTTCATAGTGATTTTCTTTATGTTTTTTTATCGGGTAAGTTTTGGTCACTTAACCACTCAACGAGGAAATGCTTGTATGTCTTCATTATCCAATCATCCGAGCATCTGATATATTGTGATCTAATATGGTTCAGGTGTTGCTTGATATATACCTTCACTATTGCAAGCTACTGCAGGATGATAAAAAGCACTTCTTGGATTGCTTTGTAATTATCATCAATGCATCTATTCTTTTCTACGGTCTTCCCACATAATATCCCCTCATGTCTAGGTACTGATACACCACTTGCCTGAGTATCTTTTAAGTAATCAATGCAGCACTCAACGACTTCTTCGATAGTGTATCCCTCTATCAACGATGTCTCTGGGTGAGTAAGATTCCATATGTAGCCCTTTAGAATAGACATGTATTGCTTCTAAGCCTATATTTAATGCAAGTACAAAGGACCAAGTACAATTATCTCAGGCATGATATGAACCATAAGGTTTGCCATGATCTCAAAGAGGAGGGAGGCAAACACATCTCAAGTTGGCATAAATTCTCTACAACAAATACTTTGAGAGGACCCAATTCTTTCAGATTGATAATCTTTTGTGAAATTGCATTAGAAAAGTAACATATCCTAGTGACAACCATCTTTAAATATAATGGTTTGATTGCATTGATTGCAATAAGAAGAAATACAGTTAGTATCATGTGGGAATTATAGCCTAACAATATCAAATCTTTCAAAGAGACTAGTATCTTGATATTTGATGAGAAATCATTGAGCACTCTCACCCCATGAAGGCACTTGCATAGCGACTCTTTCTCCTTAGTTGTCAAGGTGAAGTTGGCCGGAGTTTGGTATACTTTTCTATTCAGTCCATCCACAAGGTAAAACTCTTTCCTTATCCCCATTTGTACTAAGTCATAATGTGACTTCAACATATCTTTTGTCTTACTTGGTATGTCCAGTAAGAGCCCAATGATACTGTCAAACATATTCTTCTCAAGATGAGTGACATCGATGGCATGACATCAAGTCTTGCCAATATGGTAAGTACTTAAAAAAGACTAAATGCTTCTTAAATAGTACTTTCAGTTCTTCTTCTTCCTCCATGTTTTATGCATGCTTTGTTGTCTTCTTCTTGTCCTTTCTAAATACAACCTTCACTTTCTTCGTCAATTCAAACACAAATTTTTCCATATCATTTTTTGTTTCTACAACCTAATTCTCCACCATATTATTGAAATGTCTTAGCATGCAATGGTATCTATGATCTCTGGTTAAGAACTATTGGTGACACATATACACTAACATTTTATATGATGTGAGGTATTTGTACATAGTTCCATTGATGTAGGCCGAACATCCAGTCTTCCCTTTCATCTATCCCGACAAAGAAAACATCATAGGAAGGTTGTTGATAGTATAAAAAATAATGGTTCTTAGCGAGAAATACTCCTGCATGTATTCATTCCACATACTCCTGCATGTATTCATTCCACATTCATAAACCCTTGATTCATAGATAGGCCATATCTTCCATCAAACGTACAAGAAAGACATCGATGTCACTACCTGATTATCTAGGATCTTATATATATATGGATAACAAACGTACTTTCACTTCTGATAGAGTTATTTATAAATGTTGTACATGGTTATTAGAACTTGGCAAGTGCTATGTGTGTTGCTCAAGTCACCAAAGGGGTTCATCTCATTGGTACTTAATGCAAACCTAACGTTTATGTGGTTCTTAGCAAATTCTGTGTACTTCTCATCCAAATTTTTTCACTGGTGTGCATTGGTGGGGTGCGTAAGTTTTTAGTCCCTATTGCGTTTTTATTTGTGCCACCTGATTAGTTTAGCATCCCTATGGTTGATAAGAAATATTTTAGCTGATCTTTCATTGACATGTTTTTTTCCTTCAAATCGGATGAACCGTCCTTCTTATTCAAAGATATCAGGTTCTTTCACGATGCTTCTTTCAGCTTCGATTGTCTCGTCATGTTTAAACCAAATTGTATAGCACATATTACCATTGTCGAACCAAATTAGACTTGATAACTTCTACATTTATCAATACTTTTTTGTTTTGCAGTCAAATCACATGCAATATATTTTGTTTGTTGTCTTGGTCATAAAATCCATAGCTTCAATGAATTTAGTCAACTTGTTGAGGATTGACTATTGAAATATTGGTGTCTAGTACATCCCTTTGTGGCTCTCCAATTGTAAATACAAACCTCAATATGTAATTTCTAAATAGTCAATGTGTGTAAATAACATTTTTTTCATTCTTTTTTAATATAAATTATTCAAAAAGAATAACTTTTTGTTTAAAAAAAATAGTATGAATTAATTTTTTCTAGATTGCACACTTTTTTATTTTGTAGACAAAATAAAGATTCTAAAAGAAGGAATTGCAATGGAATTTAGAGAAAAAAATAAGAATAATTTTATTTGAAAAATACTAGAGGATCTATTCAAGCAAGATTTTTAGAGATCCATCCACCTAGATCCATCATTAGAAAGCACTAATTACAATAAAATTTATAATAGTTAGGTGAGAAAACAACATTAAAGATGGATTACACAATAAAATTACCATAAATTGGTCTAGAATTACAATCTAAATTCATAAAACCATTCCAACAAATATACACCATTTTCTTTTTATTCCTTTTAAATGAAAGCTTAAAATCAGAAAGAAAATCAATAAAATATAAAATAAAGATGATGCATCAATATTGAAGAGTCAAATTTAGCAAAAGATCTGACATCAAAACATTTCCCTCCTATTTTTCTTTTCTTTCAAGAGATCCATAAAAAATGAGGGGAGCTTGGAAAGAAAGAAGAGGCTTAACACATTGCAGACGTTTCATCCTGTGGGCCGCCTGAAAAAAGTTGGGTTCATAGGCGACCCGTTTAACTATGAAAAATATCATCATTTTTTAGGCGACTGATTACATGGGTTGCCAGTGAGATTATTTTTGCAGGTAGCCCGTAGGCCCCCACCCCAGTATGGTTCTTTGCACACGGCTCAGGATTTGGCTACCTACATTGTGCCAGCTGATCCACCTAAAAAATATTTTTTTAGTAGTGCGATTGAGAGCCTTCTCATTGAAGGATGCAGTCTATTCAAGATCAGTCTTTCGTTTGTAATTTGATTCACCGGTTGCTATTTTGGCTGTGTGAAGATGGCATCCGCTTCGAGGATGATGTGGCGTGATCATAAGAAGTATGCAATCTCTATCTATATCTATTATTAATAAAGTAGCTCAAAAACATACACCATTTTCACTTCAAATGCATATAAATTATAGCTCTAAAGGTATAGTAATTATCATGTTAATTAGAGAGAAAAACATAACCATTAGATTATCTGTAGATTAGATTATAGTAGGTCTAGATTTTAATGACGTAGATCAATAGGATATATAATAATTAAAGAAAACTAATACACAATCCTATTCACTCTTCAATACTAGAGAAAGGAATACACAATTCTACTTTGGTTCGGACTGACCACCAAAGTTGAAGGCCGGGCACGTTTTGTAAACATATACCGTATATAGCACCAACACAGCCTTCAATTGACAAGCATGGACATGTTCGTATTCATGGTATATGTATGTTTCTACTAAGTGCAGAACTGCACATTATAATCACATGGTTGTAATGCCGTTGGTGTGTAGGACATAGAGAAGTGTGCAACTCTTGCTAGAGACGCAGAGAATAGTAGGCCAGATTAGTTTGGTCAATACACTGCTATCTGATTCAAGATTGGCCAGTTTAAAAAATATTCAGTTAATTTGATGGTCTAACACAGTACATACGAGAACCAGGCGGTCGGCAACCGGGCCAATGGCCGATTGGAAATTGTCGGCCATCGCAAGGAGGCGACAAGTATCTAACCGATGCGGATCGCAGGTATTTAAACGAGAACAAATATATTTTTAAAATATAAATATTTATAATTATGTATTTTAATAGAGAATGTTTAGGTTTATAGTCACAACCTTATATGTTAAAATGAAGGGAGTACTTATTAGTGGAAAAGAGAGATGCACACAAATTCGTTAGGATGAACTAAAAAAACCACGTATATAGTCCATGAGAGTCAGATTTTCGTGGTTACTTAGAAAATAGCATCCATCGAAACATGGCTTAGTGATCTTCATACGGGGATGGAGTGATCTCCTCTAGAATCCAAATCATTCCTATAATACTTTCTAAAAGTAAATTTTCAACTTTTTAATAATTAATTTTCATTCATCCTCTATTCTCAAAAAAATTCATAAACTTATAATCGTACATTCATTATCCATCATCCATCAGCTTGAAAGAACAAGCCTAGCACGGCTGATGGATTCCATTTAATCCAAGGTTCTAAACTTTCAAGGAAAAGAAAAGGGCTCTTCGACTTGGGTTAAAAAAATGGAAAACAAATTGCACAGCAGATGGAAGTCATTCGATCTTTTCCTTGACCATGGATAAAAAAGATTGTTATGAGCAATAGCCAGCCACAATGGAATTTCTTTCAGTTGATTTTATTGCATTAAAAGGATCACTTTTGTAGATATAGTTTTTAGTTTAGTAGTATTGAATGTTATCGACGTTATCATCTTTAGCACTTATGCAAAACCACCATTATCTTTTTCAAGTTTGCCCCTTTTGACATCGTTCCTCCTTAGTACCATCTTCTTGAGATTAAATCTGCAGGCAAGCTCTATGGGGGAAGGCAACGGCAATGTCAAAGGTGATAAATAGTGCGGTGACTGCCGACGAGCTTGAGGATATAGCAGTAGCTAGCGATGGCAGCAAGTAATATTGAGGAGGCTGTGTCAGCAAACAAGGTCGAGGGTGTAGCTACTACACATGAGCTCCAGCAGCAAGCATGAGAGCATGTGGTTGCCATGACAAACAATATGACGGTGTAAGGCAAGATCGAGAGTTGCATGAGCAAGCTTGAGAGTACAACGCTAATGGATGAACTCGAGGGAGCAACGACATCGGGCAATTTTGAGGTTAGTGATATGTTTGGAGTGGTGAGAGAGCTCAAGAGAGGCAATGGTGACAGTATAACTCAAGCACTACAATGCGTGAGTATGAGTAAGTGGTATTGATAGTGTTGAATGAGTTCAAGAGGTGATAATTAGCAAGCTCTCAAGACCAACTATGGGCATGGCTAGCACATATGGAGAAGAAAGAAAGGGGACGGAAGGCTGGTGGAGGAGGAAGAAAAAAGCATAGTTAGAGTATTCATGATTTTTAGAAAAGAAAATAAAGAAATTAGAAAACTAGCATAAATTCGAGTGTTGTGCTATAGATAAGAAAGATGCTAAGTTTTGGTCTAGCAAAGTGAACTATAAATTTTCGATGCAATAATTCGAATCATGCTAGTCAACAGATAAATATTGAAATGGTCAACAGTTAACTAAAGTAAAGAAAAAAAAATGAAAGAAATAGAAGTAAAACTTAAAATAAATTAATTCTCGCCACGTAAATGTGCGGCCGTCTAAAAAAATAAGCAATGCATGCAGTGTATTGAAGGGCCATTACAAAAGAAATAACACCATGCAAGAATAAATCAGTCTCTCGATTTGACTATATCGACTCTTGGAGTGCTGGAGCGTCCATGACGTCGCGGCCACTGGTGCGGAGTCCGAACGTCCGATCACGATCCCTATACGTTGGGAACGCGAGGTTGATAGGAGATAGAATCGGCAGTTCGGCGCCTGACACATACCGGTACATACGGTGGACTTTATTCATGGATACGGTCTCTCGTAGTGTAGATTATACGGGCTCTAAAAACAGCCCACGCCGTATATATATAAATAAAAGAGTCCACAATATTTTAACATGATATATTTTATTTGACACAGATTTTAAATACAATTCATGCTCATGATAATACGTAGATACGCCTAAAAATACTTAATTAGTATATATACTGACACGGACAGTAGCTTCAATAGTACTCTACTAACACTGGCAACGAAAGAGCTATGTTACAATCAATAATACTGTGACGACATCTGCAACTTAGAAAGCATACGAGAACTGATGTTTCATATCACACATATACAGGACCGTAAGAACAAGAACCAGCTTTGACAACTGGACTTGTAAATCTGTCACAAGAAAAAACAATGCAGAGAGAGAGAGAGGAGGCGTTTCAGCTATATTCTCATACGCTCTTCGTTTCATCATATATACTCTTGTTAATCAGAAGCCATATACAATTACACTGTGGCACTCAAATTCTCCACCTTCGTGTGCAGTCAGGTAGAATAGTCACCAAGGACAAGAGCACAAGGCCCAAACACAGTGCACTGTTCCTCCCCCTCAACTACCATCACAAGCGACTCTCAAAAAATCTAGGGGACACGTACGCGTGTGTGCGCACAGATAAGTGTAGTGTACAGGTCAGCGCAAGAGCATCCTAGGAGAGATACGGTAATAAAGATATGCTCCCTCTAATTAACCACCCTTGATTACATATATATACTACAGGTGCTGCTTAATAATTGCCTCGATAATTTTTTCTCGGATCCTAACCCCCACGGCCCTATTAGCAATACAGAGCGGTCGGGAACATGGGTTGAATCTGTCGGAGAAAATGGGTGTTGGTGCTCACCACTTGGGGCGAACCCGCGAGAGGCGCTCCAGCCGCAGCAGGAACTCCATCACCTGCAAGAACGTCACAAAAAAAGTTCAAATTTTTAGCCGGAGTTAAAACACGGTGCCAAACATGTGGTGGCTGGCGGCAGAAGTGGACGCCGGCGGTAGTCCCCGGCAAATCTCACAAGCATTGAGGTCGACTAAAGGTAATAGCAGCGGCGACGCGCCAGAAAACTACGCGCGCACGGTGCAGCGCCAGTAGAAGACTCGAAGTGTAGAACATATAGTATTCTACTTGGTTTCTTTTATTTATTTGTTTATTTTTGCGTGATGTACGTGCTGACAAATTGAGACGAAAATTTGAGAGACAGACAGAAGATGAGATGTAGTGATAATGCAGGGGCTTCCTTACCTCGGCTGGCTCCTGCAGGGAGTAGGAGGCGTTGGTGTCCTTGGGGTACTTGGACACGAGGATGCCGATGCCCTGGCCTCTCTTGCGGAGCACCTTGAACGCGTCCTCGTCGGTGCGGTCGTCGCCGATGTACACCGGCAGCACGTTGGTGCAGTTGGCGAACCCTGCATTCATCCATGACGAGCAACGGATCGGCGGCAGTCAGGGCCAGCCCAAGAAGGAGGGGGAAGACGACGACGACGACGACAGATTAAGCCTGAAGAATTCATTACCGAGCGACTCGAGGAGGAACTCGAGGGCCTTGCCCTTGTCCCACTTGATGGTGGGCCGGATCTCGAACACCTACAGAAGAAGCATCCAATGATCGGAGGACAACGACTTAGTGATCATGTCACGGCCACAACAAGTAGCAAAGCAAATAAGCATATATCTAGCTAGCAAAGAATTGATTGATGGCTACACATGCCTGCAGAAAAATAGGAGAGAAAAAAAAAATACTCACCATCCTCCCCTGCGTGAGCTTCAGTTTCGGGTAGTCCTTGAGCTCTGCCTTCACTATCTCCGCCAATGTGTTCCAGCTCTGCATTTACAGGCATCAATGGCACAGGTTACAAAAGAGAAATGAAGGAGATAGAAGAGGCTGATGATTAGCTAATGCCTTCATTTTTACAAAAGAAAAAAAATCTTTTCTTACTGATGAATAGTGACAGTTTTAGGATGGGGCTCACACACTAATAAAGACACTAACAGTAAAGAAAAAATGGGGGCTAGTAGATGCAGGGAAAGAAAAGGAAAGGGGTAGTCATTGTTGTGGCGGACCTTTTCATCGACACATCTGAAGTGTACAGACACACAGAACTTGTTGTTCTCCACCTTGGCTCCAGGTATGCACTTGGTGTTTTCTATCAGAGAATCGTGCACCTAACAAACACACCACCCAGCAACGCCACAACCAAGTTAACATCAGATCGAAAAAAGCTACGAGCTTCCTTTCTTCAGCTAGTTTGCATAATTGCATAGCAGCAGCAGTAGTAAGTACTAACCTGTTCTATCATGTGCAGGAATTCGCTCGCCGGCTGAAAGAGAACGCCTTTGGCCTGAAAGCCACACAAGAGGAAGATAAGTTTTCTTTCTCGCCGTCTTTGACAAGTCCGGCAGTGGCCGGAAAGGGAGGGGAGGGTGCAGGGGTGCTCACCTTGGCCTTGTTGTGGCGGGAGGCCTTCGCAGGGCCCTTGATGTCCATGCCATGGCTGCCGGCGTAATAGAGCTCCGACAGCTTCACGAACTCGAACACCTGACGCCGGACAGAGACAGCAAGAACCAGAATTTAGCTATCGTCTCTGCTGTGTGTATGTTGTGTGTTGTGATAGCATTGGGGGAGGGGCTAATGCGCGCACCTTGTCGCAGCACCGGCCGCTGACGATCGCCGTCGGGAAGTGCTTGGCGACCCTCCGCACCGCCCGCCGCATCTGAAGGTGGAGACAGATGAGTGAGCCTTGGCCCGTTGGTGATGGTGAAACAAGGGAGAAGAGGTGGCCGGTCGGCCTCGTCGGCGTCAGTGAGTGGTTGAGGTGTTGGGCACAGGGGTGGTTACCGTGTCGGACATGAAGGCGGAATCGGGATCGTCGACGATGGGGGACAGCGTCCCGTCGTAGTCGAGGAACATGACAATCTTCTTCCCTTTGGACGCCGCCACGATCTGGTCGAACATGCTCAGCGCCGACGGGTACCTCACCTGCACCGATCAGAAACAGACACGCATCTCAGTAACCCAAGAAACAGAGCACCGGCTTAAGCGCAGCAATGCAAGATTCGATCGGTATTAATCAGCGCGCGTGAAAAATGCACGGACCATCCACGCGGTGCGCTCGTCGTCGACGGCGCCGGCGGCGAGAGCGGCAGCCGCCTTGGCGTGCGTGGGCGAGGAGGCCCGCATGGACTCAACCCATCCGTTGATAAGCGGAAGCCCCGCGCCGAGGTCCAGCTGCGCCTGCAGGTACTTCTTGAGCACGGCGACTCCCGGCGCGGCCCGCGGAGGCGGGTACGGCAGCAGCGGCGGCGAGTTGGGCGGCATCGGCACAGCCACCTCTGGCACCACCACGCTCTGCTTCGTCATCGGTCGTTCCGTCTAGAGGGAGAGAGAGCTCGAGCTCGATCTCAGGCGATCAAACTATCGATCCGGTCGAAGAGAATCCGCCTCACTCGACTCTGTATCGTTCAAGAGGTCGTCGGATTCGAGGGGAGCCGGAGGAACGGAGGTGTGTGTCGAGGAGGCGAGGAGGGAGGCGGTTATTTATAGTTGGAGCCGGGAAGAAAGCAGCCAAGAGCGCGAGTGCACGACGCGAATCTATGGGTGTTTGGGTCCCACCCGGTGGTGCCACGCCGGGCCCAGACGGGTGTCCCGGGGTCCCACCACCACACAGAATCACCCGGCCCTGTGCAGTGTCGCTCGCCCGCCCTGGCAGCCCACCGTGCGGTGCTGTGCTACGGTGCGGCCCACACTCCCCGTGTTTTGAAACTTACGCCTCTGTTTCAAATACTTGTCATCTTGATTATGGACATTTTAATTTTTACCTCTAGTAACTTTTAAACATTGAGTTATAATTAATACAAGTTGTATATTTGTATCAACGGCACAACGCACATTACTAATATTTATATATACTTAATTAGAGGCTTTCTCCCACATTAATCGTAGAATAAAAAAATCTAGAAATTTTCACATTATTAAAAAATGCTATAAATTTTCATGTTAATTAAAAAAATCTTGGCCATCAATAAACAAAATCTACGGCTTGGATTGAATACTGACTGCTCACCATATCTCTATTGGACTCTAAGTAATCTTAAAAAAGAGTTGAATATCCGAAGCAGAAACATAACCATGGTCATTAATGAGTATGCATGTATTAATCGGACTAGAAGTCCCTATGAGAAACGTGTACAACAGCAGGTCTAGACATATAAAAGGGGAAAAGGTATAATATATAGGCTATAGCTTGCACGCACGCACGCACGTACGTCTTTGTTTAGAGTAAAAAAATCAAAGTGTAAAATTAAGAACAGAGACATTGTATAGAAGACAAAAGGGAAAATATGAATGGAATGGATGTAGGTTGTTTACTTCGGTGCACTCAATGAAATCTAGAGAAACAATAGCAATGTTGACTTCAACATTTGTGGAATACATATACACTAGAGAAACAGACACACTGATCCAAGAGAAAAAAATGGTTAGTCGAATTAAGTTATTCAATTTAATTTACAAGTAAAAAATTGACAACTCAATCAACCAATGTATTTTTAAATATATATCAAAATTAAAAATATGTTATGAAAATTTTTAAATACATACAATTAAAATTTTCTAACATATAGCATTTATATTTCAGTTTCATATGAGATTCCAAACCATCAACCACATCACTCACTTGCATTTAAACAATATAGGAATTAAAAATTACAGTTAGTAAATTTTAGCTTTTCAAATGTACCACATTAAAATTAATGCCATGCTCTAAACTAAAAGCAAACTAGAAACTAATTATTTGTGACCCATCAATTGGGAGGTCCTAAGTGTAAAGAAATACAAATTCCTATATTAAAAATAAATAAATAAAAGTAGTACATACAATCCGTTCGTATGTACCGGTTGATGACTAATATGGCTAACTTCTAAGTATAAATAAGTTTTTTCAAGAAAAGATAAGTGGTGAAAGAAAGATATAAACTGAGTAGCATTCCGTGACATGTAATTGAAATCGAAGAGATTACCAGGTAACATGGTGACGGACACTAGCTTTGACGCTACATACCAATCTCAAACGCGACCATGCCTATCCAGTACAAACGGTCACCACATACTAATCATGGCCGTCAACCTCATCGCTGGGCAACGGAAAAGGAGAAGACACAATCGATACAGCGAAACGGCGAGACGGTGAATATAGAGCGATTTATTTTATTTTAAAAATATCTATAAAAATTTGATTATCTTTTAAATTAGGATAACAACCAATGATCGGACTAAACTTCGGGTGACTCCTATGAGCATCATTCAACTCTATATATCATAAATGCCAATCATAATATATAAATACTAAATAATAAATAGTGAAAAATATATTGCTCTTTTAGAGGGTTCAACCTCTTAAGTTTTTCTCTAAGACAAGAGGTTGACTCGTATTTTATCACAAAACAAATCAAAATCTAAAAGAATTTAAGGAAGAAGAGAAACTCACACCACAAGTGTATAGAAAGAGTAGAGCAATACTTAAAATTTAAATTACGATGTAAAAATTAAATTATAGATCTTAGATGCAAAATTTAAATTGAGACGAAAAAATTGATTAAAAATTTCTCCCTTGAATTCCCTCTTATCTCATTCTCAAAACATTCCTTAATCCTCTCTCTAAACCTCTCTCCAAATGCGCTCAAAGATAGCACCACATTTCTTGCCTCTACCTCTCCTCATGTAGACCAAGGTGCTAGAAAATCAATAACACAAAACCAAAAATGTTTCTAGGGCAAAACCCTATCTCCGACAAAATCTTAGCCGCTAATCAAATCCTTAGAAGTTAGGAAAATGCCTTAAATTTTTGCATCGTTGTCAGTCACACAGAGGGGTACTGAAACCAACATGTTGTCACAAAGAATCCATTTGAAAGGCCGCCCATGCCCTACATGCCATCCTCGCGCTGATGCATGTCTGAGGGCGAGATCCCATGTGCACATCTACGTGCCCGCTTGCTGCTGAGCCGGGCCTGCCTATTAGCCGTTGCATCACTTGGCCCGTCTTGCATGCTCGCCCATGCTACTACTAGGCTAACGTCGTTGCTAGGCTATCTCTCACAGCCATGCTCCACTACCACTCTCCCAACTAGACCGTGCCACACGTAGGTGGTTGCCATCACTTGGACCATCTCCATGTGCTGGACTGAGCAAATGAGGAGAGAGAGAATGAGGTCGGCTGGGCCTCCTACCTTGGCTACCTACATTCTCCATTCTTCTCCTTTCCTTTTTCTCTTGTAATTTTTTCCGAAATTTCTAACTCTTTCACACAACCTTGTAAAGCTTGTTATGAAGACCTCCCACACAATGTTCATCCACCATGTGCCACCTTATATTCGAAAGTGTATCTATGCCCCTAGTGGGTTTTGGATGATAGATGATAAGAAAATTGGGTGACTAACATGTTATTGGAAAAAATAGTGAAGGTGTTAGTCTCTGCCAAAAAAGAGTTGATGAAAACTAGCCCTACCACAAAAGAAAGGCATTGAAGAGAACTCGACATGTACTCTAAATGTATTTTATTTTTCTTGAGTCCTAGAAATACCATAGTATCAAGAGAGGTACAAACATTTGCTTGATTTGCGAAGCAAGTGTTTAATTAGATCCTATGTTTTTCTTGAGTGAATACTTGCACCACATGCACCTCTAGGTTTTGGTTTTCGCTCTGGAGAGGTGCTTGCATATTTTGTCTAAGTTAGCGGATATTTTTGGGTAATTTTTCTTGTCTAACAGCGAAAAAGGACTAGAGTCTCTAGCCTTAAGTGATAGAGTCTCCAAATAATTTTCTCTATTTGATAGTGAAGGTTGTCCAGAGTCTTTAGAGGCTTTGACCGGATACTCTAGACTAGCTTTGCTGCTTTGGATTTAAGTATATCTAGAGTCTCCGGCCTCGAGTGGTAGATACTTTAGAGTATGAATCTATGAGTAACAGCTAGTTTTGATAGGCTCTGTTTTTGGCTCTACAAAATCCCCACTTGGGTGAGGGGCTATTAATTTATTTCATCCCTACTACTCATAGCCTTTCTATAGTTTTCCACCTCTCTCTCCTAATTTCTCCACAAAATCCATCTCTTTTTAAGTCATCTTTTGGACCTAATGAGTGAGAGGGTTAGAGATTTGATTAAGCACTTGTGGATTGATGCCTAGCGAGAATTTGCACTTGTTACTCTTAGAGGTTCTTCTCTTGGACGGCTAGGCATTGCTTGCGAAAAGTCAAGGCTGTGAATCATCTGAAAATGTTTGTGAATGTCTTCATCACCTCCGTAAGGAAAGAGTAAACTATAGTGGATACTAAGCTCATTCTTAGGGATTAATTTTGGTAAAGCAAGCTTAAACGGAGGTGTTAGTATTATGTCCTTATAAAGATCTTGGTGGTTATCTTGGACTTTGTATTAGCCTTAGTAAGGGCTTGGAGAATGGACCTTTTCCTAGGTTTGAGCCTAGAGAGGCTAGGGATTAAGTGCAATCTGTCTCCTTGGAGTCCTTCAACTCAAATGTACGATCATTTGATTTGAACTTCGATGAAACATTGTATGTCCTCTTGTGTATTACTTCCTTCATTTATTTATTATCTTTGGATCATCTATCATACCCCTTTCTTGCTTGAGATTACTCCCTCCAGCATCCTTTTTGGAAGCAGTGAAGGGGGACTGAAATATCCAGACCCTAGAACTGAAGTGTTTGGTTGAGCTTTACTGTCCAGCAGTAAACCTTAACCTAAGTTTTTGATAGTTAGGACCGGATACTCTCGAGAGAGTTTTAATTTCTGCTATGTTTCTTTCATATTTTTTGTAATGAGTTTAGTAGGTTGATGACTAAGCGAGTTGAGATGTTGATGATGGGTGAGCTCAAGTTCTTCTTTGGGTTTCAAATGAAGCAATTGAAGGAATAAACTTTCATCTCACAAATAAAGTATCTCAATGTTGTGCTTAGAAAGTTAAAGATGAATGAGGTAGAGCCCATCAAGACTCTATTGTCAACAGATGAGCATCTTGACCTAAGTGAGGAAGGTAAACCCATGAAACAAAAGTTTTATCGCTCTTCGATAGGATCATTGCTTTATCTTTATGCTTCTAGGCTAGATATCGTGCTTAGTGTTTGTATATGTACTCATTTTTAAGCCTCCCTATGAGAATGCCATTTGGTGGCCGTCAAAACAACCTTGATATATTTGGTTCACACTCCAAACTAATGGTTGTGGTACGCGATAGCCTCACATTTTGACTTGATTGGCTATTCCGATTCAGTCTATGTTGGTTGCAAAGTGGACACGAAAAGTACTTCAAAAACTTGCTAATTCCTTAGGAAGTCACTTGTCTCTTGGATGTCCAACAAACAAAGTCTTATCCATGGCCTAAGCCGAATACATAGTTGCTAGAAGTTGTTGTGCCCAACTCCTTAAGATGAAACAAGCCCTCTGTGTCTTTGTGTACAATATGACACACATTCCACTCCTATCAGATAACCAGAGTGCCATCAAAATAGCCAATAATCTTGTTCAACACTCAAGAATCAAACACATAGACATTGAAACATCTCTTGAGAGGGATCTTATTTTGGGATTAAGTGCTTGTTTAATCAATAAACAAGTACTAATCTCAAAAAAGTATATAAATTGTTAGTTCTAGATCTCACTTTACTAAGTGTTGGTCTTGACACATATTTTGAGCTCAAACATTCTAAAAATTTTAAAATCCAAAAAGTTTTCTGATAACTTTGTGTGCTTATTTTATTTTATTTTTAAAAATATGCATTTTATCCTAGGAAAGCCTGGTGTGATCATTGTTATGTAATGTTAGATGTTGGGTGATCATATTGAGTTTCTTATATATTGCATGTATAGTCTTCCTTTGACTCTGTGGGTCGGAGTCTCCACACCATACCCACTGAGTCTCCACACTACCTCCACTATCTCTACTTATTCCTTGATGCGGAGTGTCCACCCTTCTGAGTCAAAGTCTCCGCTTAGCCACCGCTATCTCAGTTTAATTCCATCGTAAGTTTCCACTCTAGATTCATAGTTTCAGTTTTCCTCTTTGTCTGGAGTCTCCGCCCCTATCTTTGAACCTTCCTATGTAAAAAACTTAGTAATTACCACCACCATCCTTACTTCCTCTTTTTCCCTCTCTTTTGCTACCGTCACGACAGCACACGACTTCTCCCTTTGGCGATCTTCAGTCTCCTATGATAGAATTTAGTTTCTTTCATCTCCAGTCACTTATTGGTGAGCGAAGACTCCGAATCCTTCCTCCGATCGTCTCTTTTGGGCTCAAGGTATTCTCTAATCCTAGAGTTTTTGACTTCTTTAGATGATCTCTCAATCCTCGACCTAGAGTTAGAAACCTTGTACTAGGATAATCCTAATCCTCTCCTAGCAATCCGATCTATACTCTATATTGTATTTCTATAGCTAGATTTTACATTGCCCATGCGATCCTCTTTGCATAACCGGAGTCTCCGGCTAAAGCGACCAAACTCTTTCGACCAACCTTCCTACTTGGCAGGGAGTGCTGACAGGAAACACTGGATAGTGTGGGTCTAGATACTTTGGCCCCTAGTCTACTCTAGCCATTTACTCCATGACTATACCTAAATACTTTGGTTCCTGTGTTCTTTCTCAAGCTTTCTCATCATGGTGAATGTTAATCATGCTCGTGTTCCAAGTGGCTCCTCAAGTGATGAGAATCAAGGGGGAGCTCCTCAAGGTGGTACTTCCCAAGGTGCCACTTCTCGCCATAATTCTCCCCGAGCTTCCCAAGCCAACAAGGGCAATCCCAAGACTCCTCCTACCAAGAAAACTACAAAGAAGAAAAATGCCACCACTACTCAAGATCAAGGCTTTAAGACCTCTTTTGAGGCAAGTGAGATTCCTCAAGTAGGTATCTTTGTTGGGTTGCTAGGCACTCATCATGCACCTCATCCCCAACCCGGCTCTAACACCATCATTGGCATCAGTCTTTTCTGCCAAAAGTCGCCTATCTTTTGAAACCAAGATCTGACATATGGTACTGCAAAGACTATCTTTGATTACAAGAAGAGCATCACACAGTGCAAGAATGATAAGCCTGAGTTCCCTAGGGGCATTGTCCATCTAGATATCAAGGATCCTCACTTCATTACATGGTTTAATCAAGACTACTACAATAGTGTGATAATGGGGCGTCGAAAGACTTTTGTAGATATGCAATGGATTCTCTTAGTGGTGATGAAAGATATGGGCAAACCGGTATTCAACGATGTTATATGTGTCTACAAGGCCAAGGGCCTCTACAATCTCTTGGCTTTTGAGTATGATTGGTGTGAGAAAATTGTCTGCTAGTATTGAACTATTCATTTCTTTAGACTTTTAAGTGAGGGGACCTAGAAATCTAGTGGATATCTAATGGCCAGCACTACAAGGATAACATTTGTTGCTTTGCTCAAGTTCTGGAGCTTGATCCTTGAAATGTTGACCTTCCAAGCCTCCACACTTAGCGTCATACTCAACCTCATGAGTCTACCTTCATATATGGTCCAATGGGAAAGTGAAGACTACCCATGTCTAGCTTCCTCACTATGTATCCTCAACAAGCTCTTCTGCCTTACTATGAATCCTAAAGGTGGCAATGCATCAGTGATTTAAGCCATTGTCATTAATCTTCTTAGCTACTCTCGTCCTAACAAGATTATATTTAGTGTGATGATTTTCATTTGGGAAGAGATGTATTCCATTGCCATTGATCCCATTTGCTTGCCAACCTATGCACCATACATCATGAAGCTTGTGGAAGCTGTCTGAGGTGTTTGCTTTATCAACGAAGTAAAGCACCATCCCTATTGCCCTTGTGTTCCACCGCTTGCCCCTTCTTCTAAGGGTGTATCCTCTTCTCTTGTCCACGCTCTTCCAAAGCCTGACTCCACCTTCAAAAGAGTCATGAAGTCCATGTTCTCTTTTTGCTTCTACAACATAGTATGTGTTCGTCGCATGGAGCAAAGCCAAAAGAATTAACTTCGCTCTCAGAATTTTGTGGTGTCTCCCGATCACGAGGTGTTAATTGCTATTGATCCTTTTGCTGAGAAAGAACCAAAGATGGCCCAAGGTGCTCAAGTTCAACCCTTCACTAAGACCCCTAATATTAGCATGGATGTTCACTCAAGCTCAAGTCTCGATGGGTCAAGTGATGAAAAAGCCGCTGATGATGATAGTGGTGATGGCGATAATGGTGATGATCATGACAATGATGATGATGCCACTGAATTGAGTTGATCTACTTCCTCATGTTCTATTTTGCATTTTTGTGTCTTGATGACAAAGGGGGAGTAGTACAGGCTCAAATTTTAAACTATCAGTCCTTTTTTCCTATAGCAAACTCTGACCGGAGTCTTCGGATCTTAGGGCCAAATACCCTGGACATCCTTTGAATTCATATGGACATGTAATAACTATTATATTTGCCTGTGATGTAATGTATGTTAGCTTATCTTTTTATTATATTTATATCCCTGCAATGAGATAAGATGCATGTTTGATTGGAGCCTCCTTTATTTTCTCTTTTTGGATTATATGAAATGTGATATGAATCTTTCTTTCATCTTTATATACTCTTGTACATATTGCACCCCACAATTGTAAGAAAATAGGAGTACCCATATTTCTCCTTAAGATGTGCATATGCATAAACTTCACTCATTACTATGCACACATTTAAGGGGAGCCTCTCCTATCTTGTTTCAACTAAAACCTCAGTCTTTAAACTATCTTTTGTTAGCCCAATGAGTATTGTTATCAATTACCGAAAAGGTAGAGACTAAAAGTGCATCTAAGCC
This sequence comes from Oryza coarctata, assembly GCA_030770085.1. NCBI lineage: Eukaryota > Viridiplantae > Streptophyta > Magnoliopsida > Poales > Poaceae > Oryza > Oryza coarctata. The sequence goes on along the minus strand of CM061476.1, from coordinate 12,454,164 downwards.
CCATGTGGGTTTTTGATGATAGATGATAGGAAAATTGGGGATTAACATGTTATTTGAAGAAAAGTGAAGGTGTAAATCATGGTAAAATGAGTTGATGAAAAGTAGTCCTACCATAAAATAAAGGCATTGAAGAGGACTCGACATGTGCTCTAAATGTATTTTATTTTTCTTAGTCCTAAAAATGTCATACTATCAAGAAGAGTATAAATATTAGCCCGAATTATGAAACAAGTGCTCAATTCGGTCTCTTTGTTTTTCTTAAGTAAACACTTGTACCATATGAACCTATAAGTTTTTGTTTTACTTTAGAGAGGATTCTTGCTATTTTGTCTAAGTTAGCAGATATTTTTGGATAAGTTTTACTATCTAACAGTGAAGATGGACCAGAGTCTCCATCCTTAAGTGGCGAACTCTCCAGAGAATTTTCTCCATCTGACTATGAAGGTTGTCCTGAGTCTTCAAAGGTTTCGATAAGATACTCCATACTGGCTTCATTGCTTTGGATTTAAGTGTATTCAGAGTCTCTGGCCTTAGGGGTAGATACTCTAGAGTTTGAATATGTAATTAATGACTAATTTTTAGGGGGATTTGTTTTTAGCAACACCAACCCTCCACTTAGGTGGGGTTGTTCATTCATTTCATCCCTACTCCCTAGAGCCATTCTAGGATTTTCCACCACTCTCTCTTGGTTTCTTCACTAAATCCATCTATTTATGAATGATCTTTTAGAGCTAGTGAGTGAGAGGGTTAGAGATTTGATTGAGTACTTATGGATCGATGTCTAGCGAGGATTTGCATTTATTACTCTTGAAGATTCTCCTACTTGATAGGTAGGCGTCTCCTAGAAGGATTCAAGGTTGTGAATCGTCTAGGATAATTTGTGAAGGTCTTCCTCTCCTCTGTAAGGAAAAAAATAACTATAGTCGATACCGAACTCATTCTTAGGGATTGGTTTTTATAGAGCAAGCCTTATCGAAGATGGTAGCACTGTGTCCTAGTGAAGATCTTAGTGGTTGCCTTGTACTTTGTGCTAGCCTTGCTAAAGGCTTGGAGACTGAACCTCTTCTATGGTTTGAGCTTGGTAAGTCTAGGGATCGAGTGTAATTCGGCTACTTAGAGTTCCTTAATAGAGATGTAGAATCATTTGATGCGAATTTTGTTGAAAAATCGTGTGTCTCTTGTATATTTCTTCTTGCATTTACTTATTATCTTTAAATCACCTACCATACCCTTTCTCTCTTGAGATTGCTCACTCCACATATCTTTTTTCGAAGTGGGGAAGGAGGATTGAAATATTCGTACCGTAGGACCAAAGTGTCTGGCAGAGCTTCACTGTCTTGCAGTGAACCTCGACCAGAGTCTTCGGTAGTTAGGACTGGATACTCTAAAGCGAGTTTTAATTTTTACTATGAGTTTCTTTTAGGATTTAAGTGTGCACATTTACCCTTATCTGTGCAACTCAAGATCCTTTTAGTATCCAAACTTGTTACCCAACATCCCTAATTGCTTTGGACATAAACTTATTCTGAGTTTAGTCCCAATTGACCATTGACCACGGTTGTTCTCTAAGTATCTTGACTTCAATCTCACCTTGTCACATGGCATTTGGACCATGTTAAACCTCTATTCCTTACTAAGCATAGTCTCGATATTTGCCATTAACTAAGGTTGACTTCCATCATCTAGATACATATAGACCAACAACCGTTTCTAGATATAGATATCGTAACCTAGTTCACATTAGTCATACACATGTGCACCGACTATCACCAACTTTCCAATTCAAATTTCCCATAAAGATCAATCCATGATCTCATTTTTTTATCATTTTTTTACCTTAACATAAAAATCATTGTATGTTTTTGCACCTATGCTCACACTACCGACGCACGCTAGCCACGCAGTTCCAAACCGAGCCCACGTACGAGCTGTCGGTCTCCCTGCCAACGTAGACGCACACGCCGCGGGTCGCGACACGGCGTGCAGCTACCTAGTCACTACTAGCGTATGTCTAGTTCGATCGCATATATAGTTAGCTAGCTACTTACTCTCTCTCTCTATGCGGCGTGTCGAAGCCCTGCATGGCTCATGGCTGTTGGTCGTCGACCGATCGGTCGATCGTGCACGGGAAGATCCATGTCTAACGACGCATGTGATGCCTCATGTCACGACCTTGAGCTGTCGAGTGATCATCGAGCTGAGTCTAACGTGTGCCCATGCAACGGATTACACGTACTGCCAGCTACCGTAGAACATGACGTGCATGCATGGCCTTACCAGCCAATGTACTTGCTTTGTCGGCGACATGTCTTTTCTCTCTAACACTTTGTTTTTGACTATACAGCGACCAAGTGGACATCTCGGGTATAAATATATGTATAAAGGTCAATTACATTACTTGCTTGTTCCCTGAGTTAGCTGTCATCTTCTGCTGACTAGTATTTGTCAGTTAACAACTTAACATACAAACTATCAAACTAGCATGATGTTTGTCCATGCATGTTAGCAGCTACCTACCTATATCATATCCTACCTAGCACAATGGTAATTAAGCTGACGATTTGGTCGGCGGTTTAGGTGATAACCCACCGGTAAGAATGCATGTCTTACATTTGGACACAATGATTAAGCGAGCACGTACTAGCTTGTACCAGTGCCTTCTTACTCTTTTGCCTGTGTACTTGTCGAGTTGAGAGATCGGAATCACTAGGGAAAACACCGGCGCACAAGATTCGGCGAAACGCGAAGCGATCTCTCGCCTCGTCGCCATCCTATCAGCGACATGGTCAGCTACTAATCTATGGGTTCTTTTTACCTAACAATGGCATAAAGATTAATTAATCAGTTCTGCAAAAGTGACTTGCTTTTCTCCACGCCCCAGGCGTGCACGCACAGTGGCTGTGGAGCAGCCACCTTGCACGTACAGTAGATAGAGAATAAAGTAATTAATTCAAAATTTGAGCTGGATAGTTAATAATTACCCGTGCAAATAAAATGGATCGAGCTAACTAATTGTATTACTGTGGATATATATATATATATGTATAAGGGTGTCATGCATGTATTGGTCCTTACACGGCACCCTGGCATCATTGCTTGGAGATCTCGTCTTAATTTTAGGTGTCTTTTCTTGACGTGTTTATACGTATGTGTTGATCAGAGAATCTAGCTGTCACGTATAATTGGTGGCACTAATACTGCAGAGTACTCATTTGCACATACCAAAACATACGCAACATAATTAACCTGGATATATATGATATATATGTGCCTGTCACAAATTGAGTTGTGTTCTCTCTCCAATTAATTAGTTTGCATTGTTTATAATTAAGCATGCATGCATATATGAGCGTGCATGACACTGTTCGCTAGCTTTAATTTGGATTATGCATGGAATTATATTGAAGAGGGTAGCGATATAGCATATGATTGCACATGGATGCCATATGCGTAAGTAGCTGCTGACGTGTACGTTATATTCGATCGAAGAGACGGGATCGATGGTCGTTGCATGATGAGTCTAGCTAGAGATTGAGCTAACCATGCTATAGATGCCCTCACAATGCTGATCGCTAGCGAGATAGATGCTCTTCTTCGACCAAGCTAGAGCAACCAAGGATGGAAGACCTGGGCCAGGAGGCGACAATAGTGTACGATCGAATTAGTTGTGCGAATTTGATGCTTAATTACGTGGTACATTATTGTTACGTGACATCATATAATCATGCATCTGATAAACTCTATACACACAAACACACATGTTTATTTGTATCTGGTTTCAACCCGGCCGGCCACCTTCTTCCCCCCAAGGAATTAATCCTTCGCACCAACAGAGAATCCTTATCCTTGCCTTAATTCCTGGCTCCCTATGTACTGCGATGCATGTCTCCATGTATGGACCTGGCTATCTAGCTCCTCTCTAGATATCTCTACCTCGTGCATAACCCTATCACCTATATATATATGCGTTCATATATTAGTCACATTACTTAGGTTGGATCAATGGATATTAGCATATATGGAGTCATATATATATATGAATCTTTCACTTTGTATATATAGCCTTTTTACTCTATAGTCAAGAGCTAGCTCTAGCTAGACAGCTCTTAAGCACGATACTACATTCCAGAAGGAATTGAGCAGTGTCTAGCTAGGAAGAAAACGAACAAAATTATCAACAGAGATACGTGAACATGTACAGTTCTTGTATAGGAAGAACGCGAGAGATGAAGAATGTTGAAACGAAGTTAGCTTATCAACAGTGAAAGACACTCTTTCCAACAAGCTTAGGTAAATTTCATCTACCACACGTAGAAAAACGATTTTTAGACCCCTACCATTAACTACGCAAGTGGTGCCATTAATATCGCTATGGGAGGAGGGGGATTCAAGCGTTGTCTATGTAAACAAATTAACATAGCTGGCATCCTAAGATGACTGCCTACGTAAATACAATGATTTATATAGGCAGCAGTCTTAGAAGACTGCTTGTGATATGTATATTCACAGGCGAACCACTAAAAGTAACGCTTGTGGTAATCAAGGTATTTCCACGGATGGTGTACTTAGAAGGCCCATCTAGGTAAATGTGTATCCCGAGGTGGTGGTCTCAATTGACTACCTATGACTTATCTTTTTGTCTTTCTTGCAGCACTACTTAAAACTGCTATCGGTGATCGCGTGGGCTTAGTGGCAGAGCTAGACTCTTCATAATAGGGTTTCAAGCTTTGACTTACGTGGCTCCATTAGAATATGGTGACATTTATCAACAAATTATCAAATTGGTTTATGAGGTATAAATTTATGGAAATTCAAATATAATAGAATAAATGACTTTTTTTTATTCCCTTGAATTGCTAGATTTCTTATTTGAATATAAATTATATTTGGTATTGTGCAAAAAAAAATTTGGGGGGTTCAAGTGTATCCCCATATACCCATCTCCCTCCACCACTGCGTGGGCTCTTCAAAAGTCAAACTGCCGAACACTAGTCACATCTATTACAACCACGCGTATCCTCACATCACACTCTTTATGTATTTTCCAATAAATAGAGGGTAAATGTGGTTTCCCTTGCCTCACCCTCCCTTTGTTTGCACTTTACTTTGTCCTTGGCCATGGCAATCTCACCACGTGAACCACAGTACATCACCACTAGCGAAGAGGAGGAGAATACGGAGTTGAACAAGGAGGAGGAGCTCCTCTCTGACCTGCCACCATCACCTGGCAACGAGTGGGGAAGCGATGAAGAAGGAATCCGACAAGGAGGAGTCCAAGGAGGAGGACAACGATGATAGTGGTGATGACGCTAATGACAAGGGCGAGTACAACAGAGGCGGAGGTGACCCTCATGGCAGAGGCCAAGGAGGAGGCGGTGGTTGGTGTGGTCATGGAGGCAGCCAGTGCAAATATGGTGGAGGAGGAGGTGGTGACTAGGGTGGCAGACATGGCAGAGGCCGAGCTAGTGGCTAGCATGGATAAGGCACATCCAAAGCTGGTGCTAGCCCCTACTACGGCCACGGTGGTGGCCAATTCGGCGGAGTCTAAGCTAGTGGCCTGTGCGGATGAACCACCAGCATCGCCATCGTGTGCTCCATGACATTGCCTATCGCCAATGTGTGGTCAATGACTAGCATGATGGTGGCAAAGCCAGCGATAGAGAGGTCCTATCGGGAATAGTTTTTTTATTAGTATGTAATAAGTAGTATGCCCAAACTATAATAATTGGCCCAGGTAATTAATTTCTTTTGATGTGTAATTAGTATGTACTAGGTAATTAATTACTATTTTTGCATATTAGCCCATGAGTTCATCAAATATGTTGTCTAAAAATATTCATCTCACTGACATGTCCTTACTCGATTTCCTTTAGTTTGGTTAGGTCAATAATTCCTTCAAATTTTAAATTTAGTATGGACACTCACTAATGTCATGATTGGTAACAAGTGAGATCAAATGTTACGTTAGTGAGTGACCCTATTAATGCCAGTATTTAGGGAACAACAAATCTAAAAAAATTGAAGGACATGAATCAAGGATGACAATGATATGTTATTCACCTGAATTGGGACTTTGAATGAATTTTCAAAAAAAAATTGAAACTTTTTTTATCACAGGTGGCACCTTTTGGCATCCACTTATGAAATACGTTTTTGCACATGGTTTGTTAGGTTATCCTCCCATGTAAATATCTCAAACTATTCACATGATAAGTCAACCCACATCATAGGCGTGTTTCTAAAGACATATGCTTGTGCAAATAGTTTAGGTAGGCAATTTATTAGGACATATTCATGTATTAAAAAGATGGACCAGTGTAGTTGGAAGCTCTAGGTTCAAGAGTGGTGGAGTACTATCTTGTGTTCACAAGGTAGTCGAAATCTCCAGCACAAGCATTGTTTCCTCCTAGATCTAGCTCACCAGCTGCTTTTATCCGTTAGATCTACAATTCACTAACTTTGACCCACCTCCTCCATATGCATTATGTTTCACGATGCCGCCCCACCTTTTCGACCTATACTGTGTCCCACCACATCCACCACCAGATCTACCACTGTCTCGCCTACTTTATGCTTGTTTGTGTAAAGTTACATGCTTGCTTGCTTTTAGCCTTATTTTATGAAAGTTGCTTGCTTTCTTGCTCCTTTAAGATATCTTCCTAGAGTTTAGGGTTTAAGTGGCCGCATGTAGCTAGGGTATCAGTAGATCTACTTAAGGCATTGTAGAGAAGCAGTTGTTGAATATGTTGTCAAATTATCGCAGGATGGTGGGTGAGCGACATCACAGCTTGGGTTGGTAGGATTAGTGCATGCACTAGCCTACCAAAACACCCTGAGATGTCGTTCACATGAAATTCTATTGTCCTTTGATGACATAGGCTAGGCTATGGTATAAGATTGTTGAATATTTTGTTAAATTATCATAGGATGGCTGCTCCTATACCAAGCCACAAACCTGGTCTCTTGCTTCATAAAGGCCAACATTGCCCTACACCCCTAGGCCTTAACCACACTATAGTAGTCCTACGATTAGGGAGGGTATGGGTATACCCACACATGCCCATCCCCATACCCATGGAACACTATGCCCAATCTTACCCTCCCTAATTTCCCCATTAATCAAAATTACCCATATCCATTCGGTAATTGGGTAGAACAACAAACGCATGAAGCCAACATGGACCAGTACATCCAAGTGATCTAATCAGCAACCAAAGAAATATAGAAAGAAAATTAGGATAGAGAAGCAAATGATGACGCCATGATTTAGAGAGCTCCAACTAGATGGCTACGGGCTAAACAAGCACAGTGTTGTGACGCTAGCACCAATGTCGCCCAAGTAGCCACAAAAGCAAAAGGCAGAAGGAATGAGCTAACAGGCACATCTTCTTGTTGAGCCTATGATGTGCAAAGGGCTAGAGGCAGAGCAAGGGTGGACGAGCACTTTGCCGATGACATACCTCTCTAAGCCTATTCTCTGGTTAGCTCTACACCTGAATCGAAATCAGGAGGCAGTGTGTGTGCTCCACTGCAAGAGAGGGCGCTAGAGACTAGAGCCATGGTCGTCATCATCATGTTGCTCGGTTACTAGCCATTTGCCTAGGATTCCATAGCTTTTTCTTGTATCTTGGTTGGCTTCTCTCTTGATTTGGGGAAGAAATAACAAGAGAGTTTTTGGATTTGGAGAAGAAGCAATGTGAGAAAAAAGGTGAGAATCAGTCAAAGGGGTGTACAGGCAATTCCTTCCCCTACCCTGTTACTAAATGAATATCCCCATACCCTACCTATTTCTAATAGTTAGAGTAAATTTTACTCATACCCTACCCATTTGTTGCGGGCACAGGTATGGGCAATGGAACAAGTAACCATTGGCAGCCCTACACCATAGTATGTGTAAGATGAAACAATATGAATGGTTCCATTCTATCTTGTGGTTACGCATTTGTGATTTCTTATGGTTATGCACTATTTTGCCTATAGGTTGTTAACTCCCTAAGGTGGGATGAGACATAGATGCAATCAAGCATTTATCAATGCTCTTATGTCACGATGATGGCATGTATAATGTCAGCATTATTTTGCACGCCATGAGAATAGTATGGCTAGCAAAATTTGTGTCATTGATTGATGTTGTAAGAGAAGCAACCAACTAGTTTGAGGCACAAACTAATCTTATCTTCCCAGACCTCAGTTATTTCGATCTTAAGCACATGAATATAACAATATTGTGGCAAATATGCTTCTTAAGTTTTCCAATGCATATTCGATTGAGGTGATACCTTAACCTCGTTCTTTTTTAGTTACAATATTTCCAATTTTATTATTACTAATAATAGTTCTAACTATTTTGTGTATATGATAATAATCTGAAGGTACTAATAGAAGCTAGCTTACAATACATCTTAATTGAGGTGATGAATGAGCTAAGATATCAATTCGCTTGCTCTAATCCCTATCTAGTTGATGACGACAAGTTTTAGGGCTTCATCAAATTTTATTCTTAGCAAAACTATTTCATAATATTTGAAGACGTAATGGATCGGTATATTAATGCAACAAAATGTGCCTACATATATGCATTTATTAATGTTGAACAGATGTTCAGAGTGGACACCATAGATATAAATTATATTAGATATCTCATGCATGCCCACTGTACTGATTGAATATGTATGACTTTAAACTCTATGTGAATGTGTACTATACCTCTAAATGTCGATGTGGAGAATGTGTATGATTGAGTGCTCTAGGTACAATGTTAAGTGAATGTGGACAGTGTATTTATGAATGTTAAGGGAATGTGACATAGACTCTCCATATGGATGTAAATTGGTGAGTGTAAGTATTACAAATCGGCCATTTTTTGTATAGGGTGCAATGGAGCAAAGCAGCTGCAATTTTATTTTACTTTTTAAGTGTTAGGACAGTCCAGGTTGCTGTCCTCAGCCACGGCCTGTGAAAAATATATTTTCCGGGACAGAGCTAGTGCACAAGCACGGCGGTCACATGACACCAATGGCTTTTTGATCACAAGTACGCCCATTGTATTTTTCAATCAGTGACACCATTAAATTTTGCTTTGTGACACCAGTCCGTGAACCTCCCATCCAAATTACATTTCAGTTCTGTTTTCTATTACTTATCAATCAGGTCACCCCGATCAAATGCTCTAATCTCCGATTGTTGCTTAGGTTTGGGGTTATTGTTTTCTAGAATTGTGGGTGTTCGAGGGTTGTTCTTTTTTTTGGTGCATAGCAAGTTGGGCATCTTCTAACCTTCCTCCATGATGTCAGATTCAACTAAGAAAATTAGTGGTGTTGATATTTACATACACATGTTATCTAGTAACATTATTTTTTTTGGAACTCTAGTATTTTAATTTAATGCATTACAATTTAATTTGAAAAATTGGACAATGGAATGAATTTGATTGTGAATAACCCATTTCCACTGGACGTCGACTACAGGCGGCGTGATGAACACCTTTGTAGAAGAGCTACCAGCTACCTGCAGAAATCGTTATTCTACCAGCATACATTTACCTCGGATGATTTGGCTACATTAGATCCTCAATCATATCTAGGCGTTTCCTTCCCCGGGCATATCAAGGCGTTTTCAAGGTTGGCATTGGATTCGTCTGATCTTTTCTATCTTTTTTTCCTTTGCCTCCCATACCAGGCCGGCCGGCCGGGAATCAGCATATATATGTTGAACACGTAGAGCATGACACCGATATAAAACCAAAGTCTACATATATAAACCCCGCATCTGAATGATTGGAGCTCTCTCTATCTAGCTTTTGGCCAGCTAGCACTGGTGAAGAAATCAATTCTTTTTGACACATATAGTTAAAGTGGAAGATACATTCTTCTTTAGGACCATACTTATCCTTTGTTACAATTAGCAGATTTTGTGTGTAGCTAAAAAGTACAACTGGATTTTATGTACAACTTTTTGTGTATTTATATAGATCGATATATATTGTTATAATATGGACCAACCACATAAAATAGTACATATTTTCCTTTTTTCCTCTAATTAATGGGAAATTTTCGAACCATCAAAAACAAACATGGTGGTTTCTTTTATCTCTCTTTATAATTCTAGCTAAAAACCCATAAGTTGCCACGAAGAAAATGAATAGTACATGTATGGATATTGATTAGAACAAATTAATGAACTGTGAGCCTTTCACTTAAGGAACCCTCCTTATTTATGAACGAGAAATTTTACTATCGTTGAAAGGTACTGAGACGTATTAAAACTTCTACTGTACAATTTGATGCTGCTGGCATCTCATATAGTAATTAAGTTATAAGAAGTACCAAATTTTACTTTAAAAATTATGATACTTTCCAATACCTTCTTAAATGCCATAACGTCGCTCTTTTGTTCTATGAGCACTGGACAACTTCTAACATTATTACCCTAATTGTAAAATTAGCATTTTATGTGTCAATTTCATCACCCCATGAGCCTTTCCAGATAGACTTGAATTTTAGCGACAAAAGATTTCAATATGTAGAAAAACTATTTTGAAAAATAATAACTATTTTGAAATACTAAATAACTTCAAGGAGTGGTTAGCATAAATATGGATTGTGAAGTTGATGGCACTGCGGCCACCACACCACCATTATGTACTGTATTCCTTTAAAAGGGGTAGTATAGTTTATCTATACGTATGTTATATACATAAACTTTCTATGTACACACCATGCACACCAACTAATAAATATCACCAAAAATTATAGAAAAAATTATACATGTACTTTCAATAATGTTACACTAATGTATAAAGTCACATCTTTAAATTTATCATATATAGATAGAAAAAAAAATTTATGATAGATTTATAATCTTAAAATTATTAGATTTTTTATTTTTGTGTTATGGATAAAATATATCGAATTTGAAGATAAAAATTTATACACATGTAATACTATTGGAACTATATGTGTAAATTTTTCTAATTTTTTTTATAATATTAGTTAGTTGGTGTGCACCCTATGTCCATGGAAAAGTTATGTGCACAAAATACATTACAATAGATAATAATACAAATTAAGATTACTAATTAGATGTGCATTGAAGAAGTATCGTATCACCTGGGTGGCAATCAAGTGCGTACCAATAGAACTTTCGTGTAGAATTTACTCATACTAAAAGTAATTGGAGGACCCATATGTAAGCGAGTGGTACGAGATATTGTAGTAGAGTGGTCTGTGGCTTTATGCCCTAACCTTTCCATGTTTGGAAAAATGGGCAAAAAGCTAGTTACAAGAGTGTTAGTTCTGCCTGTTGAACACGTCGTCTCCTAAGCACACATTGTCTTGCATGCAGCTAACTAATCATGGCACCAAATCTTTCGAAACTTCTTTTTTATCGTTGTAAATCGCATAAGAAAACACGGCAAGAATATTTTCATAACGGTTCAAGAATATGTACATATAATATCGGCTTTTGCCACTTGCCAGTGGCACATTTTGATTGAAAATCGAAAAGCAACTTTAGCATAGATTACCCGTGGCAACTTTATGCAAATTGTTTTATATTTGTTCCTTTGTACGTACGGTTAACTAGAGCTCTGTATCCATGTCTCTCCTCTCCTACAGACTCCAGCTACAAAAGTACAAACTACTTTGGAATTTTGAATAAAGGGGAGCACTGATTAATGAATAAATTCGAAAGCTGAAAAAAGTAGTCATTGGTCAATTACAGCTGTCAGGCAATGCATGGTCCTGAGCCAGATTAGTTACAATTTTGAGCTAAAAATTCAGTGCAAATAATACATATATATTTGGTGGCGATTTCTAGTTAGTGCCACTCTTAGGTAAGGAAAAACTGTGTTGTTCAAAAAGTTAATTATACAAAATTGATGAACTTCTGACCAATTTGTTGTGCTACTGCCTATGTCTCTATATGTAAGGAAAAGAAACATTCAAAATATGTCCATAAAATTAAGTTATTCTTAGAGTACTTTTTTCCTCCAGTTACATTTTATTTAAATTTATTTTCATCTTATTCCCAATTACCATCCTACTCTCTATATACCCCTATTTAATAAAGGCAACAGTTATTTTTCTTCGTTTCTCTAAAATAATCTAGAATCTCGAGATAGAGGGAGTATATAACTCGAATAGTATCTTTTCTCTCGGTATGCCACCTTCAATTTTGACCTAATTGGCTAATTAATTAGGATAGACATGCAACGCAGCCATCTGAGTTAACTAGAGTTGACGGATAAAGACTATTGAACTACTCGTTTGATACGGAGTTTTCAGTAGCAAAAAAGAGTTCTCATTATATTTGTTTTGTTAAAATTAAAATTTAGGAAAAAAATCTAAATAACCCCTAAACTTTTCCAAGAGTCCCCTTAACACCCTAAACTACTAACCCATGTATTGAGCCCCTACACTTTCTCATTTGGTCCAAATAATCCGTCGAGTTGTTTTGTTGAGTGGGGCTACTTACATAGCATGTTGACTCAATGGTTTTACCATGTTGGCTCGTTGACTCAATGGTTTACCATGTTGACTTGTTGACTTGTTGATTCTACCACTTGGCAAGTTGCTTAGTTATAGCACTAACAAAATAAAAAATATACTAGGAGCAAAGATTGTTAAGATATTGCCCTCATCTTTATAGACCGGTCACTCTTTTTAAGCCATCTATGCTCATTTTATGTTTCGATTATTTTCATAGCGATCTAAGGAGATCATTTAGTGAGTATACCACGGAAGCAAAACCACATTACAAAATTACTCAGGGGTTGTCTAGGCCAAACGAGAAAGTTTGCATCAGGAGGGGAGCTCAATACCTAGTTTAGGGGGGCTCAACAAGCTCTCAAGTAAGTTTGGGGCGAGGGGGGTATTCAAACCTTTTCCTCATATTTACTTTTTTAATGGCAATTGATTTCACACTGTCATCTTATTAGCTCCTTCTAAACGTACTCTGAAAAATAAAATGGTTTACATAAAAACTAATAATAACATCAAACAAAGTTTGAAAATCACAAGTGTGTCTTCTTATGTAACAAATGTCTAAAGTCACAAACAGTAAGACTAAGTGGCTAGAAGCATGAAACTCTAAGTCTCTTGGTTCCTTCTAAAAGTACTCTAAAACAATAGAGTAGATTAGGTAATAATCAATAAATTACTTCGAACAAAGCTCGGAAACCACAGATGTCGCTTATTATCTACCAAGGGACTAAAGTCACTACCAGTGCCTCAAACTATAACCCATTGGCTAGAAGCATGAAACCTAAGTATAAGATGTGGTAGGTACAGTGTATTGCGCATATACCTAGCATTCTAGTACATAGTCTATAGAATATTGCATCAAACAAATTAAAATGCGATCCCTCATTCACACTTTAGAAACGTCCAACAAACACCACAATAAAGCTCTTTTCTTTGAGAGCCAAACAATAGAAAAATGTTTCTAACTAAGGGGGATAATATAATCTATAGAATGTGCATGCCTACCGTACAAAAAGCCAAGTAAGATGGATTTGGCATCTATTAGGATTAGGCCACTAGCACTACTTCAAACTTCTCGTTGCCAATCCACTCCGAATAAAAAAAAAGAGCTAAGATATGAAGATTTAGTGCAACAAAAGAGTTTCTTTTATCACCCAAGTGTAAAGCTAGGTTTTTTATTTTTATTTTTATTTTTGCTATATATGGTGCATGCAGAATGGCTCTTGGTCGCAACCTTTTTGTGTGATTTTATATAGAAGGATAACGGAGAGGAGAGAGAGAGATACAGAGAGAGAGAGCTTCTGCAGTATGTATGCATGCAGCAAAATGCAGCTGCAAATGGCTGATGTTGCACGTACGGTTGCCGAGCAATTGGGCATGGGCAAAGCTGACATAGACTGCGAGTGCGAGGCTTATGTCTGCCGTTTTCTTGCCCCATCCCAATCCAATCCAACCGGCTGGGCCTTTTTTTTTTCTCTGAATTATTCGACGATGGTCCGGCTTACTGGGCATGGTACCACCTGAAAAATCAGCTTCTCTGCGCCGTCTTTTCCGAGCGAAAAAAAGTTGTGCATGTGTGTTATTTTTTGCCTACCCTTCTTCTATAACTACGTACTGTTCTGTGGAATTTAGGCTGGTTTTATGTGAATTTTAAGGCGCTCCCGTGCTAATTGATCGATTTTTATTTAATTTGCTGGAGTACTTGTTCATATCGACCAGCAATGTAAAAAACTACTAAAGATCAGTACAACATTTGCGTGTTCTGAAGGTGTATTCTTGTCGAGCATTTTCATCTTCAATGAGAAAATGTAGATAATTTTGTTTGAAAATTTCATAAAAACCCGTTAAAACAAATATAATTTTCATCTTCAACCGGGTATAAGCCAAAACTCTATCTAATACTTCTTCTCCAAGACTGTAACGAGAAAAATTAAGCAAGATTAACTGTCACCACAATACTAAGGATACACCTGAAAAATATAAATTTAAAAATTAATTTATAGAACTATTTATAGCAAACATTATTTTAGAGACATTTAATCAGTTTAATTAAAATCCCAAACCTAATCTTTAATTTATTATTATTACGTAAGTTCTACCTTAATATAACTTATCCAATTAAGATCCGCTACACCGCAGCTTGATCCAAAAACATACGAAGCTCTCTTACACCACGCAGCTAGTCTTAGATATCACCCACCATCCCAGTGTGACAGAATTAAATGACTAACTTAGGTACATTGCTCGGCTTGTCCATAACCGAGGGCGCGGCTATTCAAACAGGTTTACCTTAAACAAATCCACACACCTCGCACCCCACCAAAAATAGGTTTGGGGAATATTGAAGGGAGAATCCACCATTTCACGGCTAAATAGACTGAGAGTGTGATTTGCCTTGCTCAAAGGAAAAGATCTTTCGACAACTTAATCTTCACTCAGAAACTTTTGAAATGATAAAAAATACATGAAAAAGAAAAACAAAGCTAAAACACTAAGGAAGAAACAATAATAGTACATAAAAGGCACCCAAATATATTCTTAAGATTTTTAAAAAAATAGAGACTTAAATAGGTCAATTTGGAATCCGTATGGCTAAGATATGGCCATTAGAGCATGCGGGTGCATGGACCGAGTCAATGATGAGTGGACCATAAGCATCATCCATGCGGTGCACCATGAACCAAGTGCACATACTCAGCTCATGGCCCTGAGCCGCTAACACACGTGCCCCATCAGTCAGCCTGTGTGAGGCGTGCGTGGCTAGGAAAATGGCAATCACACTGGCATGCACACATGAATGCGGCAACCATGCTAGTGTCACGTACGCTAGGCTAGGCAGAGGTAGTAGGACAATGGCGAAAGTGGTGCTCACACCCCTATGGTCGCCATTGGTGACCTAGGGCAAGGCCAGGTGACTACTCATGGAGAGGAGGATGCAGCGAAGGTCCACACTCAGCACGGTGAGGTGGAGTTATAGAGAGCAGCAACCGAAGGAGGATAGGCATCACAGTAAGCTCAGTGAACGACAAGACAACGAGAGAGGTAGAGAGTGGCTCGGGTAGGGAGCTCGGGAAGAAGAGGAGGGTGCTAAGAAGCTTAGTGAGTGTGAAATGGGGAAGGAACTGCACTAGAAGAAGGGAAAGAGGGGTTTAAATGGAGTGGGCTCACCAGAGACAATGGGTGTTGAAATGAAGGGGATTAAGGGCATCATTAAGCATAGGGGTTGGGGGTAACGGGAGAGGGAATTGATGGGATTGATTCCCTATAATCAATTTGGCAAATAAGGTCGGGTATCACATAGGTTCAATGAGGGAAATGGGTGACATTCGTGGTGGTGAGGGCGCGTGGGTAGTCAGAGGTAGGGGAAAGGCCTAACAGGCAAGCCCCCTATCAATGGTAGTAGCTCAGCGACTAGGCTAAGGGGCACGGTGCGCACGCAAGGAAAGGCATGGCTTGGTGTGGGTATTGGCTGTGGGCCATGCAAATAAGGAGGGAAGGCAAGCTGAGGATCGAAGAAGCTGAGCCACACGGCACGCATGGCCCTTCATGAGAGAAGGAAGCAGGCCATGTTGTCGAGCCGGCAGAATGGAGGTGGCTAGGCCAGGCCAACAAGAGGAGGAGGGGGTTGGCTAGAGGGAGAAAGAGAAAGGATGTGGGCTTTTAACCCAAGAAAGGTGAGGGACTATTTTTATGTTTTTCTTTAATAAAAACTATGTTAATTGTTTTTATTGCTTAATAATTAGTTTAATTGCTCCAAAAATTCAAGTAAAATTTTACTAAATATTTTGAGGTATGAAGAATTTAAGAAAGCTACTCCAAGCCTCATTCGAATTCTTTTTAGACATATTTTATTATTTGATATTTTGTTTTCGTGTTTAATAAATTCTACTATTTATTTTTCTCTCTGATTTTTAATTAAGATGAATTTATCACGACATGACAACTTATAGAAAGAAAAATCAAAAGTTAGTAAGTAATCTATATATGCTATAAGGAATGGGTGAAGCATCTAGGCCCCTTTATTGTTTTGGTAATTAATGACGAACATATTTTTGATACTAATGATTATATTTGAGTAATTATGTTTTAGTTAGGTACTCGCTAAGAATCAGTGAAGGAGTTTGATCACCGATTGAGATTGATAAGCAAGAAGGCAGCAAAGTAAAAAAAACATTTATTACTCTTGTATACTAATCGAGATGTTAGGCAATCATGTTAGGCTTATTTTTTTAAGATTTGCCATACTATCAGGAGGGGTGATAACGATTACAAAGAGTTGATCAAAATGCCACATTAAAAAAATTACACAATGTTTCTCAAGTTAGAAATATGCTCTAGGTGAGGTCGGTCAGACTGAGCATTAGGGCTTGTCAGATCGTGATCTTCCAGAAGCATTTTTGAGAGCTGCTTTGTCAGTTGGTTAGACTGAGATTTAGGGCCGGTCTAACTACGATCTTTCAGAAGCGTTTTTGAGCATTGCTTTGTCGGCTGGTTGGACCGGGCATTAGGGCTAGTCTGACAGTGATCTTCCAGAAGCTCTTATGAGCATTACACTACGGCCGGTCAGACCAAGATTAAGGGTTGGTCTAACTGCAGTCTTATTGAAATATTCCTGAGTGCTGCTCTATCAACCGATCAGACTAGGCTTTAGGGCCAATCAGATCGGGAGTTTATAGAAAAGGGTTTTGAAGTGTCGATCTCTCCGGGCTCAGAGTAGTCAGTCCGGGTGTAGGAGCGGTCAGACCGGGACAAGTGCATTTAATGTGCACCAACAACTATTTTTCTAGCCGTTGGGATAGAATTCGGTCGGACCGGCACTCAAATTGGTCAGACCGGACATGAGCAGAGTTGGGAATGTCGCCCCCAACAACTAGTTTTTACTGGTGAGGGTATAAATACTCACCCACTAGCCACAAGGGTCTTCTTCTTGGCGTAGCATTCAATTCATATGAATCCTTACCTCTCTTCTCACACCAATTGAGCTTATTCTCTAATTGTGAGGGTGGTGGAGAGTTGTTTTAGCCAAGTAAAGTGCATTGCATTATTGTTTAGCTAGTGTGGCACTTGATCATTTCCAAGCATCGGTTGTCACTTGTGAGGTTGCCACCTCCTAGATGGCTTGGAGGAAGTGATTCCTAGGAAATTCTTCTAGAAGGTTAGGGAGAAGACCCAGCGTGTTTGTAAGTGGTTTAGAGTTTACCACCTTCGGAGTGAAGGAAGAACTACTCTAGTGATTGAGACTTAGATAGACCTCTTCAAGATCAGCTCCTATCTTGCTCATCCCTTGGTGATGGGATTTGAAGGCTTGATACTTTGAGTGGTGAAGTTGGGCTCGCCTCAATGGGGAGTAGGAAACCGGCAAGTTTCTGAAACTTAGGTTAAAATCATTGTCTGTTTGTCTTCTTTACATATTGCTTTTATCGTTATGCAATTTACTTTAATAGATACTTTTGACCCCTTATCACCATAGGCTTGCAAAACTTAATTTGGTTGATTAGATAGTTTCTCTTTCACCAAGCCATAGCAACAAAGACTTTCCTTGATTGTTAGAGAAATTTAATATGGCCTTTTCACCCCCCCCTCCCCCTCTAGTCGACATCTCGATCCTACAAGTGGTATCAGAGCTTGGTCTCTTGAAATTTGCTTCACCACCTAGAGAGAAAAGTTGTCGGAAGAGATGCACCATGTAGGTAGTGTGCCTATGTTCAATGGGTCAAACTATTCCACTTAGAAAATTAAAATATCTACTTACCTTAAAACTATGAGTTTTGGTATTTGAAAAGTTATGAATGAAGGGAGTGTTATGACACTTGGTTCCGAAACTCCAAGTCAACTTGACAATGCTCAAACAATGAATGCTCTATTCAACTCCTTGAATCAAGATGAATTTGATAGAATAAGCAATCTTGAGACCGTTTATAAAATTTGGATAAAGTTGGGAGAGATTCATGAAGGTATGATTGAATACAAGTAAGCCAAGCTCCATTTTCTCAAAATACAATATGAAACCTTTGTCATGTCGGCCCATGAGAGTGTCAATGACATGTATAGAAGGTTGAACATGATTATCAATGACCTCAAAGGACTTGGGGTGACTTATACCAATCTTGAGGTAGCTCAAAAAATGCTTAGAGCTCTACCGGACAAGTATGAGACACTTATCACATTTCTCATCAACTCCAACATGTTAAGGATGACTCCCGCAAGTCTTTTGGGAATGATTAACACAAATGACATGTACAAATTGAAGAAGCAAGAAGTTGAAGAAGTTCCCTCATCAAAGAAGAAGTGTAGTATTGCTCTCAAGGCCAAAGTCGAAGACAAGGGAAAGGCTATGGTCGATGAAGACAAAGAAGAGAAGAAATTGTACTTCTTGCAAAAAGATTCAATGATCTCTTGGAAAGAAGGAAGAAAAGAGAAAAGGAATCTAGCTCTTATAGAAGAAGAGAAAGAAGAGGATCTCACAAGAACATATCCAACTTGAAATGTTTCAAGTGTGGAGAAAAGGAACATTTTGCTTTAAAATACTCCACCAAAGAACAAGAGAATAACAAGTCTTTCAAGAAGAAGAGTGGGAAGGTCCTTTCTTATGTCGATGGTGTGTGCTAGCCTCGAGATTCATAGTGGGTTAAGGTAGGCGACCGGTTTATTGAACTTCATTGCCATATTATGTTGCATCCTAAAAATTAAGAGCGACACCAATTAGTTCTTGATTAGAGAATGATTTAATAACAGTAAAAATAATATATGTTAACTTGCATGCACCACATGGAAATGAGATTGACGTCAATTTTTCTTAGTGGTATATTGCATGCATGTCTCTAAAATCAATTAAAACCAAGTTTCCATCCCAAGCTATAATATAGGAGATGCCAAGTCTACTGGCTCTCATATACCACTGATGCCATCTTCTTATCTAAAATAGATGATACTCGAGCATCCAAGATGGGAGGATTGGTTTGCCATTCTTGAATTACTCTATCACATCTTCGTTTGTGGTAAAGAATCCTATATCTATACTTATGGATGCTAATAGAGCTTGGGTTTTCCATTTCATGTATGTATCGGGCTCCAAGCTTAAATTCTCTCTTCCTGAAAATCCTTTTACTATCCATCACTCCATGTTCTTGTCTTTTGCTTTGTAGTCATGGGGTTTGATTTTTCATGGCACCAGAGGTCTTAGATAGGCTTCTCATGGAGCAGGCACTTCCTGGCCTTGAGAGATAGTTATTTCAATGAGAACTAGTGCAGGATTTGTCAGGGAAGGCAGAGGTGTTTGTGTCCTTGGAGAAGGTTGTCATGGTGGAATACAAGGGAGCTAACCTAGAGAGAACATGTTTTCTATCTCTAGGAGAGGATTTGCTAAGAAAGGTTGACATGGAGTCGAATCTGGTAACCTCTTTGAGGTTTCAACTGACGTTGCAAGACTATATCTCTTCTATGCCAAAGAATAGTCTAATCAACCATAGCTCTAAGATATTTGATGCCCTTACTGATTGGAATGTCAATCTCATATATGACTTGATCTTCGTTGACATTCACCACTGCAATCTTGGCATAATCCTCTACGACTAGCTGGCAGTGAAAAACGTGGCTCGACATTGCCCTGCCCCTCGCAACCTCCATTGTTTGACCTACCCTTTACAAGGAGACATGAAGCATGCATAGAGTATCTTTTTGTATGTCATTGACAAGAAACTTCAGGGTAAGAGTAGATCTGACACTCGTCGGCACTATGACTGGATCTATTTAAGGCAACTGCACTAAAAGCTAGCCGCTGCATGCCTCTATCTGGGGTTGCAGTTGGGAAAATAGGTGTGAAACGTCACTTGCTATAAACCTTTCCATTTCTCGGGCTACTATTACTCATACTATTTCTTTTAGTGTCTCTTTAAAATAGTTGTGCTTCTTGTAGATGGTGTGTCTTGTACGAACCCTTATCTCTAATTTAGCTTGGATGATATGCCACAGATGTGACCACCATGCTCGGGCTTGCCCAATGCAGTAGACAGCACATCCCTCTCACTAACAAACTTGAAAGAGCCAGATTTCTTCTTCCATACAATATCCTTTATCTTATCCACAACTTCTTGGTGGCTAGAGTCTAGGAATACAATCTTGTCAAAGTTAGTGATCTCTAAAGTTTGTGCATGCACCCTGTTCCTGCTTTATTTTTTAGTCCTTCATTGGCACAGTTTTCCCTTGCGCTCTTAAGTCATCATCAGCCTTTTCCAATTTTTGGCCTTTCTAGCATAGGCACCCAAGCCTAAATGATAATAAAACTTATTTTTCTTTGTGAATTATGCCATCTTCTTGCTCCGTGCCATCTTTTCTAGTGTGGTCCTCTTCAGCACAAACTGGTTCCACTGGGCGGGTGTGATGATCTTCGCAATCTTTTGGGGCAATCCCCTCTGCACATACTTTGTGTTGAGGTTTGACTTCCAATTACGCCATGACTTGGCCACGTTTTGAAAGGTGGCTACCTTTGCCTCTCTCTCAGTTCCTTTGGGGAATGTGGTTCTTTTCTTTATCTCGTCCCATAGATAATTTGTAGTCTCTACTACAACTAGCTCCCAATCGTTAACTAATATTAGGACATGGTCCTTGACAATAACCCTAAATTGGTTTTTCCACTTAATAACTACTTCATGGGGTTAGTTGACATCCATTAGCATTCATGTGGATTATGACATGTGCCTCTTGAGGATCGATCACCTTGGTCCTAGCCCTCTTCTGTGTTTAGGTTTTGTTTGAGCAACAGTTGCTTCTGGCTCCGAGATAGAGGAATTTTCCAATACTTTCTCGACTTGTTATTGTCACTTTGATGGAACTCTGTGACCTGTAGACCTTCATGGATCAATCTTCGTCTATGCACGAAATAGAATAATCGGTGCTATATAAAAATAGATGCATACAATAAACTCAACAAAGTCAAGTGTATAAAGAACTTACCGCCTTCAAGACATAGTCAGCATTGTCCATAGCCTTCTTTCCACATTGTGGCCTAGGATGTGGATCGTTGGGGAAGTGATACAACCCTTCGCTTTGGGGGCTATCATCGGTTGATGTGGGCCAAGTAGGTAACGTCTCCTCCTGTCACAATGTTTTTGCGGTCATTTTAGGATGTCCATTATGTCTAAGTTAATTATCAAAATACATAAATTTTCTGCTAGATCTCACCATTTGTACATAATATTTAACAATAATACATCCATTAAAATTTACATGTAAAATTAAACAAAAATTCACATGTACAATTGACATCTAAAATGAACTATCATTCACATATAAAATTGACATCTAAAATTCACATAATATTTAACATTAAAGCATCCATCAAAATGTTTACATCTAAAATATATCTAAATTCACAAAAAAATTAATGCCAAATTTAGATTAATTTACTAACTAGAATTCAGATCAAAAATTCATCCTAAATTTCATGTCAAATCAAATTCATTTGAAATTCACATCAAAATTAATTCAAAATTAATATCAAAATTAATCCTAAGTTTTGTGACAAAATTCATTTAACATTTCCATATAAAATTCATATAAATTTTATACAATAAAAATTTCTCAAAAAATAAAAATTTAACTTGAGAAGGGTGACAAATATGGTCAGACAGCCTAGCGGTGAGAGGACAACGACGGGGCCTCCGCAATGACATTGGGATGGCCAATGAGGATGATAGTGAGGCCCAACAATGATAAGGCACAGCGACTAGGCTATGAATATAGATCGACGAGGAGAATGAGGCGACGTCATGGCCTGAGGACGGCGCACACAAGGGGAGGAGAGGCCGAGGGAAGTAGGAACATGGAGATCGATAGCAACCGGAGAGAGGAGGCTGAACGAAAGGGAAGAGGAAGTCAAGAGTGGCAGAGACAGTTGTTATTGGGGCAAAGAGCCTCAGCAGCATCGACCAAGGCCATGTGGAAGGAGCGGCAGTGGAGAAGTGGCTAGAGGTCGGAGGCCAATGTGTGGGGTGGCAATAGAGGCAGAGACCAGAGGTGAGAGAGGGGGCCGAGTGGTGGTATATGTGTGGTTGAAGTTTAATAGCCTGGAGGCACAATACTTGGGTTCGGCGAAAGGGACATGAAAATGTTTTCGCTCCCACATGCTTTATATGGGGGATTTTTTGCACACAGAGGACTCTGTACCCCCTACAAAAATAGTTTTCGTAGGCAGCAGAAGTTACACACCACCTACAAAAATTATTTTCACAGGCTTGCGAAAACACATGCTGCTTGTGAAAACCATATTCGCAAGTAGCGTGTGCTTTCCACCACCTCCAAAAATGCCCCCTATAATTTTTTCCCTTTTTATTATACTTCATAAAATTAATTTATATTTTAATTATAATTCTTATGTATTTTTACATACATCGCGCATAAATTTTACTCATTCGCACAAATTATCAAATTACATATTTTCACTATTCGTGCAAATTATCCTATTACAGATTGTCACCACATGTAGAATTTGAGAGTTTTTTCATTGATGGTTATCTCTATTAGCTTTATCTTGTTACAAAAATATATAAATAGAGGCATTTGGTCTTACTGATTGTAGTCCTTGATATCTTTCACATTTTCAACTCCTACAATCTTGTTTTTCGAAGAGCACAATGTCCTTCTTCTTATCCACGGAGTTAGTTACATACAAAACCTATGCGATGTGATCAGCAAGTACCTAGGGATCATCTTTATTAAACCGAAGTCAACACCTATCGAGGTCAACAATTGTTAAACCAAAGTTGTCCATGAACACGTCGTGTGCATGTTTCATCCATTGGCATACTCAATCCATAGTCTAGCTCCCAGATTTCTTCTATGAACACATAATAAGTGTTCTTCTATCCATTTGTGTCAATTGCCTCTACCCGAACACCACTATTTTGGGCAACGCTATTCTTATTCTTTGCTGGTATAAAATGTGTAACCGTTAATATCATAAGCTTGCCAGGAGTTAACCATACTTGATGGGCCAGACGATAACCTTTTCATAGTGATTTATTTTGTGGTTTCTCCATCGAGTAGGTTTTGGTCCCTTAACCACTCAACGAAGAGATACTTGTGCATCTTCATTATCTAATTATTTGTGTGTCCGACATATTACGATCTAATCTAGTTTAGGTGTTACTTGATATACGACATCAGTATCACGAGATGCTGCAAAATGCTAAAATATGCTTCTCGAACTACTTTATAATCCTAATCAACGAATCTTTTCTTTCCTACGATCCTCTTCCCACGCAATCTATCCTCATGTCTAGGTACTGATACACCAAATGCCTAAGTGTCTTTTAAGTAGTCAATGCAATACTCAATAACTTCTTTAATGGTGTATGCCTCTATCATCGAGCTTTTTGGGTAAGCACGATTCCATACGTAGTCCTTTAGAATAGACATGTACCACTCATAAGCCCATATTTGATGCAAGTACAAAGGACCAAGAGTAATTATCTATGGAATAATATGAACCATGAGGTGCACCATGTTTTCAAAAAAGGAGGGAGACAAACACATCTCAAGTTGGTGTAATGCCTCTACAATGAATAGTTTAAGAGAACCTAGTTCTTTGAGGTCAATAACCTTCTATGAATGGTATTAAAGAAGTAACACATTCTTATGATTAATGTCTTTAAATCTAATGGCTTGATTGCCCTGACTGCAATAGGGAGAAATACAATTAGCATCATAAGATAGACATGGGAACTATAGGCTGACAACGTCAAATCTTTTATAGAGACTAGTCTCTTGATATTGATAAGAAACTAGAGGGCACTCTCATCTTGTAAAGGCACTTGTATATTATTTTTTCTCCTCTGTTGTCAAGGTAAAGTTGGTTGGAGGAAGGTATACTTTTTCATTCGATCCATCCATAGGGTGAAGCTCATCCCTTATCCCCATTTCTACGTGATCGTAATGTGACTTCAATCCATCTTTAGTCTTACTCGATATATCCAGTAAGAGACCGATAGTACCGTCAAACACAGTCTTCTTAAGGTGCATGATATAGATGGCATGGCAAACATCTAAGTTTTACCAGTACGATAAATACTTAAAGAAAATTAAATGGTTCTTGAATGATACTTTCGGCTCTTCTTTTTCCCCTTCTCGATTTTTGTTTATACACCCTCTCTCTCCACCATATTGTCAATATGACTCGCCATGCAACTGTATATATGATCTCTGGTTAAGAACCGTCAATGACACATGTACACTAACTTTTTATATAATGTGAGGTACTTGTACATAGTTCCATTGATGCAAACCAAACATCCAGTCTTTCCTTTCATCTGTCCCGATAGAGAAAATATAGTAGAGAGGTCGTTGATAGTAATGAAAATAATGGCTCTTAGCATAAAGTACTCATGCATATATTCATCCCACATTCATAAACCGTTATTCCATAGATCCACCATGTCTTCCATCAAAAATACAAGAAAGACATCTATATCATTATTTAGTTTTCTCAAACCTTGTATAAGTATGGATAACAACATGTACTTCTGCTTCTAACAAAGGTATGTAGGTAGATTGTACATAGTCAAAAGTATTGGCCAAGCGCTCTATGTGCTGCTCAAGTCACCAAAGGAGTTTATTCCATCGATACTCAATGCGAACCTAACATTTCTCGGATTCTTAGCAAATTCTTTATACTTCTCATCAAAAAATTTCCACTAGTGTGCATCTATGTGATGCCTAAACTTGTCCTTGTTGCATTTTTTTATTTTATGCCATCAGATCAGTTTGGCATTCCTAGAATTTGAGAACAAACGTTTCAGTCGATCTTTCACTAGAAGGTACCATCTCACTATGGTAGGTATTTTTCTCTTCGAATCGGATGAACCATCTTGCTTATTCAAAGACTTAATACCTGTCTTGTACCGACTTATGCTGAAAAAGGAAAACTGTTCAGATTCTTGTTCTCTTTGCGATACAGGATGTAGTGATTGATACTAACATGAATCTTTTGCACACCTAATGACAAAGGATAGATAATTTTCTTTGCTTGGTATGTATTTTTTAGCAATGAATTTGTATTCAATGGCATTTTTTTAAAGATAACTAACAAATCATTGAAGCTACTGTTGGACCAACCGTTGCTAACCTTCAACCTAAGAAATTCCAGTACATAACAAAGTATGGAGAAGTTCTTATCATAACCCTTTGACTCATCGTATAACAATTGATTCGATGCCTTCTATAATGCCTCAAAATTATCTAGACCTCTCATCGACCCCATTATAACTTATGGTTCAGAATGCTGCAATATCTTCTCTAGTTCAATGCTAGTATCTTCCACTATTATATGATCATCATTATCCATCACAACGGTAGAATCATTATAAATAAAATCATGAATACTACCCTTCACACAGATAGTAGGTTCTTCCACGACACTGCTTTTGCATTTGATTGTCTCGTTATGTTTAGACCAAACTATATAGCCCACATCAAACCTACACTGAACCAAGTGTAACTTAATAACTTATATTTTTATCGATGTTTTCTTGTTTTTAAGTCCAAGTGTAGACAATATATTTTCTTTGACATTTTGCTTATACATGCTTCTCCGCAACTTTGATGAATTTGGATAACTCATGGAGAAACAACCGTTGAAATCTTAGCGTCTCATACATCTATTTCTACCTCTCCATCTATAAAAACAAACCATAATATAATATGCAATTTGTAAATAATTTAAATAACATTTTTATTTTATTTTCATTATAAATTACTTTTTAAAATATGTAAATATAACATTTTCCAAATAATCAACTTTTTTTTATTTCCTTCACACACTAAAGATTCTAAAAGAAGAAAATTAAAAATAAATCTATTGAAAAAAAGAAGAGTAATATTATTTAAAAATAAACTAGAAAGACTGAATTATAGTGGCTCTCTCTAATCTAGAGAGATCCACCCACCTAGATATACCATTAGAGTATTAATTGCAACAAATTCATAATCATTGAGTGAGAAAACACTATTAAAAAAGATTTTTTAAAAATTAGTCTAAGTTGATCTACAATTACAATCTAAATTCATGAAACTGTTAAAAAACACCATTTTCTTTTTATTACTTTCAAACAAATACTTAAAATAAAAAAACTCACCAAAAATAATGGAAAGATGATGCACCTTATAGATTAAAATCTATCGAATGATTCAAGATCAAAACATTCTCTCATATTTTTCTTTTTTTCCTCCAAGGTGAAGAGGCCTAAAATGAGAGATACTCGGACAGCAAGCAGGTGCATCTATGCCGATAGCATAAGTATTTTTACAGTAGCCCGTGTTTCTAAAGCTCAAAAAAGAGTCTTCTTAATCGTCTAAAAATTATTTTTAAAGTAGAATCACCTATGTATCTCAGTGGATGCAAAAGTAAGTGATAAAAGTGACTTGTTATCCTATCCTAAGCTTACCTGAATATCTGATTTGCATGTGAATGCACTTGGTTGTTTTCCCCCTGTGTTTTTATGTGTTGATGCAAAGCGAAGACGTGTGTAGCCTAGTGGAAGAGCCTCTTGGAGAGAGGACGCCAACCCGGACTTGAATCCGGTTTTCGAAAAAAAAATCCACTCTCACAAGCGTCGGTAGAAGTTTGCTTCCTGGGTGAGGTTAAGAGTGCTTGGTCGCGCGCTATTTTCAGGAGATTTTTCTTCACTTAATTAAACGCTACTGACTGTCTTAACCCGCTGATCAAGTTTTTGTTATCTGCTGATGAAAAAATTATTAAAATTGTTGGCGAGAAATTATACTAGTTCCTTTAAAGAAAGTAGCATTTCATAGGGAACATTACTTCGATGATCCATGCAAGACACGCGTTGCAGGCGTGAATAACACGGACGAAGTGACAGACACATGCATGCGCAAAAGGGCGAGCACCACCTCTTGTGCAGCAAATCGCACAGTGCACACTACACTGTGGACGACGATGGTGTAACGATGTGTTGTAAAGGTCCAAGAAATGCCACTTTTTTGCTTCACCCCTCCTTTTCCACATCGGAGAGAAGGCCAAGGCAAAGGTGAGGTGAGGTGAGGTGAGAGATAGTTCGATGTGACGGATATATATATGTACACAATGCACCGGTAGTTTTCCTCCTCCTCTTCTTCTTCTTCTCAGCTATCAGATCATCTAGATCATGTCTAATCGGCAAGCAAAAGCAGGCATCTTTTAATCAGGATACAGGTCGATCGATGGATGGATGGATCGATAGAGCAGGCACGCAATGCCACGTGACAAAGGTGTGTGTAAGTAGTGTGTTGGCCAAATCTTAGCCACTCGTCTTTTTATCTGGGTGATTTGCAAACTGATAAGGTGCAATAGCTGGTATAGCAGAAGCGGCCAAGGTAACTGTACCGAGGTCGGCGTCCATTGGGGACGATCGATTCTCCTCGCATATTTATCAGCAACACCGTAAAAAGCAAGGGAATGTCAGCGTCGCTGCACGATCACGACTGCACGAGCGTTCTAGCCTCGCGAGATACTAGCGCTAGCTAGTTCTTCTGTTTCTGTGTAGGATTGAGTATGACTCGATCGATCGGTCATCACTCCGACTTGTGCAGATCAAAACGAACTATTTGGTCAACGAACCCAGCCAGTTGTGCTTGGATCTTGTCATAGTAGATCGAATGAAGATGCGTCGGTAGCCAAAAAAAAATACTAGCAGTAGCGCTGACTACTGACCAAGCTAATAAATAGCAAATAGCAGATTGGTAGTAGATTAGTGTAGGTACTAGACTACGAATAGCCTAACTAATGCTAAGTTTTAACAGCGGTATTTAACAATCACACATAAATTTGAGCATATATATCATAAATAATGACATTTTGACAAGCAACCGAAAAATAAATTAGCTATACAGACATATAACTTTAAATAGAGATTTAGTTACACTTAAAAAGTTAATGTCTTGTTTTAACTTAACATAAATTAAAAAGCAAATATAGTGTTGCACTCATTAGATATCACAACTCATAAAATACAAGATAAAATAACCGATGAATTTGTCATTCGCTATAGTCACCCGAAGCACCAACCTCGCCAGCCTTACAATCACACTATAGCAGTTGTTAAGTTCCTGCTCTTACAGTGATTAGGAGACCGCTACCGATGAATGCTACAAACAGCTATGATGGACCGAGCGATGGTGTGGTGGGAAAGAAAGTGGAGTCCAAGTCTAGTGACTTGGAGCCGACTCGCGTGAGTAACGCGTGTCATGTGTGCGTGGCGTGGTTGGTTGATGCGATCGATCGTCTCGTTCCGGCGCGCGGATCACGTCGCCGTGGATCGCCAAATGCGCCCTGGCCTCCAGATACCTCCAACTCCACCACCACACCAACCCAACTCCTAATTCGTTGCACTCCCCCGAACTCGAAGCTTCCACCAGGTACAACACAACGCGACGAAATGC
This sequence comes from Oryza coarctata, assembly GCA_030770085.1. Lineage (NCBI taxonomy): Eukaryota > Viridiplantae > Streptophyta > Magnoliopsida > Poales > Poaceae > Oryza > Oryza coarctata. The sequence goes on along the minus strand of CM061476.1, from coordinate 12,425,251 downwards.
GCGCGGCCACCAACCAAACACCATCGCTTCGCTCGCGGAGGCGCGCACCGAGCAGAGCGCCGCAACGCCCCGCTCGTCCACACCTCTTTCCTCGCCTCGGCTTTAGTCGGTGACGACGTGGACGCACGCCAGCCCAGCCGCGAGCGCAAAAACATTTCGATCGCGAACGAGCGACACGGCCGGCCTTTGTTTCCCTTGTTTCTTTCGGTGGTTTCGCGTGCTCGCTCTCGCTCACTTGGGCCGCGCGGCTGCGCCTCCCTTTACCAAGGGATCGCCGATATTCCTCCCCACGCCGACGCTGAATCCAGCGCGGCTGGGAATGTGGAAGCCTCTCGCCGGTACGCGATACGGCTTGACCCCTTTCCATTTGGCTGCTTCGCCTACGCTACACCACGTCGATCGATCGGTTTGGAGTGACGGCAAGAATTCTCTGGTCGCCGTCGGAGCACTGTGGGGAATATGCGTGCCTCCGATACGAGCCATGCGACCATCTATAGTGCCGAGCGAGGAGGGGTTTTCAGAATAATTCTCGCCACTTCAGGCCCGTGTCATTGTGTGCGACCGACCGATCCATCTATCTTTGCGATAGCTTCTATGGTGCGCGTCGTCACCCGAGCTGGTCGGTCCAATGGTATTTAGTTCTCTCGGTTGCTTACTTGCTCCATTTGAACGCGTATCTTCACCTGATCCTGCCATTCGTGGTCTTTGTTTTGTTTTGTTTTCGGTAAGTTGTTGCTCTTGCAGGTTAGGGTCGGAATTCTTTCATTCTTTGATTCTTCTTTCTGCTTCGGCATGTGACTAATGGTGACTATTGACTATATATTATTGATCTTTTGCTTGTTCGTTGAATCTTCTTCCGGGGGGAATCGGAACTGCCGGTGATCTTGTTTATTCACGTATCTGCGTCATCTTTTGCCAGGACAAATCAGCGGATGCCGGCCGGATGAGTTCCTTATGAAAGAATCCTAGCTATGTCGTGTTAATTTATGACTTTTGCTCATTCTGTAATTCCAAAATGAGTGAATGGCCACTGATATGCGATAGATTTTTTTTTCTTCTACTGTACACAACGAAATGCAATCTATAATTCCCTTTTCTTATATATGTTAAGACCAAAAGGTGCTTTTGCGTATGTATGTAAAGAAGTTCAAAGACAAGCATATCTTTTGAAAGGAAGTATAGGTTCGTCATTAAAATTATTAACAAGATGGATACTTTAAACCAGATAAAATGTATAGTTTTATCTTCCTAACCATAAATTTCCATTTAAATCTATCGACTGGCGATATAGAGGAAAAAAAGCCCATTACCAGAATAAACCATAATTCACCTGGCCCATTTCCCACATTTAACGGCCCAGGCGACATGGTTTTCCAACCTGATTTGCCTTTTTGCTCAACCATAGGCTGAGTTCAAATTTTATACATTAACCACCAAAACCAGCACTCCCTTAAATGTTAAAACAAAATCAATTTAACTCCATGGATGGTTTTGACTATGGCTTTTAACCTATGTAGCACCTATATAGCATATTAACCTAATATTCTGGCATCTATGTGGCACATATATAGCATTCTAGTTAGAAAAAAATAAAAAATATATAGTGGACCCCATGTGTTAGTTACATCACCTCCCCCTCCCTCTTCTTTTCTCAATGCTCAAGAAAACCTATCGCCATCGTGATTCAACCGACATAGCAATGTAGTCATCGTGGAGGAACAAGAGTCGGCTGCCAAGAAGCACAAGCCACTGCCACCTCAACTCCGACTCCAACTCACTACTGCCTGCACCCTTGAACTTGGGTACTCTACCATCCCCCTCAACCACCACCCACCGACAGAAGAGGGGAGAAGATAGAAGCCTCTCAGGCTGGCCGCCACCTTCCTCACTTCTAACCGACAGGAAGAAGTGAAAGCCATGACATTGACAAAGTCACAAGCAGTGGAGATAGAGCATGAAACTCATAAGAGATGAATCTTAATAGCACATCACTTACTGTGAGTCTCTTGTAGTTATTTATCTTACGGATGAGAGTCACCAAGGTGTTATTTCTTGGTATGAAAGCTTGAAGAATTTTCTTGATGACGGTGTGGTCGATCATGTCTTTACCTCAAAGGCCTCAAATCTTGTTGATGATGATCATTATGTGATTGTACATATCTTGAAATGTCTCATCATCATCCATCACAAGCTGATCAAGTTATTCTTCTAGCAACTTGATCCTTGACTACTTCACGCTCGAAGATCCTTCATGTGCTAGTCGAAGAGTATCCTAGATCGCCTAACATCTTCAAGCCGATCTACCTTGTTGAACTCCTTCGAGCACAAGACACTAAATATGAAACTAGCGATTTGAGTATTCCGATGGATCATTTGTTCTTTCTTCAGCGTTGGGTTTTACGGTGTCTTCTGGCACATCACAATCTATGCACACAATCTTCCAACCACTAGGGAGCAAAGAGATTATATGTAACTTAATCTTGTACTTCCAAGCAGCATGGAAGGTCCCATCAAATTAAGAGTCCATCCGAAAGGCATAGAGATGAATTGAGTATGTGAATGTCAATTAAACTTTTTATGATCAAGGGAAATAGTTACTCTCTTAGCTCCACTTTTATTGGCGGAGCTACTGGAGTCCTCTCTGAAAAGCATCGGTGCAGCCCAATCCCCCAACATCATCTCTTCTAGTGGTAAAGCCAATCCAAAGAACTAGGCTCTGATACCAATTGAAAGCTCTTGAAGTAGTATAGATGGGGGTGAATAGGCATCCCTAATAATTCTTTCAATCATAGCAACCAATTTTAATTTGACCAAAACCTCCAGAATAGGTGATCGCAACCTCTGACCGATAGTCTTGAACAAGCTGAGTGAGCTGGTCGAAATATCCAATCCCCTAGAGCTCTTTAGGTGAGGCTCTAAAGAGCTATTCCTAACATATTCAAGGACATAATAAAGGAAGCTAAACTAAATATAATAAGAACAACTCATAGAGATAACAGACTTTGAACAAGAAAAATTAACAATAATGAGAGACACACGATTTTTTTATCAAAGTTCAGATCACACACATCCTACTCTCCGTTGAGGAGCTCCAGGGAGCTAAGCCTCTCTCGACCTCTTGCCTTATGAAGCGACAATAAAGATCAGCCTGGTTCTCACTTAAAGTTACCCATTTTTCTTTCAGAGACAAGATTCACCCTCACAAACTTGCCCTAGTTAATCCACAGGGTGAGGAAGCTCGTGAATGATGCATAACCATTTAGGAGGTCACCCTCCAAAAGTAATAAGCTTCAAACAAAATCCCATGTCAATCCCCAACTACTCTAGTTCCTCCTAGCTCTCTTCTCCATAAAATACACTCAACTCACTCAAGATCCTCACTCAATTTCCTACAAAATCTTAAGAACAAGATAGGAGAAGTGTTTGGAACCCTAAGAGAAGCTAGGTGAAAAAAAATAAAAATGGAAATGCCAAAACAACACTGGAAAGAAAAGATGGGTTTTATACCAACTCCTCTACATCATGTAGTCGTTGTTCATAGATTGGAACACCGAAAGCTCTAGTCCTTTGAGCCTGGAACCTCCAGCCAACACTTAGCAAATGGCAAAAAAGAGTGAACCGAAACTTTCGGTCCCTATTACTAGAATCCCACACTAACAAGCAAACTCAAATCTGTGCAAATATTATATAATTATGTTTCTCTTCAAAGGAAATGATCATTGAGCACTTGGATAAACATAGAGCACTATTTGCAACCCCTTTATAATATGGCTTTCCTAGACTCAAATTTAAAATTCAAAAGAATTTAAACATAAGCTCTGAGCCCATTCGTTGAGTTGCATCATGAATTTATAAGAGTCACCATGCATCACACTAAGTATCATAGGGACTAATCTCTGCATATATCTCAAGAAGCTCATTAGTAACTTAATTATTTTATTATTAATCATCTAAAACCCACTTAGGAGGTTAGATGCAATTTTAATCTTCCCTTTTTAGACTCTCTCATCTAAGGAAATTATCTTTAAGCATTTGGATCACCTCTCCCAACTCTCAAAACCGGATCAATTTAGCTCCTTCGATGGTTTACATTTTGGTTTTATCCTACATGGTGCTTACATAACATTACAGTTAGCGGTTTTGTCTCACATGGCATGTTTGACTTGGTTCATCCATACTGACATGTCACTTACATGGTAATTCTTAAAAAAATAAAAAAACATAGAGCCCATATGTTAGTCAAAAGAGAAAAAATAAGAAACCATAAGGCCCATGTGTTGGTAGGACCCACTTGGCAGGAACCTCCGCTTCCCCTTTCCCCACATGCACCTCTCCCTCTCTTTGACATCGGCGAGGAGGAATTTTCATGGTCTTTCTAACATTTACTTTCAAACCTTGAATGATACAAACATAAAATTTTTATTCATAAATTATTTTGTGTTATTTTGTTCATTTTTCTATGGCTTAAGTGCATTTTGTTTCAGTGCAAAAAAAACTTGCCAAAACGGTCATTTTTGCAAGTTTACATCCACGTGTAAAAATGATATTTGAGACCTTACTATATACGAGTCCAAAGAAATACATCGACTATGGATTGAGTTTTATTCGTGTGCCTCAATCGTAAAATTAAGTATAGAGTATTTCTAAACTTCTAAAACCGGTACAGGTACAGATCAACTCAATGATATTAAGGATGGTTTCATGTGATGTGGTGCTATATAGCATGATGATCAACGAATAAAAAATAAAAATATACTGGATCCCAATTGTAAGTGACATGTTGGCTTTTCTTCCTAAACCTCCTCTCTCTGTCTCTCCCTCTCCTCCCTGTGGTGGGCTGGTGGCACTGGCCGGCAAGGACGACAGGGTCGAGGCAGACGGTCTCGAGGTGAGCCCGAGCCCTCCGCTGGATCCGCGAGCGCCGAAGCCACCTGAGCCGCTGCATCTTCCACCAGATCCCCAAGCCTTGTCGGTGCCGTCCGTGAGCCAGAGCTCGAGCTTCCGCCGAGTCGTGGCGACGGTGAGAGAGGGGAGGAGGTAGGGGATGAAGAGTGAAGACATGTAGGAGGGGAGAAAGATGCACCGATGGTGGTGAGAGAGAGAGGAGGACGCGGAGGATGACGGTGAGGGTGAAGAGCTCGAGGCGGGGCTGTGCTCGCCGGCCTCCGGTCCCGCCGCCCGATCCACTCCCTCCGCCGGCTTCATGTCTCCGCCCAGTGGACGCCATCACCTAGGACGCGGCCAGAAGGCCGGCGGTAATGTAGACCCCCAGCTGAGCTTCTTCCCCTACCTCGCCGCCACGCGCCTCCGTCGCCGGATCCATCCGCCTTCTCGGGATGCCGTGGTGGATGTGGGTCCATCCGCCGCCGCCGGTCGCGCAGCCATGGAACTTCGCGTCCTTCCGCCGAGGAGCCGCGGCTACGAGCTCGAGCTTGACGGGACTCGGGAGCGCCGCCGCTGAGAGCTCGCCCTGCATCCCGGCGAGAAGATGCGAGAAAGAGGGAAAGAGGAGAGAGTGGGTCCCACTGTAGAATTTTTATCTTCTAAATGATACCTACTGACATGGGACACACATATTTGTTTTTTTTTCAAATTTTTGCATCCAGTCAACGCCACGTGATAGAAAGATCAAACTAGCTTTTAATAGTATCGATTTACATCGGTTTTAAAATTTTGAGGATATAGAGTTTTGTAGTTAAATGATAGGAATAAAACTAAAGTATTTTTTTATAATTTATTGTGAGCTTTTAGGTTTCATGCGCATATTGTTTTCAGAACCATAACTGAAAAATGTTTCATGCATTTATAATGTAATGATTAAATAATATATATAGAATTAAATAAGCTATATAATGATGTGATAAGTCAGTAAATGAAGAAAGAGAAAAAAACCATATATTGTATGACATGGTTTCTATCCACATCTAAAATATAATAAGAGATGAATGGTGTTTAATTTAAATATAAATTATGAGTATTTGTATTAAAATGTTAGTATGTAGTGATGTATAAGATATAAAAATTATAACTAGTACATTGTCATCGCCACTGCTAATCCTTAGGACAGACCAACATGCTCTTTATGAAAAGCATTTATTGGACCTTGAAAAATATACACGAAATAATATTCTCATATGGAAAAACCAATGATGGAGATCGTTTCAAGTTATGGTATTCAATTGAAAAAAAAAAGCTTTATCGAAATGGACGAATTTTAGAAATTTTAAATACTATTTAATCAAATTTAAATCAAATTCAGACAAAATGGGAGTGAAACATTGTCTCAGACCTCATCAGAATATATGAGATTCGCCAAATTTGGACCCGTTTGTTCGAATCAACCCTTATTTGATGTCATGCAACAGGGAAAAAATTTTCCACATGATGTGACAAGTAGTTTCTTATTCATACGATGTTTAATATGGTTCAAAGTGTCCTTGTTACTTGTTAGACTAAATAGCTTCCAGAAGGAAGACCACAAACTTTTCCATTACCTTAAAAAAATGAAGACCACAGCGGTCAAGAACAAGAAGGCGTTAGCTGGTGCAAGTGGATTAGTTAGGTGAGATGTGTTCAAGCTACCTCCAGCAATTTGGCAACCTTTCGGAGCTCTTACAAGAAATGCATCTCATATTTTCATAGACGGCATACTGGATACAGTAACTTGGAAATTCACAACATCAAGACAATAATATCCAGAGGAATTCTTCGCTCGAGAAAGACTATGGCTGGCAGATTGCCTTGAGACCTTGAGGCAAAGGGATGGCAGAAGAAAAAAAAACTTGCCTTCCTTACAGACCACACCCTAATTCGTGCTAGTCCAGAATGGCCCAAGAATATTTGGGCCTCCGTTAGGATTTGGACAAGGCTTCATGACAAACTGCTGCATGGCATGCATCGAGTAGAGCTGGTGCACAGGAACCGAAGATGCTGCTCACTACGCTCTACAGTAAGGTCTGTTTCATATGGCTCAAACTTTTAAAAATAATTTTCGGAACGGAGTTTGGAGTGTTTGATAGAGTTTTAATTTATAAAAATAAAGCGAAGTTTGACGTGTAGTTATGAAACGGTTTAAACCCCGCTTTATCTCTGTATAGGATGGAGCTAAAACTATTTAGTTAGGTTGCATCTTTAAGAAGAGATAGGGCCATATAGGACCTAAAGATGAGACTATATGAGATAACGCCTCCAATTCATAACTAGAGTTTGATGAAACTATAGGAGATAACGCCTCCAATTATCGATGCCTCGCTCTCCAAACAGGCGGGAGTTATCAGCTGCTACATCCATTTGAACTACAAAGGTAGTAATGTCTTCGAACGGAGGTCGTACTGGTACATTAGGTCGGTCAGGCAGAAATCCCGTTGTCAAATGGCAAGCGTGTTGCGACTTGCGAGCTGTGGGGTGATAACTCAAAGTTTTACAACTGAAAGATTGAAGCTTGGCAGATTGAGTTAATTAGCAGTAGTACTATTACAGGTAGCATTACCAACAATTGATTACAACCTACATGCACAAGCATTGTACACCTGTAGAGTTGTACAACTAACCTAACAAGTCACTACTTAATACTCAATACTAAAACATCGGATACGCCAGACACAAAAACGACGCCGGCGAGCATCCTCCGGGGACCTAAGAAACCAACATGAAAACAAAAGAACTACACAAGAACGAACACAATTGATCGCCTGGCCGCCGCGCACAGAATGCTTAAAACCTCATCTGCGCCGGCCGGCCATGGCGGGCTTAAGTACAAGAACTAGTTGTTGAGCAGCGAGTCCCAGTCGATCTCGTACGACGGGTACTTGGTGAGCGCGAACCCCTCCGCCTCGTCCCACGGCACCTCGCCGAAGTCCAGCTGCTCCATCTCCGCCAGTGGCGACGCCGATGCGGACGACGTCGTCTCCGAGCAGCCGTCGTCACCGGAGTGATCGGAGGAGCCGTGGCTGGCGGAGGACGCCATCGCGGGCGCGTTGATGGGCATGGCCTTGCCGCCCCTGGCCCTGGAGGAGGCGTTCTTGGACGCGGCGATGGTGTCGCAGATGGCCTGGAGCTTGGCGTCCACGGCGGCGTCGAGCGGGCCACGCGACGCGGGGTTGTCCGGGAAGTTGAGCCTCGCCGCGTTGCCGCGGAGACGGTACGCTGTCTGGTCGTAGGTGAGCGCCGCCTCCTCGGCGGTGTCGAAGGTCCCGAGCCAGAGCCTGGTGCGGTTGCGCGGCAGCCGGATCTCCGCCACCCACTTGCCCCAGTGACGCTGCCGCACGCCCCGGTACAGCTTCTGCTGCCGCGGCGCGGTCGCCGCCGGAGCGGGCTTCATGGGCTGGGCCCGCCGCCCGAGCCCCGCCTGGGCCTTCAGCTGCAGGTGGAGCTGGGCCGGGCTCAGCTGGGCTGGGCCCATGTAGTGGAACCCGTGGCCTCCGGCCGAGAAAGTCGTCGGCGCCGGCGGCAAGCCGGGATGAAACGGCGGCATCTGCGGTGACTGAGCATCTCCCCGCGCCCGCATCAGATCCCCAGAACGATCTATAGCAGCCACCATCGAATATGTTTTTTTCTGGGATTTTTTCTAAACTAAAAATCTGAAACAACTCGCCTGTTCTTTCCAAAATCCAAGAACTGGCAGACGAAAAGAAAGGATTTTTTGCTTCTAGATCTACTAATCGCTTTACAATGGTAGAGCTTGCTAGCACAAGGTGTGGAAAAATAACCCTCTTGTGGCTACCTAATGAGACCAATAATAATCTACACCAATCACTACTAACACCAAGAACAGATCAGAACACCAGAAACTAAAAGGCTCTGGAATTCTGTCCTATACACCAAACAAAACTTTAAAAAAAAAGAGAGAGATCTAACTGCTTGAAGAACCAAGAACCTCCTCAGATCTATGGCTCACCTACCTCTCTCAATCCTATCCGAAATGGCGACTGGATAATTAGGGCTTGGATTAGGCTGGCTTTTTTCCTGGATGTGTGTGTTCTTGATGGCTTAAAGGTCTTAGTCTGTGGGTTGGGGAATGGAGGGGGACACCAAGGGAGCTCTTTTATAGCCGACGCCATGTTCTTTTCCTAATCTTTTCTTCATTAGCGTCACTAATCACTTTCCTAATCGCCTCTCTCTCGTCGGGAGCGCCGCGCGCGAAGCTTCGTCCCAGGTCACTGTTCCGTGGGCCCACGGCCCCACACGGTTATACGAAAGCGCTTAGGTTTCCAGGAGACCACTCCGATGGTGACGCGTGGGGTTTGCGATGGACACGTGGCGGGGAAGGGAGACCGGGTGGTGTCGGTTTCCCGGGGGCACGTGGCGCGCGGCTGTTCGGTGGTGGGATTCGGGTGTTGGCTGTTCTGGGTAGATGAGTGGATCGGGTGGTGTACCTACTGGGGGATGGGGATAGCGAGCGATAGGCGCGGCACGCGCGTGCGTGGCTCGAGCACGAAACGCAAGCGTGCGTGCGTGCGCGGTGAGGGCGAGATGTTTGACTGAGCCGTCGATTTTGTGTTTCGACTTTTTTTTCTACGGTCCCGATCGTAACTTGTAACTCGTGATATGTCATCTATAAACGTAACTTTTTTACAAGCCTATTTTATCTTTATTAAATATGTATAATATATATGTAAACTTTCTGGTACTATTTAAAATAATACAGTAGTTTGGTAATTTTGATATTTTCACACAAGTATTTTTTTTCTAAAATAAAAAATAAGGCTTATTGTGATATTTTTAAATTTCACACAAAGTAATATTAACACAATTAAAAACCATGTGCAAGGTAAATTTTTGGTTAGTTAATATTTACTTCAAGAATTGGAAGTAAATTGTTTTAATATTACTTATGTGAAATTTGAAAATATCACAATAAGTCTTACTTTCAATTTGAGGAGACATTCTAGTTGTGTGAAAATATCAGAATTAACAAGCTATTGTAGTATCTCAAATATAATTCTATCGGACAAAGTCTCTGTTTACATATGCTTAACAACGATAAAAAAATAGCCTTGCCTAATGAATTACCGCTAACGGAGTTATGATAGCAACGGTATTTGTTAGAAAAATGGTTTTGTATGGTGGCATAGATGTTATTTCTTAAAATAGGTATTGGTTGTTTGTTGATAGTATTTTTTTAATTTTCTCTTTTGAGAAGACTGCTATGTTTTCCTTGCTGGCGGAATATTCGGGGGTAAGTACGGTGGGCCGAGAAAACACTAAAAGTTATGTGACAATTGGATGGGGGAATAAAATAGCTTTGATTTTTCTGACTGCTGATATCTTGTTGTTGATGCATCAGTGCTCGAAAATAATCTCCCTGTGAATCTTGTGCGTAGCAAATAGGCGCTGTTTACGCATAGGCGTCGTTTGAGATTTGGTGAAGTTAATAAATTATCTAATTTTTAATAGCGTATAAACAAAATAATTAACTCCTAAACAGTTGTTTAAAAATATTTAAAAATTTTATATAGAACATATTTACATGAAATATATCATTTAGAAATTTAATAAGCGTCCAACTAAAAATCTAAAATCCAGGATCCAGGTTCAGAAAAGAACACAAAGAGAGTTTGACAAGGAAAAAAAATCGTTCTATGGTACAGCTTGAAGCTTGAAATCAGGAGATACCACAAAAAAGATTATACTTCGTTCAGTACCGCAACATGTTTCTTTTTCTTCTGCTTATAGCACAACCGTCACTTCGCCCGCTAACGGCGTTTGTTTGGATGAAAATACCCCCCTGCGGGCTGTCTAGCTCCGGCCAAAATCCCCAGATCCTCAATCCCCCTATCTCTAGCCCTAGACAAAAATCCTCAAATGTCATGGGCGTGCATGAGCACTAGTGGAATGTGCATACAAACACCATGGATTGATTCAAGGCACGCATACGTGAGAACCAAACTGGTACAGATGTGTGTTGCACTTCGATTCAGGACATGGCGTGTAGCTCGTCGGCCCACGGCGTCGTTGCTCGAGAGCCCATCGAAGTATCGAACCCAGCGGCTTTCTCGCGCGCTAGCTAGTCGGCACCGCCCATGTTGCCACCGGCCCATGCGCGCGTTGGTCCGCCACTCGCAGCGTTGCCCATGTGCTCGCCGACGTTGCTCGCGCCATCACCCGCAAGAAAATCAATCGCCGTCGCTTTCCTCGACTGCACCGTCGTCCCTGCACATTCCAAGTTCCAAGGTCTATGCTGTCGCCTGCTCGCCGGCATTGCATTGGACCATGCTGCGGCTAGGCTAGTGTGGTCATTTCGCAAGGCCAAAGCTATGGGCCCACTCAGCTCAAACGGGAAATACTAACGAGAGCTCACGGTTGTGGTATAAATTGAAGAAAACATTCCTAAGCTGTGGTGTATGATGAAATGGGGAAATTTTTGCGGTATTGTTTTTTAGATAGAGGTTTAGGCTACGTCGTAAAACATATTCACGTTGCCAAAATTTAAATTTTAGAATACGATTTTAAAGTTAATTTTAGAGTTTTTTTAATGTAATTTCTTTTTTAACATTGGCTTTTAAATTAAAAAACACATATATAAAATTCTTGCTTATAAATTATTTTTTAATCTTTAATACACCATTTGGTTGAAAATCCGTCCTCACCATCTGATGAGACCCTTATAGAAGGGCACAGTTTTGCTTTGATCCCACATTAGCGTTCCCTCTCCCAACTATAAGCTAATTCAACGATTTTCAATAAAAGACGGAGTTTCTTTTAAAAAGCTTTGACCCTTAAAGCTGGGCAAAAGCTGCTCTGTTTTTTGGATTAGCGGACAGAAGAAATGCATAAACTTGGAACCATCTTTAAATGCCAATGGACTTGGAGGGACACTAGCAACCTGTAAAACAATGTCTGTCTCTCAAGTTTGATCGGAGGCTTAGTTTTGCCATCGCATCTCAAACCATCTCTCTATATCTCTGAGTTTGCGTAAATCTTCCTTCCGCTCACTTAGCTCGCCATGTGGACGAACCTAATCAACAAACGCAGGTCGTATTGATAAGCGGTTGTTCTACAAAGATTGAGTGTTTGCTAAACATGTTTTTCATAAAATCTGCTATAACCATTTTTGTCACGATCCCTCAACCATGATATATTTCTCGTTCAAATATGCATACTAATTTTTACATATAATAAAATAAAATGTGCGATCTGAGTGCTGCACATGGGTACAGACAGTGAAGCTCACCGTTTAGGTAGAGGATCCAACTATCCCTTGAATTATGCATTACACATATGTTTTTCTATCTACAAATTAACTAAGGACGCCACATTTTATAATCATTAATCAAACAACCCTGGGCTTCGTGCTCACTCTCACTCCACACCACAGCCATGTGAAGAGCAGCTAAAGCTTGACTCGAGAGCTAGCTGCACATGGCCCATGTCTCGCCATCACGTAGCGTACCCCTGCAGCATCGCATTGAAGCGCTGGATCCGCGTATGTCTAGGTGCATGAACCCTCCGTTGTCTTCCCCGAGAGAGGGAAATCAAAAAAAAAAATTGTGGGCGATTTCGGGGTTTCAGGATTGGCACTGTGGGCACGCTATCCTTTGCGTTCTTTTGGTATGATAATATAGGTTACAGCTTACAAACAATTCGTCGTTTTGGATCGAGAAAAGTCTACTTTTGATAGCTGGGAATGTGCATCCAGACCTTTTATTAATTTTGATGATTTAAGACAACAAAATTGGAACGATCTAATATCATGTGAATGGATGTTTTTAAGTTAACTCCATATCATATCAAATCAAGAAAGTTGAAATTGTGATTTGAACGTGACAAGAAGATCAAAGTAAATGGTACAATATTGTACTCTCTTGTCACTTTTATTTAAGATACTGTATAAAGAGGAATAGCACACATGTATAATTGAATTAAATCTAGTGATAATTGATCAAATTTTTGGCAGCATCATTTTTGTTTTAATTAGAACACCCAGGTTAGAATATCTAATCTCTTGAAATTTCCAAGAAATTGAGTAAGTCAACTCACAACACAACTTATTCCAATCAAATGGAATTTCTTATCTCTGATCAGAATTTCCGATTCATCAAAATGTCTGATATTTTATCCAACTCAACTTACTATTTCTTGATCGGAATTTTCAATTCCAACATCAGAATTTTTGATCTCTTGGAATATCTAAGATTTTATGTAAATCAATTCATTCTCTTGTTTTATTTTTCCAATCGGAATTTTTGGTGTCCACATTAAAATTTCCAATCCCTTCATTCACAACGATCTGGGATTGTTTGAATTAGTTAGTTGGGGGTTTTTACATGAATCGGAATTTCTCATTTAGGAATGAAATTTCTGATGTAAGGCTGAGATTTCCTCTTGACGGACAATTTTGGGGTTGACGTATCTAAATCCTCTATCAACCGATTAGCCATTTATTTTACTCTTGACAAGCTTTTGACTGGAGGATTATGCTCCTTGTGCTTTTGATTCTTGAGCTCAATCTCTCCATCGATTTTCCCTCTCTTTCTTTATATGATTCACTCAGATTTCATGTCAGTTGTGGATTTTGTGTTAGAGACCTAGCGGTTACTTTTCTCTCAAATCTTGAGTACTAGGTTTGATTTCAATGGTAGTGTAGCATTTGTTACTTTTAGAGGTTAGAGGTTAGGGACTCCTAGACGGCTACGTTCTTCCAGACGTGCAATTGGGCAGCTAATCCACATGTACGATTCCTTTACATAGGATTGTGAAAGACACCGGAACATAAACATGTGGAAATATAACGTCAAATCCATTAAATCCACGCAGAAATTTAAAACATTCAAAACCATCATTCGTTAACATACGGAAAAAAGGTTATATCCATATCTATGGACATGTTCAACGTGGCTAGGTTTCTTCGTCACGGTTTATTCGTGTGTGATGATGCAGTCGGCGGGTGGTGTGGTTGTCCATATCCAGAGCTGAGCTTTTTTTCTATTTTATGTAGTTTTTTTCTTTCTTTTCTAAGTTATAGCCTCTTAAGGTTATAATCTTGTATGTGTGTGTTTTATTTTGATATATCAACAAAAACTCGCACTGTTTGATGTTGGTCATTTCAAAAAAGAAAAATTTCAGGGTGGCTATCGAACAGTGCCCAAAAGTTAGGGACTATAAAAATTTTAATCCAAGCCAATATATTTCAACATATTTCACGATCTCCCCTATGTCTTTTAAGCTCTCTCCTCTCCCTCCTCCATTGATCCGATTGGGCAAGTTTCCCTTCTCTTGATAATTCTCAATTAATCATGACCACCTTAAACAACTATAACCCTACAAAAATAATGTGAACGTATGTTCTATTGCACTAAATATTATGTTTTTTACTAAGTAAAGAAACTAAATTGCTACATTAGGATGCAATTCTTTCTCAGACTAATGTAGAGCGCCACCATCAGTTATGGCTGATAAGCTTCATGGATCATTCATGTGTTCCTCTTGTGTTTCCCTATATAGCTCCAATTATTATGGATTACGCACAACTCCTGTTTGTTTGACTTAAGGACATAGCTAGAAAGAGCACGTTGGATTGATCTCAAGCTCTTATAATGTGGATAGAGCACATCATCACTTGAGATACGGTGTTAAGTAAAAAATATATCTAGCCTTATTACCCTATGCTTATTTTCCTCTAAAGTTTTTGTTAATTGGCTGTTCCATATAAATTTCAAAGGAATTTATGGAGATCATTCTTTTATTCTAAAGGACTCTAATTTTTTTCATAAGATACCAAGTCCTTTAAATTTCCTTAATTTTCCTTTGTTTCAAAGGAAGCGCTAGTGTGTGGGCAATATGATCCTCTTCATTATTCAATATACAATAGGTGTTACTAACATGTAAGTCTAGAGTAAATGAGGTGTCAGTAATATCTATTACATATACAGTACAGGAGAGGATATGCGGCCAGGTAGGTGGTGATTATCGGTGCCATCTGTAAACAATGTATCAGATAATTTCTAGTATGACACTTCATTCTGGTAAAAATAAAAAAGGTATAGCACTTCGTTTCTAAGCGCGAGCTTACAAGTTTAACACTACATCTATTCATTTTCACTTGATGTCTTATTTTACTTTTAAGGTCTTTTAGAAAGTGAATCCTAGAATTACTGTATATAACTAATATTTGTTATACCTTCATCCTCCTCCCTTATACACAGTAGCTATATGGATCAGATGGGTATTATAAGGTACAACACCATGGTTCAAATCTTGAAGTCCGAATATTATGAAAACACGGTTGTACTAGCATTTCACAAACACTAGCACACGCTTGCACGCGATGTGCGCAAGTAGCGCTCGCGTGTCACAGTCTTCTGAATCGGCAAGGAGCCCGACTACTACACGTGCATGTCTTCCAAAAAAAGAAACAAGACTATTATACATTCATGCTTTCTCAATACACTGAGTTGAAAGTTTTAAAATTTGAATTGAAATTTTCAGATTTGAAATGAAAGTTTTAAATTTGAGTTGAAAGTTTTAATTTTGAACCAAAAGTTTCAAAGTTGAGTTGAAACTGGTAGAATATTTTAAATTTTCAACTGAAAGCTTTAATTTTGAGTTGGAGGTTTCCAAATTGAATTGAAAGTTTCAAAGTTTTGAGTTGAAAGTTCCTCGAAAAATTCAAAAATCTCTGTTACAAATAATTTACTCGGATTCATTTAAAAAATTATACAAAATTCAAAAAATATTCAAAGCTTTCTCATACAGTAAAAGATTTGGATAATTTCCTATATATTTCCTTTTCCCAAAATATAATAGCTTCTAGCTTCTAAAATTTATTATAAAATATAATAACTTCTATATCTACGTTCTTCTTTCAATCAAGCACAAACTTATAGCACTAAAACTCTCACCACCATGGTTTCTACCCACCTTCTCTTCTCAACCAATAGCATTATTTTATTTAATTCTACCAACTTTTATAATACTGCTGTCTAACTTTAAAATTTTTTGGGATGGAGATAGTATTAAAAATAATTCGGCCCATAAGGCCGGGCAAGCCTATACTCGCAAAAGAACGTGTCATGGCCGAGCTTTGTCACGCAAAAGCGCGTAGGAGCTTTGTCACGCAAATAGCCGTGCCCATAGAATTTATACGTGCCCCAGGGCCACGGAGTTCACTGCTCGGAAATTCTCCATTTGTTCTTCTCGACATAAAAGCCGAACAGCCAAGCAGCCGAGTAGGATATATGTTGTTGGGTCTCCTTCGGAATGCAAAATTTAAAAAACACGAAAATAAAAAAAAGGCGTGATTAAAATGCCACGTAAAGATAAATTTTGCAGGAATTTAAAACACATTACATTTGGATGGTTCATACGAGCTTCATTGGAATTAAGAGAGGAGAAACAGGGAGAAGATGCATTGGACATCTCAAAAGAAAAATAAAATGAGGTTTGAGCTCAAGATGCATTGGACATCTCAAAAGAAAAATAAAATAAGGTTTGAGCTCATGCTATAATTTCCTATGAAATAAGTGTATAGGATTATAATCATAAGAATTTGACATGCTCAAATCTAGGAAAATTCCTAAGGTTTGAAATCCTTTGAATTTCATTCAATCCATAGGAGCCTTAAAATTTTCTTCAGATTTGCCGCACCATCCATGGCTTGCATATGTGCCAACGGTCGTATGCCTTGCGAAGAATCGGGAAACCAGCCTCCACATGTGACATGTACCACCAACTATATGTACATTGATTTGGAGAAAAATGAAATAGAACGACTATACATATATAACTACCTCATCAGATCAGTTCCTATGTAATAAAGTATAAACGAAAGGGTAAAAAATAAAAGGGAGAACACAAAATTTTACACAGTTCTGGACCATTCATGAGCTTCAGGTGCTGCAGCTAAAAACTAAAGCAGCAAATTTCTTCAACGAGCTTCACTGTTCAATGAGCTAAAAACATGCAGTTCAAATAATGATGCTGGTGCCTCCTGTCGAACTCTATGAGGCCTCCGTATGTTGAATCTGCTACGCCAACGTAGAAGGCCTCTGCGTCTGGGCTGAATGACAATCCAGCAATCTCACCAAACAAGTCAATCTCGTGAGATCTGCCATAGTCTGCATAAGAATCGTAGATATGAACGAAATCAACAGGTTCTGCAGTAGCCAAGAACCGTCCGTCTGAAGAGAACTTGATACAGCGTATCGAGCCCATCCTTCCGCCAAGTACAGCTACAGACTCTGATAGGTTTCTAATGTCCCACAGCCGACAGGTTGTATCTTGACTGCCGGTAGCCAAGATATTGCCATCAGGATGCCAGGCAGATGCGAAAGAATAGTCCAAGTGGCCCTTAAGTGCACCAATTGCCTAAAGCAAGCGAAGTAATTATAGATTAAGAAAAAAGCAGAAGCCACTACGACCGCACACATTAGGGCAAAAATAGTCGTGCACTTACCTTGCCACACTTGGGATCCACTACCAAGCCATCCTCATGGTCCCCAAGGACAGCAAACAGTCCTCCTTTTGGGCTCACTGAAACGCTCTGATTGAAAACTAAATCTTAGATTTGGGAGACAAAAGAACACACATAACTACAGGGGATAAACAAGCATAGAGCCTCTACTTACATTCACAGACCATGGGAAGTCATAGTGCTTCAGCAGGACAAAGTACTCGATGTCAAAAATTCTGACAGAGCAGTCATTGTTGGCAGCCACCAACCGTCTAGATCCACTGAAAATGTACATTTTGTTAAGAGTTATCACAAGGCCTGGAAGTAAAAATATATAACTCCAAAAGAATCAAATCTTACTTGGGATCCTGATATATCTCCAAAGAGTTCGTAATAGCATTCTCATCATCTGTAACCCTTGTGCTAAAAAGAACTCCATCATCCTCTAAGCGCTATTAAAAACCAAAGAACTTTGTCAATTTACAATTCATGAGACGAAATTGTATAGTAGAAGTATATGCTTTTTCATGAAGATACCTTGCATATAAGCTCACCCTGAAAACCACCAATTACCAATAAACTATCATCCACAGCCATAGTTGTGACCTGGACCATTGCAACGGACTGTGACCCATGCCCTCTCTGTCCACAAACAAGACAATATTGCATGATTTACACCAAAGAGATGATGAGTCAACAACAACAAGAGCTAAGGCCTAAGGGCTATGGATGGAGTAGGTACCTGTTTCGGAACAATACAGTCATCCGCATTGATTAGGTCAGTGCTTGTCTGGTTCAATGATGACCAATGAGTTACTGATTGGTTGTGCATCGTGTAAACATCATGCTTGGTTGTTGCCCAGACCAGATTCCTTAGCTGAAAACTTGAATGTCAACTCAAAACCACATCTTTTGATCCATACTTTTTATTAGTACTACATAAAGCATAAGAATGCTAAGAAGACATAATATACCATTGATCTTATTAACCCGACTAAGACTTAGCCTACATCTGAGTAAATTAACTCCAAGAATTAGCAGTAACCATATAGAATGCAAAACAGAGTATGGTGGTCGACAACATAAAAAAATTCTCTTAAGCTATTTTTATCATAATTAACAGATTCCTAATCTCAAGGTCTCAACAAATTCTATATTAGCTCAGAAGGTGCTAATGTGCTCCATGCCAATTGCTAAAACTAGTCTCACCTTTAGCTTGAAAATCCTTCAATAATACTGAAGGTAGAGTGAGGGAGAGTTATATTTTTTTTCAAAAAAAAAGAACCCAAGTTTATCTCTCAATTTAATCTTTCTCCATACAACCAGCCACAACAGACCATCCTAAAAATGTACAGCAGGATAGACAAAGTCCCTGTCCACCATCTTTCATATCCACACCTGATGTCAGATAAAATTTAGCCTACAAGACTAGCTGGTATGGTATCTACACCCATATAGAAATCTTGCCACAGAAACCACTTCATTAGTTATCCTATTTACTATGTTAGCCTGTAGCCTGCTGAGAGTCAATGTGTTCATGTGGAGACTAATGGAAAACACTTTAGATATATGCATACTCTAATGTAAGGTATGTACTTTCATTTTTCAGTCTCAGGACATGTTCTATGTTATATTGAGAGCTATGAGTAGATCTAGTGTTCCTTGATAACATAAAAGTAGCAAATTGGTGCCTTTGGATGCACGCCAGTATAGAAGAATGATATCACATCTAGCATGTTTGCGTGGATGATCAACAATTAGTGACATCCATCTTTTAACAGTAAAGTAAGGTTGTTCCTTCATAATCTTGTGTCATCTCAGGTAAAGTTGACACTTACCTATCTAAACATTAATTCTTGGGAGTTCACTATCTTCATGGTAAAACTTTCACAAATATATTGTAGCTCTTAATATAATACCTCAACTGCAACTTGTTTTCCATCAATTCCTATATCTACAAGCCAGACATTTTGAAAGAGTTTATCATTTCCTGCTACTACTATGACCAAGTATCAAAGGACAACATGGTCGGTCAAGTTCAAATAAGATCAGCCATAGCATGATTAAGCTCCACAACATGGTGCTGGAATGTCAACAGGGTGATTACAAACCTGAAAATGCACAATTGATGGACGAGCACGCCTTGTGTTGTACTGGAAATCATAGTAAGGGCTATCCTTTTCAACTTTTTTGCAGTCCTGTATAACACAAATAAGAACAGATTTTAAGAAGCTGATTGACAAGAAAATAAGATATAAATTATTTTTCAGGATTTGACTGTATTGTTAATTTCCAATGGTAACCACTGAACTGTAACCATAATAATGAAATTAGTCAGCGAAGACTAGGGACTTGTGGAGAAATTTCGCTAACACTTTGCAGACACTTATGAAAATTGGTTCCCTTCATATATCATTTGAAATTAATTGGATCATACACACAGCTTTGTTTCTGTCCTTAAACAACTGCAAATAGTAGAAAGAACTTTCCTCCTCAATCCCTCAGAATTACTTATTTCTACACAAAGTTGCATGCAGTTACAGTTAGACCTTAGGGTGCAAAGCAACTTGCCATAAAACAAAAAAAGAGGTGTTTAACAGTATTTCCATTTTCCATGCTTACCAGTTAATTATTCAAGCAGAAAGTTAAAAAAATGATTGTTTCAACTGTTTGTAGGGATCAACTGTCCGCGTTCACACAAGGAAATCGTCCTAGTTTTAGGTAATTTCAGCTGGATAAGAGCATCATAGAAGTTACAATCCATTTATACATTTCAGCATATACATTTCATATATAACACTCTAACTACATAACTATTATCATACTTAACACAACAATTACTAACAATCTTTATCAAGGAAACTTGTTAGACCATGTATAAAGCAACATGCATATTAAATGAGTCATACGACAAAAGTTCTCGCACAAATTGAGTTAAACAGTGTTTCCTTAAGAAGTTTGGATCAATCTTGGGCAGTATGTATATCTTTCAGGGTTTTTTCTTAACTAAAAAAAAATGCAGTATGTTTATCTTTCGGGGCTTTTTCTTAACTAAAAAGAAAAATCAAAGGAGCCATAGCTTTTAAGTGTAAGTTAATACAATACATTTAGTTCAATTCAACAGCATACAGTTCTTTCTAAACCACTCCCATGGATTCAAACTGACAGAAATAGTTTTATTTCTGGGATGATCCAAAATTACTAAGATTTCTCTGATTTCAAGAATTTTATAGGAAATAATTAAACCTTCTCTAAATAAATACTATGTTTACATAGGTTGCTCAACAAACAACAACAGGCCAATAATGTTTAGTTCTCAGAGAACAGCATCAATCTCCAACAATCTGAATTCTGAAATGCATATAATGATACAGATACAAAACTACAATGAGGGACAGACCTGGTGTGTTGGGAAAGCCCATGATAGGGCATGGAGTAAGGATTTAGAGTGTTTCCTCAATATGCTTTATGCTTTTATATCATGTAAAAGGGCATGTGTTTTAACACAACATGAGCATTTTTTTCAGATGGTTCGTACAAGATAAGCTCATGCAGGACAGTTAATTATGCATTCTCAATGTTATTTATTTATTTTGGTCATCACTGGTGATCATCAATTGTTAATGGTGAGCAGTGATACTTAAGAGATGATTTTTCAAGTATGAACCACCATGAGCCCCAAGTCCAAGGGTGGCTCATGCTAAATAAATCAAGGCATGCCATTTAATAGACCAGAAGCCATATCATCCATTGGTGGCTGGTGACTAGTGATGGTTGTAAGCATCAATTTGCTATCTGAATTTGAGGTAAGCTATAACTAAACACAATCAACACAAGAACCATCTTAACACATAAATAAAACAATTTAAGCAATGGGAACAAGATTTTGAACCATCACATAAATGCCCAAACAAACAAACCCCTAAATCAGCTAATGCAGGATAAAGTAATCAACACCATGATGGATGATCACTCATTACCACACAAACCACCTTAAATTATCTAAAGGTTATGTTTGATTGGCTGTCCAAGCTCTTGAGTATGAGGGCAGGTCACAACCACAGCATTTGGATAGGTTACACATAAAATGGATACTAAACTTGCAAGGTTCTAGCGGGTCAGTATGTAACTAATGGTGCTCAGTAGTAATTTAGCATTTCTCATATACATTACTGTTTACATTAACCAGTTGTGGCTGGAATGATTCATTATGGAATACTTGGTACTTCACTGGATTGACCAAACAACCTATGACGATCGCTTGTTCAAAAATCTAAGCCATTAAATTACAACATATGAGGAAAAAGAATGGCAAGAGATGCACAATAATGGCATGAGATACCACATTATTATGTTTTTAATCCTTGTCTGCTTGTCCCATACTATCATGCCCGTGTGAATTCAACCTACCATGTCCCTGTGATTTTCAACCAAACAATTGATTGCACAGATTGAGAAATTGGACATTCCGTGATTTTCAACCAAACAATTGATTGCACAGATTGAGACATTGGACATTCCAATTGTCTAATAGACCATCAGGAACCTCACCATAACTTGCCTAAGTGAAGAAAACCTCACCATAGCTTGCATAAGTGAGGACCATCACGAACCCTCACCATAGCTTGCCTAAGTGATAGACAAATAAAAGCGTGAATACAAGGTACCTTCAAAGCTTCCTCCCGGGCATAACTTAGGTTCTGATAATTCCGGTAGTTTTTCATCTTCATCTCGCGATACTGATCCCTCTTGAACACAATCTTCTCCCATGGGATCCCCTGCATGTCCTTCCCATCTCTAACGTCCTCCACGGAAACATCAGTCTTCATGTTCTCCTGTAAAATAACACAAAATAAACATAAAAATCAGAAGAAAAAAAATTCAACACACATGGAACCGCAAGCCCAGCCTGCCTGAAACCACAGGCTCAGCTATCAGAAATCAGAAAGCACCGGCGGCAGCAGCATACCTGGTTGTTGCGGAGGAGGCTGGCGATGAGCTCGTCATGGTTGGCCGCACCGAAGGGGTAGTTCTCCCCCTGGTCCTCGATGAGCTCCTGGATGCTCTGGAGGAGTAGCTCTAGGTTATCCTCCAGCTCGAACTCGTCCATTTTCCGATTCCCCGATCCGACCTAGATATCAATCCGACTGCAAACCAAACCAAAATCATCGATCACAAAACTGTCCTAACAACCCAAAAATCCCCCAATAGAAACACAAAATCGGGCCACGAATCAGGGAACGGCGGCCAAAATTCACCAAAACCTAGACCAATTTGTCGTAAGCTCAACTCGATTAGCCGGACCTCGAGGTGAATTCGGCGAGGCGGCGCGAAGGAGGATGGGGAATTTGGGAGGTTTTTTTCTCCTTTTGTAGGTTTTCTTTTCCTTAATTTCGAAGGCGGCCACGCGGAGGCGGGCAGCGAAACGCCAGGGAGGGGGGAAAGAAAACCCGGCGGACCGAGCGCGTGGGTGATTTTATAGTCGGATGGAAATGGACGCGTGACCGACTGAGGCGGCGGGTTGTGGGCCCGACATGTCAGCGGCCGGTGCGGCGGTGCCAGATTGCCGATGCCGTACATAATAAGAATCCGGGTGGATGTTGATCTGGTGCGGCATCAGAGTCGGATTGGATGCCCGGGGTTAAAACACGGCGGTTTTAGGGCGAGTTTGTTTAGGCTAAATGATTAGCTTTCTCGTATTTCGTATATGTTTTTTAAATTATTAAACGGCGTATTTTTTTTAAAAAAATTATATAGAAAAAATTTCTTTTAAAAATTAAATTAAATTAATTTATATGCAATTAATGGTAATGCCTGTGTTTTTCAATAAAAACGTATTTACAAAATTTATTTTTTAATTTCTTGTAGAGCTTACCATCTTAAATTCTCTTCAAACCTACATTAAAATCTTTTTCAAAGATTCCCCACAATTTTCTAATTTTAAAATTTAAATTTAAATTCAAACATTTAAATTTCTTTTTATATTTCTAAAAATTCAGAAAGACTACTATTCACCTTAACCGCTCTCTCCTCCTTTCTTCTTTCTCTCAGCCTACACGGTTTGCTTTCTCCTCCACACGGTCTAGATCCACACGGCCTATGCCCCATATCCTCGCTCACTCACTGCCGCCACACGCGCTTGCGCTTTAGCGCGTTGACCGATAGGTCGGGGCTACCTATTGCTCACGCTGCGGATAGCACTTGACACGCTATGTCATGGCCATTTCCTACCTCCAGCGCCACTCCACGCATATCGAGCGCTTGATCAAATATGCTGGCCTCCGCAGCGCATGACTATGCCTCTCTAGCGTGTCGATGACACCCGCCAACACGCCAACCTTGCCCACACTGCGCACGTAGACAAATGCAATACTGTCTCCTTGAGAATCAACATGTAGTGCTCCTTGCAACCAAACCCTAGCACGACACCACAACATTCGGTCTAGGCCTCAGCGAGTGCGTGTATTTCCTTCGTTCATCCCGTTCACTCGCCTGTATTCTTTCTTCCCCTCATTCTAGCCATCACCATCATAGTGTTACGCCACGCCGCACGGTCCTACGTCACTCACACACAACACTATACCGCATTGAGTGTCTCCATTGTCCCATGCGCACCATTGCGCCTATAAAAAGCCATAGAACCCTCTGCCTCGCCTCACACCATCCGAACTCTCTCCGAGCTCCCACACCACCACCATCTCTCTTTCCTCTTTCCCTCTCTCTACCAAGCACCATTACCATCGCCCCTTTTCTCATTTTCCAAAGTAGTGACTCTAGTTTTCTCTCTTTCTCTCTTCTTGTCTTTGCACCACCTCCAACCAAACCCAAGCCCAGCCACCTTCGCCTCACATTTGGTCACTGTCGGTGACCAAATGACATACTCCCATTAGAGTTCGCCATAGCTCATTGTCAGCCACCTCTCATCCCCTAAACCAAATCTGAGCTATCCACATTTCTCCTCATCCTCCACTCAATGCTCAAGCGACCATGGCTCGTTGGGAATCTCTATTGTTCGATCGGACACCATCGATCTCCGCTGGTCATCAATTTCTCCTCCGATCTCCTCTCCCCGGTCAGCAACCACGTGGTTGCCATGTGGCAGCCACATCGAACAGCCGTGAGTCCACCTTGTCAACGCGGCGTGCCTGCCTAGACCCAGCATGGTGTTGAGCCCTGTGAAGCTGAAAGGCCTCGGCATCATTTTCTCAGCCCAACAACACTCGACTGAGCCCATTAACTTACCCACCAGTAAAATAGAAGTCTACTTTCTCTCCCTCACCCCGGCCCTACCCATTAGCCTTTAATTCAAATCTTTTCTTTTCTAGAAAACATTTAATTCCTTTTCTACAATCTAGAAAATAATTTAATCTTCTAAAATTCATATCTTTTTAACCAAATCTCTGTTTGAGCACGTTCCACTATTAAAATTTTTCTAAAAATGAGAATTAGTTATATATTTTATGTTTTGATTTTATTTTTTTTCATGTTATTGTTTTGTACCGTATAGTAGTCGACGCTTAGGAGCTGCCAGTCAAGAAGTTCATCAAAAAATACCAAGACCAAGACCAAGTCATGTCACCCCTTGATCATATTAATCCCATAATTTTTTATTAAAAATTATTTTGTATGTGAACCATGTATGCTTAGGAATACAATAGCGACCGCGAATCGCTAGTTGATCTGATAGATGTTAAACCCATTTGTTACAGATACACTCCTTGTTCGTTGACAACCCTATACACATGTCACCCTTTTGTCATTCTAGTACTCATGCTCAGCAAAACGCGAGTATCGATGACACTCTTATCACTTAAAACTGGTCGATAGAATAAAAATGGCTTTCTATAAAACTTGGTCATGAATAGTCACCGCCTGTTTGGCCTGACTCCTGAATAGCATATTAGGAACATGTTAATGCGTGAGGTGGATCAGACCGGGTGGAAAGGTGCATCGAGAGGGCAAGTAAGCGTGAGCCGATGTAAGTCCGATGCGATCGCGCGAACACACGAAAGACTAAGAGATCTACTTAGCTCCAGTGCAAGTCCTTCAGCTTCAAGGTTCGTTAAAGTACACTCCCGATTGTTCCACTGGGCGTGCTAAAAAGTATGTTCATGCATGAGGAGATTGGACCGGGTGGAAAGGCGCGTCGAGAAGGTGAGCGAGCATGAGCCGATAGAGGTGCGATGGCGATTACGCGAACACGCAAAAGGCTAAGAGATCTGCTTAGCTCTAGTACAGGTTCTTCGGCTCTTTGGAGTCTTCGGGTTGCTGGAATTGCGAGCGTACCAATCAACTTGACATCTAATTGACAAGAAAGATAGATAGAGTTAGATTATCGAGCCAATCGACTGAAAGGTCAATACAGACTTACGCTATCGGCTGGATATGCCGATATGATTATGATAGCCATCGGCTGTGAATCTGATGCACCCTTGCTATCGGCTAGTAGCTGATAGGAACTATAGCACTCATACATCGACTAGAAAGCTGATGACAGCATAAGCGAATAGTGAGGAGTAAAGTAAAAGACTCATCAGCTGTAGAGCCGATGACAATCCAAACGTAATATGCGATAAGCACTAGAGAGTGAGGTCCAATCACCCGAAGTGATGAGACCTAGCAACCACTGATGACGGTACCATTAGAGTCAATCTTGATAGAACAAACCAAACTAAGACGGTATAAGGCTGAGGCTAACGGCACCGAAATAGCGGGAACTAGATCGGACGTCACGACAGAAAGACTAGGTGAACCCATCGATTGCGGTCCAATGCAGGTATATGAGTAAACTCGTCGGCTAGCTGAGTTGATGGGGGGAACGAAACCCGCTAGGTCTTGATGCCAGATCTAACAGAACTAGATCGATCGATAGCGGATTAATCGTTAGGCAAGATATATGCATATCAGCTAAACAACCGATACGTTAGATATGAAACTCAGTGTAACGATAACTCATCAGCTGGCAGCTCTAAAAAAATGTCATATAAAGACCTGCTGACCTATAGCTCGATCTATTATCATAAGTCTAGAGGGTCGGACCTAACCGATATAGCACGAGATCGATGACAGTAGAAGAAGCTCGATAAGCCGATAGACCCCGTGCGAACATGATGTGGTATATCTGATCAAAACTAACTGATGTAGCCTTAGGTAGAGCAAATACACCAGGATAATGGTGGGACTTACCCCTTCGCCAGAAATCAGACTTAACCAATGCAGCCTCGCGTTGAAAGTCAAAACCTGCTAATAAAAATCCTAGACGAACTAAGGTGGTGATGCACCGAGATTGTATTGATCTGTGTGAATAATTTATGAGCTTTCAGGGGGTCAATATTTATATCCTTGGGTTACATAAGTCCGATATGGTTATAAACAACCTTCGGATGCTATTTTCTAAAAAAGAAGAAAACTCTCTCTAAAAAGTTAATAAAACTAACTAAATTTGTATATCTTATAAGATATATTTTACAAAGATACAAATATACTACCATGGCTTCCACGACTATCAGGTCTCATCTGAATAATCTTCTATTTTTGACTGAATCGAATCTATCCTCATCCATTCGATCGGCTCTTTTCCTATATCAATTGGCCTCTTTCCATAAGCCGATTGACTCCAATTCTGTTTATGTGGTTTACCAAATTTCAGTGTTAACAGACCAATCCCTTAAAGAGTTTTACTAATCATATTAAAGTGCGACTATATGTGTGGAATGGGACGTCACTGGCCAAGTAATTAGCGGATCTTGGATGTGTGCGGAAGTCAATGAACGTGAAGCCACCGAGATGACATCTAGGATGCGCCTGTGGGATTTGGAGTACGAGAAGTCTGGGATTTTCCTAGTACTTGGTTTGGACCCATTCAGTTGACAATCAACTATCCAAAAAATGCTTTGAAAATGTCTTATCGCAAATCTTCCGTCATCGTGCGTATCTAATCAATACGTACTGAGTGTTTAAAGTAGGCTCATATCGTGTGGATAAAGCGTGTACCCTTTGCAAAGGTTATAATATGTTCGAACAACCATGCCCACAATCATGGGTGGATGATAAGTGATCCCTTTAGCATAGTCTTGTATTTGAAAAAGTTTTATTGAAAAATTTGTTGTGGTATGGTAATTGTTACTAGAATCAGCCTACGTGACTGGTGGAAGACCTGAGTGGTTTGAAACACCTAGACTGTTACTTGACAATAGAAATAGAGTTGGATAAGATAAAGTTGAGATGTGATTGAGAAAGTAAAAGAAATTGAAAGCATAGAAATAGAGGTATCATTTATGACTGTACGCTCCGAATCAGAATCAAGACAAATAATTGCAAAGCGACTTGTAGAATGGGTTGAGACATGAGTCTCTTCTCGATAAATATAGTGAGTTGTTACCAAGCAATTCACGTAATAGATTGAGGTGTGAGTCTCTCTCCGATAACTTAAAGAGCACATTTAGAATTGGCAAAGATGATTTTAAAAATACACTTTATTGCAAAATAAACCAAACCTCTCTTGATAACTTTTGCATACCATATTAATTCTCATTACTAAGTACCTTGTATACTCATCCTTGCTATTATCCCATACTCAAAAAAGTAGTATGATGAAAACTCAACCTTAGAGAAGTTCCTTTAGCAGCAAGTGGCATAAGAAGACTTTTAGGGTTTCGACCTAAAATCCAAGCCATGCTTGTGGTTTGGGTTTAGCCTTACTTCTACTGTTGTATTTTGCTTGGTGTAGCATTACAAGCCTCTGAGGTCTATTCGCGGCTGTAATCTATGTATTAAACTTTATCAATATTATTTACTTCAGATCCCGGCGTGAGCATGCCGATGCCTGGGAGGTCTGCTTAGCTCCAGTACAGGCTGGTCGGCTTCTCTCCGTGGCTCGAGGTACGCGCGCCGAGGCCTATGGGTTTCAGTCGGCTCCGACGCGACAGTGCGGGTGCGGGCGTGCCAGTCAATTTGACCTTGCAATTGACAAGGAGGTAAGGCGAACGAGTTAGTCAGACGACGGACTAATACGAGCCCTCGCTATCGGCTGGCTATCGATAGGATCGAGTCAGTCATCGGCCATGTCCTGATTGCTCCTGCTATCTGTTGATCGCCGATAGGAATCAGGGCACCCTTCCATCGGCTGGGGGTCCGATGTAGGCATATATGGACGAAGGATAGGATGCCTTCGGGTGTAGCGAACATGAGATACTGATCCATCGACCGTAGAGTCGATGGAGGCACATGATTGTACTTAGAGAGTAGCAAGGCGCATGGGATCCCTTGACAGAAGCCGTGGTGGTCGTTCATCGGCTGGAAAGCCGATGAGGGCATATGCAAAGTGGCGAGGAATCGTATAAAAGATACCGGATGCAAAGCCGATGTCGCTCCGGATATGGCAGCACGAGACCCATCGCCTGCCGTTACGACGCCGCTGGCACCGAATCTCGAAGATCGGACCTAACCGAGACAGTATGAGAACGAGGCCAATGACAACGGGACGATAGACGCCGGATCGAACGTGCTGAAGCAAGGGCGAAGCGAATTCATCGGCTAGCTGAGCTGATGAGAAGATGTCTCTCTAAAGATAAGCGCGCATCGGTTGGAAGGCCGACACGTTTGGCATTACACTCGAAGGAAATTCTCTGAAGACCTGGTGCGTATCGGCTCCTTGGTCGATACACTGAATGTGACGCTCAACGTATAGATAACTCATCGGCTAACACTCCGATGAAACGCCGTACAGAGACCTATACGTCTAATGCTCATTCTACCGTCGGCGGTCTTGTAGGTTGAACCTAACCGATGCAGCACGAGACTGACGACGGAAGAAATAGCTTGATAGACTGGTAGATACTGCATGGACGTGATGCGATACATCCTATCGGTCTAAGAGGTCGAACGTAATCAATGCAGTCTTAGACAAAACGAGACATATCGAGATAGTGGCGAGACTTACCCCTTCGCTGGAGATTGGACCTAACCGATGCAGCCCCACGTCGAGAGCCAGACCCTACCGGTAGAAACCTAGATGAACTAGCGTAGCGATACGTCGAGGTTGTATTGATCAAAGGATTTATTATTACATATTTCCAGGGTCTATATTTATACCTAGGTTTACAGCGTTTACAACAACCATCGGACGTTATTTCCTAACAAAGATAAAGAAAAATATCTCTAATAAAGTTAACTAACAAACTAAATCTTTTTATCTTTCTATCCATAGGATATACTACTCTACCGTGAACCACGACTCCTTATTAAACTCAGTCTTATTTGGATAATCTTCTATTCTAGGACCGAGTCTTTTCTTACCTCAATTCGATTGGTTTCTTTCCTGTAGCAATCGGATAATTTTGCGCTTCAACCGATCGTCTATCACTTGACATTCCAAATTTTAACATTAACAAATATATAAAATAAGATTTGGTTATGATATACCGGTATCAGTTGTGATATTAGTATGTATAAGCATCCCACTTCTGTTGACTACTTACTACTTAATAGGAGAGGAGTGCTATATTAATCATGTGTTAATAACTTATCTTATTTTACTTCATCTAACCCCAAGTCGCTGAAAAGAATTCATCCTTATTTATAAATTTTTTGTTAAAAAAACCTAGCAAATATAAGGATATTTTAGTATTTTTCCACGTCAAAGGCTCATGCTTCTGTTCGAAATATGGACTCGTAATTTTCTTAGCTGTATTATTTAAAAAAATCATATTCATATTTTTAAGTAATGGTGTATTTCACTATCATGTTATGATATATATAAGTAAAGAAAGTAAAGAAAGATGTAACATATAATATTAATAGTGGATCATACATATGCCCATCAGCTCGCAAGAAACTAGATATTAAATATGAGAATACATATGCTATTGAACGTCACAATGATTTCAAGTGGCATTCCAAAATCAACATTAGTCCAATCAGCAGTATTTGAATGTGTTTTTAAGGTATTATTATTTTTAGGAGGCTACTATGTGCCGGGATCCCATCCCCGGATGCAGGAACGGGATGCCCGCATACGCGCCACTCGGCCCGCGCGGGGAGCGCCCCTTTCCCTACCTGGTACGGTAATGCCCAACATCGTATGCGCGATAGAATGAGACCATAAAAGCTGGCCCATCAGTGGGCCTAGGCGGCTTGGCTGGGCTATCTGGGCTCCACGTCGGCCTAGTCATGTGCGGAGGTACAGAGAGGGCGAACCAACAATGTGTCACACACGTGCACTCCGGCTGGACTGTGTATGTACCGACTGAACGGCAAGCTGAAATCCAACCAGCATAAAGGCACGTAGCCTACTATGTTTCGTAGACCACGAAGCAAGTTGACAGCATGAGTGCAATATAACTACGTACATGTGTACATATTCAGATCACTTGGGCCGACATGGGTTGCGTCTGCATCTATCCATATGTGTGCTCAACTGGTACGATAGTAGGTGTATACTAACCTAACCAGGGATACTTCATCGTTACTAATCGATATCAATCCATATTGGCTGATATCCGTTAGTAGATACCAGGTGATACGCTATCGGTACTAAACGATATCCATCGATATCAGCCTATACTTATACTAGCCGTTACTTATTGGATATTGTTAATTGTCAATAAATTTATTAATAAATTTGGCTAAAAGAGAAAAGCTAATGAAGTTAATGGGGATTTTCCAGTGAACATTAGATTTAAAGAAGTTTTTATAAGTGGGTAAAAAATATATTCCTTGCAAACGTATCAGTTTTGTGTTTGTAAATAGATATTTTTCTTTTAATTTTAAGAAACACTCTTTTTTGGCATGGTTACAAGTAAACGTATCTAACACATATAAACATATCAATATTTATGCTCGAGGGTCTTACAATATCAATCAAATCAATATAACAAATTCAGCACATTGCTATCTCTAGAGTAGAAGTAACGAAATTTTCAATAGGAACTTATTTTTGTTTAGATTGCATCGGTTAAGTTTGATCTCTAATGAGATAAAAGTCTCGTTATATAGTAAATGTATCGATTTAGTTAAAACTTTATCAGTTCAGTTTAATATTTTAGCTAAATTTATACGTTTGCTAATTCTCTTAATATATTTCTTATTCCAATCTGATGTATCTATTCTGTTCATACATACTTTATAAGATTATTAAGTTTATCTTGTTATTTTCAATCTTATACGCTCTGTTTTATTAGATTAAGTCTTGATAAGTTAATTTGTTTTATTAAACGTTCGTTTTAATTGATGAATTATCTTTATATCGTAATTTTAGTTTTATCCATATTAAATCATTATCTGATATATTTTTTTATATCACATTTAATCTTCTATCATTTATATCTAACCTAACCTATAATCTTATACTATATCGGTTTAGTTTAATTTTTTTAATAAAATTAGCTATTAAGTATATATTGGTCGATTGGCTATAATCTTTTCTATCTTTCTTATTAATTATAAATTAAATTGATTGACGCTCTAAATCTTAGAATTTAAGACGTGCACTGAAAGCAAGTATATCTATCAGATCTTTATAATGCATCAACACGCATATCAAAAGATTTTGTGTCGAACATGTAGCAACTGCTACCGGTTAATACCAATATGCCATCAATAGGCCTAGGCAGAATGGTGGTGTGGCCACTAGAAGCAAAGGAGGTTCCGCCGTCCTTCCCATCGTAGCCCGCGCCATCTGTAGACGTTCGCTGGCAATGGCCGTGCTTCTCCCCGTCCTGCCATCTTTCCTCGACGCTCGAGAAGCCCTTGCGCTCACCGTCGTTGCCCTCTGAGTCGCTGTCATCGCATTTGGGCCTTGACCTCACCAGGGCTGTCACTGTCAACCGTCGGTAGTAGCCAATACCAGTTGGTAAAGACCATTGCGGCAGTGGCGCGCGCAAAGTGTGTACTGTGTAACTGGCCTGAGGCGTAGCATTCCCGTGATTTTTTTTCTCATTTAATTTCAGGGCCTTTGCATGCATGGCGACTTGGCGAGCTAGCCTTGCACGGTTGGGTAGCTGGCAAGCAGCAAGGAGATCAACAGCTTTGCATGCATCTGACCATTTCTCTGGACGTGCCATGTTTGACAACGGATATGCATCTGACACGGTTTCCAGAGTTAAGCCGGTCTCTCTGTCTCTGAATATACGTAGATGAGATCTATGTATGAGATTGAAGGAGAAAGAGAAAACGACGGCAATTAGTTGTGGCAGGCGTACGTACGCGTGCTGCTCAAGATGCCGCGGTGACGCGGAAGTTGGAACTGACGAGGGATGCCGCGCGGGGGGCGGGGACGGGATCCCGTCCCCTAGCATTCCCGTTATTTTTATGTGTGCACAATAATTAATGATATGGAGTAATCAAAATCACAAAGTCTTATACATGTTAGGTCACACCATGTAGAAAGAGGAAAGGTGCAACCATAGGCCTGACAAGGCCTTCTTTTAGTTTCTCTCTTACAGTAAATAGGGTCTTAGTCTTACTGTTTGTATACTTCATTTCTATATGGTATCAGCGCGAGATTCAGATATACCCCACGTGTTGGCAACCTTCTCGCCGATGAGCTGACGTCTTCTCTCCGTTGTAGGCGTCTCCTTCTTCTTCAAGACCCCCCCTCTACCACACACTTCCTTTTCACCTCTTTCTCTGGTGTTTCTTTTGCTTCTTCGCCTCAGTCTTTCATCCCCATCGTCTCCTCCACAGGCGGTTTACTCCTTACCGTGAGCTCACCCCCACGGTTTCCCTTTACCACGGGTTTACCCTTGCTAGCCACCTCCATCGCGTGACGAGGAGGCGGTCTTCATCCGCCTCTTGGTCCCATCCACCTCCACATTCCCTTGCATTCTCACATCATCCTCTCTTCGAAATTGCGTCGGCGCTCCTCCACGCTCGCGCTCTCCATCGGCTGGAACACTTTTCTAGCTCCTGCCATTCTGACACGTTCACCTGTCCACAAACGCGAAACCTGTCTCTCGGACGCGAACCTTCTCCCCTCCGTCCGCGGCCTTTCTCCTTTCTGGGTCCGTGCCACTCCGACGCATCCACGTATCCAAGAACGCGAAACTCTATCTCCCGGACGCGAACCTTTCTTTTTCGCGTCCGCGGCCTTTCTTGTTTTCGAGTGCGCGCCAACCTGACGTGCCCACGTGTCCGCGGACGCAAAACTCTCCCGGACGTGAACTTTTCCTTCTTGCGCCTATGACTCCCCTCATTGCGTCCATCGACTCCACACATGTGTCCATCGGCTTTGCCCTACCCTCATCGGCCTCACGCCCGCCTACACTCATCGGCCTCGTGCTCGCTTCCATCGGCTTGCCCATTAATCCGACGCGTACGTGTGTCCACCGATGCAACATCCTATCTTTCGGACACGCACCTTTCTTATCGCTTCCGCATCCCTTTCATTGACTTCTCACCCCTCTCTCATCGGTTTCTCCTTCTCACCCATTCCCATTAGCTTCTATCCGTTCCAATCGGCTTCTTTCCCATTGGCCTCTCACGCACTCCAGCTCATCCGCACATGATTCCCTCACGTCACGTCCACCCTCACCATGACTACCGAGTTGGCTCTTGGTTCCGGCACTCTCTTTGTTGTTGGGTCTGTTTCTCTTCCAACTATCGGCGCTCTCGACACTGCCTCGACTACTCCGATGTTCTCCCCACCCTACACTGCCGTCAATGTGAAATCCCACATCCTGATTTTACTCGACCTAAATGCCAACTATTCCAAGTGGGTCTTCTTCTTCAAATCCTTATGTGGCAAGTTTGGTCTTCGCTCCCACATCGACGGCTCTGCCCCCCTTACCCCGATGACCCCCAATGGGACATCGCTAAGTGTTGTGTTTGTAACTGGCTGTTCAGCTTTATCGACGACTCTATTCTTGACCTTGCCATAGAAGACACTGATCCTACCACCCGTGACCTATGGGTGGCTATTGAGCGGCTCTTTTAAGCCAACAAGTAACCTCGTGTCATCTTTCTCCTAAATGAGTTCCATTCCATGGTACAAGAGAACTCCTCTATCTCCTCATACTCCCAACGCCTCAAGGTCAAGGCCACCGCCCTCCGTGATGTCGGCTACCCTGTGGCTGACTCCCAATTCATCCTCATCCTCTTACGCGGACTCAGCCCTCGCTTCTCAAACACCGTCGATAACATTGCCAACTCCACCACTCTTCCCACGTTCGTCCGGGCTCACGACATGCTGGTTCTCAAGGAACTTCGTCTGACGAATGATGAGAAGACTGTCGCCCACACCGCTCTCATCGCCGTAGCTAGTTCTAGCTGCAACAACCTCAGCGGCTGCCACCCCACGTGCGCTGTTGCCTCCTCTCGTGGCCTCGACGGTTCCTCCGGCGGCCATGGCTTTGACCATGGCAGCAGGGCCCGAGCCAGTGGCAGCGGCAAAGATAAATGAAATTACAATGGTAAGAGCTGGAGCGGCCCTATGCAGCCGCGCCCCGCTACTACTACTACCCCACTAGCTAGCCCCATGGGTCTATGGCTCTGCTACAATCCCTAAGCGCCTTAACCCCAGCTGTGTAGCCACATCGACTGACAGCCTAGGGTCCTCGGCGCTCATCCCCAGGCCCGCCTGGCGTCCGCCCTGGTGCAACCGCTCCTGCCTCCCGCACCCTTGCAAGTCTCCCAGCCAGCTCCTTTGTGGAATCAGGTTGGCCTCATCGCCGCCCTCAACCAGATGACGCTCTAGCCCCAGCACCTCTGGGTGCTCGACTCTGGTGTGTCATCATAGATAGCCTCATCAGACGGTATACTTCTTTCCCACCATCCTTCCTCCTCCCCTTTATCACTGTCGGCAATGAACAATCTCTCCCAATTACATGCCACGGTAACTCAATCCTGCCTATATCCACATCTAACTTTTCACATGTCTTTTGATGGATTTATATTGCAATAGAGATGTATATTTATATGTTCCTTTAATAAACTATTGTGTTATCTACATGCTGCGTTGATAAAACAATTATCTATGTTATATATAATTATTTTCTTTTTTTTGCCGGCGTAGGAAATGCTAGTTCATGTAAAAATGGAACCACTTAAGCCTATTTCAGATTTTAAATATATTTCTACAGTCTTCCCAATCACCTGAATTTATTGATTTCTTTTTTTAAGTATATTTGGACACGAACACCCTTCTACCACATGTAGCAAATGCACATGACCAGATAAACATCCTCTACACACGCTTGAATATATGTGGACTCCACCGCTATGGAAAACCACCTGCATCCGACTTCTCTTTCTCCTTCCCAAAGACGGATGAAGGTAGAAAATATTAGAAATGATCGTAAAGGTGTGACTCCCTCGGGTTCTTTTTTAGCAGGCCCATGAATCGTAGCATGACAAAGCGCATATAGTAAGTAGTCTAGAAAAATTGGTCTTGGGCCTGTTTATTTCATGTTTTGAACCGTTAGAAATAGTCCATCTATATTATCTAGTGTGTCACGATGTCTTTAAGCTAATCACCTATCTCTGTCTTTGTTGGTTTTTAATGGGTTGTCAAACTTGTAATCAAACTAAGTGCTTGTTACACCAATTTGATCGATGGTTGGGTGATATAACCATGGCTTACTTGACGTTATTATCATTAAATGACAGATAATAAACCATATTTGTCATAAACTTAATAATGATGTTTACTTATTTTGAAAAAAAGTAGTTCAACTTCGGTGACCTCTCCCGTTTTGATTAATATAAACGATGAAAGTTTGTTATATGATACTATATTAGAAGTTAAAAAGTTGTCTTCTATGATATCTTCTCTGTCTATGATTGGTAGGATTTTTCTTTCAAATAGATACCCATTTACCTTGTAAATATGTACAACAACAGTGCAATAACACCACCGATCACTCGTTCCCTCATTCTGGCTTGACCAAAAGATGAGGCGTGATCGAGAGTACGTGTAGCAATTTGTTCGTGCATTCCCTGCCGGTTTGGCCCAAGGTGCTCCACGCCACCACCAGTCGACGTTGCCCAGCTCAGAGTGGGGCCCCACTCATGTGATTCTCCTTAGCACTTCAATTTAGCTTCGTATCTCTCCGAGAACCAGATTTTTGGTGACACGTAGGATGATAGCCGATCGTGTTATTGCTGACTGGCTGTGCATGTACAGGAGAGGTTGGTTAGGTTACAGTCTTATTGTAAGTAACTGACGTTACATCGTTTTTTTTCTCCTGGCCAAATCACCACGTATTTAGGTGCATTGTTCTAAGATTTATGTGTAATGGATTAATGGTCTAATTTGTTCATTTCCTTCTTAAGTCGCTTTTTTATCTACGGCTACGATACAACGCACCTCTATTGTTCAGCTAATGCATGGGTTGTATGATAAAATTGAAGCATATGAAACTCTCATCATTCGCCTTTTAACTTGTAAGTCTTTGCTAAAATTTAAATTTTAAAATTTAATTTTAGAGTTCATCTGTTTTTTCATTATAATTTATTTTTCACTATTGATATTTCAATCAATAAAGACAATATATAATTTTTTTATTCACAAACTATTTTTTCATTTATATAATTTTTTTATTCACAAACTATTTTTTCATTTATAATCTGTTACGGCTTATAATCAATTATAAGCCAAATGAGAAGATTGGTATATTAAGTTTAAAATTGTTGTTGCCTATGATTACGCCTTAGACTATCTAATTAATTGTCTAGTTGTTGACTTACCAACAACAACAAATGTTTCAAGTTTAATACTTAATTTGCGTATTGAATTTAGGGTTTTGTTAATCATAGTATATTCTACAGCTTAGGCTTTTAAATAACAAATAATATAGTTTTTAAAATTTTACACATAAATTATATTTTTATTATTCCATTCATATTTCTATTGTTTCACCCACGACTCGATCAAAGATATGCTCTTTTCTCATTGCCAGTGGGGCGAGCGCAAGCTGGAGGAGAGGAATTTCACTTGTACACGCGTTGCAATGTATTAGGGAAGGGAGTTTGGCACTCATAGTTTTTTATTGCTTTTGGTATTTTTCTATTAAAAGAGTATTTTTGTCGGTCTAGGTAAATCATGTTGTGTTTTATGAAAATTTTGTTTTCAGTTTATAATAAAACATCAAATTCTATGGCGTGTGATCCCGAGCGGTGGATCCGCGACAGGTTAAACACAAGGTGC
This sequence comes from Oryza coarctata, assembly GCA_030770085.1. Taxonomy (NCBI): domain Eukaryota; kingdom Viridiplantae; phylum Streptophyta; class Magnoliopsida; order Poales; family Poaceae; genus Oryza; species Oryza coarctata. The sequence goes on along the minus strand of CM061476.1, from coordinate 12,387,719 downwards.
TTGCAACCCAAATCGATGACATGACATCAATTAAGCAAATAGAGTAGTCCAATACACATACCTCGTGTCCTATTGACGTTACATACAGAGAGTGTGTCTAGTTTGCACGCGAGCGCAGATAGAGTAAGTCGCGTGCGCGCCGCGTGTAGGCCAGAGTACGATTCCGTTTCCCCACGTGAGGCGCGAGATGCGTTGCTACCGTTTCTCTTTCGGTGTTTCCCTTTCCGCGCACCTGCACCGCAAATGGCCCAGGCCGAATTTATCTTTCGTTCATTGTTCTAAACGAAAAATGATACTTTCTATTGGTTACCTTGTACTGGTGAATTGAAATAATTTCAGGTGATTGTGATAAGAATTTTCCCTTTCTTTCCTGGGAGGGGGTTAGAAGGGATAGTATTTGGGTGGGGAGCTAAATAAAACAAACTTTCCACTAAGAAGAAAACATTCAACTGAAAGCATAACATCGTAAAACGAGAAAAGTGACTTTCAACATAAAATATCCGTCATCAACAATCAACATCAAAACCTTAATAAAAATAGGCTGTTTTTCATACAAACCAAATTTTAAAAATATCTTTTTTATTATCTCATCCTACGTTAATTTTATTATTTTCTAGCCTCTTTTCACATTATTGTCTTTAGAGATCTTTATTCAATATGTATAAACCATCTTAATCGATGATAGATAAGTTTTTATTCAATTGATGCTACCCCTAGCCTATCATGTATATCAATATTTTAGACTCGATGTATTCTTGTGTGTCTATAAATCCATCATAACATACACATCTCTACAGTACTTAACTGTTAAATATATCATCTTTTTTACACCAATATACTACACCATACAATATTACAGGTCTAATCGTCATTTTATAAAACTTACATTTACCTTTTGCGGTACCTTTTTATTATTCACCCTACTTTAATCTTATAGCTAACATCTTCGTCAATTTCTATTTTCTGTAGCATCAATCCTAAATAGCAAAATCTATCCTTCTTAAGCACTAGTTAACCCTTTAAACTTATATTTTTCATCTCATGTGTAGTAGTACCGTAGTCATATCTCATATATTTAGTTTTAGTTCCGCTGAGACTAAAACCTTTTGACTCTAGAGTTTGACACTATAACTCCAGCTTTTTATTTACTCCGTTCTACTTTTATCAACGAGCACACATTGTTAATGAAAAGTATACACCAAGCGATATCTTCTTGTGACCTCATTTATGATTATATCAAAAAGATAAGAGCTTAAAGCCGACCCTTGATATAGTTCTATTTTAATCGAGAAGTCATTTGTGTCTACACCAGTTGTTTAAACTTTAGTCAAAACATTGTTGTATATATTCTTAATAAGAGCAACAAACTTTATTGAAATTTTATGCTTGTTCAAAGCCTATCATATAACATTACTTGATATTTTGTCATAAAATTTATTCAAGTCAATGAAAATCATGTGTAGATTCTTCTTCTGCTCTCTATAACATTTCAAACTTGTCTTATTAAAAAATTGCTTCTATGATCGATCTTTTGGGCATAAACTAAATTGGTTTATGGAGATCCACATCATTCCACTTAAACGATACTTAATAACTCTCTCTTTTATAACTTTAGAATATGACTTATCAACTTAATTATCCAGTAATTAGTATAATTTTGAATATATTCCTTATTTTTTTAGACTAGTACCATTATACTTCTCCTCAACTCTTCCAGCATCTTGTTCCACCCAAAAATTTGGTTGAATAACTTGGTTGACCATACTATAGCTAAATCTCTAAGATATTTTTACATCTCGATTGGGATATCATCAGGGTCTATTGCCTTACCCTCTTCATATTTTTCAATGCCTGTTGGTGTCATCAAAAGAGTTATCTAACTAAAAGTTTATACTTTTATTGTTACCATTAAATAAATTATCAAACTACTCTTGCCATCTATGTTTTATATCATCATTCTTCACTAAAATCTGCTCTCTCTTATTTTTAATGCACTAAACTTGATTAAGGTCTCTTATCTTCTTCTCACGAACTCTAGCCATCCTATAAATGTTTTTCTCTCCTTCCTTCATACTTAATAATTGGTAAAGGTTCTCGTAAACCTGCCCCTTTGCGTCACAACTTATTTTATGGACTTCTTCGCTACATTGTACTTCTCTGTGTTGTCCACACTTCTACCATGGTATAAGAGTCTATATCATTATTTCTTCTCCTTAATAGTCCTTTGGACTTTCTCGTTTCACCACAAGTATCTTTAAGTTCATATATATTCCGTTTGTTTGGTCACTCCAAACACCTCTGAATTCACCTCCGAATACAAGTTACCATTCTTTTCAACATATTATTTGCATTGTGTTCTTCATTCTAAGTGTCCTCTTTAATAACTCATTTCTTGAAGACAACTGATGTTTCTCTCTTTAATTTTCATTACTTTGTCATTGTAATCTTAGATTGTTTATCTCTATGGGTACGTACCTGGGCTTGCTGAAAAAAAACAAGATATACATGCAGACAAAATTGTACTGGACAGCAATTCCATCTCCTATGTTGTTGTCGTTGTGGAAAAGAAGGTGTAAGCTGTTTACAAACTAAAAAGGAGAAAAGAAGTCATTGAACAATATATATGGAGCTAAATGATTTTTTTAGAAATGTGAAAGTTTTTTTTGCAATAGTTCACAAATAAATATCAATAGTCATATACTAGAATTAAAATGATGCATCTCAATAATATAATAGAATTAAATACGACGATTGCATCAACCTGGTTGAATTTCTCCAAATCTACATCATCGTTATCTAGGTGGCAGGAGGTGACGAGCAGACCATGACGATGGCAGCTTGGAGCTCTCACTCTATGGCCAGACGCGTGAGCTCCGTCAACCATTTGATTGCGGCCTCAACTTCTCTTGCACGGCGATGGTTTTGATGTGTACCTTGTAGAGGGCCTCCCATTCCATCTTGATCTTTTAGTATTTTGCCTCATTGGAGGCCCATGTCCTCTCAACTTGAGCCTTAAGTAGCAAAAGGTCCTCCTTTAGTCGGTCATGTTTTGCCTTGGGTGCTTAGCACTAGCGCTCGAGTTCTACCTAATCTTTTGTAGCCGTTGCCTTCAACTTTACAACAACGGTTTCCATGGCATTGAGCATGTTGGAGTAAGATCCCTAGGCTAGATCGACGTGGGGTGAGGCTCAAAATGGCATGCGGATATGCCTTGGGCTTGGTAAACCCTGTTTTGGCCACCGCCCTACAAAATATATGGTGGCATTAGCTATAGCTGTTGGATTCCCTTTTGTCGTGGTGGTGATGTCTTCAGCTACTATGGCCACTATCTTAGTGTCAGGAGTGGTCGGCTCGTTCTTGGCCTTTCCATGCCCATGCTCGAGCCTGTGGCCTAGTCATGGGGCCTCTTCTGCGATCTGCCTCTTTGGCTTGGTGGCCGTAATCTCTTTGACCAATCTTATATAATAATAATAATAGTAATAATAATAATAATATATTTCAGAGGAAAGAGAGAAGGAAAAAAAGCAAAGATGATGCTTACGTGGCGGATGGCCCCTTGAACTGCCACTAAGGCTGGAACCTCACGGCACTAGCTTTGCTTTCTTTGCTAGTGGGGGGTTTGCCTACTTGACAACCATGACAGGTCCCTCTCCGGTTCCTAGAGCCACCAGGCCGCATGCCCATCGAAGATGACAGTGTCTGTGATTAAGGTGGGGGTGTGCTCAGGGCTACCAGTCTATTTCCCCTCCTCTTCCAATTACTGGGGCCGTTGGCCCTGAATGGATCTAGGTCACTACCAACCCTTGCATCGGCCAAAACCACTCTGCCAGGTTGGGTCCTTGTAGCCAGTGGCGGTGAGCTACCTCGCTCCCATTCATCTTGCGACACTGGGTGACGCTATGCCGGTGTGTCATTGTTGTGGATGCGAATCCCTCCTAGGGCATGCAGTGCTGACTTGGGCTTAAGGCCTTGCACATCGAACGCTGGAAGCAAGGCCAGGACATTTGTGGACGTCCCAGGGAGATCTAGGTCAGCGTAAGCATCGATGAGCACCAGCACCTTGATCAGGGCCTTCACCACCTTAGTGTCAAGGGTCCCCACTGCCCCGATTTAAGTTCGAGTAAGGTTGTACGGGCCGGTATACATCCATACGGCCCATGCCCACTCTCAAAGTAGGACAATACGGTGGTACACGAAGTTGGCAATCACCATTGTTGAGTAAGCCCCGCTGAGCGCAAGCTGGCGTGTGTGCCAGCACTGGGTCCATACGGACATCGGTCAGGGGTGCCCCCTTCCAAGTTTCCTTCTACACCTTCATAGCCAATGTAGGGAGATGTAGGTAGTCATTCTCTAGCACACCGATGTAGGCCTAGTCCTAGCTCTATTCCTCCCACTTTTTCTTTAGCAGGTGGGGATAGTACATGTTGTCAGTGCCCTTGAGTAACTGGAACCCGTAGCACCCTATCACCTTCAGTTCGTCAGTCTTGGGCCTCTTGTTTAGAGACAACCTCAACATAAAGAAGTGTTGGAATAGGTTTATCGAGGGCATAACACTCACAAACATCTTGCACAAAGCGCGTAAAAATGGCTAGCGTGACTATGGAGTTGGGGCTGAGGTAGATCAAATGGATATTGAAGACTTTCAGCACTTCAATAAAGAAGGTGGAGAAGGACGGCACTAACCTTGCCGCGGGAAGGATAAGAAGACCACTACCTCACTAGGCTCCTCGAGCTAGGAAGGGAACATGGTTGGCCTAATCTTCATAGCCCAACTTTGCCCAGCGGGGACCGCCATGCTCCTCACTACTGCCGCGTTGTCCTCCATCGATCCATCGAGAGACGGGAGGGTGGTAGTATCAAGTCTTCAATATCTATGAGTTGCATGCCTCTACGTGGTTCTGTCCATGGTCACCGACAAAGCGGGTAGGAGATAGTGAAAGAGGTTGAGGCGGCAGAGGAAGACAGAGAAGATGAGTGTAGGGATTATATTGAGAAGATAAATGAGCGAAAAAGAAAGGAAAGCGGTGCCGTCCCCAATTTATTGGGGAACCCATGAGGAACCACAACTTGGTGCATAAATTCATGTGGTAGGTCCCCCACTCCCCCACACGCCTTAAAATTCGTATGAAGTGGGGGGCGTGCATCTATATGATGGGAGAAAACAAAGCGATGCGCACCAGTTCACCCCCATGCCCCCTATCGGGTCAAGAGATGGGAAGTTTTTCCATTCACTCTGCTCATTGAAAAGGGAAGGCCGCTGCTTGATGCTTTAGGGCCCCTGAAAAGATGGGCCCTATCCCCAACTGCCATGATGATGCATTACGCTATGGCTTAAGGATTACTGTCGAAAAAGTGAGAACCAGGGGGTTCTACCCCAGAGGCCTAAAGGCGTCCAGTGGCATCTGTGAATCCCCTAAGTCTCGCCCTCGGGTCCTTAATTCAGAGCCCTAGGCTCATGCTCATCTTGGGGTCCAAGCTGAATAACTCGGGCTAGAGTTCTCAAGCTAATCAGTCTGAGCTATCTAGCTTGGGGTGGCCTCCATGGGAGAACAACCCTATGTAAACCAGTTAAACTCGCACGCTCCTCTTCCAGCCATGGTGGCATGAATTTGGGGTCTGAGCGTGGCGAACTATTCCAACTACTGCATTTAATGTGGTAGGCTTTTTACCCCCACTAGCACGGCACGTACACACCCATGATACTCGGGACAATAAGACGGATATCTAACCTGACAAACAGGCAACATGCAATAAGATTGATATTGCCCTCACACCCATTGTAGCAAGAGGCCTTGTTGAACCACGTCACGTCCTCCACCCTTCACGTGTCAGGCTAACTCGCCGCACAATGGGACCTATTGGGCGAGTGAGGTGTGCGCCGCCGCAAAGTGGGGTGTGGCCCATGGAGCATGTGTATGACATAATTAGACCAATCATACCTAAACTTTATATGTAGGACTCACAAGTCTTAGGTTATAAGCTTTTCTTTCTGTCTACTGTGGTATCTTCCGAGAATATATAAGGGGAGGAATATGAATAGAGAAAGGGGAAGGAAAAGAAAGAGAGAGTCACTATAATCCACATCCAAGAAAAGTAAGAACATAGTAGGGTGTTACGCTACTGACCAACTCTAACATGTCTAAACGAATTTATGTCCATCTTCTTTCTAGCAATTCAAGCTCCATTAACTCCACGATTTAGCCTTGTGAGTGATCCCTACCCTGGTCCAAATTTAAAAGGGGACCTATGTAGATCTTGCTCTCGGATCCTATCCACCAACAAATATACTATTAGATTTAAAATTTGCTTCACACAAATTTACTTGTTGACATTTACCTCTATTGAATTACATATTCTTGGACTTTACTCAAAATTGAATAATTATTGGACATTGATTTTATTTTTGATAAGGATGAGTACAACATGATTTGTGTGTGGTCTAGTCCTTAGATATGTCATACCAAAAGTCTAACTTCTCCCATAAAATTGTTTTTGTCATTATAAGCGCTACACACCTACACAACCATGCCACTTGTTTCTCCCTACATACTTTAGCACTTCATAGTGGGACGTGGACTTGTGGTGCAGTGGTGACATGTCCATTTTTAATAAAAAGGAAGAAATACGATACAATTATAAGACCATGTACATTAGTAATGATTAATTCGTGTCTTGAAACCAAAGGCCATGATTTACGTCACACGAGATAAACCAAAGGCTATGGTTTAAGTCACACGAGATATAGGTTAGTGGATTTATTCATCCATTGATTTTTCAAATTTTGATCCAATGCCTAACTAGGGAAACACTAGGACCACATGATAACCAACCAAGCTTCATCATGCATAGGAGGCCAGGCACACCTAGAATCACATGATATGTTTAGCTCTACGAGGTCCCTTTTGGCCTCAATATTGTGACAGCAGTGCCAACAACAACATCAACAATGAATGAAAACAAAAGAAACTAGAATCATAACTAGACATATCCAAATGGTTCCTTTGTAGGTTATGCACTATCCATTGCAACACAGTTATCACTGCTTTGTCTGCGTTCGAAGGTGTATGATAGGGAGGAAACTCTTATTGTTTATTATGAGCATGCTTTCTATATTGCTAAACAATATATTTTTATTAAAAAATTATATATAAAGTTGTCCTAAAAATCATATTAATCAATTTTCAAGTTTTCAATAGTTAATACTTAATTAATCATTCACTAATGAGCTTTTCCATTTTACATGACCATCTTTATTTTCTTTTTCCATCACCTTCGAACACACCCTTAAGCATGAAAAAGTAAAAAGCTAAAGACATTCTAACTTATTTTGTTTATTATCTAAACAAAATAAGAAGAGACTAAATTCAATCATACATTTCTACTACTACAAATTGATGAGCTAACTGATATTTGTCAGAGCTATTTGAAACTCTTTCTAAGATGGCTGAAATCGATGAATTGATGGATCATCTAATATTTTTTTTTAAATCAATGAATTGATGGATCATATAATATTTTTTATAAGTATTTGAAGATGTAAATGAATGAATTAACTCATATGAAATTAAAGATTGTTCTAGATAAGTATTCAAAGAAAATTTTTATGCGAAACACACTGTAAAGTGGCTTGTGAAGCTTGCAATTGGAAATCTAAAATCCAATAATCAAAGAAGAACACGGCCAAGTGATAGAGAACATGTAATCTCCTCTTCTAATTTAATAAATCTCTAAAAGAAACTAGCATAATTGCTTGGATTCCATGCATTCTAGAAGTCATGGGAGCTTAAGGTGTTGAAATTATTCTCTAGTAGCACTGCACCCCCATTTAATTCTGACTTTTATGAATCTCACATTATCGCCGGTGGTCCTCTCCTTTGGAAGAGCGCTACACTCACGTCCAACCGCCGCTACTGCTCTCCTCTCTCCTCTCACCCTGCACCGTCCACTTGTCCCACCACGTACGCAACAATTCCAACCTCTCCTATTCGTATGTATGCCACTCCAGGAACACTCTCTCTTGATGAGCTAAAAGAAAGGAACTGTTCTTGTTCTTATTCTGTGGCACAGCTTCAGGCAATCGATTGAGACACACACAGAGAGAAGAGAAGGTGACAGTTTTGCAAGTGAAATGGGAGAACTTTTTCCTGGGTGTTGCAACTTGTTGCAAAGATGTGTGCGAGAGGTTGCTTGTTGTGATGCGCAAGCTGGGGCGTGTCGTCTGGTAGCTCTGTGGAGGTTTGTTCCTAGATAGTGGCAGCAGAAAGTGAGACGGAGACTTCACTGGGCCAACTTGGCTGGGGTTGCTGAATACTACATATGCATTATATGTGGCTGATCCATGATTCCATATATGATCACAACGCTTGATGCGTGTCTAGCTAAGGTGTGAGATCATGGCGAAATATGTCGATAGATGCGGCAAATGTTAAGATTTGATTTATGTTTCTGTGAGATACGTAGGTCTGTTTTGTGAGCAGTGCTGAGTCTAATTATAATTCTGTCGAATAAGTTTGTTGTGGTTTGCCATATTTTTATGTGACCTAACTGGTGTTCGAATATAGAGATACTACACACAGTCTTGAATATATGACGTTTAGGATAACCAAATTTACTAGTTATATTTTCCTGTCCTAAACATCATATAATAATAACTCAAGGAGCTCTCAACAATAGCCCTACTAGTGAAATCAAGTAAGAGGCGAGCACTTGGGCACTTGCAGGAAAGAAGCGACTCTCACAACTTCTGCCATAGGTCGCTTTCCTTGTTTTTCACCTTTTACTTTCACAGCATGTTTTTTTTCCATATCTCTATGTAATGAAATATGCACCCTTTTGTGCCGGTTTGTTCAAGAAAAAAAAAGACTGGAGGGAGTATGATATATTGGACTGGGTCATATTGGAATATCAAAGTGTCAAAGTTTGAGAGAAAGGTTGGAACAGTTAGAAGTTTCTTATTACTTATTTGTTTCGATTGCTAATTCTTTTCTCAATTCCGGTTGGGTGGTCAAATTGAGTAAAAATGGAAGAGGATCCTAGCCTATACATGTAACTGTCCTGTGTTAAAATAAAAAGGATACAATATGCATATTCCAGTTGTTTCATACGCATAGCACGATTTCATATCCTCACAAGAAAAGGAGGAACACAGTTTCATATGCATAGCACATCAAGAACCTATCTGTCTGAGTCAGCAAACTGGTTGCTCCTTACTGATCCCCTAAGAAAAAGTAGAATATTTCTAATGATTGGAGTTTTCATAGTCTGGTGAACATTAGGTTTGCACTCCAAAGTGACATTTGCAACTTGGAAGTTGCAGCATGGCAGGAATTTCATGGCAGTTGCAACAGAATTGACACTTTATTAAGACATTAGGTCGGTGCAGCAAACATGAGTTCGTGTCTTCGTGGACTCGTGGTGGTTTATAGCTAGATAGATTAGCGTGGATTCCACGATAATTCATATGCTTTAAGATGATACGCATATTGTAATTTGGTAAGCAAGGGCAGAAAACATAAAGCTGAGAGAGAGAGAGAGGGAACCTCTGCTTCGACATTTAGATGCAGCAGTTGGCAAAAACAAAATGAGAGCAAAAATAAAATTCCGACCTGCCGGATTCGAACCAGCGACCTAAGGATTTACCTGCAACGACTACAGTCCTCCGCTCTACCAACTGAGCTAAGGTCGGTTTGAGCATGCAGTTGAACTTGTTTCTTTTATTCTTTTATACTCTTATCAGAATATACAGCACATAACTTGAAAATTCAAGACTGTTTTGCGCATTGCAAGCTTATCGGTAGCAGTACTAGTGTACAGGATTGTCCACGGCATATGTACACCAACACCAGAAGCTAGACGTAGGCGATGTGTTTTGCTTCCATTCATCCATTGAACTGGGCCAACTGGCTACAAATGGCTCGTAAGCGCATTCATGGTCTAAACCGTCAGAAGCTTTGAACACCGTGATTTTTCACTAATATTCACTAATACACTGGTAATATTTTACTAGATGCGCAACCTAAGCGCTCATCACAAAGTAATAGTCAGCTCCATACACTGAGCCGTTCATTTAAAACTGCGAGGATGATCGACGCAGTACAATTGAATGTTCCATTATAGAGCTATAAACTGCCTCTAAACACCTCGTGTGTGGACAAGGAAAGTTTTGCAAGTATAGCACAGCTACTCAGGCGAACTGTGAAAAATCAAGGCAAAGCCATTGAGCTCCATAATCAGTAGTACATTCGAGTACACTAAGGCGGTTGGTAGGTTTCACTGTGCTGTTATGCGTCTCAAACTTAAGTCAAATGGTGGCCGACTGGCAGTTGTTCACATCATACTCTTGCGGTCTTGGCAGTACGTCACTGCCTGTTTTTGCGAATAGAGCTTCAGCTCAAAATAATTGGATGTAACCATCTTCAGTGGATCAACAAGAATATGCAGTTTACCGTGCTTGCCAGTCATTTTCCAATGCAAAATTTGCTGAATATGCTGCTCAGAACTTCTTCAGAGATGTCCTCCCCGCTGATTGTTGCAAGAGCCAATGCTGCTTCCCTCAAGTCTATAGTCCAGAAGTCCATTGGCAAGTGCTCATTGATTGATGACTCTAGCCTAGTAAAAGCTTGTTGGGTCCTCAATAGCTGTTCAAATTGCCTCTGCATGCAAAAGAGTTTCACATGCAGTTAAAGCATTATTCATAAGTAACATTTGGAGTTTCTTGATGTTGAAGTATTTTTCTTCTGTTATCGAGAATACTGAGTTACCTACCTGATTTACAGTCCATCGCCGTCCCTCTGAAGGTACAGGCTCAAGGCCTCTGACCTCCATTATAGCCTTCTCCAACTCAGAAATGCCTTTACCAGTGACTGCGCATGTTTGCACATGTTTTCTGAAAACTCCACGGAATTGTTCAAACTGTTCTCCTGAAATAAATGGTGCACAATCTACCTTGTTGATTACAAGCACCATTGGCACTGCAGCACCTGAAGATTTCTGATAACCAAAAAAGAACAAAATAGAATAGTTACTACGTAGTATTGTTGAATGGACAAAGACAAGATATCAAGTAGTACATTACCATAACTGTCAAGAGTCAAGACTACCAAACAGGGAACATAAAACTTCTACCAAAGTCCGCTAGCTGCAATACTGAACAAGGCAGGAAAATTGGCAAGAAAATGAAGCTGAATGTACCTTACTGATCAACACATGTTCAATAAGTTTAGTGTCATCTTCAGTCCATCCATCAACTGCACTTATTGTCATAATGATCAGATCAGCTCCCAGTGCAGCAGCTTCTGATCGTTGCACACCTGTGTAAAAGCAAAATTAAAGACACATGTCAGGACAAGCTAAGCACCTAAGCCTTTACCATCACTTATGCAAGTATGCACTATGCAGCATTGAATAAAAATTCTGTTTCCAAGACAACAATATCTCACCAATTTTTTCCACGATATCATCAGTCTCTCTTATACCAGCAGTATCTAGAAGGGTAATGGGGATGCCATGAATGGAGACATTTGCTTCTACTACATCCCTTGTGGTTCCAGCTATTTCAGTAACAATAGCTCTTTCACTCTGCAAGCTAATCATTTAAATTCCAATATCAACTATTATGGATGCAATCCAAGAGAAATACAACCACGTATGTCATTCCAAGTATATAAGGAATGTGGTGCATGAAAATATAGACTGCAATCATTACTCCTAACTATCCACACTGTAGGAACAGATGATTTTGTATTTAGGACAGAATTTGCTTAAAAAGAATGCATTGTAATATCCCAACCAAGTTTAGATGTGGCTCATGTAGCCCATGTGTTAGCCATTTTGTAAGGAACAGTACTAAGCTACTGGAAAAAAGGTGCGTGTTGGCCTATAAGAGGATAAAAGCCCAAGTGACTTGCCAATGATGCACAACCCCACCCACATCTGGGATTTAAGTAAGTTTAAGGTCCGTGATGTTACATAAAGTAATTCTAACTCCTTGTACATATCAGATGGCATTAGGAGCATAGGGCAAGCGCAGGGCACAGCAGTGTCTTGGTATTGACATATGGTTTATTTAAATTCACATCAGGAAGTGCTAGATATGACAGACATATAGTTCATTTCATTTCCACGTGATTGTGGGAAACAGCAAAGGTTTCATGAGCATGCTAACAAAAAAAGAGAGAAGTGAAAAACATATGATTGTTAAGGGTGTGTTCGACATCATCTTTTTCCAACTTCCACTCTCTCATTATCCATACGCAAATTGCTAAACGGTGTGTTTTTTTGCAAAACTTTTCTATAGGAAAGTTGCTTTAAAAATCATATTAATCCATTTTAAAGTTTTTTTAGCTAATAGTTAATTAATCATGCGCTAATCCATCGCTACGTTGTGCATGCCAGGGGTTGGGTTCCGAACCCATAGATTAGAACCCAGCCTAAATATGCAAAAGAGATAAGAGGGATATCTAAGCACATACCTTACTCCAAGCATTCAGGAGGCTTGACTTGCCAACATTTGGGCGACCAATTATTGCTACCTACAATGAATTATAAAATCATTTTCTTTCCATACTCATTATGTTTTTATTTTAACCCTTAAATACAATACTAAGAATGTACCTGCAGACCAGATTGTAGAAGCTTATCATAATTAGCAGTGTCCAAAGCATCCTGAACCTGATGCCTCATACCATTAATTTTGCTGATCAGCATTGTTGGATCCAAGGGAGGCAATTCATCTTCAAAGTCTAAACGGGCCTCAATTTCAGTGAGCAATTCTATGCACCTTGATCTCAGTGATTTTATTAGCACAGAAAAGCCTCCCTAAATTCAAACATATGCACAACTCAGACCATGTTGTGTGATCATTCAGCTTCTTAATAAAGCCTTCTACATTGGGGCTTCTCAAAGGAGCTGAACTGAAGCTCCCAGATGTAAAAAGGTACAAAATTTACAGAAAATAGCTGTTTCAGTTACTTCTAGGATTAATCCCAAACTTTCGTAACATTTTCCCGCTTGTATACTTTTTTCGTGCACCCAAACAGAGTTGCCCAAACAAAAGCTTGTGACATACCTGTATGCCAGCCAATGCCGAGTCAGCCGCAGCAGCAGATTTGGCTGAAATGAGCCTTGACACATTCTCCGCCTGTGCCAAGTCCAATCTCCCATTCAGGAATGCACGAAGAGTAAACTCACCTGGAAATGACAAATTTGGTTACGAGCTGGGATTTGTTGAAAACACACACATTGCAACACATTCTGTCATCGTTTAGTTCTATGAGCTAAAAAAATAAGTAATACAAGCATGGCAAGAAGGAAAATCGACATATAGAACGATCAAGTAAGAAGCTAACCGGGGTCAGCGAGCCTAGCACCGGCATCCAAGCAGGCCCTGAGCACACGCCGCAAGCAAAGGTCATTCCCATGGCATTGGAGCTCCACCACATCCTCACGCGTGTACGATCTCGGAGCCAGCATAGGCACCACCAAGACCTGACAGAAAATCGCGAGATTAGAAGAGAGCCAGAGAATCAAACGCAGCCAACCGACAGCCAGCGCCACCGAGCCGCCGGCAGTACCACCTCATCGATGAGGTTGCCGTCCCCGTCCAGCGCGACCCCGTACTCCACGAAGTGACTGCGCGGCCGCCACGTCGCCGCCCTCCTGGCCGGACGGAACACCCGCCCGGCGACGGCCACCGCGTCGGGGCCGGACAGCCGCACGATCCCCACCGCCGCGGGGCCTCCCCCGAGTGAGGTGACGATGGCGGCGATGGTCCCTTGGCCGCCTCCGCCATAGTCCAGCGGCGGCTGGGCCGAGCAGGGGGAGGGGGAGCGGTCGCCGCCGGGGAGGACGAGGGAGTGGCGGGAGGCGAGGGCCTCGGCCTCCGCGCGCGTGGTGAGGGTTCTGGGGCTAGGGTTTAGGACGACGCGGCGGCGGCGGCGCAGGAGGAGGAGGGGTGGGAGAGGGCGCCATAGGAGGACGGGGAGGAGGCGAGAGAGAGCGCGAGCCATTGGATTGGGATAAACTGCGCGAGAGTCGCCGGAGCTTGGAACGGTGAGCTGACAATGGCATTGCTCAGCTAAGGCAGGCAGAGGTCTCCAGGACCGTCGGATTGTGAACCTAGGGATGCGGATCGTCTAACTTCGTAGAGGAACACCAGAGGGTTTGCAGTAGCCTGTCTATCGACTGGAAAATCCAAAAGTCACCGGTGTTTCTCCTCTCACCCTACAACTTTATTTCTACATAAACCCCTACAAGTCAATTTCTCTTTTAAAATCTTCTTACATCCTATTTTTATTAATTTATCCATTCTTTCAATTTCTCTCGCTCACTAAGCTTCTAGATTGGTGAAATCATAGTAACCCATGCTATCTTGTTAAATATAGGGATCTCTTATCTCTCTAATTTTACGAGAGAAGCATAATAATTATATACTACAGAGAGAACTTAGAGAAGGAAACGATATGTATTTTATCTTTAGCAAAGTGGTAAGAGGACTCATTGATAAAAAAGTGATTTGTACTTTACATAGGACGCATCGGAGGTTTATGGAGTGTGAGAAATTGAAAGAATAAGTAGAAATCAATGAAAATGAGATGTGAAGAAAGTTAGAAGAAAAATTGACTTGTAGGGGGTTTATATATAAAATAGAGTTGTTTGTGGGAGAGTAGAAATACTAGTGACTTACAGAGAGACATTTGGATATTCTCCATCGAGAAATGATCAACGACCTGATGCTTCATCCCTATCTCATCGATTAGCTATGACCGACTAAGTCTCCCATAGTGCTCTAGCCCATGCAACTAAAATGGCAGCCATGAGGATGGTAGCACTTAGTAGAGTTCTTATTAAGTTTTGCTCCATAGTAAGCCTCAATCGAAGTACATATCAAGTGAAGACGATGCCATGCATTGGAAATTTGGAAACTAGCCATTAGATACATATCCAAGGATGAGATTAGAGAATACCTCTTGTATATGAACATTTTATGTTTATCACACTAGCTTGCATAGGTTTTACCAAAAGTACCCTATGGACTATGGTATCCCACTTTGTGGTTCCAAAATCCCCATCTTAAGTTAACCTCTCAGCTTATCTCCATCTCATATTGAAGGTCTTATCTCTTTTCCCTTCTCCTGACTCAAACCCATGAGAAATCCTTACAATTTCATGCCTCCTTGACTTTCCCTTCATCGCCAAAGTTCCATTTGCCAATAATTGTCATCCTATAGTGGCATTTAGTAAAACTTAATAAGATATGTTTTCTTCTAGGGCTAGGGTTTAGGGTTTAGGGCGTGGTAGCAATGCACTAGTGTTCAACCGTAATCAAGGTGGGTTCCCTGCTTCCCCATTGTTCTTGTTCTGATTTGTGTTCCTTGTATGCCATCTAATTGGTCTTTTTCCATTACATAAGCTTGGTTACTTGTGCTAGACAATAGTGTTCTTCTATTGCAATTCATGATTGGGGAAAACTAAGGGAAAATGGACCTGTTGAAGGCATCAAGACTTCAAAGGGTGCATCCTAAGCTCTACACCTTAACGGAAGACATAAGAGATACAAGGACTATGCAGATCAAGATAGCTAATAAGACATGGATGCAATGAACAAAAAAAAAGAGAACAATCCATGTTTGTGTGGACTGTGCAAGCAAATTGCTTTTCATAATAGGTGGTTGATCAATGGCCGACAACGACAAACATTGAGCTGGCAAACAACAGAATCTTATCAGCAGCGATCACCTCAAGCTCAATGAGAAGGGAATGGGAAAGAGAGTGGATGGTTCAGATAGATGGAAGGAAGTGTGACAGAGGCCAGCAATGAGAGTCGTATGATGACAGTGGAAGAAACCAATGCGTAGCAGTTGTGGAAGGAGGCCGCCCGAGAGAGAAGGCAGAAAGTGGTGGTGGAGAGCGGAAGGGGCAAGGAAGCTTTTGAGCAGCTCGAATGTGGAAGAGTGCCATGGAGGAGAGTTAGCGACAGGAGGCTAAGAGTAGTGGTGAGGTTGTCCAATTGCACGACAATAGGTCCTCTTTGGCGACCATTTAGGCAGCAGAAGGGACTTGAGATGGGTTGGATGGTTCAGTTTCGTGAATTGAAGAAAAGAAGGAGAGAGAGGGAGCTCTCTAGTGAAGGAGGGAAATGATGCTAGCAGTGGCTTGTGAGCTCAAGCTTGATCTCGAGCTACGGCGGAACAAAGGGAGTAGTGTGGCCGTGGTTAGGGAAAATGCAAGGGGAGGGGGGATAGGCCCTGGCTTTTATAACCGCAGAGTGACACTACACGGCGATGAAAAAGGTGGTGGCACAATATGATGGTGACTATAAGATTTTTCTTGCAAACACAAAGCTGATGTGGCAAGCTCGGTGTAGAGGCATGCGCGGCGTGGGAAAAGGGATGGTGGCAATGTATTGGGCGGTGGAAGTTGGAGAATTGGACAGCGAGGTGAAGATGGGCAGTGATGATGGACAAGGCTACGACGGGCGTGGCGTGCTCCACATGCACATTTTATCGAACACATGGCTAGCGTGTAGAGAGAGGAGAGAAGGAAGGCGACCACGTGGGTTGGTGGTGCGCGAGTGTGCGGTAGAGTATGCAGCTGATCGGTGGGCCTAAGAAGAAAGTAAAGTGGAGAGTGTTCTAGTAGGCGAGGTTACGTGGGTGTGCATGGGGCCGTGGGCTAGTGCTTGCACAAAAGGGAGGTAGAGGAGGCTAGTGCATTAGGCGGGGCTAGTGTGGAAGAAAAGAGGTGAACTGAGCCACGTGGTAAATAGAAGCAGGCCAAGATAGCTAGGGCACGCCGTGGGGTACTGGGAGAAAAGAGGGAGGGAGTAAGACCAAGTGGTCTAAAAGGAGTTGAGGGTGGCCCACTACAAAATCGGGCCTTGATATTTTTCTAGGAATTATTTTGATAAATATCTGGAAGATTTGAAATAGATATTTGGATTCAAATTTGATTCCTCATCTCACAAGAATTTTAGGATTTTTAAACAAGAGGCTTTTGGATTGGACTTTAAGATTAGTTTGAAATTGAAGGAATTTTGAGGGAGTTCAAGAATGAAAAAGAGGTGGATTGAAAGGAGGTCGTTGATTTCAAAATTTTAAATTTGAATCAAGGATTTAGA
Organism: Oryza coarctata; assembly: GCA_030770085.1. Taxonomy (NCBI): domain Eukaryota; kingdom Viridiplantae; phylum Streptophyta; class Magnoliopsida; order Poales; family Poaceae; genus Oryza; species Oryza coarctata. Next base: position 12,370,603 of record CM061476.1, on the reverse strand, counting down.
TGAGAAGTTTTTAATGGAATCTTGAATTTTTGGGAGAAGAGAATTTGGTGGACTTTGGAAATGAAATTATGGAGAAATTATAGGATAGTTTTTGGAGGGCAATTCAAATTGCAAAATCCGTATCCTGAGATTTGAGTTTGGATAGGGATTTTTGGTTTGAGATTTTTGGGCTCTCAAGGAAGGTTTTAATTGATACATTTGGCACTTACGTCCTTAATTCACACATAAGAAATAAATTTTTTGCAAATAGGGTTTTTGTTAAAATAGTTTTTAATGACCCAAAAATTGAGGCATTACACAATATCATCAGTTATCGAAAGAGAAGAGTACTTGTGCAATTTGGCAGCATAACCAAGGCCATCCGCTAGACAATGGTAAGTTTTTTTAATATTATGTAAAGCTCATCTGAGTAATTTTTTTTTGCTTTGGTAGAGTAGTAAATATATCTCATCTTTGTTCACCAATGTTGTCAGGTCTCCACCCTAGCTTAGGGACATCTTAAGCAACTTCACCCTAGGGGCAAAGTCTAAGCCAGGTAAGCAAGTATATGATCTTTTCAATTTTGAACACTTGCTTTTTTTTGGTCTTTCGTCATTGATTTTTATTTTCTTGTAGCTACACTCCTACCATCTTAGACCATGGCATGGAGGGGACAGGGTCCAACGCTGCCTTCTTCTTTGCCCTAAAGTCTTTGACTCCTCCACTAGTCCCTCTTCTAGCATCTACCCTTGTCGCCAGTCTCCAGATGATAGGGACAAGTGGTGTCTATCTACGGGGATGCTTGTCGTCCTTGTGACAAGAAATGGCGATCCAAGCCAACGCCACCAACAGCGAGATGGCAAGACTCCAAGGAGAGCTTGTTAATGTGCGAAAGCATATCAGCAGGCTAGAAGGAGACCTTATGATGGCCGTGACCAACAATGCCACCTTCTACTACTTAGTGCAAGACAATGAGGTCACCCGCAAGGCGAGTGAGAAGGCACTAGAGGAGGAGAAGGAGAAAAGGGATGATCTCCAAGAAAGACTCAAGGCGCACTACTCATCCTTGATTAGTGTAATCGATAAGCTAGGGCACCAAGTTCCCCCATAGCCATTAGACGATGAGTTCATAGTGATGACATCACAAAGGGCTCTCGTCGAGAAGTTTTGCCAAGTTCCTATCGAAGTCTCCGTGCAAAGTATGGAAGATGCTCGGATGGCTATATGCACTGCCACTAGGCACACTCTCACCTACGTCTAGTTCTATCACCCCAAGGTGAATGTGAGAGAGGTGATCGATAGGGGTTTGCCGGAGGACAGGTGGGAGGAGATCATCGATCAGGTGGACTCGATGAACCAAACGGTGATGGAGCTCTACTCAGGCCTATAATTTGTCTTTTTGTTTTTCCAGCCTTTTCTTTATTAAAACAATATCAAGTCATACTCGATCAAATTTTTATTATATAAGTGAGATGTCTTTCTCCCTTAACTCTCACTGTTGTTGATTTCATTTTACCGTAGTGAGTAAAAACAGATCATGACAATGGACAAGCAACGTAGTCAAGCCATCGCACAAGTAGATAAGTACAAGGATTCTCCAACTATGCTCTCCCTTGATATTGGCGCCCTTAGCTTTGTTAAGGAGCTAGAGGTGTGCATCAAGTTCCTCAAGAAGGAGTTTCTTGGTATGTTTTTACCAACATATCTCTTTCCTTGTCTATCCCCATAATAAGTGGCTGACTAAGGAACTATTTATCTATGGTAATTATTAAGTACTAGAAGAAGCTCGCAACCATGAGATCGAGAAACTCAAGAGGAAACTGAAGCTAGAGAAATCCAAAGCTAACCTCCAACTTTTTTCCAAGGACTAGGAGATGGAGCTCTATAAGAATAGAGATATCTAGTTTTGGGCTTATCTGGAGAATACGTACAAACTTTTCCAAGCCGCCTATTGAGAACTCCACGTTGAACGTCGAGAGCCTATTGAGAGACTTGTGGGATATATGGACTAGATAAGGAGACTAGTTGTGTCCTTGTGAAGCTTTCCTGCTAGATCAACCAACACCTAAGAGCTAAGTCCCAATGCTCGGGTCGGTTTGGAGGAGCCTACATTCTTGTCTAACTCAAAGACTAGCGTCCCAACTAGAACATAGAATTCCTGAACTTGGTGTTTAGACATTCTCGAAAGTCGGCAACTGAGATCGATGCCTTAGCCCAATCTTTTATCGGCCTTGCAAAGAATGTATTTAGAATAGTAGAGTGGCAATGGCTGGCTTCATAGACTTTTGTTGCAAAGAGAGAACTCGACACAAGAGTATCATTAATATTTGTAATATAAGTAATCTCTAAGTCTACTCTGAATTGACCAAGCAAGTATAGAGAAAAGTAATGTGTGTTATTTTTTATCAATTTTATTTGGGTCAACTAGGTACTCAAAATTTGTTGAGTACTCCCTGATCCCTAGCTATTTTATTTAAATTTTTTCTTATAGAGAATGTAACTAGACTTTACACTATTGTAGTCTGAAACTAAAATGTCCCTAACCCTTCTAACCCTTGGCCGTAAGTTCAAAATTTATTGGACCTACGGCCTATGCATACGCTATCATTAGGAGCATAACTTCTTTTATTCCTCAGTTAACCAAAAATATAGTGAGTCCCCTACCTTTAATTAGCCAAACAACGTATACAGAGCATAAGAATTATGTAGCCCGGCTAAAGTTAGAGCAACTATAAGAAACACAATATCGAAGAATGTAACATAACTTTATTATATATGGGACAAAAAATATATGTATATAAATCTTACTCATAAGACTGACTAAACGTGGAATTTACATAGCTGGTCAATGTTTCACGAACTGGATAACTCACGGCCCTTGTCGTTTGTAATCTTTTATGCTCCTGGTTGAAGTACTCATACCACATTGTAGGGACCCTCCCACATTGGAAACAATTTGTTTTTGCCAACTTGGTTCTATACTCTCCTAAGGACAAAATTTCCTACATCAAAGACTTAAGCTTGAATGTGTTTTTATTGATATCAATGAAGGGTTTGTTGATATCATGCCACCCTAACTATGACATGTCTTCAGTGTTCCCTAAGTAAGTTGACATCATTTGCATGCTGTTTATCTTGTTTCTCATTGGAGTAGTTTTCTACTCATGTGAAAACCTGGTGTAATTTAGTTAGGAGCATAGACATGAATCTGTATACGAGAAAAAATGAGATCTCCTTTGTAACCATTATTGGTGTCATCCGCGTAGCTCATAGTATAAACTGAAGTTCTTCAACCCAATGATGATCATAGGTCATGAGCCGGTCATACATCTAGGTCTTATGCTTTGTAGTACTATTCCATTTACGTGTTTAACTTGGTCATTACTCTGAGAATGTCAGACTGATGCAAAACAGATCCTGAGTACCAATTTGATGCAGTAATCTTGAAAATCACCACTTCTAAATTGAGAGCCATTGTCCATTAATATACGACGAGGAAGACCGAATATGCATAAGATACCTTTCATGAATTTGATAGTATTATCGACCTTCGTTTCTTATATAGGCATCTCTTCTATTTACTTGGTGAACTTGTCGATTGTCATGAATAGGAACTTTTGACTATCATATCATGCTAGAGGAAATGGTCTTAGGATGTCTAGCCGCCATCATAAGAAATGCCATGAGAGGGGTATCATTTGTAGGGCTTATGCTATCATCTTGCTAAGATTGCTATGGAATTGACAAGTTTTACAATGACAAATCAAGCCATAAATGTCTTGCAAGGTGATTGGCCAAAAAAACCTTGTCGAAAGTCTTTTCCAACTAGTGTCTATCCTATAACGTGATTTCCACATATCGCTTCATGGATGTCGTAGAATAGTGTTATGCAATCTTCCTAAGTAACACATTTTAGCAGTACTCCATTAGGCCATCGCTTTTATAGATTTTCTCCAATGATAGAATAGAGGATTGATTGACATGCTAACTTTTCTACTATAATGTCATCCTTGGGAACTGTGTTCAATAATAGATATGACTATAAAGAAGTTTTCTAGTCATTATCTATCTCGATGTTAGAAATAGTAATATCCATCTTCTTGACCTTAGTAGGAGGTTTAGCCTCCATGCCATTGTCGGCACCTAGCTATATATCCACGTCATTGATTTCACTCACGAAAGGTTTTGTCAGGATTACTACAAAGGTACTAGGTTCAACTGGTTCATGTATAGAAGCCTGTCTAGCGAGTTCATCAGCACCAAAGTTGTCATTGCGGTAGATATGAAGCACTTCAATTCCATGGAAATGTTGTTCCATCTTTCTCACCTTTGGGAAGTACTTTGTTAAGTTCTTGTTCGAACATCAATATTCCTTATACACTTGATTGACGACTAGCTTTGAGTCCCCTCTCATAATTAGTCATTTTATTCTAAGTGCAACAACTGCTCAGAGTCTTGCTAGGAGAGCTTCGTACACTGTGGTATTATTAGAAGCCTTAAAGTCAAATTAGATTGCATACTTGATCTATTCTCCAATTGGTGATGTCAATATGACACTAGCCCCCGCGCCTCATTTGTTCATTGTTTTGTCGAACGTCATAGTCCAGGTTTTGCTAAGTGTATCATTGATCTTGGTTTCCGTCTCAACGGTCTAGTCAATGACAAAACCAACTAAAACATGGGACTTTATAGCTATCCAAGGAACAAAGTTTTCGTCAAATTGGCTAACCTCTATGACCTACTTGGCAATGCATCTTGCAACTTACTTCCTTTGAAACACTTCTATGAGTGGGAAGAAAGAAATAAATGTCACCTTATGAAGTTGAAAATAGTGGCACAACTTTCTTGCCGTCATGAGGACTACATCAAACAACTTTTGGATTTGGTGGTATATTTTCTTAGCATTGTGGAGTACTTCACTGACATAATACACTAGTCATTGTGTGTCATCTTGTTTGACAACTATGATGGTACTGATTGAGTAGGGTGTAGTTGCAATGTATCGAAATAATTCCTCCTGAGGTCAAGGGCGATAAGGATGGGAGGGTTTGAGAGGTACCTTTCAAGATCGAGAAAGTCCTCGGCATCTTGGGTCTATTGAAATTTGTCATGCTTCTTCAAGAGGTTGAAGAAAGACATTCTTTTTTTCTCCCATCCATGCCACAAATCCGCTAAAAATGACCATGCAGCCTATCAGCTTCTACACCTACTTAAGTCTTGTTAGTGACTTCATTTCCTCAATCACTTTGATCTTCTGAGGTTTGCCTCGATTCCCCTACCGGAGACAAGGAAACCAAGTAGTTTCGCGACGATATTCTAAACGTGCACTTTGGGTTTAGCTTCAACCTATGTTTCCAAAGATTGCCGAACATTTCCTCAAAGTCTTCAATCAAGGGATCTCGGGTTTTTGTTTTGAGAAAGACATCATCTACATATGCTTTGATATTTCATCTTAGTTGGGATTGAAAATCACCTTGAACTTTTTTGTTAATAAGTAGCTCCAATGGTTTTCAACCAAAAATACATTTTGACATAGCAAAATACACCGTATGGGGGTCACGAAAGATGTTTTTCCCTCATCCTTTTTAGCCATACTAATATGATGATAAACAGAGTAAGCATCAAGAGAGCTTAACAACTTGTATCCAGATATCAAATCGATTAGTTGGTATATCCTAGAAAGTGAGAAGTGATCTTTTAGATATGTCTCATTGAGATCGGTGAAATCCACACTCATTTGCCAATTGCCATTAACCTTTCACACCATGAATGGGTTTGCTAGCCACTCGGGATGTATGACTTCTTTGATGAAGCCTGCCTTTTGGAGCTCGCCAATCTCCTCCCGAATAGCCTCCTTCCGATTTGGCACAAACATTTGTAGCTTTTGCTTAACCGGTTTTGCCTCCAGTCGTACTATTAATTTGTCCTTAATCACCTCTCTAGGAAGCAGGAAAGTGATGAGCTTGAGTTTCTATTTCTCTCTAAGTCTTACCCTATTTTTAATAGTCTTCTCAAGGTTGGAGTCGAAGAGTGATACCACCTTGATAGCACCGTTAGGCTTTACAGTGACCTTAGGTTTACTGTGTTTTCGAGAAGGCTCTTCCATCACACCACACATCAATTTTGGCATTCCTAGGAATAGCAATAACTCTCTTGGGTTCTAGATTATTGACAAGCTGGTATGTGTAGTGAGATATTGCTATGAACTCTGCCAATGTTGTTCGTATGAGGATCGTGTTGTATGTCATGTCAAAGTTGATGACATCAAACATAATCTTCTTGGTTCGAAAGTTGTTGGGGGCATAAAACGTTCTGGAGGCATGATCTTCTCCAGTAGTTTTGGAGATAATTCTAGTGTGATCCTATGGAAGGACTGATCTAAATGTTAAGCTGACTTCAAGGGCTCCCTATGGCTTTGAATGCATTGACAAAGAGTAGATTGATAGAGCTGTCCCCATCTATCATGATATGAGCAACCTTAATATTCCTAATAGCGGCTCAGCCATTAAAGGATATTAGCCAGGGTTGGCATAAATTACTAGATGGTTGTCAGCTGAGAATGTTATGGTATGATCTGACCACTATAGCCTTAATTCCTATCCCTAGGTCGTAGAGCATACTTTGTGTTTAACCTTCTTGTACTCTCTCTTAGAAGAATATGAGATCAAACCATCGAAGATGTGAGCTAACGCAAGGTCGGGAAGAGAGTAATCGTTGTCCTCATCAGATGACTTGGCGAAAGGATTTTCTTTCTCAACCACACGGACTCTCTAGTCAGGCTGCATAACCATTTGATGGGCCATCTCATTATGGAAAACTTGACAATTAGCTAGAGAGTAAGAGCTTTTTTTACAGATTGGACACCACTTTTGACCTAGTCCTTCTCCCTAGGACTCATAGCACTGTGGTTATTGAAGTGCCCATCTTGTGACAAGTACCTCTTTTTCCATTTTACACATTCTGTTTCTCCTTTTCTTCTTGGGCTGGTCCGAGTCTTTGGCAGTGCTTGTATCATTTTTCTTCGTAGAGGTCTTGTCATTCATCACATTCCTTTTTCTCTTGCTTCACTGAAGAGCTTTGTCGATGAGAGCCTTGTTTGGCAATTTTAAATAACTTCATTGCCATAGTTACTTGCCTTGTCACCAATTTTAGTATCGTCCACTAATCTCACATGGCGGACGTGAACATCCTGATGATAGATACATCAATCATTTGTGAGATTGTGTTACGACATTCATTAAAATATTGTATAAAGCCCCACAGAGTGTCCATGTCTTTCTGTCTCATAACATGTAAATCATTCTCGATAACATGCCTCTTATTTATGTTTTGCAAGTTTGCTACAAATTGCTTGTGGAGATCATCCCAAGACTCAATTAAGAATCTGGGCAAGTGGACGAGCCATGATCTTGTAGAACCCTTAAGCACGGTGGGCAAATAGTTTGCCTTTTGCATTCTCATTTGCTCCTACCGCATTTAGGACTATGGAGTAGACCTAGAGAAATTCCTCGGGATTCGTACTTCCATTGTACTTCTCTACTAGGCTAGGTCGGAATTTAGATGACCACCTCATTTCTCTGAAAAATTAGTTGAATATTGCTCAACATCTGCCTAGTTAAAAAGAGGGACGACAATTATCATTCTGAGGATGCCTCTGAGGATCTGAGTCTGATGACATTGACGATGATGACGACAAGCTACTAGGCAAGTTATCTAGTTCTTGAGAGAGCCATCATCGGTCATCACAGTCTTGACGTCGGGTAGCGATCAAGAATTCACCACTTTGACGTTGGTTATAGAAGACTATCTTTTCGAGCCACTCTTTGAACTATAGGTTGGCATAAAGATCTAGTGGGGGCTATCCCAACAGACAACATACTATCACCAAGTGTTGTATAGAAGTTATGTTTTCATTCTCGGAAGGAGTAGATATAGACTACGATGCCAATCTGAGTACCTCCTCTATTTTGAGATCCTTTGTTGGCCTCCGAGATCCTGATGTAGTCTTCTTGATCACCTCGACATCATGGCCGAATATCAAATCGGAGAAAGATTCCTCATATCTATACTCTCCAAGCCCATGAAGTACAGAGGGTTAATGTTGATCTAGTCCAATGAACCCTAGTAAACGATCTTAGATGAAATCAGTAGTCGACTGATCCTGCTCAATATCATTAGATAGGATCTAACGGGAGTGGAGCGAATTGGTTGTTGCAGGCTTGTTGTCGAAAGTAGCTTGTTGAGTGACCTCCATCTGGAACACCCTATGTCCGGGCAATGAGTGATAACCTATCTTATGGATGGGACACCATAGGCACTTCCTTGAAACCATCTCTTTTGGACGAGTTTGAACTCTCCTTACAAGTTCCTTAGGTATGTAGATCAACAACTCTAGTGGTGTAGTTGCCACGAGATGGTGATGGTTTCGATCTGAAGATAGATAACCGCTGGCTAGGTTGAATCTCCTAGGCCCAAGCTAGCAACAAGACATTCGCCAAAAACATCACTTCTCGAAATCATCTTCGATAGGAATCTTTGGAAACACCAAGCCCTAACTATGCACACCAACTGTCGATGGGTGATATCCGACTATAGTATTTATTGGTGTAGGGTTTAGCTGATGCCAAAGTATCCGTGAGATGGTAGTAAGAAGAAGACGTAGAGAGATTTTTATATAAGTTTGGGCCCTCAATATAAGTAACAGTCCTACTTTTATTTATATATATTTGGTGATTTAAACCATACAGAGTACAAGATATGAGCAATTTATTTTATCTAGCCTATCCAACTAGTATGTGACGGTCTATGCAGCAAGACTACTACTTTGATCTTAGCTCGATATGACTTATGTTTGGTTTAAAATTTAATGTCCTCGAGGCTATTATATTTATATCGGTAGATGTCTCTTATTCCAAACAAAACTTAAAAAACTTTTTAAGTAATATGATCGAGTAGATTGATTCATCCTAGATCATATTCTATAGTGATATCTTAATCAGACATAGTTTTCTTCCTTAGTCTATTTTTAAAAAACGTATATGTATTTTCTAGAGATGGTTGTCATACTATAATATAAATACCTAATTAATCATAAGCGATCATCTTTATCTTTCTCTCTACTAGCCTTCAGACAAACTCTAAAGCTGCTAGGCTCTACGATCCAAGGGTACGTTGTTTATAAGTCTCAGCGGCCACCTGCTCACGAAACTTGATACCCCATTGCAGTCTTCCTCGCTTTTCCCACATATGATACATAACATAAAGATTAGGCATATTATCAAGAACTCTGAATCCCATTCACCTATCTATGTGCGGTCGCTTACAGCAGCATGCACAGGCTGTTGGAGAATTCGTGCAGTAGCATCTACAGAATGCACAGGCTGTCGTTTTTTGACGATGCTTAGTGTGCAGGACAACGCCTGGAGCGATGATGATGACAGGCAAGGACGACGGGTGCCCAGGTCGGTAGAGAGGGGACAGACGGCGAGGAGCAGCGGTGTTGGCTTGTAGTGAGGTGGCGGGGGCGACAGGGTGCCAGCCCTAGGTCGGCAACGAATGGTCGAGCCGCGATGGTCCGAGGAGAGGTAGTGGCCACGAGTTGGATGAGAAACAGATGGTGCTTGGGGGCGGGAAGCGTCGGCGGCGTGAGCTCGGGTCGGCAGCGAGAGCACGTGGTGACGGTTCACGGCGAGACGGCGATGGCGAGCGTGACGGCGATGCTGAGCGAGACGGCGAGGCCCCGGTCATTATCGAGGGGACTATCGGCTTGGGCGGCGGCAAGTCAGACGGGTAGCAGAGAAGGTTCAACCTGAGTAGTTTGGGACTTGTGTGACAATTTCGGTATTTTTCTAGTGTGTCCCATCTATTCCATGTCGTCGCCTGAGCATGACTGGCCAGGACTAGCTAAGATTTATTTAAGGTGGTGTTTTGTGAAATTACGGTATTAAAAAAAACCTACGTGATACGAACCCAAATTTTTAGAGTTTTGTGCAACTCGATTGATAAAATTTACTGTTAAAAAAATTTCTTATTAATAAGGTGAGATCAAATCATTACTAATAATATTCTATCCCAACGACGTATATGTATGAACATTTATGAACCTTCCATTTTAGAAATTACTACCATAGCCCAAGAGTATCCCAAATTACCAAAAGTTGTCTACATAGCCTCTGGGGAAGCAGTCTGCAACTCTGTATCTCCAAAGGCCGCTGCCGCCTCCTCAATGACTCCATCGTCTTCTACCAGCTGCCCACCGAACAGCTCCATGTCCACGCACTCGACGGAGCTGGTCACGGGCACGCACGAGTTCACCGTCGCCGGTTACAGCCTGCAGAAGAGAAAGGGCGCCGGACAATTGGGTGGTCCAATTCTTCTTTTCTGGTCATAACAAGGAACACGAAGGTCACGTGTCCATATTCCTCGAGCTGCTATTCACTATTTTCATAGATAAAGCTACTGTGAAGTTCGCATTCCACATCGATGGCGGTAGTCGGAGATCGCCGTCGCCTCCGGTATGGTGGAACTTCACACATATCGCCGGATCACGTGGGTTCTACAGATTTATGAAGATAGAAACCGTGGAGAAGGAGTACCTGATCAATGACTGTCTAACGTTGCACTGCACCGTCGAAGTCGTCAAGGAGATGAAGGCCGGAGCAACCATGAGCCGCTTCAACACGGTGCCGCCGCCGGGCATGTTCCGTTATCTCGAGCAGCTGCTGGAGAGCTAGAAAGGCTCGGACGTTACGCTACATGTCTGTTGTAATAGGGTCGCTCTCAATTCTCACTGGAACGCTCGCTATCTCTCTCTCTGGCTCTCGACGAACTCGCGACGAACACGAACGCGCGATGAACTCAAGTGAACACAGGATATGGCGCAGCGCACAAACTTGCTACCTTTTCGGTTTTCTTCTCCTTTTATTGACACTAATGATTACAGACTCGTCTAGACCCCGATCAGTACTGCCTACCCGATTTAGTCACGCCATACGTGGGCGGGCGCTATTGCCAGGCCAAACTCCACCACTCATGGCATGAAAGGAAACACACGCGCACGACGCTGACCACGCTGTGCTTACCGCTAAACTAGGACACACCCAAAAGTAAACGTGTTATTGTAACCGAGCTTGTTTCAAGGATAGATGTACTCTTATAATTTGCTATAGATAGAATGGAACTTAAGTTAGAAGTCCTAGTTTAAAACTATCTATATCTGTAATTTTTGTTCTATATATAAACATGAAACCTATGGTGAGTTGTTCTATATATTAAACATGCAACCTATGGTGAGTCAAGTTGAGACAACCATAGTTACTTTATATTTTTTCATGGTATCAGAGCCGCCTCTTCCTAGAATAGATCTATAAAAATCTCGTCAAATTCTCGCGACAAGGGGGCTGTGACCTGCTCATGACGCTCCTCCCCGCGATCTGAACATCCCGCGACAAGAGGGCCGCGACCCCTGCTCGTGACGCTCCTCCCGCGACAAGATGTCTTCGTCCTCCGCTCATGGCGAAGGATACCCGTCCTCTCCTTTTGGACATCCGGTGTCTGACAAGCTGACACGGGATAACTTCGTCCTATGGAAGACGCAGTTCCTGCCCGCTGTCCGTGGCGCCAAGGCGCTTGGTTTTCTGGATGGAACCATCCCCGAGCCGCGACAAGTCCTTGAAGCTGAAGTCGACGACAAGAAGAAGAAGATTCCCAACCCAGAGCATGACTCATGGGTAAAAAAAGATCAGCAGCTACTCAGCTACCTGGTGAATTCGGTCTCCAAGCAGGTCCTCGCCGGGATCACGACTGCAACAACCTCTGCGCAGGCATGGAAGGCGCTAGGGGCTATGTTTGCAGCACAATCAAGAGCGCGGATTACAAATCTGCGCATGCAATTGGCCACCACCAAGAAGGGCAGCCTCACTACGACAGCCTATTTCAACAAGATGCAGAACATCAAGGATGAGCTCGCGTCAGCCGGCGTCACCATCGGGGATGATGAGGTGGTTGCTCATCTACTTAATGGTTTAGACTTTGATTATCACCCCTTTGTTTCTTCTATGATGGGCCGATCAGGAGATCTTTCACTCTCTGAATTATATTCTCTACTCATGCAGTACGATCTTCGGCTCGAGATGTATCAAGGGACCGATCAGTTCCAGTCTTCAGCTAACATGACATCTCGCGATCGTGGAAACCGTGGTCGTTCTGGTGGTCGACGTGGTGGAGGCCGGTTCAATTCATTGCGCAATGGACAGAACAGCAACAACAATCAGAGTTACACCAACAATAATCAAGGCAATAGCTCGCAAGTCACAAAAAAGGCGCCCTATCAAATCTGCAAGAAGACAAATCATGAAGCCAATCAATGCTATTTTCGCTATGAGGAAGACAATCAGTACCGTGGACGACCAGCAGGAGCTTATGGTGTTGATACAAATTGGTATGCGGACAGCGGGGCCACTAACCATATCACCAGCGAACTTGACAAGATGACCGTCCGTGATAAATATATTGGTAATGAACAAGTTCATAACGCCAGCGGAAAAGGTATGAGTATTAGTAATATTGGACATACAGTTTTTCATACCCCTTTCAGTAAACTTCATTTGAACAATATTCTTCATGTGCCCTCTTCTGCCAAAAGCATTGTTTCAGTTCATAAACTTGCCAAAGATAATAATGCTTTTCTTGAATTTCACCCTGATTCCTTTCTCGTTAAGGATCAGGAAACGAAGAGGATTTTACATCACGGTAGATGCAAAGGTGGTCTGTATCCTCTCATTCCATCGGAAGAGAAAATAGAGTCAAAGCATGAAGTTTTTGGAGTCCATGTCCCTTCTACATCGTTATGGCATAGTCGTCTAGGTCATCTTGCTACTCCCATAGTTCAGAAGATTCTTAGCTCAAATAAGTTGCCATGTGCTAGTTCCAAGAATGTTGAGTCAATTTGTGATTCGTGTCAAAGGGCCAAGAGCCATCAACTGCCTTATTCTGTTTCTAATAAAATCTCTAGTGCTCTTCTTGATCTGATTTATTCTGATGTGTGGGGGTCTGCACCCATCTCTGTTGGGAGTTATAGCTATTATGTTAGCTTCATTGATGACTATAGCAAATACACCTGGATATATTTGTTGAAGCATAAATCTGATGTCTTTCGAGTTTTCCAAGATTTTCAAAACTTAGTAGAAAGACAGTTCTCTAAGAAGATCCTTTGTGTTCAATCGGATTGGGGAGGCGAGTATGAAAAATTAAATTCTTTCTTCAAGCAAATTGGGATCACACACCGTGTGTCCTGTCCTCATGCTCATCAACAAAATGGTGCCGCTGAATGCAAACATAGACATATTGTTGAAGTTGGTTTAGCTCTTCTTACTCATGCTTCCATGCCTTTAAAATTTTGGGATCAAGCTTTCCTTACAGCTATCTATCTCATTAATATTCTTCCCAGCAAGTTTATTGATTTTGAAATTCCTAGTACTCGCCTTTTTCATGATGCACCTGATTATAGCAATCTTCGTGTTTTTGGTTGTGCTTGTTGGCCCAATCTGAGGCCATATAATTCCAGGAAGTTATCTTTTCGATCCACCCAATGTGCTTTCCTTGGCTATAGTTCCATGCACAAAGGTTTCAAGTGCCTTGACATCTCCACCGGACGCATTTATATCTCCCGTGATGTCGTTTTTGATGAAGTCGTGTTTCCCTTTTTAAAGCTACATCCTAACGCCGGTGCCTCTCTTAGAAAAGAAATTGTCCTACTGCCTTCTTCCCTTCGAAATCCAGGGGATGATGACTGTACTGCATCTGATATTACTAATACTACTGACGTACCTGCTGTTTCTAGTGAATCATCTGAGAAAATTGCAGGTCTCATGCCTATGCTCCCAGCGCTACTGGCACAACGTTGCGCATATAGCCCAGGCTGCAGCTCCCAGGTGGAAACGCTGTCTCCTTCTAGCTCGTCGAACGGTGCTGTTTTGCCTGCTACACCGCCTGGGGGAACATCAGTACCGCTGCCGACCGCTGTTGCTGTGCCAGAGGACAACAGTGCGGCGACAGGTGGGGGTAATGCGGTGGTGCCTGAGTCTCCACCTGGGACGTTGCATGCGTCTGAGGAGTCTCCACCACCGCTGCATGCTACAGCATCAGGTGCAGATGAATTTGTGCCACCCGGATCTTCTAGAACATCTGGTTCTCCAGCAGCCACACCTGATCCCCCACGTCACCAAACACGGTTGCAAAGCGGTATTATCAAACCAAAGAAGCTATATGATGATATGATTCGATATGGCATGTTTAGTGCTACTGGTGAACCTAATTCCGTTGATGAAGCTATTTCAGATCCAAAGTGGCGTGATGCAATGGAAGTGGAATTTCAAGCTCTAGCTAAGAATAAAACTTGGCATCTCGTTCCAAGAAAAACTGGACAGAATATTATTGATTGCAAATGGGTTTTCAAAATCAAACGAAAAGCCGATAGGAGTATTGATAGATACAAAGCTCGATTAGTTGCCAAGGGATTCAAGCAACGCTATGGCATCGACTATGAAGACACTTTTAGCCCAGTTGTCAAGATAGCTACAATTAGATTGGTACTCTCTATTGCAGTGTCAAGGGGATGGTGCCTCAGACAACTTGATGTGCAGAATGTGTTCTTGCATGGTGTTATGGAAGAGGAAGTTTATATGAAGCAGCCTCCGGGTTTTGAGGACACTAAAACACCAGGATATATATGTAAGTTGGACAAGGCTATCTATGGGCTGAAGCAGGCGCCCAGGGCGTGGTACTCCAGGTTAAGCTCCAAATTAATCACTCTAGGTTTTGTGCCGTCAAAATCAGACATGTCTCTTTTTATATATCATAGGGGTGGTACAACTATTTATATGCTTATCTATGTTGATGATATTATCGTTACAAGCTCATCACCTGAAGCGGTGACAACTCTTCTTGCTGATTTAAAAGAAGACTTTGCACTAAAGGATCTTGGCAAGTTACATTACTTCTTGGGTATAGAAGTTAAAGAAGAGTTAGATGGCATAACTCTATCTCAAGCTAAGTATGCACAAGACTTGTTGAAGCGTGTTGGAATGCTCGGCTGCAAACCCTGCATGACTCCTTTATCTGCATCTGAGAAGCTGTCGAGCTATGATGGTGTTCCTCTCAGTCCAGAAGATGCTACTCGCTACAGAAGCATAGTTGGTGCTCTTCAGTATTTAACAAATACACGACCAGATTTATCCTTTGCTGTCAACAGAGTTTGCCAATTTCTTCATGCACCGACCTCAGTTCATTGGACTGCAGTTAAAAGAATACTTAGATATGTACAACACACCATTGGACTCAGGATGCATATTCAAAAGGTATTGTCGTCATTCATCAGTGCCTTCTCTGATGCAGATTGGGCAGATGATACAGATGATAGGCGTTCTACTGGAGGCTTCGCAATATTTTATGGAAGTAATCTTATATCATGGAGTGCTAGAAAACAGCCAACTGTTTCAAGATCTAGTACAGAAGCAGAATATAAAGCGATGGCTAATGCTACTGCAGAAATAATATGGCTTGAGCAACTGTTGACCGAACTTGGGGTTAAAATGCATCGCACCTCAGTTCTTTGGTGTGATAATCTTGGTGCAACATACTTATCAGCTAATCCCGTGTTTCATGCTAGAGCAAAGCATATTGAAATTGATTTTCACTTTCTGCGTGAAAGAGTTATGAGAAAACAGCTACACGTTCGGTTCATCGCTTCTGGAGATCAGTTGGCGGATGGATTTATAAAAGCCTTACCGGTTGCAAAGATGAATACATTTATTCGCAATCTCAAACTTCAAGGTGGTTAGGAAAGTTTAGATTGAGCGGGGGTGTTAGAGATTGTAAACGTGTTACACTAGGATTGTAACCGAGCATGTCTCAAGGATAGATGGACTCCTGTAATTTGCTATAGATAGAATGGAACTTAAGTTAGGAGTCCTAGTTTAAAACTATCTATATCTGTAATTCTTGTTTTATATATAAACATGTAACCTATGGTGAGTCAAGGTGAGGCAACCATAGTTACTTCATATTTTTTCAAACTGCACAATGCAACAGGTTTATCACAACATTACTCTCCCTAATCATGTTGCGTTGCGCCGGTGTTGATGATGCAGCTCCGCGCACGTAATTCTTGTAGTCGATCACGTGAAAGTTGATCACTGGTCCAGATGTAGTCCGTCTCCAGCGTGTCATTGTTGATGCAGTTTCCAATGAAATAGAAATGAACGTCGATGTGCTTACTCCTTTCGTGAAGTACCGGGTTCTTGGCAAGAGCCAGTGCGAACTTGTTGTCGATGTAGAGCAGCGGTGCGACGGTCTTCGTGTTCACCAGGTTTACCAGCAACCTGGATAGCTAGACTCCTTGGCACGCCGCGGTAGCACCGGCGATGTACTCCGCTTCGCATGATGATAGTGCCACCATGCGCTACTTCTGTGACTGCCAGCTCACAAGACTCTAGCCGAGGAAGAAGAAAGCCCTAGATGTGCTTTATCGATCGTCGTAGTCCCCAGCCAGATCGGCGTCGCTGTAGCCAACCAACTCTAGTGCACCCTCACCGCGTCTATAGACATAGCCATGAGAGCGCATCCCTGCAATATACCTAAGGAGATGCTTGATGGCGCCCCAGTGTTCCGTCATTGGTCCCTCCATGAACCGGCTCATCATGTCCACGGAGAACGTGATGTCTGGCCACGTGTGAACTAGGTACTGTAGGCTCCCGACAACGCTGTGGTACAGAGTGGCGTCAACCGGTGGGTTTGAGCTCACCTTGCTCAGCTTGAGTCGAGGCTTCATGGGAGTGCTGCACGGATTGCACCCTTTGAGCCTGGCCTTCTCAATGATCTTGTCCGCGTATGCGCTCTAGCACAACGTGATGTCGTTCACGCACTACCAGACCTTGATCCCAAGTAATAGTGAAGGAGGCCGAGATCACTCATGCTAAAGAGTCTTGCCATCTCCTCCTTGAAGCGATTGACCTCCATCTGATCCGCCCCAACCACGATGAGGTCATCCACGTACACACCGATGAGTAGCAGATTGTCGTCGGCTCCCTGCACGTACACAGCGTGTTCCGCCGCACTGCACCTAAACCCGAGTTTCAATAGGGAACTGTCTAACCTGGCGTTCCAGGCTTTGGGCGCTTGCCGAAGCCCATACAGTGCCTTGTGTAGCCTGTACACCTTCCGCTCCTTGCCTCTCATTGCATAGCCTGGTGGCTACTCGACATAGACCTCTTCAGCCAGGTCGCCATTCAAGAACGTAGACTTCACGTCGAGGTGATACACGGTCCACCCGCGATGTGCAGCGATGGTGAGAAGGAACCACATGGACTCAAGACGCGCCACGGGCGAAACACCTCCTCAAAGTCGACCCCGACGCGTTTCATGTACCCCTTTGCCACCAAATGAACCTTGTGCTTGGTGATGTTGCCATCGGTGTCGCTCTTGATCTTGAATACCCATTTGAGCCCGATGGGTTTCTTGCCAGGTGGTGTGTTGGTGAGTGTCTAGGTCTTGTTGTCGGCGATAGACTTGAACTCCTCCGCCATTGCCTTCCTCCACTCCTCACGGTTCGAAGCTTCATCGTAGTTAGTGGGTTCCTGATTGACGGCCAGGAGTAGGTCCCCATCAGCAACCAGTTCGTCGTCATCTTATAGTAGCTTGTCCACGATCCTGAACCAATGCACGCGCCCATCGTCGTCGTCGGTGTCCAGCGTCTCCAGTGCCCTAGAGGTAGGGAAAATGAACTTGATAGGGACTTGGCTCTTCTACGGCAGCTCTCCTTGCCACGACACGGGGCCTCCCTGGAACTGCGGTGTGCGTGGCGATGAGGTGGCCGAGGACGTCGCCGATGTAGACCCCACCGCCGTAGTTGCCAGTGGTGATAGAGGTGGGGACGTTGGTGCAGGAGCCCCAGGCGACGTAGTACTATTTCGTGGTGAGGCCATTTCGGATCCGTGTCCTGCCGGTGTGGCAGCGACAGTCTCCCTCTCGCATGGATCCTCCCAGTCATCCTCCACTACGAACTTGCCTTGACTAGTACTGTACCTAATCTCCTCGGTGCCACTATTGTCGGACGAGCTCCAGTCCCAGGCTGCTCCTTCTTCAAACACCGCGTTGCGCATGATGTGCATGCGGTTCGCAGCAGGATCGAACACCCTATACGCCTTTGATCCTTCCTCATAGCCAATCAACACCATCTTCCTGCTCCTGTCATCCAGCTTCCCACGTTCAGCTTCGTGACCTTGACATGTGCCATGCAGCCGAACACATGCAGGAAATGGATGGCCAACTTGATACCATACCAAGCCTCATATGGTGTTCGCCCCACCAGACTCCGTGTTGGAGCTTGGTTTAGGAGCAACACAACTGTCATCACAGCCTCCCCCAAAGCCAGGCTGGGACGTTCTTGGCCTTCATCATGCTCCGCGCCATGGCAAGCACTGACTGGTTCCTTCACTCCACCACGCCATTTTGTTGAGGGCTGTACGGCGCGGTTAGATGACACTTGATGCCATGCTCGGAGCAGTACTCGAGGAGGAAGCTCGTCGACACAAACTCCTCCCATGATCAGTGCAGAACATCTAGATCCGTCGTCCTGCTTCGTTCTTGATGACAGCCCGTAGACTCTTGAACGCGTCCTCATCATCAGACTTGTTGGCGAGGAGGACCGCCCACATGTACCTGGACATATCATTGACCACCAACATGATGTACCGCTTGCTGCTGGGAGTCAATGGAGTGACCGTGTTGCAGAGATCGCCATGGAACAGCTCAAGAGGCTTGGTAGCGCAGTACTGTGCAACCTGCGGGAAGGGAACTCGCCACTGTTTCCCCGCTAGGCACACGTCGCAGACATACTCGATGTGTTTGATCGATGGCAGGCCATGTACCAGCCCACCTCAACTCATCTTCTGTAGTGCCTGGAAGCCGAGATGCCCAAATCGGGCATGCCACTTCCACTCATTGTCGCCGTAGCTAGCTGCCAGGCACATAGGCTTCGTCGGCTTGAGGGGAAGGATGTAAAGGCGGTTCGCTGTGCGTCTTACCTTGGGAAGCAGCTCCCGGGTTTCCCGATCCCACATTCGGAGGACGCCTTCATCGATCTTGATCTTGCACCCATACTTAGGATGCTGCTCCGGAGGCGTGGGATATGGTACACAACGTGGAACGCCCGATGACCTCCATCCTTGGACGCGAACAGCACGGTGCCTCGCCCTACAATCTCCACTAGTGACCCATCACCAAACCGCACCGAGCCAATGATGCTGGGGTTCAACTCGAAGAAGATGGACGTATCTCCAGTCATGTGGTTCGACTCTCCCGTGTCGAGGTACCACTGCATCTCACCATGCTCACCTTCGTCGTCCAGGTCCACCACGACCTTGTGCTCATTGAGGAAGACATGCTCGATGCGTTGGGCGCCGTGGATGACCGTCTCCGTTGGCATCACCACCGCCATGTACAGCGAGGGCGTCTCCTGCTCCGCCTGAGCAAGGTTCGCCTGTGGTTGGTTAGCCTGCGCCTACGCCTCATCGCGCTTCTTCTTGCAGCACTCCCGCTTCTAGTGCTCGGATTTTCCGTAGTAGTGGCACACGTCGTCGTCGCCGTCACCACCGTTGCCGCCCTTGGGCGGCCCTGAGCGCGTCTCCTTGCCATGCTCCTTGCCGCGGCCACTCCTGCCGCGATGCTTGCTAGGACCGACTTGCGCCCTACCATGCACAGCCGCCCGAGTTGAGGTTGAGGCGGGACGTGAGACGGGCCATCACCTGCTCTTTGGTGAAGTAGAGTTTGTCGTCGATCTCCCTGCTAGCACTGCCACAACCGGAGACGCCACCACCGACGCCTCAACCTCTCTCACTATCGAATCGTTCCTCAACCGCCTTGAGTCGCCCACCAATTCCTGCAAGGAGACCGCCTCAAGATCGAGGAGGGTCTTGATTGATGCTGCAATTTGATTGAAACGCTCAAGGACGACTTGAAGGAACTTACACACGATCGTCTCCTCCTCCATCACATCCCCCAAGACGGCGAGCTGGTCGGTGATCTTGGTGATACGGTACGCGAAGTCATCGATGGACTCGCCCTCCTTGAATGCGAGGCCGCCAAACTCCTGGCGCAGCGTTTACGCCCTGGCCTTCCTCACACGATCGATGCCGACGTGCTGCATCTTGAGCGCATCCCACGCCGCCTTTGCCGTGGTCTTGTTGGCCATGCTCCCACAGAGTTCTTTTGGCACCGATTTGCACAATGCCTCTAGGCCATTGCGGTTATCGGTGAAGTTATCAGTGTCGACATTGATGGCGTCCCATAGGTACCTTCCCTGCAGCATCACCCGTATCAACATACCGCCTAGTCGGTGTAGTTTGTCCTCGTCAACATTGGCCACCCAGCGTTACCGATCTCTTTGACCGTGCGGTGAATCACCAGCCCATGATCACGTCTGCCGCTACCTCCACTGACGCCCCGGCGATCTCGAATTCCTTGGCATGAATGCTGCTGTGAGCGCTTGATGATGATCCCAGCGACAAAAATGGGCTCTCTGATACCAGATGTTGTAATAGGGTCGCTCTCAATTCTCGTTGGAACGCTCGCTATCTCTCTCTGGCTCTCGACAAACTCATGACGAACACGACACACCCAAAATAGGAAACCACACAATGCAGGTTTATCACAACAATGTCGAGCGGAGCGAGTACGATGTGCACAGAGAAGTGCTCTCGGCGCGGTCGCCGGTGTTCAATGCCCAGTTCTTCGGGCAATGGAGGGCAACGACGGCGGCGGCCGGCAGCACGTGCGGATCCACGACATGAAGCCGGCGGTGTCCGAGGCCGTGCTCCACTTCGTCTACACGGACACGTTGCCGTCAGTCAGGAACGAGGCTTTCCGACTTAGCGGCGCAAGCCACCTCGCCAAGCTCAGGCAGGCGGTTGCCGGACGCTCGAGAGAAGACATGAGATGGATGATCGGCGAATGGCTGGCTGGCGGCGGACCGGTTCGACCTGGAGAGGATGAGGCTGCTGTGCGAGAACACGCTGTGGCAGACCGTCGACGTGGCGAACGCGGACCGGCACCATTGCCCGCAGCTCAAGGCGTTCTGCAAGGACTACGTCGCGTCGCCTGGCATGCTAGCGGCCGTGGTGGCTACCGAGGGGTTCAGCGAGCTCAAGGCGACCTGTCCCTCCCTTCTCGGCGAGGTCCTGGAGAAACTTCGAACCGCAGCGAACAAATGGTAATACTCTCTCGCTTTCTTTTTTTCCCGATTACACGCACAAACGAGCACTCCACGTACACCACACTCACGTATATGGACAAATACATTCCGTAATACCCGTTTAAATGGACAGACACTAGTGGCAACTATTTGATCTCGCTAAAATTCTATTGAACATGTGCACCATAGTCCGGACATAAAGACAATCTCTAATGCACATGTTTTATTATCATATTTAAAAAATTATTTACTCCATAGAAAAATATAAGGTACGCATATTAACAGCCTCTAGTAATATAGTTAGATTATTAATTACTTTCATAATATCACGTATAAAATTATTTTTAAATATAAATATAATCATATTACACGTGTGACACTAAATATGAATGTTGTTAATTTAGTAATTAGTTAAACATTAGAAATGTTAATTTGACGGAAAATAAGAACACCTTATAGTTTCATACAGGAGTATTAGAAACATAACTATGTGAATATATTTACTAAGACAAGTCTACTAATATTATTTAATTTTTCACATACAACGTCTAATATATTTTCAGTTTTTATTTTGAAATTTCACTTCACGATTCTAAACATAGTAATCTTTTAGTTTTGTTCTAAGTCAATGTTTTTAAACTTTGGCTGAAAAATAATTAACATCAATAATACCAAATGAATACATTTCATAGTGGATTTTAATAAAATTAATTTCATTAGGGGTGAAAACTATATGGAAATTTCTATAAAAATAATATAAAATGGTATCTTTTCCAACAATTTTGTTTCTAAAAATTAATTTTTCTAATTTGTGTCAGCATCGTCATCATTAAATAGTTAAATTTATAAATATGAAAAGTTCCTGATCATTTCCATAAAAATAATATAAAAATAATACCATTTTTAACTTTTTCATTCCTAAATTTTATATTATAAATATTGGTATATTTTTTCTATACATTTGGTCAAAGTTAAAAAAATTTAACCACCGCAAAACTAAAACACACAATATAGAACGAAGAAATATGGAACAAATGGGGCATTTGAAAATAGAGGAAACAATTCAAGGGTAGGAAGGATTTCCCTGACTTATTATTACCACTTTCGACATTTGTCACTGTCATGACATTTTAGTTTACAGCAAACCTATTCATCATACAGCTATTTGCATTTTCCAGTACTATAACCACCATTTCGATGAACCACCTGATTTTGCTATGCGCTTACTCCTATGTACATCGGTAGATGATATGCATATACTATAACGCCATCTCTATCGCATCCATTTTTCTTCATGGTTCTTGCATCGACTTTCTTGTGCAGAAACGCACAGCGTCAGAAACCGTGAGGAAAATATTGTCGCTTCCTAAGTGCTCGGTGAGCTTGGATGACAGGAGCTTTTCAATGACGATGGATCCAGGATTTGCTAGGATGAGCTGCCAAATACACAATATTTCCATGTTAATCATTGGTGCATTAAAATTTTAGGTTTGAACAATGAGTTGTGAAAGAAAAGTGCCAGTGTACAATTTTTTCTTGCTCTCTTCTTATGATGTTTTTTAGCTTACTCTGAATGTATTACTAGCAGTATTTATATGAGCCAATTCCTACTAGACAAATTATCTAAAAAAAATCAGTGCTGATATAATTTTAGTTTCAGAGCATGTACCTGAATGTCTCTCTTGTGAAGATTCTTGTAAAGATCTTCAAGAGAATGGATGCCACTTGTATCGATATCTATAACCGCAGCAAAATCGTATTTAGATTTGTATCAGTATAATAATTAATAAACATTATTTATGATTTGGTGGAAATGATATGCGTCCACCAAATCATTCCACTTACGGGACATCTCTATGATCAAGAAATTGATTTTAGACTGTCCCTCTGCTTTGGTTTTGGCTTCTTCTTCCGTCAACAACCTAAGAATTCTGAAATGGAGCTCCAGATAAATATGAGGATGTATTCATTTGCATTTCATTATAATTCAAATTCTAGATGCAAAACTGATAAATATATAGCCTGTACCTCTCGCAGACATAGTTAGAATTGGAGAAGTAGATAGCAGAATCAACCCTCACTATTACAACTCCAGGAACATGTCTTGCTTCATGTATATTGTGGTGCCTGGAAGGTTTCCAAGAAGCATTGCCCTTGGCCTTGTTACTTGAAGTATTTTCGCAAATGATATTGTTACCTGTCAACATCATGTAAAGCAGGTCAGTTTCATTTATATATCAGTATCACTTTAGAAAAGGATTTGCTGTTGAATCAAGACTTGATCCTTACCGCAATTAAGAGACCTATCTCAACAGATGCAAAAACCACACCATAGAATGCTCCCATGCAAGCAATCATGTCCATTTTGTCAACTTTCCAAATGAGAATTGTGGCTTGGTAGTCCACAAGGCCGATCACCACAGAACTAATGATTGACCCGAGGATCACATTTGGTATATACTTGAAGAGTGGTGTAATGACCAACAAGGTCAGGAGCACAACTGCTGACATAATGATATTGGATACTGGTGTTTGGCAGCCAGCCATGAAATTGACTGCGGAACGTGAGAAAGAACCTGAAACAGAATGAAATGAGTAGGTTTCAGCACTGCATTTTCGGATTGTTTACCATCAGCTCTGTTCTGCTAAAATCGACACAGTTACCTGTTGCAATATAACAAGATGTCATTGAGCCTGCTATGTTCATAGTTCCAAGTGCTACCATCTCTTTGTTTCCATCTGACTGATAGTCCTTCAGAGCAGCAAACGTCCTTCCAATTGCCACAGCTTCCTGATAAGACATCCATAAATGGATTACTGTGAATTTGAAAAGGCACATTGCATGAAAAAGGAAATAATTTATATTGAATACCCTACCGTTAAACTGATCATGCCGCAGATAACACCAATCTTGAACCCTTTTGCAACAAATGGACCATTGAAATAAATCTTGTGGACTGATGATGGGTTGATGCCCTTTTTGATGTGGTTAACCTGTGATGACCAAATACCAACAAAATTTTCATCCACACAAAACAATATATGGTCTGTATGAACTGAGCCTCAATAGTATTGACTTGAGTATTTGCAATCTGAACACCTTGCTTGTCGGCACGAGTATTGTACACAAAAAGTGTTGCCAAAATAACTGAAGTTATAGGAGCAGTAGCTGGCACCCAGAAAATCTTCCTGTTCTTCTTCCCCTGTGTTCATAAAAAAGTACTAGTATGTGAGATCAATTCTAGTTAGCACAGGTCAATGGTGAAGTTTATGAATATAAGAGATGCTCACAATATACTTGGCAAACAGAAGGAACGCAAGGAAAGTTATGCCAATCACAATAGTCAGCCAATTCCACTGCATATGGAACATAACTCCTTGTCAGTCTCTTTATAGAAATCAAATCAGCCATATAAAACCAAATGGCTAATATTTTAGGATTTTATAAGATAAGAACTCCATGGTGAGCTGAACTACAGATAGAGTGCATAACAGAAATTATGTCGGTTTTCTTCGTAAAGCTCCTGATACCCAACACATATTTTAGCTGCGGAAGGGCAATAATAATGGCTGCTCCCCCCATAAACCCAACAATTGCAGCACGTGACAAGAATTCGATAAGGAATCCTAGCCTGAAATATATCGACTGTTACCTTAGTTCATCTACAGTTTCAGAAAGCTTCTGGTAGATGTTTGTGTAGACCTTAGAAATCCTAGGGCTGCTTGAGTAATACCAGCAAAGAATGTAGCTGTGAAAACAAGACGCGGATATTCCTCCTTGTTTTTGACAGGGTCAACTTCATTTTGTAGAAGTGAACCTATTAGAAAAGAAACCACTGCAACCAGACCGATTGCAATATCCTTTGAGCTGCCCATTGCAGCATACATCCATGGGGAAACAAAGTTGGAGTCTGAAACCAAACAAACAAAATGCCATTTAAGGGATAGAACATTCAAAATTTTCACTTAAAAGCACCACAGCAGCTGTAATGGGAGAACTTACATAGTCCATATTGTGCGTCCCAATTGGCAAGATTCGAATAGCTGATATCCTATTAGACTAAACATTCAATGTCAGGCACATTTCAAGTAATGGAATCACCGGTGGACAAGTCCCAGTTAATACCTGGGCAATGCAGAGACTTGCAATGGTGAATCAAGCAATTAGATCACCTTTGAACTTGCTTAAGCTGTAGCTCTTGCCCCACTCAAAGATTGGGAACAGGAACTGCAGCACCATCATGAACTTTGCTGATCCAGACTGGTCCTTGTACTGGTGTAATGGGTTGTTGTGGAAGAATGTCTTTCTCAATGTGTCTGCAAACTCTCTGGCCAAGTTCTTTTGAGGGGGACACCCGACTTTGTACACGCATGGTTCTTGAGACGGGTCATAGGAGGGAAGCTGTGAGGTGCTGCTGACTTCATTTGCTGTTGTCTCATCAATGCTGATAAAACATGTCTGGATGCTGAATTAACTTTTAACTAACCTGGGAAAACCGTGGAATTAGCTTCAGCTACAGAAGAGTCTATGGAAGTTGTAGGTTAATAAACTACCAAATTGCAACAATGAAACCAGAGCAAACAGCAATAATTAAGGAGCGTTATGCTGACATACTTCTAAATAAAAGGTAGATAAAATGAATTGCAAAACAAGGAACAGTGTTTACTTCAAAGCAATGGATGTAACAACAGTAAATGCACAAAGTTGGTCAATCCAGCAGTTTCCAACTGAACTCTTGTACGGCATCAGAAAGAAAATAAATTTTATGCTAATAGCTCTTTGGGTCAGATGATAAAATATAGAATAGTAATAGATGCTTTCAGTTTCAGACAGAGGACCGTCAAGGGAGGTGTGGCTATTCTGTGAAACTCTTGTGGAAATACAACCATCTTTTTATCTCAATTGCCGGCTATTGATTCTAGTATTATTTATGTATTCAATATACTTTCATGGTTATAATCAGTGTGAACAATGGACCATATGGTGGAGTGTTACTTCAGATAAACTCAAGAAACTCATTTTCAGTCTGAAAACGACAAGCAGGTTTATTCAGAAAGCAATAATTGGAAAAGCTGAACAATTCTATTGGAATCCTGAACTAATTCTAATAAATCATCGACTGATAAGACATCAAAATTGAGACAACTTTGTGCCTATCCTGAAATTATCTAACTTGCAGCGCGTATTTTGAAAGATGTGACTCTATAAAAACATACATCTATGCATCTATGCGATTCTCCAGAAGATTAACAGAGGCAACTGTCGAAGTCCCACAGACTGATCTCTTACTACACAATTATCAATCGCTCAAACTTCTGCTTGTATCTGAGTAGGTCCAACAATACCTCACTAATCACTTTTTTCATTGGTAACCTATCTTGTACTATTTTCTTAACATGATGAGTTTAAGTTGGTGCAGAATCCAGAACACCTGAACATTAATTTCATCACAGCTTACACTATGCAACTCAATTGTCGATTGATTTTTTTGGCATATGTAATTATATCAGACACTAGCACACAAGCATAGAACGATGCAAGGTGTGCTTCCGGTTTCTCTTGACTGGAAGACGGGGGGATGAAATACTAACTTTCGAAATGAGAAAAATTAGTGGCAACAATATTAGACAATCCAAATTTAACAACAGCAAACAGGTACAAATTAAAGAATTGAAATTCTCCAGGAAAAAACAAACATTCTAATGTAAGAACTTTCCGCTGACATAAACAGCAGGAAGAACACAAAGAAACGATTTTTGTGCATTGACGCATGCATACAGGTAATGCAGAACAAGTAAATTCAGGCAGAAAATTTACCGAACGGTCCAGGTGCAGCAGTCTTGGCCGGGTTTCCCAGGTAGGTAGCCGGCAATGGCGAATCGAGCCGCTCAAGCTTCACTCGTAGAACGCCACATCCACCCCCTTCGCTTCATGCCAAGAAACGCATGCGTTAGCATCGAGGAGGAAGAAGAGCGCAAGATGCGAACAGCGCACGCATACGCGGAGAAAAAACCAGGACGAAATCAAGGATCCGAATCCTCGTCCTCCCAGTAGAGGAAAGAGGAAGAGGATCGAAGAAACAGAGGCGAGCGCCAGCAATGGCGGATTTTTTGCTCCCAAATTATACACACGAACGCATGCGCGCGAGCAGAGAGGGGTGAAGAATACGGAAAGACTCATTGGAGATGTGGCGTGGCGTCACCGTGACGTGGCGTTGGAGACGCCACGTGGAGGTCGTTGACCGGCTCCACGACCCGGCCAGAGTGAGGCTGCAGGTGGGGCCGGGACAGTGCGATCAACGGTGGCCGCGAGGGGGAAGGATGGGAGGCGGAGAATTGACCGTGGAATTGTCTGGCAGGATGGGTGGGTTCGCCGGTGTGGACAGGGAGGAGTGGAGTTCATCAGGACAGGAACCCGTCCCAGTTCGTCTGAACCTGGTGTGGAGAGGTTGATAATTAGCCTGTTATTATGATCAGATTGTCCGGCGACAACCGAACGACCAAACTACAAGCCTTGACTGTGTGGCTCCTGGTGCTTTTTTCTTTTCAAAATACAATAAAAACATTAACACATACTCAACCATCTACATCATATCCTACTCATATATATGATGATGAGTACCTATAAGAAATTAGCACGACAATATCTTAGAATTTACGAAGCCAGCAACAATCTTATTATCATAAGCATGTTATGTACTGTTTAAAAAATAATCTGCTGTAAATATAAACACATGCACTGAATTGGGGATATTCACGGTTTCTAATTGGCTTATTAATTTTTAGAAATCTAATTTTCTTAACGTTCTTTTTTAGCATTTAATTTTAGACGGTTTAAAATAGGAATACAAAGGTTTTACCTTCTAAAAGTTTTCTTACTCGCATGTATTCGCTTTATATGCTGCAGCTAAAAAAAAAGCCTGCCAAGAGTAACTTATATTTTTTTGCAAGGACTCAATATAACAGTGCCGGTACTCTTGGAAAAAATATATAATTCTTAATAAAACCAAAAGGTAACTTAATACTAATTTAAATTATTATAAAAGAACCACAGACGAAGAAATTGAATATCTTATAATCATATTATGACATCACTAATCAAATTGAATATCTTATAATCATAATACTCTCTCCTTTTTAAAATAAAATATGACATATTTTATTTTATCAGGGTAAGAATTTAACTAGCAATTACTCTATTAGAATATAATTTTTTACACAAAATTGATACATATTCGATAATAATTTATTATTTATTATCACATAAGTTATATATTAATTATTGGTCAATATCTTATCCTAACCAAATAAAATATGTCTTATATTCCCTCCATCCTAAAATATACATAATAATAGATTAGATTACTTATATTTGGGACAGAGGAAGATAGAGTATGAAAAAAAATAGAGTTATCTAACAGTAAATAAACTCCACGCCCTAACATGCAGGTGTAACCCAATATTACTCTGTCAAGCTATTTCATTGGATCGGTTAACACCATAAATTATTTATTTTATTTTACCTCTAAACTATATGGTTCATTTTACTTTGTAATAATATTTCTTTTTTATGTCTTTATATAGGCTTTATCAAAGTTTAAAAATATTTTCAAATACTTCATGAACATTTGCTTCAACTTAAAAATCTCAATGCTTAAATCAGTTATAGGTGTTTCTTACCTATTTAAACAATGATAAAAAAAATTTAAAAAATGTTGAGATATAAGTTAATATATCTATCATCATCCTATCAAATTTTAGTGTGAAAGGAAATTCCATTAGGTATCAAAGCGATTTTTTAAGGTGTAAAAATAGTTTGCGGAGTAAAATGGACTTTTTTTTTCCAAAAAGATTTTTGGTACTCATACATGTGGCCTTAACTACCTGACACACGGCAGCGATATGTACACTTACATCAACACACACGGCATAAAACTGATACTTGGATGTCTCGTATTCATGACAGCTCTGCTCGAGGGGTTAGCAGATGAATAGGAATTGATCACGACATAAATATGAGCATTCACTTTGAATTCGAGCCCAGTCTGAACGAAGGGGAGGTAGACAAAGAGTCAGTGCTTGCACGTAAAATGATACGTGTTAAGCTAGTAATATATAATTAATTAATTAATATATCTTAGATTTATTTGATATTTTAAAGTATATATATATATTTAAATAAATTATACCGTTTAACCGTTTAAAAAATTGGCTTACAATTTTTTTTAAAATCTAATAAAAGATCAGCCCTAAGTGGAGCAAGATGAGGAAGTTCACGAGGATTTCTTTTGAGGACTTTAGAACTGTTCTCTGAAAAAAAATGCATTCACCCTTATTTGGTGGTAAATTGTACTGTATATTCTCCTCTAGAATTCAAATTTTATACCAAATAAGCGTTTCTAAAGTATTATTTATCCTATAAATCAACTATCATTTAAATTTCTATCCATCTTATCTCAACTCTTCTCATTCCTAAGTTCCAATAATCTCTTATTTAATAAGACATTATAGTATTTTTTTAACTTTAATCTATGTTAATTAAACAACATATAAATAATTATACTTTGAAATGGAAGTAATACATACTAATATAATTTCTCACGTGCTATTCCATAGTTGTGGTACAAATGTCACTAAATGTGTATGGTTTGTGTTAGATAAATCAGAATTCTCAAACAGAGTATAGGGATTGCTCCTTATACTTCTTTAATTTTTTTAAAATTAAACTTCTTCATATTAGTTTATAGAAAAAATATTATAATATTTTTAACACAAAACAACTATAATATTAAAATATATTCGATGTTAAATTTAATGAACTAATTTAGTGTTATGAATTTTACATGATTAAACTTTAATTTAAAAAATTAAAACATAAACGAGAGAAGTACACATGTATAAATGCATATAAACATCGAAAATATCTCTTGAACGTCAGGTTGCCTATTTTGTACTATAGGAGTACATACACCCATATACATATATCACTTTCCAAATATATAAAAAAAATACTCCCTCAGGTGGCATTTACTTGCCATCTTTAATAGCTAATACTAGTATTTTTTTTATCATTGGTTCTTCCAAATTATTAATTTTGTTAAATGAAAAGTATATGGTTATGTTTAACATGCAATGTGTTTCGATATAATATGGTATATATTCACACATTTACAAAAATGTTGCTATCATAAGAATAATCAAAATCATGACAATTATTTGATAACAAAGAGAGTATTTTGTATGAGCAGCAATTTTCCACTAGTCGCTTTTTTCATGATTATCATTTAATTCTTTGCAATTTTAATTCATACTATCTTGAAAACTTGCACCTTTAAATTTTACATGGTTATAGAATGAGCCAGCCCTCACTACAGGGGCGGAACTGCCCATTGGGCAAGGTGGGGTCGACTGATGATCAGTCTTCTCTTCTACACATGCAAAGCGATGCCGTAAGCGCCTAACTTCTCCATCTACAACCACACCATACAACTGTTTGTCTTCAAGCAAGATATTGATGGCATGGCCCTAGACCCCAATCCGCCCATAACACCTCACCCTGTAGGTTGCCACCATGCCATGGCCTGGCTGTGCCACTGCCCATCACAGTGCTACTAGATGCTGCTGCACTCCTTGGCTGCTTGTCCTGCCCTACAGGCGGCCCTATGCGCCTCACGCCCATAGCATATGTACAGCTTTGTGGCTCCTACTGGGCGACTTTCTACATAATACAATGTAACTGTACAAGACAGCAAGGCCAGACTAAGTCTGGAAAATAGAAATAGTGTTAGAGAGACAACCTAAACCTAAAGCAAAAGGAATTGGTGTTATAGCGGATGGACATACTGGTGTTGTAGCGGACGGACATAGTCACTGCCATAGCCATGGTTCTAGTTCACATTTGATGGCGGAGCAGCCGGATCCTACAAGCATCACCGCCATTGGATGAGGGCGAGGAAGGCCTTTGAGTCCACACGGACACAATGCAGGATTTTGTCGTTAAGGTGTTAGCCTTGGTTCATGTGGATGAGTGTTATCCTAGTCGCGCTAGTGGTTTGGTGCGCAAAATGGAGAGTTTTTCCTTTGTGCTGAACATGAAGTTGATATTGAAAGTATTCCACGTTACAAATAAGCTATC
This sequence comes from Oryza coarctata, assembly GCA_030770085.1. Classification (NCBI taxonomy): domain Eukaryota; kingdom Viridiplantae; phylum Streptophyta; class Magnoliopsida; order Poales; family Poaceae; genus Oryza; species Oryza coarctata. The sequence continues at coordinate 12,339,242 of CM061476.1, read as the reverse complement.
TCTTTTACTACAAAGAAAGTGTACAAGACATATAATTGCTTGTTGATGTCAGCGTGCTTGATCACCTTGAGAAACCAAGGTTGGGAGTCGTTATTTGAAGAAGTCAAATCATTTTATAAAAAAAAATCAATTACCAAATTTGGATAAACCGGTAGCAAGATGGGGTTGATCAAGGCTTGATAGCAACTTAATCACACTTGAGCATCACTACCATGTTGACACTTTCTTTACTGCTCTTGATTCTATTATCACATAGATGAATCATCGCTTCAATAAGGTATCATCCGAGTTGTTTGTAGAGACTCTAAGTTTGACGTTGATAAGATTGCACAATTAATGGACATCTATGACCAAGATTTCCCACCTCTAGATTGTTCTAATATGATGGATCAACTTGACATGTTTATTTTACATGATGATTTCACTGCTTGTTATGGTCTTGCTAATTTGGCCTTGAAGATGGTTGAAACACAAAAGCATATTGCTTTCCCATTGGTCTATTGCCTAATTGAGTTAGCATTGCTTCTACCTATGGTAACAACATGTGTTGAAGGAGACTTCGCTGCTATGAATATAATCAAGACCAATTTGTACAATAGGATCTCTAATGAATGGCTCAATGACTTGATATTATACTTCATCGAGAAGAAACTTGATTTTGAAAAGGTTAAGAGATTTCAAGCCATAGGTGATCGGAGAATAGATTTGCCTAAGCCTCTTAGAGTTCGTAAAAATACAAATGTTCTTATATATTAACCAAGAGATATTTGATTAGTTGCTATCACTCATTTTGATAAATTGACTTGATTTTTGTAAATTGACAGGTTTTCTGTAACTTTTGATGTATTATGAATTATATATATCTTTATTTTGAAATAAAAGTATCATGTATGTTGTTTTATGCCTAAACTTAATTGTAGTATTATTTTTTTACGACTGCAATATACGTATGATATGTGTTGCGTTCGTTTTTCCTTATGAGGTTTGCTTCATCCGTATTTTAATTCTGGTTCTGCCACTGCCTCACGGTAACAAGGGAATAGTGTGTTTTAGAGAACGTTGTTATTAAGAGAACCAAGCTAACATAGCAATTCTTTTTCGTTGAATTGATGCACTTAAGTGCACACAAGCTTGCGTGCTGGAGAGTACGTTTGGTACTGTGACAGAGTTATGACTGGTGTGTTGACAGCTAAATTTAGCACTAGACTAAATTTGAAAAGGGTTCAAAACCTAACACAAAGGCCGGTCTGATCGAAGATATTAGGCAGTAGGACGAACAGACTCTTAGACCAAATCTAGTTTCGTTCTTTCATGTGTTTGCTTGCTTAGACCAAGAGTTTTTTAAAACCTCTAAGTGCAAGGTTTTGTTTTACGAAAGATATTAACCCATTTATAAGAGCCATGACCAATTCAATTAAGGCACATCTATCACTCTACAATGAATTATTCTTTTCCATTACCCTTTATCTTAGAGTACTCTGGTAACTTAGATTTTCATCGGTTTGCATTATAAGCGGCCCACCTTTATTATAAGAGTATGAAATCCATTATATATTTGTTCAAAAATTTTCGATTCATTTATGAGAAGGCTATTTACCCTAAATTAATGTAGATTGGCTTTGCTGCCTGATTTGATCCTTATCATCACTAAGACCAGGAGTTATTACAACTTCATCCACACCGAAGGCTTGGGGTACGTGTTATCCACAAAAATGCATCAACCCGTTGAATGCATGATACCCATAATTAAAAATGGTGCTATGCATACATAGTTGTTGTAGTCTTTAGAGGCAGAAGGTTACTTTTATAGTTAAGAAACCTGCAGGCTTAATTACTAACAATATCAGTCTTAACACCTGAAAAAGTTCAGATATATAAAGCTGGTCGAGCACCTAAGTGCAAGCATGTCCACCCCTGTTCCAGCCCAGTTCAACTCATGTGTGGTCTTTCCCTTTCGATCAAATGTGTTATGAGAAAATAATGTTGCTCCTTCTTAATACCAATCAATATATTCTTGAAAGAAACAAAAAACAATTGTTCGTGTCGACATCCATATCAACCATACCTTAACAACCTAGCTATTTCTTTCCTCCTTGTGCTAATTAACCGACAAACTGTCCAAGCAGATTCTTTTCAACGTTATGATTTCACTCTAAAAGGATATATATGAACGATGACTTCAGACAGTCTAAAATAAAACTTTCCGTGTTTGTGACTTTTGAAATGCCTTGCTAATACCACACTGTTATAGCAAGTTACTGGCAACGAAAGAAACGGTCTTGTTGCGATGCCAGCCGGCTATTCTCTGGCTCCTTTGGACAATTGTGTGCCATGTAACGATTCGTCTTCTCTTCTAAACAAAATGTGATGATTGAGATTTACTGATATGGGTACCAACTACGTGTTCAAGAAGTGCAACTTCCTTGGCTGTTTTTAGCTTGGAGCTATCTGTCTGAACTGGCCAGACGAATCGCTGAGTAGCTAGCATTACGTATTTGACAAGACCTTGGAATTAATAAGGTTTCGAATGGATATAGTCTGACAGTCTGATATCCATACGACAGGTCACGGTCGTGCACTCACTGGCAGCATGAGATTTTTTAATTTTTGGCGAGAATTTTTCTGCCGATTCATAGCAAATTATGCTGCAGATTTCGGGCCCTATCATTTTTTCTTGAAGCAAGTGGTCATATTTATGTGTTTAGAGCATTGTATAGTCTTTGCCTCATCATACCTAAGGATGTCATAGTCCAGTATCGATCTAATCTTCAAATGTCACCTGCAAAGAAAGAAAATGCTAGTTCAATTCTGTCCTTAGAGTTAATACTTAACATTACCTAACAGATGGGTGAGTTATTTTTTATTTTCATGATTGCCAAATTACCCTTATTTGGAAATTACTTGGTGACGTGAGTTGCATGCATGTAAGCTTGTTGAAAAGGGACGACAAGCTAGGCACATATAGTAGGAATGTGCACTGACAAAACCAAAAATAAACGAAGTAACTAAAATTAGTTTATGGTTTGAACTTATCACTATATTATTTGTGGTTTAAAACCTAAGAATAGAAAATAGAGTACGTAAAAAAAACTCTAAAATTTTGGTTATAGCTGATAAGCGAAGAAAAGGACGATGACAGTCATTGTCATAGTAGTGCACACATAATCAGCACAGTACTTAAGCTTGGACCACTCTTTCCTATTTACCCGGCTGATGGAAAGGTACTGGGAAAATAACAATTATTGTTTATGGATATTAGCGGCACATTTGTTCTCCTGTAAGCTTCTTCAAAGTGGAGTAATAGCAACAAAACAACTTGGACAAAAGCGCAGTTATCCTTTGTGTGCTAAATTAAGTCGTTTTTCGCCAAAGACTTTGTGCAGGAGCCAGATGCTTTCATTTGCTAAAAGAATATCTCTATTATTTTGTTTTCAAAAAGCTACATTAAGTCATTTTTGCCTATTCTCATTTATGTAAAAGTCTCACAAAATTCTCATCAAATGCATCCATTCCAGACAAAACTTGAAATTTTCACGCGTTCAGATAAACCGGGTTGCTTGGCTGGCTCAAGATCTAAACTGTCCGATCCGGGTACCAACAGAGGGGTTAGATGACACTGCTTCCACTCGCACATGAAAAAACCTTGGCAGGGAGCTGGAAGAAGGGGGCCCAAAACCGGACGGTCGATGGATGGAGCCGATGCCTGCGCCTTGCATTTACTCTGTTTGCAGGGGAACTCTGCTCCATGGTCCAGAGCAAATAACCCTGCATCCCCCAGTTTTGTCTTTTGGACCAAGCAGCATGCAGCAGCCCAGCCTTCGTTCCTGCAGTACTGCCACCTCTCTCTCTCTCTCCCATCACTTCACTCCTATTTAGGCAGCATTTGTTGATGCAGGGAGGGACAGAATGCCTCGTTCCAGTGGCCTTTTTTGTTCAGAGCCTGTGTTCTCATGGACCATTTGGATCGATTGGCTGAGAACAAAGACCAAGTCGTCACAAGTGATTGTTCAGCTGCCCGTTTTTTTTTTCATTGGGATGCCATGCTATGGCAGCATGCCAGCATTCATTCATTCATTCTGGCAGATCTTGTGGGTGGCATTACATTACTGCCTGCAAATCTTTCAGGGTGCTACTTGGCGTGGTGAAATTCAGTTATGTATTTTTTTAAACACACTATAAACATATATGCATATTATAACATGCGTATACTTATCTATATAAACACATATACATCCTACTCTATAAGCATCTATACATCCTACTCTATAAGCATCTTTAATACTGAACTGACGAAGTCACCGCAAAAGTTCATTTTCGATGGATACGCCATCCGTTACTGAAAGATTTTGGCTGTATAAATCCAATAAAATTTCGCTGATTTCTGTGAAATTCAATGAGATTTTGGTAGTATAAATCCAACAAAATTCGCTGAATTCTGTGAAATTCAGTGAGCTCGCTTACAAGCCTGTTCGATCGCCAAGCAATGTACATGCATCGACACGGTTCAGAACATCCAGTACGGCGGGTAAAATCTGATTTGTCCGGGAAAAACAGACAAAACTGCGTGGTTCGGGGCGATGGATCGATCGATCAACAAGCTAAGTCCAAGTTCCTGACAACGAAATCAATGGGGCTAATCATGGCAGGACCCGGCGGCCGTGATCAGGCTCGATCTTTAGATCGGGGCCCAAGCATGTACGCAGATAGGCCGGCAGGCCGTTCGGCCGGCTGGCTGGCTGGCTGTGGCTGCTGCACACAGTATGTACGTAGCAGGCAGGCTGGGCCCAGTTAACCTAGGTAGGGCACTCGTCATCTCCATGTTTTAATGTCTCAATCGATCAGCATCCTGGATTTTAGCTAGTGAGATTGAGTTCATATGGTTTGGTTGTGTTTTTACTCGAAAGTAAGTAAACTATGATCTTGGGTGATAAACTCTAAATCTAGACATGCTAAGAAATTACTTTAAAATTATCGACCTCAGAGCCTTAAACTAATATCAATTAATCGGTCGACATGCACTTACAAAACGTTAATCTTCTTCAGTGAGATTTTAAGTTTATCATTCTAATATATTAATTATTTGATCAATTTATATATTGTTTACCTATGGTGCTTCTTTTTATTTTGCACGAAACACTATTTCCTTATACAACTCCCATTATTTTGAAAGAATAAGATGCTTGAGCCGGGGCCAGGCATCTTGCGCCTTTGCACCCTGTACGGCTTACATCAACTACACGCATATATACTCAATATGATCAATCAAGATTTGGGAGCCAACCATCAATGCCATACATGCATCCAATTTAAATGCATGCATGTGCGTTATGATATACACACGAAACATGCTTGAAGACATGATGCTTACCATTTGTGTTGAGTACATAATGTGGTATTTAGTAGATTGAATTTTTAAATTAATATACTAATTTTGTAGATAGATGTGACATGTATTTATTATGTATGTAATATTTTATTGAATTTATCTTACCTTCTATCAGATAAAAATTTACATTTTTTATGAGCTCATGTTATATCAGACCAATTACGGTATAATGCCTAGTGGCTTGCACTTTTTAATTCACATATAAATTTTACTTATGGTAAATATCATAACGAATATATGATTTGAATATGCTCATTATATTCCGACGTAACTAGAAGATTTATACAGATTTTAAAGTACATTCTCGATATTTTCTATCATATTTTTTACCTTCTAGAAATTGCTTATTTGGAACAATAGTGACATATTTCACAACAGTCGCCAATATTGTGCAAAATAATTGTGAAAATGTTGTCATGCTAGGATAATTTCTCGTTAAAAATATCCGGTACTAGCATGTTTTGTCGAGATTATGTACATATTGTCTACCCCGAGTAATCATGACATTGACAATGGAGCTGCTCAACTCATAAATGGAGGGCTCGAGGCTCTACTCATATCATCTACCATAATAACTAAGTCAAAGACCTCAAATGGTGACGACACCTATGGCATCATTGTTATATTATCATATGGTACCTCATAAAAGTAACCACTTTAATTATCCGGTATGTTTTCTCAGTGTTCAAGCCATCGATCTTAACTAGTTGGAATAAGGGCTAGTCAAAACAAAAGTAGAGGAGGTGCTCCGTTACTAAGCGAAGGGCACAAGGCGCTGCCCATATCATATAGAACGATGACATTGGTGGAGTAGAGGCCTCAAATGATGACATCACATAGTATGTCATTGCTTGAATAAAAAAGCATACATGGAAAATAAACAATTCAATTGGAAAAACTTTTTCAACAAAAAATTTGAAAGAAAACCATAGCCTTTTGGTATGCTCGTGAGTTTAAAAAATAAATGTGAAACCATACTGACCATATGAGATACGCATATGATAACCAACCCAAGCACCAATATACATGGTTAAGACTTGACTATGTCACTGGTTTTCGTAGAACTAGTAGGGTTGTAGCGGTCCTACCACTAAAGAAAAAAACATGGTCGAGTCTTGATTATGATGCTGGTTATTGTAGAACTAGTTGAGTCATAGTGATACTACCACTAAAGAAAAAAAATGAGATTGAGTCCTAATTGCGCCACTAGTTTTTATGAAACTAGTCGGTTCATAATGGTCTTATCACTAATACACGTTATTAGGATCTGACTAAGTCACTGGTTATGATAAGGCTAGATGAGTAATAGTAGTCCTATCACATGTGTATGTTACACTATTTATTCACCGCAAAAAAGTAACTCAGCCTGAGCAATAGTTAATACCACCGAGATTGTGGTTGAATGAATTAAATTGCCAAACAGATTGGTACTCTTTGCATCACTTTCCTATTTAGGCTGTCTAGTTGTTAACTATGTTTATGAGAAAACAGTTGGAGGTTAAAAAAAGTATATTATTTACTTATAGACTGAAAAATGTTTTAAATTTTATTTTATATTTTTCTTCTAAACATGTTTATTATTTAACAATTTGTTCTGAATATTTAATTTCATGAAAATCAAATAGCAAAGCAACCAGTCTAATATTGAGTAAAATGCAGATTTGTTAAAGAGTCTTTATTAGTGGGCATTGTGTACTGACTAAGTAGAGTTAGGACCGACAACTCCGTAACTCAACTTTAAGACATATGTTGGTCTAAAGGTACCCACTTCGGCTAGACATGTGCTTGGTCGATAAGTCCCATCATTAGTATATACAAGAAAACATCAAAAGTCAGAGTGAAGTCAAAAGTTATTCACTAATCAAAATTTTATACTGACTAGATGAGACCTAGATAAAAACTTTAAAAAATGATCACATATCTTGTATAGGTATAATAACCCATATACAGTGACTAACTGTGGTGTTTTGCATCATACGATACCACCGAGCTCTTCATTTCTATAAAAAAAAGCAAATTTAGGCTCATATACTCACCAAAGATGGTGTCATTCTCAAAGTGGTGCTGACATAAGTTATTAGAAACAAAAATCTCACCCAAGTTGGTGATTGCCGATAAGATGGTCTTAGTACCCCAACAGAAAGCATACAAGATAGCTAACAAAAATGGACGACGTACCTATAAATTTTTACTTATATGCACTTAGATAACATACCTTGCTATTTATTACATTGGCAGATGTCTCGTCCCTATATTTGTGCCTTTTGACCACTTGCATAGTAGACATCACTCTAAATCTAAATCATTGAGTAGTTATGATAGACAAGGTGGCTTTCATTTTGTCAATTTATGAGATATACTATATAAACATAATTATTTTTCTTGGACCAGTAAAGAGCTTAGTCTCAAATATCTTGCTCTAACAAAATGCAACTACAAGGAAAAACCTGTTACCATATGGGGAATACAACCTAACATTGGTTAGAACAAGAAAAAGTAACAGTTTATAATTATGGACAAATTACATCTGGATACATAAAAATTATTTGGTGTTTCATAATTGTAATTTATTTGCATATATTTAAATACCTATATTAGTCTAACATTGCTCCCATGCTCACCACATTTTCAGTCAAATGCACTGCAAAATATTCTAGCTGTCGCCTCACGCAACCCTGCCTACATGTCGCGCCAGCATCATCCACCTCACGTTGCCCTCATCCGCTCGTGTAGGCCTAATAAGTGTGGTTGACTCCCCTAAATGTGGTTGCTGCACTCGTTGAGCAATGCACCCCACCGACTGTGTTGCATTGTCACATCGCTGCCTCACGCCAGCCCCCACTATCATGCATCATGTCACATCACCAGCAGTTGTGTCCCCCTCTCTTCCTCTTCTGCAGCTAGCACTAACATAGAGCTGCACCATGTGATGATGCCTCACACCGCACTATGCTTTCCCATGCCGCGTCGCAACGATATCCATTCTATGCAATCCCCGATGGGCTTGTGAGTTCCTTTCATCGCATCACATCTCTGCCACCATGTCGCTTGTGTCATCTTCTCCTATGTTTGTTGGCACGATCATTACAGTGTCGCCCTCACGTTGCTAGACCTAGCTGCCTCGGCCAGGGAAGCTCAGACTGTGTGCCACTAGATCTTTGAGCCCTTGCCTATAAATAGACCAAGGATCCCTCTCTGATCCACCGTACACCCTGAGCTCACTCTAGCCTCGACTACCGTCTTCTCTCCCCTTTCCCTCTTCCTCTACCAAGCACGTCCATTTTCCTCTCTCTCACTATCTTCCTATCTTCACTCCACCTCTAGCCGAGCCCGAACCCAGCCACCTCTGTAGCCTATTTGGTTGCCAGCGATGACCAAATGACGTACTCCCACTAGAGTCCACCACAGCTCGTCGCCATCCACCTCCCATCCCGTTGACCAAATCTAAGCCGTCCACATTTCTCCCTGTCCTTCACTCGATGCTTGGATGACCACGGCTTGTCGGGGATCACTATCGTTCGGTTAGACGCCGTTGAGCTCCATCAGCCGTTGATTTTGCCTCTGGTCTCCTCTCTCTAGCCAGCGACCACATGGCCATCACACGGCAGCCACATCGAACAACCACAGGTCCACCATGCCCACACAAAACACCCACTGCAGCCAGGCTAGGCTCTAGGCCGTCCTAAGTAGCCGAAAGGCCATGGCCCACTTTTCTCAGCCCAACAACTATCGTCCCAAAAGCCCGTTAATCATACACCAATAAAAAGAAGTCTGCTTTACCTTCCTCACCCTGGGCTCAACCTATCAACCTCTATTCCAAAACTTTTAATTTCTAAAAAATATTTAATTCCTTTTCTATAATCTATAGAATGATTTAATCTTCCAAAATTCATATCTTTTTAACCAAAGCTCTCATTGAGGTCGCTCCACTCTTAATTTTTCTAAAAATGAGATCCATCTAATGGTACTATTAGTTATATATATTAGGATCTAATTTTATTTCTTTTCATGTATTGTTATTTTGTACCGCATAGTAGCCGATAACGAGAAGCAGCCAATCAAGAGTTGGTCGAAGAAGGGCAAGACGAAGACCAAGGCAAGTCACCCCTTAATCATATTGATCTCATATTTTTAAAATTTAAAAATTATTTTGTTTATGAGCCATGCATATTTAGGTACATGATACCAGACATGGTTCATCAGTTGATGCCATGAACCCACTTTTGTACTTGGAAAAGAGACTAGCATAGCCTTGTATTTGGAAAAGCTTATGAAAAAAATTGTTATGGTATAGGAATCATTATCAAAACTAGCCTACGTGGCCGGTGGAAGACTTGAGTGATATGAAATAAGATTGCGTGACCAAGAGTGTCACTTGGCACTAGAAATAGAGTTGGATAAGACGAATTTGAGTTGTGATTGAGAAATGAAAAGAAATTGAAAGCATAAAAATAGAGCTACTATCTATGACCATACACTCCAAATCGGAATAGAGGCAAGTCATTAGAAATCGACTTGTGTTATGGGTTAAGATGCAAGTCTATTCCGGCAAATACGGTGAGTTGTTGTTAGGCAATTGACGGAATGGATTGAGGTGTGAGCCTCTATCCAATAACTTAAAGAGTATACTTAGAATTTACAAAGATGATTTAAAAACACAATAGATTGCCTAGCAAAACCAAAATCCTCTTGTTAACCTTTACATGCCACCTTAATTCCTATGACCTGCTGAGTTCTTCGTGTACTCACCCTTACTATTATTATCCCCTACATAGAAAAGCAGGAGCAAGCGACATACGAAGACTTTTAGGGTTTCGGTCTAGGACCCAAGCTGTGCTTGTGGGTTTAGGTCTAACTTTGCTTCTGATGTAGTTTTTTTCCTTGGTATAGCATTGCTTCTGATGAGGTTTGGTGATGATCCACCTATAGCCTGTTGATACTAGCTGAATTTCTAGGACATGTACTAGTATATAGGTAAAAGCATTCCACTCTTATTGACCTATATATTGGTTAATGAGAGAGGGGTGTCACACTCACGCTGGAAGCAAAGGCAGGGCACGACGCCAAAGGCATTGGCTGGCCAAAGAGGGTGGTTGCAGCAGAAGGCCAAGGAAAAGAGGAGGGTGGACACAACCTAGCAAACGCGTGGTGGGTTGGTGGCTCACGTGCAAAGGCCTCACAACCGACGTGGTGACGGGTTTGGATTAGGAAAGGGTGGTGATGGGAGTGGTTGTGGTAGGGGATTTTTACGGCGGTGAGCAAGGTGGAGGTGTAACCAAATGGCAAGGTGATGGAAGCAAGACTAGGGCCTTAAGCTCAGGACACACACCATGTGCTTAATGGAATACCTACGCTTAGGGCAGGGAATTGGAGGCGAGATGGGACGGGAGAAAGTAGGGCATCGATGGCGACTACTTGCTAGATGGTGGAGATGGGTGGTGGAATAAGGCAAAGGAGCAGAGCGACAACCATTGTAGGTTTGGCTCGAGCTTGAGCTTAGTTTGAAGTACGGCATCGATGTTGGTAGGGTGGCAACAGGCAGCAACCACAAAGGATGGGGGGTGGCACTAGCGCCGGTTGAGCCAACCCGGTGAGGTGGTTGCTCTGTTTGGGGGCGAGGAGGGTGACAGAGCTCTGGTGACACTTCAAGAAGGCAGAGGGGGGTTTCAGTGCAGGTTAGGGCCAACGCAGCGGCTCGGCTTGAAGGAAAAAGAGAGAGGGAGAGAGAAAGAGAAAGCATGTGAGAAAGTTAGGGGGGTCATCGGGGGCTTTTATAGGTGGAGGAGGACAATGAGGTGGCGGCATGTGGGAGATGGTGGTATGTGGGGCCCTGATAGGGAGCGCATGGGCTATGAGGGATAGAAAACTATTATCAGTGTCGGGTTTGGCCAAATCAACACTGTTAAGAATGGCATTGATATGTTGTTATGTCGTAGTGATAGAAACAGAGAGATCAAATTGAATCAGTTGGCCAAAGTGGTCCACACACAAGCACAGATATACAAACAACACCGGCTGATTGATTGGATGGTTGTATGCATATATGCCTTAACAATGGAGATGATCCATATATTGAAAGTGCATTTAGGCCCCTAGTGGATTTTAAATGATAGATAACAAAAAAATTAGAAAGCTAATGTGTTATAATTAAGAATCTTGTAGCAATTCACTAAAGGGAGAATGTTTGGTTTAAAATAAGACCTCTGTGAAAAAAAGGAAGAAAAAGAAAAACAAAAGAGGACTTAAAATGATGAACATGTAATTTTATTTTTTTCTTGAGTCTTTAGAATATGTGAATCATCCGGGACTTTTGTAAATGTCTCTCTCACCTCTAGAAGGAAAGAGTTATTCTAGTGAATCCTCAAGGTCTACTTTAGAGATTGATTTGGTAGAGCAAACTATATAAGTAAGTGAGAGCATAGTATGCTAGTAGAGACCTTGATGATCACCTTGAACTAAGTGCTACGATTTGGTGAGATCTTGAATGCTAAACTAATAAGGTTAAACTTGATGAGCCAAGGGATCGAAAAAAATCCGGCTTTTTAGAGCTCCTCAATAGAGAAGATTGTTTGATCCGAACTTTAGTAAAAAATCGCTTCGTCTTCTAGCTCACTTTTACCTTGTATATTTAGTGTGATTTGGTTACCTTACTTTCTTTCTAACCCGTATGTTTTGCCTTTTTTAAGTGTCCATTAGATATTTTGAAGTAGATCCAAAATCTCTAGATCATACTACCGAACACTTAAAACTAGCTTCTCTGTTTGACAGAAAGACTGATTCTAATATTTTAATCTATTTTAGATTTAAAAATTTATACATTTATTTTCCTCTATACGACTAAAAGTTATATATATATAAATACTGGAATTCTCATCAGCATCTAACGTTTGACGTCGCTGCAGTATATTTTCATATGTTTGGACATGCAGCCATGCATGTACGCGGCCGCGGATGGCTGATGGCTGCCGCTGCATGTGTCAATCGGATCGCTCGATATGCTCGACCTGCTCCCCGCCCATGACGCGTACGACCCTGTACTTTAAGCCCAACTTGGCACTCCATGTCGCGTGTACGCTTGCTTGCTGCTGCTAGCACAAGAACACTGGCCTACATGGCGGCAGGTATCGATCTAGAGTTCGACATGGTGATCATTGGGTTTGGACTAAGTACGTTCTCCCGGTATGGATTGTTGTTGGTAATTCAATTCGTTGACGCGTAAACGTTATCTTCATCCTGGATGCTATGTTCTAATCGAGTGGTGATGAGTATATGTTTTTTTTCAGAATTTTTCCGGACTATTTGTAATGTTAATCTGTTTCTAATGTTAACTTGGGAGCATACGAATGCGTCTGAGAAGAGGATCTACGGGCTTACGCGGATAATCACTCAAGCAATCTGTGTCAGAGTCCTGTGCGTAGTATCAGTTTAGTAATGTATCCCTAGTTAACCAAACTTGAAACATGCCTTTTAAAGTACGGTGCAAGAGGGTGTACGGTAGAGCTTTAAATCTAAAATAAATTTAAAGTTGTTCGGTAGAGCTCTAAATCTAAAATAAATATAAAGTTGTATAGTTGGAACAAGGTAACTCCACACCCTTCTTAGTGGATTAGTGGGCAGTTCTACTATTTGACTGGATGTGAAGTTGTGGAGCTCCAAGGGTTGCTCCAACCCACAATTCAATTTTTGAATGAGGTTTGATCATATCCACCCCACCTCTTCATTGGATCTAGAGCCGTACTGTTTGTTTATCCTCAAAAGTTAAACCTGTGTCAAATAGGCTTTTTATAGTTATATACTTATTAGAAAATTTTCACCTCTTCTCTGCTCTTTAAAATTAATTAAGAATCTAATAGTATCTAGTTCAACTCCAAAGAATCTAGAAGATTAAGCTATACCAGAAATAATTTAAGTCATATAGTTCCACACTATCATTTATGAGATGGTGTGATGCAAAGCCGTAGCATTGTTGCTTCAAATAGGACCATAGTCAGCTATGTTGCTGTCATCAACTATTTTTCTTTTACGTGGCTTAGAGACAACTCATGTGAAGTTTCACAATAGTGGCGCATAGTAGTTATTGTGATTTGATTTTTTTCAAACAATCCTAGAGATGTTACCTGTACTAGAGCGCATAGGCTAGCTTCTATTTTGTGAACCAATTTTTAAGTTGTCCAATACAAGGAAATTTTATATCTATTAATTAATTGCTTAGTTTTTTCCTAATTAGATCTCAGTCAAAATTGATTGTGGCCGATTATGTCATGTTGATGGTAGCTCAACTCTATTCCTTTCCTTTAGGTCCTAATGCATATGCACTGCCTCCTCACCTCCCACCGCCCCCCTTGCTGCCTCTGACCTTATTAGCAATATCATTGGAGAGGGATAACAACTCCTCTCATGCCATTCTTCATTTCTCCCCTTAGTTGCCTCAACCTTAATCACCAATACCTTGTCTCTCCCTTGTTTTGAATAGCTTGCACTATCTGGTCTTCCCCTTTATATCTGTACCACCTCTCACCAAGGTTTTATGTAAAATCTATAGATCTGAAAAAGCTATAGATCTGCCCTTGTGAGTTCATCATTGGTGCATATGAGTTTATTGAGATACTGAACTAGACTTGTACTTGATAAATAGGTAAATGATAAGAAACTAAAATATAGAGTATAGTGGCATCTATCACTTTATCAAAATTTAACTTTAAAAATTGATCTATAAATAAATTAAAGAAACAGAAAAGACAAATTGAGGTGCAAAACAACAAAATTGATGAAAAGGTATTGTTCATATGTTGGGTTTTTTTTGCCTTGGTGCATGAATTGAGTTTAGACGTGATTTTGTAAGAGGGTATATGTATGCTATATTACCCTTTTTAAATACTTTAAGAATTTTCCTTGTTGTCAGTTGTCACCAGGCATCCACCATTTGGAGGAAGCTTTAACCTGAAATTCACATATGCATCCAACTTTTTTGAATTGATTTTTGTTTGATTATTTTTGGCTGGTATACCACGTTCTCACATGAAAGAATTCCTTGATGAGGCAATTATATATATTCATTGGACATCAATGTTCTATGTCGGCAACAAAACATCCGACAACCTACACGTTTTTTAACCGGTCAAAACCAAAGTACTTAGTTATTCCGTCACGGTCAAGCCCATCAGCATCCGAAGAGAATATGCAAGGATGTGGACATCAGTCAGAACGTCCAACCTGAATTATCAGAATTATTGATCCGTACATTATTCTTGTATATACTTTTTTCATGTGGAAATGAAGTGCCTTTTTGCCCGTATCCGGATCCATTAATTTGGTCTCTTTGTCTGTCTATCCTAGTTGCTTGCGTTGCGTGCTTAGCTTCGGCTACGGGCCAAATGACCGGCCAAAACTACGATCAATCGTTCATCTTGTTGCGTAGCATTGTTGCCATTTGATCAATTCACAAATTAAAGCTTTTTGTACGCTCTTGCAATGAGTGAACGAGATCGATGAATATATACGCCTGTCAAGGGGGTCACAGTCTCTAACAGGATGACTACACAACTATACTAACATAAATATGATCAGTTGATCTCACTACAACACAGACTAATAAAAACTGAAGAGAATTCAGAAGCGTCTCTTGACTCTTGGTCATCACCCAACACCAAATTATGCAGGTGTATAATACTCCCTATTCCCTAGAAATATGTACGAGGGCCCCACCTGTCAGTGCCGGGGGGCGATCGAATCTACACCAAATTATGCAAGTGTATAATACTCCCTACTCCCTAGTAGTACGTACGTGGGCCCCACCTGTCAGTGTTTTGGGGGGTGGGGGTCGAAGCTTCAGCTGGCTGGCTGGCTAGCTAGCTTGGGCCCAAGGAGGGTAGTGTGTAGGCAGATGAAGTCAAAAAGCACGGGGCCAAACGGATGCAGCCAAGCTGAACTCGGTCATGGCGACACCTCGGCGAGGAATATAGCAGCACGCCATGCATGCTAGTAGCTCTAGCTTCGAGTCCAACCCAACAGGCGATTGATCGATCGAGAGAGAGAGAGCGAGAGAAGAAATGGGAGGAGACCACAGCAACATGCATGTAAAGAAAAGAAAAAGGATTGAGTAAGGCAAGCATATGCATAAACACACGAGTACACGACGACATAACACTAGACACCAGCAAACGCAACAGTTCACGACGCATGCCTGCCTTCTCCCCCTGCATCTTTCACCACCGATCTATCACAGCATGTACCTGCCTCGGTCGCTCTCTCACTCTCTAACCCCTCTCTCACGTGCTGCCCAGTAGTAGCTGGCTGCGACCGAGCTAGCTATAGAAGCATTCGCATGCAGAAAGCATGCTTCCTCTTCTTCTCAGCTTCGCTTTGGCCGCAAGCAAGCAAGCATCCATGGAGACGGCGGCGGCGACGTACGGCTTGGCCGCCGGCGACGATATCATCAGAGGAAGAGGAGCTCGGCCTTCTTGACCTTGGAGATGCTCTCTAGGACGCCGGCCGGAGACACGTGACCCATCACCGTCACCTTCTTGCTCTCCAGGTCGATGCTGAACGACGTCACACCTGCACCACACCCAGCCATGCGTCATGCAATGCATCCCGTAAAAATCCAAACAGAAGATGAAAAAAATTACTGCTGCTCTACGACTACTCCAGGTTAAGTTTCAGTGTTTCGTGAAGCATCCACTCCTCTGCAATCTTCATATGCAGTTTTTTTGACAGTCGCTAGCTCTACATGCTGCAGTGCATGCATTTGCAGGACGAAGCACAGGAACATGCAATACGTACGTACCTCCTGCAGCTGTGCACTGTAGAGCAGTATAATTTTACTACATTTTTTACTTATGTCTTGCTATTACTATAGCATAGGCACGTGATCACTCCTACGCACGCAAGTACGTCACCACATTCTATACTGACTGGAGTGAGTGAAAATTAATTCTGGAATCAGAGAGGAGCCTGGGTGACATATACACTGGCATGTGGAGCCCGGAGAAATAGTAACAATTTTCCAAAGGCTGCATAGATAGATGATGCATAGATATGTGTTCAGTTCGATGTGCTTCGTCAGAGCTTTCTCAGAAATTCAGAATCACTACATGCAAAGCATGCATGCATAAAACCATATTCCTAAGACTAGCTCTTAAGAGATCTCTAGAGTCAATCTAATTGTGTCCTGGTTAAGTCAATGTATGAAAGCCTGTTAAAAGTGTACTTAATTATAAAATTTAACTGAACATTTTCTACTACTTGTTGTTCAGACGACTAGCTGTATATACGCCATACATCCATGTGATCGATCTGTTCGGACTCTACAAGTAGTCAATTTAAAAGGCTAATTTAATTTTTCTACTTCTCGACTGGGTCGTATTAGCAGTAGCAGTAGTTGAGTGATAGGCACACTTGATCTCTCTATTTTAGACAGCACAATTCCATTTTCTAAACTTATAGCCATCACTGTCAGCGTTGACATGAGAGTTTAACATAATGTGTACCTACTGTGTTGACCACTTTTATTCTGGTAAAGTGCGTACTAATTAAGCTCCCAATGTTATTGTCCTAACTAAGCTTCTTTTCAGTTAATGCAATGCTTGGATATATGATCAGTAGTAAATGCACTATGGCATGTGTCCCCAGTGGAATCAAGGAGATGCAACAACAAAGAGAACTATCTATGCATGTGATCTTCATAGCTCCAGGACATAGTATACCGTCATAGCTGCAGTACTGATAGGGTAGACTAGACCATGCCAAAAGGTGTATATGTGTGTATCAGAATCACTAAGGAATTTTGCACAAAAGCCCAGTAACATTCCACCAAATGTCTTTTGTTTACCTTACGAAGATATGTGGTATTAATTGCTAAGTATCCCCTCCAATTTTAAATATATTCAATTCTAGGACTTATCGATATAACCAAAGCAGAGGTATTAATTGTTAAGTGTCCCCCAATTTTAAATATATTCAATTCTAGGACTTATCACTATGACCAAATCAGAGGAATACAAACTCGAGGAGAAAATTGATATCACGGTCGAAAGGATCTGAATGCAAATTGGTTGTATTCTTCATACTTCAAAGGAAAGAGATCGGCATGACTAAACCAAAAGAAAACAATTTGAAGCTAATACACATGCATGGTGACAATTCACATTGCAATGATAACCTATTTTTGATTGGTAGATTGGTAAATAGTAGTTGTAGTGGAAGTACAAACATGAAACATACCTTCCATCTTGGAGATATGCTTCCTCACTTTCCCTGCACACCCCTGGCAGTGAATAGCCACCTTCATGACCACCACCTGCAAATACAAACATAATACACGCTGTCAAGCCCACAACATATCAAATCAACAAGATTCCCAAAAAAGAACACAGTGAAATCGTGAGTATATATGAGAACAACCATAGAAACAACATCGTCTCTCGCTACAAGTAAACACTGACTTACACAGTTACACAGTGGTTCTATCCTATCCTGCTTTTTTACAGTAGTTTTTATCCTGCTCTTCTTCAATACGAGAACAGAAGCAATGGCAGTAACAGCAGCAACAAGGTCCGGCCATGCACGTTGCATGGAAGAGAGGGAGAAAAAAAAAGAGAGAGAGATAAGAGATAGCGATGTGTCGCTAGTCTGAATCTGCAAAAGAGGAGCAAAGTTCCATTATCTCTCTGCAAAATTCAGACGGCACTGGCGCCATGGGCGTATGGGTGGTGGTGGTGGTGGCTGCTGCTGCAGAAGAGCAACACCTTGTGCCGCTTCTCCACTGTTCAACCCAGCGGCAAAGTCCTTTTTGTTTCTTTATTTGGCGTAAAAGGAGTTACTGTAACGCTCGCGGCACCTTCAGTTTTCACTTCACCGTAAACGAGGGAAGCAGAGAGTAGTTACTGCTTCCTAGTGGTTAATACTTCTCACCAATGCTACCCAGTAAATTTTCAAATCCTAAATTTTTAATGGTCAAAGAACACAAAATCCTCTTGAAAAGAAGTATATGCAACTCATAAAGTGGCTTTTTTGGAGGACAAAATGTGAATTTAGAGTGCAAATGAAAGGGAGAGAAAAAGGTAAATTGTAAACGATTAATTTTTTTTGAAAGATCTAGTAACGATTAATTGTCAAGTGTCGAATGCTGGTAAGATTAATGCTAGTTGTAGCTCGTAAGAATTCTTTTGCCTGAAAAAAAATGGAACTTGAAAGAATTTTGTAGTGTGCAGAGCAGAGCAGAGCATCGAGCAGAGTACAGTACGTACTTGGAGGACTTGGTCGCCGGCCGCCGTGGCGACGGGCGTGCGCTTGGCGGCGGTGGCGGCGGCGGCCGCCATCTCCCTCGCCGGGGTCTCCTTAGGGCTCTTCGTCACCATGGGAAGCGTCACCGCGACACCCGCCCCGCGGCGCGGGCGCCGCTGCTGCTTGGGCGGCGGCGGAGGCGGAGGAGGAGGCTCAGGCCGACCGCCTGCCGCCTGCCTCGGCGCACCAGCGAACCGCCTTGACGAGACCCGCGCACCGGCTCCTCCGCCGAGGCGAGTGTACCTGACGTCGTGCACGAGGCGGGCGTCCTCGGCGATGGTGCAGTCGGCGCGGCGCGCGACGACCATGGACCGCGCGTCCCCTGGCACGCACACCGCCGTCGCCGCCTGCGACCGGCACAGCATCCCGCCCGCCCTCATCCCCTCCCTTCCCCTCCCCTTCCCCTTCCCCTTCCCCTGCCGCCCCACCACCACCACCACCACCACAAAGCACTCGAGGCTACTAACAAACTACGCAGCTACACCTTCCACCACCTGACGACCAAGAAAGCTAGCTCTGCAAGTGAGAGAAGGAAGCTAGCAATGGCGAGGCAGGGGGAGAAGGCGAGGCGATATATAAGAGAGGAAAGCAAGAGAGAGACGAAGCGGCGGAGGAGGAGGCGGACAAAGGAGAGGGAATCACGGTGGAATTAATGGGCTTTTGTATGGATAAGATGTGTGTATTTTCAAGTCATGCAAGCGTTACTCATTGTGACTTTCTGGAGCGTGCAGAACGCTTAATCAATGAGATGTATTTTTCGAGTCAAGAAAAACAAAACCGCTTTGCTTTACCTTCCTTTGTTGCGTCACTTGGGATAGATAAGAGAGATGGACGGATGCATGTCCTCATTCGGTTATTAAGTATAATACGCACATGTATTTTGAGATTCAAAGTTGTAATTAAACATATATCTAAAAGCATGTGTGTTTACTGACATGTATGAGCAGCCATATTAGATTGTGAGTTCATCGCTGAAGATCGTATATGTCACATCAAATTGTGAGTTATTTTATTAGAGGAGCTAGTACGTATTACTGGAAAATTGCATGTTGCGCCGGTTGTTTCCTTTCATGACAGGAAGCGCACTAAGCTTGTGAGGGGCGCCCACCCCTAGTTCATTAAAGATGGCCTCGCCGGTTATTGTGACATATAAACCTTAATGAGAAGTATACTTTACAATTGATAAAAGCAAAATAGTTTTGCTTTGCCTTTCTATGTATTGGTAACAGAGATGGTGTAGATATGAACAATGGAGCAAATGGAGTTTAAAAGAAAAGAAAAACCACTTGCCACCGGTTGTTTCCTATGCAGACTGAGAAGTGAGAAGATCGAGCAGCGTTTGTGCATTTTGGAGAGCTCGACCATACGTCAGGTCTATCCTAGTTCACTTGTCATTATGTCACTAGATGTAGGGTAGAGATGAGTAGTTGCTAAGACAGAGTTTTCAAAAGAAGAGGAAAAACAAACACTTACCAGCTACGATTGCTTTCAAGATTAAGATGAGCCCAGAAGATGCCTGTTGACCATCGTGCTGTATCCCAGTTCTCATGTCTCGTTAGGTCACTAGATATATTAAGATGGATAAGGATATTGTAGAGAGAAGGATAGTTGCATATATAGAGTGTACAAGAGAAAATAATTACATGTTGTTGGAGTACAAGAGAAAAGAGCACTTTCATCCTTTCTGCATATAAATTTGAAGAGATTTTGACTATCTTGTACGTACACCCTAATTCACAGTTTCCTAGCGATAGTGTAAAGATGGAAACCACTGCTTGCATATATATCATAGAGAAAGAGTGGAAGGCAACCTAGAAAATGATTGTTAGTACAAAAATTTGATAACCTCCGCAGACAAGATTAGAGAGCTAATCGGTTTGTGAAAAGAGTGGGAAGAGTACGATTGATATAGAAAAGAGCCGATCGGACGAATTGAATATAAATTCGATTTAATTAAAAGATAAAAAGTTATCTAGATATGACCGAGTAAGGTTATGAAAATTACAGTAGGGTAATCTCTATAAAATATATCTTGTAAGATATCCAAGTCTAATCGGTTTTATTAAGTTCTTAGAGATAATTTTCTTTTATATTTAGGAAATAATGTCCGGAGGTTGTTTAAAACCGTGTCAAATTCTTGTAACTCCAGGGTATAAATATAGACTCATTGGAATCATGTAAGACATCCACAGATCAAATACAATTTCGGCACATCGCCACCCTAGCTTATCTAAGTTTTTACTAACAAGTTCTGGCTATCGACACGAGGTTGCATTGGTTAGTCAAATCTCTGACGAAGGGGTAAGTCCCACCACTATCTTGATGTATCCGTTCTGCCTAAGCCTATATCGATTAGATCTAATCTCTTAGTCCGATCGAGGGTATCATATCATGTTCACGTGGTTTTATAGGCTTATTGAGCTCCCTATACTGCCATCGGTCTCGTGTTGTATCGGTTAGGTCTGACCTACTAGACCGCTGATAGTAGATTGAGCTGTAGGTCGATAGTTCTTTACACGAATGTTTCATCAGAGTAGTCAGCTAATGAGTTATCCACACATTGAGCCTCACGTCTAGTGTATCGGCTTTTCAACCGATATACATATATCTTCAGAGAATTTCTTTCATCGACTCAGCTAGCCGATAGGTTTGTCTGTTCTTTCCGTCTATGCATCCAATCTAGCCTTTTGTATTTTCGGAAGATCTAGTCTCGCTCCTTACTATTCATCACATTCTATTCAAAGCGACATTGGCTTTACAGCCGATGTATCTTTTATCTTATTCCTTGTTATCCGCATAAGTGTTCATTAGTTTTCTAACTGATAAATGAGCGCTACAACCTCCATCGGCAACCAGCTGATAGAAAGATTACACATACTGCTCATTGACCACTCTATTCTAGAGCGTCATCGACTTTGTAACCGATGTTTTATTTATCTTATTTCTTGCTATCTACCTATGCCTTCATTTGTTTTCCAGCCGATGAACGAGTGTTACACTCTCTACCGACAACCAACTGATCGGAGGAGTCTATATATGCTTATTGACTACTCTATTCTAGAATGCAACTCTATAACTGATGTGTCTTTTATTTCCTTTGTCGTCTTCTGCTTACGCCTTCATTGACTTTCTAGTCAATGGATGAGTATTTCAACCCCTATCGGCAACCAGCCAATAGCAGGAGTGCATTAGATGCAGCTGATAAGTATCGGCGATCAGCCGATAATAGAAGTTCGTATTGGCTCATCGACCAACTAACTCATTGACTTATCTCTTTGTTAATTGTAGGGTCAAATTGATTGGTATGCCGCAAATGTAGCAACCATGACCAACGAACCAACAAGCCGAAGGACCTATGCTAGAGTTAAGCAGACCTCTCAGGCCTCAGCGTGTTCATGCACCATCGCATTGGACCTCCATTGGCTTATGCTCGCTCGCCCTCTCGGTGTGCCTCTTCGCTTGATCTGAATGCTCTACGTGCGCGTCAACATATTTTTTTGGCACACCTAGTGGGACAAATGACTCGATCGTTGGTCAGTTGGACCATTCATCGATTGAAATTTCACTCATTGACCAACGGGATGATTCAATCGCCTGATTAGAAGTCAGAATTTCATTCATCAACTAGAAGGACATAGTTTTAATTAAGATGTCTGAAGAAGAGATTGATGTCAAGGCACGATCGTCCGATGAAAGAACGGTTTGGCTTGAAACCAAAGGGGGAGAATTTCATGTATCGGCCTCCATATCCTGAGTGGTTTGATAGAGTTCCGTTACCATGCCAATACAAGATGCCAAACTTCTCTAAGTTCTCAAGACAAGATAACATGTCAACAGTTAAACGTGTTTGCTGATTCTTGGCTCAGTGCGGACAAGAATCGATAGAAGAAGCTTTAAGAGTTAGGTTGTTTCTATTATCACTATCCATATCAGCTTTCAATTGGCTTCATCATTGCCACCAAGTTCAATCATAGGATGGGCCGATCTAGAAGAACAGTTTCACAAACATTTCTTTGCGGGGATCCACGAGATGCGGCTCACAGATTTGATATCGGTGAAGCAGTGGAAGGAGGAATTGGTTTCAGAATATATTCAAAGATTTCATAATGTACATAGCCAATGCTATAACATAGACTTGCAATGAACAGTTAGTAGAGTTAGCCTTCCAAGGACTATCAAGGTGCATCAGAAGGAAGTTTTTCTTCTGAGAGTTTGACAGCTTAGCAGATTTGATGCAGACCATATCGGCTCATGAAAGCTGATTACAAGAAGTAGGGGAGAAGATTCTAGAGTCGTGAGAGCCTAAGGAAGATAATTTTGAAGCATGAGTTCTCATACTTTGAAATTGTAGGACATGTGTTTGGACCAAAATTTGGTAAGCTTCGCAGACAGGATTGGAGAGCTGATTTACTTGTGGAAAGAGTTTGATTGATACAGGAAAAGAGCAGATCGGACATTTTGAGGAAGGATTTGGTTTAGTCAAAACATGAAAAGTTATCTAGATGTGATCGAGTTTGAGTAGAACTTGTGTAAAACATGGTAGGATACTTTATCTCTATAGAATATATCTTGTAAGATATACATGTCTAATTAGTTTTGTTAATTTCTTAGATATAATTTTCTTTTATGTCTAGTAAATAACGTCTGGAGGTTGTTTATAACTGTGTTGGACTCTTGTAAATCTAGGGTATAAATATATATCCCTAGGAGCCTTGTAAGACATCCACAAGTTAAATACAATCTCAGCACATTGTCACCCTATCTTGTCTATGATTTTACTGATGGGTTTTGGCTCTTGACGCTGGGTTGCATCGGTTAAGTCTGATCTCCGGCGAAGGGGTATGTCCCGTCACTATCTTAGTGTATCCGTTCTGCCAAAGGTTATATCGGTTAGGTCCGATCTCTTAGTCTGATCAGGTGCATCATATCACGTTCACGTGGTTTAATTGGCTTATTGAGCTTCCTCTATTGCCATCGGTCTATTGTTGCATCGTTTAGATCTAATATACTAGACTGATGATAGTAGATTGAGCAGTAGATCGATAGGTCTTTACGTGAATGTTTTATCAGAGCGGTTAGCCAATGAATTATCCACACATTGAGCCTCACGTCTAATGTATCGGCTTTTTAGCCGATATACATCTATTTTCAGATAATTCCTCTCATTGGCTCATCTAGCCGATGGGTTTGTCCATTCCTTTTATCCGTGCGTCTAATCAAGCTTTTCGTATCTTCGAAAGATCGGGTTTCGCTTCTTACTATTCATCGTATTCTATTCGAAGTGCCATTGGCTTTGTAGCCGATGCGTCCTTTATCTTATTCCTTTCTATCCGCATACACCTTCATTAGCTTTTCAGCCGATGAACGAGCACTACAGCCTCTATCGACAACCAGCCGACAGGAGGATTACACATACTGCTCATTGACCACTCTATTATAGAGCGTCACCGGCTCTACAGCCAATGTATTATTTATTCTCTTCCTTGCTATCTACCTATGCCTTCATCGGCTTTCCAACTAATGAACGAGTATTACACCCTCTATCGGCAACCAGCTAATAGAAGGAGTATATATATATACTTATTGATTACCTTATTCCAAAACACCATCAGTTCTATAGCCGATGTGTCTTTTATTCACTTTGTCATCATCTGCCTATAACTTTATTGGCTTTTCAGGTGATAGACAAGTGTTTCAACCCATATCGACAATCAGTCGATAGCAAGAGTGCATCAGACACAGCCGATAGCTGAAGTTCGTATTGGCCCATTGGCCGACTGACTCATTGGCTTATCTACTTATCAATTATAGGGTCAAGTTAACTAACATGCCCACAACTCTAGCAACCATGAATAATGAACCAACAAGCCTAAAAACCTGCGCTAGAGTTAAGCATATCTCCTAGGCCTTAGTGTGTTCGCGCGCTATCTCATTAGACCTCTATCGGCTCACGCTCACTCGCCCTCTCGGCGCTCCTCTCTATCCCGTTTGATCACCCCGCGCACACGTCAATACCAGGCCATGCTTTACTTTGCTGGTGTCCATGCGTATGCTTGGGATGGAACAATAGACAACCTTATCATGATGTTGTTGTGTTTCTAGTTCTGAAGCGATGGGTGTTGGCTCAACCATGCACATGTCGGTGAAACACGATAAATGAATTGCTCGATGACAAGAGGTATATATGTATGTAGATGTCAATTAGGCTTTTACTCCTTGACACTTCAAAACGTGCACAAAATACCATAATCAATATTATTTTAAGAGTCCACAAAAATAAAGTGACTTGCATTTTCTTCGTATATTGTGTCACTATGACATAGTACAGGAATTGCATGTACTCTCTCGATCCATTTATAAAAAAAAAGGTCACAAGCATTTCAAGATTCAAACTTTGTGACTTTTGAATTAGCCTAGCAACATAAACGGCGCCTAGTGCAATACATATGAATGGCTATTTTCGTATGCTAATTATTATTTTTTTGCTGTTGATAATATATTCTAAAAGAAATTGATGCTCAATGTTCAATGTTAAAGCCCATACCAAATGACATATCGTTTTTATTTATAATTTGACAATGGATATATGTGATACATATCAGAAAAAACCTACATCCCGTAGCTGCTTTCTTTGGAGATGATTTTTACGGTGGTCTCTAAGTAATAAAATCAATCTGAAACATATATATTTATACTATACCACCTCAAATACTGGTAGTAAAATTAAAGAGATATACTGATCCAACAGCTTAAATTATTTCTACAAGTGATAATATTGGTATTAGAATATATACTACCCAAAGGACCACCATAATATTAGTCTCCTTTGGAATGGGGCAGAGTCCCAAGGATACCTCGTGTTGCCTCGAGGATTTAACGTTAGTTGTCCTGATATATGGATCTTAATAAGCATCCTACTTTGTAGTTGAGAAAAATACAAAATAGCATCGCTTTATCTGTATCGATCCTTTTTATCATCAAAAGGGATAGCACGGAGACAAAGTTTACAAAAGAAAATATGACATGCCACCCTGTTTCATTTGGATGCTGAGATGAGCACTACGCATGCTATTTGTCATCTACTCGTCTATTCTGTATTTGGAGATAGGCTTGTTCTATTATTTTTTCGCTGGGCATATTACATCATCTATAAAAAAAATTAATTAACTATAAATACAAATAATTATATAAAATCTAGAATTTAAACTCGAATAAGCAGATCCCACGGAGCTACGCTAACATAATTTGTATCTAATTCTACTGTAGAAGTTAAGAATAATTAAATACATAACATAAGGAAGAGCTCTCTCCAATAGGCAAAATTAAATGATAGCGGGGACATGGCTACACGTTGGTCGTGGGTTTCCCATTATATGATCTGCCTGACGTCTCGCGTCATCCTAAGTTTGCAAGATTGACCACCATCATTTGGTTATTATAGCCTGCATTCACTGCTTCTTCAATCAAGTGGATCATACACGCATAATCCCATATCGATCGATTTATATTTATATGCAACGCACGTACGTACTCGCATCACTTATGACTTGATCGATCATGAAAGGTTCAGATCGAGACAAGGCCCTAGCTAGGCCTATGCAGGATGCAGTTAGGTGTCTGTAGGCCTGAAACTCATAGCTAAGCTTGGTACTAGTTAGTAGCCTAGTACTATTATCCTCTTTCTAAAATATATATCCTTTTAACATTTAAATTTTGTTAAAAATATACTTCTTCTGCTTTCTTTCTCATCTCAATTAATTATATAACTAATTATTATTTAATTTTTTATCTAGTTCGTCATCTTAAATCATAATAATCATTCCTAATTTAATTTTACCTTCCTTCCATGAAAAACATCAGAAACCTTTGGATAGAGGGAGTAGCATTTTGTTTTAAAAGTGATGACTAGGTACTCCCAGGAATTTATACCATTTTTTTAGAAAAAATTAAGGAAGGGGTAAAGAATAATTGTGATTGGTTAATAATATATATATAAATAAATAAAATGAAGAAATATTGTGATTCGTTGAGATAAGGAGATAGGTGATAAAGTATATATATTTTAAGACAAATTTAATTATTAAAGTAGTTATATTTAAGACTAAGAAAGTAGGCTAAGCTTGCTAGGAGCACGTATAGCCTGAGTTTGAACACTAAAAATTGTAGGAGTAACAGCGTGCATGCGAAGACGAGGTTGACCGCGACGTCTCATGAAACGTTGCATTCACGTGACAATTCAAGCCGGCTAGCTGCCGTTTGCAGCCTTGTTGCCCTAAAGCTTAAAATACTCTTGTTAAAATTTAAATTTTAAAATTTAGTTTAGAAATGTTTTAAGACTTTTTAATCGTAGTTTCTTATTGAGAATTAACATTTAAGTTGCTAAGAACATAAATATAACAGTTTTAATTATAAATTATTATTTTTAATACATCATTTGACATATTTTTCATATTTAGCTAACCGATATGACCCTAAATCCACACAATTAAATGACCAGACATAGGAAAGCACCTTGTGGTATAGTATGATGATGAAGTCGTGTGACTTCACTCACTAGAGTTTAAATCTTAGCTCTTATAAATATTACACACATGCAAGTGGACCTTTAATAGAGTGATATTAGAAATGTGCTGCTGATTTTTGCTTCTTTTAGCGTGTATTAGGGGGCTTATTCACGGGTGTGAGTATAGTGTTGTGTGTAGTGATATGCGTATGTGCGTCAGTCATGTAATCGGAAAAAAAGACCTAACACATGTCACCAAAAAGAGATTTGTTTCGTCAAATTTCTTGTGTGCGTTGATGAGTGTCACGTGTCCTCGTATCTCCCCTCCCCACGAGCTGATCAGCAACTGTGGCTAGTTGTTAAACCCAGATCGGCTAGTCCGTTTATGTTCACTGGTCGTACCGCTAATTCGTTGAACCTCCGTTTTAAGAACATAACAAATTATATATCTTTTTAAGAACATAACAAATTATATATATATATGAACCTTTGGTTGATTCATTTATTAAATATATTTATTTTGTCTTTACAACCAATTGCAGTGCCTGCTCAGTTGGTTCAGATATCCTTCTGACATGACTACACGAACAACACAGAATTGAGATAGGAAAAAAATTTCTATCTCAATCCTGTAGTTTTCTTTACTCTAAATTTTAAATCCGATAGGAAAATTCCCAGTTTTTCTACCGCTTTCGACTGCAGCTAGCTAGGCACGTACGGATGCGGCAAACTGCACTGCAGTGTGCAATGCTCATTGTGGCAATGGCCAGATTCTAGACGACACGACGGCCCCGAGGTCGAGAGGAGAAGAAAAGAACGTTCCCGTTCATCAATTCCGCACAATCGAGCTATCTCTGGTTGCAGTTATTGCCTGCCCGGCCTTCGTCCATGCGTACGGGCGCTGCTTCGGTTAAAAAGTCCAGTGCTGGCTAGTACTCGTACTCGATCGTAGCTAGCTGCAACTCTGCATCTGCATCTGCATCCGCATCCGCAGCAGTAGCATGCATGCAAGGCAGAAGCCACCAGCAATAAGCTAGCTAGCTCTGCCAGTAGCTAGCCAAACATGCAGTATACACAGGGTCGAGCAGTAGAAAAGGATGGCCATGGCCGGGCATTACATGCTGCATGCGATCCGAGCTAGCTTAGCTGATCAGCGACGTCTCCATTGCATCCATGCAGAACCAGGATTAAAATACAGAGGGGTGGACTGAGGACTTACGAACACAACACATATCATATATATATATATATATGATATATATATGTATATCATATATATATATATGTATATATATGTATGTATATATATATATATATGTATCTATGTATGTATGTGTATATATATGTATTGCAATATAAAAAATAGCATAATACAATAATTAACAAATTAAGGCATAAAAGATCATAGATAATATCTTTCATTTTAAAACAAAGACATATAATTCATAATACACCAAAAGATAAGTTAATTTACAATAATAAGTTAATTTATCAAAATGAGAGATAGTAACTAATCAAGTATCTCTAAAATTGGTTAATATATCAGAAGACATACCACTAATAAATCACTTTGCATTTTTACGAATTCTAAGAAGCTTAGGCAAATCTATTCTCCGATCATGGCTTGAAAACTCTTCTTAACCTTTTCAAAATCAAATTCTCTGAAAGTCTCCTTCTCAATATAGTCAAATATAAGGTATTAAAGCATTCATCAGACATCCTATTATGCAAACCGGTCTAGATTATATTTATAGTAGAGAAGACTCTTTCAAGAGATGTTATTGCCATAGGTAGAAGCCATATTAACTCAATCAAGCGATAAGCGATAGACCAACAGAAAAGTAATATGCTTTTGTGTTTCAACCATCTTTATGGCCAAACTATCGAGATCATAACAAGCAGTGAAATCATAAATACATCGCACATGTAAAATGAATATCTCAAGTTGATCCCTTATATTAGAATGATTTAGAGGCGAGAAATCTTGGTCATAGATGTCCATCGATCATGCAATCTTATCAACATCAAACCTAGAGAAAGAATCTCTTAGATCAAGACAAGAGAAGTAAACAAGCAACTCAGATGATTTCTCATTGAAGCGATGATCCATCTCTGTGATAATATAATCAAGAGTAATGAAGAAAGTGTCAACATGGTAATGATGCTTAAGTGTGATTAAGTTGTGATCAAGCCTTGATTGACTCCATCTTGATACGAGTTCATCCAAATTTGGTAATGAAATTTTTTTGTGCACTAAATGATTTGACTTGTTCAAATAACAACTCCCAACCCTGGTTTCTCTAGGTGATCAAGCGTGCTTTGACATCAACTAGCAATTGCATGGCTTGTAAAATATTTGATCCTTTCTTTGTAGGAAAAGAAACAACTCATTTGTACTGTGGAATACTTTTAACATCAACTTCATATTCAACACAAAGGAAAAGCTCTCCATTTTGCGCACACTTTCAATATCAACTTCATATTCAACACAAAGGAAAAGTTCTCCATTTTGCATACCAAACCACCCACTCGACTAGAATTACCCTCATCCACATGAACTAAGGATAATACCTTGACTACGGAATCGCACATTGTGTCAATGCAAACTCAAAAGCCTTCCTTGCCCTAATCCAGCGACGGTGATGCTTGTAGGATACGGCCGCTCTGCCATCGAATATGACCCAAAACCATGCCCATGACCGCGACCATGTCCACCGACTGCAACACCCGTTCCTTCCGCTTTAGATTTAGGTAGTCTCTCTGAGTATTTTTCGTTTTTAGCCTTGGCCTAGCCTTGCTGCCTTGCACAGTTGCACTGTAGTATGTAGAAAGCCGGTCAATAGGTGACGCTGCACAGCCGCACATGTGCTATGGGCATGAGGCGCACAAGGCAGCCGGTAGGGTAGGAGAAGCAGCCGAGGAGTGCAGCAACAGCCAGCAGCAATGTGACGGGCGGCGGCGCAGCTAGCCCGCGGCATGGCGGCAGCCTCTAGGGCCGTGCCGTCAATGTCTCGCTTGAAGACAAACAATTGCGTGGCGTGGTTGTGAATTGAGAAGTTAGAGGCTTAGGGCATCGCGTCACGTACCTAGAAGAGAAGATTGATGGTCGATCGACCCAGCCAGCGCACGCGGTGGACCGTGTATTCATGGATTTGGCGCTCGACCATGTATTCATGGACTTGACGCTCGACCGTGGGCTGTTGCTGGGGTATAGGTAGGGGCAGGCCTGGACAGGGGGGTCTCGGGTGTTGGGGCGACACGAGCCACCCTGCTCCTACGTACAACGTACTGCTACGCTCGCTTTGCTATGGATATCTAGCAATCTGAGCGCGCCGTACGCGACGATATATGCTTGGGTACATCTACGCCGGCCAGTGCCATCTCTCTCCGCGGAGCGGCGTGCCGTGTCCTGTGGCGAGAGGTCGACGGCGACTCGGCGAGAGAGACAGAGAGATGGCCAATTATTGGCCACTCCCACGAGGATTAATTGATGGCGGCGGGTCGGGATGATACAGATCGAGCTGATCTGATGAGAGAGTTCTTCATCGACTCGCCTTTCAGTCGTTGCTGCTTCCCTCTTCGTCGGAAGGGCATTGATTTGGAACTGTTTGTTGCCATAGAGTTTCTTTGACTGGCTATGCATGGATGATGGATTGGAGCTCAGAAGGGACAGGTGGCGGTATGGTGCGCGTACAGTGTAGTCCGGATCACTACAAAAAAAGGTTTTTACATGCGGTCAAAATGGATCAGTTATGTGTCCACTAGCTAGTTCTCTAGGCTCTGGCTGGCAGAGGTGTGCACTTGTGATCTGATTGATTAAGTGGGTTTAAGGATCAAGATACCATAGCTACAGAGACACATGCATGATGCATCTCAGATTTGGGACCTAGCTCTTGGTAGAAAATTACAAATTTGGGACCTAGCTAGAGCAAATAGGAGGATGCATGCATCATGATGTTCTCTCTAAGTGGTTTTGTGGCACTAACTAGGTAGTGACCATGTATTGCAAAGTTGTTTGGCCTACATAAGTACTGCTCTTATTGCTTAAAAAATATGCTAGCTACTCCATGTAGTCACAAATAAGTGATGTTTTGTTAACGTGCAATTGTTTAAACTTAAAACATCAATATCTCTTTAAATATTTCAATATATTTAACTTTTGAAATGGTATGGCTAGACTTGTCCTAAAAAATAGATTCAAAATGTTATGAGTTTACTATATTTTTTCATAGGTTTTTAGTAACATAAATATTAATCAAACTAGTGTCTTGGCGACCATATCGTTATTTAAGACGTTACTTATCTGTGACTAGAGGTTAATAGTAACTATGTATTCAAATTAACACTTTGTGTTTGTTCTACCACATGTTTTGAATTATTTTTTCTTACCCAAAATACACTGATTAAACAAGATATATTGCGACTTGTGTATATACACTTGCTCCAGTACAAGTAGAGTATATCCATGGTTTAAATTACTCAATGTTTTAATTTAAATCACACATTAAGATATATAATTGTAAACTAGGGTTTTAGTGAGTATAAATATATGTGGCCTCTGTTAACTGTAGTGGCGAGTTAAATTAATTTGATCTAAGTTTGAGCTATCTCTTAGAATCTAGTATAAATTAAAAGAAAAAACAATACAAATCAGGACCACATTTCACTCTAATTTTGGTCTTCGTGTTGTAACCATTCATGCATATTGATAAGTTTGTTTGTTCTAGATAACACGTTCATTTTGAAGAAATCTATGCAGCTGGGGTCCCCGGAATGAAAAAAAGGGGTTGGAATCACTAGTTGAACCGATCTCAGTTGATTCACCTTTTTGAACGCAACATTGCACTGTACTTAAAAGGTTCAAGATGAATGCATGGCTGGTCCCAAACGAGGCACCTTTTATGCATATTTTTTGCATATAAAAATATTTCTTTTCAAGCAGAGCTATCGAGCTATCGAGCTTGAAAAGGTTGGCATTTTAAATCAACGAGCTATCGAGTACTACAAAAAGCTCCAAAAAGGCCGATCCAAAGAGAGTGACGGACGGCCTCCCTAAAAGGCAAGAGATCCAACAAAAGCTTTGCTATTAAAACAGTGGCAAATCTGTCGTTTCTAATCACAAGGGCTCACCACCTATAGTATGTAATGTACAGTTTCGTGGTGACCTTGATTTTTATTCAAATCTGAATAATTAATCCCGATATTCACATACCTTACTCTATTAGCTAGCTAAAACTTCAAGTTTAAAACATCTTCCTAAAATTCTACCTGCATAGATTAATTTTTATAGCGTACATGCTATTATATATTTAGATAAAGTCACCATATTACACTTTGACGATTGATTTCTCATTAAATCTGTTATGCTTATTACTACCTATGAAACCAACGTTTGTAAAAGTATTTTGAAATGGGAGGGTGTAGATTTCAAGCGAACAAAAATTTACAAAAATTTGAGTTACTTTTCTCATCCCTTGGATGACAATCCAATGATTCTCATCACTGCTCTCTCATTTACTTAAACAAAGTCCCTTCACGATAAAAGGTTGAACAATAAATTATGCTAACCTAAACATAAAAGAAACTTACAATTCATAAAAATTTAAAAATTATATGGAAAATGAAGCAAACTTAGATAAAATAAAGTAAAACCATTTACAACGACAACATTATAGTTATCGAACTAAAATGGCACATAGCAAATTAGCAATGCCTGGTTTTAGGTGACTAAAAGTTTACAAATGCCTAAAATTTATCTTTCTTTTGAAATATGAATCTGTTGATATAATTTGTATACACTGGATGCATTTTTATTTTGACTAACTGTTACTTTAAAAACCAAAATTTAACCTTTTAAATTAAAATAATCTTATAAGAATCTATGAAGGGCATACCAACGGGCATACATCAGAGGGGAAAAAGGGCCCAAGCACCCTCCCTAACCCCCCTCCCCCTCCCGGCACAAAAAAAAAGTGGATGGCCACTAGTGCTTTAAATCATCGTGTATTCACTGTAAATTATTTTGAAATTTTTGTATGTACACAAATGCCATTCTACATGTATTTATGGGCCGGGCGTGAACGAAACACCATCAAGATAATTCCTTCTGTTTATATTGTATTTTTATAGGTTTCTATCCTATATGATTTGAAATTTATGTGAGAAAAGGTAGTTAATTTATTTATATTTTAATAGCTAGTTTCTATCTTTTATATCCCTCTACCCTTTTCAAATTTAGTTCGTCGTCACCACTGCTTCATGTCAAGAGAACAACATATATATTCTTCGATCCATCCTTTTATTATATAAGAGATTAGTTTTTTAAAATTTGTTCTCAAATTTAATGTATTCTACACTAATACTTGTCCCATCAATCACTCATATTTAAATTGATCTCCATCTTATCCTTAAATACCCCTACTCTCTAAATTAATTAGGGACATTATCGTCTTTTTTCACTATGTTTAATTTTTCTAAAACAACTTACAGTCCCTCATATAATTAAAAGGATTGTATCGGTTATTTTTTAGTTAGAACTGTAATTTTATCCTTTTAATAAATTTGGACCGTGCATGCGTCTACTAGGGAGCAGGATAGGTACGTATCCGGTCAGTACTGTGGAGAAGCAAATAAGCACAGAAACTTGGGTACACGCCGGACACCAAGGACTAGAAAGTGGCATGTGGAATGTGGATCGATTAGCTAGATAGAACAGCTGTATTATGCGTGAGCCGGTGGTGCAAGCACGTGGATCAATTTCGTACGATATTACATATGTAAAAATTGACCCAGATGGAATCGGAAGTACGACACTGATATTTAATATGTAACCACATTTTAGCTCCATGATGAAGGTATACATATATAGAGGAGTATGTACATACTCTTTTTTATTAGGTAGTACGTATAGCCAAATCTATCTTCTTCTATTCACGTATCTGAAACAAAGAACGATCTCTCTCTCTCTCTCTCTCAAGGTTTCACGCGTAGGTACGCGTACACTACCTCCCAGTGATACATGCACACCGTACCGATACTACATACCGCTAGCTAAATTTTGTAGCTGGTATGTACGTACTAGTATAGTATTAACAAGTGTGGATCACGAGGTCTACCGTGACTGGACGGCATACATAACAATGGCTTCAGTCTTGGAGCTAGCCATCGATCGATCAGGCTACGTACGGCCGGTCCCTTGTTTCATGAATCCATGATCGAGGGGGCAATGCATGCATGCAGCATCACTCGCGACGTACGGCGAGTCCGTAGTGCGTGCATGGCGACGCGGGTCCCCTCCCCTCTGCCGAACCCACGCACTAGCTAGGTGCGGGCCCTGGCAGATTAAGCTAGTGTGCGCAGCTCTGCAACTACTACGATCGATCGATCGAGTCCCGTGCGTGCTGTACTGCGAAGGAGTGGCCACTGGCCAACCTCGTGGCGCGCGCGTGCTACGCACCGGCCGGGCAGCTAGCTTGGTATGCAGGCAGGCTGGCCCGACCGGTGACCCTGCTCATCTGCTGCATGCCTCCCTCCCCACGCCGATCGATCGATTCGAGCTCTCCACTGCACAACCTGCACTTTCCAACAGCACCACTGATCACCATGCTCCTCATGACGCCCAACAACGACGAGCCCACGATCGATAGTAAAATACGATTTCAGGTTATTGCTTATTTTACTTGGTAGCTAGCCAGTACTACATCTCTCATACAATAGTAATTGTGTTTGTTGTCGAAGAGATAGTAGATCGTATTGAAAGGTAGAGTAGTCTTATAGGAATCTTCTCGCTATTATAGCCCCCTATAACCTACTAGAGTTTAGATTAAGTTATACTTATATATGTTTTTATAAAATTTACTTTTTAATAGAGATAAATATAAAGTTACAAACATAAATAAGCATAATCTAGCCTTGATGGGCGAACTCAGCTCCCAAATGGGCTTTCCTTCTAAAGCTTCACTCTTCATTCCGGCATGGGCCTCTATGGGCTAGATGCCTATGATCGAATGTCGTAGGCTGAAGGGCTTGTCTGGAGCACATGGGCCAAAATTAGGATGGGCTGAATGTGATGGGGTGGAAAGCCCTGCATCGCTATTCTCTAATAAGCCCCTCACAAGTAAGGGTGAGCACGAGTTCGATCGAAACTATTCCTTCATAGTCACCTAATATTTGGTTTTTTGCCAATGTCCTTTAGTCTGGTGTGTGGGGCTTCGCCGCTTTCCTTTTGGCCTGTCCTTGGCATTGGTATCTTCTCTTCACGAAGACCTATGCTTTTGGCCTTTTGGCATCCTAACCTCCTTTGACCTAGGTTTCCTCCTTCGTCCCCTTCAACCGATCTTGCGCTACGAAGAACAACAATAAAAGAAACTGTTGCTCTTCACTTTCCTCCTCTCTTTTTCTGCAACGTTTCCACTTTCAATGCCCATGGCTCTTGCGCTTCCCAATTTTACCGCACTTTAGTTGCTATTAGGACATGTAATATTTTCTTATTCATTGTCGCTTCATATTTCATTAGGGCACACACCACGTCCTTATTTGCCGCCTCTTCAATTCTACCCACAATATATATATACCCCCCTAGGGGATGGGATTTTACCCCATGCTTAGTTGCTCACTCGTTTGGTAAAACTAGGGTATGCTCCCTTCTTTTCCCGACCTTCAAGCCGCTCTTGGCTTTTTGCCCTTGTTCTCAGTCTTTCTTTCACCCATGGCACCCTGCAAGCCTTCAACAGTGAAGACTAGCCGCTTCATGGGCCTGCGCAGTGGCATTGGCAATTCGCTCCTCCACCTAGAGTTGCTACACATGGAGCTCGGCTGCATCGCGTCCTCCTCGTTCATTCGCGGTGGCACCAACAACCATCATCTATCCACAGTAGATCAAGGAAGCACTCAGGAGAGCCTATGACAATCTAGGAGGAAGATAGAAGGTAGTTTTGTGAGGTCCATGGAGTTCATTGTGACACACCGACGTGATGCCCCACCAAGGAAATCCAATTATTGGGTGCCCCCTCGATTCAAAGGCTAGGTAGGTCCACGAGGACCAATCTACGCCTGGCAGAGGTAGGGGGCAGAGTCAGCAAAACCATTGCCACCATCACTGAGGTGGAGGCAGCGAGACTTTGCCCGATAGGCCAGTCCTTTATGTCCATAGAGGCCTCGGCTGTGGTAGCTGCTTCGCCTGTGACCCAAGTTGTGCTAGCAGCCATGACCTCCCTTGGAGCCATGGCGTCTTCCATGATTAGCACCGATAGGGAGATTACCCTCTCGCCTGCATTCACTTTAGTCGGTGATGGGGCCTTGTCGATATCTAGTGGAGTAGATGGTGATGTCTGCCCTACAAATCAAAGGAGAAAGCACGGCATAATAAGGCAGACCCAACCTCGAATGATGTACGATCATTCTTCTCCCTTAGGAGAGGCTTCCGTAGCGTCCACTCTGCCTCACCAACCATAGCAGACATCGGAGATAGCTGGTCTACAAGAATGGGGAAGGCAGGTGAAAAAAAGGGAACCCTCAAAGCACAACAAAGTACAAACGCGTTAGGAAACGGACCTAATGATGCAACTGGGTCCAAATACATCCTAGGGACCATGAGGTCCAAAAAATTAAGGAGTGGGTCTACCCTATCTTCAGCGGGGTATCTCACATGAGGGAGAACTCCTCCATCAAATCCCTTATCCCTTGGTGCGTGGAGATGCAGTGGAGGATACCACTCAGCGGGCCAAGTTCCCCTTCCAGCACATCGATGATAGGGGCCCTCCGATAGATGATGTCT
Organism: Oryza coarctata; assembly: GCA_030770085.1. Taxonomy (NCBI): domain Eukaryota; kingdom Viridiplantae; phylum Streptophyta; class Magnoliopsida; order Poales; family Poaceae; genus Oryza; species Oryza coarctata. The sequence goes on along the minus strand of CM061476.1, from coordinate 12,302,294 downwards.
CAATTTGTGGAGTGGAGCCCAGACTCCGTCCCCACATCAAGGTATAACCACTATTGTCGCCACCTCGTGAAACCACTGATCTCTTGCCGCCTGGCCAAGAAAGTACTGCATCGGCGAAGGGTGGACCCATAATTTAATGGACGCAAAGTTTAACACCTTGACCTCTCCCTCATCTGTGATCGGCTTAGGCTAGTAGCTGGTCACATGAAGCATGGTGAAGTGCTAGGCGGAGGCCTCTTTTCCATCCACCCGCATGGCCTACTCATAGATGGTGAGTTGAGCCATGGCGTTCACTGTTAGCTATGAGAGCTTGATGTGGAAGCACTCCAAGACGCTGACGATGAGCAGGATGAAGGAGGAACTGAAGCCAATGGTGAAGAAGGCTTCAAACACCACCACCTCATGCAACTTCAGCACTACCACCACTTGGCCATAGGGCGGCCGCCGTGCATTCCACGACGAGGGGATTTTCCCCATGGCAGTCAGTGCCTCAATCTAGCGTTGGGTGATGGATGAACACCCGAGCAAGTAGGACTATTAGGATACCTTCGGCTTGCCCGATATAGTTGGCCAACATCATCGGCGTCCACGCCAGTGTCACTGACATCCACTCCGTTGTCCCCAACAACATCCTAAGCACTCTCATCGCTCAGGGCCACGCTACTGGTAGCATAGCTACAACCTACACTGCCACTACCTGCCACCAACAAAGGTTGCCGCCTCTCCTCCTATCTGGCCAAGTCCTTCACACCACCATCATCCTCCACCGGCCGACAAGACATGGCATGACCGCTACCACTGACCATGTTGACAATACAAGAAGGGTGAGTGGAATTGTGGAAAGGTGTCACCAAGAGATGCCACAAGTAACCAGATAGAGAGAGAATCACGCACAACAGTGTAGTAGGGAAAGGGAGGGCGAGAAGATGGCAAGATGGAAGAATAGGGAATGTAGCGGTTGGGCCGTGGTTAAATAGTAGACATGCGTTCATAACCACTTTGACCTACCTAGGATTCGCAGCACCCCTACATAACATATGGCCCACCACATAGCCATCTAAGGTGGGAAGATCAAGACAGGGACCAAGGTAAAGTTGATAGCTGGTGCCCCTTAGGTTTCCTAGACTATGTGGGGTTCGTAGAGTATACGAGGGCTTAACCTCACCATCGTCTAGCCTAATCCCCTAATGGGCTACTATTGTGGGAGTGGCTCTGGCCCTCCTCCAGGTTGAAACAGGGCACCCTCAAGGATATGCTCTGAGAAGGCCCTGGGAATCCTTCGGAGGGCACCCAGAACACGTCATGTTGAAGCATGAATGCCTTAGGGTAGCCAAGCTAGCGGCAAGGCCTTAGAGACCTTGAGGGTGATGAAAACCGTATTTACGGTGACAATGAGAGCATTCAAGGCGCTTACCTACTCAGTTGACTTGCTCCGGGCAAGCGCGACAAAGGAGCAGTTGTCAAGGCCATAGATCCTAGGAGCACATTGTCGTGTTGTCAATCCTAGGATCCACATGATTCACCTAGCCTAGGACTTAATGTGCATTCTTTCTTGGTTTTCTAGGATTTTACCAATTAACCGCAGAAATGGGGGCTATCTATCGCTTGCTTGTTTACCCTAGAAAATCTCTCGAGATAGCTATGTAATTTTCTATGCATACTATTGGACTATAAAAGCATGTAAGCTATTTTTCAAGGAGGATGATCCTAAGAGAATACACGGCCAGGAAGTTCATGTGCGATAGCTGCAAGGAGCACACCAGCGTCGGGTGCGTGCTGTACACATGTGGGGAGACCTGCGACTTCTACTTCCACTCGTCTTGTGCCCTCGGAGAGGACCTGTGCAGCATGTTTACAATCCAGTACAGGCATCCGCCAGTGGAACCCAGGGGAAATCAGGGTGTGCAGCGTGTGCGCCAACAAGGTGCGTAGCTTATGTACCACTGCTTTAACCTCGTCCTTGATAGTCAACCTCTAACATTGCAATCCCCGTGATGTCAAGCCATCATTAAGAAAACAGAGTGGGGAAGAGGCCATGAGAGAGCAGCGGCCCAATGGACTCATACTTCATCTATTGGTGCACACTTCACAGGTGTGCCTAATTTTGGCCTGATAGAATGGCTCTCACCTAGAAAAAATTATTTTCTACTAACATGCTTGCAGTCAATAGTCACTTGTAGGCAGAGAGATCTATGCAGACATCTCGCAGGTAGAGAGATGCGTACTATCCCCATCTCCAAACAGACGAGTAATATTCACCCAATATTATAGCACAGTGTTTCTTTGACTTCATTGTATGAAGTTAGAGGATCCAAGGCCCTCACAGCCTAGTAGCCTACCAACAAATCACCATGATATGTGCTGGAGATGACACGGGCCTATTCTGACCGATCGAACACACACTTAAGCAAAGTTTACTTGATCAGGTAATTTACAAAGAGAAGCTGGTTTACTTATCATGCCTTTCCTTTTCTTAGTTTAGTTTACTTTTATTTTTCTTCCCTCTTATCTTAGTTTATTTGTTTATGTCGATTTCATTAATTAGCAGGTCTATGCATTTCCTATATTCCTTCTAGTTTCGACCCATCACCCATGTTGTTGTGTGTTTCGTTCCTTGCATGTATTCATGCCTCGCCGATCACCCAAATGAGTAGAACAGTTTTATTCATCTAAATGCATACGATATCTCGATGGTAAACCCATTTATTTTACTTATTTTATTTTCTTATAAAATATTTTACTAAACTTGTCAGAAAACATTTAAACCCCCGAGTAATTAGCTAAATAAATGTATTAAACATAAGAAAAAATGCATATATGAAACACTTAAAAAAACATCGTACGCAAATGTAATTTGTCCATAACTACAAATTTCTACTTTCTCTTACTTTGACTAGTAGGTTGTCTTTCTTATACACCTTATTTCGACCACAAACACCTTGAGTGTTCTGGATGGTATCGGATCATTATCTGACGATTGCCAAGTCAAAACGAGATATTAGAGACAATGTGCTTTGCTGGTTAGAGAACAAGAAGTTTCAAGTTTAATTAAGTACTCGGACAATATGTAAATATCTTGTAAGTTGGTAATATAAAGCCCCTATTGGCTCTGAATGCTCTGATAAATTAGAGCGGCATCTAACAGGCGAGTTATCAAAATAGGAATATCAGGCACATTATATGAATATATACGTAAAAACTTATAGATATGTCATCCTTCCTCATTAGCCATTATGTACGATCTGACTAGAGTACTCAGATTAACTTAGAGTTGTATATAATGAGGCTTGAAGTTGCTAGTCTAGCATACGTCTAGTCAGAATAGAGTTTCGACTAGTGGGCTCCAATAGAGTAGCATACATCTTGCCATCTAGTTATAGAGTTATCGGATTGAGCTTCATTTGGTCAAGACAAGATGTCAGCTTCCGACCAATCTCCTCAGATATGTTCTCAATATGTTCTTAGACCTATTGCTCCATTGTTTGATTTTTCTTGCAATCTACTACTCAGAACAAAGTGTTAAATAACAAACCCTCAAGCCACATTCAGGAGTAATAGATTAACATAAAATTGAAACATTGAAAAAAAATTTAGCTAATACATAGAATGTATATACTTTCCCTAGCCCCTAGTTGTTTTCTCATAAACGAGGTTAATGAGTACACAGTTCAAGTAAGAAAGAAACATAAAAATTACCAATATCCTTCAACTGCCTGTTTTCTTTGACCACAATGTTGGTTGTGTTAGTAACTACTTAGACCGAGATAAACCTTGTAATGAAGAAATAGTCAAGTTCGATATTTAGGTGCTCGACCTAAACAAATTTGTATGGGTGGTAGGCCCTTTTCGTCTAACCTAGTCCTACGAAGACCAGTAACATAGTCGGATCTCACCCACTATTTGGGTGGGAGGCCCTCTTTGCCCAACCTAATCATGCAAAGACTAGTGACATAGTCAAGTCTTTACCACTTGTACAGGTGCAAGGATTGGTTACCTAATGCATATCTCATGTGGCCAGCATGGTTCGCATTTATTCAATCAACTAACAAGCATATCAAAAGGTAGTGGTTCACTTCAAGCTTCTGGTCAGAAATGTCTTTTCAATTAAATTGCATGACTTCCACATATGCATACATCATAGGGTTATGACACGCTTAGTATCATCGTCGTTTGAGGTGTCTGCTTGTAGAATCATAATAGATGTAATGGGCCATGCCTCATGTCCTCTTGGTACTGGATCACCTTCTCACCCTTACTCTAACTAGTTGGGATGGGTGGCGTGGACAACCGCTCAATAAATAGGACAGGTGATCAAGCCGGTAAACTTTAAGATATATGGTCCGATAACAGGACGATGACACATGGGGGTGTCATCGATGTCTGAAGTCCTTTCTTGAATTTATCATGGTAGATGACATGAGCAAGACCTCAGGCATGTTTGGATTGGACAAGTTGGACAAGATTGACATAATCTCAACAAATATACTAGGTGCTATTGGCCAATGTTGTGAGATATGCAGTTGTCATGAGCTCGAGAAGTTTCCTGAAAACATGACACTAGAAGATGGAAAATAAAAATGGGTACTCGCCTAGCTATATACATGTTCTACATTTATTAGGATATAATGAGCAAAATCAGATCAAACATGAAAAACTATATTTACCATAATAAATCATAAGTTATATAGAAGGTAAACTAAAGTGAGCCCTCGGGTAGTAGATTGTAGTTGATCTATCATAATATGAGCTCTCAAAGTAAATATTATGTAAAAATACACTTTAGGTAAATATAGTAAATCATTGATCTAAAACAATAAATAACCCTCCATGTTCGGAGAGTCTGAATAGGAAAAAAAGTAAGATAAATTGTATAGAAAACATTACGTACCTAGGTATATGCTGGATGGATCTACAAAATTAGTAGAACAATTTAAGAATTAACCTTACTATTTACTTGAACTAGTTGGCCTGATTGATCACATAAGTGTAGCAATGTTACCCTCAATAGACGTAAGGGAAGAGGCCATGAGAGAGCAGTGGCCCAACGGCCTCTACATTGGGCCTAAGCGGGTTGCATGAGTTGGGGTTGAATGCGTGTGTGCTTAAATAGGTAGAGGTTTGGGTGGCCAAGTGTATTTCTCTACTATTTAAAAGTGGAGCCATTCATCATCCACTTCCCAGGTCACGTGGAGTGGCACCCACCACCTCCAAAACGTAAGAAAAAAATAGGTGGATGGACCCATATAGCCCATTTTTAGTCGTATGGACCTATTGTAATACATAGATGTTGTTGATGAAGTTAGGAGCAGGGTCCCAACCACTGACCATATAGAGCGGCATAGCGCCATGTCATCGTATTCTGGAGAATTAAGGCCACAGACTAGCCCTTAGCGAAACACGTGGCCCTCGGGTCTTTTCGACGCAGTAGCAGGTGATCGGAAGAAGGGAACCCGAGGTTCTTGGCTATGAATAAGAGCTCGGGAAGTCTAGAGCTCTCTCCCCTTGAGAACCCTCGAGGGTGCTCTTGTTGATGCATGCTCGGGACCCTACCGCATGATCTGAGCATGAGGGGATTCCTAGCATGCCACCCCTGTGCTCAGGGGCTTTACTCAATCTCGGTACACTAGGGCTAGGTTGCCACGACTACCCCTGCATTTAATGTGACTAGACATGACATGCCTCTGCATCTCATCCCTCCTATGCCATTTCCATTAAGGGCGATGTGATGTATATCTGCCTGTTGAAACTTGTGGCAAGTGGGAGACAAGATGGTGACTAGCTCACCTACTGTCAGTTGTGTCGACACACTATGTGGTTTGTGCCCCATGATAGGTGACATGGGGTGATAGACGGCACTCTTGTTGACTGTGTTGCCTGCCCGGGCTCACTATTGTCTACTTAGCTAGCTCACCGACAAGAGGGCCTAGTGATGGTGCATGTGAGACAAAGCTAGCTCCAGTGGGCCTTTTCTACATGTTAGGGCAAAGAGTGTGAAGAAGAAACAAACCGATTAGACATCACATAGCAACCACCTATACCCAAGTTCTGTCATGTAGTGCGCCCTGTCATATATAAGGGGGGACTGGGGCCATGCAGAAGAGATTGAACCCTGATTTACTAAAAACCACTAAGTGGACTAATCTCTTTGATCACCTACAAACTAGCCATGAACCCACAAGAGTAGGCTTTACACCTCCATGTAGCCCAAACTTGTATAATTACATTGCGTTCATTTGCATTGTTGAGATCTTTACGAGTTCGTGTGTGACTAACCCCTGGCCGAACTCACAAAGGGATACTGTCGAATCCCCGCTATCGGCGTATATGCGTCAATAGATATGTTACTAGTTATTAAAAATTGTATGACACTTGAATTAATCCCCAATTCAAAGCCTTTCTTACGTATCACCAATTTGAGTTCTACTATCTTCTTCCTCTCCTCAACATGTTTGATGAAACTCCTTCCTCTCCACCCCTGCTGTGTGCAACAGTGCCTCTTTTGCAGGGGTCAGGGGAGATGCTTCCAACTCAAGTTCTTGACCCATGGCAGGAGTGGCAGGAGCATGCAGGTGATCACAGTGACGGTTCATATGATGGTGGCTATACAGAAGAGCAGAAAGTGTAGGATCGCGCACAAAATGCTTCTCATGATTGTCATCTTCATCCAATGCGTCGTCATTGGCATGCTTTTTTTACCCAAAGGCGATGGCCACAACAATCCAAATCATGTGCCGATTTGCCCAATTTCTTGTTCAGTTCCACTACATCTACGCCCTGCTTTGGTATCCAATGTTTCAGTTTCATGCATCTGTGCGTTGCTCTGTTTTCCTTTGTTTGTTTCTTTTTTCCAAGTTAAACCTCAAGAAGGGGAAGAGTGAGTTTCTATTTTATATTAGGAAGAAAAAAAAGAGTTTGAAAAAATTATTAGACATACCAGGGCTGAAAGTCATACAATTATATGGTTAATTAAAGGAAAACAGGTAAAACTTACAACTTAGACAGGAAGAATGAAAAACAAAAGAAAAAGTGACTAAGACAGGAAGAATAAAAAACAAAGGAAAAAGTGATGGCACCACAACTAAGACTCGACACGTTTCATTGTTGTCTAGCTCATCACAACAAACAAACAACTTCAACTTTCTATGGTGGATAATGTCTAACAATCTAAACATTCTAACCGAGGAGCAGGATCAACTAGACAAAGCCTCCAACAAGGATATGATGAAGCCTTGGTCCCGATCTTCACAATGTAGGATCCTGATCTTGGTAACTAATTGACAAATAGACGATAACTTGCTACAAGCAGAGATAACTAGTGCAACCTGATGATACGCACAAGGAGCCAACCACTGTCTCTATACGGTAGCTTGAATCAAGGATTCACCCAATCACATTCTTAAAGAAACACAAGAACAAAGGGGTAGAGATCACTCTCTAAGTTTGTTAGCACATAGCTGAACAAAGGGGTTTGTATTCGATTATCAAAAGTTTGTCTTTGCTTGAAAATAAAGGGATATTTATACTAGAAACAACCCTCCTAGATGGGTGTAAACACAAGATGTAAATGAAGAGATAGAGTATATGAAAAGGCCTCCACAAAATGAATTCCCGAAGTGGTCTCGCAAGGCTACTGGTCTTCTGCGTAGTCTTCAATAATTTGGTAATAACTCCATCTTGGGGAGTCCAAATGATGTGTCATTAGTTGCGTTGGAAAGTTAACTTGATAAGATTTCAAACCATGTGTAGATGCACTATGAAACATTGTAGAATGGTACAGTTTTGCATGAGAAGTTGAACATTGGGAAGATTGTTGACCTTCTAACCAATTTTCACTTATCCAGTCAATTCTCAAGAATGAAGAGTCCAAATAATTTTAGACTACCTGAGTTAGAAAGTAGGCTTGATAAGCTTTCCAAAATGTGCTCATTGATCATCATAGCTTTTGGAAATCAAAATTTATAACTGTTTCTTTCAGGTAGTTTTGTCAGATTGGCCTAGTCGTCCATCCTCTTCACACCGATCTGCTTGTAGCACCATGTCTTGATCTTTAGGCCACATGTTTTCCACCTCTTCATGTTTAAACCTAAGCAACATCAATGTAGAATACTTAGGTAGTATAACATCTCTAGAAGTGTTGAAATTAAAATCAGTTGAATTCACCTGCTCTTGTAGTTTCTTGACGCGACTTCGTGTAAGTGGTCATTGATTTGTATCCTTTTATATTGGATGGTGAATTGTTGATGCTTGAGGGAGCATGCATGGTTGGGATGTCCTCATCAGGATACAACATCAAGTATGCTAGAACACCAGACAACGAACTAAGGTTTTCACCTCTGAAAAGAGAGCCACCTAATGATGCTCCCAAAGAGGAAGACGATGCCCATAGGTATTGACATCATCTGCGCTAGTTAGAGACTAAGCAAGGCTTTCACCCTAAGCTCTCTTAACTACCGATCACCTCTATGTTGACTAAATGGATGTGTTAAGGGTTATTGTTGCCTAAATCGTCACTCGGCGTAGCAGCTCTGACTCTACTCTAGAAGAAGTCAACACTACTCGTACCAATCCAACTGTGCAACAAAAATGAAGGCAATTGAGGGTTATCATTGCTGAGCTAGTTACACCCAGCCAAGCAGTTTTGACTCCAACCAAACACACGTAAGTTTAGCTGCACAAAAAAGATCTCCTAGAACACCACTTCCCCCCTATGGATATGCACCCTGCACGGTGTCATCTTGGTGTCGCAAGATCTCTAAAATCACCTTTAACCTTGAAATGACTATTCACCCTCTCCCATGCGGAACCCTTTTAGGCTAAGATTGACGCCGCCCCCTTTCCAAAAACCTCTCCCTTTTCCAAAAGGCTCCCTACAATCGAAGACCGGAGCCAGCCAAACTATTAGAGGGGAGGAGCTCTATTAATAAGGAAGATGCCAAAGAAGAGGTCCATTCATCATTGTCCGAGCGGTCGTCCACGCCATCTCTCTAACTATGTCTTCACCGTCCAAGATGTTCCACAAACTCCCAATCAATGAGCAGCTCTAGCTGCCACGCTGTTGTCGCTGAGGTCCCTCGCGCGCCTCGGCTCGAACACGCCGGATCGCCTAGGAGGTCTGCTTAGCTCCAGTGCAGGTCGATCGGCTTTTCTGCGTGGCTTGAGGTACGCGCGCCAGGGGCCGTGGGGTTCGATCGGCTCCAGCGCATCGGTACGGGTGCGGGCGTGCCAGTCAATTTGACCCTGCAATTGACAAGGAAGTCAGACGAGCAGATCCGTCGGATGGTGGGCCGATACAGGCGCTTGCTATCGGCTGGTTGTTGATAGGATCAGGAAGCTCTTCAATCAGCTGAGGAGCCGACGTGGACAGGCGTCGACAGGGAATCGGCCGCAAAGCCGATGGAGAAAACAAGGTGTACTCAGAGGATAGCAAGGCGCACAGGATCTCTTCGGATAGCCGAACAGTAGTTCATCGGCTGGAAAAACCGATGAAGGCACATGCAGGCTGGTAAGGAATATTATTAAAAAGGCACGGGCTGCAAAGCCGATGCTGCTCTGGATATGACAGCACCAGACCCATCGCCCGTCGTGACAGCGCCATTAACACCGAACCTCAAAGATCGGACCTAATCGAGACAGTACGAGGCCAGGGCCAGCGACGATGATACGGAGGACACCGGATCGGCTATACTAAAGCAAAGATAGGAACAAACCTATCGGCTAACTGAGCCGATAAGGGGACGCCTCTCTAAAGGCGGGTGCGTTTCGGCTGGGAGACCGATACGCTCAGCGTTACACGTCAAGGGACACCTCTAAAGGCTGATGCATATCGGCCAAGGGGCCGATACGCTGAGCGTGAAGCTCAGAGCATGGATAACTCATCGGCTAACACTCCGATGACACACTATGTAGAAGACTATAGGCCTGAAGCTCGATCTACTGTCGGCAGCCCCGTAGGTCAAACCTAACCGATGCAGCACAAAATTGACAATGGCAGAGGGAGCTTAACAGGCTGATAGGTCCTGTACGGACGTGATGCGATATGTCTGACCGGACTAAGAGGTCGAACCTAACCGATGTAGCCTTAGACAGAGCAGAATATATCGAGATGGTGGCGGGACTTACCCCTTCACCGGAGATCGGACTTAACCGATGCAGCCCCACGTCGAGAGCCAGAACCCATCGGTAAAACCTAGATAAACTAGGGTGGCGATGCACCGAGATTGTATATTGATCGAGAGATATCTTATATATTTCCAGGGGGTCTATATTTATACCCTAGATTTACAAACAGAGTCCGACGCGTTTACGACCATCGGACGTTATTTCCTAATAATAACAAAGGAAAATACCTCTAAAGAAGTTAACTAACTAACTAAACCTTCCTAATAAGGTTACAATTTACAAAGATAGAACATCTTGCCGTGAAGTCCATGGCTCTTCCGCAAACTCAGTTTTATCTGAGTAATCTTCTAATTTGGAACCGAGTCTTCCTTTGCTACAACCCGATCGGCTTCTTCACTGTAGCAATTGGACCTCTTTTTACTCATGTCGATCTTTTTCCTACCTCTCCTCGGGCTTCTCGGACCTAACACCGATCGGATAATTCCCTTTCTTCAAACCGATCCAATCTTCTACTAATTTGATCGACTTCTCTACAGTTCCGATCGGCTTTGTCTCACGAGCTGACCAGTATCTCCCTCGGCCGATGACTGAATCAAACTCTCCATCGGACATCTCTCAGCCGATCAGATTTAGCACCATCGGATCGTCTAGATTTTGGCGTTAACACTTGCCCCCCAATTTCGGAGTTTGCCAACAAACTACGAAATTTCAAGCCATTAGAAATCTCCGCAAACCAGGATGACCTGTTAAAACCTGTATTAATTGGCTCGGATTTCTGCCTAGGTCGCTTCGCCTCTATAAAACACATCTCCACCTCAGCCTTCTTCCACACACTTCTTCCCATCAAAATCCCCAAACCTCAACGAGCTCCAAAGGCATCCGCAAACCTCCAAAGGCGAACTTCCGCAAAGCTCGATGAGCTCCGAAGACTGAAGCCAAACTCTCGCAGATTTCTTCATTGGCTGCTACTCCTTCTTCATCCGTGCAATAGCTTCTACACACGTAATCTCTAAGGTAACTATCATCTGCTCTTTCATCCTATGTTTTGCACAAATCTTCTCCATCCAACTTCTCATCAGTAGTCGGGTTCTTGTTTCTATAGGATCTCAAGAGTCAGATTGCCATTCTGGTTTCTAACTGCCCCGGTCACTTCTATCTTGGCCCTATGGGTAGCGAGAATCCGACTGATTTCATGAACTCTGAAACAAAAAGGATCCCGTTCAAACACTCATCTATGGTCATCACCGATTGGGCTAACAGCTTTAGATCCTGGCTTAACAAACTCCCAAAATGGAGAAACTGGTACCTTAGTGTTTTTGCCTCCAAAAAATCTTTCTAAGAGGATTTGGAAATAGACCATTGCATCAAGCTTTCCTTAGCCGATATGAAAAAAAATGAACCTCTACTTACATCGGCTTCTTACTTTTGGTCGGATATCCTAAATGTCTTCATGTTTGGGCATGGATTGATGACCCCTAATTTGATGGACGTTACCATGTTGACCTGCCTCAACACCACCCACTACATAAATCCGTTCAGTCTCAGATTTAGACCCACTCATCGGCTAAACAACAAGAACGTCAAAGGTTGGACTAAGTATATTTCCCTGCATAAAAAATCCTCCGGCCAAGTCGACGGGCGTGAACACGTAGCGTTCTTAAACCTCTGGTTGGAACGGTTAATCTTTGGTGGCTCGTGGTCCAACAACCAATATGCAATACCTAGCAAAGCTCCTGGGCGATCACCACCAGATTCCCCTAGGGCAATATCTTCTCAGAATTACTTATCAACTGCTCTATCAAGTGGCGACCAAGCTATCGGTAGGCCAACTAGTCGATCATATCGGCGGCCCCTGGTGGTTTATACAACTTTGGTTGAACATCTATAACTCCAGAGTCATCACCAAGCCCCCTTTCTCTTCCATGACATATCCGACTGACTACCCAGAGGAAAATGAGGCCAGCCGATGGCGATGCATATCTCTGGGTGAAGCTTCATTGGCTTTTCCTAGAAGCAAAATAACCCCCCTTGGACTCAGCCAGTGGTTCAAGTGTTTCTACTATGACTTCACTAAAGAGGTCACCATCTGGTTTGTGTACGAGGATGACTCGTCCTTTGAAATGCCTTCCAGGTTTCATCCGATGAACGCCTTAGCCAATGAAGAATCGAAGACATTCTTTTTATCCTCCATAACTCCTTGTCTTTTGCGATCGGATTTTCATTGGGCCGATCCCAACATCCATCATACGAGTTCTACCATCCTTCGGTTGGTGCTCGTCAGTTAAGCTTCGGCCAACTTCCCATCGGCTTGTTCTTCATCGGCAAGCTCCAAGCCCGCGGAGAAGTAAAAAGTGGCTTGGAGTACGACCGGCTTAGGTTGATGGTATCAAACTTGTCCTTAGGGACTATCCCCACCTTCGAGCCCTGTATATCCAATACCAAAATTTTTGCTCAATGGTGGTCAGAATGGGGAAGGCACCTATTCAGTCTATCGACTGAAAATTACTGCCTTCGCCTCAACCCCGACTATGTGGAATCCGATGAAGAGGTAATCCTTCTCCTTTCACTATCTTTTCTTCACCGTATTGAATTTCAATTGTGCCTTGATTCCCATGATTCCACAGGCTGGCGACAAAGATGCACCTACGACCAGTGCAAGTGGTCACCCGATTATTTATCAACCTCCATTGGCCAGATCCCTCCTTGGGTAGGGTGGTCCACCTCCATCAGCTCTCCTCCAAGTGTCGCAAATACCAGGGCTAAAGCGCAAGAAAACCGGCTACTCGAACGGTTTCTAAGAAACAAAATTCCGACACCGATGTTGTCATCATTACATCAGCCTCGCAAAGCCCTTCTCCCATGGTAATCCTGACTTCTTATGCATCTCCATTGGTATGTGTCAGCATCAATTCTTCGTTGCCTTCGCTTTTATCCTGACACCTTCGCTTTGCAGCCTGAACCATCGGCTCTTGAAGTCCAAACGCCAGACACTGTTACTAGGGCTGAGCCGATGGTATCCTCAGAAGTCATGGTATCTACTCTTCAAACTCAAACTGCCTCACATCAAGCTGATACCCACATAATCGCTCAAACTGCTCCCACTATATCCCAGGTACATCCATCCTACATGTTATTTCTCTTGACTCATAATCCCCATATTTACTAATGTTGTCATGTAGTCATTAGCTGATCTATTTTCCTTCAACATCGACAAATACTTGGAAGCAGAGGAAGACTCAGCCACCAGCGCAGTGATCGAACCATTTTTATCAGCTGATGCATACGAACAGTTGTCAGATATTATGCATCGGCTGGAAGTTCCGATTGACTCGCTGGTGAAAGATTGCGGGCTGATCCAGGGAAGATTTGCTGAAATTGAACATCTTCTGCATGAGGAACTGACGGACGCACTCACGCCTGCTGCCTACTTAGAATTCAAAAGGACCCAGCTGATCGCATCAAGACGACGCAAAGTCGATCGCGCTAAGCAAAGCCATCTGGCTCACAATGATCGGCTAACTGCCTAAAGTGAAAAGAAGAAGTTTGATAAAATATCAGCTGACCTTCAACGAACCAATGCCAAGCTTGGCCTCTTGAAGAAACGAGAAGCCAATTTGATGGCAGAACTCGATAAGGTTCGTGAAGACATCAACTCCACCGAGTCTCACCTCATCGGCCTACCAAAATCAATCCAAGACCAAGAGGCCAAGGTAGCAGACTAAGTGCGGACCGCAGTTCATCGGCACAGGAACTTGAAAACTATCTCCGGATCAGATGAGGATGACATCCGCACCATCAATGAAATAGATCAAATCCGTCTGCGCGTGATTGAGGCCATTAAGAAATTCTTGTAAAACTTTAGCCTCGGAAAAATCCAGATGTCATTCTGAACATTAACTATTTGCAATAGATTTTAATCAGCTTGATCAACAAAAGTTGTATATATATATTTCCTAACGACGACGTCTAAACAATATCGGCCATCCGTAACCGATATAATCATATCGGCTTCCGTACATTAGAAATCAGTTACACCTTAGCCGATTTACGCAAACAGTATCATTAGCCGATACCACTTCTGAGAACTCGTCCATCTTGAAAAGAAGAAATCGGCTATGCTCAGCCGATTTAGACGTCTTCCCGATTTGGTGACCATTCTCTAGACTTATTATCCCAAGACCCAATCGGTAACTTCCAATGTGTTGGCATCTCCACTTTTTTTGATAATTGGTTCTCGTAAGCCGATACCACATGCATCAGATGTATTAAACTATTGAACTCTTGGGCAGAAAATTTCCATCTGATGCGACTCGATAACCCCTGGAAGGCCAAATCAGCTAATTGTTCATCGCTCAGAACAAGACTATAACATCGGCTTCTGATGTCCTGGAAACGTTGGATGTATTCTAGAACGGGCTCATTAGGCCTCTGTCTAGCCAATGTCAAATTTTACAGTTTCATTTCTTGAATCCCAGTACAGAAATGTCCATGGAACTGTTGCTCTAGATCGGCCCATCCTTCAATCGAGTTCGGTGGTAACGAAGAAAACCATGCAAAGGCCGATCTAGAGAGGGATAATAGAAATAGATGGACTCTAAGAGCTTCCTCAGCCGATGTTTCCCCACACTGTGCTAAGAATCGGCTGATGTGTTCCGTTGTAGATATGTTGTCTTGTCCTGAGAATATTGAGAAATCTGGTATCGTGTATCGGCGAGGTAATGGAACTTTGTCAAACCATTCTGGATATGGGTGCCGATACATAACTATTTGATCTTTGGGCTTAATACCAAATTGCTCTTCCACCGTGTCCATAATCCTGGCTAACCAATTCCTCTCTCTTAAAGTATCTTCCTGATCATGTGGAGGTGGATATAGTACCCAATTATGTCAGTGATATTCTCCATAATGATTCTTCTGAAAGAATTCTGAAGGTACCTCCTGCCATTGTCCCCCGAATCAATCTTGTATTGGTAGATACGTATTTGCCGATAGGTCCTTGTTTTGCCAAGTTTCCTCCGTCTCTATCGGCAAAGGCATATGATCCTGATCAAGCTCTTGAGCCGATGACTCTTGTATCGTCTTCTTAATCAGATCTTGCAATGTATCCATATACTCCTGATGGATTACTGAATGCTTGATAAAATGATTTGTTGAACATCTCTTGCAATGGCTTGGAAGTATTCACAGGTGTTGAATGGCCTAATTCCTTCATCAAAACACATTTTGGTAATTGTGCGTTTTGAATCGGCCCTTGTTTAGTCATACTGAAGGATTCCAAACAGAGCTTCTGAAAGTTATCCATGTTTTGCTCTATATGCCGCCTTTGGTCTTCATTCAGATCCTCCATGGTAACTGGAATTGTAATCTCCTCATCGACTTCATCTTCAGTCGCATATGTCTTGAAATAAACTTTTTCTTTAGACATATTGACAACAAGATGCCCTCGGGTTGATGAGTAAAAATCTGACTTCTAATCAGGCACTTGTAGAGTCCTGCTGGTTGATGAATGGAATTATATCACCAGCCGATGAAGGATTTTCAGTCGACGGAAGGTCTTCTGATTTCTCTAGCCGATGAATGAAATCCAGTCCAATCAGCTAATAAATGAAGATTTCTACCCTATCGGCCGATGAATATAGTATGGTACTTATCGGCCGATGAATGAAACCTCCGGTCCCACCGGGCATGCCAAAAAAGTATGTTTCGCGTCGAGGTCTGCTTAGCTTCAGTGTATGTCGATCGGCTTTTCTGCGTGGCTTGAGGTACGCGTGCTAGGGGCCGTGGGGTTCGATCGGCTCCGGCGAGTCGGTACGGGTGCGGACGTGCCAGTCAATTTGATCCTACAATTGACAAGGAAGTGAGACGAGCAGATCCATCGGACGGTGGGCCGATACAGGCGCTTGCTATCGGCTGGCTGCCGATAGGATCAAGAAGCTCTTCGATCGGCTGAGGAGCTGATGTGGACAGGTGTCGACAAGGAATCGGCCACAGAGCCAATGAAGGAAACAGGGTGTACTCAGAGGATAGCAAGGCGCACAGGATCCCTCTGGATAGCCGAACAGTAGTTCATCGACTGGAAAAACCGATGAAGGCACATGCGGGCTGGCAAGGAATATTATTAAAAAGGCACGGGCTGCAAAGCGGATGCCGCTCCGGATATGACAGCACGAGACCCGTCGCCCACCGTGACAACGCCATTAACATCGAACCTCGAAGATCAGGCCTAACCGAGACAGTACGAGGCCGGAGCCAACGGCGATGATACGGAGGACGCCAGATCGGCTATGCTGAAGCAAAGATAGGAACGAACCCATCGGCTAGCTAAGCCGATGAGGGGACGCCTCTCTGAAGACAGGTGTGTATCGGCTGGGAGACCAATACGCTCGGCGTTACATGTCAAAAGACACCTCTAAAGGCTGATGCGTATCGACCGAGGGACCGATGCGCTGAGCGTGAAGCACAGAGCATGGATAACTCATCGGCTAGCACTCCGAAGACACGCCGTGCAGAAGACTATAGGCCTGAAGCTCGATCTACCGTCGGTAGCTCTGTAGGTTGAACCTAACCGATGTAGCACGAAATTGACGACGGTAGAGTGAGCTTAACGTGTCGATAGGTCCTGTACGGACGTGATGCAATACGTCTTACTAGTCTAAGAGGTCAAACCTAACCGATGCAGCCTTAGACAGAGCATAACATATGGAGATAGTGGCAGGACTTACCTCTTCGCCAGATATCAGACTTAACGGATGCAGCCCCGTATCAAGAGCCAGAACCCACCGGTAAATCCTAGGTAAAATAGGGTGGTCATGTGCTGAGATTATATATTGATCGAGAGATATCTTATATGTTTCTAGGGGTCTATATTTATATTTTAGATTTACAGACAGAGTCCGACGCGTTTACGACCATCGGACGTTATTTCCTAATAAGAACAAACAAAAATACCTCTAAAGAAGTTAACTAACTAACTAAACCTTACTAATAAGGTTACAATTTACAAAGATAGAACATCTTACCATGAAGTTCACGGCTCTTCCACAAACTCAGTTTTATCTGAGTAATCTTTCAATTTGAAACCGAGTCATCTTTCGCTACAACCCGATCGGCTTCTTCATTGTAGCAATCAGACATCTTTTTACTCAAGCCGATCTTTTTCCTACCTCTCCTCGTGCTTCTTGGACCTGACGCCAATCTAATAATTCCCTGTCTTCAAACTAATCTAATCTTCTACTAATTCGATCAGCTTCTCTACAGTTCCGATTGGCTTTGTCTCACGAGCTGACCAGTATCTACCTCGGCCGATAACTAAATCAAACTCTCCATCGAACACCTCTCAGCCGATCGGCTTTAGCACCATCAGATTATCCAGGTTTTGGCGTTAACACACGTCCAATCATGACAACTCCTCTAGCGGCCTTCTTGCACTAACACAACTTTTCACTAACTCCACCTGCACCGACACCACCACTATAGGCTATAAGTGCTTTAAAGCCACCTATGCATACACATATGGGAATAGGCTCTACATAGCCTGCTGCACAGACCTCCTCCAAGCCAACAAGCCCATCACCACAAGCGCTGCCGTTGGCCAAAGCTGACCATCGTCATGCTACCCACTGTTGTCTCCATCGCCCTAGCCACCTCAAACGGTCATGGATTCTATAGCTTCTGTTTTCAACATTTAATAATTTCTAAATTTACAAACAATGTGAATTTATAACATGAAATTGTGTCCATCTTTGCATTAAGTATTTTGTTAATTTTAATTCCAAAATTAAGATAATCAACATGTTATAATGAACTTGGGCTCTTCCTTTATTCTAACTCACTGTAATTAGGAAAAGAACTAACATAGTTAGTATACTACAACTAAAATATTTAATATTTATGATATGTAAATAAATAGTCTGTGCAGCGAATGAGTTGGTGACTAGTTAATGACTATTTTATTATCGGTGAGTATTTTAATGATGATAGACATAGCTAGGAGTATAATGTGTGATTGCCCTAAAATGAAACTCTCCGACGTGTGACTTGCGTGTGTATCTTTCCTGAAATAATAGTAAAAATAACGTTCATAGATCTGCCCGCTGTCGTCCAGCGCCCTTGCCACTGCACCTCGAGAATTCCAGAAACTTCGTGAAGGCGTGAAGCTCTGGGAAGTCTTCCGTTCAGCGAGAGGATCATAGTTGGCTACACTGGTAATCGAACTGTTGTATAGGTGACGTGTGCTAGCACTCGTCATCAACTTAATTAAGCCTGTGCGAACGAGCAAGCGGGCAACGCAAACCTGATCTTCCGTGTATCGGAAGGAAGTAAACACAGCGTTGTTTCTCCATTCTGCCCCTCGATCGAATATGCTTCCGGCTGCCGCGTTCGTTCTTCTGCCTCTGCGTGGTCGGTACGTGCTGCGTCGACCGACCAAATTAACTTGTGCATGCGGCAGCCGACTGTCGATATATCTCGGGAATAAAAAACGTGCACTACGCAGATAAAAAAAAACAGCGAATACCGTCAATCGGCACTCCAATGACAGCTTCAGGATTAAGCTACTGTATTGTTTACTCGAATTCTAAACAGCCATTTAGATTCGGAGCTTAATCATGGTGTGACTTGGGGGCCAAGGAGAATGTGACACGGACTAAATGGTCGCGCGGTATTATCACGCTACCGCTTGATCTCGCCGCTTACGTGGCGCGCGCAAATTATAAATAAACGCATCACCAAGGGAGCGGAAGCGACACACGCATTCTAATCGACGATCCTTACTTCCTTAGCGATGCGTGCGGAAGAGTCCGGCGAAAGCAGGGTCTGCGATGCGTGCGGCAACGAGGTGTGCGGGTTCGTCTACCACTGCTTCGACCGCGACCTCGACGTCCACCCCTGCTGCGCGCATCTCCCGGGCCTCGTCGCTCTCGGCGGGGCCGCGTTCGTGCTCTCCGGCAGCCGAAGGCTCCGCGGCGGTGCCTCCTCTGCAAGGGGGAGGGGGGCTACCACCGCCGCAAGACTTCGACGACTTCGACGGCGAGTTCGTGCACCTGCTTTTTGCGCAGTTCCGGCAGCATAAACCATGTGCCGATTTGTCCAACTTCACTGCGTTTTGCGCTACTCTGTTTTCCTCTGTTTCGCTTTGACCCATCAGTGCCCTGCTCTGTTTTCCTTTGTTTCTCTCTTGCCCGTCTCAGTTTTCTGCTCGTGTACAGGTTTCTGCTTGTTCGCGCTGTGCAGCCGCCTGCCGCCGAAACTTCCAGATATAGTGCTTGCTCGGTTAATCCGTATGGATTAAAGAGAAGTGAGATCAAATAATTTCACACCATAATAGATGTGGAACACATCCCCTCAATCATCTTTAGAGAGGGAACAACTGAACCAGTCCTTAATGGTGTAAGCCCATATGGCCCATTTATACTTTGGATCGATCCAAAGCGATCGATTTCAATGAGTTTACGGATCAGACAGGTGGATAAATGGGGGCAGAGAATTTAGACCCGTGAGAGATTACCGGCGGTTTGCTAGCGCCGTCGCCACCGCCGCCGCGTGGCACCTATCCGACGACGCCTTCATACTGGACATCTCGCATAGCCTAACCTCGAGAGCAGCGCACCGCCGTGCTGTCGCGTTCCCACGGTGGCGAGCGGTCCTGTCGCAGCCAACGTTCCTGTGTCATCACCTCGCTCCGCGGCCCCTCGCCGATGAACGCCGCCGCACACTCATCGTCTAGCCACGCAATCGCGTCCCCCTCGCCGCGGAGAAACCGCAGTCAGAGCTGGAGCCAGAGCCGTTTCGATTTGCTGTCGACGAAATGTTTTTATTTGCATTTTTCTGAAATGTTGGTGGTAACTTTGGGGTTTACTACGAATTTCTCGTGAAGAGGTCTAAGGGTATAAATGCATAGCTCCATAAAAAAAGACATCCAACATAAGCTATAACAAGATGAAGCCCTTGTGCCGCCAACTTGAGCCGATGTACACTCAACATCCGACCGATCACCTATCTCACCGGATTACTAGATGAGACTATATACTTGGCCTATATACACACCTTTGTAACTATGTGCTTTCTATATATCAATAAAAAACCGATTAGTTGGTTAATATTAAACAAACTTATTATTTTGAGTAGGGTCAAAAGTTATATAAAAGTCTCTTCTAGTTCGACAGGTATCTCCCTCAGGAGACAACACAAAATAGGGCCCTAAGTATATGTTTTTATATCAGTGTAGTAAAAAAAAGGGTTGGTGAGGACGATTAATCGCCCGAATATACGGAGACGGCAGCCAAACCGTCACGACTAGGTGAATCGGAGCGCTGTTACAGCTTGTGAACGCTAAAACGGACTCATGGACTGACTAATCAACCGTATTACCGAGTAATCAGCCGCATAAAGGCAGTTTCTTTATTCCACGTGGCTTTAATTAATACAATAGCAGCTGAAAGGTGATCTCGTGTGCTCAGAACCGAGAGCTGATCTTTCACATTCCCGAATCCTGATACACTAAGTCCACGGTTTATACTTTGTGCGTGTTTAAATTTCACTAGTGTTATGATAGTGCTTTGTTCTGTACATTCTTGATCACACTTGCAGCATGAGTTAAGACTTAATAT
Organism: Oryza coarctata; assembly: GCA_030770085.1. Lineage (NCBI taxonomy): Eukaryota > Viridiplantae > Streptophyta > Magnoliopsida > Poales > Poaceae > Oryza > Oryza coarctata. The sequence continues at coordinate 12,281,568 of CM061476.1, read as the reverse complement.
TAAAAAAAAGTTAATATTGTACGCATATAGCAAGTTGCCAAATTCTGTAAATTACCTCAGAGATCACTGAACTTTGGTGTGAAACTATGATTTACAGGCAATGGAACTCATTTTTAGTACTATGAAATCAAGGCACAATTATGTTTCTTAGTTTCAAGACCATATAGGCATTATTTAAACACTCTACTCTAGCTTTATTATGTGATACATAGTGTGCACACATATCTATAGAAAAAAACAACATATTTTCATATCATTTTGATTAATCGTCTTCCATATTTAGACTGATCATTTGATGGTACTCTTTCCGTCCGTAATCCGTATTCCGCTTTTTTACAACACTAGTTTATATTGTAAGGATTTTTATCAGCGACAAAATATATGGCATAATTATTTTTACGAGAAACATCATAAAATTACTACCCACTGCTACATATGCATTACTATGGAAGGATGCAGTTTTTTTTTCTAAATTTGCTATAACACACTCTGTTTTTACTGTAAGTAATCTAGTTCGGTAGCTCTGACACATAGTTGTTTATTAAAAGGACACCTCGACCGCTGTTTTAATATATTCTCAAGGACAAATATAACTTTGCAAAATATGATTTTATCGTTAGGGAAACTTGGAAATTTTGAATAATTTTGACTGAATTAAAAATATTTTACAAAATTAAAAATTCTCTGAAATTATGTAAATGAAAAACATTTTGAGTGCAACATAATGAGAGTTGCCAAAAATATTTTAAAAAATGAAAAAAATTGAATGAATTTAAAAAACTTTTTTTAATTTTTTTTATTTCCACAATTTAGGACAAGTGTTGAATTTTGCAAAAAATGTTTAAATTCAATAAAACTTTATTCAAAATTAAAATTTGCAAGGTAGCCCAAAGGTAAAATTCTCTTTTAGAAAGTTTTATCTCTTCTTTTAAAGAGTATATATTAAAATAATAGTCTTTTAAGAAACAACCAAAGAATTATAGTGTTATATGGCAAAGTAAAAAAGAGTGCCCTGAAATAAAAGCAACAAATTTAGAAGAGAAGTGAAGAGATCTGCCCGCCGTAGTCCGTCCTGGACCATGCACCCCGGAGATTCGAGAAACTTCCTGAACCTCTAGGCATTCTTCTGTTCAGGGAGGGGATCATGGTCGGCTACACTAGTAGCTGTATAAATTAATCAAACGTTGTATAGGTGACGTATGCTGCTTGCGTGGGCAGCACCCATCATCAGCTTAATTAAGCTTGTGTGAACGTTAGTATCCGTGCCTCAGAAAGAAGTAAACACAGCATCAGCATCCGTCGGTCGAATATGCTTCCGGTCTATACGTTACGTGCGCCGACCGACCAAATTAACCTGTGCATGCAGCAGCCAGACTGTCAATATATCCCAGGAGGTACTTTACGGCATCTCTTCCTCTTCCTTTCAGTTGTCCAATTTACAGTGAATTTGGCCACGTGGCTATCTGCATTCCAGTCAGATCTACCCTCTCGGTGTAACAAGCTCCAGGACTAAGCTACTGTATTGTTCACTCGAATGAAACGGCCATTGGAATCCAGAGCTTAGTTATCCCATGACTTGATGGCCAAGGAGAAGGTACGCGGCATGGACAGATGGACTAAAATGGTCACGCGCCAGTATCACGCTACCGCTTGATCTCCAAGAGAAGAGCGGCGGTGACACGCATTCGAATCGACGATCCTTACTTCCTTAGCGATGGAGGAGAAGACTGAGAAGGATACGCCGGCGCCGGTGGAGATATGCGGCCACCTGTTCCATCCGGAACACATGCTGAAGCTCGCGACCGCCGCCGCCGACGAAGCTGGGAAGTTCGTGTGCCACGGCTGCAAGGAACGCGGCGGCACCGGCTGCGCGCGGTACACGTGTGATGAGGCGGCCTGCGACTTCGATCTCCACAGGTCGTGCACGCTCGCGCCGGACGTCCTGCCGGAGCACGCCCTGTTCAAGGTCTGCGGGTTCGTCCTCCTCCACGAGCCCCCGCCGACGGAAGAGTCCGGCGAAAGCAGGGTCTGCGATGCGTGCGGCAACGAGGTGTGCGGGTTCGTCTACCACTGCTTCGACCGCGACCTCGACGTCCACCCCTGCTGCGCGCATCTCCCGGGCCTCGTCGCTCTCGGCGGGGCCGCGTTCGTGCTCTCCGGCAGCCGAAGGCTCCGCGGCGGTGCCTCCTCTGCAAGGGGGAGGGGGGCTACCACCGCCGCAAGACTTCGACGACTTCGACGGCGAGTTCGTGCACCTGCACGTGGCGTGCGTGAAGAGGATGGCCTACGAGAGCTCGAGTGCCGGCTGCAGCCACTGGACCGGTGGCGGCGGCGGCGGCAGGAACATGCAGGTGATCAGGGCCCCTGTTAAGACGGTTGCTATGCCGAAGAACGGCAGGACTAAGAGCACGCTCAAGAAGCTCCTCAAGATCGTCGTGTTCGCCCTACGCGTCGTCGTCGGCGTGTTGTTCGGTGACCCGACGGCGATGGCTGTAGCGGTCGTGCAACTGTTCTTCCCTAACGGTTTTGAAATGGTGGCCTTGTGGGTAGCACTAGGCGTCGATTGCTGAATAATCCCATAAACTTTGAGTTTAGGATGCATTTTCATTCCATTTTGCTTCGTTGGCACATGACCCATAGTTGGGAAGCCAATCGTCAGTCAGTCAGTCAGGTTTGTGTCCTCGACGTTGAGTTCACGGTGCACACAAAGGGATTTAGTTACGGATTTACCTTGGTTTGTTGTTTGGTTAATTTGTTATTTTGTATAATAGTTTTATTGGTACAACAAAATAGAGGATGAAAACCAGAAAAGCTGCGCAGTTTTGCAGCACAAAATCATGTGCTGATTTGTCCCATTTCAGGGGATCCTAGTTCAGTTTCGCGGCATTGTGCCCTGCTCTGTTTTCCTCTGTTTCGCTTTGCCCCCACTGCGCCCTGCTCTGTTTTCCTCTGTTTCTCTTTTGCCCATCTGTGGTGCTCGTGTCCAGCTTTCTGCTCTTGAACGCAGCCTGATATTCGGTTTTGAACCCATTTGGCCCATTTAGACTTTGGGTCGATCCAAAACGATGCATTTCAACGAGTTTACGGATCGGACCAGTGGATAAATAGGGGAAGAGAGTTTTAGACCTAAAGCGTGTTGCACTTTCCCCCATGAGAGATTACCGGCGGTTTGCTCGCGCCGTCGCCGCCACTGCCGCGCGCCACCTATCCGGCGACGCCTTCGTATCCGACATCTCGCGTAGCCTGTCCTCCAGAGCGGCGCACCGCCTCGCCGCCGCGTGCCCGCGGTGGCGAGAGATCCTGTCGCATCCGACGTTCCTATGTCTCCACCTCGCAAGCTCGGGTTCAGCCACCTCACCCTCATCGCCGTCGACCCCGCCGATCCTCTCTCCGTGAACGTCCCCGTCCGGAACAAGTACACACGGCCCCCTCGTTGATACCACCGCAACGGCAGCCCGGACGCGTCTGCCGCGGAGAAACAGTAGCCGGAGCCGGATCGATTTGTTGTCAATGATCCGGCGCTGGCGTCGGAAGTCGTGGATGACTACGCCGCCTTCTTCGAGAGCACCGTCCCCGCGCTCGACATCTCCATCGTGGCGGCTTACGGCCGTCTCTTGCTGTCCCGCGGGCGGAGCTTCTACTACGTCTGCGACCCGGCGAACAACCGCTGGGTCGCGCTCCCGCCGTTCACCCTCCTGCCGGAACATGACACCAACTCCGGCCTCCACTGCGACGACGCTGCGTCTGCGACGGGGAGGCTAGACTTCACCGTCGTGCTCATCGGCTGCCCCAGGCGCCGGCGCGTGATCTTGGAGACCTTCACGTCGGCGACTGGCAAGTGGGAAACGAGGGAGCTGCGCGCCCAGGTGCGTCGGGGATTGGCCCGATGCGTCGGCCCGACCACCCGTGGCATCCAGGCCTGCGGGTGCTTCTACTGGTTGACCCGGCTCCACGGCCGCATCCTCCGCTACGACGTCGCCAGTGGCACCATCTCGGTGGTCCGCAAGCCGGCGGAGGCCGAACGGTCCATCGGGCGGGAGGCGCGGTGGCTGGGGTCAACCGGCGGGCGCCTCCGGATGAGCGCGTTCGACATCCGCGACGAGAACAAGAGCATGTACCGCACGAAGGCGGCGAGGGCGTGCACGGTGTGTGGGCGATGGACATGGACGGCGTCGCTCATCCGGAGGCGGCGTGGCGGCGCGTGCACGAGGCGACGGTGGATGATATCGACTTCTATTACTTCCACGTGCTGTTCGACCGTGAGATGCGGTGGACTTCGCTGGCGTATGCGGCGACTACATCGTGGTGACGGACATTTCCGGCGACCGGTTTTGGCGCTACGACCACCTCGAGAACGGCGACGGCAGGAGCTACGACTACCTCGAGAAGGGCGGCGGTAGGAACATAGTGGAGCTTGGCACCCTCAACGACACTAAGGACGACAACCTCCGCGAGCACTACCGCCGCCGCAACCACGTCTTCTGCGTCTTCCGCGAGCTCTACCGCCGCTAGCACGTCTTCCTCCTTTTCGGCTAGCATGCTGATAGTTCAATGCCGTAAGATTAATCATCTGTACAAATCAAATTCACTTTAGGTATAAGTAGTGCGTTGCTTGTCTGTTTTGCTACGACTTCGACGTTTTGATTTTTTTTCTTACAACGTAAAATTAGTTTTATTAAATTTAATATTAAATATATTATGCTAGTGCATTTATTTTGTATTGATAATATTTCTATATTTTTGTATAAAATTGGACAATCTTCAACCAGCAATGACTGTTCCCCAGTTTTAGATCATGCTTGAGAGAAAGGGGAGGAGGATGTAGTGGCAAACAAGCAATGCTAGCCTTGGGGCTAGGCACCTCCACCTATTGGTGCACACTATGCATAATATTGGCCTGCCTACATAATAGAATGGCTCTCACCTAAAAAAATATTTTTCTACTAACATGCTCGCAGTCAATACTTACTTTACTTGTAGTCAGAGAGATCTATGCTGTCCATGTCTAAACAGACATCTCACAGGTAGAGAGATCTGTACCGTCCCCATCTCTACTCAGACGAGTAATATTCATCTAATATTACAACACCGTGTTTATTTGACTTCACTGTATGAAGTTAGAGGATCCGAGGCCCTCGTCGCCCAGTAGCCTACCTCAAACAAACAAAAGTAACGTCATGATATGTGCTGCACCTAAATAAAGAGAAGCTGGTTTACTTATCGTGCCTTTCCTTTTCTTAGTTTAGTTTACTTTTATTTTTCTTCCCTCTTATCTTAGTTTATTTGTTTACGTGGGTTTCATTAATTAGCAGGTCTATGCATTTTCTGTGTTCCTTCTAGTTTCAACACATCACCTAAGTTGCTGTGTGATTCGTTATTCGTGCCTCACCCATCACCCATATGAGCAGAGTCCACAATTTTATTTGTCTAAATGTGTATGAAACCCACTTATTTTATTTTTCTTATGAAATACTTGAGTAAACTTATGAGAAAACATTTAAGACCTCAAGCAATATCGAGTAGCTAAATAAAGGCATTAGACATAAGAAAAAAAATGCATATATGAAACACTTGAAAAAACATTATGCCCAAATATAATTCATCCATAACCACAAACTTCACTTTCTCTTGCTTTGACCAACGTTAGGTGGTATTTCTTATACACCTTATTTTGACCACAAACATTTTGTGCGTTTTAGATGATACTGGATCATTATCTCATGGTTGCCAAGTCAGAACGAGATATTTGAGGCAATGTCCTTTGCTGGTTAGATAACAAGAAATTTTAAGTTTAATAAAGTTCTTATATTTGGCAATATAAAAGCCCCTATTGGCTGTAAATGCTATGCTAATTAGAGCGGCATCTAGTTATCAAAAAACATGAATATAGGAAAAATAAATTTGCTAACATAAGGAATACCAACACACATTATATGAATATATACGTAACAACAAAACTTATAGATACGTCATCCTTCCTCATTAGCCATTATGTACGATCAAACTGGAGTACTCAAATTGGCTTAGAGCTATACATAATAAGGATTGAAGTTGCTAGTTTGGCATACGTCTAGTCGGAATAGAGTTTCGACTAGTGGGCTCTAATGGACAAGCATACGCCTTGTCATTGAGTTACAGAGTTATTAGATCGAGCTTCATTTGGTCAAGACGAGATGTCAACTAATAGAAAGCTTTCGACCAATCTCTTCCTTACTCGATATGTTCTCATACCTGTTGTTCTATTATTTGATTTTTCTTGAAATCTACTACTCAGAACAAAGTGTTAAATAACAAGCCCTCGAGTGACATTGAGGAGTAATAGATTAACATAAAACTGAAACATTAAAAAACTTTTCAGCTAATAGATAGAATTTATATCCTTTTCCTAGCCCTCGGCTGTTTTCTCATAAACGTAATTAATGAGTACATAGACCAAGTAGAAAAAAACATTAGAATTACCAATGTCCTTTGATTGCCTATTGTCTTCGACCATAATGTTGGTTGTGTTAGTAAATACTCATGCTGAGACAAACCTTGTGGCAAAGAAATAGTCAATTTGGACATTTAGGTGCTCGACCTAAACAGATTTGTATGGGTGGTAGGCCCTTTTCGTTCGACCTAGTCCTGTGATGACTAGCGACATAGTCGGATCTCACCCACTATTTGGGTAGGAGGCCCTTTTCGCCTGACCTGATCGTGCGAAGAATAGTGATGTAGCCAGGTCTTTACCACTTGTATAGGTGCATGAATTAGTTTCCTAATGCGTATCTCATGTGGCCAGCATGATTTGCATTTATTTAACCAACTAACAAGAATATCAGAAGGCAGTGATTCACTTCAAGCTTCTGGTCAAAAATGTCTTTTCGATTAAATTGCTTGACTTCCATGTATGCATACATCATTAGGATATGACACGCTTAGTATCATCGTCGTTTGAGGCGTTTGTTTGTAGTATCGTAATAGATGTATTGGGCCATGCCTTAGGTCCTCTTGGTAATGGATCCCCTCCTTACCCTTACTCTGACTAGTCAGGATGGGTGGCATGGACAACTACTCAATAAACAGGCTAGGTGATCAAGCCGGTAAACTTTAAGATATATTGTTCGATAACAGGACAATGACACATGGGGGTGTCATCGATGTCTGAAGTCTTTCCTTGAGTTCATCATGGTAGATGACATGAGCAGAACCTCGGGCCCTATTTTTATAACTGAATTATCTCCCTCATCCATGTTTTGACTAGACAAGTTGGATGAGGTTGACATAATCTCAACAAATATATTAGGTGATACTGGCTAATGTTGTGAGATATGCAGTTGTCGTGAGCTCGAGAAGTTTCCTAAAAACATAACACTAGAAGATAAAAAATATCAAGTGGGTACTTGTCTAGCTACGTACATCTTTTAGATTTATTAGGATATAATGAGCAAAATAAGATTAAACATAAAAAAACTATATTCACCATAATAAAGCATTAGTTATATATAGAAGGTAAATTAAAGTGAGCCCCTAGGCATTAGATTGTAGTCGATTCACAAAGTAAATATTATATAAAAATACACTTTAGGTAAATATAGTAAATCATTGATGTGAAATAATAAATAGCCCTTCATGTTCGGAGAACCTGAATAGGAAAAAGTAAAGTAAACTGTATACAAAATATTATGTATCTAGATAGGTATATATGATAGATGTATCTACAAAATTAGTAGATTAATTTAATAATTAACGTTACTAGTTACTTGAATCGGTCGTCCTGATTTTTCAATCTTTACCACTGCAGTTACTCATCTCTTGGTATAAGTGTAGCAATGTTACCCTCGATAGACTAGCCTAGTGATTTTTCTATGTACGGTAGTCGTCTTGGCTAGTTGGCCTTGTTTAGGGTGATGACTCTTGACTTGAAGTTCTTAGCATGCCAGTGTCCTAGTATTTACAATGGCTTCTTCAAGACTTAACCATCATTAGGTGACCCATCTTGTAAGCTTGGAGTTCTAGATGTGCCATGATGTTTTTGATTGATTAATTCACGTGCCTGATCCACACACATTCTGACATATATGCACATGCATATGTACGTATGGTCGTAGTAGACCTATATGTGTACTGCATACATATATACTAATCATGACGTAGACTATTTGGTGCATGTAATGTTAGACCTCGATCACTTTGCTTTAGCATCATAACGAGGTGCATAGAGGTTCTTGATGCCAATCCTCTTCATTGATGTAGAACAATAGCTTGGTCGGGCTTAGCATTATGATCGACCAGTTTGATCTAGTCGAGTATTTGGGGGCGAACATCAGATATTGGAGGTCTCATGGTCGATAATTTTGAACAGTTGTCTTTCATGGTAGCAATGTCTTGAAACATGTAGATTCTGTGATCATGATGGAGTTGATTAAGATTGAGACGACAATAATTTTGATTTAAAGGAGAACAAACTTTGGTTGGATCATATCTCCCACCCCAAAGTCATCAAAATAGCCCTCCTCCAAAAATCTGCCTCTTGATATCATGTTTTCATGAATCCTTTGAATAACAGCACCCCCTCCTGGTGTGGCATTGTCCATGGATTGATAACTAACCATAATATCTGTATATGTATTTATACGTAGGGGGTAAGACTAATATGAAGATATAAATAAAGATGCAAGAAGATAAGGATTTTAATACAATTTCGGGCCCCTTAGAGGTAATAACCCTACTTTTGTTTGGTAGGTTTGCCATAACATAGACAAAACTCAGTATGGGTGGACATAATTATTCGAGACCCTAAAACCGAACAGAAATGTCCAAGACTTGAACTAAAGTGACTAATGTCAATCATATATTTGGTTTCCAGTTCTTAGTAACTGAATTTAGTCAAGTTATTTTGTTCATTAGCCTCGGGTAACCGAATAAACCAAGAAAACCGAAATATGTCAAAGTGACCTAGTAACACATGCAGCCTTGGCCCAATACTGCATCTAATCTCCTCTTGCCAGCCTAACAACACTCACGCACAAAACTACCTAGGCAAACCAGCACTGCTCCTAGCGATCATTCGTTCCCCAGCGATTGCAAACCCTAGCTAGTAGGCACTAGGCAGTGGCAGCGACTCTTCCTAATCCTATAGCTCTAGCCTCTAGGCAGCCTGTGGTGGTGCCTCGTCCAAACCTTGTAGGCTTGCAGCTCTTGGCAACCGGTGGCAATGCCTCCAATCTGATGGGCTGCTTAAGCCTCGAGGGCATGGCAGCCATGGTTGGGGTGGCATCGGTGTTAGCAGAGATGACAATAGCATGAGATGATGACACCATTATGCTAAGCTGCTAGCCACAAACACACATCAGCGAGAGATGCAAGCCGCTCCTACCACATCACGATGGGATCTGAAACAACCTAGTGGAGATCGATGGATGCAAAGTCATTTCTCAATTTCCCCTTGCTAGAGGCATCACTGCTTATTGCATTTATTTGATTCATCGATACGTGGTGGTTTTCTTTTAGCGATTCTTTTGGATGTGAAAATCTCTTTTGTGGTTAGTTTGGTCATGATTGAGACCGAACCGAATTAACCCAAGACCGAAGTGGTCTTTATTTTTCCTAGGAACCGATTGGTCCTTGTTTCTTGATGACCAAAATTTCAAAATGATCAAAAAACCAAACCAAATTTCTCGGTCTAACCAAATACCCACCCCTAAAGCTCAAGCATAGTTGTCAGTGGCTAGTAGTAGTTAGTTTCCTCTAATGTTGACTTGATGAAATCGGACATGTAGTAGACATGTAGATTACGATGGCTGGTCCTAGGTTGAGATCTTTGGTCCCTTTCTATGGCTTCTTTTGGCTTGGTTTCCCCCTCCTAAGGGTCTTGTATTTATAATCTTGGTTGCCTTCTTATCCAAGCAGAATTAGGAAGACAAATATGGATATGATCTGAATAGTCCTAGTCGAGCCCAAGTAGGACTTTATATCTCTTTCCTTCTTGGGGATCTCTTCCTTATCTACTCTGGACTATATCCATACACATAAAGTTGGTTTCCATATAGAATATGGTATGTGGTTCTCCGCTGAGTTATATACATGCACGCGGAGTATCTCATATCTAGAACTATAACAATCATAAGTATCTTTATATGCTTTGGCCTCACATGAAATATGGCATTAGTAGAGAGATAAGTTGCTCCAAGATTGTCACACCACATTCTAGCTGACTAGGTTGCACAATACAAAGTTCATTCAACAATTTCTCATCTACATCACTTCGGTAGCTATATTTGCTAATGCCTTGTACTCTGCTTCAGTGCTGGACCATGAGAGAGTTGCTTGCTTCCTAGCACTCCAAGACCCAAAATTAGAACGAAGAAAGACATCAAAACCACTAGTGGATCACTTGTCATCTATACAGTCCACCCAATCAGCATCTAAGGAACTTATGAGAGTAGCGGCAACTTGTTGATTTTCAAACCAAGACCCAAAGTTCCTCTTATGCACTAAAGTATCTGTTTTACTGCACTCCAATGCTCTGATGTTGGTTGCTACAGATATTGACACACCTTGTTTACAGAAAATGAAATATTAGGATCTGTTAATGTCATATATTGCAATGCACCTACTATACTTAGAGATTATGTGGAATCATTAGGCGCCAAGACAACTCCTTGATGTGTAAACATTTTTTTCTAAAGTTGAGAGAGGTGTGTTCAATGGTTTACACTTCACAATACCAACTTGTTTCAAAACCACCATAACATATCTCTCTTGAGTTAAAAGCAAACCATCACTCATTTTTGTTACCTCAATTCCCAAGAAGTAGTATAGATCTCCCAAGTCTTTGAGAGCGAATTCTCACTCCAGATCTTGGAGCAATGCTTCGGTGGCCTGAGTGGATGAACTTGCAACAGGAATATCATCATCATATACAAGTACAAAGATTGTATGTTTGCTTTTGTTATAAAAGAACATAGATGTCTTAGCTTTTGAGGGAGTGACACCTAACTATCCTACCTCGAAATATGGATTATTTCCACACGCTTAGTGAATGGATTCCCATCCTATGAAGGCATGGTACGTAGTACAAAGTTACTATACAAAACATATTTGCGAAAGCGTAGAATAAATAACTTTGTTACATGAGCGGCAAGGCTCTTACATTCAAAGATAAACAATTAGATAGCGAAAGACTATAGAAGAAGCATCGTAGGCACTTGACGGCAACATGAGCTAATGATCGTGTAAAGCCATAGTTGCAATACTTTAGTAATTTAAAGCACATTTTTAAACAAGTTCTTGAACCTATGTCAACATTTTAATGTCATTATGGCCACTTTAACTAGTGACCCTACCTTAAACCAGTTTATTCCACAAGATTATACCAACAGGATCCACCCTCTCAAATTTTAGAAAGTGGGGACCAACATGGAGTAACATCACTCAACATGCCTATAACAAAGGGAGCAGCTATGTGAATGGGTTTACTCTGATTAGAGGTGTATACTTTACCTATAAGACATGATTCTATACATGTTTGTCATGCCCTACAAGTACCACCATAGTATCGCAAAGGGAAGAAACTGTGACAGGACCTTTCGCATAACCTAACCCTAAACAACCCACCGTAAGACATCTCGCTACTCACTGGGTGCCTTGGGACAAGTGGCATCTTGCCTTCTCCCTAGAGCATCTGACCACAACTAGCTTCCCTTGCCCTTCAAGGTGGTGTCCGTCATTGGAATGAGCTACACATCAAATCCAGCCATTGCCTGCCTTGTTGCATGGAAAATATTTGCAACAGATATCCAAGAGAGCATCAAAACATGTTTGGATATTCACAAAGAAAGCACACTTTCTCCCATCCAATATCCAATCAAGTTTTAATTGTTTCCATCAAGTTCTAGCTCATCTCAAATCTAAGCAAAACTTAGCATGAGCCTAAAGGAACTAGTTATGGTATATAAACCAATTATTTAATTTACTTAGGGTTCACGTGCATCTGGATAATATAATAAGAACATAGGAATAATAACCAGTAAATAAACCATAGTTAACAATATAATTTTTTAAAAGCAATGAAATAGTAGTAAAACAATATAATTTTCATAATACTAGAATTCAATATACTCAAGGGATTGATATGACTTGGCTTTGCTTCCTTACAAAGTCTTCCAAATGCATGACGATGATCAACGGATATTTTGGAACTGTGGCATCTACATGAAAAAAGAAAAGAAAATAATCTAGGCTAAGAAAACCACACAAATTGGGGCTACAAAGCATTTAACTGGGTTCTTTGCATTTTTAGAAAAAATTAGAGACCGATTCAATTCAGAGTTCAAACATATATGACTATTTGAAGCTTATATGTTGTTTAAATGAATATTTACATTTTCTAGAATTATGTTTCTTATATAAAATAGATTAATTTTGTTAGCAAAGAGAGGAGGTGTTGACGAGTAGGTCCCACACATTAGCCTTGCAAGAGGCGGACAGGTGGGTCCCATGAGCACCATGCGGAGTTGCACACGCAGCTTCCACATCATCGCGGCCGGCACTCGGGCCTCAATGGGCACCACCACCGACCATCGGCGTACCAGTGACGTGTGGGAGTGGCCAGAGTAGGGAGAGGTGGTCTTCACCATGGCAGTCGACATTAAGGACGAACAGTGCCGGTTTTCAAGTTGGCGGTGGCGATGGTGCTCCAAGGGTCTTCGGCCTCCGAGGATTGGATGCTGATGTACGCAAGGCTTGGCGGCGCAACGGCGAGGAGAAACAGGTGACGGGAGACCCTATGTCATGGCGAGAGAGAAAAGTGTGGGAGGCAGATGGAAAGCATCGCCTCCTTTTAAAGGTTGCGAAAGTGGAGGAATAGTCGTGAGAGGCTCGGCCAAAGTCAAAATTGGTGATTTGGGACAAAATTGAAGGGTATTTAAGATGATGGATAATGAGGTGGCTGGATTTGGCGGATGAGGTAGCGAATGGCATGTGCGCTGATTCCGGCCAGAGGTGGAAGACAAGCCTGATGGGTAGGATCCACTCATTAGCATCGGTGGTGCGGAGGTAGGACGTGGACATGGCTAGGCCAGCTAAGCTGGTGGGCCGAGTGTGCACGGATAGAAGAAGGAAGGAGGAGGGAGGAGTTGGGCCAGTGAGGGAGTCAGCAGAAGAGACGAGTTGGGCCTCCAAGGGAGGAGAGAGGAAAGAATGGGCAAAAATGGCCTAAGAGAGAAAAAAGTAAGTTGTTTTTGTTGCTTTAAAATTTATTAAGATTGTTTCAAGTGAAATTTATTTAAGCATTTTGAAGCTTGAAGAATTTATTAAAAATACCCACAGGCTAATTTGAGTTAAATCTAGATGAATTTTAATTGTTGGAGGCTCTTTGTGGCTTTTAAAATTTCTATAAAATGTATTAAACAATAATTTAAAAATTTAGCTAATCTTATGACATTACATTAACTCTGGTAGTTTCTTAGATCAGAGAATACCAAGCTCTCTGGACTTGTTTTAGACCATATAACGTCTTGTCAAGCTTGCAAAGGTGATGTGGCCACTTCTTATCTTCGTACCGTGGAGGCTATCTCTCTTACATATCTTCTTCCAAGTAACCATGCAAGACTGGCGCATTGCGCAGAGCATCGTAGTTCGGTTTGATATGAAAAAACGTTCAAGAGGTGTTTCAAAGTTTGATAGGTGGCAGTGACAAAAGGCTTGTCCTAAAATTGAGTGGTGCAGAAGCATAAGCTAATAGAGACAATCCTTTGGATAACACCATTTTGTTGGAGTGTGTGGGGATATGATACATAGTGAACAATGCTGATGCACTGGAAAAAGAGTCGAGACGCTTGGTACTCATCAGCTCAGTCTGTTTGAACAGCTTTGATCTTGCCATCAACAAGACGCTCAACAAGATTTTAAAAGTAAATTTTAGAAACTTCAGACTTATATTTAAGAAAATAAATCCAGGTGTGTTTGCTGTAGTCATTAATGAAACTGACGTAATAAACTTTATTTCCAACGGAACTGGGCGCTGGCTAATGACTATTGAATTACAGGGAGATTATTCTGGCTAATGACTTTATTGACTATAACAGAGGAAGGATGGCCAAGACGGGACGGCCACCTTGCTGCCGACGGCTTGAACACTCCATGGGCTTGCTTATTCAACCAAGTGGACTGATGGGTGGGACCGGATAGAGACCTCTTCTACATCTGCCTCGCTGCAGAAGCCTCTTCATTGCCAGATCCATGATAAAAAAGGATGATTATCTCTAGTAAAACGGTGAACCAAGACAAGGTTCTTTTGGACCTTTGGGCTGTGAAGCACATTTTTGAGATGAAGATCAGGAGATGGGGAACAACGGTGGTGTCACCAATACAGTTCATGTTCATACCTGTGCCTTTGGCTGTATGGATGTGCTCGGCCCCGTTCTACTTCTCCTTCACCGATAGCTTCTCGAGCTCGCCGGTGATGTGATCGGTGGCGCCGGTGTCGAGGTGCCAGTTGGTGTCGACGCCGTACGAAGATGTGGCTGCGCTGGCGCTGTTCTCTTCTCCAGTGAACGAGGTATCAAACCTCTTCCCGCGCTTGATGATGGTGTGTCCCAACTTGCCACACAGATGGCAGGTGGGTTTGTTGTTGTTGTTCTTGTTGTTGTCGCAACCGTAGCTGCGGCCGAAATCACCGCGACCGCGCCCACGTCCGTCACGTCCGCCGCCGCGCCCTCCACGCGACATGGAGTTGACGGATGGCTGCGAGTCGCCTTGAAGAAGCTCCATGCGCTGCTCAAACCCCAAGAGCTGCGCATAGAGATCGCCAATCATCATGGGTTACACTCGTGGGTTGTAGTCGTAGTCGAGGCCGGCGAGGATGTAGGATCAATTCCTCGTCGTCAAGTGGCTTTCCTGCAGTTGCCATTTCATCAGCCAAAGATTTCATCTGACCAACATATTTTGCAACACTCTTGTTGCCTTTCTTGGTGGTGGAGAGGGACATGCGTGTGTTGATCGCACACGCCCTAGACTGCGACAAGAAGATCGCTTCTATGGCTGCCCAAACATGAGAGGCCTTGGTGAGGGTCGTGACTTGAGTCAGCATGTCGCGAGAGAGGCGAGACAGTAGGTAGCTGAGAGCCTGCTGCTCTTGTGCCACCCGTTGAGTGTACGCTGAATTGACCATCTTCTTGGAGACCTCCTTTCCATCTTTATGTTTTCCGGTGACAATCACCATTGCCGCCGGGGTTTCAGTCGAGCCATTAAGAAACCCCGCCAGCTAAGCTCCTCTCAGTGTGGCAAGGACCTGTGCTTTCCACAACACATGATTGGATTTGGTCAGCTTCTAAGAGATTGTCTGTCTCAGATATCGTCTTCAACATGCACAGTGCACACAAGCTACAGATTCTTTTCTAGGACAAGCAATGAGCTCACATTACCACACGCGCAGGGCAGCAGCAAGTGGCCTCGGAGACAGTGACCATGGGGGAGCTCAAGCGCAGAGGCAAAAGGGATCTTGGTGTCTACTTCCATAGGGGAGCACCAGATCGGCGGCTGGAGGGCGAGCTCAATGGTGGTGGCCATGGGGAAGCTCGAGGGCGGCGACCATGGGGAAGCGCGAGGATGACAGGCCAACATCGACGGCCAGGGGCGAGTTTGATTGCAGCGGGCGCAGGGGAGCTATAGGACAGTGGACTAGGGCTGGCTCGATGGCTGTGTCCGTGGGAGAGCTCGACGCCGGCACAACCGCGGGGGCCTCGACGGCAGGCGGCCGCCGGGGGCTCATGGAGACATGGACGGAATAATGGGGGCTCTTGAAGAGAACCCCAGTTTTCTCTCTGAGCTGTCGTCTGGACGAAGCTGAAACTTTCCAAGGAGGTGTGCTAAGTTAGGTAACTCGATGAATTCTATCGGCAAAACCTCTATCTTGGTTCTCCTTATGTCGAGTGTCTGTAAAAGTCGTAGTTTTCTGATCTTCCTTGGTAGTTTAGTAATACTCTTCCCGAGGCTCAAATATCTGAGCAGCAACAGGTTGCATATTACCTTGAGATGACGGCCCTCCGTATCATTGCAATCTTCCAGGTCCAACACTTGAAGCAGCTGGTACTCTGAAAAATTGAAGGTAGCTTCATTTGCATTCCCAGAGACTGCAAGAGTCCAAACAACAGAGAAATCGATCTTCAAAGTATTTTTGTAATGATGGAGGGAAAGACGGTGGATATATTTTGATCGGAGTGGGGCCTGTTCTTCAAAGTATTTTGATCTTCAAAGTTCTTTTGAGTCTTCCTCACCAAGGGTTCTTATTCTATACACATAACCGTTATCAGCGATGGAGGCGATAGCAATTGACTGAATTGTTGTTGTCACGATAATTCTGCTGCTCACATTCTCACTGTAAGGAAATACAAATTTATACTGTTCCACAGTTCCGTCCGCATGTCATCAATTATTATGAAATATTTAGGAGATAGAAGCAAGGTAGAAAGTTAAGCCGAGAAAAATAACGAAGCAACCAAAAATACAATTTTAGAATTTTATACTTCTTTTTATAAGATAATGAAAATGGCTTACATCTTTGTCCTCACCCAATAGACACACAACTAAAGAGTTTTAAAATTAAATACAAAGAATCCAGATTGTGAGACAAATCTCTATCTCCTTCCTAATAATAACTAGCTGAAATATCGAATAGAATTCAGATAGATTATATAACGGAAGTATAAAAAGCTATCTATCAAATAAGAAACCCTATTTACCAATTTCAATAGTATAGAATTTTAAGCAACTACTTCTAGTTATTTAAAAATAGAAAATGATGAAATATAACTAGATTAATTTAAAGTTAAGTTCCAAAACTTTATGCTCGTTGTCGCTCGTAATTGTAGGCTGACGAACTGCCAACGGATCAATATAAACATCCATTATGCTATACAACCACAATAATCGTACCTGTGAGATGCGACACAGCTAATATCATGCATTGAAATAAGGCAAGGACAAGATCGATACACCAGTAGAATAGAAAGTTGCTAGTTTTTTTGTGTGTGGTCGTTACATTAGTACACTTCTCATAGTACAAATAGAGAATTTTAAAATAAATGGTTGTTAGTGACTTGGGGGGAAATATGGACAAGTAATAATGATTATCAACAGCTAATTTATTGATGAATATAGAGTTTAAATACAGTTCTGCACTTCATGACAAGAGTGCGGCCCTGCAGAAGATACTCTCTACCATAATTTCTAGAGTTCATTTGGAGTGTTATTCTTGCAGCTAATATGATAGTAACTCTACACGCCACATATTATCCCCCTCATTTTCTCACATAATATAGTGACGAGAGAGGAATTCATGAGTTGGAAGAAGGGTACCAATATGTGAAGAAATATCAAATTAGCAACTAATATAGCATAAAAACAAGACGTGATTGTTAACCGCGCTAAAACCACCACAAAAGCAATCACGAAATGAAGTTTGTCTGGTTCTAAAAACATAGGCTGAAAAATAAATAATTTTATAATTTAGGGTGTAAAATGGACTTGGATAAAAGTTTAAGGTCAGATAATAGAATTTGCCCTTTTTTCCATTTCATATAATAATCCACCGTTTGAGTATTTTACAAGATTAGTGACTATTTTGCAGGTAACTACCAAGTTATAATTGTTAGACTATACTATATTTAGACCTGTAGAGTCACAGCGTTGATCACGCCTAGCTTTTTTCCTAATGTTTGATATTTTTTCTAATCTTCTCAGTCATTATTTATATAAACTGGTTGTTAAGATATGGAATGATTTGGCCTATATATGTAACTTTTGGTAAATCAATCTATAATGATGTGAATTATCTCTCGCTTTCATAGTATCAGAGCGCGCTTTGCTCCTACAACCTTGTTTCTGCACCTCTAACAATTGCCATCAGCCTCACACCGTGCATGCATCCCTACCACTACTGTCTCTCTCTTCCGATGCGCTCTCTCTTTTTCTTACCATGGCCTCCACTTCCCAAGGGCCATCTCATGCCATTGCCATGGAAAATGCTACCATCGAGACGGCGCATGCTGTTCTCACCCATCTCTAGGCCACTAAGGCTGACGCCACCCTCATCAAGGCAGCCGAGGATGCCATCAAGCGCTTGGAGGATTTCTGTGTCGCCTAGGCACAGCTCGACGCCGATTTGAAAGCCACCCAAGCCACGGCTGTCTAGGCATATGTGGCGGCCTAGGCACATGCCACCACAATCGCGCTCCACATCCAGGAGGTGGCTGTCTCGCAATCTCCATAGTGCTCGATCTCATCTTGATGAACTAACCAAGTGAAAGGCCTTGTTTCTCAACACCCTTGATAAATATGAGTTGATTGGCCACATCTTGGTTAATATTGATGACACCGCCACCGCCAATCCATATTGGGTGCATACAGATTACATGGTGAAATCCTAGATTTTCAGCACCATCACGTTAGAATTGATGGAGGTCGTTCACACCGGCATATCGTCTACCCACAAGATATGGTAGAACATTGAGGAACAATTCATCGATAATATGGAGATGCGCATCCTCATGCTCGACAGCCAGTTTCGTACTTTTGTACAGGGCACTCTCACCATCATCAAGTATTGCCTCAAACTCAAAAGTATGGAGAATGGCTTGGTTGATCTTGGGCAACCGGTGGAGGATCATACCTTTGTTCTCTCCGTTCTTCGCATTTTGAATGAGCAATTTGAGTACATTGCGGCCCTCATCAAACGCCAGCACTCGTTCCTGTCCTTCATCACCGTACGCTCTGATCTCGAGTTAAAGGAGATCAACATGCTGTACAAGGCACCCTCATAAGCCCTTGTAGTTGCCGCCCCTCCACAGACAATGACACCTCCTTCGACTACTGTAGCTGCTACCTTGCCTTCTGTGGCGTCTCCCTCTCGCAGCGCAACCCCTCGTGGTAATGGCCATGGCCGCGGTAAGGGGCGTGATCGTGGAGGGCCGGTATGGCCCACCACCTTTAATCCAATGGCTGAGATGTTCTAGGTGTGGCCCGGCTACAACTCGGGCATTCTCGGTACTCATCCGTGCGCTGTTTTTGGCCCTTAGTGCCAGCACTCTCACTGGTCATGTGCTGATTGCGTAGGGCACACACAATGTTGTACCCGCCTTCAGTCTTCTATGTGTGCCCCCTGGCTATGCATGCCAGGAGCGCTGACCCCCAGCTTTGGTGCTTGGATGCCTTCCTCTCTTGCTCCGTACTGGGATTAATAGACACTTGTTAATTCCTTCAGCACCATGATGCTTACTCCTCCGCCATCCAGTGAGTGGTACATGGACTCCGGGGTTGATGCCCACATGACATATTCTTCTGTTACCCTCTCCTCCTCTTCCCCCTTCATTGCATTGTCCTTCTAATATTATTATCGGTAATAAGTCACTATTGCCCGTTATCTTCGATGGCCATATTAGTTTTTTCTGCTGAGAGCCCTTTATATCTTCATAACATTATTGTTTCTCCTAATATTATTAAAAATCTCATATCCGTTTGACAATTTAACACTGACAATTTTTATTCTATCGAGTTTGATCCCTTTGACCTCTCTAGGAAGGATTTGGCAACCAGGAACGAAATCGTTCGCTGTAACAAGTCAGGGTGCCTCTACTCCTTCCATGTCCTACCTTGTGCACTCCTTACTACCACCACTCCTAGCATCCTCTGACATTGGTGTCTTGGTCATTTATGTGTCGAAGCTTTATCTCATTTAGTTCCATGCAATAAACATGAGCTAGAACCATCGTGTCATGGATGTCAGCTTAGTCGCCATGTACGACAACCTTTACTACATCCGATTCACGTGTCGTCAAAAACATTGATTTAATATATTGTGATTTGTGGACATCACCTGTGCCTAGCATTTCTAGCAATAAATATTATCTCACCATTCTTGATGACTGCTCACATTTTACATAGACTTTTCCTCTTTGGCTAAAATCAGGTACCTTTCAGACCATCTCATATTTTTTTACTTATGATGCTACACAGTTTGGCACCACTGTAAAAACTTTCCAGTATGACAACGGGCGAGAATTTGGCAACTTGACCTTGCATCATTTTTTTCTCACCAAGCGAGTTACCTTGCGCATGTCATGTCCTCATACCTCACCCCAAAATGGTAGAGCTAAGCGCATTATCCATACTACTAACAATATCATGCGCTTTTTCATGTTTTAGGCCAGCATTCCTTGACATTATTGGGCTAAGGTGCTTAGCACAGCTACTTATCTTTTGAATTTGCACCCAACCAACACACTGAATTTTTCCACCCCTTTTCTTGATTTATTTGGTGTCCCACCCACATATGATCATCTCTGTGTTTTCAAGTGCAAAAGCTATCCCAATCTTTCTAACACAGCCTCCAATAAACTGTCACCCCGCTCTTCCCTTTGTGTTTTCCTTAGCTATCGCCTGAACATAAAGGATATCGATGCCTTGATCTAGTCAAAAACCGCATCATCATCTCTCGTTACATTGTGTTTGATGAGTCCTCCTTTTCTTTCGCTGAACTCAGCTTGGCACCGCCTTCATTCCACTTTGAGTTTTTCAATTCTGATGAAACTAATGGGCCTTTTTTAGTTGGCCACCCTTTTTTTAGGTACACTCATAGGTCCTCCCCATGTTAGCCCCACTGTCCCTGCCTCAACACAGGTTGCTGCTAGTGAGGCTGGCGCGGCCATCAATGATGTCATGCCTGATGCTACCCTTGGCTTGCCCCGGGTTATTGTCAGCATCAGGTAGCCGTCCCCCACCGCGCCTCTGGTGGCCTCGCCAGCCCCTGAGCCTAGTGTGGCTCCCTCGTCCTCTATTGCTAGGCTGACATCTCCCACAACCGCCTTACCCCCATGTGGGCCTGGTGTGGCCCCATCGACTATGGCTCGTGGACTACCGCTTGGCTTCTCCGTGCCACCCTCGGGTGCTATAGCGCCCCCTACTAGTGTTGTCTGTGTCTCTCCTATGGACAATGTGCATTCAATGCGCACCTGCGGCAAACATGGCTTCCAGCAGCCAAAAAAAGTGTTTGATCTTCAGGCGACCTTCCTATCTCCCATACCGAAGACATATCATGGTGCCCTCTTGGATCCCAATTGGTGTGACGCTATGATTGAGGAATTCTCCACTCTTCAAACAAATCACACTTGGAATCTCATGCCTCCTCCGCCTAGTGTCAATATTGTCTCTGGTAAATGGGTCGATCGCCATAAGCTTCACCTAGATGGCACATTTGATCGCTATAAAGCACGCTAGGTTCTTCGTGGTTTTACACAATTACTCGGTATTGATTTCAGTGAGATTATCAGTCCAATTGTCAAATCAGCTACTATTCGTACCATGTTGTTGCTTGCTATTTCATAGGATTGGCCCATCCATTAGATTGTGAAAAACGCATTTCTCTATGGGACCCTATCGGAGACAGTTTATAGTGCACAACCATCTGGATTTGTGAACTCCTCTTGCCATGATCATATTTGTCGGCTGAATAAATCTTTATATGATCTGGAGCAGGCTTCGTGTGCTTGGTACAGTCGATTTACTACTTATATTCGGTTTTTGGCTTTATTGGTGCCAAGTTTGATACTTCACTATTTGTCTTCTGTCATGGCTCTAATACAGTTTATTTATTGCTGTATGTGGATGATATTATTCTCACTACCTCTTTTACAGCACTTCTTCAAAAGTTCATTATAGCTCTCATAGCTGAATTCTCTGTTAAGAACTTAGGACCCCTACATCATTTTTTAGGGATATCTGTGACACACAGTGTAGAGGGTTTACAGTTGTCTCAGCGCCACTACATACTTGAGATTCTTGACCGTGCTGACATGTTTAACTACAAACTATGCACGACTCCTTTTGACGCTAGTGCCAAGTTGTCTCCAGATGGTACTCTAGTGACTAATGTGACTCATTTTTGTGGTTTTGCTAGTGCTTTGCAGTACCTCACATTCACCCATCTAGACATTACATATATTGTCCAGCAGGTTTGTCTATTCATGCACAATCCGCACGAGCCTCATTTGGCCTTAATCAAGCACATTCTGCGCTATATCAAAGGCACTCTAAGTTATGGGCTTCGGATTCATCGCTATCCTTCGGCTAATCTTTTGGCTTACTCTGATGCTGATTAGGCCGGCTATTCTAATACTCAATGCTCCACTTTAGGCTATGCAATTTTACTAGATAATAATCTCATCTCCTAGTGCTCAAAATGTCAGGCCACAGTTTCTCGTTGTAGTGCTGAGGCTGAGTATCGAGCTATCACCAACGCTGTTGCTGAGACTACATGGTTGCGCCACTTTCTAGGGGAGCTTCATCATTCTGTTTGGTATGCTACAGTTATCTATAGTGACAACATAAGTGCAGTCTACCTCTCTTCTAATTTTGTGAAGTATCAGCGCATGAAGCATATTGAGATTGATATGCACTATATCCATGATAATGTCGTTGCCAGAGCCGTCTGCATTTTTCACATGTCGACGTTATCTCAGTATGTCGACATCTTCACTAATGGGCTGTTTTCATTCATCTTCACTGAGTTTCGCTCTAGTCTAAACGTCCGTCACTGTGGCTACTTATGGCGTTCAGATTGCGGGGGTGTTATACTATACTATTGATGTAACCTGTAGAGTCACGGCATTGATTATAGTTGACCTCTTTTATAACGCTCGGCCTTTTTCATAATTTTTTTATCATTGTTTTTACAAGCCGATTGTTAAGATATAAAAGTTAATCAATCTTGAATTATATCTCACTTTCAGTAATATCACAGGTGCATTTTACTTTGGTTTTAAAATCATGTTCTTCAGTTGTATCGAAACCTGTTCAGAATTCAGATTAATTAGGTACACAGCATGTGCCTGCTTGATTTTTGCGTACATTGGTTTTTTTTACTAGAATAATACTAGTACTATGATGTGTCGAATAATGTCCCGTCTCATAGGCTTCGCTGGACAGGAAATTTTGTAGGAAAGCGCTGTTAATTTGGGGTGTCATATTTAATGATGTCCGAAAATTCCCTAGTGCAAGAATTGTTCTACTAAGCTAATTGCCTCGTTAAGGGGTCAACGACTCGCGGAATTCCTAATACGAAAACTTCACTGAAATTTCTGTGGATGAAGCCATCCAGGGATATTTGCATGATGGGGCAGGGCTTTGTTGTCCCACCTGAAGATTTTCGACGCCCTCAAAAGGAATTTCTTGAGGTTTAGCAGAGCCTACTCTGTTATTTCATCAAAGGGGCTTTCTAGAAGTTCCATGTGTTCATTTTCCAAAGAGTGATACAATCTCGGCACCTCAAACACCATAAAATTTCTTTTTGTCTAAAGCTATTACAAAAACTATGAAACATCATCCTAACTATCAGAGAGCCCTAAAAGTTTGGTGTAAAAATCACTTACTTGTTCGTCCATAGGCAGGATCTTAGGTCTGTGCTAAGCTGATTGAAGTCAGAGGTATCGTGGTAACTCTTAGTTCCGTGCTAACTCTATAATTTCCTTGTAGGGTTCTCCATGCCTACAAGGTAATTATCAGGGATATCCTGATCATACTGACCTTGTGTGGGAGAGGCTGATGCCTCTGGGGGTGGAGATCGGTACTCGGAGTTGTATCTTCTTATCCGCTCGCCCATGTTCTTTGATTGGCCAGCAAGTCCACGGATCTTGTGTGCAAATCGCGTTCGGGTCTTTGTAGTCCTCAGTCGATGGACAGACCGACAGAGGAAGGGCGATTCAGTATCCGGAGTCACCCGATGCAAGAAGCGGTCTAATGCAGTCTTCGATGCCATGGCCAACTTAGCCATCTTCTTAGCCCAGGCAATATACACATCACTAGTATCATCCATCCTCAAGCAATGGTGGTCTTTCATGGCTAAAGTGATCATGTTAAGCTCTTTTTGGATCTCTTCAATAGCATCATCCAGACTCGTACGCAGCTGGCGCCTCTCACCTATAGCAGAAAGAAGCCTCGGCAAAATGCTTCTCATTAATCCACCAAGTATCACTTGCTCCATCCGTATTTCTCCTCTACTCTCGATAGCTAACTCTTCCGTCGTTGCTCCATACATATGCTTCGTGCATTGTGCCTGGCTTGACCTTGGAAGCATTACATCAGGATACTGAATGTAGTTTGTCCTTTTTTTTTCCTTTTTTGTGAGGAGTCTATCTAGTAGTAATATTTGTCACCGTAAGCAAGGTCAGCCATTAATGTATGAGTTCTCTCTAAATAATTATACTTTTGATTCAAGTATCAATAATTGAGGAGATAGTATAAGTAGATATGATTATTGGATGACAAAGATTGAAGGATCCATTCAATTTATCATTCGACTATCGACACCACCATAAAAAACTATTATCTCTCATAAATATTTAACGGTACTCTAAGGATTATTTTCATCTTATATAAAATCTAATAAGGTAATTAGTTTGGTAGCGCTATGTAGTATGGACCATGCTACTTATTAATTGGGTTTAGAGTTTATGGCAATTTTACCATCTTCTCACTGAGAGATACCGATTTTTCTAATATAAAATTTGATATCTTCAGGTACGGTACTAATTTTTTAGTGTAAATTTTAATATCTAGATATTTTCTCAATGATCATAAAATTACCCTATTTATTAAGTATTGCATCTTCACCTTTCTTCCATGTGTCGTCATTTGGGCTACGCCTGTCCCTTGTTCGCTTGGCCTTGCTCCCTACTAGGTCATTTTGGAGTTTTGACGTTCTTTGATTTAGGCTGCTCCCCAGGTTTATCAAGCTTGAATTTCCCTTCTTGACCTAAGCTTTTTCTTTGGTCTGAGTGGCTTCCTCAGCTCATGTTGTCTATTTGACCTAGCTTGCCCCCATCGCCCCCTTCAGTCGATCTTCGCCAATGTTGTCGCCTATGCCAAGAAGAAATGGCTCAAGTTGACACAAAGAAGGGGCATTGCGAAGTTAGCTATCTCTCTTCACGTGTTCTTTGACACTGAAAACGAATCTGAGAGCAGTGAAGATCAAGACATTTTCAACTATCACTTTAGTACTCCTAGTCCTTGTGGGAGTTATGTTGAGTATGTGGATTCTAGTTTATCCGCCACTTTGAACATTGGTTTGTTCTCCGCTTCAGACTTTGGTGATGCCAAAGTCTTCTAAGAAGAAGTAGGGAACTACCATTCACCATCTTGATGAGCACTGGAATGCCAGCCGCTCTAAGTTCTACAATTCTCTTATGACATGAGCGCGAAGCAGTTTCTCTAGCTCCACCTTGGCCGCTTATTGGTAATCCACCGACTTCTTGTGAAGCTTTTGCTTACGCAGTCTTCCCATAAGCTTCACCACCAAGTGATGCTCCATCAACATTTGGCTCACCCCTTATAGTTCTTCAAGTTCCTAGGCGAAGACATCAAAGTTTTTGTTGATAACTTGCAATATGCTTTCTACTTAGGTCTTTGCCCACTTCGCCCGCTATGGACAACATTCTGGATGGATTTTCTGGGTCACCTTAGTTCTTATTTCATCTACTTACGGGGATGGCTTTGTATTGTAGGTTTCCTTCAACACTTCATCCCATCCCGATTGGTTGTTGTGGACTTCATGGGGTGCTTTGGTCATTCGAAGGTCTTGTCTTGCTAAAGCTTGGCTCCACCGTATTGTGATCACTCCTTGGGGACCTAGCATTTTCATACACAAGTAGTTGTGGTGGGCCACTGCTTCAAACTTGTTAAGCATTGCATGGCCGAAGATGACGTTTAGTGGTACGGGATGTCAACAATGTCAAATGTGAAAGATCCTTGAGTCCCACAAAGAGAGGGTAAATGTGCACACCTAAAACCTATAAGAAACTCGCATCAGAAATTAACACCCCGGTTGAGGTTTGCTGCTGGGCCTTAGAATTGAGCGATCAACTAAAAAAAGTCAAAAAATCCTAAAATTAGAGAATACCTTGGGCCTAAAGTAACCATCGAAGGATGGATTCGGAGTCTCCTCTTACCAATGAGTGAGTGGAGATACATAACACCAAAAACTATCGGTGGAAGACGAAGATCGTCGGAGGGGAGACCGTGCGCTGCTGTGGAGGTTCGAGAGGAGGGGAAAAGGAAGGAATAGGGGCGACGATGATGGTTATAGGGTATATATACTCTGGATGTCCGAAGACTTAGAAGGCAGTGGGCGAAGACTCCAGATGAAATTAAACCGAGGAAGTAGACGTTGAGTAGAGACTTTGGCCATGAGGGGTGGAGACTCCCAATTAAGATAACTGGTAGACAATGAGGATGGAGAAGAGACTCTAGGGATTCGATTAGGAGACTCTGGTCCATAGTGTCAAAGGAAGGCTAGAGATTCAATATATGGGAACCATAATGTGATCAACCATTATCTAACATTATATAACAATGATCACATTAGGATTCTCTAGGTTAGGATGCAAATTTTTAAAAATCAAAATATGCACAAAATGTTTTCGATGGTCTTTTTGAATTTTTAAATTTTTGGAATGTTTGAGCTCAAAATTTTTATGTCAAGACCAACACTTAGTAAAGTGAGATATCTTAACACCAGAACCCATAATATATATATTTTTTTGAAATTAGTACTTGCTTATTGATTAAATAAGTACTTCATATCAAAATATGACCCCCTCAAGAAATTTTTCAGGAATCGAGAATATTTAGCTCATCTAAAAAGTAGCTTGTGCTTTACTTTTGTCATGGACGAAAAATATCCAAGAGTGACATAAATAGTCATCAATAATAATAAAATCGTACTTGTTATCTTTAATACTTATGTAAACCACTAGTCTGAAGACGTCCATGTGAAGTAACTCCAAGGAATGTAATGTTGTCATGATATTCTTAGCTGGATGTGGAGCTTTGACTTGCTTTTCCACTTGGTAAGCCCTACATACACGATCCTTCTCAAAAATCATATTAGATAGACTGAGAATATGTTCCCCTTTTAGAAGTTTGACAAATTTCTCATTCCAATATGAGCTAGCCGATGATGCCAAACCCAACTTTAGGACTCACCCTATCTCGTGAAAAATCTACAAGATAGAGATTGCCCTTCAACTTACCAACAAAAGCCAGGGACTTGTCATCACATCTAAAAATGGTCACATCCTCATTGGTAAAGAGATAATTGTAACCAATTTTGCATAATTAAGAAACATAAAGCAAATTATAACTAAGAGATCAAACATGAGGTACATTAGCAATTGAGAGATCATTTGAGATGGCGATTTTACTGAGACCCATCACCTTGCCTTTACTGTTATCTCCAAACACAAAGTAATCGTGTTGTCTTCCATTATCTCTAATGGAAGTGAACATACTTCTCTCACCGGTCGTATGATTAGTGCATCCACTATCCACGAACCAACTCAATCCGTCGGAGTAGTATGCCTTGCGCCTCTTTGCCATTAGGCAAGTGGGGGAGCAGTAGTTGTCATTGCTTTGATAGTTGAAGAGTATTTCCTTTGACAACAATAACTTGATGGCAATTGTTGCGATGCCCTTCTCTATTTCGAAGGCAGATTCACTTTGAGAGATCCACTCCTCTCTCAAATGTGAGCGTGTCCCGAACTCTACTTCTTTTGAAATTTAGGCATGCCATCTTGCTCCATCTTTCAAGCGGCATAATATGTTCCATTAAGTGAGGAGAACACCTGAAAGGAACAGAGATGAAGTGAGTAAAGGAAATATGTGAATTGAGCTTATTGTAATTAAGAGGAATCATAACAACCTTCTTGATGCCACTTTTGGAATTTGAGCCATCATCGTTCTCTTATTTCTCCTCATTCTCCTTGCTTGCATCAACATGTTCCTTTTCCAATTGTGACATCTTTTCAAGTAGTAAAGTCTATCAAAAGATAAAGTTCTGATACCAATTGAAAGGACCTTGAGTCGTAGAAGAAATTAAAACTCCTTTCGGAATATCTGTTTCTCACTACCGGAGACTCCAGTTGAGGTTCATTGTTGGGCAGCAAAGCTTGGCTGGACACTCTACTCCTAGGATCTAAAAATTTCGGTCCTCCTTCATTGCTTCCAAAAAAAAGATGTGTGGAGAGAGCAATCTCAAGAGAGAAAGAGATAAGATAGGTGATCCAAAGATAATAAATAAATGCAAGAGGCTACACATGGAGACACAATATTTTTCACCAAAGTTTGAATCAAAAGATCCCATATCTCTATTGAATGACTCCAAGGAGCCGGATCGTGCTCGATCCCTACTCTCACCAAGCTCAATCCTAGAAGGTATGGTCTCTAAGCTCTCACCAATACTGGCACAAAATCCAAGGCAACCAGCAAAGTCTCCAATTGGGCACAATGCTACAACCTTCGATGAATCTTGATCTATCAAAACTAATCCCTTAGAATGAGCTTGGTATCAACTATAATTACATTTTTCCTTATGGAGGTAAGGAAGACCTTCACAAAATTTTTTGGGTAATTCATAACCTAGAATCCTCACGAGCGACACTTAGTCATCTAGAGAAGAACATCTAAGAGTAACAAGTGTAAATCCTCATCCGGCGTCGATCCACAAGTGCTTCATCAAAATCCCCAACCTTCTCACTCACTAGATCTAATATATTACTCATAAAGAAGTGGATTTGGTGGAAAAGCCAACGGAGATAGGTATGAAACCCTAAAAATGCTATGGGAAGTAGAGATGAAATGAATGAATAGCCATCCCCTTAAAGTAGGGGTTGGTTGAGTTAAATCAAAGCTTCTACGAAATTAGCCATTACTCACAGATTCAAACTCTGAAGTATCCACCCATAGGTGCCAAATATTTCAGACATACTTGAATCAGAAGTAGCAAAGCTAGTCTGAAGTTATCTAGTCTAAATCTCCGAAGACTCTTGATAACCTTTACTGCCTGATAGAGAAAATTCTTGGGAGACTCCGCCACTTAAGGCCGAAGACTCTGGTCCATTTTCATTGTTAGACAGGAAAACTTGCCCAAAAATATCTGTTGACTTAGATACAAAATCCAAAAGTCTCACTAGAGAAAAACCAAAACCTAGATATGCATATAGTGTAAGTGTTCACTTAAGAAAAACAAATGGACCTAATTGAGCACTTACCTTGTAACTTGCGCTAATATTTGTATCTATCTTGATAATATGGTAATCCTAGGACTCAAGAACAATAAAATACATTTAAAGTACAACTTTGAGTCCTCTTCGATGCCTTTCTTTGATGGTTTGGGTTTCTTTTCATTAATTCAATTTTTCTAATGACTAACTCCTATACTTTTCTTCACTTAATACATTAGTCTCTTAATTTTCTTGTGTTGTATCATTCAAAACCCACTAGAGGGCCCAAATGCACTTTTAGAAGGTACTCCACTTTTGCCTCTTGTTCTTGTCTTTATCGAAAGACAGTTGCAGAGATATTTGACCTAGAACTCACACCGGTGCCCTACCAAAGCCTTGAAGAGGCATCATTGCCGGCTCTAGCACATCTGGGGAAATGTCTATCTATCAAAAATCACTTGCGAAGATGATGTCTACCAAACTGCCCCCATTGATCAATATGCGACGCACTTTGTAGCCAAAGATGGCAACAGAGATCACCAATGGGTCTTGATGTGGGAAAAGGATGTCCTTTGCATTGTCTAGTCTGAAGTAAATTGAAGTGGTTGAAAATGATGGTGGTAAAGTCTGTGATGATATTGCAATGTGGTTTACTTTTCTTTTATGAGCTTTCTTCTAGCACTTTGATGCTAAGCCTTGTGCGAACCCACCTGTAATGATCATTATCACCCTTCTGGTGCCATCTGCACCTACCTCGACTTGCAGTTGCCTTGGTACTTCTTACTAGTTTGTAGTGTCATCACCTGCCATAGGTGGAGCGGCTCTCTTTTGCTATTGAACTAGTTTTTAGATGTTTCGATAGTACTCTATGGAGTATGTGGACTTGCCATAGAACATGCGACACTTATTTTTGTCTTTCCTTTGCCAAATTCATGATGATGGCTGATTTACATGATAGTTATTACACAACAAATGCACTTCTTTGACCATCATTACTTGTTTGCCTTTGTCGCTTCAAAATTGCTTCCATGTCTTATGTTGACGCTACTACACCGGTGCTTGCATGGTGTGTTGCGTATCATCTACCTTGGCAATGTTGCTAGATTAGCATTTTCTATGACTGGTGCTTCGAGCGAAGACCAGATCTCGTTCCTACACTTTGTATCTTGTTCACCTTGGGTATACTCAGCAATAATCTTAAATAGCTTATCTACGGTTTTTGGTTGATATCTTGTTATCTTTTTGTTCAATGGGCCTATACAAAGATCAGCCGAACAACATTAATCACTAACGTTTTGGTAATGTCTTGCGCTTGACACCTTGCTTGGAAGAACCAATGGGCAAACTCCTGGATGGACTCATTTGGCCTTTGCTACATCCCGAAGAGCTCTTGTTGTTTCTTGGGCTCTTGATAGGTTCCTCAAAGGTTAATGACAAACACATCCCTCAATTGCTCCAATGAGTATATGCTGCCAGGGGGAGATTGAAGTACCACGACTTAGCATAACTCTTGAGTGCTAGGTGGATGACCCTCGCCTTGGTACTTTTGTCCCCATGCATTGCTTCGATTGCCTATTTATAGCCGAAAAGAAATTTACTGGGGTCGGAGTTACCTCCATACTTAGCAATGGATGGGTTCTTGAATGGTGAGGGAATTGGGTAGCTCTTAAGGCCAAAACTCAATGGCAATTTCTTGTCACTCAAATCTTGAGGGAGAAACATGCAGATTCATGCGAGAGGTGATGAAACCCATAGCCCGTTGCGAGAGTTAAAAAGGCTGAGGTTGGAGGGGTGGCTATGGCGAAGTTTCAAAACAAGGGGCATCACTTGGTCCTTACCGTGGCCACATTGGTTGCACCTAGGGCAAGGCAATAAGCTGCAACAATACTTGAAGATGTACTTACCATCATCATCAAACTGGGTAGGGGCACTTAGTGTCGAAGAAGTTGGACGGCTAGACAAAGGTGGTTGCGATGGCTACACTTGTACTGCTTTTGCTAAAGCATGTTGAGCTTGAAGACAGTGGGGCACGCTTGACCTTGTGCCGACGTAGCAGCGACCTTTTCTTGCACTGACTTGTTGTTGTTGTTGCATTTGCTGAAGTATGTCTTGGAGTTTCTTCACATCATGCCTCATCGCCTCATACTTTGCTCTAGGCATCGTGACTATGTCGCCTGACCCGACCACTACAACTTCCACCAAAGCCCTAGCCGCTTCTTCGCCATCGGTGGAGGCCATTGTTGCACCAAACATGCTGGTTATCTCATCTATTTGCTATGGCTTAGGAGTTTCTTCGATCGCCTGGCTTTCCTCTTTAGTCCTTATGACTTCTTCGGCCATCGAGGTCAGAGCGGCTTTGACCCACTCTTGAATGTTTTTGACTTGCTCTTCAACCCATGCCGCAACTTCGATTGCTCGACTAGGCACAGCTTCAAACTCCATCTCGACTTTGGCTTTGGACTCTTGCATGTTTTCTAACTCTTCACTGCTTACGTAGCGTCTTGATATGGTTCACTTTATTGTCAACTTTTACTTCGGTGGCATGAGGCTTTGTCACCAGCTGTTGGGTTCCCCACGGTCACCATTGATTGTTGTCGAAATAAACAATTGTAGATGTAGTAGTATGGTGAGTTTATCTAACTCAAAGCCTTATATGATCATCCCCTATTACAGTTTACTTAGGGTCTATTTATAGTATCAGGGATGAGGGTTTATTAGGGTTACATGTATGTTTATAAGATTCCTTCTCGATAAAGACATAGTCAAGATTATAAGAAGGAATATACATGGTTTAGGCTTAATTGAGCCAAGCCCACTATGTAGCCTTCTTATGGGTCTTTCTTAAAGTGTCTATTGCCTCAGTTGGTTGATACCTAGCCATCGAAGGCCTAATGTGTAGAGGTCTGTTATAGTCCTTAGGGCCATTATTTAGCTTAAGGTTATAGAAGATGGGCTGATAATAGGCTGTAGCTACCCTTCAACACTATGGAAACACATGCTAAAAATTATATATTAAATTCAATTTAATTTTAAAAATGTACCTCTACATAGAATTGCTTGAATAACCCACTATTTAAAAGGCATGATAACAAAGTTTATCAAACTATATGACTTTAAATAAAAATATCATCAATTATAAAGTTGCCACTACAGTTTTGATATGTAATGTCTTCATCAAGGGTGTTTGGAAAATTCAAATTTTTGTTTTTTTTCATAATCTCATAACGCAAAATATATATTTGGGCATATAAACAATCTCAAATGAAAATATTATTAATTACAAAGTTATAATTTAACGGAGCTCTACAATTTTAATATAGGGTATATCTCCATCGAGGGTCGTTTGAAAAAAAAATAGATCCATCACTTATTAACAAATATTTGGTCATGTAATCTTAATAATAAAAATGTTATCAATTGTAAAATAGTAGGTCTCACTCAGACTTGTAACTTTGATATACATTATGTTTTCTTTGAGGTAACTTGGAAAATTCAAGTTTTTGTTTTTCAAAATAGATTGTATCAACTATAACATATTTTCAGATACATGAACTCAAATAAAAATAATGTTAATTTTAAAGTTGTAGATCTCTATAGGTTTTATATAATATATGTCATGAATCTATATAAAAATATTATTAATTTTCATAGGAAAATGATATTTTGAGCATAAGATAGTTTGACTTTAACCCATCATGACTCATATATGATTAAGATCATATATAATAATGTTTATAACCCATAAACACGATAACCTCACGTATGTGAGGGTCATTCCTGAAGCTATATTTTAAATAAATATAAGCTACCTTTTGAACCCATCAAAATGAGTCACGACAAGTCGTATTGAGTTATCATAAATGATCTGTCATGTCCAAATCTGTACTAGTTGTGGAAAGCGAGGTCACGTGGTTGTATATCGATCTACTATTGCTCTAGATCTCCATGTCTCGCTTTTCCGTTTTTACTGCGCGATACACGGAGCTCGTATCGATATGATCAATTTGTAACTTGGTAAAAAAAAAACGGTGATTGAACGAACCAATGTAGACTGCGACGATTAACCTACACCCAACTGACCACGTGGTGGAATGTACGGTGGATAGTCCTTTGGAATTAGTAGACTATTAATTACATGCTTGTCTCGTTGACAATGCATCCTGCCAGTTATGAAACATTTGCTTGTGCATCTAGCCTTCCATCGCTAGGGAGAGCACTCCAATGCTCCACCTAAGGATAGGGTTTAGGACGTCATACTGGATTTTTTTAGTTGGCATTTCTTGAGAATAAAGAAAGATATTAGGTAGATCATAGTCTAAACCAACAAAGGAAGAAGAACGCTAGGTGGTGTATGCATTGGGAGTGCCCTTATATGCATATAATTTAAATCCTAAATAGTTACTCTGGAACTTCAGTAACATTTTTCGTCCTGTTTGTCATTGTCAAATACTCTGATCCTCTGATTTCAAATATATGTATAAGTTATTCTAGCTTCTTAAACTACCCACTACCTCTGTTTCATATTATAAGTTATTTTAGATTTATTCTAAATTAAACTTTTCTAATTTTGCTTGAGTTTATAAAAAAAGGAAGGTGTATTTTCTTAATATAAGTTGATTTAGAAAGTGAGCGTTTTTCACATCCTTTCTTCCATGTTTGGTTTTGAGAAATAAATGCTATACATGAAGGGAACAAAGTGTCGTTCTAGTTATATTTTTAATTGTTATGCATAAGTTGAAAACGGCTTATGTATTAGGAATTAGAGAGAGAAAATGTTAATTAATCTTCTCATAAATAAACGTCTCATCTTTCTCCGCAAAGTCATCATATTTGGCTTACTTTCATAATTCCTATGCACGTGGTTAGAAGCTACCTCATGGTAGTCTACTCTATTGCATTTTATTACCTCTAGTCTTTGTATGTGTAAATATGACACAAACACACCATATATCTTTTACGAGTGATTTTATCGTCGTTGAGATGGTGGTGGAAGGTACCATTATTTTTGCAATTAATTTGTGACTATCTCATGGTAGGTCTCTTATGTATGTGGAGGTACGGAAAGATATTTACATTTATGAACTACTCCCTCCATTTAAAAGTAATCATTTTTAATTCAAAATTTGTAATAAGTTTAAAGTACTATTTTGTTCCATTAATCATTTCTGATTTAAAATTTTTTCATCCTATCCTAATAAAATTTTCACTTCCAACCTCTATTTAATGAGACATATAGGCCACTTGTTTTCTCCCATAATTCACCTTTAAAGTGCCAAACAGCTACTTATTTTGGGATCCATAGAGTAATAAAAACTTTTAGTATCTCTTGGTAACTCCTAAAGGACAACAAATAATCTTAACTTTTATTGTACTTACTCGTATCTTTATTATGCCGTTCCTCTTCATGTAAGGCGAGACGGGTTCTCGTTTAATTGGGTTGCTTCCACTACACCGACCATCGGAGAGCCCCTCGTTCTGCTCTCCAGAATTGCTCAGAGAGCGCCCCGTCCTTCTCCGCAGAAATGTTCTCAAGATAGTCGTCATCCTGCTCTTCAGAAGTCATCTCTTGGTTTGGTTAGTGTTCCACCGCATCTTTTGTGCTTCTGCTATAATCGATAATAACAAGAACAATGCTCTTGTAACTAGGTTCTTCGCTTCGTGACGAGATGGAGTTTCCTGTCACTGCTTCGCACGGCGCAATTGGGCCCGTCCTCGGACAACTAGATGCTCTCACCAATATGCAGCCTGTCATATGGAGTTTGCGAGATTCAGATCCATAATCTCAAAGAGGATTTCCAAGAAACATGCACCTTCCTCATGGTCCTAGCAGGGGAGGAAGACCCGTTGACGGCCAAGTGCTGGATGAAGGAGATGCGGGAACTTTCTTATGACATGGAGGATTTCATTGACAAGGTCATGCACTTTTTCCGTTTTCGTGATAATACGATCAATTTGGAATCAAAGAGTTCCACAGGAACTTTATTTGAATTCTGCAGAGAAAAATGCACTTCTCATAGGAATTTGAAAAAAAAGATCCATTTTCAAAGCAAGGCATCATAAAGATTTGTTGGCCCAAGAACAGATTGAAGCAGAGCACCCCGATTGCCAACATGATCTCGAGATTTAGGCCTCGTGTCCATTGTGCAGGTGAAAGGTACCATCGATATGAACTTGGTGACCAAATCATGCAGAGTTGATTTGTATCATTTGGACCACGGTTACCAGTTTCTTGCACGGATCCTGAAGGTCCCATCGACAATTCCATGAACGAGCTTGCAAATTTGCTAGCCATTGACAGAGAAGCAACTCAAGGTGGTATTTATTCATGGATTACAATGTATTGGTAAGACAACACTTGCCAAAAACTTATACCAGGAATTTGGCGGACAGTTTGAATCTCGGGCTTTTCTACGGCTGTCTCGAAAACCAGTGAAAGGCCTTCTGACCAGCCTATTGTCACAAATTATGGTACAGGAACCATGTAACGGTTGCGACGTTCAAGACCTTATTGACATTATCACCGCATATCTACAAGATAAAAGGTATTGCTTACCACTTCAAAATTAAAAGATTGTAACTGCATTACATATGGTTAATAGTTGTCGTAGTAATATATATATATATGTGGTCAATAAAAGAGAAACGACTAAGAAAACAACTGTGAATGCTAAAACATAAATAATTATTAATTGATACTCCATCAAGTCAGAAATATATGTCATTTGAACATTTTGCCAAATCCAGGGCTTCTTAAATTAAATCATAATATACAGAGTTTTGTGTTAAGGATGTCCCTATAACCTAAGTTTAGTCAAATTTACTCCTCCTTCTTTAAGGTGTAACTTTGACCATGATTTTTTATTATAATAAATTTATAAAATATAATAAGCTTATTATCATAAAATTATTTTTTAAGACAAATCTACCTACTCTCCTTATGGTTTTAAGCCAATTATTTTAAATATTATTGATGGTTAAAGTTTGTTAAACGTGATTCAAAATGCAATCAGAGATAGTTCGGTGAACGCCACTGTGCCAGTTTGTGATAACTCTGGTCGTGGTCTCTAGAAACTATTGCCATAGCTCTAAATCGTGCATCCATACCATAGTAAAAACTTAGCATAATGTTAAACACTGTGAGTAACACATTACTAACACCTGTCCGGAAAAAAAAATGTACCACACGATAGTGTAACTATTGAGGGCTTGTTCGAAATGGAGGAGTTTTGGAGGAATTTCACAAACCATAAATAATTTTTAAAATGCTTAGTTTAAAAATAGTATACATAGATTTTTCTTGAATAATACTTTCATAATATTATAAACTTTTAGATTTTGTAAACTTGTTGTCATATAAAATTTATTTTGAAAATTTTAAAATTTGACAAAATCTTATCTTAAATATTAAATATTTATGACTGGAGAGATCACTTCTAACTTTTTGGTTAGTTGCCACAATTTTGGGTGATATTTCATTTGTATTGCATATCAAGGTGAGTAATTTATACTTCATGATATCAAGGTATGTAATGTATTATGTTGTTACAACATAAACATATCTATATTGTAATGTCATTTATTTTGCTTTCTTTTTATTGAAAATGGAAATCTTCTTCTATTGCAATTTATGCTTTAACTAATAATCAACAGTGCACCATGTATAAATTCATCCTAAATTAAGTACAGTGATAATGAAAGTTTAATCCTGAAAGAAATGGTGAACCATGAATGTTTCCAACCATACTAAACAGTATGAGAAGCTACAAAAGATGAGCAAACAGTTAAACTCTACTGGAGGAGTATTACTGCCAGTTCCATGACCGATACTAGTAATTAGTAATAGTGTCACCTCCGGTTGATAACTTATAATCCTGTAGTGATATTTGGATAACTAATTCGATCAAAGTTTTGCAATGTGAAAAAATATTTCATATTCTACGCCTCATCATAAATCACGTGATTTTTCCCAGGAAGTACGTGTGCATGCATGTAATTTATGAGATTCAAACCCCTGCCCCCCTCACATGCAAAGCTCCCTTAGGATCTTACCTGGAACCTTTTGATCCTTCTGATTCGAACCTTTTAATGATTATTTAAGTATCTAAATGACCTCAAATAAAAAAATTGTCAACCATATAGTTGTATACATTGTTAAGGGTTATAACTTTAATATTAAATTTGTCTTTATTCAAATTCATATACAATAATTACATTTTTAAGGGCTAC
This sequence comes from Oryza coarctata, assembly GCA_030770085.1. Lineage (NCBI taxonomy): Eukaryota > Viridiplantae > Streptophyta > Magnoliopsida > Poales > Poaceae > Oryza > Oryza coarctata. Next base: position 12,244,312 of record CM061476.1, on the reverse strand, counting down.
AATAGTATCTCTAGGAAAAGAATGGCCATATAACAAGAAACTGGCAGTGATATATCCATGCCGGTTCATTACATGAAACTGATAGTAAATTAATCCACAGCGATAAGGTGCATCACCAACTGTTCTGGTAGTAATTGGGTTGTTTGATTTACAGTTTCTGTAGTAATGAGATGAACTAATTAGTAGAATTTGTGAAAATAGGATAAGGTGCATTCAAATAAACATTGTGTGTACAACAATTCTGAGATCCAAGATGAAGCGTTTTATGTGAACATAATGAACTTCACATTATTATTATTATTATTATTATTATTATTATTATTATATTTTCTTATTATTTTAAAAAATTATTAACCGGTAGAAAAAAGACAGCTCTATGGCTTTTGGCTCACAGGATACCTTAGTAAAAACCGGCCCAGAAAGGCATGAACCTGACCCCTTTACATGTGGATCTCCCAATATTTTCAGCTTTTAAGGCTTCTGTCCACATGAGGTCCACTCGTAATAAGTCGTTTCTTAATATGTTTTTTAATTAAGAGGTCAGTTAGTGACTTTTTTTTAATCAAAATCTAAAAATTCGCTCCCGCAAGGAAGTGCTACAGACCCGTTCACTTTTTTTATTACTATTTAGGCATGCCAAATGTGGGGCCAAAGTGAATACAAATTTACTAGCCCAAATTATACTACCTTTTCTTTTATTTCTTCAAATATATCATCCTCAGTTTCCTTTTTATGCTCTTTGTGTTTCTTTAATTGCTGCTCTGGTGTTAGCCTGTGTGTAATATTATTGTGCTGAACAAAAAATGCCATGCAGGTACTTTGTTATAATTGATGAGTTATGGACTACATCACTATGGGATCTTATTTTTTGTTCTTTTCCCAATGGCAATAGCTGCAGTAGAATAGCGGCAGCTACGCAATTTAAGTATGTAGCAATGGAATTATTAACAAATGTGGTGGTTTACCATTAGCCATTGTAATTGTTGCAAGCCTTTTAGCAAGGGAACCAATAAGACTGTTGGAGCAATGGAATAATGTACAGAATTCCTTATGCTCAAATTTGAGTACAAATCATACTTCGGAAGGGATAAAAGATGTGCTAAACCTTAGCTATAACAATCTTCCGGATCATCTGAAGACTTGTTTGTTGTATCTTAGTGTTTATCCGGCGGACCACATGATCAACAAGGATTATTTGCTGAAGGATTTCTTGGTAAAGAAATACTATGGCAGGACAGAGAAAAAGTAGCTGGAGATTATTTCAATCAACTTGTCAGCAGAGGATGGATCCAGCCCGTACGTACCAACTTTTATGACGAGGTGTTATCATGTAAAGTTCACCACATGGTTGTGGATCTTCTTTTGCACAAATCTATGCAAGACAATTTCATATCTTCAGTGGATTATTCTCAAGAAATTGTAGGATTTCCAGACAAGGTTCATTGACTGGTCGTTCAATTTGGCAGTTCAAAGTATGCAAAGACACCAGCAGGTATCAGTATATCCGAAGTCAAGTCTCTTATATTCTTTGGTTTCTTCAAATGTGTACTATCTATTTTTGAGTACAAGCTTTTTCGAGTTCTGATACTCCATATTTGATCTGATAAAGATTGCACAAGTATTGACCTCACTAGAATTCATGAACTATTTTGACTGAGATATCTAAAGATACAGTGTAATACCCGCGTTGAATTATCATCTGAGATGCAAGGGTTCCAATGCTGGAAATATATGCCAAGGAAGTTTCAGTTCCATTAGATATTGTTCATTTGCCTCGTCTGTTGCAACTCCGATTTCCTAGCTAGACTGATCTGCCAAGTGGAATTGACCAGATGATGTCTTCGCACTCTAGGATATTTTGATCTTAGTAGAAACACAACAGACAGCATTTTGAACCTTGTCAAGATGACTAATGATGACTAATCTCCATGATCTTCATCTAACTTGTTCCACATTGCAGTCTAACCATCTGGAGGGCAACATCAAACATTTAGGAGATATTCTGGGGAAACTATCCAGCCTGAAAACACTAACTCTGGTTCCTGGCTCCACCTATACAAATACTAGAGCCGCTCCTCGCATGAGCATCTCGTGTGATTACTTAAGCAGTGTATCTCCTCCCGACACCCTTCTTCAAAGAGTTAAACTGACGCCACGCATTTTCATCTTTTCCAGTCTTCCCAGGTGGATCGGAAAACTTGGAAAAATATGCATTTTAATGATTGCAGTCAGGCGGCTGTCTAGCTATGATATTGATGTTCTCAAAGGACGATTTTCCCTCACTGCTCTGTTACTGTATGTCCAGACAATGCCTGTTGAAAGCATCATTTTCCATAAGGCAGCATTCCCAGCTCTCGAGCACTTCAAGTTCACTTGCAATGCACAAATCTTTCTGGTATTTGAGGCAAGCACAGAGCCAAATCTGCACAACCTCAAACTACACTGCTGAGAAATGGTTTTTAGTACTGGTTTGTAATATATTATAGTTTCGGTTATGCAACTGGTAAGTATAATTCAGAACTAAAAATACTCATTCTAATTTAATTGGTCATTACTAAAACCCATCTTTCATACCGGTTGATGCAGTCGGTTATGTTATTTTTTTTAAATACGGTTGATTACACTAACCAATATTAAAAATAGTATTTTTATTATACTATTTTATTTTGCTATAGTATTTGTTTACTATTTTCTTTATCGTTGTACTACTTTATATATATCATATATACATGTATATGTAGATATGTGCATAATATATATATATATATTTACATATATATATGTTTATAGCTTTACGTATATATAATTATGAGTATTACTTATATATAATTAGAATTAAATATATGTAATTAATATATTACAGAGTAGAATTGTCATTACTCATATTTTATCATATGTTACTAATATAGGACTCTTCTTGTTGCAGAATAATACCTCCACATCATGAAATTCTGATTAACAATCTCGTCCATAATAAATCTCATAATTTATTTTTAATAGCCCTTATGTAATCCAACGGGAGTAATTATTATTTCATACGTAAAGTCTATCATTTTCTAAATAATATGAATATATTAAATTAATAATTTAACATAGTGAGAAAAAGTATAAATTATATATAAATGATATTTACATAATTACAAGACAGTGAATGAATTCATAAACATAGTAGCCACACAAGTTGTCCCCCTTTTTCTATCTTACACACTAAAGAAGAAATAAATTTACAAGATTGTATTATAGAATAAATGAAGATGTTTGTATTACAGAATAAATGGGATCTACATTTTCTATCTATATATATACCAAAAAGTTCATCCTTACATCAAATATTTTCTTGAATAGACAAAACCATGCCCACACCTTATAATTAAAAATGATAATGTTATTTGTTACATATAATTATGTTAGAAGCATGTATAATTATATTGCAATTATGATATTATTTTTTAAGTAAATATATAACATTTTTAAATCCTGTATTGGTTTTTACAAGGAGTCCAATACATGGATCCTCCTTTCAACAACATCTATGAGAAACTAGTGAAATATACACATTGTATTAATTAATAGATATAATATTGCGTCTACGAAAAGAAAAAGGTAAGATAAAAGTATGAATATCTTGTAATATTACTGCACTAGGATACAATATCTTAGCTAGAAATATAATATCACAAAAATTGCTAACCTTTTAAAGCCTTTGGATGAGTGAAATCATAAAAAAAATTTACAAAAAATTTTAGCAACACCTCTCTTATAGTTGCTCGCCATGAAGTTGCTCTCTATTTATGAATTTGTCAGGTTAAAAAAGAAAGTAGGATTTAAAAGATCTTTAGTATCGGTTAAAAACAACCACAAGTATTAATAACTATACATTAGTACTGGTATCTCTAGCCGATATTAATGTGTTTGATAACATTAGTATCGATTGATAACATAAATTGACACTAATGCATACATCTTTAGTATCGGTTAGTATCATCAGTCGGCAATAAAGATTATGCACAGTCATTAAGAACGTCTGATTATTCCAACCGATTATAACATCAATCGGTACTTAGTAATCCTACGCTACTAAAAAATATTTTTAGAATTAGGTCTCCTAATCGTTGATATACTTATGTTTTACTCCGTTGGACCAAAAGACTATTTCTCTGATAGTGCTAGTTATCTATGCCCAAGTAGCTGAGGAATGCTATTATATGCCTATCAGCATCCAGCACTTGTCATGGCTGAAGGAGGTAACTACAAAAATTGGTGGCGCCGGTGCTAAAGAACGCCATTACTAAGCATCCATGTACACCTAGAGTAAATGCGCAATGGGTGGATTGGGTCTTTTGTAGCTGGAAAGACAACAGTACCTCGACACAACTGCAGCAAGATATAACTCTTGATAACAATCTGGATAGAGATCCAGATGTACATCATGGAATTCATTATGAGTCAGGGGGTAACATCAAAACTGATAGCAGGTATGGACTAGCAAAAGACCTTTCTCCTACTTGTATGCTCTTCAATATTGCCTTCCATAATTCTCTTATCCTGACTAGCTCCTCTCTGTTCTAAGCGCCCCCAAATTTTAATGAGAGCTAAATGGTTCTTACCAGGACTTGTATGAGAACGGAAAAGACTTCACCTCGGACAAATCCAGGTAATCCCTTTTTTAGCAGTCAAAACTTCAATCTGCTAATAATCTCCCAGTGATAAAAAGATGTTTTGCGCATAGGTATGTTGGGCCTGAACTAATGATCACAATGTGCAAATATCAATTTGCCAACCGCAATAATATTACATACAGTAATTCCCTTATCTTTTTTGAACATTGAGGATGATTTTAACTATCAAATTAGAAGCAGAATAACACTACCACAGAACCGGTCATCACTGGTTTTTTATCTGGCAGTAGGCCGGCGACAGTATTGCTATCGAGCAACACTGCCAGATTGTGAACCGGCGACGCTGTTGATTTTCAACACAAAAAATACAGTTCGATTTAATTTGTACACACGGAGATACTATTACACATTGAAGATCACCACAAGCAAAACACAACATAACACAACAAATCACCAGAAGCAAAGCATTGCACATTTGATTGACACATGCAACAGATCAAAGTGTTTTCTTCACGAGGATCCAAACTCCACAAATCCAACATACAACACAACAGATCAACAGATCCAGCATGCATCAAGATGATTCCTGAGATAAACTTGACCAAAAAAATCAACTCACATAGTGGGAGTCCCTCCTCCATGCTATCCGTGTGCGACAGTCACCAGCCTTGCCAGCACCAAATTCATCAACACGCAACCTCTAAGTCACCGGATTAGTTAGCCACCACCCAGATGTTGTAGGAGTCGCCGCCGTCGTGCCATCCAAACCACCATAGCCGTCACCATCATGCATTCTGAGATGTCGTTGTCATTGTTCCATCCTAGTCGCTACCGCTAGTGCTCTCCCAATTGGGCTAGATTTAAAAACCCCTAGAGGGGATGCTAGATCTGGTCGCCTCTTCTTCCCTCTAACCCACCGCACCAGCTCCCATCTCATCCTGCACCACCTTGAGGTGACGACATGGGAAAGGGGTCAACCTTGACCTGGACCAATGAGAGGGACAAGAGCTTGAGCTCGATTTGGGAGAGGAAGAGGTAGAGGGAGAGAGATAAAGACTTAGAGAGTGGCATGCTCGTCGGCACAGTGGTGTACACTGCTGGACAGTTGAATAAAGATGGAAGAGAGGAGGATAGGACTGACAGAGTTAGTCAAGCATCCGTTAATTGTTTTTTTCTACCAAACCGATAGTGATGGGCAGGTAATAACAGGCTCTTATGTGGTACTGTAACAATAATCACTATACAACTGACAAAATGAGTTATATGAAAAAACATACTTGAGTGTGAGGAGTAAAAACCATAGGACCAATTTATTTAAAGCCTACACTACTATCAAATAAATGAGTACACTATAGAGTTTTAGCTAAAACACTATGGGTACATCACAAGGTTAACAATATCATCCAGACATAGTCTTGGAATCTTGGCATACTCAACATCAGCCATATGCTAGCAACAAGAGGTTTGGCAACAGTCAACGGAGAAAGTTTTCACATTATGTACTCTTTGGCTATCAGCAGGTACCTCACAACTATAGAAGCAAATAACGCGAAACTTGGTAGAAATGATGGTCTATGAGTCCCTCTAAGCTCTAAGCTTTAAACAGCTCATCCCAATTGAAGACCAATTCACCTCTCAAATTGACATTGTATCCAAACTACTTAGTATTAAAACTACAGCCACCTAAACTAACAAAACTATTATTAATTATTATCCCCCAAGTCTAGAATGAGCTCACCAATTTTGGTGCTAAATAGTATCCGATTGAAAGCTTGAAGAAGAATGTGTACCAACAACCACCAATCTGGATAGACAACTTCATTCTTCTCCTCTCTTTGCTCTTGTGTTCTTTGCTTGAGGATTGTTTGTTTCTTCTCTCATACACCTCTCTCTAGCTGCTATAGCTAGGAGAAAAGGGTTAGGGATTTCTACCAAAATATCATGAGGTGATGCAATTTTAGTGGTTGATGAAAACATGAATCGATGACAAATGTTTAGGCTACAGTGGGTTGAGAATAAAGCTCCATAAGGGGAGAATTCAACCTAACAAGGCATTTGGTCTCGGTAATAGAACGTTACTAGCTTTTACTATAATATTTTTGTAAAATTAATTAAATTTATAAAAATATAGAAGTATTTTTTAACTAAATGTACTAATTAAATATCTCAGGTCTACTATGAGAAGCCCATGGTACTATCAAATCTAAAATATTTATATTTGTAATACCCTAGTCCATTTAGACTCATGTTGTTTAAAAGCGGTCGTAGATAAAGCGAGAATAAAAATATAATCAAATACTATGTCAACGTCAGCTCGCTTAAGAGTTGACTAATATGAATTTTGGAGTTAGAGTACTACAGGTGATATTAAAGTATAAACCTTTGCTACATGCGCGTGCGCGTTAGGCCACTGTCTAAACTGCGTGGGAGATTGAGGGATTTGGTTGGATCACTCCGGTATGAATTGCTGTGGATTTGATCGTTTCAGTTGAACTCCCGCGCAGTTAGTATGGTTGCTTGGTTCAATTAAAGCATGTGAAAATAGTAGCGTCTGTTAAAAAATATCTCCTTATAACACCTAGTGACTTTTAATTATTAGTGACTAGGAGCTTTGGGCTTGTTACAGGCGTGGCGGACTGGAAGTATCTGGAGCGCCTCGCGATGAAGCGATCACATGATATGCAGGCGCTGGCGAAGATTACCCACCCGTCCCATCCGAATCACAAGATGAAGCTTGTGACCGCCGGCGACGACAAGGAGGGGTTCACGTGCGACGGCTGCAAGGAGCGTGGCAGCACCACCTGCTAGCGGTACAGGTGCAAGGCCTGCGACTTCGACCTGCACAAGCCGTGTTCTCTGGCACCAGCCGTCCTGCCGGAGCACCGCCTGTTCAAGGACCGTACGTTCCGCCTCCTCCTCGACCCTCCGCGGACGGAGCCCGGGTACATCAGGGTCTGCGACGCGTCTGGCGACAAGGTTAGCGGCTTCGTCTACCACTGCTCCAACCCCGACCTCGACATACACCCCTGCTGCGCTAACCAGCCGGACCACGTCGCTCTCGACGGACTAGAGTTCGAGCTCTGCGACGGCGGCGGCCAACGCGGTAAGGTCGCACGCCAGTGCGCCTTCTGCACCGGGGAGGAGAGCTGCAGCTGCTCTCGGTCACGCACCCGCAAAGTCTGGACCTACCGCTCGTACTACCACGGCGAGGCCATGTACCTGCATGTAGCGTGCGTGAAGGAGATTGTGCAAGAGATCTTGGCAGCTGGCCATGACAGCGGCTAGAACATTATCGACTCTTCCGTCCTGAAGGGGGCGATGCAGAAGCGCTCGAACTCCTAGACTGGCAAAGGAAATCCAACAGGGATGGCTGTGGCTCTCGTCGGAGCGGTGATCTCCAACGTCTAGGGCTAGAAAACGTCAGTGCTTAGTTTCTGGCCAGTATGGAAGAAGCTACTTTTTTTCGTTTACTGTTAAAAACCGAGCGTGAGTTTTGGCACAGTTGACGTGAATATGTGATGGCCACCTGGGCTGGTACATAATTTGATGTAATGGGACGTACTGCATCAGATCATACAATTTTTGGTACAGTAATTTGTTTGTTTGGTTATTTGTCATTATATTTGTTTGTTTGGTATTATATTTCACTGTGGCATCTCTCCATTATATTGCTTCCCTCTTTTGGAGCTTCAGATGCTCAGACTCTCTTTCAGAAAATCTGGCAAAAATTACGTATTTAGAAAAAAAACTAAGTCATTCGAATCCTATAAGGACCAGCCGCGTTGCATTGTTAGAATCCATGTTCTGTACATAAGAGACTTGACCTCTACAATTCGCTTCGTGCTATAATAAGCCTTCTTTCTCCTTGGTACACGGAGAAAAAAATATAGAAATGGTGCCGTCAATTCATGATGGAAAGAAAGAACACATCACAAAGCCCCTAAACTGATAACGGACCTGTTACATGATAACGTGAGTCTGTTCATCTGTTTTAACTAGGGCTCCAAGTTCAGATAAAATATATAGAGCCAGGTAAGCGTCTCCGGGGCATACGACATGGCAGTTGCCCGCACATGTATAGCTGACCGAGTATATATCTCTACTACTCTGAAAAGGGAGTCATCCTCCTCCCCACGCCCTCCCACCCTACTGCATGTAGCGCGAGAAAACCACGTCAAAAATCGAACTGGCCCACCCCTCCTACCGTACCACCAACGAAAAGCAAAAAAAACCCAACCGAACAAAAAAGAAAAATCCCCAACTCGACCGACTCCTCCCATGCATCGCCTGCCACTGACGGCTCCAACCCCACGCCTCTCCACCGTGCTCCAACGCATCTGTCGCCTCTGCTGGCTCCCACACATCCAACGCCATCACCGCCGCTGTTCTCTGGCCACCACGTCTTGTCTCCAATGGCGCTTCCTCAACTCCAGCCCCGTGCCTTTCCACCGTGCTCCCATGCATCTGCCGCCGTCACCGGCTCCCACACGTCCAATGCCGTTGCGGCCACTGTCCTCCGGCCACCACGCCTCGCCATCGATGCTGCTTCCTGCACGCATCTCTGCTCCACCACAGCTCATCGACCAGAGGAGATGCTTCGATGGAGATGGAGATAGTCGGCTTACGCTCACTGCCAGCTCGACCTCGGTGTCCAAACGGCACGATGGAAACGGTAGAATCGCCAGGATGACATCCAAGCCACGTATAGCACACGGTCCTTGTCCTCACACGATGCGTGGCCGCCACCTCTGCCTTCGCCTCACAGTACAGGTCACATTCTCACTTTCTCCTTTGCAGTTACAGTATGAGTGGAACTTTCATTGACCGTAGACTAGTTCAATTGTAGTCAGCTCCGGCCCCTGGTTGCATGCATAGCAGTTGCAATGCAAACAAGTAACGGCGTAGTGGCGATTGGTGAAGGCTTGGTGTTATATAAAAGGTATCCTTCCTTCCTCATTTGCTCCTCCATTATGGTGAACCCTCCTCTGCTACTCCATACTCCACTACCACGAACAGGCAATGTAGTTATCTCTACTATGATATAATTTCGTTCTTGCAAATGTTATGATTTCATTTTGTTCTCTCTCCTGATGATCTATTATTTATATATGCCTATCAAGAATTCTATTTGCTGGAGCTCAAGGACTTAAGGCTAATCAAATCGTGTTGGGCGATCCAAATTACAATGCCATTTTTAATTGGTAATTGGTTCTTAACTTGTTCATCAATTCATCATATTGCCTAATATGACTATGTGACTTGAAATACGAATGGTTCTTTCTGTTATTCGTATGTTGATTATGAACAAACTTCGAAACTTAAATCCAAAATCATCTATATATGTTTCGTGCTTTACATTCAGGCTTGTTGGCTTTCAGCTGCATTTTGTTTCTAATAGGATTGATACTATCGTTTTTTTCAACCTTTTGATGTGCAAGCTTAATTTCATGTCCTCTATTTTTACTTTTGTTTAACTAATGTTCTGTGGACTTGTACTTGCTTTTAATTCACTATTGTCTCATTAATAGAATTTGAACATGGTGTTATAGGACTGACTGAGAGGAGTAGAGATTAAAATTTCAGAATCGAACTATTGAATGCTGTAGATTTTGGTATTCAGGAATTGAGACTTCAAGTTGATGGTTGTGAGGATAGTTTCTGTTTGATATTTCTGGACTTAAGATGATTATGCATAATTTCAGCCATTAATTTAATTACTGATGTATTATGTGTTTTTTTCTTTTTCCCCATACCATCATATCTATATGCAGGATGTCTTTGAGGAAATTACGGCCTTCTTCATGCCTTTGCCTAAAAATCTCCTATAACTGAGTCTGAACCATCAAAATTATGTTTTTTCTGCACTTACATGATTAAAAGCTTGTGTCATGCGAAGTTTCTGTTTTTATTGAGGATGTTATAACTATAATTTATATGAAGTTCTATTGTTAACTGATTATATTAGGTTCATGCTATATGTTATATAGTAATATTAAAAAAAAATTTATGTACCGATTGATATTACCAATCAATCCTAAAAATTTACAAAATGAAAACATCTCTATCTAATTTAGTTTAGTTGTACAGCGTAGCGTGCGTGAAAGCCTACATGTTTTTTTAACTTAATATGAACCAGTTCTAAGGACCATTACTAAAAATTTGGTCTCGATTTTAAAACTGATACTAAAGAGGGTTTAAAATCGATACTAAAGAGCTATTCTAATAGTGTTATTTCAGAACAAAGTTGTGAGGAGATTAATTTTGCCCTTAAAGCATAGAGGCCACGTAATATTACCTGCTGAAAATTCCCTGTACCGGGATTTTGTGATGTACAGACTTTCAGTTAGTTCCTTCAAGATCTATCATAAATGTTCTGTAATTTTTTAAAAAATATCGATTTGTAGGGGCAGGTGAATAGGGTTGCCTGATTAACCTGCATGCCACACTATTGCTCCATCATGTGGTTTATCTTATTGACCTGTACTTTCAATAAAGTAATGAAGCTGCATTATTCTTTCTGGTTTTATACATGGAGAGTAATTCGGGATTAGTTAAATATGTTAATTTATATTGTTTTAGAATTCAGGAGTGTGGTTTACAGCAAATTCAGAATCCATACTTTAGAACAACAATTCTAACCCTTTTGTGGATGTCAGTAGTTAGAACGGTCATATATTTCTTATATAACTGAAAGCTGGTGACACTTCTCTGTATTTGCAATTTCTGATTTGTGGGTGGACAGGGACGGACAGGAACAGTGAGCCCTTTATAAAAAAAAGCACATATGCTTGGTTCACCTAGGAATCATAGTGTTAATTATGCAAAAACTTCCAAACTAAAAACCAATTTTATCTATCAAAAAACTCCGAAACTGAAAAACAATTTTATCTATATATGATCCATACTTTACATTCAGACGTGTTGGCTTTCAGGTTCATTTTGGTTCTGATAGGATTGATACCATTGAAGTTAAATAAAAGGTTTAAGGAATATTTCTTTTTCTCCCTTTTGGTGTGCAAGTTTATTTGCATACTCTATTTGAACTTGTGAAACAAAGCGCAGTTCGACTAAAGCAAGTCGTTTTTGCTCTTTAGGAGTTATTCAATGGTGAAAATTTTCAGGTTTCATTGAATGATTTGCATGCTTGGCTGAAAGGAAGACACCTAGCTGCCGGTATGTTCATACACTGCATATTTATGAACCCAACACAATTTAATGTTTGCATACATGTGCTTTCTGGTTATAAGCTCTTAGTATTTTTTTCCTTCATTTAGTATAATTTCGTGAAATGCGAAAAGTGTGTTTGTGGTTTCGTTGCTCCACTATTTGCTGCTATCTGGTTTGGCTTTGTTTTGGTTAATGTTTGGCTGACATGTGTGCTTGACCAGCTTCTACAACTGGAAGTTTGGTTAGAGTGGCCGAATAAAAAAAATGAAATAATATAATAAGATTTTCAGTTTTCCCCCTTTTAACATTGTTTCCTACTGTATATTCTAAAGAAAAACTTATGGGTTAGTGCTAGATGATATACTTTGATATAAATGAACTATTTCAGACCACTTTAATGAGCAATTTTAAAATACTCGCTGCAAAAAAAGATAAAAGATATAGTACACCAAGAATAATCTATTTGTATTTTATTTATTTTACGTATTGTAAGTATGTATGGATGTGAAAGATTTCTGTATAATTCTCTGTTATATGCCATTATCATCATTGTTGCCTACTTTTGTTTGAAAAGCTTAATTTTGGTTGGTCACTTCGCTATAATAAAAGGAATTTTGTCTTCCTAGAAGATGTTTCCTCGTCGAATATAGTTTCGTAGCAACGCACGGGCATATAAGGAAAGTCTTTCCCAAGGCACGCTCATTTGCACGTACCCTACCTGCCGGCGCCACCAAGCTTCAAAATCGACGCAGCCGGTAAAGCGCAACGGATGGGAGGCGCAAACTCAGAGGCGCCGGCAGCCACCACCGCCTGATACAGTTGCGCCGAGCTCGAAGGCACCGGATATGTCACCGGCAAGCTCGGGAAGCGCCGGATGGGCGACGCCTCTCCTCGTGCGTCTCCGACCTCATACTCTGACGCAAAGCCGGTGACGTGTTGACTCTCCCGAGGAGCAAATGGCTCTTTCTCCACCTGCTTCTTCACTAAGGGAGAGGTGCTCATCTACATGGTACTGCTGGAGGGCATAAGTTCCGATATTTTTGTTGTAGCTCGTTCTCTTGTTTTCCCTTCTCGTCCCAAGCTTCATCTCTCTTCTTTTAGGTGACACATTGGGTTTGATGCTCATGTGCAATAAGTTAATGCTCTGAATTTTTTGGTTGAACAAAGCAGTTCGAATGGATTCCTCTTAACAGAGCAGTACATACACTCTGAATTTTGTTTGACTCGATTTTTGTTCGGTCTTTAGTGAAGCTCTGAAGTTGTCTTGTGTTCTTCAGAGACCGCTATCACAATGGTTTCTATTTTGGTTCTGGACGTTGGCCGTTAGCTGCTCTGATTCTTTTTTTATTGAGCAAGTTCACTTCTTTGCTCAGTCTGTAGATGACTCCTGAATTTAATTATGTATAACTTTTGTACTCCCAACAAAACTGCAATGAATTTTCACTGTGTATGATTTCGGTGAATAAGTACTGACATGCAATCCTTTTTGGTAGTTGTTTTTTTTCTAGAAGACGATGGTGAAGGTGCACCTCTCTTTCATAACTCTTCATATCTTTATGTTCTGAACTTCATTCTGTAGCTTGATTTATCTCTATTTGAGAATGCTATATGATTTTCTGTTACTTTCCTTACATCAGCTCAGTCCTTTAGGTTTTTTTCCAAGTTACTTTCCTTACATCAGCTCAGTCATTTAGCTTTTTTTCCCCAGTGCAGAGGATGATGAAGATGCTACTATAACTCATGAATATTTCAAGATTCAGACGTGATGAGCTCCGGGGTGCCAGATCAGCCCGCCGCAAGCTCGGGACTCTCTAGATCTGGACGTTGCAAGATAGATATGGTGACGACCCTCGGTGCGTCAACTGCATTATATTTTTTTTCTCATGTTCCACTTGTTTTGCATTCTTGTCATTGATCATGAGAGAAATTTATTATTTATATTTTTTGCCTTTTGTGTTCTGGACATGGTTGGTAACGGCTGCAGGAGCAACTGATGAGAGGCACGCACGCGGTGATGAATTGAACTCCTGTTGCTTATTTCAGCTATGTAATTTTGATGTACTATGAATGTATGCATATCCCTACAACCTTTTATCCGCTGAAAAGATGTTCCAAGCTGCCAATTATTTTTCTCAAGTTGGAACAAGTCACAAGTTTGAGATATGGCTTGCATATGTGATATACGGCTACATATTTGAGATATATCCTTAATATGTAAAACATTCAAAAATCTGAGATATGTCCTAAACGGGTATAAAATTTGAGATGGTCTTCAATATGTGCCAAATAAAAATATTGAAAGGTGCACCGATAGGTACATCCCAAATAGGTACCATATTTAAAAATGTGAAATTTAAGATATGTTATGAAATATCCCAAATAGGTATAACATTTATTATGTGAAATTTGAGATATGCCATGATATATGAAATTTGAGATATGCCATGATGTGTAAAACTCCAGATATGTCATGATGGGTGAAATTTAAAATATATCATTATATGTGCAATTTAAGATATGTCATGAGATGTAAAATTTGAGATATGTCATGATAAAATTTTAGATACGATCTGAATTTGTACACTGTTGAGAAATGTCATGAATATATATCAACTTTGAAATGTTGTGAATGTCACCGTGAATATTTACCCAAAATTTTGTGGTGTCTTGAGATATGTAAAATTTTAGAAGAAAATTCCTTATATATCATTCAAAATTACTCTGTTACCTTATATGCCACTGAAAATGTTATATTTCCTTTTGTGCCACTGGGTTTTAATTTTCATCCCTTTGATGTGTTGACCCTAGCTACCGTTAAGTGAGTCAAACATGTTAGATTTTTGTTCTAATACCTATATTAACCTCACTCTTCTCTTCATGCTATCACTACGGATCTGGATGTGCCTAGCGCTCTCTTCATACTTGATCTCCCAGCCAATCAAGATAATTCAATGACTGCAAGCTAACAATCAAGAATAATATAATGTGTCCCAATGGTTAATTTAGGGTCTAGTACGTGCCCTTGACGCAAATTAAATGCGTGCCGATGGTTATATTAAATAACTGCAAGCTTGCAATCAAGAATAATTAAATGTGTGCCGATGGTTAATTAAATGATTGCAAGCTTGTTCAGTTGCTGTAATAGCAGAGCTCCCAGGCTATTTAGTTGGGAAATGCAACAGCTAGAGATTTGAGGAGGTGGTTCACCAATATTAGCAACTTCTATGGTATGCTTGGAGAGGTGTGGACGATGCCACACAGCAGTGGGACTACAGGAGCTAGCTCAGTCAGTCAGTCGGTGCTAGAATATGCTCGATGGTGAAAAGAACAGAAACGAGAGGGAGAGGAATCTGGAGAAAAAAAAAATAGAGGGAAGAAGGGCACTAGTGTCTTTTCATGGCTTACTTAACACCAGCTTTACAGTAATTTAACGGTAGTGGCACTAAAGGGATGAAGTCGAAACCCAATGGCAAACATAACTTTTTTTTAGTGGAAATCGGGTAATTTTGAGGGCATATAAAGGATTTTCTCTTTTTAGATGCCTCTTGATACATGTAATTTGAAATAACCGTGTAGTTTTTTTATTCTCAACAAAAATATGTGAAATGGATGGGAAACATGTAAATAATTTGATAATATGCTGAAATGTTTACAAAATTGATATATGTGGAACGGTACAAAATTTGAGATATATGTCCTAAATATATATTAAATTTAAAATATAAAAAGTGTACAAGGTATACCAATATATATCTCAAATATTTTAATGTTCCACATATCTATCCACTAACCCGGATTTTTTTAAAAAAAGAATGAGGATTCTGTATAAAGAAAAATGGAAAAGAAAAAACAACAATCGTCACCCGGGCAGCGTTGGAAGAAGGCTAGACGGTTGAAAAAAAAAGATTATCTAGGGGATTATCTGATCAGCCCATCAGACGGGAAGCTACTGTTGCCATCCATGGCGTTCTGTGGAAGCCAGAACATTGAGCAAGAACAGCAAGAACAGGCTGAGACGAGGGTTGAATGATTGAAACGAAAAGGAGGCTGCTACATCGAGCGCGTGCTCCCGTTAGTCTCAACTGGCTACCATATTTCTTTCTAAAAAAAAGTAAGCACATGTATTAGTAGCCTAGCAGGCGCTTTGTTTACAGAAATAGAAGCAGATGTACATGGCAGTAGTGTGCACAGCGCAAGAAAACTGCCTGGCCCCCTTGAGTAGTTACATATGATTAGGGATAACGCCTCAAGGAAAAATAAAAATATATCAGGGGAACCTTGATTAACACCTAAGAGAGAAAGTAATGATAAACAAACACTAAAAGCTCAGTATCATATAGTTACTTTTATCATTTATCATTTGTGTAAATTACTTTTAAAATTGATTAAATTTCTTATTAGACATTCATAATTTAAGCCACCTAGTTACTTGTAATGCTATGAATAATTTACTTTCGGTGATATGCTTAGTTAGTTCTATAATTTGTGTTGATTAAATTTACTTCATATAATCATGTTTTTAGTTCCCCACTATGAATTTACTTTTATTGTCATGATAACTTAATTTTTTTATTAAGTTAATTTTATAATTTGTATAAATTACTTTTAGGATTAATTAAATTTATACTTCTATTATTTGCGTACTATGTAGTTAGCTAGTAGTAGCAACGTTGTTTGATCGTTGATGGCTTGTGTTCACATCTGTAGCACGTCAAAAAGTGTGCGGCCTGTCGTAGGAATCCGAATTAATTAATACAGTGGAACCGGAAACTGACACAACAACGTATGAAATCACATCAGATAGCTCCCCCTCCACGATGGGATGATCAGTACGCGTGCAGACGCTATTATTCTTGAAAAGCTACCATGCTGACAAATATCAAAAATAGCATGAATCTCCTTTCCAGCTTGGCCGCGTGTTTTCGTGCGTCCAATTTATTTTTTTTTCTAATCCTAAATCAATTAAAAAAACAAAAACGTTATTACACCTAGTTTTTTCTAAGTAACATTTACATAAGATTACATAAGTTACATCTACAATATATATACATTACATCCAGAATTATACAAAATTATCAACCATAATCATACAAAATATATCCATAAATATGCTAATTGATGAGTAAGTTACATCTAGAAAATATGTAAATTATATCTAGAATTATACAAAATTATCAACCGTCCCTAAATTTATGCCAAATCATACAAAATACGAGTAGCAAAACAAAGCAAACAACACCATAAAACCTCAAATTTATATTCAACCTTCTACTATTCAAATCATACAAAATAAGAGTGACCAAAGGAGTGTTCAAACGCTTAAGTACACTCTACACGCCTTTTGTAGTGTGTGACGACAAAAGATTAATCTTCAAAAGTCTTCTATCTTTATTTTTAGCATTCTTCTTCTAAACGTATCAAAAGCATGGTGAAGGCTTCCTTGGAAGTTCCTAATGAAATTATGCAAGACTCCTACCTTGGCATGCCTACTGAAATAGGCTTGGTAGCTACAAAGCCTTTCAAGTTCCTACCGGATAGAGTTTGGAAAAGAATCAATGGCTAGATAGACATGCCTCTCAAGAGTAGAATTAGCCAAGCCAAAGAACCACTTCTCCAATCTAGATCCTATGTGTAACCATGTTTGGCAGCCATTGTTCTTTGATGCTATAGAAGATATAACAAACAGGTGATGTGGTATTTGCAAGGGTATCAGTGGGAGGAAAACTTGAGATTCATCATATATACGGAAGTATTATATCTGTGGGTTGTATTAGATGTGGAAGATAGGACTAAAAACATTGAAAATGACGTGGCATTCACGCACGGAAAGTGCTCTACCTGCAAAAATCCTTTAAACACAATGTAACATTAACACGCTGATAGTTGGCTGTTGGGTCGTATTGAAAGTGACATAACAGTCACACATCAAAAAGTTGGTTGGCATTACTCAGCGTTTTGCGACTAGGTAGTCATGTATGCATAGTAAGGAGTAAAGACATTGAAAGTTAGTTATCCTATGCTACCGGCAATCATATGTGCACAACAAAGAGTGAAAGCGACATGGTATTAATGCATAGTAAATGATATAGGTACGTAGAGCCAAAACAGTAAATACAAACTAATATAAACAGTAAGTACAACTTGCACAATGTACAACTGGTCGAGGGCCTAGCCTCTACCCCTCTTCGTCCTCCTCCCCTTCACTCGCTTGTGTCCCTAGGAGTAGATGAGGTGGTTGGCTAGCAACAAATTTTTATTAGAGAAAATGAATAACAATTACCATTACTACAATATCTAAAGTAAACAACATTACAATACATATAGTTCACACAACTTAGAAGAAAATGTTTACAACTCTCTAAGTTACGAGAGCTTAAGTTACATATACACTCTTACAATAATGCATATATTTGCACTACACAACTAAACAACTAGGTGCATGAGAATGCCTAGATCAGGTTGGCCTTGAAGTGGTGCCTTCCCTCGTGGGGTGTATTCCATCAGCCCTTGCTTCTGATGGAGGACTTCCACTTCACTCGAAATCTCTACATCTTCTGGACACTTCTTGTAAGTATGACTCTTCTGGTCGTATTTGCTACAATGTTTGAATCTTCCACTTGTCTTAAACTCCAACATGATGTTGTGAATCCGTCTAGTCATGTGGTGACTTATGTTATCCCTCATTTTAGTTAGGTCTAGAATATAAAAAAATTGAGGTTGTTAAGCTATGGAAGGCACAGCAATACCGTAACCAAATACCTCTTCACTCCAAGTATGCAAAATAGCTTCCTCCCTAAAATAAGGTAACACAAAATGATGATCCAGTATTCCAGTCGATGCACGCCTATCTTCAAAGAGATGTTCTCTCATTGGCTCAGCTTGCCGATGGGTTCACTTTGCCCTTGCTATATCTGGAGCAGCATCGGTTTTGTAGCTGGTGTGTCTTTTATATGATTACTTGTCACTTCACATATACCTTGATCGACTTTCCAGCCGATGAACAACTGCTACAGCTTCCGTTGACTACCAGAAGGGATCCTGAGCGCTTTGCTTTTAATACCCTTCGGTGTCCCTAAAGGCTCTGCAACCGATGGGTTAGGATCTTGCTTTCGCTATACCCGAAGCCATCATATCCTTCGTCGACATCTGTCCACGCCTTCATCGGCTCCCCAGCTGATGGAATAACGTCCTGATCCCTATCGGCGACCAACCGATAGCAGGAGCCACCTGGATGTGGCCGACGACCACCTCGATCCTATTAGTGGCCAGCCAATAGCGAGAGCTCGTATTGCCCCATTGTTCGACTACCCATTCGCTTCACCTCCTTATCAATTCCAGGGTCAAATTGACTGGCACGCCCGCACTCGCACCGTCTTGCTAGAGCCAAGCGGACCTCATGGGCCTCGGCTCATGTACCTCGAACCACGGAGAAAAACCGACCGACCTACACTGGAGCTAAGCAGACTCCTAGGTGTCGGCGTGTTCACGCCGGGTACGCGAGATCCGGCGTGAACAGCTAGTAGGATACTTCTCATTGCTAAGTAACGTGCCCACCATCGTAGAATTCTCCTAATGAATTAACGATCTCATCCATAATAAATCACATGGGTTATTCTTGAATAGCCTTTATGTAATTCATTGAGAGTAATTCTTGTTTTATACATAAATTCTGTCATTTCTCAAAAAATGTGAATATATTAAATTAATAATTCTATGTAATGAGAAAAAGTATAACTTGTGTATGAATGGTGTTTACATACTGATACCCTATTAATGTTAATGACTTGTGCAAAATGACAAATAAATTCATAAACGTAGTAGCTACACAAGGTCGTTTCCCTTTTGCTATCTCAAACACTAGAAAAGAAACAAAGTTATAAAATATTTATATTATAGAATAAATGAGATATATATTTTTGATTCATGTACGTAGCAAAAAGTTCATCCTCATATCGTGCATTTCCTTAAATAAACTGTACATGTCTTTATAGAATCGTGACCACGTCCTCTAATTAAAAACAATAATGTTATTTGGTGCATATAATATTAATAGAAGCATGCATAATTACAGTGTAATTTATGACATTATTTATTAAGAAATTATAATTTTCTTAAAACCCTCCATTACTTTCTATAAGGAGTCTAGGACATGGATCCTGCTTTCAGCAACATCTATCACAAAAAGGAGACAGTGAAATATACACCTTACATTAATTAATAGATATAACGTTGTATGTCTATGAGAAGAAAATGGTACAAAAGGTGGTAAAAACTCACTTGAAGTTGTAAGACAAAAGTATGAATGTCTTGTAATGTTGCTGCACTAGTAATTTGTGAATGTTCATCTTTTTTCTTATGAAAATTCTTGTATAGTCTTCTCGTTAATAACCATGGAGTCTATGAAACCCACCTTAATGTACCCCTCCCTACGACATCTTTGAATCTCCATTCTACAACACATAGAAAAAGATGTGAGTTAGTCCACACAAGATAAATAAAGTGATGATACATATGAATGGACTAAGAAAAGCAATAAAATGACACATATAGAACCCAACAACGGACAAGAGAAAAGTCAAGGGCGTCTTGATGGTATACTTTGTAGATGTCCTCGAAGTTCACCCATATCTTGGACCCACCACGAATGTAATCACTATCTTTAATCTAAGTAGGAGATATGACCCTATATTTTTTTGACTATTCTATGTACCAACTGTGAAATCGGTACATCTATGTTGGAAGGGTCCTAACCAGCTCTGACCTGACAAGTGATTCACCAAGCTTAAATCTAGACTTAATAGTAGCTTGTGATACCATCTTGATAGAGCCACTCCTTGTAATTGATCTTTCGTGAGACTTGTATCTTTGATAAACTATTGTAGATTGATTTCCCATTTAGATGGCATCGGGTCAACCACTTGTCTTGCTTGCTGTCTGAGCTGGAGAACAACACTAGACTACCCTCTTTTCATCTTCTGATAAGACTTGACATGCGAGGGTTCGTAGTCCGATTTGATCTTCTAAAAAATGCCCTTATTGTTGGGTCTGTTGGAGCATTTTTCTTTGGACTTCACCGCTTGAAGTGCTTCTTTACCTACCTAGACAATTCTACTCTAGTATCCTCGTTAGTCATATCATATAGTATTTTCTTTGGTACAGATTTCTTTGGTTTGTCCAATAACTATTTCTTCGTTTATTGATACCTTGACAACATGGGAGGAGATGAGCTTGACCTTTTTTGGCATGGTGGAGACAGGATTAGTTTCTTGCCCATACCAACAGACTGTGATGGTGGAGACATAGGTTGTGGAGGACACAGTGGAGACCAATGTTGGGGAAGAGATAGTGGGGACCTATGTTGGGGAGGAGACAGTAGGGACCTATGTTGGGAAGGAGACAAAGGTGGACCTCAGGTAGGAATCAACGCTATCGCTTGCCCGGAAAGCATGATGTAGTGCTTACACCATAAGATGATGCAGTGGGAGTCATCTCCCCGTCACCTCTGAGGAAGTCAAGCTTGAGATCCTTAAAGCTCTTGCATACTTGCTCCACCTTGGCCATCGAGTATTCAGCTGGAATCGACATGTAGTTGATTGTCTGACCTTGCTCTACTTATATGGCCATGCCGTATGCCACCATCACAAGAAACAAAGTTAACTAGTACATATTCATGACATATAACAAACTACAAAACGAGATGTATAAACTACAAGCATACCTTGATGAAAAGGCTCTTAAATGGAATATGTAGCTCATGCGGTGTTCACTGCATGATTTCATCCATAGGGTAGCATGGTTCGTCAACCAGTGGTGACGGTATAGCTTCGTTGGTCTAATCGGCTAGTTGCGCTATAGAAGCGTAGCTACTTCGATGGCCTAAGGGGCTAAGCCGGATGTTCGGATAAGTTCCTGTTTGTAGCTAGGTCTCGCTCAGTGCTTTCACAACCTACCTTATCACCTATTCGATCATTCGTTGATTGGTCTCTATGATCTGCTACTCCAACATCCGAATCCCGGCATCCTGCTCGGACTTGCTTCTCTTGTGACTTTGTAAGAGTCAATGTCCTCGCGGAACACATACTTCCACAGGACCACACCTTTTTCGTGCGTTTGTCTTGGGTGCTCGAGATTCTACAGTGCCATTGTGAGCTCGCCCTTCTCTCTCTCAGGCTTGAATATACCCTGGGAAGAGAATTCTAGGGCATCTACGAGATGGTGTGTGGTGTCTCATATTTTCGGGCTAAAGATGATGGAGCTATCCTTTGCACTAAGCGCGCCACCATGAGCATAGTACCGGTGCTTCAATTGTTCGAGCCAGTCGGCTTTGGGTGGAACAATACCCCTTTTTTTCTAGAACATCTTCCATCTTCCACCATTGACAATCCCTTTCTTATAACCTCTTGACCTAGCTTATGAAAATATTTTTTCTAAGTGGCATTGGCTTTGTTGTAAGCTACCTTCTTTCCACTTTCCTTAGACAACTTATATTCAACAAATGCATCCCAATGGTCCTTAGCTTCGGGTATGCATTGAATTTTAGAGTTCGGCCCTTTAGGATATAGTTCTTGTCTAGATTCTTCTTGAAGGTTTGAAATTGAGTGGCCATCTTCTTGAGAGCCTACTCCTTTACTTTAGGTTGTTCTACCACAGGGACATCAAGAGTAATGTTTTGTAGCAAGATTGTCCACGGCATGTCCTTCTCTGATTACATAAGCACATTCTAATCATCTGCGCTTGTGGACCGCCATTTCTGTATGCTGATTGGCACGCGATCCCTTATGATATAACCACACCGAGACACAAACTTCCTTGTAGTGAAGATAGGAGCAACCGGTTTGCTATCTTCCTTCACTTCAGTTATAATATACGTCCCTACCAACTTTTTTGTGGCACCTTGTTGCCCTCATCCCTTCTTCGATCTAGTCTTCTTCTATCCCCCATCGTCATTTTTCTTCTTATATCCTAACTCGTTGTTGGGTCTCTCCTCATTATTGGTGGCTTCCTCATTGAAATATTGACTACAATCTTTAACCTCGTTGCCCTGGTAATACTAGCTACTACTCTCTGCAATCTAGTCCAAGAGGAATCTTTTGTCATTTGACTCTACCATATTACCTAATAGTATAATACAGGAAATATACAATATACGTGGGATTATACGTTAAAACATTTTTTTATTTTTGACCTAATTTTTTTTCTTTCTTCTCCTTCCCGATGAAAAAATAGTTCGACAATGCACATATACTCCTTGAAAAACATGCAATATTTTAATTCCAACATACACTATAGGTTTGATTGAGCAGCGGATGAGGCTATTAATGTATACAAATTCATATATCCAAATACAAATAATACAAATATATAAAAATAGTTCATCTATAAAAAATATAAGATACGAATATATAAAAATAATTCATTTGTCATAAAATTTGCTACAAATTTTATGAAGTATAAAAACAATTCATGTATATAAATACAAATAATACGAATATATAAAAACAATTTATGTATAAAAAATGTAAGATAGGAATATATAGAAACAATTCGTTTGCCACAAAAAATTATATAAAATTTTAATACTATAAAAACAATTCAACAATTCATGTATCAATATATAAAAATAGTTCATATATTAAAAAACAACTAATAAGAATATATATGTATATAAAAAATAGGTTAATTTACACAATTCGATATGAGAGGCCGGTGCGCCATGGACGACGGTCAGCGTCGGCATCGACGTGGATCATGATGCCATCATCAATGGGAAAGGTAGTGGCAGCAGTGCAGATGGAGACCACAATAGCGGTGGTGCATAGCGGCGTTGTCAGTGGGCGGTGCGCGGTGGCGTCGATGGTGTAGATATGGACGGCATCAGTGTGGTAGGCAATGTCATTGGTAGGAAGATGGGTGTGTGGCGGCGTCGGTGCGAATGACGTCGGCGTGGAGGACGGCAGCGGTGTTGTCGGTGAGGAGGGATGAGAAGATGAGAAGATCAAACACAATTTGGGGACAAAAGATGCAGCATCGATTGCTACTAAAGAATTTTCCCATTTAACCAAAACATATTTAGTACATGTTATTCTTAACAATTGATACTACAGAGTTTCTCACTCGGCCAAAATACATTTAGTATTGGTTGTTTTGTACAATAGATATAAAAGATTTTTAAGCAGTTAAAACATGTTAAAAAATTTAGAAAATATGAAAAGTGTGTAAAATAATTTAATAATGGGAAAAAATTTAGAAATAATATCATAAATAGGAAAATTAGTATATTAATTTTAAAAACTGTAAATATAGGATAAATAAATTTAAGAAAAAAGCAAAATAGTATAATTAATTAGATGTAGGGAGTGATGATACTATGTATTACAGGATTTGTCATTATTGGTAAACCCGGCTGATACAATATGCATAGTAGTGTACTTCATCTAGTGAAAATGGGAGGTTGTAAATATTAAAAAAACATAATACATGCAACCAGTATCCTTTCAATCTCATGAAGTGATGGTAGAGTCAATAAACTTTTTCTTTACGAATATCCCTTAGCTATGATCGCACTGTAAGTATGGAGTGCCCTCATTTCCTAGGAGAAGGCTCAGGTCAAGTGTCACTGCAAATGGAGGTTGCCCGTCAAACTAATCATAATCTTCATCTATCTTGTCCTCAACTCTAATGATTTTTCTTTTTCTTAGGAGAACCACATGGTGTTTTGGCTCATCAAGCACTTTACTCATTTGCTTAGATATCCCCTTCTTTGATTTGCTAGACTTATCCTTCACATAGAAAACTTGAGCCACATCATTGGCTAGAATGAATGGTTCATCTAAGTACCAAATCTTGTTAAGGTGAATTGTTGCCATCCCGTACTCATCAACCATTACACCTCGACCAGTCAGCCTCACCCATTGGCACCAAAACAGAGGAACATTCAAAGTACCACACTTGAGTCCCATATCTCCTTAATGAAACCATAGTACATGTTGTTTGTCCCATTGTTGTTATTGGCATCTATACGGACATCACTGCTTTCGTTGGTGCTCTTTTTGTCTTGGTTCTTGTGTAAAATTTATACCCATTTATCTCATATCCTTAAAATATCAAGATTGAGCAAGATGGTCCCCTCACCAACCAGGCTATTTGTTCATCAATCGTCCCATTACCCATGAGATGTTCTTACAACCATGTGGCGAAAGTATCAATGTGATGACATGAGTATCAATGTGATGACGTGTAATCCAGGTAGCGGACTTCCCCTAATTTTTGGAGCGTACAATCATCATGTGCTCTTCAATGTAACAAGCCACCAATGAAGATTGTTGCAAAACCATGAAATGTACTCTACAGTCATTATTAGTTTTCTTCCAAGTGTGCCCTTTCCCCTTAGTCTCCCCTCGTGGCTCGATTTAGGGACCCCGATTGGACAAAGGTTGTTTATAAAGTATACACAAAACGTAATGACCTCCTCTATTCCATAACCCTAGGCGATGCATCCTTTCGAACAAGAACGATTACGAACGTACTTTAGAATGCCCATATACCTCTCAAAAGGGAACATATTGTGTAGGTACATAGGACCAAGAATATCGATCTCTCTGACAAGGTGAGCCAGAAGATGCGTCAAAATATTGAAGAAGGATGGAGGAAAGTTCATCTCAAAGCTAACAAGACATTGGATCACAGCATTCTATAGGCTTGTTAAATTATTTGGATTGATGACCATTTGCAAAATAGAGTTGAGAAATGCAAAGAGCTTTATTATTGCTATTCAGATATTAACAGGAAGAATACCCCTAAGTACAACAAGAAGCAATTGTGTCATCAATACGTGGTAGTCATGAGATTTTAGGTTTATGAATTTCTTCTCTTTTATGTTTATTATTCCCTTTATACTTGATGAGTATCCGGATGGTTCCTTGATGTTGTCCAAGCAATCGAACATGTTTTCTTTCTCTTCCTTGCTAAGAGTGTAGCTGATAGGACATATGTAATGGCTTCCTTTCTATCTCTTTTCCAGATGAAGGTCTTCATATTGTTTCATATGTTTTAGATCCTGTCGTGCTTTAAGTATATCTTTGGACTTCCCATATATATCTAGGAAGCCTAGCAGGTTCACACAAAGGTTCTTAGTAAGGTGCATCACATCGATTGCATCGTAGACCTCTAAGACTTTCCAATAAGATATTTTCCAAAAAAATAGACTTCTTCTTCCACATTGTTGCGTGACCATCTTCACTTAGTACAGGTTGGCTACCAGGTTCCTTTTCAAATACTACTTTTAGATCTTTCACTATAGCAAACATAGTTTTCCATTATGGTACATAGGCTTAGTATGGTGACCTGCCTTTCCTTTGAAATACTTGCCTTTCTTTCGAACAGGGTGGTTGGCAACAAGAAATCAATGATGGCCCATGTATACAACCTTCCTAGAGTGTTTCAAATATATACTATCGGTTTCATCTAAACAAGAGGTGTAGGCCCTATGCCCCTTGTTTATTAGTCCTAATAGGTTGCCTCGTGTAGGCCAATTGTTGATGGTTATGAACAATAATGCTTGTCGGTTAAATTGCTCTTGTTTTTCCTCATCCCACACAAAGACACTTTCTTTTTTCCATAACAATAGCAGTTCTTCAACCAATGGTCTTAGGTACACATCAATGCCATTATCAGACTGTTTTGGGCCTTGAATAAGCACCATATCATGATGTATTTCTGCTTCATGCACAAACAAGGAGGAAGGTTGTAGATACATAGGGTTACAGATCAAGTGCTACGACTGTTGTTCATCTCCTTGAAAGGATTCATGCCATCCATACTTAAACCATACCTTATGTTCGATGCGTCATTTCTAAAGTCTAGTAATGTTCTATTAAGTTTTCACCACTAGGACCCATCGTTGGGGTGTATTAACATCATGTCTTGTTTATGTTCTTCTATGTGCCATCGTATTATTTTAGCATGCACTTTGTTCTTGAACAATCGCATCAAATGTGGTATTATAGAGAAATACCATGGCTTTAGCAGGGTGTCTCTTTGAAGACTGTCACTCAACATCACTAGATCATCTTGTTTGATCTTGTATCTCAATACCTTACATACCAAGCATGCATCTTAGTTCTCGTACTCCTCACCGCAATGTAGGATACAATCATTAGGACATGCATGTATCTTCTCAACTTCTAGTCCTATAAGGCAAACTACCCGTTTTACTTTGTATGTTGTTATGGGTAATTCGTTACTCTTCAAAACAATATTATTTATGAGTTTTGATAACTCCTCTAGGTACATCAACATTTTGTGGTACCTAACTTTTTGTGCACGTATTTGCAATCTAGGTACATCAACGTTTTATGGTCCACTAACATATGCTCTAATTTCTTCAGCTCTTTTTCACTTTCACAGTCTTTATTTGCATCATGCAATATCTAACAAAGATCAACTACACTGTCATCTTCTATAACTCCTCCTTCCGCATTGCCCATTGTAGTATCTACAAAACCACTGTATTGAGCCCTATCGGGAAATTATTGTCTTCTTCTTCATTGTCTTCCATTACAACCCCTTTCTCAACATGATTGGTCTAACAATTACTGTTAGGCATGAATTCTAAGTATAACAAATGGCTATAAAGAATCCTAAAGTAAGAATACTCCTTCTGGTTCTCACAATTTTTGCATGGACAATATATGAAACCCTTAGACTTATCAGTAACCCTAAGAAAATAATACACGCTATTGATGAACTCCAGACCATCGGTCCTGTTGTACAACTATTGCTAGTTCATCTACATTTTAAGTAAAGAATTACTCAAGAAAATTAATAATTTTAAACGTTATAACCTTAAAAAATGAGTGGATAAAGAATATTGTTAACTTTTGTGTAAAGCATTTCGATCGGTGGAATTAAAAAAAATATATGGACAAATCTTGCTACACCTCTCCTACGCCGACAGCGCTACGAACCACTTACTGTAAAAATATTAAATATGTATCTTATTTTTCTTATTTTTCCTAACCCTTTATACTTTTCTCTCCATCTTTTATAATTTTTTTTCTTATTTTCCATTTTTTTCTTGTACTTATCGTATTTTTCCTGGCCATAAGATTTCATGTATTTTTCATATTAAGACATGCACTAATTTTTCTATTTATCTAAGTTTCAATTTTTTTTCCTCTATTTTTCTATAATCTTGATTTGTTCCTCTTTTTTAACTTTTTTTTCTATGTTTCTTGTTTTTCCAATTATGAAATACTCTTGCTTTAGTACCTTCATTTTTTTTAGCGCAAGCCCAGGTTTGCCGTGTTTTTTTTTTTTTGCTGTTTTCACCGTATTGTCGTCTCGTCCTTTATCATATTCTACTTGTCTGTATCGGCGTTCTGCATCCTTTCTTCTTTCTTCTTGTCGTCAATCTCCTTTTTAGTATCTTAGATGGTCAGCTCATAAACGAAAAGAAAAGGAGAGAGAAGAATTGCTGATTTCTTCTCCTCAATTAATTTTCCACAGATTCTTCTAGAACTAAAAAAATACTAATTGAAACATTATTTTTGATCATCATAAAAATGCACAAGAACAGCAGTACGGGCCCATCAGAAAAAAAACCCAAACTGATACATGCATTCATTAGAAGGATTCCACAAACAGTAATTAATTAAGATCAGCAAGAAATACAACAATTCAGAAAAAAAATCCCAAACTGATCCATGCATGCATTAGAAGGATTCCACAAACAGTAATTAAGTAAGATCAGCAAGAAATACAATAATTCAGAAACAAACAGAAATGAATGAACCAATCTTGTTTAAAAAATTCCAAACCAACAAAAACAAACAAGCTAGATTAAAAAAACATTCGGTTTTTTATCAGGAAAAAATCATAAAGAAAGCAACTCTACGTAAAAAACACTCGTTGACTGTTGTAGTAGCACACTGGTTTGCAATCGTCTTGTAGCGCAAGCTACTCACCACGGAGGAGACCGTCGGGCCCAGCCACCGCCGCGATCAATCCCATCGGATTTCCAAAGATGACGGCGATTATGGCGCTCATGACGAGACCGACGATCTTGCGGAACCGCTCAAACCCGCTGCTCCCCCGCGTCTTCTTTGACAGGCTCTGCAGGGCGCCCTCCATCAGCGGCGCGCCGGCGAGCACGATCTGGCTGGCGCCGCTGCGGTGGCGGTAGCTCGCCTCCCATTTCCGCAGAGCCATCTCCTTCACGCACGCGACGTGGATGTACACGTCCTCGCCGTCGAAGCGGCAGCGGTAGAACCAGAACCTGCGGGACTTATCCCAGCAGACGCCGCAGCGGCGGCGTGTCGACGACGACGACGCCTCCTTGGTGAGCTCGAAGGTGCGGCCGCCGTCCATGACGACGCGGTCCTCCACGCTCGCGCAGCACGGGTGCAGGTCCAGGTCCCGGTCGGCGCAGTGGAAGACGAAGCCGCGCACGTCGTCGCCGCACGCGTCGCACTGCCGCTTGACGGCGGGCGCCGGGGGCGCGCGGAGGAAGACGAAGGTGCAGCCCTTGAACAGGAGCGGGTGCTGCAGGGTGGCCGGCGGCAGGGCGCAGTCGGTGTGGAGGTCGAAGTTGCACGTCTCGCACCTGTACCTCCGCCCGTCGCTTCCGGGCTCCTGGCATCCGTCGCACCGGAACGGCGCGCCGGCGGTGGCTGCCAGCGTGAGCTCGTGCTCCGGGTGGGCCCAGTGGGTGATTCTCACCGGAGGTTCCTCGAACAGCCTCATGGTGGGATGAATCTTGCTTCACCAAAGCTGCTGATCGCTAACTAATTAAAACCACCGTTGCTTACCTGAAGATCGAGATTTCAAGAGAAAGAAACGAGTACGTAGTTTCTCAAATCTGGCTAGAAGCATAAGGATGTCTCGTTGTCCCTTCTAGTAGGTATTTATACATGACTTAACTGAACTTATGAAGCGTACTGCCTGCGTGTTATCTTTAAGTCAACTGTTCACGAGCTAGCTAGATATCTATTTCCCTGTAGTTTCTGGGAAGCCTAATTGCCGTGTAAAAAAACGCCGTTGTATTTATCCAACACGGCATACTTTGATAAAAGTCTAAAATAGGGACAAACGCCTAATACTAACGTGTATTTTTTAGATGTGCATATGGCAGGAGAGTAGTTGGCTTACAATTCCTCGAAAAGCATAAAAAAGCCAGTATGCATTTGAGATAGAAAGAGAATTACAAAATACATAAAATAAGATACCCTATTAACATATAATTAATTAATTAATAATTACTTTAAATTTAAAAATAAATTAATATGATTTTAAGTAATTTTTTAAATATTTTTTAAAAAAAACACCATTTAATAGTTTATCCACTATCGAACGCTCCCCTAAGTCATTTGGATACCAATCAACTACAAATACATTTACATGCATGAAATCAATATTCTGATCATGCGTGCATGCATTGCAATTTGCAATAATCGATGCCCTTCTTGGATACACTCATACACGTAAACGGAAGCCATGTCATTAACACGTACAGTTGCTTAGCAAACAAGTAGTGAATAGGCTACCTACCTACGTACGTACGGTGCCTAAGGTCGGGTGCCGTACTAGCTAGACGTCTCGTCCCTCCTTAAAAAAACAATTTGGCTACGACCGAGGGAGTAAGCCGTACCACAATCTATGGTTTTAAATGTATACCACTGTTGGTTTTTTTAAAAACTTGTTTAGACAAGCATATAATTAATGCATGATCAAAATATCTTTTATGACAGATCTAGTGGATTCTTTTTACTTTACTTAACTACGTATTGAATAAATATTGCTATTGAATAAATATTGTTAGTCAAAATTTGAGAATAAAAATAACCAATGCCATATATTTTAAACCGAAGGTAGTTAATTTCGTGAGTAGCTACAAGCCACCGCGTCAAAATCATCAAAATTTACGTAATATACCACTCACTCTTAAATCTCAATGGTTTCTATATATTGTCTAATATAAGAATCACTAACACAAGCACCTAATTTTATTTTTGAAAAGCATGGTACAAACGGAGGTGATTATAACACATACTCATCCTCGGTAAATGTATATATACATATTATATATTTATAAGCATGTTTAAAAACTAAGCCAATTATATTTTAAAATTAATAAAATTGTTATAGATATTTTTTTAAATACCATACTGATAAGATAAACAACGATAATACTAGTAGGAGTAGCTCCTAACGCAATGTTGTTCGTTTTACGAGGCAACGTGATGACGCTTGTGCAAGCGCGTCAGCCCGTCAGCTAGCTGCTACCGTATGTCAGTGTGTGGTGGCCGATGAAGCTGCTCGTCGCGGGCATATAGGTATTTTTTATGTAAAGACGAAGGTCGAAAGAAAAAACTACATTGCCTCTCGTTAAGATGAGTTAAGACCATATCAATTATATAACATCGTTAAATGAAACTTATTTTTATAAACCGTAATCACGATAAAAATGTATTTATAGTGAGAAAAATAAAGGATACCGATTCATTAGAAACAATAATAAACAAAGACGGAATCGAAAAAATTGAGAAATTTAACTTTTATGCTATCAATGTTCAATGTGAGCAAAAGGCTTAAAAATTATTGAAATTTCTCTTGTCACTTGTCTTTAAGGAGCATGTAAGTTTGATAAAAGAATGTTTTAACCTTATCGCTGAGGGTAATTTATTTAAATTATAAACCATTAAAATTATGAATTTTTAGTATTGCTTTGATCTTAATTATAATATCGTTGATTCATTTTTGAATTTTAATACATGCTTATTTGCTAGTTAACTAATATATTTCTCTTATCTCACAACATATGTTCTTGAATTAGTTTAGGTATACTTCAAAGCTCTTCATAAAAATAATGAAAAATTTTGGATAAGTGTTTTAACACATTGCATTTATGTTTTCATAGCTTATATTTTCTCTTTTGAAATTCTTGATAAAATCATTGTTAAATGAGGATAAATATATAGTATGCATGGTTCTTGAAAGGGCGAGAAACAAATTTTGCTTCAATTTTGATTTTATGTTTTATTTCAAATATAGGAGATAAATTATTTTGTTTAATAGGGGGATTTTCTTTTTAGTTTTGCGGTTTTTGAGCCATAGGTGTCTTTTGACATCTCTTTTGTTTTTTTATTTTTTAAAAACATAAATTTACATTTTAGATATGTTGTCGAAGATTGTAAAATTATTATCTTGATTGAACAATTGACTTTGCAAATGATTTATTTATTAAAAACTGGTTTAAAAATATTTATAGTGATTAGGTTACAATATTTGAACTTTTTGTCTATTTATGTGCACGCAATTTGATATTAACCGGCCAATAGTAAGGACTAGGACTACAATTAGAGAGTAAGTCTAAAATAATCAGGATAATATTTGATAAGATTGAACTAAAATAAGAAAGACTTGCATCGGTAGGATATAGAGCTTAGCCTTAAAATAATTAAGAATATTAGGTGATAAGGATAAACATAAAGGTAACATATGGTTATGCACACCATGTGTGATAGGTCTTTATAATAGGATTTACATGTCATGTGCAACTATAGGAAAAATCGTAAAGAAAATTGGATAAAAAAAAACGCACTGGCACAGTCGAAACTGTAGCTTGCAGGGGTGTATGTCAGTATGTGTGCTTGCTCGTTGTTGGACTGCAACAGCGGCTAACGTGTGGCACGGCTGGGCCCAGTCGACAGCATTGGCAGCCCAGGTGATGGGCTGCAGGCCTAGCCGGCTAAGGCAGGAGCAGCAGCCCACGCGGCAAGGGAGATCGACGAGGAGGCGATCTCGCGCACAGAAGGAAGCGTCGGATCGGTACAGCGATAGCACCCGTTTCGGTGTGGATGCTAGATTTTGGAAGACTGGGTTTTGGTATTTTGTGTTGGATTTGGAATACGAGAGGCTATATAGTAGTTTTACACAGTATTAAAATATTTAAATATAAATACATGAGAGGTTGAGGTTCTAGATGATAATTGTATGGGAGAAATAGAAAAATATTAGGATTTGAGAGGAGTATTTTCTATGTATTTTTTTAAACACATCTTAATGACTTAAAATAGATTTATCTTTTTAAGTTGTATTTCTTTTATTCTCAGGTGGTTGGACTGATGGAGATCGATAGGTTAGTCTATCAAAGATTTTTTATTTCTGTTAAAAGATTTGTGGTTGGCTCCAATCATAATACCGCTGAGCTACAGTGACATGGTAAATTGGTGCCAGAGAGCTCAATGCCAATATTATTAGCTCCGAGACATTATATACAGTTCAGTGCGTTTGGAATGGGATGGTGCTGGGCCGATAGTCTGTTCCCGCAAATAGTTTTCTCTAGGATCAATTTATGAAATAAGTTTCATAAAAGCACTAACACGTCAAAAATAAATAAATATTATTTTCCTTTGTCACCATTAATCAATTCCAACCTGCTAATTTATATTGTTTTATATATGTTCTATCTGTGGTTTCAGAGAAGTTCACATATATGCTACCGGCCGGGCTCTCAGAGGATTGATCATATCCATCGTGCCCTGGTCCAGCATACATTCTAAAAAGTAAGGATCTAAATATGTGTTTATGAAAGTGATTAACATGTTT
Organism: Oryza coarctata; assembly: GCA_030770085.1. Classification (NCBI taxonomy): domain Eukaryota; kingdom Viridiplantae; phylum Streptophyta; class Magnoliopsida; order Poales; family Poaceae; genus Oryza; species Oryza coarctata. The sequence continues at coordinate 12,210,920 of CM061476.1, read as the reverse complement.
ACAACATCTACTCTTAAAAGTTCGCTTGTTTGGTGGATCGGCTTGGAAAACTTCGGTTGGAGAAGCAAGCTAAAACAGCCGTTCGGCCTCTTTGCTGGCTCCAGCCAGCTCGCGAGCCTTTAAGACAGCAACTTGTACTCGTTCGCACATGTCATACATTCATATAGTATATGCAACACTTGCCCTATTGTCTCGAGAAGTATGCTACATATATAATTACAATGTTATGTTATCCATTATTTAGTAATTTTGGCTGCGTGGTCAGATTCCAATCTATTATTAAAAAATCTATTATTTAGCAAATATTAATAGGCTAAATGAGCAGTAAGCCAAACGAGACCCTCATGAGCTTGCCTAGGTTCGTCTTGTGTCCTCGACAAGCCGAAGAGCAGGCTCGAGCCGAGTCTCAGCCAAGACCGAGCTAAATTTTGAGTCCTAAGAAGCTACCAAATGCTAGGGAATTTTAATTTTGAATACTTGGTATTGAAGGTAATGGATGTTTTAAGAAGGGGTTAAATGGATTTATGTCCTATTGATTGAAGGGGTTAGGGATTAGCTATATAACTTCGACAGACTAATTTTTTTTTCAAATATAATTCTAATATAATTATAATTTAATTACATAGTAACTAGAATAACTACCTATATCCCATATTAAGTACAATTCTAGCATCCAAAAGATAAAATAGGATAGTTAAAAATGACTTAGATTTCACTCGTTTAATAAGTGGTAGCTAAGAAGTGGAAGAGTGGATGAGAATATGATGAAAAGAAATCCACGTAAAGAATTGTTAAAGAGAACAGTAGTATATAGAAATGTATTTATTTTATGATAAAGTACCTAGGAACGCACTTATTTAGTGACATTGATTGTAATTTGTTTATAGCACAGGTACATCGCTAGCACAGCTGGCTACGTCGCTCCTGCGTTAAACTCCACGTCGAGGGTTCCCCGCCCACGCGCGCGCAAAGAATCTTAAATCACATCCTATAACTCAAAATTCAAAAATTGCCTCCCAATTTTCAGTCGCACAAAATCTATCACTTCGGATGAATTAATGTTGTTAAATATCTTTTTTTTAAAATGCTAGTAACTCTTTACGTTTTGGAATTTGAGAAAACAAGAGGACAACTCCTCAAGTTATCAAAAATTTCCCCGTTATGGCAAAGCCATATATGTGTGCTGTTTGCACGATGCATAACACATTGCTATAACTTCTTCGCAAAGTGGAGTGGTACATGTCAATTAATAGGACGATATATGTACAGTTTAAAATTGAACACAGCCAGTCCAGTCTGTCTTTCAAAGGCAGACAGACAGACACAGTCGTAACTGTGCTCTCAAGATGCAGCTGGGAAGGGAAGTTGCTTGACTTCGCTGCAGCGGACAACTTATGGATCATATATAACTATAACTAACACGGAACATGCCGATAAATTTCTCGAGATACAACACAGTACATTCGTCACAGTATCTTCCACGCGAAGCTGCTAGCCTAGCATACATATGCAACCAACGAACGCCTATAAATTGAGCACACCTGTAACCCCTTTTTATCGCAAACTTACAAACTTATTCCTCGATAACCTGACAAACTTCCCAACTTCCTCCGGCAACAAAGGAAAGCATCAAAAAGCAAGAAAGCTTAAGCTACCTAGTAGCTACTTAGCTAGTAGCCTAGCACTAGTGACCACCATGACTAAGTTGTTCCAGGATGCTCCGGCGACGATCTCCTCCCACCAGGCCCACCGGCAGGGTCACAGTGCGAACCGGCGGCGGGATGTTCCAGTGCGACGGCTGCAAGGAACACGGCGACGGCCCCATGTACCGGTGCTAGCCGTGCGACTTCCACCTGCACGCATTCTGCGCCCTCGCGCCGGCGACCATGGAGCACCACCTCGTCCCGGGCTGCAGATTCGTCCTCCTCCAGGAGCCCCCCGCACCCGCCGGCCGGAGAATGTGCGACGCGTGCAGCGAGGGCGTGCACGCGCGCGGCCTGGTCTACCACTGCGCCGACCGTGACCTCGACCTCCACCCGACGTGTGCGTCTTTGCCAGAGCGGCTCCCCGTCGGCGACCACGACTTCGAGCTCCGCAAGGAGACGTCCAGGCGGTGCGGCAGGTGCCGGGAGAGGTGCCGCAGGTTCTGGTTCTACCGGTCCTGCGTCGACGGCGAGGCGTTGTACCTACATGTCGCGTGCCTCAAGGACATGCAGGTTCGCCGGAGCTTGGAAAGCGTCGCCGCCGGTCAGATGATGCAGGTGATGGGCACGCCGGTAATGGAGGGTGTGCTGCAGAGCCTGCCCAGGACGAGGGCGAAGGGCGGCGGCGGCTTGGAGCGATTCTTGACGATCGTTGCCGGTGCCATACGCGTCATCATCGCGCTCAGCTTCGGTGATCCGACGGCTATGATTGCAGTGGTAGCAGGAGCGATCCTTAACTCCTAAGGTTGCGAACCCTAAAAACCTTGGATATGACTTATGAGTTCGCACTACAATAAAGAATTTCAGTTTTAAGCCTCATTAAAAAAACCACTCTAAATAAATTGTACAATACTGCAAGTTAATATTTAGGGAGTGTACGAATATATATATATATATATATGGTGAGTTTTTGTTGTGTTACGCGTGTGCAATTAAAGCTTCGAGATGTGCGTACATGCTAAGTTCATACCACATGCATGCATGTGACCCATTTTCATTTCTACTGTCAGATTTTCTTTTCATATATTGTGCTTGCATGTTTGGGAATGAATTTGATGTGGTTGTTTTGTCTATACATTCAATATATATTACATTGTTTATGACTGAACGTTTCGTGTAGTTCTAGCTGTGATATATTGGTATTTAAAATGAGTTACATGCTATGTCAAAGTGCCCTGATTTTCCATACTAATTAATAAAAAGTGAAATATATTATAGATAAGCTTTTAGCATGTGTCTGGAATTTAATAATTAATTCCAAATGTTTCTATTGAAGTGCACTAATTTTTAAAAATAGAAACAAACGACCGTGTGGTCGCTGGAGTTAATTCTTTATGTAATCCCTAAAGATGTTTTAATTTTTTTTAAGTTAAATATTTTTAAATTTGATTAAATTTATAGAAAAATATAGCATGATTTTCAACACAAATATACCATTAAATGTATTCAATAATGAATGAAGCAAATTCGATTTTATAGATATTTGTTATATTTTTTTCTTTAAACTTAGTTAAATTCAACGAAAGAAGTTTAACTTAACAAAGTCAAAATGTAAGCAGCACTACTTAGATTTTTTTTAATTTTTTTGTAGGGCTTATAGGCGAAGGCATGCATAAGTATCATGTGGACTGAAACCCTCTTTAGACTTTACACATGTGAACAAACATGCCTATGATGATCTATGTATGTAGGCCCCAATGCCCTATTAAGTTATTAGACTATTATGCTACCTATGGTCTACTTATCAGCCATGCCGTGCCACCCATCATACTCAATTTTTAGACACGGGCACAGTCAAAATAAGCGCCGTGCCGGCCTAGGTCCAATTCGTGCCGCTGTGCTGGCCTAGCCCAATTAGGACCGTGCTTTTCGTCGGAGATAGCCTAATAAAACACGGTCCAAGCCTCAAGAACGCTGAGGAGGATGCCAGGTACACCAGCTTGCGTGCCAGGATGACAGCATGGCCCTGCCCCCTGCGAGCGAGCTGGCGAGGGCCTTCCGTGCCTGGCGTGCTCGTCGGAGTTTGTGGCCCATCAAGACATGCGTGGAGATCGAGCGCGAGTACATGGACAAACCTGTCCAGTCTCTTCGGCAAGGAGATCATCCCCTACGACCCGCTGCTAGTGGCGAAGCTAGAGAGAATCAGAGGGGGTTGCACCACTTTACCATAGAAAATAAAACTTTCAGTTAATATTTTACTGAATAATAATCCCTTCCATCAATTATTAAAACTAAATCAATATAAGTGAGTCAATTATACCGAAAGAAGAGTATAGCAATAAAAGGTGCTTCCTAAAATGAATAAATCCATTATACTAGCAAAATACATTGTCCCAACCTCTATATCCTCAACGGCTTAAGAATAGATACATTACTTTTCACTATTTACGATTTTACATTTTCTTATGTTTATAAAACAGTGAACCATGCCTGAATATAAATTCCTTGTATTGTTGACTTGTGCTATCGAGCACTTTTTTAAAAGAAGAAATTTCCATATAAATTCATCTTACAGCGATGACATTATTGGATCACAATATATACAGCCTTACTCTGAACCATAGTGATCTATCATGGAAAAAAAACCACATCAATTAATTAATCATATAAATCAAACCATATCTTCCAAACAAATAATATCTTCCAAACATAACAGTTTTGTTTGCAAGATCAAATTAACTAACAAAAAAATAGAAACAAGAGGAAAGATCGGAGGATTCTAAGACCTTGCTTGCTGCGGTTGAATCGTAATAAATTTGAAAGGAGACTTAGGAGAGCCAAAGAAGACCGGAGGAGGCCAGCACGTGGCTGCTCTAGGCGAATCAAATTAGCTATGAACGTATCAGTGCATGAGGCCTTTCTAATTGCCATGCACCTGTTCAGCCACAACAAACGCACTGAGCATTATGTCTCTGTGGCTTGATTCTTAGCCTAGGGGGTATACATACATCAGCCAAAAGAGTGCACATATGGTCATTAGGGGTATTAGTCACTAATTTTTCTTTTGGACCCAGGTGCTAAGGCACCCCTTTGAGACTATGTAGCTTCGGCTCTGCCCACTGCTCGTGGACATGGCGATGCTGGCATGGGCTGAGAGGCCAACCACGTCATGCGGTGGCTAGACGGGAAGGAGTCGGGCTCCATGGTGCTCGTCTGCGTTGGCAGTGAGTACATCATGATGGAGAAGCAGATGGCTTGGTTGGCGTGCAGGCTAGAGCCAAGCGACGAGGCCTTCGTGTGGGTGGTGCGGTTCCCAGAGTTGAGCGCCGATGAGGACCACTGCAGCGCAGCAGCGCACGCGATGCTGCCGGGGTTCACGTTGGTGGCAGCACACGGACTGGTGGTGGAAGAGTGAGTGCTGCTGACTCATGGGACCACTAGTCCAATGTGTAAAGTTTGATACCAAAGCCTGGTCCAATCTAAAAACATTTGTTTATACCTAGTCCAAGATAATAAAATCTGGTCCTAAGCGAAATCCACTCAATCTAAAGATGTGTCAACAATGAAGTTTTTAATTGTGCCCGGGAGAGCTAGGTAATTGTATTTGCCTACATTTCTTTTTTTTTAAAAAAAATCTCTCTTTTTTAGTATCAAGTCCTTTCAACATCGATCTCTAACTTAGGTAGCGCACCATTGAGTTGTTACCTAATATAAATGCACATAGAATGGTAAGGCCAACAGTACATTTGGTATCTTTGTTCTCGAGCAATTGACACTATTGACTAGTTACATTTCTTTTTTACCATAAATTATTTTAAATAATTACATTACGCCAAATGAAAATTGCACGGTTATAATTGCAACTCAACATACTTCAATAATATAAAATATTTTTTAGTATTTATAATTTTCTCTAAAAGAAGAGGTGATCAAAGTTTAACATTGAATAGTACCATGTCAATTATTTAATAGCATAACTTGTATGTTTAGGCACCATTTGGTGTTGATAAATCAATGAAAATGACATAGAAAAAATAAAAGTTATAAGGAAGTCTGTGGGGGTAGTACGTGCAAACTCATTATTACAATCCCATGATGCTAGTTTGCCAGTTATAAGGAAAGGGAGAGACACCGAGTACTTACATTCACTAGTCGATCTCGTTCTGTGTCAACTAAAGTGTAGAGGGGTGTGGAGATGTTGTTGGCAGTACTAGACGAATCATCCACTACTAGTCTACACAAGACGGTTGTCAGATTTATTAAAAGATAATTATGAAAATTTAAGTAATACTGAAAATCTAAGACGGTGAGGGGTGCTACTTACCCCACACTGAGAACTAGATAATGGTGTCTTTACCTGTATATTCATAAGAGGATACTCATGCTCTTGTAAATGGGCAATTTGACAACTAACGAAGTCATGAATGACTTCATGTATTGTTAGACCTCGGTCGCTCATATCCCAAATCATTTTAACAAAAACTTGGAGGGATTCAGTCAAGACGAGAGCAGAGGTCCATGTGTCGGAACGGATAGGAGCAATTGTTGGCACTTGAAGGAGGTTAGAAGAATTTTCTACATCAAGATAGAACCAATCCTTCTCCATATCTTCCAAGAAGATGGGGTGTTGATGATGATGTACTCACCCCACATGTCATCTGAAGATAGATTCCATAGTGTCTGGTGATTCTAGACTTGTTCACAAACCAGAGCTCATAAAAGTGGTGGAAGAAGTCAAGGAAGGGATGCATCCTAAGGTATGCCTCACACAAGTGTGTAAAGATGCTAAGGAAAGTAATGAAGTTGGGGTTAAAGTGAATAAGGTGGATCCTATAGAGATCAAGAACTAAGGTAAGGAACTCAGGTGCGGGGAAGGGGGGGAGAAGGAATCCGCCATAGATGAAGGAAGAAAAGACAATGATTTTACCTAAGAAAGGATGTGGTTTCATACCTCCAAGGTGACAACGTTGGTTATTTGTGCCAGGAATCGCTCTCTCTACTTGCATCTCTTTCATTTGGGCCTTACCAATGATGGAAGGCTCAAAGTCCATTGCGATAGGGTTGAAGACAGAATGGAAGGGCGAAGATTAGGGTTATTAAGCACAGAGGAAAATAAGAAAAGTAAGAAAGGTTAAGGTTGTGAATAGGGGCAGAAGTCCTGAGAATCTCAATTACAACCCACTTGATGTTTACCCATCATAGTCCACAAGGTTCCCAACTGCAATGGCCTTGTTAGCCCAAGAGAGTGTCTAATGGGTGCCTCAACCTATTAAGGCTAACGTTTGTCTCATGGACCAAAACGCCCATGCTTCATTGGCCCAGTCCATGATGGCCATAGGATGGCTACGCATAGTGATGTGATATATTTAGTTGCGACTCTAGCGCATTGAGCACCTAGGCTACTTTCATCCAATCTATTTCTTGGATAGTAACCATGTTTCTCTTTGTTGTGGAAGATTAACTCATCATTCTTTGTACATCATTAGTAGTTTTATTAAGAACTACCTAAGGCCATATCCATGATTCCATGAAGTTTTTGGATAAGAAAATATTAGTTTATTTAGAGACAAGTTTCCTTTTTTTTGTCCCTTGACAATGGCTTTGGTGCGATTTTTCTCTTAAATATGAAACCAATTATTTTTGACGCTCAACTTTAAAAAGCATAAACATTTCATCCCTAGAGTTAAAAAGGGTGGTGTTCGATAATGTGACACGTATGAAATCTACACAAGCAAATAACAAATACATCACTATTAGAGTATTGGATATGGCATACCCTATAGATATGCACATACCTAAGAAGATATTGAAAGAATCAATCAATTATGGATATTAATACAGGAAGAATAGAAGTATGTTCTGGATAAAGAAAGGAATTCATAGTTTGATTTGGGTATGGTAAGGATTATTATGTCCATGTTAAACTAGGTTATCCTGAGTTCTATTTGGAGAAGGGGTCAACCTCGGTGTAAATACAATGGTCTCCTAGGACGAAAGGGCATTGAATCATAATCTAGAGAGTTCAAGCCACATCAAGTCCATAGCTAGGAGGATTACATCCATAACCGCTGACTACTGTTGCTAACTGTAGCTTCTGTCCATCTCGACGAGTGTACTAGATAGGCTAGATTAGACACATCCCTAGATTTGTACTTCGTGTGATCTATTAGCCATCAATATATATATGGGGGACATGGACACTAGGTGCCACTATAGGAGGCCTATCCGACTAGGCTACAAGGAGTGGGCCAAACCGTGGGCTTGAGAGCTCGAAGATTTGCCACTTGTAATATAAGAAATAGAGGATCTAGAGATAAAATATAAATCCTAAGAATCCAATATATATTTGATAGATAAAATAGAAGGATTAAGTTGTATCGACTAGATAACCTTTCTTGTAACCCTATCTCTTATCATTTATAAGAGGGAGCAGGGGTTTCGAGTATAGGACAACCGCAGCTGTGTCATGTTCATCATACATAAACTATGGATATAGGGCAATCCCATCCACAAAGAGCACTAGGGTATTACCTCACATTGAGAGTCTAAATCTATATAAATCATCTCTCTATGTCACCATTGTTCTTTAGGTCACTCGCATAGCCCCATGAGTTTATTGCCAAACTTTAGATTCAACAATTGGTGTGCCAGGTAGAGGCGGCATTGAGATCAATCTTAACGAGTTCAATGGCTCTAATCTCTAACATTGCTAGGTTTGACCTTCCAATATGTCATTGTTTATTAGATTAATTTCTAATCACAGATTGAGGTCGTCTTCTTTTTCCTGTCTGCATGCACTTTAGATTAATTTCTAATCACAGATTGAGGTCATCTTCTTTTTCCTGTCTGCATGCACTGCCGGTGGCCAAGGTGCTCCAACTAGCAAGCCACCACCACGCAAGACGAAGCGCTCCACCCACTTGGTGCAAGTTTGAGTCACGGATGGACCATGTCCACACCAGGATCCACGTGGCATGTTGGTGCCCGTAGGCCTTGACTAGCTTCTACAACCCAAGACGGGCTTTCTTGTCGTGTTGACCTCCTGGACCGCTACCTCGCATAGTTGGCATATTTTGGGGCCAAGATCCTCACCGAAGCCATCATCTTCATTGACCTCTTGTCATGCCCCTTCCGTATCGCCTAAATTGACACTGTCGTGTATGGTGATGTGGTCATTGTGGTCACGGGCACTTCTTCTGCTTTGCTGGCCCCGATGTCTACCAAAATAGGGGCGTATTGGCGTGCACCATCTAAGATGATGCTGCAACCATCTACTACAACAAATGGTGATCCGATCTTTTAGTTTTCAAGTCGGACATGGCCTAGAGCTAGTCAAGATTGAATTTGGGATGAGCAGGCAAGAGATATTACAATAATCCAATAGGCCAATTATCATAGCCACAATGTTCACAGCCATGTCTTTTTGGTGGATGACTTGGTTTTAAAATTCAAACCACACAAGATAGGCATAAATTTTCATCAACATGAGAAGGGTTACTCATTGTTGATGTAGTGACACGCCCGGAGGCTTACCGGCTTGAGCGTGAGGATCACACTTTGTTCTCAACTCGTGGAAAGCTAAGTCGCCTTTAAATTTTTCCTTTATATGATATTTTCATCTGAGTAATTTATTTTATTTTTGACTTACTATTTAGTTGGTGAACCAACTATGGGGCTACACCTAATAAGTGCACATAATGCACATTATGTTTTTTCTCTTAATGATTGTAAAAGTACATCAAAAGGAAAAATTCTGATATGTGAAACCCTCCTTTATGAAAGATGAACTCAAGTCACCAAAAATACATGTTTGGAAAAGAGCCATGAGTCAACTCCCGGCACTCAAGGTTATGATTAGTTGGGCATAGTGCTTAAATATAAGGAGTCAACTACTTAGAGAAATCAATATTAATAGGAAAAGAATAACATATTTACATATATTATAAAATACTCAGATATTTCTCGAGTGGTTTTTTTATATAAGATACTACTTAGCCTATATGCTTATATAATGTAGGGCCAGATTTAGATGCATGTAATAAGAACTCGAGGCCATGAGACTATCTCCTACGCTCAAGGACTGAACTAGTTAGGAGAACCACTCGGTATATTCCATGAGGGCTGCCTGCTAGGTACTCTTGCTAATTGGAACTCAGATATTACTTCTATCCACTCATTAAGATCTAGGGGTAAGATATAAATCTTAAGGATCTAGATATATATATATATAATAGGAGGATTTAGTTGTAACCGACTTAGATAACCTTTCTTATAACTCTACTCTCATCTTGTAAACATTTCTTATAACTCTACTCTCATCATATATAAGAGAGGGTAGGGGTTTTAAGTACGAGACGACCAACATATGATGCCACAACGGTGGTATGTTCATCGTATATAAACCTTGGATATAGCGTAATCCTATCTACAAATAGGAATAGGTTAACCTCATATTGAGCACTAAACCTGTATAAATACCATTAAGTTTTAGGTCTCTTGTATAACTCTACAAGTTTATTGTTATCAATATATAAATTATAATAAGGCTATTACTTACCTTAAAGGTGCGGACCAATATAAATCCCTATGTTTACTTTGTTTGTGTGTAGTTCTACAAGAACTTGGTACGAGACGACCTCTACGTCCCTAAATACATAATCAAGATCTAATCCATCGATAATTACCATACCAATCAATAGTAAATAACAATATTAGAAAATAAGTAAGAAAGTAATAGAATCCATGTATCATCTTCAGGTTTTTTTTTCTCTTTGTTAGACCTTGTATATTTTTTTATTTTCTAATTAAAATATCGAAAACCACCATTGTTTGAGTGTAGGAATAAAAATCAATGGTTTTCAAAGTTGAGGACTAAAGTAACCGGCTTTATAGTCATGAGAAGAAAATCGGACCAAGACAGGAAAAAAGTGACTTTTCTTATCTATTTATTCAGTATAGTACCAGGTGACTGAATTGGTACTGCAAAGTATATCGGTAATAAGAACCAGGCAAGCAAGAATTTTCATCTGTTCTGCTATATTCCTATCGACAGAAAATTGGGTAAGAAAACTTGCAAATTTTGGACCGTCATATACTTTGCGATTCGTGCTTTGGGGGGATTTTGGACCGTCAGTTTAAGATTCATGCAATGGGGGGAGGGGGGGGGGGGGGGGCGCTGGGAGGGAAAGGATTTTCACACGCACAGGACTGGGGATTGAACCGATGACCTCGATTGCAAGTTTGCGTCCATATAGTCAACTAAGCCACGCTTTCCTTTTCCTTTGATTTATATATATATAAGTTGTATATAAGTTATACTGTAATTGTATCACTACAATAGCTATATTATCTAAAAAAATTATCGAGTGTTGTATAGAAAATCCCGAGTTTTATTTCCTTACTCTTAACAATTACATGATGGTAAACTGATCGGATGAAAATTCTAAATCGTTTACGTGCTAATGTTGGTGTACTCGAGCTCGATGCATGATGTTGTTCACATGACGGCGCAGGCGTTGGGGTTGTCGTCGCTGAAGAGGGTGGCGAGGCGCTCCTCCTGGCCGGGGGTGACCGGCAGGACTGCGTCCACACGGCGAACGTGCCCCGGCGGCGCCCTCTTGTCGTACGCCGCCGGCGGCGCCACGTAGGGGTTGGTGTAGGGCACGTACGGCCACAGCTCCACCCGCTTCCCCGTCGACTGCGCCCGCCGCAGCACCCGCTGCGTCTCCACCATCCCCTGCACCGTCACCTTCGACTGCTTCCTGTTGATCTCCACCGACTGCACCCCTGGACTTATTATAAGCGTATATCATAAAACTTCAGAATAAAATTGACTAAAACATTCACTTGCAAATGGTGGTTAATTTTGACTAAATTTGAGTGGGGAAAAAATTAATTACACAAAACCATTTGGTTAAAGCATGCATACACGTACGTACCTTTCATGGCGGCAAGGGTGTTCCTTACCTTGAGCTCGCAGCCGTCGCAGTCCATCTTCACCTTGAGCTCCACCGTGTTGAACTGCCTCTTCTTCTTGTGGCTCTTGCTGCTGCTGCTGGCTCCCAGCAGCAGATCAGACAGGTAATGCAGGGTGCCTCCCATGTTCGCGTAGTTTGCTTCTAACTACTTTTCAAGCCCAAATTACTAATCAGTTAGTAATTACTGATGTATATATCTCAAAGGAACTAATTAATAAACTTTTTTCCCTGAAAAGCCCAAGCTAAATTAAGTACTACTAACCAACCAAAGGAGCTATGCTAAGAAACTGCAATCTCTAGTGTTTTTTCAGTCATGCTGTATTGCTAATGGCTGGTCATATATATAGAGGCTGCAGGCAAAGAAGGCAATTAATTGTCTGTACACATGAATGCAATTTGTGTTTCAGTCGCTGGCAAGGAGCTTTCTCAAGATGCTTTGTTCCTACCTTTGCTTGCTTTGCTACTCCTACACAGCTCTCTTCATGCTAGCTGATAGATACCTTGCGCTTATATAGGCTTTCCGAAGGAGAGTTGAAGCTCCCAAATGATAAAGCCATGGCCGACCACTGTTTATAAAGTGGAGGTAATATATTCGCCCGTGTACCTGCTAATTAAAGAGGCTTCACGACACAAACACACCAAAAAGAACATGTATGTATCTACAGTTCTAAAATACTTATCCCTGCATAGATTTCCAAAATTATTCATCCATGCATACCTACTTTAGTACAGATCACTGAAATGACAAAAAAAAAGAGAAAAAAATAAAAGGAAGGTATGAATGCATTAAAAAATAATTTACAAATATGATTATGGATTTTTGGATGATTGACGTAGCAAAATATGTTTTGTATTGCATTTTTGACTATTTTGAGAAATAATATCTAAATGTAGAATATTTTACAATATTTTACTACTATAGAAACACCTCAAATATACCACTTTTTAGTGTTAGTTGAACAAACTCAATGATAAAGGTTTTCCATCCGCCCATTGGGCCGTGTGCATAGTATGACTAAGAAACTGATGATGACTCATTAGTATCAATTCATAATAAAAACCACCAAAATAGTTTTTATTATTATGAATTTAGATGAACCAACACCCATACCATATTTCGAGCCGATTGATCTCACTGGCATGTCAACACCCGCTCAAAAGGAACATGCGACGGTCTCTCTCCCCCTATCTCCTGTCTGTCTCTCTTTTCCTCTCCTCTCTTGATTTCCTCAACAGAAACAAACGACCACGCCCGGCTGGGGGTGGTGATGACGGCTGTTTCTGATTTTCAACTATATAGATTTTTTTACCATTGGTGTAGCAAAATATGTTTTGGATTTTTCATTCTAGATTCTATAAGATTTTTAAGTTATACTAAACATATGATTATATATATCGTATAAACACATGAGAGCAAATATAATTTACAAATGACTAAAACTGAAGTAGTAGTGAAAATATATTTCTTCTTAAGACAACTATAACGTCTGGCTATAAAACCGACATGTTATGTGAAAACTACAGGGTCTGTAAAAATAACCTGAGCTCACTGGTTTGTAGTAAAAAAAAAAGAACCTACTTATTTTATCGTTATAACACGAGGGTAGCTAGACTATGCAATAGAAAAACCCAATATGAAACTCAAAAGTGAAAAATAAACCGAGGTTAACTGGCTATATATTTTGTCCAAATTTAAAGTTTCTCCCATCAATAAATTTCTCACTTTTCTCACTATCCAAAAACCTTCTGAAAGAAAAAGTGAGAGGAATTGTGAATTATGGGTATAGGTTAACCTTCAAGCTTTTCGACGAATTTACTGATTACAGAACGACATGTAAATATTTTCAAATATTTTCAAGTAATAAATTCATGAGATTGGGATATTATATATATATATATATATTAATCTTGCGATTTCTTTGTAATCAGAGATAGGGGAAGTAGAAACATTTCCTAGCTAGTTTCAAAACTGCGACTTTCATATACTCCATTCGTTCAGTAAAGAAGGGAAATCTTTCTGAAAGTGCCGTCTAGCTAGTTCCTCTAGGGAATTAACCAACAAGTAAGCATGGTACTAGCACTTAGGTACGTACTCGGTCCTGCCTAACCCTCTTTGAGAGGCAGCTGGTCAGTCATCTTTTCCCGGGTAAATATACGGTCAAAACTCGTATAAACCATGACTAGAAAGTCATCTAAAATCATAAAAAAATCCCATATATAAATAAGATGATAACAAACAACTGTGTAAAACTTTTTATCTAAATTTAATTTTGTTTGTGAGATATAAAAATAGCAAATTTTAAAAAAACAGTTATGTCTATTTTTAAAAATTTGTCTTTTATCTGTCAAGAAAACTCAAGCGGAGAATTCACACAAACACAAGAGCAAACATAAGTTTTGTGCTGCAATTCGGCAATTTGTCGTCTTTGTTTGAACTAGCAGAGATGATAAAAGCAAATGAGAGTAGAGCCCAAACGCCCCTAGCCATGTCATGCCATTCTACAACCTAGAGCACAGCGCACACGACACCACGAGCTTCCGTGCAAACGGCGCATGCGTCAAGCTGACTATTGCGAATGATCAGGATAACAAGTCATGCGCCTAGCTAACTACAAACTGAAGCAAAAGAGCACATTAAAATTAGAACAATAGCAGAAAGACTTATTCAAACAGATCACCCCCAATTATTGATGCCTTATTAAGGTAGAAAATGACAATTTTAGATCAAATTTCATGGAACCTAATACTGCTAAGTGATTTAGTGAAGGTATCCTGAACTGCTCTGCTGTGCCAACAAATTCGATGCAGATCAACTTCCTCTCTGCGTACTCCCGAAATAGTGCATCATGAACGACCAGAGTACACAGACGTCAAGTTTTAATATATCCGGGAGTGTGCAGAGAAGAAACCGATCGACATCGAGTTTGTTGGCACAACAGAGAAGTTTGGGAATATCTTCAAGTCACTCAGGAGGATCATGTTCAACTTTGATCCAAAATTGCACTTTCTGACCTTAATAACAACAGCAAGAATTAGGGGGTGATTTGCTAGAACAAGTGTTGCCGTTATTGTCTAATTTTGTTGCTCCCATACCTAATGCTAGGAAAACTCAAGTGGAGAAACTCAGACGAACACGAGAGCAAACGCAAGTTTTGTGTTGCAATTCGCCAATGGTTTCTGTCTTTGATTGAACTATAAATAGAGATGCTAATAGCAAACGAGAGAACGCGCCAAACGGGCTCCTACATGCACGCACGATGCCCCTCCGTGCCATTTGACGACCCAGAGTGCAGTGCGCACAACACCGTAAGCTTCCGCGCGAAAAATGTGCGCATCAAGCCGACTCTTGCGCCTGGCCGGGGGAACAGCTCATGCGCCCAACTGACTGCAACCTAGCAAAGGCACATACTAAAATTACACAAAAGTAGCAAAGACTTATTCTAACATTATCTAGTATATAAATGCACTGTTGTATAAAAAAATTGAGTTTTTACACAATTTTTTTAGGCTAATGTCTCATAAACAATTTCGTTTAGCTTTATGCTAGCTACATCACGTGAAACAACTCTAAAGTAATATTGGACAAGGATGGAAAATACATTAGTTGTTTAAAAATTCAGGGTTGAATAGCGTCCAATATTTTGATGTTCACGGTTGATTTCTTTTGATGTTCACGGTTGATTTCTAACTTTTCTAAAAGCCTAGGGTTGCATAATATACTCCTTCCACTTCTTACCCGCTCTTTGACGTGACAAGTGTGTAAAAGTTCGGTTATATACTATACGAGAGAAAACTGCGCGCATCATGGTGCTGCTTATATATGCTTAGTGAATTTTTTAGGTGAAGACTTTGCAGTGGTATCGAGAGCCAAAGGACGGCAGCAAAGAAGAAAAAAGGAGAACAAGGAATATATATCAACTCAGCCTTTCTCTTTTGTTCTAATTTGACCATATATGATGTATTAGTTAGATATTGACCATCTACACTTAGATGATTAGATCGAGTCTAGATTGGACTTATCTCCTTCATGCCTGGCTGCAGATACTTCGAATGGATGGCCAAAATTATATGCGTAGGTGAAAGGCCACCAAAGAATATATAAACCTCAGAGGTGCTAAAAAAGCATGATAATGTAGGAAAATCAGATGAACTTTGATGGATTCATTGTCCTTACGTAATATGGCCCATTGTCTTGGGATTCAAAACATTTGTCCATGGAGGAGAGATGAAAACAATTATTGCAAATTTCCACTAGTCCTAATTAAATGTTTTGAATAAAACAGTGATTATGCATTTAGCAGAGTATCTATGATATTTTTCTATTAATATTTTCTGGGTAATTTTCACGCGCTCCTTCAGTTGTGCATATTAGTTTATCCTTTCACTAGGCATGTGCACAAACATATATATAACACTACGTTTCGGTCTCAGAGTTAATTTAAAATATATGAGTTTAGTGACATATGGAACTAATTAATGCACCACATCATTATAAGCTACTACGTACACGGGCTTCATTGATGGGTTATAAGGAACATATAGGACTGCAAATCATAAATCCAGGAAGGATCAACGATGATGGTGGAATATGATGACTTTTTTTAAGAGGAGAATATGAGACTAGCTTGGTGACGCACTGTAGAGTGTGGGACTGAGCTGGACAATCAAACAGTGACCTACTACCTAATTTGGAACAAGTACCTTCCGATAATTAGGTCCCACACGCCACAATCTATAGTTATGATAACTACGGAATACGTACGTCTAGAATTAACCCTTCAAATTTGAATTTTTGTGATCAGCACATCCAATTAGTCCAGGTTTTGCTATACGCGATTTCTGCGTGTTTAGATGTTTTGGTTTTTCTATGTATATAAATTAAGTGGAAAGCACATGTCCTGAACATTGTCAGTCCAATTAATTTCCCAGTCTGGTAAAGGTTCAATTTTGGTCTTTCAGCTTTGCTCAAAGTTGATTATTTTTCACTTCCTGATTTTATAAATCATAAAAAAAACACCCTAGCTAGAACAGTGATTTTATTTAAAATAAAGGTGGTTTTCCTAGTTGATACTCTTATTATTCTTATTATGTATGTTTTGTTAATTTATATAATTAAAGTTCAAAGTACAAAAAGCAAAATCACCGAGAAATACATTAATGGTGTTATTTATCTAGTTTTGGAAGTTAGAGGATAAAAAATAACCGGTTTTATAGTTTAGCGTGAAAAATAGACTTTGAGCAAAATTTAAGAACCAAAGATTAACTTTAATCTTCTTTTAATAATAAGAAAGTGACTACATTTCTGGTCCCTGCATAGTGTGCACACAAACAAATTAACCAACAAAAAGCCAATGCCCCCTGTTTGACCAGGATGGCATATTATTATAGCAAACCATCTTGATCTCGAATCCATGATTGCTAGGAACCTCTCTGCATATATCAGCACTCATGAACGGCTGGCTTTTGACAATTAAGAGACGATCCATGGAGCGCAAAAATAGAGCCGTTCTTTTGGAAAGAAAGAGAGATCGGGTGCCAATGGCAACGACGACTGACGAATACTCGACAGGATATTAGTTATGCCAGTCGTGGCTGGCGAATTTTGGCCGTCGCTCTCAAACAGCTCTTGGCCATGATAGATCATTGTGCATGCATGGATAGATCCCTTTCTCGCTATAGCTTGCTTAACTGGTGCCCGGAGAAAAAGGTTGATCCTTTCCACAGAAAAAGGAGAGGAAGCCAATCTTGTTCTGGCTATGCAAGAACAAGTGTGTATTGGTTGCAAAAATTGTGCATGTCCAATTAAATGATAACTAGGACCCTTTTAGGTCGAACCTTCGTCAGAATGAGAATTTTTTTGTTTCATTCCATTTATATAGCTTTAATCAATAATGGTTGCGTAGAGAATAATAAGATTTTATGAAAACAAAGATGCCACTTAAGACAAATTTTTATCTGGTACCAGTTTTAAACAAATATTTTTTTAAGTTAGAAAAGAAATAGTACTTCCTCTGTTCTAAAATAAGTAAGAAAATTGATAAGATATCGGTTATTAAATGGGAGGTTATTATGAGTGAGAGAATGATTAGTGTAGATGGGAGAAATTTAAAGAAGGGGTGGTAGGTGAGAGGATTAGAACTCTAAATTGGTCGCAAATTTTCAACATAAAGTGATCACTTATTTGAGATGAAGGAAATAGTAAATAGTGTTGTTTTTTAAACAAATTTAAACTATTCATCATCTATTGAATGTTACTATACTAAATTTCTTTGGAGATACGTTTTATATTGCTTTTGGTTTGAACCCAACAAATAATGTTAGACACATGTGTAGGAGCCAGTTAGCTGGCGTGGGAACAAAGCTTATAAGACAATTGTTAGTTGGGGCATCTACAATGTGTTGGGCTATATGATTAATTAAGTCATAATTAAAACTTTTATATACAGAGAGACTTTTTTATAGGGAACGCACTAGATTTGGTTCTGGGCGTTGTTGTTAAAATGTGAAGATGACAAACAACTGATGCATTACGCATGCCGTTATCTAGAAATAATGGTTATACTGTTTTTATCAATTATAAATGGAGATTTACTAATACATTTTTTCTTTAATAATGTCCTGTCTAAACCATATTGGCATTCTTTATCATTTTGTGATGCAGATGGATGTGCTGTGAACTGTGTAAAAATTTGGCTCTAGCTTCTGAAGAAGCAATGGCGAGGTCAGGTTTTTCTCATTATCAAAAAAAAAGAAGTATGTATACATTAATTAACTTGAAGTTTTTTTTATCTAAAGTTTGTGTTGAGGTGAAGAGTGTCATGAGGAAATAATTAGCGCGACTGTCCCAAAAATCGATTGTTAAGTTCGTTAAATGCATGGCAATCGAATCAGCGAACACCTTATAGGGCCCATTCCGGTCCCAGAAATAGGCCTTCAGGATCAAATTTGGTCCAGTTCCTTTCTGACATTTAATTTGAACATGCAATTTGGCTGGAATATAATTAATTATTTAGCGCGGCTGTGCTAAAAAATTATAAGTTTGCAAAATGCATGAAAATCAAATCAGCTGATTCCTTAAGGTCCCGTTTGGATCCCTCAAATAGGCCTTCAAACTGAGGTAACAAATTGGGTTCAATTCATTTCTGATATTTGGATGACGCAATTAAGTAGAAATTTCCGAATTGAATTGGGCATCTACGACGACTCTTGAACTCTTGATACCACATCCCAGATTGAGTTGTAGGGATGTTTTTTTATGAAGCTGGAAACCTTAACACGAAAGAGCAAATAATTTAAGATCAGACCTTCATTCACAAGTGTGCAGCAAAATCAAACCAGATTTTTACTAACACCGTTTTTTCAAGGAAAAAACCTTAAACAAACTCTTTCTTTCGTAAGGCACCAGTGGTCTAGTGGTAGAATAGTACCCTGCCACGTACAGACCCGGGTTCGATTCCCGGCTGGTGCATGAGAGCTTTTTGGTTTTCTTTTATCGTAGCATGAAGGCTTTTGATTCCTGAACAATTTTAATTTTGTTTCTCCATGCATCCTTTTGCTTCTACCGACTTTTCGTTTAGTTACTGATCAATCCTTGGTTTGCTGATCCATGTTGTTTGTCCATCCCTTTTGCTTCTACCTGCTTTTCGTTAGGGAAAATGAAAACGGACAAGCAGAAATGGCGCTTGTTGGCCAGAACTTTTTTTTATGGGTTCTCCCACAATGTCGTAGTGAATGAGACGCTCAAGAGTCATAGACCATACATAAACAAAGCCTTCACTATGTTTAATTAGACTTTAAAAAATATTAGGATTTGAAAAACACCGGCCTCTAAGTAAAAAAACAAAAAAAAGAATTAAATTGGATTAAAACTAGGAATTTATCAGTCAGACCACCCAAACAACTTGGACTTAATTCATTGTTCGATCCGACTGCCCAAACATATGTGGTCAGACCAGCCATTGTACGAAGGCTTGATCTTTTATAAATTTGGCCCAAATTTATTCTATATTGCCTTGCTAAATTTGGTCATCAACAATGTCAAGTTGTTTCTGCATTCCTTTTGCTTCTACCATTTTTCCCTAATTGTGAGCAATGTCTATGTTGTTTCTCCATCCCTGTTGTTTCTACCAGCTTTTGGTTAGAAAAATTAAAACAGGCGAACAGTCATGGCATTTGGCTAGACCTTTCTTTCTCTTTGTTTTCTTTTTGTTCTCTCGTGATGTCGTACTGAAGGAGATGCTCAAACCATGTAGAGCATAGAAAGTCCATTCCAGTCTTGCTATGGTGTTGTTAACGTCAAAATCTGAACGATCTGATGGCGCTAAAGCCGATCTGCTAGAAGATCCGATGGGGCTAAAGTCGATCGGCTGAGAGGTCTGATGAAGGGTTTAATGTAGTCATCGGTCGATGGAGATATTGAGACAAAGCCGATAGAGAACTGTAGAAAAGTCGATCAGATTAGTAGAAGATTGGATCGGCTTCAAGACAGGAGATTGTCCAATTGGGATTAGGTCCGAGAAGCCCGAGGGAAGGAAGGAGAAGAATCGGCTTGACTAAAAAAAGGTCCGATAGCTACAGTGGAGAAGCCGATCAGGTTACAGCAAAGGAAGACTCGGTTATAAATTGGAAGATTATTCAGATGAAACCGGGTTTGCGGAATGGACTCCACAGCAGGGTGCTTATTTTTGTAAATTATAACCTTACTCAATTAGGGAGGTTTAGCTGGTTAGTTAACTTTTTTAGAAATATTTTCCTTTGTTCTTACTAGGAAATAATGTCCGATGGTTGTAGACGCGTCGGACTCTGTCTGTAAATCCAGCGTATAAATATAGACCCCCTGAAAACATGTAAAATATCTCTCGATCATATACAAATTTAGCGCATCGCCACCTTAGTTCATCTAGGTTTTACCGACGGGTTCTGGCTCTCGACGCGGGGCTGCATCGGTTAAGTCCGATCTCCGACGAAGGGATAAGTCCCGCAACCATCCCGATATGTCCTGCTCTGTCTGAGACTGCATCGGTTAGATCCGACCTTAGGCCGATCGGATGTATCGCATCACGTCCGTGCTGGACCTATCGGTCCGTTAAGCTCCCTCTGCCGTCATCAGTCTCGTGCTGCATCGGTTAGGTCCGACCTACGGGGCTGCCGACGGTAGATCGAGCTTCAGTCCTATAGCCTTCTGCACGGCGTATCATCGGAGTATCATCGAAGTGCTAGCCGATGAGTTATCTATGCTCTGTGCTACACGCCCAGCGCATCGGCCCCTCGGCCGATACGCATCAGCCTTTAGAGACGTCCCACGACGTGTAACACCAAACATATCGGACCCTCAGCCGATACGCACCCACCTTCAGAGAGGCGTCCCCTCATCGGCTCACCTCCTTGTCAATTGCAGGATCAAATTGATTGGCACGCCCGCAAACCTCGACGCTTAAGGACCTACATTGGAGATAAGCAGACCTCCTAGGTCTTCGCGTGACCGAGCAACCGTCTCTCCCCGATCGTGGGATTTTTTGGCGGCGAGCAGGTGTCTAGCGAGCTTCTCAACCTAGGTAATTTCCATATATTGAGATCCATGGAGCAAACTTGGAGTGTAACTAAACTTGCATTTTGTTAACACAACAACCTAACCAAATATATTATGTTCTCCATGCTGCATTCCTGTCTCTTGCTAGTACTCCCCTGTATTAAATATTTTAATATTATGAACTTTGCTGTGTCAAACTTTCAAAATTATGGCCAAAATTAACTCTCAAAATATGTTATTTAACATAAAAAATCATATGAGTATGTTCTTTATAAGTATATTTTTTAAAAAAAAAACACTAACACTTATTGTATGACTATCGAGAAATGCGAGAGATGTAACCCAATCATAAGCGTTGTATAGTACATGGACTGTAGTTGTTTGTTAAATGCAAGACCGGATGTGAGAATCCAGTGGCCTCACATCCAACAAAACTGATACATCGAGTTCAATGTCGTCGCAACGGATACCATTAGCGTGGCCTCACCTCAACCAAACACCATTGAAAACAGGTGGATTGGTTTGGCCAATTTTGCCATGAATCTGGTAACAGCCGGAAACCATTAGTACCCGGTGGGCCGCAATCGGTTACCGTATAAATGGAACGGTTCGGTTATAATTCTGGCCGATACGGACGACGTACGTGTGGAGGCTCGCTCGATACGGTTATAAAAGCATGGGATTGATGTCACAAATGCGTATTTCGTATGACAAGCCGTCTTATGGGGTGCAAACACAGAGGCACTAACTCTATACTCTCGAGCAGTTCGAACACACGCCGCTAGTTGTTTGTTGGGACTACATACATCGCAACGCAGGCTGATCGATGGATATAGCCGGAGCGGGCACTGCGGCGGCGGCTGGGTGGAAGGCGCCGGCGTCGATGGTGCTGGTGCAGCTGTTCATCACGGGGATGATCCTGCGATCTAAGCTGTCTATCGGCGGCGGCATGTTCATCTTCGCACTACTCGCATACCGCAGCATCTTCCGCGCCGTCTTCTTCCTCCGCTTTGCACTCATCTTCCAAAGGTTTTTCTTATGATTTATTTGCGCTTCAATACTAGCTTCTGATCAGCCATCTATATTTGCACATTTTGCACTTCAGTAAATAGCACATTTTTTATTCCTTTTGCACATTTTGCACCTTCAGTAAATAGCTCATTTTTTTCTATTGGAGAAACATTGCATTAGAGTTGGCTAATCTTTTTCTCCGAAACATATGCGTTCGTATACGCGAGCGTACACTCTACCCTTACGAACGCACTATTGCACATCCTACACCTATGAAATTAAAATCATTTTTTACTATCTATAGAAAATGTATTTCTAGTTTAAGATGTGAATCGATTGATAACACCACGTGTAAACTTGTGGCACTACGGATGAACCACAGGAATCACCAACAACATTAGCAACTGTGTAAGTGTTCATGCCGAATCATTCCTCTGTGTTCACATTCCTCCATGTTCACCGAGTGAGGACCAATGTGATCGTGCAAACACGCCGAGATCTAAGAGCTCTGCTTGTTTACAGTGTAAGTCCTTCAGCTTATTGGTTCGCTGATGTGCACTACCGATTGTCCCACCAGATGTGTCTAAAATTCCTACCGAATTAGTCCTCCATGCTTACTGAGAGAGGTCTAATATGATTGCACGAACACACCAAGGACTAAGAGGTTTGTTTGGCTCTAGTGCAGGTCTTTCGGTTTCGAGATCCCTTCATCAAGTTTGATGGAGTTGCAGGCGTACCAATTAATTTAATCCTACGATTGACAAGTAAATAAACAGATAGGTCAGTTAGACGATGGACCAATATAAACTCTTACTATCGGCTGGCTGCCGATAGGGTTGACATAGTTAACAGTTGCGTCTGACGCACTTCTACTATCGGTTGGTTGTCGATAGGGACTAAAGTACTCTTCCATCGGTTGAGAAGTCGATAAAGGCGTAGACGGATGGTGACGAAGGGAACGAAAGATATATCGGTTGTAGAGCTTATGGCGTTTTGGATAAAATAATCGATAAGTACATGGACTCCTGCTATCGGATGGGTGCCGATAGAGGCTATAGCACTCTTCTATCGGCTAAAAAACTGATGAATGTATAAACAGATAATCAGGGAATAAGGACCCATCGGTTATAAAACCAATGACGCTCTAAATAAGATGGTCACTAAGCATGTATGTAGAATTCTCCTATTGACTAGTTATCGATAAAGGCTGTAATGCTCATTCATCGGCTTAGAAAACGATGAGGACATATATGGATTGATAAAGAATAATATAAAATACATATCGGCTGTGAAGTCGATGGTGCTATGAATAAAGTATATAATGAATAGTAAGGAGCGAGATCTGATCTTCCAAAGGTACGAGACCCAATGATCACTGTAATAGTACTGTTAGAAATAGCCTCGATAAATCGGACCAAACTAAGACAGTATGAGACTAAGGCTAACGACAACGAGACGATATACGCTAGATCGGACATGCGGATAGGATGAACGGATGAACCCATCGACTAGCTGAGCCGATCGGTCTTCACCGTTGTGTTGGACTCAGTCCTTGTGGGGAATGACCTTACAGTTGGAAGGTCAGTTGCTTTCATTTGTCTATCTTGAATATTCATTGTTACAAAAGCAAAATGGATTTTAGTAAGCCAATTGCCAAATGTTTTCCTTTGCCGAACTTAATGAGTCTCAAGTTTACATATAAAAAAGAATAGCAAACTTTGCAAACTGTCTATGACATTCCTAAAAAAGAAATGACACATAATCATCTACAATAAACATACATAAAAGGAAGAACAACATACATTGTCATCAATTGCAACTTGTTCTTTTTTGTTCACTTTTATTTTTACGCAAATTGTGAAGCACATAGAAGATACAGGTACAACATGGATAACTTCAACTAAATTTTACAGAACCACATGTTTTATATGTTGTGCAAGTTTCCCCAACAATTGTTTGACCCCAGGCAAAAATCAACTGAATTGTTCTCTTATTCTCAATGTGCAGTCTCATAGGCATGGCAATGGTGATTGTTCTACCTTTTCCTTTGGGCGAAAGCATGAGAAGTACCTAGGAAGTAAACATAGTATATTCTACAAAAGTTCATGTAACTAAACAGTAGATAGGAGTTGTATATGTACACATTGAGATGTATATAATGCAGTTATTTAAATGCAAAAGCATTATACTTGGAGAGGGGAGCTTACTGATATCATTTGCTTTTTTATTGTTAAAGAATACTATGGTATTTCACTACACCATAAAATAAAATATTGGTGATCATTCCCGTGTATAGACCTGGTTCTATTTTCATTTGGTGCACTAACTTCCATTATTATTTTTTGCCATAGTTTAGCGACTTGGCTTCCTTTTTTTATTGTCATAGTTTAGTTTTTTTTTTGACATAGTTTAGCGACTTAGCTTATTTTTTTCATAGTTTAATTTTAGCTACCCCATTGTTGTTGTTGAAGTTTGGTTACTGAATGCTTGCTTTCGTGAATAATTTCCATGTTGTTGCTGCATACCTTTTGCTTCTACCAGCTTTTCCTAATTCCTGAACAATGTCCACGTTGTTTGTCCGTCC
This sequence comes from Oryza coarctata, assembly GCA_030770085.1. Taxonomy (NCBI): domain Eukaryota; kingdom Viridiplantae; phylum Streptophyta; class Magnoliopsida; order Poales; family Poaceae; genus Oryza; species Oryza coarctata. Next base: position 12,186,176 of record CM061476.1, on the reverse strand, counting down.
CTGTTGGTTCTACCATGTATCCTTACATTAGGAAAATGAAAGTAGGCAAATTAATAATCGTGGCGCTTGGCCAAAATTTTCTTTCTCTTTGCTTTTTTGGGTTCTCTCATGATGTCGTACTGAAGGAGATGCTCAAACAATGTAGAGCATAGAAAGGTTCCCTGTTTGTCCCACTATGGTGTCTGGCGAGTTCCATATATGCAAAACTTGGAGTGCAGCTAAAGTGCATTTTGCTAACACAAGAACCTAACCAAATCAGTTTCTCTCCATGCTGCATTCCGGCTTCTGCAAGTACGCCCACGTGTTTAAATATTATTTGATATTGTTGACTTTGTTCGGTCAAACTTTTAAAATTTGATTATAAATTAACTCAAAATATTTTATTTCAAAACATAAAAATTATATAGATAGATTTTTTCTAAGTACATTTACTAGACTATAATTCTGTTATATATTATGTTTATATCTTGCTATCACTTCGTCCGTCGCTTGCCGCATTCCCAATCCTATCGCTTCATCCATCGGTTCTTCTCCTGTGTCGAAGAATTCGTAGTGGATTCTGTTTGCATTAGTTCGATCCGTTGCCATTGCGTGGGCCAAAACCTTGATGCTGGCCACCTGATCCAGGTTAGGCTGGCCACATATCGTTCCCCAGCCGCCGCGTTGGCCGAGTCCAGACTGCTGCGATTAAAACGAACACATACATGTGGGCGTTCCGAGCAGAAAAGCCCCCGTTGCACATTCAAATCCGAAGTTAGCAGCTCAATATCAGATTTTGTAACAAGTTTTGGGTGGAGCTCATGGATTCCCTGGCAGCTTCATGCCTCGAGCCCCTGTGGTGGCGCCTCGGCGGTGGAGTTCGTGGATTCCTCAGAGGCTTCGCGCCAGTAGTTCCTCGAGAGAATAACTGAAGAAGAGTAGCCGGTGTTGTTGTCCCTTCGCGTGACTCAGATTTTGTTTCTCTCTCTCTCTCTCTTTGGGGTGGGAGGAGAGGGGGTAGGGATAAAAAACAGTTGATCAACCATTCGATGAATTCTACAGCTGTAGCAAATGGTAAAAAATGATAGGTCAACCAACAAGGTATGTCCGGTAACTTTATTCTCAAGATCTAAACATATCATCCTGGATTTTAGTTTAAAATATTTGTGCTTTTGTTAGCTTTTATGTTGATTTATTGCTTTTTTTAGAATTAAAAGTATACATTATCTAAATTTCCCTTGCATGCAATTGTCACACGCTAAAAGGTGAGTTTTGTCCGTCCATCCACCCCTCCTATAGCATGTCAAGATTCGTTCCCCCAACTACGTATGCAGCAGGAAAAAAATCGCCCCGCTAAAAAACCAGTGGAGACTTAAGTAAAAACTGCCCTCAGAGTGAGGAAAACTGGCATAGAAAACACTAAAACGCTCATTGCTAGTTTTGATAGAAAAATAGTGATCAAAGTTGTACACCAAAGACTAAAAATAACTAAGTACCTCCACAGTCCACACATGGCTAGTACCTCTATGTTGTATGATATAACTTAGTTATGTAAATCATGTGTTTACTCATGTTTATTTGTTTATTAGATGAAGAAAAGAGCAGTTGTCCAATTCTTCAGTTTTGGGCCTGCCGGGATGCATGCTGTTCATTTCTTGAGTTTTTGGATGCATGTTATCCAATTATTACTCTTGTGAATTCTAAAGCTATACGAGTTTTACCTTATTGAAAGCATGATGTACTGTCATTTCAAACCTCGCCCTTTTGAGTTCTAACTGCTATTAAAAATCTATATGTCAAAAAATTTGGACCTTGTCCTGTATGACAACTATTGCATAAATTGCAAACTTTATAACGCTGTCTAATCCCATTTCAAGATAATATGTAATAGACTGCTTGGTAGCTGCTATCAAGCATTTGCATGTTATAAAAATATTGGGAATCCTTTTTACGTAACTTCGGTGTGCTATAAGAATTGGAGACATTTGCCGTGTTATAAGTACGCATGTTCTAAAGAATCATAGACTCGTATAGTTGTCTGTTAAATGCTTAATTGCTAGGATAGCCAGACAGGGCACAGGCATCCAGCCTCTCTCCACATAGTCATTAGTTGTCGGAAATGCTTTTGCTCACATGCCCGATCAAGGCCAACAGATCGGGCGTGTAGCTGCTGCATCTCTTGCCTCCCCCCCTCTGCGCAAGGCATGCACAGGGCTCTCTCTGCGTGTATAACCTCCACTGGCAAACTTTAAATAATTTTTATCTTAAATTACTTATCTTATCTACAGTCAATTATATATCGTTATATTCGTTGAAATTAAATCTTTACATATTCTAATGAAAAATATTTATATATTTTAACCAGTAAAATTTGATGATTCAGTTGTTTGGAGTCAATGTTTGTATTTTATAATTTTTTGGATGTTTTTAGTCATAGGAAAGGAAGGCTTGAAGAAACACTCTTTTGTAATCAACATATTTTAAAGTTACATCTCTTCAAAATATTTGATCAAGCAAGTTAAAACATTTGACGCTATGATAAAATATTATTTAATTTTAGATTCTTTTGGTGCTCAATTCGTATACCTTTGTAAAAGGAAGCCATTACACTGCCAAACCAAATAAAAACCAATAAACTGAAACGTTTAATTCTACAGTAGTCCTAATGTATTCCAGTAGCATGCCCTTAACCAAACACCACCTGAATGAGGGTGTTTGGTTCGACCAACTTTGCTCCGCAATCGGTTACCGGTTGCGCCACCGGTTGTTCCCGGAGATGCCGTCGCGGGCGGCTTCCTCTCCGATCTCCGCGGGGGTGCCGTGGTATAGGTTTCTCTAACGTACTTCCAACCGTTACGTTATTACTAGCATGTGTATCTCATTACTTTAGACTCATATGTCAGCCACCATGTCACCATGTCTCTCTGATGTTACGTAAGAGGATCTTAATCCGCTGAGGTGCGCTCATCAGCACGCAACCACGCTCAGCTGTGTAATCACCCAAAAAGCATGACATTTTTCACTTCAAAAGCACGCCATGCCACTCATGCAGACTTCATGATAACAGCCTGTCCTATGGTCAGAGGAGCAAGCTACTCTCCTTTGTACCATATAGACCTATATAGGTACCTTCAAGATTTTTTATGAAGATTAAAAATAAGTTAAAAATCAAACGAACTATAGTTATAATTAATTGAGAAAAAAAATTAATATATAACTTGAATGGTGAATGAAAAAGTGTTATATTTTAAAACAAATTCTGAAGGCTAAAGACAGAAATATTTTAAATCAAAGGGAGTAATTGCTTGCCCGAAATCAACACATTAGCTAAGACATCATTGTTGTCTGTTTCTTATGACAATACATGTACAAGTGGAACATCTCTGGTTTGCACGTATAAAATTAAAAAAAAGCAGGTATAAAACGAGCCAAGAGTCTGATTGAAAAACTGAAATTAAAGTAAGTCACAGGCTTAATGAATTTTTATGAGAAGGCCTTATTAGAATCAATATAATAATTATACTATTAGTATTATATTGTATTATGTACTGCTCTATCTATCCTAAATATATAAAATATAATATAGATACCCTTAGATTTTTTTAAGGATTAAGAAATAAAATTAAATTAAATGAGGATGGTTGTGATTGTTAAGATGAAATAAGAAATAGTTATGTTGGTTAAGATACGGCTGTTATATTTTAAATAAAATTTAAATGCTAAAGATAACTATATTTTAAAAACAGATGAGCAAGCTCATCTTATGTGCTAAAGTGACAGATAGAGTCAAATTCCCATCAAAATTGGTATCATAATTCACATCAGTCAAACCTGACGTTTATATCCAACCGTATGTTTGAGTATGTGTTAGAGGACATACATGTACGTGAGTGTGGTATATATATATGTATAATGACGTGTGCATCTACATCTTCCAACCAGAAAAAGAAAATTTAAAGTTTGATATCATATTTTTTTTACGGTACGGAAGGAGCAGTGCAGACATAAAAAAAACAAGCTTTTATCTCCGAAAATTGAAAAAAAAAACTACTCCAAATATCATCATGAGTATATCCTCCTAATTTAACATGGTTTAAGATTCTTCCTATGTAGCTGCTCGCGCATTCTCTTGCATTATGATCCAATTAAGAAAAAATAATCAACTCCTGAACCACTTACGAGCACGTGCGGACCCTATACCAATACCGTAGTTTGTTAGAGTACGCACATAACACGGTTAAACCCTACCGGCCCAGCGTACTAAAGGCCGATCGAGCATAGACGCCGCCAGTTTGTTGGGAGTACGCGCGCGTACGTCGCTAACGCAGGGCGAGCTAGAGCGGCCGTGTCACATCGATGGACATCGCCGGCGTGGGCTCTACGGCCGCCGCTCCGGCAGCGGCGGGGTGGAAGGCGCCGGCGGCAATGTTGCTGGTCCAGCTGTTTATCACAGGGCAGATCCTGCTGTCCAAGGTGTCCATCGGCGGCGGCCTGTTCATCTTCGTGCTGCTCGCGTACAACAGCGTCATCGGCACTGTCTTCCTCCTCCCTTTTGCGCTCATCTTCGAGAGGTTCAATTCTCTCCTGTTTTATTCGTGTCTTTGATAGGCTGTTTTATCATGTCTTTAAGAGGTTTTTCTCATGTTTCATTTGTGTTAGTTTTAACACTAGCAGCTGATCAGCCCTATATATTTATAGATTTTTCACCTTCAACAAATTTTTCTCTTACAGAAACAATGGACAAAATTAGGATTGGAATAAGATTTATATTCTTGGAGAACCTGTTTTATGTTAAATAGAATAGAAAAGGAGATAATTAAATCTTAGAAGCCGATATATATATATATAGTTATATAGAGAGAAGATAAGAAAGTATCTATAGATAAAGAAAAGAGTCTATATAAATCAATTATATTATAACATATTTATAATTATCATGTACTTTAGAATCTCTATAGTCTAAGCATGAGCAACACGGATACTTAGACTTAGAAAAAAAAACAATAAGAACTCAACAATGATAGCCCATTGTATCGTTGTCGAGATAGCCAAAGCAAAGTGCGCGAGAAAGCCATAGTTAAGGAAGTCGTGCATAGAGTAGTCAATGTTGTCAAAGTCGGCAATGCTGATGTCGAAGTAGAAAGCTACAGGGCACATAAAGGACGCCATAAAGTGGTCGTGGGTGAGTGCACGAGGACGTAATGTGGATGAAGACTGACGTGATCACAGCAGTCGTTGAGGAAGAGGTGTCATGTCAAGTTTGTTAGACTTGGGAATGACTTAGAATAAATGTGCACAACAGTGTTGGTAATACCACATAGATAAGATAGACAAAGACAGGTGAAGCAGCGAGACTAACGTCCTAGAACGACGACATCAATAGCGGCTAGGCTAGTGGCAAAGAGTGGCGATAGTGGTAACCTAAAGAAGATACAAAAATGATACTTGAAGTAGGCGAAGAAGAATTTAATGGCTAAAGCTGACCGGTGCGAACAATGAAAGTGTCATCATGAAGATGGCGATGAAGACAATGAATGCAGCAAAGCTGCAGCCCTATGAACACAACACAACTACAACTTGATGTCAATACAACAACAAGAGATCACAAGCTGCAACATTGCAGTCTAAAGGGATCACATAGCAATATAGCTCGAAACTATAGGTGTAGTAGATGATAAGACTTTGTCACATGAAAAGAAGATAAGGAATGAACTACAGAGCACATATAAATCAATATATCTCTAACTATTATGTATTTGAGAAGTCCGTTTTATCCGTGTTTCCGGGAGGTTTTTCTCATGTTTCATTTGTGTTAAAGCTTTAACAATACTAGGAGCTGATCAGCCATATTTATTTGCAGATTTTGCACCTTCAACAAATATTTCTCTTGTAGAAACATTGGACAAAATTAGGATTGGAATGAGATAATCTATATATGATAATTTATTAACCACTTTTTTAACTGAAATTAAAAGCATTTTTTATTGTCAATAATTAGATAATGTATGTTTAATTTATATTTTGAATCAATGGATTCAATAATGGATAACACCATGTGTAAACTTGAGATTCAATGGATAATAACCATGGATCACCCACAAAGAGTACTTAATGTGATTCTACTTAAAGAAAAGTAATTAGCAGCTGTGTACGCATGGTAAAATCGGGTGTCATGATGAAAATATAATGTGTTACTAATTTGGATTTGTGTAGAGGCAAATGGAGGGATATGGATTGGCGTGCATTCAGATGGATCTTTTTCAATGCGTTCATTGGGTATGTGTGTCTCTGAACCTTCAAATTCAATCAAATAGCCCATAATTATACATATCATTTATAGAGTTTGTTGATTCGATGTACGTGAAGTTTCATATATTGACACCTCTAACCAATCTATATTATTACCTTTCTATCAATTTTACATAAAAATTCCAGTATGATTTGAAAGCTACTCACGACGGTGAGCTAACTTCGAAAAAAAAACGTCCTTAATTAGTTTCCATTGCAGGTTGCAACTCGTTAGGATTTACTTAATTATATAATATATTTCATTTCTTTTGTGGTACTAGTATTTGCATTTGTATAGTAACAGTTTAAGGCCACCTTTAATACATTACAAGTAGCAAACTTTTATTAAATTTTATAAGCTTTATTTTAATTCTTTAAAATTTATTGAAAATTAATTAGTACAGTAAAACAAATTTATACATCACAAAAGTTTACTTCATTCTAAAAATCCCCCATACTCCAAATTGTCAATTTTACATCCGAAACGGATGGTTGAGCTTGACCAATCAATCATCGATCAAAATACACATTAGGGCATGCAAAGCCAACGAATGAGCTGCTCCATATTATTGACACGTAGACTTAAAAGCTGAGGTGGAGAGAGAGGGCAAATAGCTCCAAGAGATATTTCATGAAATGAACTAATTCCAAGAAAAAGATTCTTGATCTCAAATATCTCCAAGAGATATTTCACGAAATTCATTTAATATGAAAATTTGATCATTTTTCCGTGTACTTTCTATATCTCTATTGTAAACATATATTGTTCGCACCAATTTGTTTAGCGAATCTGAAATGCTGCTTATCAAAGAACGGTCTCTCTTAGGAAAAAAATTAAGTTAATAGTTAGTATATTTTTTGTTATACATACAAAGAGTTTATCTAGATGCAATGAGTTTTCGTATTATTTTTCTAACTGCGTTGTCCATAGGACATATTATTAGCTGCTTCTAGCTCGTGCCATGCACAAGTAAACTAATCACTCTGTTGCATAACATAATGTAAGGTACTTTATTCCTTAAATTTGTCGTGGTTTTGTAATTCCAAGGCATTACTTTATTTTCCACCTACTCACTTCTATACTACTTTATTCCTCATCTATTAACTTCTGTACTATTTCATTTTTCCAATTATCACCTTTACACCATGACTTTGTCTTTCACTGCTTCATTAAATTTTGCAAAAAAATAACATATTACGCGACTGAGGAGTATGTCAGAACAAAAAATATATTATATCTTGTTTTCTTGTTTTACACAGCACACTCCATTAACAGTCTACAGTAACTAACAAGCCTGTGAATTCCCACATTAATTAATGAATAAATTCAAATGAGGTGGGATGTATATATATATATATACACACACACATACAATACTGTGGATTAAAAGAAGAGTTCATACTAGGTAGATTTTCTTAAATTAAGAACTACTAAAATTAAGAATTAAAGACAAATATACTCTATTTGTCTAAAATATAAGAACTTCTAGGATTTAAATCTAAGTCTCAAAATATGTAGATTTTTAGCACAGTAATATTTTACATCAATCACTTCTCATTTAAATTTCTTCCTATCTTATTTTCTTATAACCTGTCACACTCATTCATTAATCATTTATTCAGAGGCAACAAAGTTTTTTCTTCTTAGTCTTAATTTCTGCTAAACAAACTAGAACTCCTTATATTTTGAGATAGATGGTATACATTTCAATTTAGAATTTTTAAATTATTGGATAGAAAATAAAATCTATTGAGCAAACATGTGGAGAAAAACAAATTAATAACAACTGAAGAGAAAAATTAAGAAAATAACTAAATACCAAGTTAAACTGTGGTATTCTCATGTTCCCAACTGAAACAAAATCCATGGTCTGTTATAGCATTATTGAAGGTGATGATAGTAATTGTTTTAATTTGCTACTAGCGCAAGTTGGTATTTAGTTTTCAAAAACATACAAAAATCGTGAGTAACAAAAGGCTACAAGTGTATCTATTCCTCTTTATTTTAATATTTGATATTATTGAAATCCATCTCTCCTCTTCTTATTATGAGTAAATTAACTTCCATGCATGAAAACAAATGAGAAACACTGAGGTAATAACAGAAACTTACCACATCACAGCTTGCCTGCGTTGGACTTAGCACTTCAACACAGGGCTCACTTCTTGGTTCTTAACTTCAGCACTTCCTTAAGGAAATGATTCATTTCAGTTGTTCTTCCAAGTCTGTGTTGCACTTCAGGTTGCTCTCTGTTTTCTTATGTCTATCTGCATTCAGACAGCCTACATCTGATTCATTTTTACAGAACAATTATGTAACACAAAAGGCATAAATTTGAAGCAGAAGTTTATGATATTCTTGATTTAATATGCTTTGATAATTCTCTCAAAATAATTCTGGCAAAGCATAAAATAACTAAGTACACATTTATTAACATTAAAATGTTCTGACTATACACCTTGCAATTTTGGTTGTAGTTTGTATGCATAACAAGTCAACATTTTTAGTTTGCAACGAAGCCAAAAGCTTTGCCTTATTTTATTGCTAGAGAAGGGAAAACACCAAACCAAGGGTAGACACCGAAGAATCACCATTTTGACAGTACCTGATTAATAACCAATTTCTTCATGACCATTTATTACTCATTTGAGATAAACTATATTTAGCTTTTCTTCTAACATGACAAAACATACAGGTATTCTGTGCCAATGAGCCTATACTATTATGGCCTCAAGGATACCACATCATCCTATGCCGTCATTTTTCTGAACCTAACTCCCCTGTTCACCTTCATCCTTTCACTTATGTTTAGGTAAGAGTTCCATTCACCTAGTTTGTTATATACAATGTACTTCAATAACTATGGTTCCAACAACAATTGTTTCATGTCATGCAAGAAAAAATGGCCATATGGATAAATTCAAATTGCGTTGCAATAATGTACCATCTCACTAAAACACGCATATGTATGAACATGATAGACTGGAGACATTCAAAATTAGAAGCATGGCTGGAGTATTAAAGATAGCGAGTATACTGCTCTCCATTGGAGGGACAATGCTTATCAGCCTTTACAAAGGCAAGTCACTGCATCTCTGGAGTTCCATCATGCAGCACCAAAATGAACAGAAGATAAAGTCTGCAACCAATCAGCTAAGAGGAACAATTTTTTTGGTTGGCAGCAGCTTCACCTTTGCTTGTTGGTTTCTTGTTCAGGTAATCATAAGCATTACTTCTAATAAAGTATATATATTTATATCAGGGTAAATTTTACTCCACATAATGACGTCTTATAACTGTTGTCACAGTCAAAGATTCTCAAAGTGTATCCATACAAATATTGGTCTTCCATGGTAACATGCTTGATCGGAGGATTTCAGACAGCATTTGTCGGAATCATACGAAGGAGAGACAAGAGTGCTTGGAAGCTAGGATGGGATCTCAACCTTGTTACCATTGCTTATTCAGTATGCCTTTAAACGTTCCTAACCCTTGAAATTAATTTAACAAGACGATGGAATAAGAAATGCATTTCTATAACAAAAGTTTTCTATTTTTCTCGGTGTGCAGTGAAGCTTAAATTAAGAAATCCATTTATTCAGAACATTTTGTTTTATGTTTTTGGGGTGTCCACTGAAGCTTGAATTCTATTAACAAGCTTTGAGTTATAATTTGAGTTTGGAGGAATGATAAATTTTGGGAAATGCAGTAGGGGCTTAACTGTTTTAAGGAAATTGACATGAAAATATTTTGGTGTAGGGGGCACTTGCAACAGCGGGAAAATATATCCTGAATTCATGGGTAATAGCTAAGCGAGGCCCAACCTATCCCACGATGTTCAACCCGTTATCAGTGGTCTTCACTGTTGTGTTGGACTCGGTCCTCTTGGGAAATGATGTTACAGCTGGAAGGTCAGTTGCTTTCGTTTGTGTATTTAGCAAAATGTTCATACTTTGTTACAAATAAAATAAAATATATTATAATATACAATAGATAAAATATATTTTGTATTAAATATATTAGTATCACTTTTACTTATTTGAATATATGGTATTCACTTGTTTAAAGTAAATATTAGACTATTCGACCAATTTATAAGGATATGTAAAAATTAGTGATGGGCTACAGATTTACTACCACAATCACCAATAGTCTTTTAAAAAGTATGCATCATGCATGTTTATTGTTGCAAAAAAAATAGATTTAGTCAGCTAATGTGCCAAATATATTCCTTTGCCGAACCGAATGAGACTCAAGTTTACATAGAAAAAGAAAAGCAAACTTTGCAAATTGTCTGCATATTTCAAAAAGTAGGATGCATAATCATCTACAACGAACAATAGCAAAACAAGGAATCAAAGAAGTCAGCGATGTGAATAGCACATACACTGTCAACAATTGCAACTTGTTCATTTTTATTCACTTCTACATGTTTACACAAATTATGAAGCACAAAAGATACAAGTACAAAATGGATGACTTGGAATAAATTTTACATAACCACATGTGCAATAGTGCAAGTTAGCAAAACGAGAAGAATTTAGGACTTGACACAAAACCACAACAATTATGATATTAAGGATTTACAAAATCACACTCTTAAATAAATTCAGCCATTCTTACAGGTGGTTTGTCTACAAATTCATATGGTCATTCCCCCAAGAATGTGCCACATGAATCCTACATATAGAATAGTTTATATGAAGTGTGGTGAAAATCTAATATCATAATTGTTATGGTTAAAATATCTAAGGTTTTGTACCACGTAGACCATAAAACATGTGGTTTTATGAAATTCTCTATTTTAGTTTTGTGTTCCTCGGAACACTATGAAGTATGAGATGTATTTATAGAACAGTTTAATCTTAAACCATAGGCAGCAATCAACTAATTTTTTCTGTTATTCTTACTGGGCAGTCTCATAGGCACAACAATGGTGATTTTGGGGCTCTACCTTTTTCTATGGGCCAAAGCACGAGAACTATCTAGGAAGTAAAGATAGTATATTCTTAAAAAATCCTTGTAGCTAAACAATACATATGAGTTGTATATTTACACGATGAGATGCATACTTGAGGAGAAGAGCTTTTTATATGTTGTTAAAGAACACTATTGTAAAAAATATTGTTGATCAGCCCCATGTCCTCTAGCTACTATTTCTTTGCTGCTCCATAAAGAACGTATTGATGGTCATGATTCCCATGTTTAACATTGTATTCCTTTGTTAGAATGTCTTTTTGAAAAGCACGAATGGTAAAACACACTAGTAGAAAAATATGGCAAGAGCAAGATTTTGGTAGGGACGCACATGCAAAATAAAAAAATTACAAAACATACCTAAAACCTAGATTTACTGTTTAGATAGATTAAAAAAACACAAGAAAGATAAATTTAAAGAAAAAAAATACCATAATAATGGACATCAATTGGATAAGAGGGTGGTGGAAGGTGGCCCCACCACCTAGTTTGAACAATCACAAGGTCCAAGACACCGCACATAGACATTAGGAAAGCATGTTTAGGAGCTATCGATGTAGTATGCTGCTATCTATACGAGGCACACTGGTTTGTGTGGCTATCTACTCTATCCATTCCTTCTCGATGCCAACCACTTGGATAAGAGGTTGTGTTTAATTCGACCAATGGATTGAATTGAATTCTTGTCTTTTACATACATATATATCAGATGTCTTTCTCAACATACAAATGTTGTATCATTGTTAAGATAAACACAACCTAAACATACAACCTCAACATGCAAACTCATTTTGGTTTGAATTGGTCTCATCTCAGTGCTTCCTCCAACATAAAATATTATCATTTTTATTTTTCCCATTTGTATTGTTTGAACTTATCTAAGAATGCTGGGTTCAAAACCGTTGGCATATTTTATGGCTTTTAATTGACCGGTAAATATAAGGGGATGTACTTTTTTTCCCTTTAAGTTAACCATGATCCATATTTACCCTTGTGAGATTATCACTCCCTCTACTGTCGACTCTTCCTTAACTTTTGTTCTTATTCTCTTATTCTTTCCTTTTCGGTCAACTTTTTTTTAATAAAAAATGCCCATTTTACACCCACATGATTAAAAAAACGTTAAAATAAGTTCTAGCTTAGCTATGAAAGAAATAGAACATTAGTTCTATAGGCAAAATTGCATAAATCATTTTAATTATCACTTCAGTTTTAGTTTTAAGATTTCCTCCAAAACCACTTTGGTTACAAAGGCCTACCAAACTAACACAGATCAAAACTACCCTCTCAACGCACGTGAATAGCTGAGTCAACTATGCCGCTTCCCTATACAGCCGTACCATTTGGACTCCATCAGGGACATGACTTTCTTATGTTGCCTACACTTTATGGAAACTGTTCCTTTTGTAATTTATGTTGACCATGCCACGACTACCCTAGAGTAGTACATGTCAGACAAACTGCCCATCAAGAGACAACAGAGTAATTTTAACTCAGTCAAGACCATTTTACTTTATCAATCATGTAACTTTTGGAAGGGCGAACAGCGAAGCAGTAATTTTAACTCAGTCAAGACCATTTTACTTTATCAAGTTGGCATTTTATAAGAAATTAGAAACCAGAGCTATATTACTGTGGTTTATGTGTTACGATTTTATATTGTTTCTCTTGCGCAAGCACAAATACCAAACATCAAGGAGTGAAGATACAACAAAGAAAGTGTCCACAAGAACTTTTCAGAATGAGAGTCAAATGTGTAATGCTGCTTTTACTTGGAAGTGCACTCAATCTAAAATTAGCCACTTAATCGCCCTTCGCGCGACTTTGGATGCCCGTATAAAAGACATGTATATATGGGTCATAATATATGATATGAGATTCTACTTTATTCCTAGGACTTGATAAACAATTAATTAAAACTAAATATGCTAGTATGCTCTCTCGGTCTCTCCCAAAAAGAAATTAAGTGAAGTATGCATGGCCAATCTCCAGTATTCATCTATGATAATACCAGTTATAATGAAAAAGTAGATGGCCTTCATGCCTCCAGTTCAAGTAGCGCAAAGGTAACCACCATGAAATTGCAAGCATACTCAAAGGATGATTTTTGAGATTGTTTACTATCGCAGCCATCCAAGCTGGTATTTTGACTATTTGATTGAAGGGCTTCTGAAAGTTTCGTTCTCACTTCACTCCATGCAGCACTGGGTCAAACCCAAAATTCCTTACAGGCAACATAAGCAGTTTTTATTGTCAGGCCAATGTTTTGAGATCTAGAAGTCATACTTAAGCAACTACTCTTACCTACCAGAATCAGATGGATTTGGTGCTCCAAGATGTTTGGTTAGGACTTTGGTTTCTTTCTATTATGAGGAAATGCATGGCGCCATTGCCAGATGGTACAACTCCAGCCAAATATGCAGAAACTATAGTGATAGTTAGGAGATCTTCATCAGAAAGCAATAACAAACTTTGTGAGACCATACTCTCAGAATCAACAAAAATGGGTAAATGCCCCAGTTTTGGGTGTTTCCTCCTAAATTGAACTTGCATGGAAGATGAATCTTGTGACTGTGATTCCTGCAAATAAAGAAAATTTACCATTAAATTGCATTTGAAGAACTCAAGCTGACTAATATCAACAATATGCGAAAAAAAAGTTACCTCTTTGACAGACTAATAGACACATGCTGTGAGATTGGATTCATCACCCTTGATACTTTCCTCTCAGTGTTGTCAAGGAACACCCAGCCAATACAGAATTATAGATTTATAGTACTTGCCAACTTTTTGTTCAATGCATCACAAAGGCCGAGAGGGAGAAAGCATGCTTCCTGCACAACAAAACATGGATGGAAGTTCTTATTACGCACTAATTATTCAGAAATTTCTGAAACCTGTTGTTACCAATATGCTCTAGATGATACTACTATTTAATCGTTATAGTAATATCTGTTGCATCAGCTGCTTCTCTTGCTACTGTTTACTTTTAACACATTATCCATGATGAACTAATTATACTTCAGTAACAAACAGCTGCTTGTATTATTATTTGTGTCAACTGCCAATAGTGATGAATTGAAGAACTTTCACAGGAGGTATGTGGGATTTGTTTTTATGCATACAAACCAGTTAGTTTGTAGAGAGAATGCCCTTCCACTGAATAAGTTCAGAGAAGGCAGAGTGCAGGCAATGGAGTGCCTCTAGGGCTACTCAAGATCATTCATAGAGCTTTTCTTACCATCACATTTCAGCAGACTCATTTGAAGCAGTAAGAGTTTCTTGTTCTTTTGTATCTGCTGAAATGATGAAATAAGACGCAATTTACTTACTAGAGATTTGATAGCGGAGCTAGTTTTGTTTGACCTATGTATTTCTACGTGAATAATTAAGCTTGCAACAAACAAGACTCATGAGTGTAAGGAGCAACTAGATAGTCCCTGATACTGAGGCTTGAGCCTGTTATTAACATGTATGTACTTTTTGTTACCTTGTAAGAGAATCATAGACAGATCAGATGCCGTGAGGTGGCTGTATAGACACTCCCAACAACAAGCAAACTTCCTGGTGTCCATCAATGGAGAGTCCCAGATGCTGAAGCGCCTCTTGCCTCCCCTTATGTCAGGAGTAGAATAAGCAAAGCAGGAACAGTTTGATTGGCACGTACACCTGAATTGTAGGGAAGGCAAATTTAAGCTAGAGGCAAATAGATGGAACTTTGTGTAGTACTGCAGTAAACAGAAGTATGCATTAGTTTTTGTTTGATGATAAGTATGGCAGTTTAGTACATTCCTGATTAGCCGTTTCCATGGCGATGCTTGGTGTGGATGTGGCTGCAGTGAGGACGAGGAAGCAGGCTGGCGGCGCTGCCCTGTTTTGAGTTCTTCTGCTCGATGAGGTGGCGGCGCTGCCCTGAGTTCTTCTGCTCAAAGCTCCACTCCAACTCTTCGTCGCCAACGTCAATTTACCGTCGTCAAGCCTGATCCAGAGCCATGCTGAGGAGCTGCAGTGAGGTGACGGATCATCTTGCTGGCAACGAGGGTATGGTAAGGAGGTGATGGTGGAGGCGATTGGGAGTATGGGGGAAAAATGCACTTGCAATGAGGACTAGTATGTGGGCCGGACAGCAGTGGTGGGGATGAGGATGGGGAGGCACGATGAAGAGGGCAGTGTTGGAGGTGGTGGAAGGTGGGGAAGCGATGGTGGAGGCTATTGCGAGTACGGGCTGTTCACTTATTTCTTTTTTTTTCCCCCTTGTTCACTTCAACGTTCTCTTCTCCCAAGCCTTCAGATGGAAGGCTCCTGAAAACTCCTGACCTGAGGCTTTGACCATTTTTTTTACCGAGGCACCTTCTAGATCCAACAGCACAAATTGAATCATTTATTGCATCTGACAATCTTTATTATCCGATGACATGGCACATTCTGGTGGAGACAAAGAATAATCTTTTCACTGCTTTAGATTTCTCTTCAGGCGAACAGAATTTTTTTCCCCAAAATTTGAGTGAAATGCAAAGAAATATCACATTTTGGCATATAATAACTGAGAACTTAAGAATAAATAAAAAAAAGTTTATACTTACATGTATAAAGCTTTGATAGGAAAAGTTCCCAAAAAAATTGTTGGGAAAATCAGGACCTAATTCTAACACATCACATAAATGAATACATAAACATATAATGCAACATAGACCATGATAGTATTAGCAGCATGGATAAAATATTGTTAGTGGTCCTTTTGAAGCCATAGGTAAGGTTTCAAAGCCTAATCAAAGGAGTCTCAGAAAATAAATATTGTAAAAGAACACTAGTACATAAGCATCACGGTTTAACACAACGGCACCATACCACCACAACTGAATACGCTGGCCAAAATTCATTTTGGACCATTTGCTTGCAGTATTCTGTTAGATGATATGCTTACATCACCATAAACTAAAATAAACTAAACTGGAAATCTGAAATTAATCAACAATACTGGAAGTCTGTTCAGTCTGAGAATAATCTCGTAGCTAAATTCAGATGAAGCATAATGCTAGCAGGTAATGAATAAAAAAGTGAAGCTTCATGAATTCTAATTTTAGTATAACTGATTCGGAAGCATCACCATAGAGGGAGAGCATCATAAACAGAGAAACTACAGGGGAAAATAGCAAAACTGGCCAAGAGGGTAAATAGTGATGCATTACCTTCATGCACACAAATATTCTCTTGACAACAACCCACTCATATCCACAACTTCCAACCTCTGCAACATGCCATTTTACAAAGGTAATTACACATGGCAACTCAAAGCAGTTCACCAAAAGGAAAATTGTAGAAATATAACTTACATTTACCTGCCCCACTTTTCTATCAATTGACATCCATTATGTGTCTCATCAGCTTTCATGTTGCTTCAATGATTTAATCAACTACATATCTGTTCTAGCTCCACTGTGGATTTGTGGGACAAGAAATAGAATATGGTCTTCGATAATTCAGTTCTTCAATAGTTCACTAAGAGAAGGCAAACAGTCAAACCAATCCCCTCTAACATTGGCTCATTACAATCAACAACGTCAATAAGTTTCATATTGGACTTGCTATACAGCTATTCATCTCACGGTTATTTATACATGTCATCAATGGCTATTCTTTCACTGACATTTCCTTCCTCAGAGCTTCTACCTTAATTTCATTTCCAAATTTTGAGTAGGCCTCAACCATGATATTATATATTGCATTACTAGGAACAACATTCTTTTGCATCATTTGCTGATACAGATCTTCCATTTCATGTACTCTCCCTGCACCACCTAATGCACTAATAAGTAGATGGTATGTTCTCAGCGTAGGTTTGATGCGATACTTATGCATTTCTTGCTGAAGATCCAAGGCTTTATCAATATTGCCTCTGTAACAACATGCTGATATTAAAGTATTATAGCTGACAGCATCAGGTATCAAACTGTGATTACTTAAGCTGTTAATCATCTCCTCAGCTTCAGATATCCGTGACTGGTTGCAAAGCCCTTTTATAAGCAAATTGTAGGTCACTATACTTGGAGATATTCCACTACTCTTCATCTTCTCAGCTAAAATAAAAGCCTGATCATTGGGACCATGCTCTATATATGCATCTATGATAGCATTATACACCTGGGCATTTGGTAAAACATCTCTATGAAACATATTGTCCAGGATAGCTAAAGCTTCTGGGATTTTTCCATTCTTACAAAAAGAATTGACAATTGAACCATAGGAGACAACATTTGGCTTTAGCCCTTTCTCTTGCATTTCAGAAAGAACAATGAAACATTTCTCGAGTTGCCCAGTCCTTCCATAAGCATCATTCAGCGTATTGAAAGTTTCCACAGTTGGATTCACTCCATTGTCCTCCATCTCCATTAATAGATCTTGTGCTTTGGTCATTCTTTCAGCCTTACACAAACCATTGATTAGTGCATTGTAGGTAATGTGATCCGGCTTGATATGATGTGACTTCATCTGCTGAAAGGTCAAGAAGGCCCGTTCAAGCTCTCCAATCTGGCAATATCCATTGATTAGAGTGTTATAGATCACCCTTGTTGGGACTAACCCTGCATTTACCAGCTCCTGAAGAACCTGTTCAGCAATGGAAACTTTGCCATCCTTGCATAGGCCATTCAACAAGATACTACAAGTGTAATCTCCAATCTTCACACATTTTCCAAACAATGAAAGCATTGCCTTTGAGTCTCTGTTTCTCGAGAGGCCATCAAATAGGATACTATATGTAAAGCCATCAGGCATCATCTTTCGTGATGCCATTTCATCCAACAAGGCTGACGTTTCTCCCATCCTACCAGCATAGCACAGACCGGACAGGAGCACATTGTACGTAATCACATTCGGATTCAGGCCATGATGCACCATCTGATCCCGCAGCCTGAAACCAGCCTCCAGATCCCCGCCCTTGATGAACCCATCAATCATCGTATTGTAGGTGACATGATTCGGCAACACGGCCCTCACTGCCATTTCTTCAAACACCTTAACAGCGTCGTCACCCCTCCCCACCCTCCACATCCCCGCGATGACCACATTGTACGAGAACGCGTTGAGCGGCGGCGCGCCGTCGCAGCCCATCCGCCGTCGCATCCCGACGGCCTCGTCGAGGTCGCCCGCCGCGACGCATGCCTGGACGGCCTTGTTCCATGCGAACGTGTCCGGGCGCGCTCCTCCGGGGGAGGCGGCCACGAGAATCCCAAACGCGCGGAGCACGTCGACATGGAGGCCGAGAGAGAGGAGGGACTCGAGGAGGAGGTTGCAGGAGGAGAGGGACGGCAGCGGCGCGCGGGCGTCGGCGAGGTCGGAGAGTAGCCGGAGCCCGCCGTCGGGGAGGCGGAGCCGCACGGAGGCGACGACGAGGGCGGAGGCGGCATCGCAGAGGAAAGAGGCCGCCGCCTGCGGGTCACCATGCGAGGCGGCAGCGGTGGTGGCGGCGGTAGCGGTGAGGGCGTGGTAGAGGTCGGGGACGGAGGCGGCGGGCGGCTGCGCGGTGAGGAAGAGCGATTTCGCGAGGTCGACGGAGGCGTGGAAGCGGCCGGCGGCGAGGAGGGAGGCGAGCTCGTGGAGGTGGGTGGCGGCTGCGGAGCACATGAAGCGACGGCGGGGGAGGCGAGACATTTGGGACCTGGCCACCTGGAACCGGCCGTCTTTGCCTTCTCCTACTTCTCCTGCACGACTGCACGAGAGATCTTTTTTACAATTTAACATCTCTTGGTGACACATTTCCAAACAGACAATACCATTTCATAAAATACTTTAAGACCCTTCTACTTTATCACTTTTAACTATCACTTACTAAAACTGAGAAAAAAATAACTATTTACCTTTTCTTCTTTAAAAATACCAATGTTGTAGCCACTTACTCATATAGATGGGCTAACACAAAGCCAAAGGCCTCTCCTTTCTATTTGCCATCAACAGCCCGATTTGTACCATTAAGTACAGCCACTCCTCCCCATCGCCAATGGCCACTACAATAGTGATGGACTTAGCTTCCTCTCCTCCCTACCTCTGTCTCCCCTAATCCCACATCCAAGGTAAGGTGGTGACCCATAGCCAAGCTGACATGTGTTCATCGCTCACCATCTCAGGCACTGCCTTACCTCTTGTCGCTATAAAGTCGTCACTAGTTCCATCCCCTATATCATGGTGATGTGCAGTACGCTGATGTTATATCTGGTACATGCATGGGTCATCGTCGTCGCTAGCGAGCGCTAGAGCCACAACCGCTGTAGATATGTCATTCTAACCCCTACCTAGTGGAAGAAGATAATGGCAAGAGGGCCATTTTCCTTTAGTTTTGCTAAGTTGGCAGTCAAAAGTGGTAAAATAAGAATAATACAGTAAACCCGAATAACAAATAATCAAAGTTTCTTAAGAAGATGGCATTCAACTATACGTCATTGAAGGGGATGATAAATAGTAAAAAATCCCTTAGCATGACAAGAGAAGAGTTATGCATTGGATCTCATTTAGCAAATTGGACTAAGAAATCATATCCCATCCACCATAACATTTTAGGCTAACCATTTAATTCTCTCATCCCATTCCATTCCTACCCTTCACTCAACTTTTATCCCAATCCCATCTATCATAACCAATTTGTCAAACCAAGGTTCGGTCTTTCAACTGCCTGTACACTATTGGTAATGTACCATGGCTCATGAGAAAGTTACATTTAAGCACGTTGAATTACCACTTCGGTATCATAGCTTATGTTCTGAATCAGGGCAACAAAATGCATAGATTTCAAAGATGTGGCAAATTGATGAACGGCATAGTTGATCACTAACTCTAACACAAATAAACTGAGTATATAAGACATGACATAACTCAAGAAGTTAGGCCTACTTCATATAGATTATTACCGTTGAGGAGGGAGAGCTGGAGCCACAAGTATAGAAGCCTAGTGATGAAATCAGCATTGGTGGTACCCCTCAAGTAAGAATGAGGAGGATAGGGTGGACAGTGTGTCACATCCCACCTTGCACCACTGTATCAATGGCACCGAGGGGACGTGCCATGCTGTGGGAAAACAGCAAGCCGTTCTCCTACAGAACCACGAAACACATATCAGTCTCAATATCACTATACTGGTACTAGTGGTAACATGATTAATAAAAGATTTTTTACATTATAAATTTAATATACTTCTTGTTACAGATTTACATAATCCCTAAGTTACAACCTTTAATCAGAGAAAGCACCGATGAAACTCAACGGAGATAGGGTACTACTCCACAAGCAATAGTTTAAGTCTAGAGACGAAACTCTAATCTTCATTTTCTAGCTAAACTTAAACCAAGAGGAGAAAAACACCAACAATATGGGGGTGAGTACTTTCGTACTCCGTATGCATGGGAAATATGCAAGTGTAAGCTGCAGAAAAAGGCTCGGATTTATTTGGCAAACTAATTATTTAAAACATTTTCTAAAATTTTAAGTGTGGATTTCAAAAATTATTTCGAAGGATGGTATCTCACCTCAATCTATCCACAAGTAACTTTACAACAACTCGAGTGGAAAAAGGAAAAATTTAGTAATTAAAACATCTTTTCCTTCACTAATTGTTTTTCTCCTTCAAACACATAAATCAATATTTTCTCAAAACCAACCGTTAACCAAGTCTCATGGTTAACTAGCCTTCTTGACTCTAGGTTCGGTCTTCTTAACCTGCCAACCCAAACTCGACTTTCTTAGCCTCACAATCGGCCTTCTCGACCTCACAACTGGACTTCTCAGCTCACGTCCTAACATGGCCATCTCAGTCCTATGGTGTCATTTGATACTCCAGGTCACACAGATATGTTCTCAACTACGAAGGCTGGTCGTCTGTCACAATAAAGGACTCTGGTAATGACTCTCATCTCATAAATCAATTTATTAAATATATTTTCAAAACAAATCTACGCTACAAGAAACACCTCATATCCACCCATAAGGTTGGACACAACTGTTTAAATAGTTTAATTAAACTATATAGAGGTTACATATTATACCCACACGTCATAAGCATCTCGCTTTATCTAGCACATGTGGGCCAATACATAGCTGATAAAAGGAGAGTTTACTACAAAACTTTTCTATAACTAACCCATAGACATCCTATGATACACAGTTGGGCAATTCTTTGAAACCAAGTATCAAGCCCTCATTTGCTTAGGACACGCCATATAGCACCAATCGTATTTCATTGTTAAGACAAACCTCCATCCCAAGAGAATGATTTAGTCTCCCTATTCCGGCATTCCTCAACTGTTAACATGTAGGGCACTCATGTTTTAGCTACTTATTCTGCCAGGGACATCTATGATGCAATGCCTGTGTAGTTATATGGTTTTATGCTTGGATGAACTTTCCAAAGGAATTGATTCTTGTGCATGACTACGAAACCAAAACTACACAGGAAAGTATTTGCACCATATGTTTTTCCAAAAAAAACCTTTTTGTTTTTCAAAACCGCCGATTCCTAGGTTTTTTAATCCTTTACAACTCATGTTTTTCATAACGACAATCCAACATATATATTTATAATATAAAATAAAATAAGGTATAGTGCAGATGTACACCTACATATGGAGGGTGCAAGTATTATGGCACCAGTATGGTGGGACGACAAGGATTTGGTTTATCAGGTACTATCGAAAATAGTGTAACTAGTATGTAGATCTGTCGGTCCTATGTTTATAGATTGATGGCCAGATAAATTAATGTGTACGCTAAACATGTATGTTTGAAATAAAAATATTTATAATATAGAAGCAATATGATCAAATGGTGGCTTGTGTCGGTCTTAGTCGATAAGGAATTCTTTAGAATCGGTGTCCGATAATTCTCTAGTGACAAACTACGCACGATAAAAAAAATTCAAATAAAACTCTAAAAAATAATATAACACTAAATAAATAATAGTGCCACTAGATCATAATTTTAAAATAATTTTGGAAGTTGAACAGGAGATATAAATTTTTAAAATTTAAAGGATTTTTTAGAAAAGATCTACGGAAATAAAAAGAATATTCTAGAGAATATTCCTTAGCTGATGGGTGGGTCCACCTGTCATCATCTGTCTGTGAATGGGTGAGTATAGTCCATGGGCATGGATGCAACTAGATAAAGAAGATGACACTGGCAACAGGAGACGACATATGTTCACGAGAGACTGCTGCATGGGGCCGCCCTATCAATCACATGTGGGTGCGTGCATGAAGTAGGCCAGCATGAAGCGTGGGCCGTGGCTATCGGGCCGCAGATGAGGGAGGGAAAGAGGAGGAAGGAAGGCCGGCTAGATGCTGCATCGGGGAAGGAAAGGAGGACACATGGCCAAAAACACAGTGATATTTTGAATTTTTTTAGAAACCGTTTGAAAAGGATTTTAAGATTTAGAGTTTAAATTTGAATTCAAATTAAATATTTGAACTCATAAAAGTTCAAGAAAATTTTAGAGATGATATGTTACGGTATTTCTAGGAGAAATTCTTTGGAGGGATTTAAGTTAAGATATTTGATATTTAGGTCCTTAATCACACATAAAGGTATAAAATTTTTCTAAATATGTTTTTATTAAAAGTAGTTTTAACTGCCTGAAAAATTGGAACGTTACAGAGTAGTAGCAAATAAAGGTGACGTTGCCATGGATAAGGAGTCAGCTCATAGCTGGGCTCGTTAAGGCTTTATTCGTTTGGACTCGATATATTAATGAGTAGTTTGGCTTTTTAAGCTTAATAAACTAAAAGACTAGCTCGGTTTGGTTCACGAGTTAACTCGTTAATCTCATTGTATCTTATTTAAATTATCTATTTTAATGTATATATAGATTTTAATATAATTATAAGATCATTTCACCATCCCTTCCATTTCATTTCTAGTGCATGGCTGGACAGCCCTGGCATCTGAACGTTGTCCTTGCTGAATCTATTGATATTCGGCTCGATCGAGGCCATCTTGTACGCATCCGATCTCGCAGTCACAGATAAAGAGGCAGCCCAGATCCAAGATTGCAAATTCTCATGGCGGGCATCAGCCATGGTATTCCTAAGCGGAAGATATCGCGAACGGCGTCACTGACCTTGGGGGCGGCGCACTCCATAGACCGGCGAACATCGCCGACCTGGACGGCTCTGTGGCATGCGAAAGTGTGGAGCAGCGCCAGGGAGACGACGAGATACACGTTGGGATAATTCAACAATTCATCCGCAAGTGCAGCAGAGGACCAAACGCGTCTGAAGTCCTGAGCTAGGAAGCATGTTCTAGCATTGAATTGTTCAATTATCTCTTGCACAAATCTATCTTGATTTGGTAGTATGTACTAGTAAGTAAACAATCCAAAATTGTCACTGTGCCTTCTAGTGTCGATCCATCGGTCGAAATGAACAAACAAATTCTCTATCTGAGCAAGCAAAACCAAAGGATTGCTGAGCTGCAGCAAAACGCGGCGGCTACCGTGCCGGCGGTGGCGCCGCAATGCCGCCGCGACCGCGCAGCGCGTTCGTGTAGTTGACGATGGAGTTGATGCGCTGCAGCTTGAGGTCCTCCCTGAACTGTTGGATGAACCGCTCGGCACGCGCGTTCACCTCGGCCTTGCCTTCCACCTCCTCTGCTCGCGCCCGCCGCGGCTTGGCGTCCGCCACCTTTGCCGGCTCCCTCTTCCTCGCCTCCGCCGCCGCTTGATCGGCGGCGGGGGCGGCATCTGGTGCGGAACGCAGCGCGAGAGCCTTCTGCACCAGTGCGTACGCCTTATCCAAGCCGATGGACTCCTCGTCCTCCTCTGTTTCCTCCTCTTCCTCCACCTGGCTCTCCGCCGTGGGTGCCGGCGCTGCGGTGGCAACAGGTGCGCTCGTTGGCGCCATGGACGACGCTGTCGTCGCCGTCACGCTCACTCCCACTGGCGCCGGCGGCTCCGGCTTGAACGGCGCCTCATTACTCTCCACCAGCACCCTGCTCGTCTGTGCGACCACCACCTCCTCTGCTTCTCGCGAGTAGAGCAAGTAATCCGACGACCCGGACACGTCGCCGTGAAGCGGCGTGACGCTGTAGTCACCGGAGAGGTACTGGAAGGGGAAGCTGGCGACGGACCGGAGCCTCTCCATCACGACAGCCGACGCGGTGCGCGCCAGCTTCCGCCGCGCGGACGACGACGGCGTGGCTGCAGCCGCCGTGCCCTGCCCCAGCCACGACATGACGGCGATGGCACCGACGATGACGTTCAAGAAGACGAACCACGCCGCCCCGGAGCTGAGCCACGACCACATCTCCACCACCATCGATCCAAATCCAACACACCCAAACACCTCCCCTTTCTTGCTCTCCCTCCCGCTCTGCCCAGCGAAGGCGATGAGAGACTGCTTGCTAGCTCAGGTGAGCTGGGCACATGGTTATATAGGCAGGTGAAGTGATCCTCGTGCTGCACAGCCTGTTGTGGCTGGCTGTCGAGGTGAGAACGACAGGAGAAGAAAGGCGGCAGCTGCTGCGTCCCGCGTTGCGCGCCGCCGCGTCCACGGTCGGCATCGCGTGGCCCGTAGCGGCAAGTTGGCCACCGCTTTCCCTTCTTTTTTTATGAGGGGCAGGGAGCACCAAGCTGCGGCTACCATGCACCAGCTGCAGGGAGATTCTTTCCTGTGCGTGTACAGCCGTACGTGCAGGTGACAGTAGCGTGCAAGGCATGGCAAGCCGCTTGATCAGCTCCATTTTTTTTCCGTCGCCTAGCAGTTAATGAACTACTAGATCGGGCCAACCGTGCTAGACTGCGACATGTCGGCATTATCTACCTTGCGTGATGGAGTATTAGTTTTGACTATAAGTCATCGAGGCTCTGAGCATTTAAAAAGTATCAATATGTATTGAAATTTAAATTAAATGTGTCCAGTAATTTGCAGGAGGGAGTAATCCACAGAATTCGACTAAACCTGATGAGTTTTCAGGAACAGAGGGATTAATTTGCAAGTTTTTGGCTGTTCTTTGTCAAGATACTGAATTTGGTTTTACACGGGTCAAACGATTCAAGTATTCAACCTGGAGCCGTGTTAAAATGTGGCGTTCAGCGTAGTAGCGTACTACGCTATCAGTACTCTCTTGTCAGCATCTACAGCTGCACGGATGGTCATCCAGGTGGCATCGGAGAAGCGTGCAAACAACTTCCCCTGACACGTAAATCAAAATTGTTATTACCTAGCTAGTATAAGGTTTTTCTGTTCCTTTTCTTGAATCGTGACCACAAAAGTTCAACCATCATTAACTTTTTGGCCTTTTTTGCCCAATGCCAAGAAGATCTTGGCGGCTGACGAACCCTGCAGATTAGATTAGTACTCCTGTTTGCCAAGTTAATTAGGTCAGGGGAACATATATACTAGTATTTCCTTCCGTGATACACTATTGGCCTGTCAATTAGGTAAGTTTGGTACTCGATACTTTATGCTACGCGTGTACTTTGATGCTAAACTATCGCATTGGGCGAGGAAAACGTGAGGAGTTGTGTAATGCGACACTACTTTATTCTAAGCATCATCAAGCTATAGTGACAATCGATGGGCGCCTTGTGGAAGTCCAGACCACACCCAGCGAAGATCCGGTGTTTCGAATTAATTAATTTCCAATCTTCCCTCTTCATTTCGGACGTCCTTTCGGTTCAAAGTAGCGTCGTCCACTGCAGCAACGATCGGCTATCGCCTCTCCACTTAAATCAGATCCCTTTCTCTTTACAGGAAAGGCACGTCGTTACAAATATTGTTTGATTAATGAATCACACATGTGTTGAGGTGAGCCTAATTAGGTCTGTTTAGGTATTGATTAAAAATCTTAACGGCCAGAATATCTTTAGATTGAGTATATATATTGTTTTGTAAGTATATCTTTGTTAATTGGCGTAGTATCTCATTTTCTTGGAATAATCTAAACATCGTTTTCGCTGGCTTCCTCTGTAATTATAATGGGTTCGTAATTGTCAGCTCTTCAAATTAACCACTAGGAATTCTCACCCTCAATCACATAAACTCACTCGTCGCTTCAAACTTTCGCTTTTACATTAAGACCCTTAATTTGTAAAAATGCAAGATAGACCCTTCTTCAAAATCAACACAATTGAAGTCTTTCTGTACAAACCCCTATGGTTTTTGGTAATACTAATAAAATAAGACAAAATTCAGTATTTTTCCCCTCACATAAAATATGAAAAGTAGTCTCCACTTTGCAAGGAGCCCCTCCTACCGTAATATTTTAAGAGAAACACCTGTCTCTAAGCAATTCAGCATAGGACCTAACTTATCGAAAAGAGACCCCTGACCTCTCTCTAGTAACATCCATAAATAATAATAAGCCTACATTTTGCAAAGATGGCTTTTCACAGCAAAATTTGTTCCCTAGACCTTTAATCCTTGTTCTTAATTATCATCCGTAAATTAAATGGGCACCGTACCATTTTACTTTCATGTCAGTCAAACACAATATGATGAGACACTAATGAATGATATGCGAAGCGGGCCATGGGCCTAGCCAAGGCCAAGGCAGCACGAGTGGGTTGAAGTACCGTGTCAAGAAATGAGGCTCATGGTCGATGACAATCGAGACGCTGAGAGCTGAGGCCATGAGGGACGACCATAGGTGACAATGGAACTCGGGTTCGGGCGGATTAAAATCAAGAATAACAAAGGAGTTTACTCTAGATTGGTCTATAAATTTGATGGGAGGATGGCTATTAAATTGGGTTTAGCCATCTGGAGATTGAAGTCAAGGATAGCAAAGAAGCTAAATTGGCTTGTTAATTTGATGGGTCGATAGCTATTAAATTGATTTGAGCGATCACGGTGGGGTGTTAGATTGGTTTAATTGATTGGGTTGCTAAGCTTATTTATCCATTGGGCTGCAATTCACGCTCTTGCTCAACTTTTTACCACACCTATCCACTTCACTTATACACTCAGTAAATATATCCACTAACACATCCTTAATTTTATATGACACGCACACCCTTAAAATATAATATTAAATACATACCTACTTGTGCATAATATCGATAGACGCTCAGAAATCTAATTAAGCACTCTTGTGTGTATAAAATATTCGTGAATGCTGAGATTTAAGCCGTGATGGGTAAATCATGCATTCACTCACGACTCAACAACTACACCACCTGTGCTTCCCGATCCTCTAACTCAATTTATTTGTTATCTTCACTCTTTCAAACACACACTGAGCACTAAATTTTTATTTGTTATCCTCTAACAATCCACGGATGTGAAGAATTAACCAAGCTAAGTCAAGCCGTCTAAATAAAAAATTGGGTAGTACATGAGTGGTCGGTGGCATCCTTTCAAGCGGCAAAATATTATAAGCAAGTATGTCCTGTAAATAAAATCAAGAGACCCATTTACCATTTGGCCTATAAAATTCAAGTGCACCACAAGATAACGAGGTTTGTTGTAAAGAACGATATAATGTCTTCATACGTGGGACATGTATCACCGAAGTTTGATGAGATAAAAACAGTGAAGATCTCATTGTTGCATTTCCATACTTCAGGAACCCCAATGCCCTATAGTTTAACTTCCTAATCATGATGTGACAGGATTTGTCGGTTAACTAGGCATCATAAGCATCCTGACCCTGTAAAGCCAGATAAAATTTCAACTCATGACCTATTATAATTCCATGCGGGATGATTTAAGGGAAAGATAAATGGATATATCATTGCTGAAAAACAGAAACAACCATATGGGATTAATAGCATGCATATGGCCTCGATTAATTTTTCTTTGTTAAATCAATCAAATAATGCTTTAGCAGAAATTTTCACGATCAAATATGAGAAAGCACAAATCCATCAAAACATAGTTGATAATTAAATTTAGGTGGCAAATGAAAAAAAAATAGAATCACAACCCAATATAGGCCTGTTCGTGGAGATAGAATTGAGACAGGGAAATGAGTGAAGGGTTAAGATTAAATGAGACATGAAGAATCAATTGTTAGGACTGAAAGTTAACCTTTAGGAGGTCGGAAAATATTTCCCAATCTCCATGACCCAAACAGGCCCTAATTGTCAACAGAATTATCTGTTCAGAATTATCATTTGATCTGTTAAATTTTCAAAAATAGTAAAATAGCATAAGGAACAAGTCATGATTTAAAAATTTGTGATGAATAATTGACTTAAATTTTAATTAAATTAATTTAAACTAAGTAGTTTTGTCTACACGCAGTCAGACCAAGCTTTGAGGCCGGTCGGACTGCAGATGAAAGCACGCGGAATGGTTGTGTATGAATTCGGTTGGACTGAATCATGGATGCCGGTCAGACCACACCCATGGGTGCGGTGATGGATAAGGATTATATGTGGTTCATATGCTTATAATATACTTTTATGTGTTAATTTGAGTTAAGTTAGAAAGAAGTTGTGTTTGAATATAGTTTCTTTGTTTTTACATATGTATGTGAGTCTTGAGGCCTCATGAGTGTTATCGATGATGGATCAGGAGTCGACTTAGAAGAAGTTGATATCTGAACAATTAAGAGATCACATGAGATACTAAAGTTTAGAGATCAATCCACATGCAAGTGAAGATACTATGTGACATACAAGAGGGATTGTGTGCATACAAAAATTAGAGTCAGAAAGAGTCCAAGTTTAAAAAGATACAATTCGAATTTGAAAAGAGATAAGTTATATACCTATATGAGAGTTTTCAAAGGGATTAGGAGTGTTTTTTCCTTTAGAATTCGTGACTTTTGTATACCCACCTATGGGTATAAACAGAGAGACAGTTTAAGTCCCAAGGGATCACTTTTGAAAGAGAAAAAAAGTTAGAGTTTAGTCTTGAGTTATGAGTTTAGTTGAAAGTTGAGAGATGAGTGATTTGTATGCAATTTGTAGATACATCTTGGTAAAAGTTGATATACTTTTAAAAATCTTATCAACTTATATGATTTTTGTCAAGATTGTTTTTCTTTGGTTACAGGCGGTTAGACTGGCATCTAAGCGGCGGTCAGACTACATGAAGCAAGGCAACAGTCGGACCAGAAGGTGCTCGATGATAGGATCGGCAACATGAGGGTTGTCAGAGCGGCGAGATCAAGAAAGATGTAAAATTTTGACTACAATAAGATTAACTTCATCCATCAATGGTAACTTTTAACTCCATTAAAAAAATTTAGTTTTTGGTAATCCAACCATTTACCCCTTTGGTAGGCTTGGTTCCTATATTCTATCCTATAAGTGTTATCAGAGCCCTGTTTTTCCTATTTGATCTTTATCGATATTGAGATTTAGCTATGGGATTTTCAACCAAACAACAAATTTTTTATGGAGTTGATTTTTAGTACTAGTGTAAAATGATAAAATCTCATATTACATCTCAAGGTTATGATATTTGGAAAAAAAATTCAAACCCTTATACTATTATATTGTTGCTGCAAACTGTTGACGTCCAAATTTGGTATGCCCGTAAATAGATTCGGTTAAGGATCGAAGAGCCGATCGGCTTATGGAAAGAGGTCGATTGATAGATGGAGAGACCGATTGATAGATGGAAAATTATTCAGATGAGACTAGATTTGAGGAGAAATTATGAAAGCTACGATAGAGTGGTTTTTATCTTTGTAAAATATATCTTATAAATAGTCAAGTTAGTTTTTTTTATCTCTAGATTATGTTTTATCATTAAGAAAATTTATCTCGTATTCGTGTGGGATTTGTGTAACCCCAAGGTATAAATATAGACCCCCTAGAGCCTTCCCACCCTAGTAATTTCATGTTTATATGTCTACATCAGACTAACAGCCGATGACTATCTCAACTCTATTGGCACATCCAGCTGATAACAAAAGTCTGTATCAATGAATCAGCCAATTGATTTGATAATCTAATTCTATCTGTGTTCCTTGTCAATTAGAGGTCAAATTGATTGGTACGCTCTAAACCCCAACAACCCAAAGATGCTAAAAAACTTAAGAATCTACACTAGAGCTAAACAGATCTCCTATTTCTTCTCGTGTTCAAGCACGTCAGACTGAATTTCTATCGGCACACTCGGTGGACTGATTCATCTTGAACACATCTTTTGGCACGCCCAATGGAATAAAATTTAATTAAGTATATCTAAAGAAGAGTTTGATGCCAAGGCATGCTCGTCTAATGAAGAAGTTGATAAAGATATCATTATTCTGGTCGTATTGAAAGACTTGACAGATATATAGAGGCAATAGGTAGAGCAATATGTGAAGGATTTTGAGAAGTTGTGCTTGCAATCCTTTAGTATAACGCAAGAAAGACCAATCTAGAAGAATTTGTTCCTAAGACCAACTCTGATCGGTAAACCAATTCAACCTACATCTTTAAGTCCACAGAAATCCGTTCAAGAATTAGTTGATGAAGCTATACGTCACGTACTGATCGATCAATCTAGAGGGTTGATGAATATGCTTTGGGACTTGATTAGGAAAAGGGTGGATGGATTAATTACTCAAGAACCACCAATTTATATATCGGCAAATATTGGTCTACAGATGCCGATGTTCAATTGGCCCGATGGCTTTGTTCAACTCAGGAGGCACCACGATGGAGACAATGAGTAGACTACAAAGATATTCAAAGTGATGAACGAATAGTTTGGCTTGAAACCGAAGGAGGAAAATTTCATGTATCAGCGTCCATATCCTAAGTGGTTTGATATAGTTCCATTGCCATGCCAATATAAGATATTAGATTTCTCCAGGGTCTTAGGGCAGGACAATATGTCTACAATTGAACACATCAACAGTTTTTTAGCTTAGTGCGGAGAAGCATCTGAAGAAGAGGCTCTAATAGTTAGGTTGTTACCATTGTCACTGTCTGGATCAGTTTTTACTTGATTTTCATCATTGCCGCCAAATTCAATCAGAGGATGGGCCGATCTAGAGGAATAATTTCACAAGTACTTCTTTGTGGGGATCCACGAGATGCTTTTCATAGATTTGATACCGGTAAAACAGAAGTTGGAGGAATCAATTCTAGAATATATATATGCATATATATATAAAGATTCCGCAATATACAAAGCTGATGCTATAGCTTGGACTTAAGTGATGAAAGTTAGTAGAGCTATTGTTCCAAGAATTATCAAGTCCCATCAGAAGAAAGTTTTTCTCCCAAGAATTTAACAGCTTAGCACATTTGATGTAGATAGTATCGGCTCATGAAAGCCGATTGAAAGAAGCAAATGAGGAGATCTTAGAGTCATGGGAGATAAAAGAAGATAATTTCAAAGTATGAGTCCTCATACTCTGAAATTAGGGGTATGTGTTAATACCAAAATTTGGTAAGCGCACAAATAGATTCTGTTAAGTATCGGAGAGCTGATCGACTTATGGAAAGATGCCAATTGATAGATGAAAACTTGTCTAGATGAAACCGGATCTAAGGAGAAATTTTGGAAGCCACGACAGGGTGATTTTTATTTTTGTAAAATATATCTTATAGATAGGTAAGTTAGTTAACTTTTCTTTTATCTATAAGATAGATTCTGTTATATCATTAGGAAAATTTATCCCGCATTCATGTGGGATTTGTGTAACCTTAGGATATAATATAGACCCCCTAGAGTCTTATAAATCATCTCCACAGATCAATACAATTTCGGTGCATTGCCACCCTAGTTCTTTTAGGTTTTTATCGGTGGATTCTAACTCTCGACATAGGGCTACATCGGTTAAATTCAATCTCTGGTGAAGAGGTAAGTCCCACTATTATCATGGTATATCAGTTCTATCTAAGATTGCATCGATTGAGTCCAACCTTTTAGTCCGATCTGTTATATCACATCACGTTTACGTGAGATATATCGGCTAAGCAGGTTTTTCATATTATCTGTAATCTCATACTGTCTTGGTAAGGTTTAATCTATTATATTGTTGATAATAAGTAAAGTCCTGCTAAGTCGGTAAGTCTTATATGACATTTCATCAGAGTAACCAGCCGATGAATTATCTTTACATTGAGCTTCAAACTTAACGTATCGGCTTATTAACCGATATACATAGATTGTCTACGATTAATCTACTAGTGATCGATCTAGTTTTAGTAGATCCAATCTTATACCATCTCGGTTTAATCCGATTTATCAAGATTATTTTTAATAGGGCTAACATCATAATCTAGTAGTTTTTATTTCTTCCATCAACTCAACTAGCCAAAGAGTTTACTTGTTTATACATATTTCTATGATCGCATCGAACTATTAGCCGATGTGTAAATAAGATATCATTATATCATGTTTATATACCTACATTGGACTAACAGCCGATGACTTTCTCAACTCTATCGACACATCCAACCAATAGCAAGTACCCGTATCGGTCTATCGGCTGATTGACTCAATAATCTAATTCTATCTGTCTTCCTTGTCCATTAGACATCAAATTAACTGGCACACCTTGAACCCCAACAATCCAAAGATGCCAAATAACTTAAAGACATGTATTAGAGCTAAGCAGATTTCTCAGGCTTTCTTGTGTTCAAGTACGTCAGATCGAATTTCTATCGGTACACCCGGTGGACCGATTTGGCTTAGACAAACAAAGATGAATTTAAAAATAATTGCAAAGATTGCAACATGATTTTAAGCGATGTTTCTCACTCAAATTTTGATCAGATTTCTCATCTTGAAACTGCACATAAGATTTGGAAGCCACTACGTTAGTTTCACAAAGGATCTTCTAACATTAATGAAATTCGCAGGGATGTTTTTAAAAATGATTATGTGAAATCTGAGATGATACCTTGAGAAGCTCTTGATGATTACTTTGATTGTTTTAACAAGGTTTTAAACAATCTTAGATCTATTAATGTTTCTTTTGATGCTAACTATCCTCAATATGAAATTGTAAGATATTTATTGATTGATTTAGATATGAAGGTTTGAGATATGAAAGTTACTTTAATATAAGAATCTGTTAACATGATAAGTTTAACCTTGAAATCTTTATATATAAAGCTAAAAACTAATAAGTTGAATGTTCTCTCTCACAAATTTGATTCAAAAACTACTGCTTTAGTTTATTCATCTTATTCTTCTTTGGATAGCTCTTCATCATGTTCTTTTGCTACTTTAAATGCTATCTCCGATGGCCAACTCAAGCAAATCTCCGAGGAGGATTTAGCATTATTAATGAACAAGTTTTCTCATGCTTGGAATAATGTCAAGAGTAGGAGAAGAGAAGGTAAAATCTGGTGTTTCAGATATGGTGAGTTGAACCACATTCGCTCTTAATGTCACATGTTTGGAAGATCTATGAAGAAAGAAGTGAAGGAGAAGCCTAAGGACATCAAGAAAAAGCAAGTGTTCAAAGGTAGGAGAAGTAGAGAAGATGTCAATAAGATATTCAATTAAGTCTATGCAATTTTTGAATAAGATTATGCTAGCGATGTCGATTATGACAGTGATGATGGAGGCAAAAATAAAGGTAAGAACATATCTAGGATTTGTCTCATGGCTCGTGGATGATGATAATAATAAGGTAATTAATCCTTCCATTGAAATTTATCAATAAATGGTTGTTGTTCTTAATATTAAACTTCAAAATTGTGAAAAGAAAGTTAAGAAACAAGATTTTGTTATTGATATCTAATTCCTAATGATAATGATGATAGTAAGTCTTGTGAGGTTTTGTTTTCTAAAATTTCTACTATTAGAGATGTAAATATTGCTACTAGTTCAAGACTTGATAATTCTCTTTATAAAATCAAGGAATTGGAATCTTGTTTTTCTCTTGGAACTATGATTCATGCTAAAGTTTTAGATGAGTTGTTTTTGATAAAAAAAATCTTTTGAAGAAATACACAGTTCCTTTTTGTGCAAGTACCATGTTTAATACTTTCTGTGCTAGAAAGCTTAAATAACTAATGGATATTTCTATATCTAAAACTTGCTCAACATGTGCTTTGAATAATATGTAAGTAAAAAAGTGTTGTAGGTCGTATTGAGTATATTAAGGATATAGTAACGAATCAAGAGGTGCTTTCTTGCTGAAAGTGTCGTAAACAAAAAAATATGTTTTGGTTGATTGTGAAAATTGTGCTTATCTGATAAAAGTGGTTTCTTATTTGAAAAGTTCTTTACAAATTTTTTTCTGATGGTAATAAGAAACTGAATATGATTTTGGATCAACTAAAAGTAAATGCACAAAATAGAGAACTAGGTTTTAATGTATATAATTATTTTACATCTTATCAACCTATTGTTTTAAGTATCACTAAAGGGGGTGAGATTTTGACAAAACCTAAACATTTAAATTTGCTAGTATTATGTCTTCTCTTTCACCAACATGTAAAGAAACTATGTCTTTTAATTTATGTTCTCGTAAAAAGTATACTTGTTCTTTTTGTGGAAAAGATGGACATCTTGTTGGATTTTATTTTAGACTTAGTAGAAACAGAAAAAGAAAAGGGAAATTGCTTTTGCAAAATTAAAGTGGTAGAAAATACATTTTAGGCCGACTAGATCAGTCGGACCGACACTAACTAAGTGGTCAGACCGGCCAATGGTTAGGTGCAATATAGCCGGCGGTCTAACCGGATGTTCACCAGCGATGAGACTGGCGCACCATAGGTATAGTAGCGATGAGACTGACCTTGGGTAAATTTTCTAAATAAGATAATACTATCTTTGCTCATGGTTATATACCTATTGATACTTCTAGTCATATGTCTTAGTATTAGATTTCTACATTTCTTTTGGCTAACCCAGTACTGAGGCATTGACGTATGCTTATGTATAAGCTATTACGGCGGGGAAGGAGAACCTGTGGATTATGGACTCAAATTGTTCACAGAATATGACTAGTGATGAAAATTTATTCTCCTCCCTAAATTAGGCATCTAGAAAAGAATCAATTATCTTTGAAGATGTTTCTATAAGTGTCGTTCTTGCTACTGGATTTGTCAAGGTGAACAATAAATTTGTTTTGAATGATGTAGATTTGGTGAAAAACATGAAATACAATTTGCTTTTATTTTATCAAATTATTGATGAGGATTTTTGGTTTAGATATAAGAAAACTAGGAGTAAAATTCTTAATTTTTCTAAAGATTTTGTTTTAGGGATTTCTTATTATGGAAGAGTTTTTAAGGCTGATTTTGAAAGTGGTTTTTCATCTAAGATCGCATGTCTTGTTGCTAAATTTACAAAAGATTTGATGTTTTGGTATCAAAGGTTAGGATATGTTCGTTTTGATCATTTAACTAGAATAAGTGGTTTGGATCTTGTTGGTGGATTGTCTGAACTTAAGAATAATCTTGATTTGGTTTATTTACCTTGTCATCATGCTAAGATGGTAGCTTCTTTATATACTCAAATTATTTCCATGATGACGGATGCACCTGGATAGTTCTTACATATGGACAATGTTGGTCCGGCTAGAGTGCAATATGTTAGAGAAAAGTGGTATATATTAGATATTGTGGATGATTTTCTCGATATTCTCGAGTTTTCTTTATGTTATGTAAACATGAGGCTTTTGAGCACTTTCAAAATTTGTATCTTTGCTTGGCCATTGAACTTCCTATAAGCTTAAAAACAATTCGATGTGATAATGGTGGTGAATTCAAAAATATTATTTTTAACAATATTGCAATGAAAAAGGTCTTGAACATCAATTTTTATCTCCATGTGTTCCTCAACAAAATGGTGTGGTTGAAAGAAAAAAATTGTTTTTTAGTTGAAATAGTTAAAATTGATAAATATCATACACCTAAAAAGTTTTGTACAAAACCTATCAACACTGCTTGTTATATTTCCAATCATATTTTCTTGAGATCTAAACTTGGAAAACTTCTTACAAGCTTTGATTTGGACATCAACCCAAAGTGTCTCATTTGTGTATTTGTTGGTGTAAATACTTTGTTCTTAAATCTAGTAATTTAGATAAATTTAAAAAATATTCTACCAATGGAATATTTCTTTGTTACCGTGCCCATTCTCATAGAAATCATGTACTTGTTTTAGAGACTAATAAAATTATCAAAACTTGTGAAGTTAATTCTGATAAGGCTAGTCTAGGTACTAGACTAGAAATTGCATGTACCTTATTATAGGTTTAGGGGGAGGATGGAAGTCTTTTTGTCAACGAAAGTGACAATGAAGAAAATGAGGTCGAGGTGGTGGCTGGTTCCACCGATGGCAACCAGCCAATCCAACCGGAAGAGAAAAATCCATCCAATTGAGCTAGACCAAAGAGCTTTGGATCTTTGATAATTTAAGGATTAGAACATAAAATAGATTTAGATGCTACTGCTCTTTTGCACATTCAATGACGACATCCTCCGAAACAAATAATAGGTAACAGGATGAGCGAATTACAAGGTCGAGGGCAACTCATCATCATGTGAATTTAGCTTTTGTTACTTCTTTTGAACCCAAAGATATTACTCATGCACTAATTGATGAATCGTGGGTTAACTCCATACATAAAGAACTTGAGAATTTTGAGAGAAACAAAGTTTAGAATTTAGTTAAACCACCTCTTGGTCATAATGTTATTGGAACTAAATGAGTTTTAAGAATAAACAAAATGGTATAATTATAATGTTATTAGAACTAAATAGGTTTCTAAGAATAAAAAAATAAGGATGGTTTAATTTTAAGAAACAAGGCTGGGCTTGTGTTCGAGATTTTACTTAGGTGGAAGGGTTGGAATTTAATGATGCCTTTGTTGTTGTTGCTAGACTTGAAGTTATTAGACATTTATTTGCTTTTACTGTTTTAAAAGTTTTAAACTATATCAGATAGATGTTAAATGTAAATTTTAAATAATTTTATATAAGAAGAAGTTTATGTTAAATAACCACATAGGCAAGGCAGTCGAACCAATGGTAGGGCAGCCATCAGACTAAAAGGTGTGCGATGTTTGGACTGGCAATAGGAGGATGGTCAGACTAGCGATATCCAGAAAGGTCTAGGATTTTGACTACAATAAGATTGACTTTATTAATCAGAGGTAACATTTAACTTTGCAAAAAGTTTTAGCTTTTGGTAATCATATCATACACTCTTCTTTGGTAGGCTTGGTTCTTGTGTTCAATCCTACAAATATAAATTGATCTTACTTTGATAATATTGAAACACCGATAACGTGTCATATATTTCCCCAATGAACTCAGAGGAGAGGATTGATATGCTGAGACCAGTCACTTGGAGGAATGCATGAAAGGAAGTCATGCATCCTGTTGACATGAATGAACTTGAGTGACATGAATGAAAGGGAGGCATGCATCCGGTTGACACCTAAATTTGGCTATGGTTTAGATTTATAGCAAGTTCAAGCCAAATTTGGAAGTGATTGGAGCTTTCTCGTGGAGGCCGACTTGACCTATGTTATGTAGCCTGTCAGACCGGGCAATGAACTACGATCCGACCTTAGGTATGTGGCCAGTTTGACCAAGAGACTCTAGACCCGAGTCTAATTTGTCTTGGTTTGTGTTTCCTTACTTAGGGAATAGAGTTTCGTGAGTTCTAATGCTTTCCTAAGCCTAATAGGACATGAAGAAAGCCCTACAACATAAGACCACCCTTCTATAAATATAGGGGGCTAAGACCAATTGAAACAACCATCAATTAATCGATAAAATCAATCTATTACCACAATCCTTTATATTGTACATCTTTTGTGCCTTCTTGCTACTTGTATCCCACTTCTATGCACCCTCCAATCCTCTAATTGATTATCGTCTCTTGTCTCTATGACGTTAGAGGATGTCTCAGCTGACTAACCGAGCCTAAGACAAATTGGCACGTACTCACCATGACAAGTCCCTCTCGGGTAATCGTTCAGTAGCATCTACCATCCTATGGCAGTGCATTTTTGGGTGTCACTGTGGGTTGTAAACAACATGCTCAAATGTGCCTTGGCACAATTTGCCACCAACACACTTTTTGGTGACTCCACTAGGAAACGATTTCGGTTGCTATAGCCGAAATCCCGCTCCTCCAACTTGGGCTCCCGCACCGAGATTGATCAAGAAAACATCATGGCAGCAGAATACTGAGATTGACCATCAGGCATTTAAAGCTAATCTAGGGTGAAAGATAGCTCTATATTACTGAAAGAGGCAAGGCGTAATCAAGCAAGAGGAATTCATGTTGCCCGTCAACGACAAATCAAAGGTATCCACTGATTCTAGTAATGCCTCTATTACTGCATGTTGTGATTGTTAGTATAAATAATTTGTTTACTACCTTTGAGAAAACCATAGATGCTTGCATACCTGAACAAGAGAATCGGCTAAATAGCCGATTACTAAGTGGTGCATATACGTCATATAATAGTGATCCCATGTATGGTATTTCATTAGATTTTCATACACCAAAAATACCTATACAACAAGATTTGCTAATAAAAAATACCTATAATTCTTTTGGCATGATAGTAACTAGATTTAACCCTGCAACACTATACGTCGGTCAGACCAACATAACACCGCCGGTTAGACCGAAGGGATTAGCCGGCCTGACCGAGGACGAATTTTTGGGAATTGCCTTCTAGATAGGCCATTCATAATGATCCTATGGCCAACAACTATGTTTCATGACAAACTTTAACACTTTATGCTCTTGTTGCCTCTAATCCTCCTATTGATATACTCTAGGATTCAGCTAATCAACATGAAATTTTGCGAACTCTTGCAATCAACAATACACAACCAAAACCCATAAGCCTTGAAGATGAGATTGCAGAAATTTTCAAAAACGCTTTCGGTATAGATACTTGGGTCAAAAGCGCACATATTTTAAACCCTATCTTGATTCCTATGACTATTTCATATCATCAAGGGTTTAAAGTGCCTAATTTTGTCAAATTTACTAGAGAAGATGGCTAGTCTACTTTAGAGCATATCGGCCAATTTATTAAACAATGTGGAGAAGCTAGGGCTAGTAGTATTTTGAAACTTAGACTTTTTCCATTTTCTTTATGTGGTGTTGCATTTATTTGGTTTTATTTTGCTTGCACCAAATTCTATTCAGGATTGGTCTCAGTTAGAACAAAAGTTTCATGATTACTTCTTTAGTGGTGAGACCAAATTAAATTTATCACATTTAACATCATTTAAACAAAAAACATAATGAGTTAGTTTCTGAATACATTAGAAGATTTAGAGACACAAGATATTGATGTTATAGTGTAATACTTTCTGATAAAGACTTGGCTAATTTAGCTTATTCTGGTTTACTTGAATACTTAAAACAAAACCTAGATGGTCATAGTTTCTTAGATATAAGCCAATTACTTTAAAAGGCTCTAACTCAAGAAAGCTTAGCTAGAGAAGCCAAGATCTCACAAAAAGTTAAGTATGATCATCCTCATGTTAACTTAGTTGATCATGAGACTAAATCTTTGGACAATGAGATAGTCGATGTGTATATAGCCGAATGGGTGCGGACTTCTAAATCTAAACCATTTGTTTGCTCTACTCTTAAGCCGATTGGTCATAAGAATTGGCATGAAGAGATGAAATTCACATTTGATGTGGCCAAATGCAATAGGATCTTTGATTATTTAGTAGAAAACAAACACATAAAATTATCACAAGGCCATGTCATACCCCTACCAAAGAAATTAAAGTGGCGACCATATTGTAAGTGGCACAATTATTATTCTAATGCCACCAATGATTGCAATATATTCCATAGACAAGTTCAATAGGCCATTAATGAAGTATGATTGACATATTCAAATATGTAATTAGATAAGCTAACTTTTACTATATACACCATTGAGTTATAAGATGAAAAGAACCTTCAATATCACGTCGAAGACTTCAAAGCTTGGGGGTAATATGATAAGCCAGAAGCCCTAAAGGATGACAAGCAATCAAGGAGGTCGAGTTCACCTACCAAGCAAGGATAGATTTTTGGTAATATTCTTCTTCTTCACAGTTTTACCTTTGGTATGGTCATGGAATTTCAATGGTACATGAATAATACCTATTTATATACAATCTTATTATCCATTATGGACAATACTTCAGTGACTAATTTTGAATAATCAACCACGTTTATCTCATAGATGGTCAAAACAAAAGAATCGATCACAAAAGAATCAGTACAACAAGGTGGTGAAACAAGAGTGGAGGCCAAAATAAAGCACATCGTCCAAACAAGAGGGGCATCTCAAAGTATGATCTTTAGTTCACTAATAAACATATAGCCTTTAAGGCGCTTATGGCAAATATCATACTTAGATAACCCTGTTCTTAGTGCTTTCAAGCTCACAAGATAGACAAAAAGGCAGAGCGCATGTGTTGATAGCAAGTTCAAGCCAAGTTTAACTATGGTTTATATTTATAGCAAGTTCAAGTCAAATTTGAAAGTGACCAGAGCTTTCTTGTGAAGGTCGGTCAAACCTACATTATGTAGCCAGTCGAACCTAGCAATGAACTGCGGTCCAACCTTAGGTATATAGCAGATACTCCAAACCCAAGTCTAATTTGGCTTGGTTTATGTTTCCTTACTTAGGGACCAAGGTTTCTCGAGTTTTAATGTTTTCATCAGCATAATAGGGCATGAAGAAAACTCTGTAAACGTAAGCTCACCCCTTCTATAAATATAGGGGTCAAGACTGATTGAAACAACCGCCAATCAACCGATAAAATCAATATATTACCTCAATTCTCTATATTTTATATCTCTCCTTCTTGCTACCTATATCCCATGTCTATTCACCCTCCAATTTTCTAATTGATCATCGTTTCTCGTCTCTACAGCATTAGAGGATGTCTTAGCTGGTCTACTAAACCTAGGATAAACTGGCACGCACTCACCCTGACGAGGCTCTCCTGTGTGATCGTTTAATAGCATCTACCGCTATTGAACCACCCTATGGCAGCATGTCTTCGAGTGTCGCTATGGGTTGCATGCAATATACTCAAGTGTGATTTGGCACAATTTGCCGCCAACACATCCCTTAAGTTGTAAAATGATTTTCCTAATATTCCACTTCATATTGACGCATAAAGTTAAGATAAAAACATAATAACCAAAGAGCACATAAATAACCACAGCTGTACTTTATCTCACGTCTATATGCTGCATGCACGATGGATGCTAGGCTACGAGCTCCATCACAGAATGAAACCAAGGTACATTCATTATTATTTGGCAATAGCATAATTACAACGCCCGATATCCACACCATATTATTAGCAAAAATGTAAAAGAATCTAATCCTGATATCAAATTGTTCCCTTGATCACTTGACTGAATTTTCAAAATTTTCTACATCATCTTCAAGAAAATTCCGTATGCATATGTCCTTCATATGCATACAGAAGATGATGATGGAAGAATTAGAACGAAGAAAAACCTAACCCTAGTCTGCAATGCGACGACTCGGCAATTTGAGTTGCTTCACCTGCTACGATCTCGCCATTTCCCCCCTCCTGAAGCTTCTCTTTGACACCAATGCCATCGTTCACGTCCACCACCTTCTTGACAACATCGATGTCGGCATTCACATCCACCATTGCCTTGACGTTCATATCCACCATTTCCTTCACTTCGATATCGGTGTTCATATCCACCATTTCCTTCACTTCAATGTCTGTGTTCACGTCCACCGTCTTTACCTGCTCTTGCCGCATGTCCAACCCATCGACAAGTGACGGTGCCGCCTTTGTGTTGAACTCCTTATTGTCAATCTGGTTGTGCTCATCCACCTCTACCGGCATTTGGTCTGACACGAGCTCCACCTTGTGTTCAACATCATAGCTGGTGTCGAAATCAAAATGTTGCATGCCATCGACGTTTATGTCGAGGTTTGGCTTACTACTAACATCGTCACCAGCAGTCGAGTCATAGTAGAAGTAGTCGTAATGCTGCTGTTGCTGGCCATGATGCTGCTCATGCTGACTCTCGTCCTGATTATGATGGCCGTCGGCTTGAAGAATTGTGGCATCAGCTTCTTGATTGACGTAAAGCACATCAACAACCTCCTGCTCGTCATTAAGAAGGAGCGGCTGGTTTGATGAGGTGACATCTAGATCGGCACATGGGTCATCTAACACGCCGGCTGGCAGTGCGGCAGCGACACTCGCAGATGCGCCAGCCGCAGCTGCCTGACGAAATACCGCTAGGTGGTGGAGAACGGTGTTGAGCTCGGCCGTATCGAGTTCGAGCTGGCGTTCAAGATCACAGATGAGACGGCAACACCCTCCAACAGGATCGTGCGATCGCATCTCTGCCTGGTAGATGAGCGTGCGCATGGCGTCGTCGCAGAGCTCCGGTTTCAGGTGACGGAGAGTCTTGAGAATGTTGCTGACACCGAAGAGACGGTGCGCGTTGAGGAAGCGGCGCTGCTGGTCGGCGGGGAAGTAGGGCGCCATCGGGCAGTCCGGGTTGCACTTGCGCCGCTGATACTTGCACGCCTCCCCCTCCTCTGCCCCCTCCGCCGCCGGTGCCGCGATGCGAGGAGCTACCGCCGCCGCTGCCGCTCAAGTGCGAGAGCCGAGCACCGACGGGAAGGCTCTGTCGTTGGTGGGAGGCGGTGGTGGTGGTGGTCATGGCGGCAGCTGCGCCAATTGCAACGGGGGCTCTCTAGCCAGCTTGCTCGCGCGCGAGGACGGAGGCGTCGGTGGAGGGCTGGCCCTGGCGTCGTCGTAGGAAT
The DNA here is from genome assembly GCA_030770085.1 of Oryza coarctata. NCBI lineage: Eukaryota > Viridiplantae > Streptophyta > Magnoliopsida > Poales > Poaceae > Oryza > Oryza coarctata. The sequence goes on along the minus strand of CM061476.1, from coordinate 12,143,278 downwards.
AGGAGAGGCCTTAGCAGCTGTCCATGCCGTCATCCATTTCTCCACCACTCGTCCCCATCGATCGCCGATGACTATTAAAAGGAAAGGATCGGTGCGATCTGAGCATCCATGCAGGATGATGTAGTTGGTGCTTAACTGTGTGCTAGCTGTCAAGAGCACTGATCGACTAAGAAGAGCATGGATGCACGAAACGGATGTGGGAGAGATCGATCGATTTGATGGTAGGGCAGATGGAGTTGCACGATCCGTTCCATGGAGATCCGGGACTAGTGGAACGGAGTAGCGATGTGAGCGCGCGGATTCTGTCCGAGCATTGCGGGGGTGTCACTCGAGAGTTTGTTGCTAGTATGTGACTGAGAATATCTTGCTCTGCTAGTATGCCACTCGATATTTTGATTAAATTTCAAACGTAAAATTTATAGATGTTGGCCAAGTACAATTAGTAAAAGCACAGGTACATACATTTGGTGCATAAAAATCTATTATCTTTGAAAAATTAGCCATCACGTTCGCTCTCACAGTCTCACGTCTTAGAAATTTCCACATTAATTTTTAAAAAATAAAGTCCATGTAGAAATATAATTTAAAATATATAAAATTCGGAATATAAAAGAAAGAAAATTAGAAGAAAAATCTATGTATAAATACAATTTAGAAAAATCTAAAATTCAGATTAAAAATTAAAAAATAATTAATATTGAGATAAGAGTTCATAGAAATATAATTTAGGAAAAATCTGAAATCTGGATTAAAAATAAATATCATTAAAAAAAGAGTCTGCATAAACATAATATTTAGAAATATCAAAATTCGAATAAAAAGAGTCTGCATATAAATACTGTTTAGAAATATTGAAATTTGAATTAAAAACAAGTATAAATATTATTGAGAAAAGAGTTGATGTAGAAGTACAGTCTGAATAATAAATAAATAATAGTTTGAGAAAAGTACATATCATTACTTATATTAATTATATTAATTAAAGGCTCTCCTATGATCTCCACATTAATCCTAGATAACTAGAAATTCTTACATTAATATAAAACACTTAAAATTTATATGCCAATCCAAGAAAAAAAGAAAATAACTTGATCATCCAATCTACATAAAAAAATAGATGAGATTAGATTCCTAGGGTCTAAACGTGAGCAGCAACAACAAAATAAAATATAAAAAACTTGGTAATAAGCAAGTGTTGACACATTTTCTTTTTGGAAACATGTTATAAATTATTACGAGTATGTGATATAATATGTTATTTTCTAAATATAAGATAAGTAAACAAGAAAAACAAATATATCATAAAATCTATATATCTTTTTTAATTTATTGTATTATTATATTATTAAGAAAGATTTATTGTATTATTATATTATTAAGAAAATACTAAAGATTCATCACGTTTACTTTACAGACATGAATTACTATATTAATGAAACATTAGACATATAAGTTATTAAGTTTGGTCAACTTAGATTTTAGTTTAAATTATATTATTATTTTTAATATTATTTTTATAATAAAATATGAAAGTATATATGCTATTATTATATAGAAACTTTTATAACGGTGCTAACTAGCTGCACAATCTGTATAGGCATAATGCTAGTTAATTATAAAAATTATATTTGCATTCTAAAATGCTTTTGCGTACAATATTGCTTCTGTACCTATTAAATGTATGGAGAATGCTGTACATCGGGCACCCACCGCGAGAAAAAAAAATCCGGTGCACCACTCCTCACTACCTTTCCCATTCTCTGTGTCGTTGCACCTCGCATGTCAGCATTGAACGCCGGCACTATGCATGCATGTTTGTAAAAGTGAGCTTCAGATGATTTTTTTTCTCTTAAATTACTTATTTGTGATCTGATTATATCATTATATTCATTGTAATTAAATTTTTATAAGATCTTAAATAATTATATTTTGATGAAAGTAATATATATTTCAATCATTAAAATTTAATGTTTTATACATGAAATGTTTTAATTGCTAATTTACTGTGTTTCATATTTATTTCAAATGTTATAATGATTAAACTTTTTATTTCACAAGGTATAACTCAACGTTTCACTTACGATCAACTGAAATATTTAACGTCCAACGTATTGCGCCCAGGCATCCGACGTGTGGTTGCTCCTAAATATGTCAACAAATGGTAACAGTAACTAAACTGGAATCAGATCACAGCGCAATCGTTGCGGAGTGGATGACTCTCATGACTGCCGACTTTGTTTCGGCTCACCGTGGAATGGGGTCGCGGGCGTGAATTTTTGATAATTTATCTCTTTTAGAAAACTTATTTTATAAATAGATATGTAAAAAACTTATTTTAAAAATAAATCTCTAGCTCAGCGTTAGAATGGTTGGCGCTGACATTCAATCTCTCGATGTCAAAGCAATTGACTCCGACCACCGAGCTAATACACCTCTTAAAATATTAGCACGTTCCTCCAATCAAATGGACACACCTGTTGTAGTGGTTAAGTGTTTGTTGGTGCGACGACTTCCTGCGGCAATCCTTTCTTCTTTTAAAAAAATAATGTTGTTCGTTGGATTTAAATAGCGTCAACTCTGCTAATTAAGGAAATAATCAATGACACGTCGTTCTTTGATTTTAAATAGCGTCATAATGACTTCGCTAGACTCTGCTTAAGAAGAGAAAAAAAAAAGGAAAAATACGAAGAAAGAAAACTCGAACACGGGATGTCACGTAACAGATGAAGGTAACCAAGCACCACACCTCTTGCCGCCATGTTTATTTGGTTGCTTCATTTTGTTTTTAACATCACTTCCTGCCAGCCTTAGTTCGGCACAATCATTTAACCTCGGCACCAATAAACTCTGGCACCGAACTAGCGTCCAGCGTCCATGTCTGCGATAAGTTTTTTAAACCTATTTATAAATAAGTTTGTAAAAAGAGCTAAAATATAAAAATTTCAGGTCGCAGGTTGTGTGTTCACTCAGTACGTGTGTGAGTATGCGTGCAATTTTAATATTGTAGGTCTGTAACTTGTCTATTTATATAGGCTAAAAGAAAAGAAATTATGCCTTTTTAAAATAATATTGAACAAACTTTTTAAATTTCATCATCGACCATATCTTAAAATGTTTACTTTAAAAACTAAAACAATTATATGTATAGATTTGTTATTATCATGATACCATAATTTATTATATTTTATAATTTGTTCTATGATAAAATCGATGTTAAAATTTTAAAATTTTAAACAATTTTATCTTAAAAATTAATTAAATATTTATGAGAGGCAGTAATACCGTAATAGCTTTAGCTTTCTTTGTTTAGAAGTATGGAACTCCACCTCGCAATGCCCATGATCAAGCAGAGTTACACGGGCGGACCCTTTCGTGGGTATTGAGCTGAATACCCATACTCTTAAGGAAGTAGCTGCAGTCTATTCAATTAGCTCAGTTGATCAGTGCGTGGTGTAACAAGAACCTCATGCTTTTTTACTGATTATCCTCACCTTTTTTCCCTTTTTCTTCCATAAAACTATGTTTTTTTTAAACAATACATCTATTATGTTGCATACATCATGCTTTTTTACTGATTATCCTCACCTTTGTTTTCCCCCTTTTTCCATAAAACTGACTATGTTTTTTAAGGAATACATCTATCATGTTTCAAAATCATATTAAACCAACAGCATAATTAATTTTGTACTATATTTTATAGTTGATCACTTATCTAATTAAGAAATCTTGCATATTCTTCATTGATGACACAAATGTTTTTTTTTTTTAATCTCGCTGCGCAAATCTTGAATACGCATTCTCAAAATCGTTCGTCCCCCACTGCTGAGTAAAATCATTCTTAACAGGTTGGAGAATCTTCTCGCTGGTTGCTGCACGTAATTAATTAATTAAAACAAACACTGTCCAAATAAAAATTAGATCCACCCCACTTGCATGAATTACACATGCTTAATAGCTTAATTAACAACCCACTGCTTCTGTACATGTAGAGAAACGAAGGATGTGTCTCATGCCAGAGCTGAAAAATCGAGAACAGGAATTCGCGCGTATTCCTGTTCTCAATCTTTCATTTCTTTACTGGACACCAACCAGAAGAAGCTCTCACTGATTCGCATACATATACAGACGACTCGAGGAGCAGCAGAGCAACCAAGAAAGATCGATGGCAGTGGAGTCGTCGTCGTCGTGGTGGCCGCTGTCGCCGTTGTTCTCCCTATTCAGCGTTGTCGTCGGCGCCGTGGTCGTAATGTCCCGGGCGCAGCAGGCGCCGCCGCCACCGTCGGCGTCCACCAGGCGCAGGCTCACTCGCAGCGCGTCGTCCATGGTCCTGGAGCGGCTCCGGCCCTTCTCTGTCTTCTCCGCCGTCCACCCAATGTCCTGCGTGGAAGAAGACATCAGGCAGGTGACCATGGGTTCACCGAGCAAGACCCAAGTTGACGGCGGCGGCAGACCACGCCGCGGCGTCAGCATCACGGTGTGCGGAGGCGGGGGGATGAGATTGAGAATCCCATAAGCTTGGATGAGGCGCGCCCAGCGGTGGCCCGTCGACCGCCGCCACAAGTTGCGGCTGCCACCGCCGTCGCAGTCAAGCGGCGCGGGCGCGCATTTGCGGAGGAGGTGGAAGGGAAGGCGGAGGTGAACGCGCGGGCGGGGCGGTTCATCCGGCAGCTCCGGGAGGATCTCAGGCTGCAGCGCTTACATGTCCGTCCTCAACCGCACCCATGCGCTCAACGGCGGCAGCGGCGCGTCACCCGCACCGTAGCCGGGCCTCGCTGGCACACCGCGGCAAGCGGACAACATTATTTGTTGTGTTCAGAATTTTTGGTTGACCCTTACACGAAGGATGAGAAAAGCACAAAGTCTTGGATTTGAAGTGCTAGACTGCTAGTGGTACTGTGGACTGTGTAGATCGATGATGTATGGCATGGCCAACGCCCAGATCACACTGCTAAGCCTTTTGAACTTTTTCTGCCTGCTTAAAGTGTTGTTTATTTACCTGGTGTAAAATACAAGTTACTATTTAGGAGTACATGTTAGAGAAAGAGGTATAGGATTTTTACAACGCAAATGCCTGTATACCTACAGGCTAAGCTATTGGATGCTTTTATTGAGGCTGTGTTGTTCTGAGTAGAGGAAATTTATTATACTTTATTGAAATATATGTTGCATATATGAATCACAAAGCAAATCTGACAAATATATACACCCTCATCCACTCACACGTGTCGAGTACATACGTTCCATAAACAATGGTTAAGGATAAATTTGTGAACCTCATAAAATTGTTATCAATCGTATACTTGTCCTACGATTGTTTTTATCTCTGTAGGTTATACACTTACATCCCTCGTGCAGTTCATGTCGTTTGGTTGGCTAGCATTGACGCACAATTCTTGTTTTCACCGAAGACCTCAGCTGAGTAAGACGCAGGTCCTCTGCAGTGCATAGGCATTAGTATTCACTAATATGTAGACCCAGAGAAGAGTGAGCCCATATCTCAGTGACTTATAATGTCTCTGCAATACTGCAGAGATGAGTTACCCCAGGGAGCTTTGAAAATATGGGTATGTTTGGTTCATTAAAAACACTTATCAAATTTTGGCACATTTTAGCATTGCTAAATATTGGGAGACGATTGGCCTTATTAAATTTGATATTATTTTAAGAAGGAAGTTTCCGAAACTATGAATTTTGATACGGTAGCAACGCTTGGATTACGTGACCATGTGTGGGTTGTTGTTTCAATGCCAAAATTAAGAAACTTGTCCTTTGTTCACTTGTATATAGGTCAATGGGCTGCTGGTAGAGACTGACTCTTCTGGCCTAGCAACGGCATCTTTGAATTACTCCATCTGTTATTATTTGTACTTATCACACTAAGTACTATTTATATATATATAAACTAAACGTAAACATTAAACGTTCTTTTATCATAAAGGAAATGGAGGGAGTTTTTTTTTTCAATGGTATTCAATCCAGCATCTTAAATATTAATGCCTCGTTCTTCTCTCAAGAATCAAAGATAGAGAAAAGTACGCACAGCCTGTTGGGATTAGAACTGTGTCTTATCCTTGGCTTTCCTTCTGCGTCTCAGTATCCCTCACCGTCAGACCACTTAATTCTGCAACTTGATAATATATGTTTCTGCGTCGCTGTCCTCTTCACGGAAGGAAGGAGACTGCAGAGCGCTAGCTAGCTCGTCTATGCACGCAGAGCACACTTGGATTGCCTATATATAAGCACGCACATCGTACATTCAGGGGCAGTGAAGCAATAACACAGATCATATCGAGAGGTAAAGAAAGATCAGAAGCTTGTGAGATCGAGAGGCTAGCAGCCACGGCACAGCAGCTGCTGCACGGGGTGATGGAGGCCAAGCTGTCAGGATCAGTGGCATCAGATCACGAGCAGCCCAAGCCCACTGCCAGTAGCAAGGTAGTTGTGTCTATATATATCATCCGTCAGTGCCTTATACCTTATTGATGTGCACTTAGCCAATCCGATTGATGTACAATTACAATCACGTTCAATTTAATCTTACATATTTAATATAATAATAATATTGATTTATCTCACTAAAATTTTAATATTTTTTATGACATAAGAACGAACGAGGGGATATCGGACATGGCGGGGTTAATGTGTATTTTCTCGTTCCTCACCCGTCCTACGTGAGAACCAAACCAGGCCCGCGTGAGTGAAAAAAATTACCGGCCCGCGGAGTGCAAAACTCACACATCCATACTTCTGTAATTTTTTTTATTTACACGTCCGTACAAATTTCTCCCACGTCCATCATTTGAGTGATTTTTTTACGGACACGAATTACTCCCGCATCCATCATTCGGTGATTTTTTTTTACGGACACGAATTACTCTCCCGTGGCCTCATCTATCATTGAGTGATTTCTTTTACTGATACGACTTACTTCCACATCAATCGGTCAGTTATTTTTTTACTGACACGTATCGTAACGTTCCACAGGTTTTAATATATTTCATCCGTCGAAAGTAAAGGGTAGTTTAGTCTTTGATTTTGGTTATATATTAGTAGGTGTAAGATGAGAAAAATATAAGGTTTTTTTAGGATGGATGTAGTATTTATTTGAGGGGTTTAATTTGTTTTATATGAATGAAACTGATGTAATTATTTTCTAAATAGATAATGTGTCGACAATAATTTTTTTACACGTAGTATTGCTAAATTTAATCACAACAACCGTACGAATAAAAAATTACAGGCTTAATCACGCACGAATAATAAAGTTACACATCGGTGTGAATCAAGGACACAAGAACAACTTTGGTCCAGCAAAAATCCAAAACGGCGACGGTGGGATCCTGCTGGCTTGCAGGATCTTGCGACGGCGATGCAGAGGCCGGCCGACGACAGGTGATTCGAGGTAGTGGAGAGGGCAGCCAGATGACGAGCAGCGTATGACGCAGCAGTGCTGCGTCGTGCTACCTCGGGCCGGTGGTGGATGGACGACTACGAGCCCGGCGTTGTGGACGGCGGAGGACGACCGGCGACGTGCAGCAGCAGCATAAGCCTGACCATCCGGCGGAGGAGGAAGATCGTCGCCCGTCGCCGGCGGCGTGGCCTCCAGATCCGCGTGGTGGATGGGCCGCCTCGTCATCCCGTCGCCGGCGCCGCCGGCCTCCAGATCCCGTAGGTGCATGACGGCCTAGATCACGCCGGCGGCCTCCAGATCCCGTCGGCGCCACGACCATGATTGCCACCCCCAATCCGCCGCCGCCAATTCTCCTCGCCCCCTCGACCAAGCCGGCGGCGACGACTGGATCCGGCGGCGTTGGATCGCCGGCCGCCTGGGCTGCCGCCTCCTCAGTCCACGAGCCGGCGCCGTCCCCTAGACCGTGCCGCCGCTGCTGGGAGAGGAAGGCCGCAGGGGAAAGGGATAAAGAGGCCGTCCAGGGATCCCGCCGCCCGCCGCGCTGCACACATCGTCGGGCCGATCTCCGTCCATCGCCGGTGCCGCTCTCCAGACCCGACGCCTCCCACTGGAAGACGCCATCGGCCGCTCGACCTGGATGGCCGATGACACCGCCCGGCGGCCCAGCGCCTCCTCCAAGCTGCCGTCGCCTTTCAGCTTCTCCATCGAACCGCCGGGCTCTCGGCCCTGGAAGCCGCCGCCGCCTCCGCCTGGGATCCGCCGGCCTCCTGCATATCGAGATCCAAAAAAACCGGGGAAAAAAATTGAATGGGCGGTTGGTTACGGCGTGGGGGCCAGCGTATATCTTGGGCGATTATTTTTTTAGTAAATATTTTACTACTGATAGTACGTAATGAAAAAGTGCGGAAGGGGTATTTGGCACGATTTAGTAAAAATTTTACTACGATTCCTACGTAAAGGGAAGTTGCGAGATGGAAGGGGTGGAGGAACTGGGGTGGTGGGGATCGCTAGTTATCTCGTGAGGACTGAGAAGCGTGTTTTAGCTTATACTGGATTCCATATGTGTGTATATATATATTATTAACACTTAGATGCTATTAAAAGAGTAAATTTTTTAAAAAAACTATAACTTATTTTGTCAAACCTAACGGCTTATAGAAATTTCAGTTAGCCATTTCAGAAAACGATTTTATTACTAAATTATCACCAACCAGTTATCTAAACTTACATTAAAATGTGTATTAACGCTTAGATGCTAAATTTGAAAAAAAACTATAACTTATTTTCAAACCTAACGGCCTATAGAAATTTTAGTTAGCAATTTCAGAAAACGGTTTTATTACTAAACTATCACCAACCAACCAGTTAGCTTAACGATATGTATTATATATGTGTATAGTATGTGAATTTAAAATTAGTCAGTCAAATAAGTTTTCTAATAAAATAATTAATAGCTAATGGTGTAGTAATCGATAATTTTAATAAAATAGTTATAGTTATCTAAAATTTCAACCAATGGTCTTAAGCAATTATCTAAAATTTAATCTTTATAAATTTTTTTATTAAAGTTGTAGCAAAGTAATATTTTTTAACCAGATAAGTGCTGTTTTATGAAATTTACGCCATTACAATTGCCATATGATAAATATGGTATATTTAATGCTAATTTTATTTTCTCTCATTAAGTTATAATATATCTTAATTATTTTTAGTCCTTAAATAATGTATTAACTCTCCGTCTGTCCGTCATAAATTCATACATATCATCGCAACTATTTTTATTCTTCTGAAAATTTATCTAATATGTGAACTATACATAGCACAAAAAGCCAAACCGTTCACCATGTTTACCTACTTTTCCGCCGCAAAGCACGAGATTTCAGTCTACACACGTGCAGTTTGAGAAAAGAAATCAATTTGTGCTTTGTGCCAGGGCCAGAAATTACCGAGGACAAAGCTCTTGTCACTGATCGTGAAGCTGCCCTTCATCTTCACTGCCAGGTTAATTCGCTAACCCTTCTTATATTAGTAACTATATACAGCATCTAACTCTCAATAATTAAAATTAAACTTATATTTAGGACTTGTTCTCTTAGCATGTTCTTTTCAGCTTAGTGATAGGATTATTAAAATGGATTATCTGCTTCATGTTTTTAAAAATATATTTTCTAAAAAAAATTCTTCTATTGTATTTAAAAGCTATTTATTAAATTTATTTTTTAAAAAATATTTATATTATCTAGTGATAATAATTCACTCAATAATCTAAATTAAACATGCCTTAGATGAAGATGCGGATGGTGTAGTGTGTATAGAGAGGAATTAAATATTATATGTTACTCCCATTATTTTATATTTTAAGACATTTTAACCTTTTTAAATTAAATTTTTTAATGTGATCAAATTTATATAAAAACATAGTAATATTTCTAATACAAAACAAATATACTCTAAACTAATTAGGTATTGTAGATGTTCATATGTTTTTTTATAAACTTAATTAAATTAATTTAGAAAAAAGTTAAAATATTATATAAAATAAAACGGAGGGAATACAAAGCAGATTGACAAAGTTACCTAAGCACAATACACTTACAAACAAATTTTTTTTTGGAAGAAATCATACATTTAGAAACGTAGCGGGTGCTCAAAATCCAAACAGAATGGGCCAATTTCATTGCTGTTCCTTGACCATTTCCAAGGGCTGGTTTGGTTTGATGATCTTATCGATTTTTACTAATGTCAATTTTTGATAAGTTTTGGTATAGTGAACTTGCAACATTTGTATTTGGATGGAAGCCAAAATAGTCTAGGTTAACTATTAAAGTGGTCTTTTTTTTCTAGATTTGTCAAAAATTTAACTCCAATACAAGTAGGTACTAAATACTATTAAAATTATTAAATATTGACAAGACAAATCTAGGCACCGGTCCCAAATCACATCACTGGTTAACCGATGCACTGACCTCGGACAGCCCGCCGGCGGCAAAAGCCTCGTCTACGCCACCATTGGCATGGACGCGCGCCACCGACCAGATGCTGTGGAAGGAGGAACCGCTCTACGTCTACTGCGCTCACGACGCCAGCGACGTCGTCTTCACCGTCGTGAGGACCACCAGCGGCGGCGATCCTGAAGACGGCAACGGCGCCAGCGCCAGCGAGGAGGTCGTCGGCCAAGCGTACCTGCCAGCGGACGACGTCGGTGGCGGCAAGGAAGTGAACCGGTGGCTCCCGCTCTGCGACGAGAAGAAGAAGCCACTCGCAGTCCTGGAAATGATTCATGTCCAGCTCCGGTTCAGCGACGTATCGTCCGATCCGGCGTCGCGGTGGGGCAGGGGCATCGACCGCCCGCCGTGCACCGGACTGCCACGCGCTTTCTTCGGGCAGCACCGTGGCTGCAAGGTGACCCTGTACCAGGATGATCATGGCAGCGCCGGCAGCAAGTGCTGGGAGGACGTCTTCGACTCCATCTTCAACTCCCGGAGTCTGGTGTACATCGCCGGCTGGTCGGTGAGCGCCGAGATAGCGCTGGTGCGTGACCCGAGGAGGCCTGCGCAGACGCTGGGGAATCTGCTCAAGGCGAAGGCCGGCGAGCGCGTCGCTGTGTTGATGCTGGTGTGGGACGCCGAGGCGTCGACCGGTCTCAGGCTGGCTCGGCGGGACGGGCGGATGGCCGCGCACGGCGAGAACATGGCGAGTTACTTCCGTGGCACGGGCGTGCACTGCGTCATGTGCCCACGGAACACCTTCTTTACGCACCACCAGAAGGCGGTGGTCGCCGATGGGCCGCGCGGCCTCGTCGCGTTCCTGGGGGGCAGCGACCTCTGCAGCGGCAGGTATGACACGAAGGAGCATCCGCTGTTCCGGACGCTCGCCACCGTACACCACGATGACTTCCACCAGCCAAGCTTTCCCGGCGCGTCCGTCGCCAAGGGCGGCCCAAGGGAGCCGTGGCACGACGTCCACGGTCGCATCGAGGGCCCAGCAGTGTGGGACGTGCTCGAGAACTTCGAGCAGAGGTGGCGGAGGAAGGGCGGCGGCGACGGCGTGCTCGCCCACCTCCACAGGAGCTCCGCCGCGCGCGAGGCAGCAGACCAAGACAGCGAGGCGTGGAACGTGCAGGTGTTCCGGTCCATCGACAGTCGCGCTATCGACCAGTTCCCGGAGGCCACCGACGAGGCCGCGTGGTGCGGTCTCGTCACGGGCGGCACCGGCGACGCCGTGGAGCGCAGCACCTAAGATGCCTACATCTACGCCATTCGCTGCGCTAGGCACTTCATCTTCCTAGGGAGCTCCTACGGGTGGCACCGGGACATCTCCGGCGCCAAGAACGACGTCGTCCCGAAGGAGCTATCCCTCAAGCTCGCCAACAAGATCAGATCCGGCGAATGGTTCAGGGTATACGTGGTGCTTCCCATGTGGGCGGAGGGAGTGCCGGAGAGAGCCACCGTGCTGGCCATCATGGAATGGCAGCGCCGGACCATGGAGATGATGTACAAGGACGTGGCGGCGGCGCTCGCCTCCAGGGGTTCTTCGCAGAACCCCAGGGACTACCTCAGCTTCTTCTGCCTGGGCAAACGAGAGCTGTACGTCGCCAGCGAGTACGCGCCACCGGAGCGGCCGGAGCTCGACAGCGACTACATGAGGGCGCAGCAGGCTAATCGCTTCAAGATCAATGTCAACGCCAACATCATGATAGGTACACCATATCGGGTTTTGGACATCGACATGATCACCAAAACGAAGCCGTTTGACATGGCCATGATTTGGCAGTCGACGACGAGTACACCATGGTGGGATCGGCGAACGTCAAGCAGCGGTCCATGGACGGCGGCAGGGACACAGAGATGGCGATGGGCGCGTACCAGCCGCGGCATCTGCACACCTATTACCAATGGTCGAGGGGGCAGGTGCACCAGCTCCGGATGGCGCTGTGGCAGGAGCACCTCGCCCAAGCGGCGTTCCAGGCCTACCGCGCCTAGGATGGCCTGCAATACCCGTGGTCGCCTGGGTGCATGAACCGGGTGAACCAAGCCGCGCAGCACCACTGGGACCTGTACGTGAGCAAAGGGCAACCTCCCCGCCCTCCTCATGGCGTACCCCATTGCCGTCGCCGACCGTGGCGAGCTCCGGGAGACGGTCCCCTTCTTCCCCGACACCAAGGCGAGTCTTTTCGTGCGCTTCTGCCGGCCTTCCACCGGTCCTCACCCCATGACCTTGGGAACACGTATATATGTACGGCGCTATTGTTGCATGAAAAATAACGGGATGATGATTTGTGAATAAAATAATGGTGCATTAGAATGCACACATATTTGCTGCTGCTGCAGCTGTTGTAAATGAGAATTCCGTGATCCGTCAATAAAGACTTGAAAAATATTTGGTTTGTTTTTGAGTCAATGACACCGACATATCAAGGGTTTAGTTTTACATCCCCAAGTGGTGGTGCACTACTTCACTGCCCATCTAAACAATATGAAAAACTACTTGAGTCCCCATGCTTTCGCTACGGGTGGCTAGAGTTACCTATTATATGCACACAAGCTTTTCGTACATACTTCATCTACATCAATTAATAAATATCATCGAAAATTTTAGAAAAAAATATATATTTCAAATAGTATTAGACATGTGTATAGTCTTATCTTTAAATTCATTATACATTAGAGAAAAAAAATAAAATTCTGATATCAATTTTTTTTTATTTTTTTATTACGGCTAAAATATAATGAATTTAAAAATAATACTTTATACATAGTTATAACACTATTAAAAGTACATATATATAAATTTTTCTAGAATTTTTGGTGGCATTTGTTAGTTGGTATATATGAAGTGTGCACGGAAAACTCATGTGCACGTGATATGTTTCCTACAATAAATAAGATATAACAGCATAAACAACCAACATAATTTTATCAAGTTTTTTCAAAAGCATGAAAGTAGAAGATAAAAGTTTACACTCCTTTACATATAGTCTAAAAATTTGCCTTGAAGTACTTGTTACATTTGGGAACAAAAGGAAAGACAGTAGAGAACAATATGCACAATGTGCAAATGAATCATCTGTACAATCCTGCAGAAGCAGCAAGTAAACAATTTAGTAGAAGTGAATCTCAGTGATGTAAGCGAAACAAAAAATTATACTCACGTGATGGTAAAAATGATTGAACGTCACACGATGAACTATAAATTTACATAGACCTGATTGCAGTAATGCATCAGTAGATGGTCAAATTTAGTGTTTGGCCCTTTCTTATATATGAAGAAAGATACAAATTACAGGCAAATAAGAATATATAGCAAATATAGCCGCAGGCTGAACCAAATAATTACATGATCAGGAGTCCCAAAAAGTCACTCCTTAGTATGGCAAGCTGCAAATTAGATCGTTAATCAATTCAAGAATTATCTAACTCTAGGACCAAAGCCAATCAAGCCAATCTTTTAATATGCTATAGTCCAAACACTACCTAATCGTCATATATTAAGCCAATATTCTATTAACAGATTGGAGGAAAGCCAAGAAGAGCAGCAACATTTATCAGAAAATGGTACTCATTACGCGTGGATCAAAAGGAAAGATTGTAGAGAACAATAGGGATGGTGCACACATGAATGCATATGGGATGGACGATCCCTAGCTTGGCAGCTTACTGTGTGCATGAGTATGTGCTGAAGTCATCTTAAGCTATAAATCACAGCGGTACTAATTAGGCATTTTTGTGTAACACATATATACAAAGAAACTTGTGATAAAACCCTGCAGAAGCAGCGCACATACAATTTGTAAAAGTAAATCTCTTTGAAGCAAGGGATAAGAGTAAAATTATAGACTGACATAATGGCATAGAAATATCTTGATAAAACTGATTGCTAGTGACATTGTAAATTGTAAATTGACATAGACCTGATTATAAATTAAAGGCAAATAGGCATGCATGGTAAATATAATTGTAGTCAAATAAGCATGCATGGTAAATTATACCGTTAGGAGTTCAGGCACTATTTAGTACGGCAAGCAGCAAATATGATCAAGTAATCAATTTAAGAGTATTTAAACTACAGAATTAACATTGAGGGACTACAGTGAATAATCAAAACATGGAATATAATATTAAAAACGTCCACAACAAAATCCAAAGCTTCATGCTGAATAGTTCTTTTTTAAAATTTATTGCACTCATCCATTAATATAGCACCTTTTTACTTTAGACATGATCAGATCAATTTTTGGTATGGCCATATGGAAGTTGTTCTCATTTCTTCCATTTGGGCAATCTAGTCTAGTGTGACTCTACCAGTTCAATATGTCCACTACACATAGAAATGTAAGAAATTTTGAAGTCACTCAATGGAGCAGAATGTTATAGGGTAAATATGCTTTGGTCAAACAACCAGTTTTGAACTCCTCTGGAAATCAAATAAAGAGTAGGAACGGAGTAAACATACCCACAGAGCAGAGATCAAAATCTGGTGCAGAGCTGTCAGCAATTGTTCTCACTTTCCATAGACTAATTGATTCTTCTGGCATAACAGCTAAATTCAAAACCTAATTCACCATAATGGAGGATAAACTATGTAGAAGGAGGCCACTGTAATCACACAAATTAAAAAGGAATTGATCTTGCTTTTTTTTGACTGAAATAAAAGGAATTGAGTTTGTTTAGTTAATAATTGATATCATAAAGGTAGCTGATGTAATAAGGCACATATTAACAATTTAGACGTGAAGTGATGGAAAATTGGGGTGACAAGTTAAACAAACAGTAAATATGTTTTCATTTTTTGCCAATGTTGTTCCTTGAGCAGTACTATTAAGCAGTAATCAATATGAGCTAATACAAAAGGCAGTAAATAACCTGGGTTAAATATTTCCACATCCTCTGTTCTGCAGCTCAGTAGGCAAGGCAATAATGATGATATTATTTTTCATTCTTTTCTTTTTAGCTTTGCAGAAACATGCAGAAAACCGAAGAGAGTTGTGGCTTTACTAACCAGGTACGAAAAATAGTATATCAGTCTAGCAATCATGAGAAGGGAAAAAGAATAAAGGGCCATGGATGGAGCACCATTGACAACAGCATTTTCTGTGATTAGAACAGAGAGGAGAGGAATCTGCGAGGGGATCTGAGGTGTGCTTGGGACTCCAGGCACGTCATTTAAGTCATGTGCTCTCGCTGTGCTTGGGGGTAGCACCTTGTCCACATTGCTCAACTCTATTTTCATTGAAGAAGACAGTACATCTAAATGATCCTACAAAGAAAGAGACAATGTAACTGCAACATGTTTAGAAACTTATCAAAATTTAGGCATTCATAAAAAGTACATGGAAGAAGAGCCCACCTAACAACACTAGCGGACTCATGAATCCATAGGAGAGAAAGGGTGAACAAAAACAAATCTGGCTAAAATCCCTGACAGTGGAATCAATGCACTACAAAACTAAGGCCTCACAACTGAACATAACTCATATATAGAAGAATACCAAGATCATACAAAGAAACCAGAGCTAAGACATTAGGATCAGGAAATGGAGCCCATGCATATTGAGGAATCGGAGTGTACCGGATTGAAGGGAATAGAAGGTAGGGAGCACAACGGTGAATTGAGGCTATACGAATCCACAAATCTCGTCCGGAATCGCTGGTGATGCAGGGCCTCTTCACAAAATCCGGACTGATTGCAGCATCCCTGAACTCTCTAGCTGTGTGATGTAAAGGGCGATGCCCTCACCATCGTTGCAGTCGGTACGACAAGGCGATGGAAGATGCAGTAGGCCAGGCGCCGATCCAAGAAGAGGAAGGGACACAACGGCAGTGCTGATGACCGTTGGAGAGGAGTGCGTGGTGTTCATGGGTGGGAGCGGAGGTGTCGAGGAAAAGGGTGAAGGTCATCGATTGGATTGCTCCGCCTCCCCCGATTCCCATAGTTAGTGGAGGAGAAAATCTCTCAAAGGTAAACATGGATGGGCCAGATGCAAAGAAATATGCCGATTGGACAGTACTCATTAGCCAATGATGTGGCCTTGCAGGAGAGTGAATAGTGAATAGTGCTGACAGAAGAAACATAAGGTTTTACTAGAAAGGACTCCGCGCATTGCTGTGGGGAGCTGGAAAAGACTATGGAAAACAGGTGCATAAAATCAAATGCCTATATGTACACAACAGAGTACAGCAACTCAAGAAGAAACAACTCATGGTATGGACAAACACAATATACAAACTCCGATACCGGTTGAGATTAAAAAATTATAGAATCACCAACTACATGCAGCAATACAAAAAATGACATAATAATAGACCATAACTATGACATACTTATAATATTTCGAGGTAACATATTTAACAGATTGTAAACCACAGACATGATGCCATCTAATGTTCAATAGTTTAAAGAGTCATGCAAAAGGTAGATCAATTATAAGCTCTAAAAGGCCAACAATAGAAATACTGGGACAAACCAACCATCATTTAACCAAAAATGGTTGAAAAACAGTAAATCTCTAGTTAGATTTAGTTTCCAAGCAAATGGGAGGCTAAAATATAGAGCAGAATATATATGGCTTCTCATATTAAGTCTTAAATATTTCCCTCATGCCCACAAACAGCAGCAAGATTTGTACCTAGAGCAATCCAACCAAACCATTCAAACTCATGCTGAAGAAATGCAACTAAATGAAAATTTGAAATATCATATTATTCAGCCATGGTTTACTAAATGTAAATTATAAAAACTCTAAATCTTTTTAAGTCCTTCGTGTTAAAATGCACTTTTAATCCTATGATATAAATATCATGATAATTCAATATGGATGGAAGTAATGAGGTTGGAGGTAATGGCAAGCACAGGATGTGCAGGATGTGTATAGATCAGAAGCTCATGTATCTGATGCTAACAGGCCATGGTAACATTTAACAATATCATCGATAAGCAAAATAGGAGCTCAAATTGAAGATCAACAAAAACTGGGGCTACTCAAACCGAAGATCAACAAAAACTGGGGCTAACAGAATCAACTCACCATTTAGGAAATGTCATCGATAAGGAAATGTTGCCAATATAAGCATCTGATAAAATTGGGACCAACAGAATCAACTCACCATTTAGGAAATTTTGTTTTACTTAATTAGATTAGAGGCAAGTACTCAGCAATTGCTAACATGTGTCATGTATAGGGACAGAGGTGGATGTGATGAAGCTGAGATTTTCATTTCACCCTCTATATCTTGTGAAATAATCAAGGCATTCCTTTATGCAACTGGTAAGCCTTGTAAATTAAATGAAATGTGTCAAAATGCAGCACAGACAAAGAGACACCAAGAGGTCACATTTATTTACTAACAAAATGCTACATTGCTACATGTGCAATCCTTTCTCTAAACAGAAACAGCCATTTTCCAATATCAAAGACCAAAAGAATAGCAAAACTGTAGAGCTATTTTCTAAGAGAGGTGATTGTGGCTGACGAAGTAAAGCAAGCACCGGAGGATAGAAAACTGAAAGACACGGTATATACCATTCTAAGTTCATTGGCATATAGATGGTACCTCCAAGTTCATTGATCAAGTACATGGAGATGTTACCTTCATGAAGAGAAGCGGTATATAGAGCACAACATTTCCATGTACGTAACCGTTATAGCTTTGCTAAATCACCATTTAAGAATGTCATCAGACATCTGCAGCATTTTTTGGGGGCATTTGTGAGCTTGCAGGATGAAAAAAATTGTTGGAAAAAGAACAGAAATGTTATCTAAAACTTGGACCTACATTCAGCAATCAAGGATGGCTTCAAAATTGAAAGATAATCCAAATTCATGACAAAGTACCATTCAGCATGGCAGGAATCTGATAACGGAACAAAAGAATAGTCCCATATAGCTTACTCTTTTTTCCCTTTCACCGCCTAACATGTCTGGAGTTGATGAAACTCTGAATCACATAAGCAGTCGCTGCGCACATAGGCTGGTCTCCCAATGCGTTAGCTGCATGCTATACGCGAAAATAAATTCTAGTATCAATAATAGGCCAGGGGAGAGAGATAAGAGAGAGAACACACCTGGCATACTGGATCAGTGGAAGGCTGGGGGGGGGGGGGGGGGGGCGGCGGATGCGAGATAGCACCCATTGCCCATGTGTTAAAACAAAAGTTACTGGTAACAACCTTTCACCTATAGAGATTATCTAGCATCAATTACAATCAGAGTCAGTATTTTTTTTTAAATCAATGTCGATATCATCTTCTACCTCTTTCTCCACCATCTCCGCCTCCACTTCCACCTTCTCCTTTACTACTATTTTTGCCCTTATACCAATTCATCATGTCGTCACCATCCGATTTAACAAAATAAACTATACATTATGGCGCGTCTAGCTTCTCCCGTATTTGCGGAGTGCAAAGCTTATGGGCTTCATCGATGGATCCTCGACCGCGTCTCCCCACCAGATTTCTTCATCAACTCTTGATGATGCCGAGCTTGTGTGTAACCTAGAATATTGCCTGTGTTATGATAAAGATCAACAACTACTAAGCGGTCTTCTCTCGTCGATGACTGAAGACATCCTTCAGGACGTGGTGTCTGTCGTCACATCCAAAAAAGCATGGGACACTCTTCGGCGCATGTTCTCCTCTGCCACGCATGCGCGCGCTATCCAAGTGCGTGTTGACCTTGCTACAACCAAGAAGCGCGACCTCTCTGCTACCGATTACTTCCGTAAAATCAAGAGTCTGGCCTCCGAGCTGGCTGCGGCTGATACTCCTCTTCATGATAATGAGATCATTGCCTATCTCATAGCGGATCTTCCCTCAGATTATGATCTGTTCATCATATCTTTGACGATAAAGAGTGAGCCCCTCACGCTTGACGACGTCTACTCACATCTGCTAGCATTTGAGGCGCACCAACCGCAATACCAGACGGAGACTCGCCTTAACATCGGCGCGTCAGCCAACTTCATCGCCCGAGGTGGGCAGCAGTGGGGCCGTGGGTGTGGCGGTCCCCCTGGCCGCACCCGAGGGCGTGGCCGTGGCGGTCCTCCGCCTTAAGGACGTGGACGCAGCGTCCCTCCCTGTCAGATTTGTGGTCGTACAGGTCATACTGCTATCAAATGTTGGTATCATATCGATGAGTCTTACCAGGAGGAACAACCCTATGCTGCGGTGGCTGCTTCTTCATCCTACAAGGTTGACACCAACTGGTACACCGACACGGGGGCTACCAATCACATAACCAGTGATCTAGATCGCCTAGCCTTGCGTGAACAATACCATGGTGGAGAAACGGTTCAAGTTGACAACAGGGCAGGTTTGCAAATTATGCATATTGGTTATTGTTATCTTAATACTGCTACACGTCCTCTTGACTTACATAATGTTCTCTACGTACTTGATATCTCTAAACACTTCCTTTCAGTATTTAAACTATCACGTGATAATAATGTATTTTTTGAATTTCATCCCTATCATTTTCTTGTAAAGGACCAAGCAACGAAACAAGTGTTCTTAGAAGGAAAGTATGAATCCGGCCTCTATCGCATAAAGCCATTCGATGTTAAATTCTTCGAACAAGCACTTATCAGTATCAAGCCATCCACAGATTAGTGGTATGATCGTCTTGGCCACCCCTCTACCCCAGTCGTGCAGTCTATTTTGAGTTTGAATAATCTCTCATATATCAAGAAGTCGAGTCCCTCAATTTGTCATGCATGTCAATTAGGCAAGAGTCATCAACTCCCCTATACTCATGCCATTCATCGTTCTACATCGCCTCTTGAACTTGTTTTTTTAGATATGTGGGGCCTTGCCTCTAAGTCTATTGGTGGATATAAATACTATATAAGTTTTATCGATGATTTTAGTAAATTTACATAGATATATTTGATGCATGATCGCACTGACGCATTTTCTTGTAATTTCAAGCACATGTAGAACGTCTCTTTGATACTAAAATTAAGTGCGTCCAATCCGATTCGGGTGGAGAGTACCAACTCAACTTTTTCGATCCCTTGGCATAACCCATCATGTTTCCTGCCCACATATTCACCAACAAAATGGATCGACTGAATGCAAGCATCGTCATATAGTTCAAACTGGTCTTGTTCTACTAGCTCATACTTCCATATTGATTAAATTCTGGGACGAGGCCTTCCTCATAGCCACTTATCTCATCAATAGATTGCCCACTCGAGTCCTTGATAATCCTTGCCCTCTAGAACACCTCCTCAAAACTCCACCGAATTATTCCATGCTTCATATATTTGGTTGTGCATGTTGGTCCAATTTGTGACCTTATAACTAGCACAAACTTTCCTTTCGATCTAAAGTCTGTGTGCTTTTGGATATAGTGGCCTTCACAAGGGATACAAATGTCTCGATATGGATTCCGAACGCCTGTATGTGTCCCGTGACGTTATATTTGATGAAACAAATTTTCCTTTCTCCACTTATCCTTCATCCAACATTGCACCTAATTAGGACAGTGACAGTTTTAATTTAAACAATTACGATATGCATATGTTTCCTGCTAACTCTGTGAATGCAGCCCCTCAGCATGCAGTAGATCCTAGGATGCCTACAACCTTATTAGGATTGGCGCCGATATTCCCTGCGCCCGCTTCTTCACTCAAGGCAGGCGCTCTGCATGAAGTGTCTGATGCTGACCTGCTTGCAACGGAGTCTTCGCCTACCTCTCCCGTGTCCCCTATGACAAGCACAGAGGCTGCGGCTGGACTGTCATTTGTCGGCCCATCATCTCTAGCATTGCGGCAAACTTCATCATCGAGCGTCTGGCCTGAGGCCATGCACCACTCAGAGGTTTCTGCACTGGATCCTCCTGCCCACAAGTATGGGACGCGCTTAAGCCACAACATCAAAAAGCCCAAGGTTTATACCGACGGCATGATTACTTATTCTGCCATACGGACTTCAGATGCAGAGCCTACATCGCATGTTACTGCTATGGCACACCTCCTTTGGAGGTTAGCAATGAATGATGAATTTCAAGCCCTTGTCAAGAAAAAGACTTGGCATTTGGTTCCTCCACGTGCCGGCCTTAATGTCATTGATTGCAAGTGGATTTTCAAACTGAAGCACAAAGTTGATGGCTCCGTTGATCGCTATAAAGCACGATTGGTCGTCAAGGGTTTCAAGCAGCAGTATGGAGTTGATTATGATGATACATTCAACCCGGTAGTGAAACCTACCACTATTCGAGTCTTATTGTCTCTTACAGTCTCTCGTGGTTAGTTTCTTCGATAGATTGATATTCAAAATTTATTCTTACATGGCCATCTTTAAGAGGACGTCTATATGAAACAACCACCTGGTTTTGTTGACTCGGCTTATCCTACTTATCTTTGTAAGTTGGACAAGTCATTATATGGCCTCAAACAGGCCTCACGTGCTTAGTTTTCTCGTCTTAGTAACAAACTATTATAATTGTGGTTTCAGGCTTCTAAGGTTGATGTTTCTCTTTTCATATTCAACAGAGGTGTCATTCAGATGTATATTCTCATCTATGTGGATGATATTATTATTATGAGCTCTTCGTCATCAGCTACGGATCGTCTACTCATTCAACTTGAAACTGAGTTTGCCGTGAAAGATCTTGGCACTCTTAGATATTTTCTTAGCATTGAAGTACATCATACTTCTACTAGCCTCATCTTGACACAACATAAATATATCCAAGACCTGCTGCAGCGCACAAATATGGCCTCCTCTAATAGTGTTTCAACATCTATGCTTCCTAACAACAAGTTACTCTTAAAGAGTAGCGACCCTCTCTTAGCTGAAGATACTACACGCTATCGCAGTGTTGTTGGGGCTCTCCAATATTTGTCTTTCACTCACCTCGACATCTCCTTCTCTGTCAACCAGGTATGCCAATTTCTGTCAGCACCAACAACGGCTCATTGGGCGGCAGTAAAACGTATACTGCGTTATCTTCATTCCACGTCTGATATGGGGCTATGCATCACTAAATCTAGGTCTTCATTGCTAAGTGCGTTCTCTGATGCCGATTGAGCCGGGAACCTAGATGATCAGCGCAGTACAGGTGGCTATGCTATTTTCTTTGGTGGCAATCTTGTTTCTTGGAGCTCTCGCAAACAACTAATTGTTTCTCACTCAAGCACAGAGGCTGAATATAAGGCCATCGCTAATGCTACCGCTGAATTAATATGAATACAAGTGTTGCTAAGGGAACTTAGGATCTCTCAGCTTCGGCCACCGTACCTATGGTGTGACAACATTAGTACCACTTATTTTTCTGCCAATCCCATATTTTATCGTCGCATGAAGCATGTTGAGGTTGATTACCATTTTATTCGTGAATGTGTTGCCTCTTGCCAACTCGATGTTCGCTTCATCTCATCCAAGGATCAGGTGGCTGACATTATGACTAAGCCGCTCCTGGTTACTCCCTACTGCAATTTACGGCACAATTGAATCTAGTCTACCTCCGTTCAGATTGAGGGGGGTGTTAAACATAGAAGTGTGTAATCTATATTTAGTAAGAGATCATCTATATTTGGAGCTGTGTCTCCTGATTACCATTGATCATGCTTGTAACCTTCCATGTATGCGTAACCTTCTATATATGCGTAACCTTTTATGTATGCGATCCTCTATATATATGAGTGGTCATGACCCATAGAGGTCATCTAGCGCCAATTACATTAATAGACATAACTGGGATAGGAAATTGGACCATGGAGATGGCATGTGCAGCGATGAATAGCTCAGCAGGTAGGCAGATTGGACAGTGGTTAGTTGATGAACAGTGTAACACTATTTTATTGGCAAGTTATAGGTAATCATATCATGATATAATAAAATAAAATCTAATGTTTCTTCAATTGGCTACTGTACACTGTTCATCCATTGTAGTGCCCACTTTGCCCTAGAACAAGACCTGTTCGATCCCCACACTACCACTCTTAGATCAATGCGCGTATTTGTTTTTGCACTACTAGCGCGGTCGCACCCTCTTCAATCCATAGGTGGATAGCCTATAACCTCCTAAACTCTAGATCGTATCGTTGCACGTTCACACCGTCCTTACGCCTTCTCTTAAGCGAGTGGTAACCCATGCATGCACCTCCTCGCATTGCATACCTTTGCCTCATCCTAGACTCCTTCTCTCCTCCTTTATCATTGCCCCCACTTTTCGAGCTAGTCAGTATCCCAGTAGCGCAGTGCTCGAAATCAATGACACCCTTACAAGCCACATCCATGAGCGCTACTCTTCAGTTAGCAGGTTAGGTGAATGGGTGGCAAGCCTCTAAACCCTAGATCACATCGCTGCATGTCTGCACCATTCTTGCGCCTCTTCTTAGGCGAGTGGTGACCCACGCATGTGCCTCCTCACCATCCTCCATTCTTGCCCCTCCTTTCCAAGCTAGTCGATCCAGTATCTCGGTGGTGCATTGCTCAAAATCAATGGTGCCCATAAAAGCCACATCCATGGATGTTGCTCTTGATTCAGCAAGCTAGGTGGATGGGCCACAAGCCCACAAACCCTAGATCACGTCGTCGCATGTCTGCATCGTCCTTGTGCTTCTTCTTAGGCGAGTGGCGACCCTCGTGTGCGCTTCCTTGCGTCGCACACTTTCGCCTCATCCTAGCCTCCTTCCCTCCTCCTTCATCCTTGCCCCTACTTTCCGAGCCAGCTGATCTGGTATCCCGGTGGCGCAGCACTCGAAATCAAAGGCACCCATACAAGCCACATCCATAAGCGCTGCTCTTGACTCAGCAGGTTGGGGGCTCAAAATTGACGGCGCGTGTGTCAATCCGGTGGCGAACTCCACTGCCTCTCCAGTGGAGGTATGCATGTGTTGTTTGCTTCCCCATCCTCTCACCCACATTACATTGAGGTAAGAATCTTTGATTTTGCTCTAGCGGATGCATTTGTGCAGTTCTATCGATCGGATGGATTGGGGATTTGGGGCTGATTGATCTGTAGTGTTTAAGAAGGTGCAGATGATCAAGGAGGCAACCACAGCGCTCAAGGAGAGGACTGGCTTGAGCCCAAGGCCAAGCCCACTGGTACCTCCAATAATTGGCTGTTTCACTCATTCTTCTTATTAACTTTTAGATTTATTGACAAAAACAACCATGCTGTTTGGCAGCATGACGGTGTTCTCTTTGCTACTGCCATTACCCAATGGACATCTCCCATCCCATGACTACGGCAGCTGCTCTGTACGAGTTGGACTTCCTGCTGGTGTTACAGGGGGATTTTTTTTCCTTGTTCTGGGTTTCCATTTTTGCCAGTTTCTGACTTTGAACTTATTAGTTCTAATGTCCTACGGTTATATAACATGCGAAATTAATATTCTTTTAGTTTTGCAGTCTCGCTGCATATTGAAATTCCATGCAAGATTGAGCTAGGGAAGGTGTCTGTTTTGCCTCTTTTCTTTACAGTGCCACAGCTACTTGCCTCTTTTCTGTTGGGAAAGGAGGCATTGGTATTTCATCTTCATTATCGGCTTTTCTTCTGGTAAGCATGGGTATTTCAGCTACATAATTATATGTTTTATTCAACTGACGTATAGAACATGCTCTATAAACTTCTCTATTAGATGCAATCCTTTCCAGTGTGCAAGTTGATCTAAGTTTGCGCAAAATTGCTATTGATATGTATGGTGTTTAGGAGTATCATGTACAATCTACTTTCTCCAAGATTTAAGTAAATGTATTCAATTGCACTGTACATAGAGTTTCAAAGATATCATGCATGTTCTTTCACAGCTGCACATTCATGGTGAGTGCAACATTTTGCATCTCCATTCTTCTTTGCCTACCATGCATGGGGAGTGCAAAATTTTTCATCTGCATGTTATGGTTTACTATTTTCTTTTTTTTTGGAGCATAATTTTTCTGTATATGGTGCCTTGTTTATTCTATAGGCATTTATTTTGGATCACCTATCTATCTAATTACTCCTCTTTAATTTTCTGACGATCTATTAGCATGACATTGTATTGCAATCCTAAGCCATTCTCCTTAGGCTTTACCACCAGTTTTATCTTCCCTGTCACATCCTGCAATCCTTTAGCTATATTTTTCTTCTTCTTCATAGGATGCACCCTAAACTATTACAACATTTTCTATGTTGCATTGAACTCATTGTCTGTTTGCACATGTTAATCATGCCGAGAAAATATGTTATTTATCTTTGGTTTACCCTTTTGTGTCATATGGAATATTACTGCATTGTTCTTTAGGTTGTGCCACTGCTAATCAGTTCTCGATAAACCATCCCAACTCCAGCTGACATCACATATGAACTGATGTCTTCATTTCCGAAGAAACATCACATATATATTCTTCCCATATGATCTCCTATATTAGGTTAGTAATCATGTAAATTCTGTTAGTCTGTTTCATAGTTTGATACTTTGAAAGGCAGCTCACATCCCATGTTATTAAGCATATCATTCCTAATTTTTTTTAGAAAATGGATTAAAACCCGGCCTCTATATCCCAAGGGCGGATGTATATAGCCAAGCATACCATTTATACTTATCTTTGTGATTGGATATTACTCTGCATGCACTTAATTCCTTACCTTAGTCTGCTTCCCGCAACCTCTGCTTTTGTTGATTTAGTCTCTCAGGTGTTAGTTCTGCACTCATCTTTCCATACTTGATACTAAACTGTGACTTTCTGAACTCTTGATCCTACAACTGTATTTACCATGCTCATTTGCCTTTGATTTATGTCTCTCTCTAAAGATTAAAAAAAATCAAGCGTTAAATTAGGCCATCTCCGGATGCATTAGTGACCAACCAGCAAGTTGCATTGTTTTATCAGTTATATATATTTAATTTCCACATCATGTAAGTCTGTAAATTTTAGTTTTGCTTGTATCAATCAACGTGAGACTAATTTCTATGTTTGGAGGGTTTTTTACATGTACTTCGGCAGTGTTCATCACAGGTATATGAATTATACACCAAAATGCCTAAATTAGTACACTGTGATTTGAAAGTGTGAGAATTGTTGATTGTATTCCCTGTTAATGTATCAGTATATATAGGTAGCCGAAGTGGCTTACACACGCGAGTTAACCTACTATAATTACAGTAGACTAACACTCCCCCGCAGTCTAATCGGGAGCATCGCTAACATTCAGGCTGGATCGAAACTCCTAAAATAGTGAGGTAGGAAGGCCCTTGGTAAAGACGTCGGCATACTGCGATGTCGTAGGAACATATAGAACCCGAACGTGACCAATAGCAACCTTCTCTTGAATAAAATGAAGATCAATCTCAACATGCTTCATCTGCTGATGCTGTACCGGGTTGTTGGAGAGATATACAGCACTGATATTGTCACAATAGACCAAGGTGGCACGTCGAGGGGGTGGCAAAGCACAAGGAGCAGCTGGCGCAGCCAGGTAGTTTCAGCAACACCATTTGCTACAGCACGATATTCAGCTTCAGCACTCGATCTAGAGATCGTATGCTGATGCTTGGAAGATCAGAACACCAAGTTATCCCCGAGAAATACTATATAACCAGAGATCAACCGGCGAGTGTCAGGACAGCCAGCCAGTCGGCATCTGTGTAAACAACAAGATCTACAGGCGAAGATCAGCGCATGGTCAGCCTAAGAGACAGGGTGCCCTGTAGATAGCATAGGATCCGCTTGAGAGCAGTGAGGTACGGCTCTCAAGGATCATGCATATAGAGGCAGATCTGCTGAACTGCAAAGGAAATGTCTGGTCGGGTGAAAGTCAGATACTGCAGAGCGCCGGCGAGACTGCGGTACTGTGTAGCATCAGCGACAGGCGGTCCGTCAGTAGATAATTTGGAGTGGAGATCAACAGGCGTGCTGCACGGCTTGCACACATTCATCCCGGCACGCTCCAAAATATCCTGACTGTACTGCCGCTGAGAAAGGAACAGACCATCTGCGGAGCGGGTCATAGAAATGCCCAGAAAATGATGCATCTAACCCATATTCGTCATAGCAAACTCACACCGGAGAGCCTTAATGATATTCTTGAGTAATCCAGCAGAGGAGGCAGTAAGGACAATATCATCAACATAGAGCAGTAAATAGGCTGTGTCTAGACCGCGACGATATATGAAGAGAGAAGTATCTGACTTTGTTTCAACAAATCCAAGTGACACAAGGTGAGAGGCGAACCTGTGATGCCAAGCACGAGTGGCCTGCTTCAAACCATATAAGGACTTGTTGAGCCGACAAATAAAATCCGAGCAAGAAGAATCCACAAATCCAAAAGGCTGCACGCAGTATACTGTCTCAGTGAGAGTGCCATGGAGAAATGCATCCTTCACATCCAGCTGATGAATGGGCCAGTTCAGAGATTATGCCAGAGAGAGAACCACGTAAACTGTCACAGGCTTAACAACTGGACTGAAAGATTCATCATAGTCAACACTAGGCTGTTGTGTGAAACCCCACAGAACCCAGCGAGCCTTGTAACGATCCAGAGACCCATCGGTGAGCAACTTGTGACGATAAATCCACTTCCCAGTCACAACATTGACGCCAGGAGAGCGAGACACAAGACTCCATCTGTCGTTGGCAATCAAAGCGTCATACTCAGCCTGCATAGCAGATCGCTAATTGGGGTTTGACAAGGCATCATGAACGGAGCGAGAAAGAGGCGACATGGGTACAGCATGGAGATTGAGGCGATCCACGGGCTACGCAATGCCATCTTTGCCACGTGTGCGTATAGAGTGCGCACTGGTCACCGGAGGGATGACAGTCAGTCGAGTAGAAGATGTGCGGTCGGTACCGCTGGCAACAACCTGTGAGCGAGTAGCAGGGGCAGCAGGACCGGTAACACTCGTGGTCGGTGGGGCACCACTGGTAGCAACCTGTGCGGGGTGCATAGGGGCAGCGGCACTAGATGACGCGGACTCAGGTGACCACGGCCCTACACCAAGGCTCAACGACGCAAGTAGGGCCTCGGGCACGGGGTGTGCCGCTGAGGAAGCTGCTGTACTTGCACGCAAAAAGGAGGCTACAGGAACTGAAGTGGTGAGATCATGATCATCGACAAGAAAGTTCAGGACGGAGGGTGCCATGGGTGTGGTAGACATGTTAGAGAAAGGAAAGAAGGATTCATCAAAAACAACATGTCTAGAAATGAGAATGCGGTTCGACTGAACCTCGAGGCATCGATTGCCTTTGTGCTGCGAGGAGTAGCCGAGGAACACGCATAGAGAAGAAGGAGGAGCAAGTTTGTGGGGCGCTGTAGAGGACATATTGGGGTAATAGGCGCAACCAAAAACTTTGAGATGATCATAGGAGGGTGGGACAGAGAAGAGAACAGAGTGTGGTGTGGAGGAGACGAGTGTTATGGTGGGAAGGCAGTTCACAAGATATGTGGCAGTGTGAAGGGTCTCAACCCAGTAAGTTAGAGGGAGACTTACCTAAAACAAAAGGGAATGCAGAGAGTTATTGATGGTACGAATAGAACGCTCTGCTTTACCATTTTGTTGAGAAATATATGGGCACGATATGCGGAGGGCAACACCGTGGGAGAGAAAAACATGCGGGCCTGGGAATTATCGAATTCACGGCCATTGTCGCACTGGATGCTCTTAATGGTGGTGCCAAACTGTGTGCGAACATACGCAAAAAAGGTAGAAATAGTGGAAAATGTCTCAGATTTGAGACGAAGGGGAAAAGTCCAAATGTAGTGAGAGCAGTCATCAAGAATAACAAGATAACATTTGTATCCTGACATACTAACAAATGGAGAGATCCATAGATCACAATGGATTAAATTAAAGTTGTGAGTAGCATGAGAGGTAGATTAACCGAAAGGTTGACATACATGACGACCGAGTTGGCACGCATGACATAAATGATCGATATCATCTTTATTGCAGGAAATGACATTGGACCTAAGAAGTTTGAACAAAACGTCGCGCCCAAGATGACCGAGACGGCGATGCTAAATGGAGGTGGGTGTGGCGACGAACGCGGAGGTGCTGGTAGATGGTGCAAAAAATGGGTAAAGGTCACCGGAACTATTGCACTTGGCGATCACGTTTCTGGTTTGCAAATCCTTCACAGAAAGGCCAAATGGATCAAACTCAAAAGAACAATTATTGTCGGTGGTAAACCGACGAATAGAAATTAAATTCTTAATAATGTTAGGAGATACCAGAACATTATTAAGAGTAAGATTATGGTGCGGTAAGGAAAAATGATGGGATCCAGTGGCGGTGACAGGAAGTAAAGCACCATTGCCCACAACGATAGATGAAGGAGTAGATGAAGAGGGCGGAGAAATGATGGAGAGTATACCAGTGTCCGAGGTCATGTGGGAACCGGCACCCGTATCAGCATACCACTTAAAGGCCGGTTGGTTGAGCGTCATGGTGTTGAAAGAGTGCGCCAGCGAGTCCTAGTGCCAACCTCCATGACTAGGTGGCCAAGGTGCCGCCTAGTACGCCGGTGAGGGCGCTTGGAAGCCCGGCGGTGTAGCTCTCCCGTAGTACGAACCGCACGGGGACGATGGGAAGAGCACCAAAACCGCCATAGTGCGGGGCTGCGTGGAATGCAGGCTGTGACGGCGGAGGACGGCCGGATTGGTCGTACGGCCACATGCGCATGGTGCCAGCCCAAGGGTAGGCAAACAACGGGTACATAGTTGTTTCGGGAGGGACGCCACCCTGTCCACCTAGGGCTGCTCCAGCAGAGGACGCTGGAGAGCTGCCACTAGTAGAATTACCGCGTCCACCGCGGCCGTGGCGGCGGTCGTTGTGCTGGCCTCTAGTTGGTGCAGCTGGGCATAGAGGAGACGCCTGGGGCTCCTGGACGCGGCGTCGCAGCAACGAGAGTGGCCGGCGGGGACGGAGGATGAGCGTTGATCTCTAGCTCCCTCAATAACAGATGAGTACGTGCTTCCGTAAATGTTGGAAATGGCCGGTGCATCTTGAGAATGGACACCATATGGCAAAACTTGCCACTGAGTCCACAAAGAAGCGTGAGGACTATCTGCTGGTCACCGATAGGGTCACCGAATTCGGCGAGGGAGGCAGCCATGGATTCAAGACGACGACAGTAGTCGGTGATGCTTAGGGAGTCTTGGCGAAATGTGCGAAACTGTGTCTTGAGGAGAAGGGCACGAGACTACTTCTGGCCGAGGAATTCATCCTCGAGATAGCACCATGCATTACGGGCGCGTCCAGGCCGCATCATCAACGACTGCTGCAGGTCACTGGAGACGGTGCCATACACCTACGTGAGGATGCAGCAGTCCGCCTAGAGCCACGTCGGGCACGTGGGGAACACATCATCCTCGAGGACATGGCGGGTGAGGGAATATTTCCCAAGAACAGTGAGAAACATGCAGCGCCACTTAGTGTAGGAGTCCGTGGCCTTATCTTGGACGATGGGGATGAGCGCCTTGATGTTGACGACGGCGGTGGCTTGCACTGAGAGAGCTGCATGAGCGCTCTCGTACGCATCCAGAGCTTCGTCAGCGCGAGAAGGATTGGCCGCGAGACAACGTTCTTCGAAAGTAGCGGCGCCAGTGTTGTCGCCAGCCATGGGGGGCACGACAGCCAATCGACAGCCGATTAGGCTGGATCGAAAATCTCGAAGGGACAGCCGATCAGAGATCGGATCGGAGGGATCAGCCGATCAGAGTCGGATCGGTAGCCGATTGAATCGGAGATCGGATGGCCGATGAGCAGCCGATCCGATCGGCAATGGGTAGATCGGCTGGACGATGAGCAGCCGATCAGATCGGTAGTAGAGATTGAGCAGCCGATCAGTTCGGAGGCCGATGAGCAGCCGATCAGATCGGATGTATCAGATCGGCAGTAGAGATCGGATGGCCGATGAGCGGCCGATCAGTTCAGAGTCCGATCGGATCGGCAATAGGTAGCATCCGATCGGGCCAATCAACAAATCCGATCAGATCGGATCAGCGGGCGATCTGGTTGGCAACAGATAGCCGATCAGATCGGCAATAAGTAGCAATCTGATCGACGGCATCGCGGGCGATAAGACCGGCGACACCTAGTAGTGGCGATCGAATCGGCGATGGGCGCTGTTACAGAAGCGTAGGTAGGATCGGATCGGCGGCCACACCCAGTGACGAGGGCAACTACGGGGTGGGCGATCAGATCGGTAGCGCTGGCGATGAGACCAGCGACACTCCCTGTGACGTGCAGTCGGCACCGGTAGTGGCGGTCGGATCGACGATGGGCGCTGGTTTAGAAACGGCGGCGTTGAGGGCGTCGGACCTCGGCAGTCTCTCGCACAGTAGTGGCGGAGAAGGAGATCAGTGACGGCAGCAACAGCGGCGGCGTTTTTGGTTGCACAAAGATAGCGAATTGTAACCGCTCTGATACCATGAAAGTGTGAGAATTGTTGATTATATTTCCTGATAATGTATCATTATATATAGGCAGCCGGGGTGGCTTACACACGCAACCGCATAGTTACGATGCGAGTTAACCTACTATTTTAATTACATGATTATATATCAGGATGATTTAATGACTCATCATACCTCATGCTTGCATCTAATCCGACAAGTTTTCATTACTGCTTTCTTGACCAAGTAATCTGATGTTATTGTATACTAATGCTACTTTTCCTAGCATACTCTTTGTTCTTTGTTATGTTATACGTGCACTAAAAACATATTAGGTTGGTTTGGTTTGAAGCCTACACTGGTCTTATCAATTTTTGGTTATAGGCATATTTTGGTATGGCCAATATTTGGGAAGGCTAAATTTTATTTGGTTAGGTGTCAAAATTTACCTTCTCAATTATTTAGCTCTTATCATTGACACTTATTCCATAGGCTAGCCAAAATTTGGATTCAAACCAAAACTTCACTTCTATATGTGACCCAAAAATTGGTAAAGCAAGTTTAGGCCATGAACCAAACCAGTCCATTGCTACTCTTTAAAAAGGCTAATTCTGTTGTTTAGGAACTGCATGTCATCTTTTAAATTCAATTTCTGTGGCTAAAATAGGTTGATGGTAATAAATGACAAACTGGCAAGAAATCGGTGATAACCTATTAAACCTGACCTCATATATGCAACACTGGACTTGATGCTGTATTTGTTTTGATTAATGGCCAATTTACTATATTTGGCATGTAGTGTATAATTTAATTAATTTTGAATGCCTAACCTTCCAAATTAGCCATGACACTTTTAGAATGTAATCTTACTATGGACCGTTGTATCTATATAGGTTTGTTCAATCACATCGCTTAAAATTGAGAACAATGTGATATGGCCCATCTGATATTGAGTTGTTATTGCTGGACAGATGTTTTCTATCATATTGATGTTCCCATTTTGGTTCTCCATATGTAATTACAGTTCTTATATTGACGCGGCAACGAGCGGGTCACTGCTAGTATTATTATCTTTTATAGATACGATATGGTTAATTTCGATAGCTGTCACTTCAGTGAACTTCCGATATCATATTTAAGATAAAGTATAGATGACTTGTAAAGGTTGTCTATTTATTATATTGATAAAATTAATGATTTGATTGTACTGACAGTCTCTATAAATGTCATAGATGGCATAACGTTGTATACAGCATAAGACCATTGAATGGCCTACATCGTAAGATACCAAATATCAAAATCTGGAAAATTTATTATTCTAAAAGTTCTAAAATACATTTCTATAGTTCTTCCCCATTGTGAATCTTTGGTGAAATAAAAATCAGCACTTGAATAAAACTATATAAATTGAACTTTTCTAACTGAAAACAACGATGCACATAACACTTACATTTGTGAACAAAATATTATTTGAAAAGACTTTATCAGATACTAGAATAACGACAGAGCAATACAAGGTGTATTCGAATTTAAAATAAACAAGAAAACTTTCATCCTTGCTGCGTACAAACCATTAATTATAAAATTGTAAAAACATATCAGAAAACACAAGTAATACTGGGACTCTACAATAAAATTCCTTTTGTCAAATCGATCAATTAAGTATGTCACATAATTCATCTAAGCTTCCAGTATATTTCAAATCTACTTTAAGTTCACTTTTAGTGTAATAAGCTGGAAATAAATTTATAGAGATATCAAAAGTGATGTAATGACGGATGCATGCTTGACATTGTGTGCTTGGAATTTGTTTTTGGATTTCCCTTGCATTTCATAAATGCTTTTGCATGTATATAAGAAACATGGGAATATTGAAAACTCATTTCTGCTCAACATAAATTTCTTGAAAAATTCAGACAAATACTAGACACCATGAATAACCATCTGTAAAATTGGCACAATTTTATCAGCTAATTTGATATATCAATTAAATCACTCAAAGCAGTCAAATTTTAAGTTAATTCAAAACCCTAAAGGGTCAAATCAATACACCCTAAATATACTCAACCTTTCACATTAAAATATCTACATTAATTAATTTACTTAAATACTAGTTTATTTATAGTAGATTAGTTTTTTTAGAATTTATGGAACAACATTAGGCAGATAATACATTCAGAAACATTTGAATCAGATCTCTTTGGTTTAATTTCTAGGAGCAATCCTTTTCGAAATTTAAATTCCTACCTTGTCAAATGGAAACTAGCTAGTTTCCT
The DNA here is from genome assembly GCA_030770085.1 of Oryza coarctata. NCBI lineage: Eukaryota > Viridiplantae > Streptophyta > Magnoliopsida > Poales > Poaceae > Oryza > Oryza coarctata. Next base: position 12,109,266 of record CM061476.1, on the reverse strand, counting down.
GGGAACATTCCACAAAAATTGCTAGGCTCTGATCTTGTGGGTACCTAGGTCAATTAGAATTTCAAAGGAAGGGAGAAAGAAAATATCTTAAAATCCTGGAAAACTGCTTAAATGGCAATGCACCTGAGTTTCCACCCTTCTCTTCTTTTGTTTAGTCCTTTGTTTAGTGGGTCCAATAAACCCTGGCCCAACTTGTCATTGCATTGGGAACACGACCTCACCACAGCTGACCGAGATCTGCCCACTGGACGCAGCCATGGAGTCACATCGCACCTCCGCAAGTTGATGCCCTTCGGCCAAGTTGCTTAGCCTCCGCAACAACTCCAAAAGCCCGTATCATGCACAGCTGGCAACACAATGAGGAGAGAGATCAGTGTTGTCTTCCCTAATGCCGATCCCAGTTCACCGTGGTCGATTACTCCTGCGCGGCCACATTCCGATCACTTAGCTTCGACACCTTCCTTAACCACGTTAGAATGGTGTGCATTAACTAATATGAGGATCCTCCATCATCCATACCTAGTTGCCCCTGTTGTCACTTTCGGCATTACCACCACCCATTACTATTGAAGTATTGAACTATAGATGACCAAAGAGGAAGCCTAGCCTAGCAGTATAGGCCTAACAAACGGTACAGCTCGTTTGGCACAATACTATAAAGTAGGACATGCCGACCCATGTGCTAAGGCCTTGGCTTAAGAAAACTATGGGCCATGCCATACCAACATAGGCCCAAATGTGACATGTGGGCGAATGCTAGCCCGTTAGCACATTTGGCCCACAAAATTTGAAATCTTAGATAGAAAAATAGAAAAAATATGGGGCAAAATTAGAAAAAATTATGAAAAATACGGGAAAATAGAAAAAAATATGTGGAAATTTTGGGGAAATTTGGAAAAAATAGGAGGGAAATAGGAAAAAATATAATAGAAAATAGAAGAAATGGAAAAAAAAGGAAATATAGAAATATAATGGAAAAAATAGGTGGGTCGGTTAGACCATACTTGTGCTTGGACTGCACCGTCCTGGCCCATGGGCTCATGTGTTGGCCCAATGCACACCAAAACAGGGCATACTAGCATGACCCATGATGAAATAAGCCGTGTCGTGGCTGGGCCATAACATTACATGTGTGCCCAAGCTGGCATGGGAAGGCCTGACCCATTTGGTCATCTATACACTGAAGCAAATCAAGCCTTCTCAGTATAATAAATATAGGATATCCCATAGATGTGTGCATACACGGCGGTGGGGCACCACATACCAATTGCCATACAAAAGTCAATCTTCAGATAGATATAAAATCATAAGTATAAGAAATATGTCTCTTACTACGAAGGAAAGACTTGTCCTACCTAAATACACAACCATACCTGCTTAGACTGCATTCTAATTAGTCTCTTTAGTCCTACGTGAAGAAGGGAGCAACTTATGGGTATAAATAGAGCAACACTCCCCAAAAAGAGAGAGAGGGACAACACAGAGGGAGATTAATCCACAACACTCCCATGCAACCAAGGCAAGACCCCTAGAGCAAAGAAGTTGAGTTGCCGACCATGGCATAGCTCGTACCAAATTCTAGAGTTCAAGGATCCAACGAGATACTTTGTTAGGTCTATGCTATAGCTTTCCCTCCATATATCTTATACCTTGTTCCCTGCCACATATATAAACATTGGCCTTCGACCAAATAGAACGTAGGGTCATTACCCATCTCAGGGGCTTGAACCTGTATAAAAAACCTTGCTTGGTGGACGGAATCGATTGTGGCATATTTTTAGCGATGGCGCTGACATCAACCTAGATCTGGTGGCTGCCACATCAAATCTAGTGATGGCGGGCAGTAGTTGCGGTGTAGGCAAAGGCAGAAATGGGGGTAGGACTTTTAGACGCAGCCTCAGAGGGCGGTTGGATTGGGGGGAATTGCCTAGCTTAGGTGGCTGGAGTGGAGCTAGTAGCTTAGTTGGCAGTGCCTCGGTGGAAGGTGGCTTGGCATTGATGCTAGGAGGTCGTCCCGAGCTGCTGATGTCGATTAGTGCGTGCAATACACAAGAGGCTAGGTGGTGGTGTCGATGGCGATGGTATGAGAGTATGTAGGCTCAGTCACTAGGTATGCATGGCCTCCGTGCAAAACCTAAGCTCCTTGTTCCTCCCTAGCGGCAGTGGCCGCGACAAGGGAAAGACTATAATGCCCTGTTTTTTAGCCGTTAAAAATTATTTCAATAATAACCCTATTTTTAAAAAATTGGTTTTTTGGTATGATTAAGGACCTAAGATCCATTGATCTCAACCTAAACTACCCAAAAAAAACTTGTCTCAAAATTTCATCTAATTCCGAGACTTGAAATTTGAAATTTGAATGTCTCTCTCAACCTATCTAAAGTAATTCCATTCCTAAATCCTCCCAAATTCAATACCTTATTTCTTCTAAGTTTTTTTGTCAAACATTCAAAATTTTGAATCCAAGATCCTATAAAGATTCCCTTTCAATCCTACCCTTAAAATTTCCTTCAAATCCTATGAGTTCAAAATTCAAATTTTGGATTCAAATTCTTCTTTGAATGCATGTCTTTTCCTTCCTAAATATCCCTCAAAATTATTTTAAATTCAAACCTATTTCCAAAGCATTCAAAATCTTAGCCAAAAGCCTCTTGTCCAAAGTCCACAGTTTTTTGGTAAGCCTCTTTTCTCACTTTCTCGGCCCATTTGGCCTCCCCATCTCTCTCTTCCCTCCTTTGCATGTGGCTCGGTCCACCTACCTCTCTTCTTCCCACATGGCTAAGCAGCCCATCTCCCCCACGCGTAGCCATGATGGCCCACACTTGCTCGTCCACGTGCTGCGTTTGCCCAAGCGATGCATGCACAAGCGTCCACCGTTTATCCTCTTCGTCCGGGCTTGTGCATCAGCCACTGCTCCATCCAACACTCTTCATCTTGATAGGCCATGTGCAGGTGGCCACCATTTTCAGCGCGTTAGGGACACGTGCCAGATCTCTCTTCCTTCTCTCACCCGTCTCTCTTTTGCTTCTCTTTTCTTGATCTCTCTCATGTTCTCTCTATTGGCACGGTCATAGATGCCCATACCTCCTTGTTCATGGCTACCAGAGCACGTGCGGCCCCCTCTGCCAAACCCACAAGCCTATCTGACTAGTGGCTCGGCAAGAAAAGTCCTCTGCCACTCGCTGCAAGCTCCTCAGTCAAAAAGGTGGCTGAGAGCCCCACATGTGCATCCGTCGTCTCGTCTCGTCATGTCACTGTTGTCTCAGTCTCCCTATATCCCTCTTACCTCCACTACTAATGAAAGCCATAGCACCAGCATCGTGTCCCATCCCGCCAGCTAGCTGAGAAAACCAGCAAAATGTCACTTCCCTCCCTTATCTCTTTGCGCTGAGTCTTGCCTATAAATCGGCACGAAGACCCCAACCTTTTCCCACACTCCAAACTGCACTGTCGCCTTGAGCTTTCACCATCTCTCATTGGAATCCCCAAATTGGTTGCCTTCGCCTACCATTGCCACCACCTTAGATCCTCGCCGCTATGGAAGGTAGCGGTCGTCTATCTCTCTCTTTCTCTTCCCCTTGAGACACCGCACCCACCCCTAGCAATCCTAAGCCCTTCCGCCCTTGGAATAGTCACCAGTGATGACCTAATGACCATGACCATCACTAGCAAGGAACGTCGCCGTTGCTAGCCTACTCCAATCCATCTTCGCCCAATCCAAACCAATCAAATCATTCACCATCCTATCCTTATTGCACCGATGCCACCTACACGTCCTACCTCACTGCCGTTCACTGGTTCGCTATTGAGCGCCGCTGCCAATTCCTCCTAGAGTCAAACTCCCTCGTCCATGCTAATGTGGTGAGCTATGTGGCTACCACATCTGCCCCATGGTTCACCGATGCCATTTGGACCAGCTAGGGTGGGCCAAGCCGCTAGCCTCTGGGTTAGCCTATGCGGCCCATCAGCCCAATAGGTTGTGGTCCATGACCTTCCTTCCCTTCTAGTCCATCGACTTGGTCCATCATAAACCACCCACCCCCTCTCATTGACCTGTGGATCCTATTTGTCAGTCCAAGGAATATTCCCTCACATATTCTTTTTATCCAATATTCACTAATCTTTATCCTTTTTCAAAAAAATATTTAAACTTGCAAAGTTCATATCCTGATTGATCATGTTGAAGTTTCTATTTTTTTAAAAAAATTGAGATATATCTAATAGCATTATTAGTTTTTAATAATAGTGTTTTTCTTTTTTGTTTGGTTTTCTCTCTTTTACATGTAGTCGACCTTGATAGAAATTATTTTGGATGATATTTCAAAGATTCTTAAAAATTTTGAAGATGAATGCAGAGGCAATTCACCCTGTATTGCTCCTAGTATTTAAAATATTTTATTTGTAAAATTACATTGCTAATGTACATATTAATTTGATCGGCCTTATTTGTGCGACAAACCGATGGATCTAGTAGCTGCATTTAATCTGTAGGTTGTGAATGACCCCTACCCCTTGTCGCTCCATCCAGTGGTACCTTGGCAACCACGCTATCCAAGCATGGTATCGATGATCCCACTCAATCACACTTATTTGGATTGCGAAAGTTTTGAAAACCTGACACATGTTGTTGGTGGTTTACGAAATAAAAATGGTTTGCGAAAACTCATGATGCAAAGTGAGAAGCTTTGTATTTACATATAAGGACCGATTCTATGAGAAATTACACTGATCATAATACAGTGTGACCACATGGGTGGTATGGGACACACCTGGCTAAGTAATTGGCTAGAACAGTGTGCCTTAGATGCCAATAGACGAGGAATGTCAAGATGTAGAGTGAGATGAAATATTTAGGTTCCTGAGTAGGGTGATTATAGACAAGTTTACCAAACTACTTGGTCAAGGTAGAGAGTGATTGGATTTATAAGCATGCAAACTCAAATTCTTGATGTTGATTGAAAGCGGATTGACTTATCTATCGAGTATGAGGTATCCTTAGGATAACTTTGAAAATACCTTGTCGTGAACAGTGAGGGAGTAAGCTCATGTTATATGGGTAAAGCGTTCACCTCTATAGAGATAAAACTGTTCGAACAACTATGTCCATGGTCTTGGACGGATGTAAAGTGATTCATCTTGCATAGATTTTTTACATATGCTTTGTGAAAATGTTTTGTGGGATTGAGAACTATTGCTAGATTCATTTAGGTGGGTTGATGGATGACCATTACATGGTCTGAAATGATCATGTGTTGATCAGGTTGTCGAACGATATCATAGATTAGACTTCCCGATAGGAAGCAGTGTGAAGTTGAGATTATGGATAGCTTTCGAAGCCAAAGAAATGAGATATGAAATAAGCTAATAGAGAAGAAAAGATATGAGAGTGGCAAGCTATGTGTCGGTGTCATGGTAGGGTAATCGACATGATAGTTTTAATCAACTAAATTTGTTTTGTCCGCTTGAGCTTTTACAAAGCAATTCACGGATAGCATCGAGACGATAGCCTCTTTCTAATCACATGTTAAGACAACCCCACACTTACAGTTTTGAAAAATGTTTATAAAAGTTTACGAAACAAACCACAGCCTTCCTTTGAAGTCTCCATGCTCATATTTCCTATGATTTGCTAAGTACGTAGGTACTTAATCGTTATTTTTCTCCTTCTTTAGGAAAGGTGCAGTTGAATATTAGGGTTTCTTTCGTAGTCCTAAGCTATTGTTTATGGATTGAGTTTTATGGATTGAGTTCTAGTTGCGCTAAGTTTCGCTCCTACTTCTCTACTTGCTAGTCACATGCTTGGAGTTGTTCTGAAGATTTGACCTTCTATAAGATATAATATATCTAAGCTATATTTAATTGCAATGATGCATCTCAGTTAACCGTGGATATTAGCTTTGTGTCCTAGAACTAGTATTAGCATTGCAATTCCGTGGGATCGGTTTACACTGATCTACTGTGGTGCATCATCTCTGGTGTCACTATAGGTGGTGCTAAGGCGGGGTGAGACAAAGACTGGACCTGACGCTCCCTTGTGGGGCTATAAGGTGTCGAGGGTAGCATCTCAAGGTGTAGGCGCGTTGGTGCCTCAATGCCTATGGTGGCATCTTTCTATGTGGTTGGTGATAAGGAGATCGTCGGTGTGGCGATCCTATGTACACGAAGGTGATGGTTTAGTGTTGGTGTCGGCTTGATGGACGGCAACAAGGTATCTAGGCGAGGGTGCCCACAGTTGGATCCAACAATGACAGAGAAGATCGGATAATTTTTACATCAAAGTTTCTAAATGAGTGGTATGACAGTTGTTGCTGTATATCGAAGAAAGGTTGGTTGTGTGTGGATAAAGAGTCTAGATTTCTATCTACTATCTTAAAAAAACTGCAGCAGATGCAACTTTATATGCTTTTTATTCCATACAACATGAATTTTTCATAAATCATCATCTTAATTATTTTCGTGTAACAGGTGCCACATGTGAATGAGGGCTGGCCATCTGATACGCATGGTCATGTGGTGAGGAGCGGTGGAAGGTCGTCGGAGCTGGAGCCGAAGACCCTCGCCTCGGTGTCCGGGAAGAAAGGAACCGTCTCCCAGAGCTCGCCGTGGTTGCCGATGCCGATGGGGTACGCCATGAGGTGGCCGGGGAGGTTGCCCTGGAACTTGTCGCTCGCGTACATATCCCAGTGCTGCCGCGCGGCCTGGTTCACCCGGTTCATGCAGCCAACACGCGACGGGTAGACGACGTCCTCACCGGCGGAGACGGCCTGGAACGCCGCTTGTCCGAGGTGCTCCCGCCAGAGCGCGAGGCGGAACTGGTGCACCTGACCCGTAGGCCACGTGTACACAGTTTGCAGGTGCCGCGGCTGGTACGCGCCCATCGCCATCTCCGTGTCCCTGCCGCCGTCCATGGACCGCTGGTTGACGTTCGCCGATCCCACCATGATGTACTCGTCGTCGACTGCCAAATCATGGCCATGTCAAATGCTTCGTTTTGATGATCATGCATATCGATCGATGTCCAAAATCCGATATTTGATATACTCCGTACCTATCATGATGTTGGCGTTGACGTTGATCTTGGAGCGCCTGGCCTGCTGCGCCCTCGTGTAGTCGCTGTCGAGCTCCGGCCTCTCCGGCGGTACGTACTCACCGGGGACGTACGGCTCCCGGTTTCCCAAGCAGAAGAAACTGAGGAACTCCCTGGGGTTCTGCGAGGAACCCCTGGCGGCGAGCGCCGCCGCCACGTCCTTGTACATCATCTCCATGGTCCGGTGCTGCCAGTCCAGGACAGCCTGCACGGTGGCGCTCTCTGGCACGCCCTCCGGCCACATGGGAAGCACGACGTACACCCTGAACGAGCCGCCTTCCCTGATCCTACTAGCGAGCTTGAGCGACAGCTCCCTCGGGATGAGGTTCAGAGCGGCGGCGGCCGTGTCGACGACTTCGCTTTTGGCGCCGGCGATGCCCCGGTTCCACCCGTAGGAACTTCCTAGGAAGCACTGGCTCTCAATGTAGATGAAGAACTTGGCGCGGCGGATGGCGTGGATGTAGGCGTCTTGGATGCTGCGCTCCACGGGGTCTCCGGCGCAGCCGGTGACAAGGCCGCACCGCGCGGTCTCGTCGGCTTTCTCCGGGAACCCTACCACCGCGCGGCTGTCGATGGACCGGAACACCTGAACGTGCCACTCTTGGGCGTCCTTGTCCACCGCCTCTCGGGCGGCGGAGCTCCTCGGGAGGTGGGCGAGCAGCCCGTCGCCGCCGCCCTGCCTCCGCCACCTCTGCTCGAAGTTGTCGAGCACGTCCCACGCTGCCGGGCCCTCGATACGGCAGTGGACGTCGTGCCACGGCTCCCTCGGGCCGCCCTTGGCGCCGGACGCGCCGGGGAAGCTGGGCTGGTGGAAGTCGTCGCGGTGCACGGTGGAGAGCGTCCGGAACAGCGGGTGCTCCTGAGTGTCGTATCTGCCGCCGCAGAGGTCAATGCCCCCAAGGAATGCGACGAGGCCGTGCGGCCCGTCGGCGACCACTGCCTTCTGGTGGTGTGTGAACATGGCGTCCCGGGGGCACGTGACGCAGTGCACGCCCGTGCCCTGGAAGTAGCTCGCCGTGTCCTCGCCGTGCGCCGCTGCCATCCTCCCATCCCGCCGCGCCGGGCCGAGACCGGTCGACGCCTTCTCGTCCCAAACCAGCAGCAACACGACGACGCGCTCGCCGGCCTTCGACTTGAGCAGATGACCCAGCGTCTGCGCGGGCCTCCTCGGGTCGCGCACCAGCGCGACATCGATGCTCACTGACCAGCCAGCGATGTACACCAGCCTCCGGGCGTTGGTGACGGCATCGAAGACGTCCTCCCAGCACTTGCCGCCGGCGCCGCCATGCGCGTCCTGGTACAGGGTCACCTTGCAGCCGCGGTGCTGCCCGAAGAAAGCGCGCGGCAGCCCGATGTACGGCGGCGGCGGTACAGGGCCGTCGACGCCCTTGCCCCACCGCGACGTCACATCGGACGACACGTCGGTGAACCGGAGCTGGACATGAATCTTGTCCAGGCCTTCGAGTGGCTTCCTCTTCTCGTCGCAGAGCGGGAGCCACCGGTCGACCTCCTTGCCTTCGACGACTTCTTCTGCGGGCATGTACGCTTGGCCGACGACCACCTCGCCGGTGCCGGTGGCGTTGCCATCTTCAGGATCGCCGCCGTTGACGGTCCTCACGACGGTGAAGACGACGTCGATGGCGTCGTGAGCGCAGTAGACGTGAAGTGGCTCCTCCTTCCACTGCGGCTGGTCAGTGGCGCGCGTCCGGGCGACGCGCGCCGCGTCCATGCCAATGGTGGCGTAGACGAGGCTCTTGCCGCCGACGTGTTGCGCTAGGTCTGTGGACTTGTCGAACCTCTGTGAGTGTGAGTGCATCCGTTAGCCAGTATCATTTTCTCTCTCTCTCTTTTTTTTCTGGCAAGGAAGTTAACCAGTATCATCTGGAATTAGTTACAGCGGAATTACTGCATAATTAAGTAATATCAATTTAATTATGGACAATTAGATGATGTATATGACTACTTCATGATCAGTGACAGGAGGGTTAGCGAACCTGGCAGGTGAAGATGAAGGGCAGCTTCATGAGCAGTGACCGGAGCTTTGTCCTCGGCAACTTCTGGCTCTGCCACAAAGCACAGGTTGATTTCTTTTATCAAATTGCATGGTATAGAATATTAATTAGTATGTAACTAGATTGAAATCCTACGCGTTCCTAAGAAATGGTTGAATGACAAAATGGTAAACGTGGTGAATTGTTTGATTTTACATGTTCGATTCAATTTGTGATCAATTTTATCAATCATAAAACAGATGAGCATTTAGCTAGTTACGGTGCAGGGTGAGGACTATTGCCATAAAGGGTGGCCGCAAGAGATAGACATATATATATATACTGCTACATACTCGGCCTTAAGTCATATTGTGAACAATGAAAACGAAACTCCGATTTCTACACCAACTAGTAATGTTCATCGACCGATTAGATATATGCCTATCAACAAGGCATATAAGCCACTGACGGAGATAATCTGCCACGAATCAATGAATCATATATATACCTCGCTACTGGCAGCCGGCTTGGGCTGCTGATCTGATGCCAGTGAGGACACTGACAGCTTGGCCTCCAGGATCTTGGCATCCATCACCCCGTGCAGCAACCGCTGTGCCATGGCTGCAATGCAACCTCTCCCAGCTAATTTCTGATGTCTCTATCACTCGCTGCGCCGCGGCTCTCCTCTCTCTATCCGTCAATGATATGCTTGTGTATATATAGCCAGTGCAGGGTAGCTATCGCTCTGCAGCCTCCTTCCTTCCTTCCGTGAAGCACAATTCAGAGGAGAAGTCGCCAGCGACGCAGAAACCTATATTATCAAGTTGCAGAATTAAGTGGTCTGGCAGCAAGGGATATCGAGACGCACAAGCAAAGCCAAGGATAACACAGTTTTATTCTAACAGGTTGTTTGTTCTTCTCCGTCCTTTGAACAAGAAATAAGCATTATATATACTGGTCGCTAGCTCGTGTGTTGGGCAGCCATTTTAATACTATACATGTTGAAACTCTTTAATATACCGCCGTATATTAAAAGAACAGTTCACGCTAATTGTAAATTGCAAACTGGTAATTTTAAATTTTAAAATTAAATCAATAAAATACAAAACTGAGAATCAAGACGGGCACAACTCCATATTTATTAATGCTGAATTTTGGAATTATTGCATTTTAGAAAAATTAAAACTAAATAGTCTATGGTATTTCTAATGACTTTCTTAAAACAAATTCTTAATATGATTTATAGTCATTATAATAATAAAGTTTAGTAATATTTAAAATTTAACCAAATGCAAAAGTTTTAATTCCACCAATCTATGTGTTGCATGGGTTATTGTTATTAATGTTATACAATTTACAATGCATTTTTATTTAGCATAAATTCTTAATATGTATCTATGGTCATGATAATACAATCTACCTAATATCTTATATTTATGTTTACATTGTAGTCTACACACTGTACCTTAGCATATACGATTGTTTATAGTAGTGTAACATCTGAAAAGGTATAAATTTTAATCATATGTGGGTGACTAAGTTGGTTGAATGTGTTTTTTTCCCTTAAGAATCTCATTGAAGGATGGCACTATATTCTGTAAAAGAGCATTACTGGATTATTCTATCTAATGTGGTAAATGGTAAGAATATTTAAAATTGCAATGGAATGGAATATATATTTGCATCGTAAGACCACCAATCACTTTTTTTTATTCTCCAACGATAGCTAGTTACTTTTCTAACTCAATCTATTGAAAAGGCTGGGATCCGATGCTTAGTAATTGTTGAGATAGTAATATAATAGAAAACGCTTTTAATTAGCTTGTCCATTTGTGATACACAGTCTGTCTCCTAGGATAATTTGGTTTCGTACCTTTGACTCTCTCGAACACGATGGTTGGTCGACCTGGTGTTCCGCGCTGCAGTGAACTTGAAGGTGTCAGACTGTCAGGTGATCACTGTAATTTAGATATACCTAATCAATGGTTAGATTTTTTTTGTTAATTTAAGAGCTTCTAGAAAACATCTAAGTAGTATATGTATAGATGGATTCAAGATGCAGACTCTACCAGCAGCCTTTTGGCTTATTTACAAATGGGGGAAAAAGTCACAGCTCCAAGGGGGGTGACTCAGCTTAATTAGCTCTTTGGTAAAAAATAAGAATCACAGTAACTGCGTGAGCGATGTATAGCCTAGCTAGAGGGATGAAACTATCCTTAGAAAACCATGCGTTTCATATGAATTCCTAGGGACCAAAATTTTAGAAGAGTCAAATCTTACACAAATTTTGTAACTACAAAATTTTTTAGATTTACCCCAACTCTATAGAGTTGACAAAAGCCGCCGCGGCCATCAATCCACCACCAGTCTCACACTCTCACCGTTCCAGTGTTCTTGCGATTGCTCTGCTCCTCGAAACGAAACCTCTGATAAGCGAATCAGGGAGAGCTGCTTGCTTTTCTGGTTAGTGTCGAATAGGGAAGGAGAAGATTGAGGACAAGTGCATGAGAGCGCGTGACGGCGTGAGTTAGACACATGCTCCGCTTCTCTACGCGTACAAAAGCCGTGGTGGTTAAGCTCTTTTTTTTTTCGCTCAAAACAATGTGACGAATATATCGTCTATCATAAAAAATAAAAAATAATTAATGAGTATCTATATTAAATTTAGACCTTTATTTCAGATAGGTAAGTGTTAACTAAAATTTAAAAAGCCCGTAAATATATTTGATTATAGATTAAGAGCTGACTAATGGAAAAGAGCCTGATCAGATAGAAGACAGATTCGGTTTAATCGGTAGGTGAAATACTATCTAGATAAAACTGAATCAAAGAAAGAATCTTGGAAGCCACAGCAAGGTGACTTTGTATATAAGTTATCTCTTGTAATTAAGCAATAATAGATAATTTTGTTAACTTCTTATAAGTCACATTTAGTGGTTGTTTCTAACTATATAGGATTCGTGTAACTTTAGAGTATAAATATAGACCCCCTAGAGACTTACAAATTATCCACACAGATCAATACAATCTCGATGTATTGCCACTCTAGTTTGTCTAGTTTTTTCTAGCGGGTTGTGACTCTCGATGTAGGGCTACATCAGTTAGGTTCGATCTTCGGCGAAGGGGTAACTCCTGCTATTATCGTGATGTATCTATTTTGCCTAAGGTTGCATTAGTTATATCCGATCTCTTAGTCTGATTGGGTATATTACATCACGCTCGTGTGGAATCTATCAACGTATCGAGCTCCTTTTACTGTCATCGGTCTCAAGCTGCATTGGTTAGGTCCGACCTTCTACATTGTTGATAGTAGATCGATAATAGATCGGTTAAGTCGATAGGTCTTTACGTAACATTTCATTCGAACAGCTAGCCGATAAGTTATCATTACGCTATGTTTCATGCCTAATGTATCGACTGTTCAGCCAATATTCATATATCCTGCCTAGCAATTAATCCGCTAGTTATCGATCTGGTTCTGTCAGATCCGACCTAATACTGCATCGGTTAGATCCGATCTATCAATAGGGCTGGCATCAAGATCTAACGGGTTTTGTTCCCCCTATCGGCTCAGCTAGTTGATGAGTTTACTTATTTGCCTGCATCAGACTCATGGCTGATGGATTCACCAATTCCTTCAGTTGACATGTCCGACCTAGCCTCTGTTGTCTCGGTGTTGTTAGCCTTAACCTTATACTATCTCGGTTTGATCCGATCTATCAAGGCTAGATATAACGGTACCATCACGGTAGTCGCTGGGTCATGTATCTTTGGGAGACCGAGTCTCGCTCTGTACTGCTGTACTGGCTATCGCATATTCTATTTGGAAGTCCATTGGCTCTACAGCTGATGAGTTCATTATCTTATTCCTCTCCTTTTGCCTATGTCTTTATCGGCTGTTTAGCCGATGTATAAGTGCTACTGCCCTATCGGCAACCAGCCGATAATAGGAGTCCATATCAGCCTATCGACCGATTGGCTCGCAGATCTCATCCTCTCTATTTTCTTATCAATTGCAGAGTCAAATTGACTGGCATGCCGATGAACCTCGTAGTTAAGGACTTGCACTGGAGCTAAACTGATCTCTCAGGCACATCGCATCAGACCTCCATTGGCTAACGCTCACTTACCCTCTCGGTGCACCACTCTGCCCAGTCCGATCCATTCGCATGCCAACATGCTCTTTGGCACATCTGGTGGGACAATCAGGAGTGCGCTCTAACGAACCTCGAAGTTAAAGGACCTGTACTAGAGCTAAGCAGATCTCTTAGGCCTTCGCATGTTCGTGCGATCACATTGGATCTCCATCGGCTTACGCTCGCTCGCTCTCTCGACGGACCTCTTTGCCTGGTCCAATTACTCGGCGCATGAACATATCTTTTGGTATGTCCAGTGAAATAATCGGGAGTGCACTCCAACGAACCTCGAAGCCGAAGGACCTGCACTAAAGCTAAACAGATCCCCCAGGCCTTCACGTGTTTACGCTATCGCATCGAACCTCCATCGTCTCACGCTTGCTCGCCTTCTCAGCGTGTCTCTCTGCCTAGTCTGATCGCCCAGCGCGCAAACATATCTTTTGGCATGCCCAATGGGACACATAATTCCAACACGATGACTAGAAAGAAGATCTACACAAACAACATGATACCAGTGACAATAGATTATCTGAGTGAAGAGCAGAAACAACAAATAGAGTAGAAATAACCAATTTTCAAAAGCTCTATACGGAATCTTTTGGTACGAATAGACAAGGGCCAATTCAGAAGTCATAGTTTTCAAAACATATTCTTATAGGAGAATTGAACCAGTCACCACCTATAAGTCCTCTAAAGCCATTGCAAGAAATGATTAATGAAACAGTGCACCACGCACTCATCAACCAATTAGTAGTGTTGGTGAACACATTATATAATCTGATCAAGAAGACGATAGATGGATTCATTACTCAAGAGTATGATCAAGGTCCTATATAATTGTTAATGAAAATAGAGACATCTTAGGTAACTTATGGTACAAGAAGGAATATATCGGCGAATATGTTCCCACCAACACAAAATCGGATTGGGGGGCAATAGGATAATGTACTTCTAGGGTATCATCGGACTGCCTATTATGGAGGATATTAGCAGGACTATTTAGGTGCTAATCCCGATACAAACAAATATCAGAGAGAATATCCTAGGCATAATCGATTACCAACTTTGCCTCCGCAATATCAAAGAGAAATCCCAAGGGAGGAGGATTGGTCAGCAAGAGTTGCAGAAGTGGTAAGAAAACACTTTGGTATAAAACTAAAATAGCAGACGTTTATGTATCAGTACCCATATCCTGAGTGGTTCGAGAGAGTTTCGCAACCGCACCGATACAGAATACCAGATTTCTCTAAATTCTCATGGCAAGACAGCGTATCTATGGTGGAGCATATTAGTTCTTAGCCCAGTGTGGAGAACCATCGGCTGAGGAAGCCCTAAGAGTTAGATTTTTCTCGCTATCCTTATCTAGATCAGCCTTTATATGGTTTTTCTCATTACCACCGAATTCAATTCAGGGATGGGCCAATCTGGAGAAAAATTTTCATAAGTACTTTTTTGCTAGGATTCATAAGATGAGATTAATAGATTTAACATCGGTTAGACAGAAGTTTGATGAATCAGTTTCAGAATACATCTAGCGGTTTTAGGATATCAGAGTTTAGTCTGATTTTAAGTGATGGACAGCTGGTTGAGTTAACCTTCCAAGGTTTGTTAGCTCTAATCAAAGAACGTTTTTCAAGGTGTGCTAAACTCTCAAACTTGCTATAGATGGTATCGTCTCACGAAAGCCGATTCCATGAAGCCAAAAAGGAAAAATTTCATCAGAAGGTTGCTCAAGTGCAAGCTTATTCATTGGATTCAGACATTCAGGAATCCAATGTTGAAGTTGGCTTGGTAGAGCGGGCTAAAAACAAGAAATCAATATCATGCCCATGGGTGAAGAATATCGACAAGGAGGAGCGATACGATTTTGATATTAAAAAGGCCGATAAGATCTTCGATATGTTACTTCAAGAGAAGCAGACTGAACTCCCATCGAATCACGTAACTCCATCAGCCAAAGAATTAAAGAAGAAGTATTGCAAATAGCATAATTCAATATCACATCATATTAATGAGTGCAAAGTTTTTTGACAATAGTTACAATCGGCTGTTAAATAGGGAATAATTAAATTTGAAGATAAAAAACCAATGAAGATTGATGGGCATCTATTTCCTGTGAACATGGTGTACGTGGGATCGTCGAGAGATTAGACCGATAAAGGGAGGCATCGGGGTAAATCAAAATTTACTTCATCGGACCTAATGGAAAAGTGTTCCAGGCATAAAGATGAAGAAGGATGGGCCTTGTCACACAAATAGAAATATAATCCACATTGGGGTTGTCCATTCTTTCAGTTTTGCTGGGATCAGGATATAAGTTTACCATCAATTGAAGACTATCCTGAATGCAACAATCCAAGGTCACAATATATTGAGCAGGAAAGGTTTCACAATATCAGTCGCTTGCAAAATGAGCATCGATACATAGCTAATTAGGGCCGATTCATGAAGATTGTAATTAAGGAGTGACTAGCGATAAGGAATTGCATGGAGAACACCAGAATCCAAATCCTTAGTGGTGTCCAACTGGAATCTTCACGAGAAATCAGAAGAGAAGGGCATAATGGTTACGGCATAGAAGCAACAAAAGAAGCAATGATGAGACCATAAGGAAGCCGATCGTTGTCATAGAACTAAATGAGTATGGTGCATCAAGCAAAAAGATGATGGGGTTGACACATCGACTCTAACAAATATGGTATTCTTCCTGCCTCAGGAGTATAGAGCATTTTCATCCGATGAGGAGGACGATGAAGAAGTTTTTGCTTAATTGATGCTACAACCCAATCAAACTATATTTGAGAAGCCTGAGGAGTCCAAGCATCGGTGTCTGAAACTGTTAAACATCAAGGGGTATGTAGATGGGAAGTCAATGATAAAAATTCTAGTTGATAGGGATGCTGTTGTTAATTTGATGTCGTATGCAATTTATCGCAAGTTGGGGAAAACTGCCGAAGATCTCATAAAGACAAATATGGCATTAAAAGACTTCGGCGAAAATCCATCGGAAATGAAGGGCATGTTAAACATAGAGTTAATAGTGGGAAGCAAGACATTGCCTACCATATTTTTCGTTATCAATGGTAAATGATCATATAGTCTACTCCTTGGCAGGGATTGGATTTGTGCCAATTACTGTGTTCCATCCATGATGCATCAAAGTCTCATATAGTGGCAAGGAGAGCAGATTGAGATAATTCCAGCCAATCAATCAACCAATGTTGCAGTGACTAATCTGTTGATCTGGAAAGTTGATGGAGTCGATTGCTTGTCTAAAAAAGAATGGGAAGGTGATTTTCTCAAGGTCTCCAACCAAGGGATACAGCTGATCCAGCAAATCAGCTCAAAGTTGTTGCTCTGATGGGTAACATTGAAGACTTTGAAGGAAAATTGGGGTAAGGATTTATGTCGGTTGATGATTTAGAAGAAATCGATATAGGTCTATGAGATAGGCCAAGACCGATGTACATAAGTAAAAAATTATGTACCAAATTCTGAGAAAAAATAATACAATTATTAAAGGAGTATCAATAATGTTTTGCTTAGGATTATCATGAAATGTTAGGTCTAATCTGATCAATTATTGAACATCAGCTTTCTATTAAACTAGGGTATCGGCCATTCAAGCAGCCTCTGAGGAGATTAAAAGCAGAGTTACATAATGCAATCAAGGCAGAGATTACGAGGTTGTACGATGCAAATTTTATTAGACCATGTTGATATGCTGAGTGGATATCCAACATCGCCTCGGTGGAAAAGAAAAATGGAAAATTGAGAATATGCATCAACTTCTGGGATTTGAACAAAGTTACCCCTAAAGATGAGTATCCGATGCCAATGGTAGATTTGTTAATTGATGCAGCATTAGGTCACAAGATTATTATCTTCATGGATGGCAATGCAACATATAATCAGATTTTTAGGGCAGGAGAAGATATACCCAAGACTGTATTTTGATGTCCTAGAACTATCGGCTTATATGAGTGGATAGTCATGACGTTTGGATTAAAAAGTGCTAGTGTGACTTATCAGAGAGTAATGAATTATATATTTTATGATCTCATTGGTCTACTGGTGGAGATATATATAGATGACATGGTGGTTAAATCCAAGAGTGTTGGAAGTTATATAGGCAATTTGTGAAAAGTACTGGAAAGAGAAAAAAAAATAGATTTAGGATGAATCATCATAAATGTGTTTTTGACGTATCGACTGGACAGTTTTTAGGCTTTATGGTGCATGAGAGGGGAATGAAGTCAGCCGATGAAGTATTAGAGCTATCCAAAATACCAAATCACCAGTCAATAAGACAAAGCTATAGTCCTTGATCAGCAAGCTTAATTTTGTAAGAAGATTTATTTCAAATCTATCGAGAAAAATCGAGTCATTTACTACTTTGCTAAAGTTGAGAGCCGATCAAGAGTTCATGTGGGGTGCATAACAACAAAAGGCTTTCAATGAAGTTAAAAATTATCT
Source organism: Oryza coarctata (assembly GCA_030770085.1). Classification (NCBI taxonomy): domain Eukaryota; kingdom Viridiplantae; phylum Streptophyta; class Magnoliopsida; order Poales; family Poaceae; genus Oryza; species Oryza coarctata. The sequence continues at coordinate 12,091,576 of CM061476.1, read as the reverse complement.
AAATTATCCACCGATATTGATTCCACTGCAGAAGGAGGTGCCTTTCAAATTATATCTATCGGCTAATGAGAAATCCATCGGATTGGTGTTGATACAAGAGTTTGAAGGAAATGAGCGACTGGTGTTTTATCTAAGCAGGCGGATTTTAGATGCTGAAATATGATATCCTGCAGTAGAAAAATTATACTTTTTTTTCATGCATTATTTCATATTGGCTAAATGCACAATGGTCCATAAATCCAATGTGGTGAAATCTATGTTAACGGCTCTAGTCTTGAAATGTTGAATTGGTAAATGGATCTTTGTTTTAATAGAGTTCGATATAAGATATGAATCAGCCAAAGCAATTAAAGGACAAGATGTGGCTGATTTCATCGTGCAACATAGAGGAAACCATAAAAATTATGTGGAGTCGATTCCATAGACTTTATTCTTTGATGGATCGGTTTGCAAGCATGGATCTGGTATCGGCTTAGTGATTGTATCGCCTCGGGGGGCAAGCTTTCAATTTGCCTTTACAATTAAACCCTATCGTACCAACAATCAAGCGTAGTATGAGACGGTGCTTAAAGAACTTTGACTTTTGAAAAAAATTAGAGCCGATACTATAGAGATCATTGGAGATTTATTATTGGTAATCAAGTAGCTATCCAGAGAATATGAGTGCAAAGATGATGTCTTGAGGTTATATTACAAAGAATATCAATATTTATTGAAAGATTTTAAGATAGTATTATTAGATTATATTGCTAAGGAGCATAATTTAGAAGCCAATGATCTTTCTCATATTGCTTTGGGATATCAGCTGGATAGAAAGATAGAAGTTAAAATAGTCAATATCAATGATCATATTGAAGCCGATGATTGGAGACGGGAGATTATTCAATATTTGTAAAATCCATCACAATTGGCTTCTAGGAAACTTTGGTATAAATCTACTAAGTATGTGTTGCTTGATGGGGAATTATATTATCAGACCGTTGATGGAGTTCTATTAAGATGTCTGGGTTTAGAAGAAGCTACAATGATTATGTGCAAGTTACATGAAGGCGTTTGTGGGGCTTATTAATCGGCTCACAAGATAAAATGGCTATTAAGAAGAGCTAGATATTTTTGGCTGACAATACTAGAAGATTGTTTTATGTACTATAAGGGATGTCAAGATTGCCAAAAATTTAGAAATGTACAACGAGCACCAGCATCGGCTATGAATCCAATCATCAAGCCATGGCCGTTCAGAGGTTGGAGAATTGACATGATTGATTAGATTTATCCTTCATCAAGTAAAGGACATAAATTCATATTGGCGGCAATAGATTATTTTACAAAGTGAGTAGAAGCTATTCCTTTGAAGAAAGTTATATCTAAGGACGTGATTGAATTTGTTAAAGAGCATATTATCTATCGGTTTGGAATTTGTCAAATAATAACTACCGATTAGCGATCTATTTTTGTATCCAATGAGTTTCAATAGTTTGCTGCCAGTATGGGGATTAAATTTCTAAATTCGTCACCTTATTATGCTCAAGCCAATAGACAAGCCATAGCTTCAATAAAAGTTTAATCAAGTTGATCAAGCGCAAGATTAATGAACAGCCACGGAGATAGCATACTACATTAGTTGATTTATTATGGGCCTATCAGATGACATGCCACGGATCTACTCAAGTACCGCCATATCAGTTGGTATTTGGGTATAAAGCGGTTTTGCCATAGGAAATTAACATCGGTTCTACGAGAATATCTCTATAGGATCAGCTGACAGCCGATGATTATTATAACTTAATGTCAGATGAACTTGATGATTTGGTTCAAAATCGCCTAAGAGCGCTTGAGAGAATTTAAGAAAATAAAGCTAGGGTAGCCAGGAATTACAACAAAAAGACTAAATTATTTTCTGAAGGAGATATTGTTTGAAAATAAATTCTACCGATCGGGTCTAGTGATAATAAGTTTGGAAAATGGTTGCCTAATTGGGAAGTGTCCTATCGAATCATTTGTTGTGTGGCTGGTAATACTTATGTATTGGAGAATTTTGAAAGAGAAGAATTTGCCAAAGCGCTCAATGAGAAATATCTAAAGAAATATTATCCTAGTGCTTGAGTCGATGTCTAAATCGGCTAAGTGCAGCTGATTTCTAATTCTCTTCAAAACAAGAGCTGATATTGTTGTATCAGCTGAGGATAGCCGATATCAGTTGATATCGCTTGCCTAAATCGACTAAGTGCGGCCGATTTCTAATACTCTTCAAGACAAGAGCTGATATTGTTATATCAGCTAAAGATAGCTGATATCATTTGATATCGCACTTAGAACAAAATAAACAAGAATCAACAAAGCCAATCAAGTTATATTATAGACACCAAGTGTTTTAAAGAAGTGACATCACGAGTTTTCAGCATTGAAATATTACCGGAATTTTTTGATCTCTTCAATCATGCGTAGGTGAATTTTATCGATATCATTGATGGTGCGTATGTCTTCTTCATCAAAACCGAGGATATTCTTTAAGGTCTTGTAGTGACAAACCATTTGACACACTGTTGTTGCCACTCTAACCTCCTAATCTTGTATTGCTTATGGTAGGCCCATAAGATGGGATTCTATGACTTCAATATTTTTCACACTTTATCGAGCTCTGGCATCAGATCAGCTTCTTGTTTCCTCAGTTGGTCCAGTTTGGATTAGGTTTCTTGTGAGGCAACTATCATGTCATTGAGGCTTTTCTTCTCTGATTGGACACACAACCAGCACAATCGGCTATGCACCGATTGGTCATAATCAGCTGGAACCTATGTGATTCCAAATAGATAGTAGGGGTCGGTGTGTCAATAACTTCCTCAGGCATAAGATGTTCAATTTTAGCAAGTCTCACCCGGATTGGTCCACAGTCTTCCACCAATGAGCTGATTGGGATTTCCAACCAATGGATGATGTTCGATAGTTGTTCACGTACATCGGCTGGTAAAGATGGCTTGATCACCACACTGGTGGTTGTCTTCATCCGTCTCTAGATATTTACCGATGCCAAAGGAGAACAAATCAGCTAAATACTGCAAATTAACATCGGTAAATAGGAAAATAATGGGTTAAGGTGGAAATACATATATGAGATGAAGTTACCTGGGACGGGACATTGGTGGTGGTGTGATAAGCAATATCGGCATCGGCTCGATGAGTAGTCTCTTCAGGAAGGTGGCCGATGTCTGATGCGGAGGTAAAGAGGACCATCTTGGTGTCTCTAACTTGGGGATCGACTGCCAAAGATATCAAATTTTTTGGTGAGACCATCGGCTCGTTGCTTGCAAGGATTTCAGATAATAATTGAACTTCGGGAGCTAATGGTTTGAGCTGAAAAAGAGGTGGTTGTTAGAAAAAATTTGAAAAACAAACATAAGAATTGGCACATACTAGTAGGGGTAAAGGAGCCGATGTTGTTTCAATGGGAGGTGCTTGGGAGATTGGCACCGCAACCGTGACATCGGCACTGGATTTCTGTTTCTTTGAGATGGGGCATGTTACCGGCTTCTTGCGCTTTGTTCCTATTGGCCGCGGCACCTGGAGGAGAGCCAATGGAGAAGGAGCACCATAACCTAGATGGGGTTTGGCCAATGGTGGTTTGTATATAATCGGCTGGCCACTATCACTGGTTGTTGGCGCTTCTTTGTCGCTAGCCTATAAGATGGTGGAAGTTTTGAGTAATATGATTGAAGATAATAGAGCACAGAGAAGTATTACTTCTTCATCGAACTCAACGTAATTAGAGTTGAGGCGCGAGCGATACTACTTAGCTGATGAACTAAACAGGTGTCTTCTCCATTCAGATCACCATCGGGTGAAAAGTCTAGTATTGGCAGTGCATAGCTCGAAGGTGGTGATCTCACCCAAGGACAGGGACTCTATTAGCATCATCAGCCGATCGTATTCCAAGGCACTATTCATGTTGCCCCGAATTTGGAGTTTGCCAATGAAGAATAAGCCGATAGGAAGCTGGCCGAATCCCAACTGACGAGAACTGACTAATAGGTGATAAAATTCATATGATGGATGTTGTGATCGACTCAATGAAAACCTAATTGGTAGAAGATTAAGAGTGATGGCCAATATGAATTATAATCTTGGACTCTTCATCGGCCAGAGCATTGAGAGGATTGAATCTGGAGAGCATTTCAAATAATCCTGCATCCTCATATGCAAACCAGAGAGTGGCTTCCTTGGTGAAACCATAGTAGAAGCTCTTGAACCACTAGCCTAGTCCGATAGGAGTCATTTTGTTGCTAGGAAGGGCTGATGCAGCTTCACCCATTGAGATGCATCAGCGTTGGCTAATTTCATTCTCCTCTGAGTAGTCGTCTCAAAAAGTCAAATTGATAAAGGAGATCCCGATGATGGCTTTGGAAGTATAAATGTTAAGCCATAGTTGTATAAACCACTAGGGGCCACCAATGTGTCCGACTGGTTGACCAGCCGATAGCTTGTTTGCCACTTGATGAAGCAGTTGATAAGTAGCTCCAAGTAGGTATTGCCCCAAAGAGATTTGACAACGATCGGCTAAACACTCTACCAAGCATTGCATGTTAGTCATTGTGCCAAGGGTTGCGCCGCTGAAGACAAACCATTCTAGCCACAAATTCAGAAATGTAACATGTTCTCATCGACTGGTCTGGAAGTCCTGCTGTGAAGAGAAATGTACTTAATCCTACCACCGATGTTTTTGGTGTTCAGCCGATTTGTGAGTTTGAATCGGAGGTTGGACATGTTGATGTAGTTTATGGCTTTGAGACAGGTGAGCATGACTATGTTCATCAAAGTTGGGGTCATTGGCCCATGACCAAACAAAAAGGCGTTGAGAGCGTCTGACTAGAAATAAGAAGCCGATGAGAGTAAAGACTCATTTTCTCCATATCAGCTAAGGAGATATTGATGCAATGGCCGATTTACATCTCCTCCCAAACTGTTCTTGTGTTGGTCAATACTCTAAGGTACCACTTCCTCCATCCAAGGAGTTTACTAGGCCAAGATCTGAAACTGTTGGTCCAGTCGCCAATTAGCATGGATGACATCTTGAAGGGGATTCACTTTATTTCGGCGCTGATAAATCTGTTGAATCCTCGTTGCCCATGGGACCAAGGTAAAAGAAATCTGGATGGTCGGCGGCTGGGATTAGGATTTGACTCATGAGGCTCTACAGTAAACAAGAATTTGACAAAGAACAAGTGAAGAACGGGACAGATTGAATCTATCTAGAATATGGAGCAGGGGAATGAATAGATAAAAGGGCTACCTTAGGGACTACAGTTATTAATGCCATTACGCGAGAAGAAGATGAACGAAGATTAGCGATTAATGGAGAAACTCGCGGTGGTTCGTCTGAGTTCACCGGAGTTCGTCGAGGTTTTGAAGGCTCTAGTGATGTGAAGGCGGAAAGAAAGGGGCTAAGAAGGCAAAATGATTTATAAGGGTATGGTGACCTAACGGGAATCTAGGCCGATTGGTACTATTTATAGGCTATAGTGGGCCGCATCGGTTTGAGGAGAATTGTAGCGGCTCAAAAATTTGTTAACTAACTCCAAAATTGGGGAGCATATGTTAATGCTAAAATTTGGTAAGCCCGTAAATAGATTCGGAACCGATTGACTTATGGAAAAAGGCCGATTGATGGATAAAATGAACCGACGGGTAGAAGACAGATTCAGTTCAATCTGTAGGTGGAAGACTATCTAGGTGAAACCGAATCAAGGAAGGAATCTTAGAAGCCACGGTAAAGTGTTTTTTATCCATAAGTTATCTCTTGTAATTAGACAGGAATAGCTAATTTTGTCAATTTTTAGAGAGAGTTTATTTTTCTATTTAGGAAGTCATGTTCGGGGGTTGTTTGTAACCCTAACCACATCGAACTCATGTAACCATAGAGTATAAATATAGACCCCTTGGAAGCTTGTAAATTATCCACACAGATCAATACAATCTCTGTACATTGCCACTATAGTTCATCTAGATTTTTCCCTGTGGGTTCTAGCTCTCAACATAGGGTTGTATCGGTTAGGTTCGATCTTCGGTGAAGAGGTAAGTTTCGCCATTATCCTAGTGTATCTGCTCTGCCTAAGGCTGCATAATCCAATCTCTTAGTTCGATTAGGTATATCATATCACATTTGCATAGGATCTATCGGCTTATCGAGCTCCTTCTACCGTCATTAGTCTCGAGCTGTATCGGTTAGATCCAACCTCCTAAACTACTGATAGTAGATCAAGCCATAAGTCGATAAGTCTTTACGTGATGTTTTATCAGAGCAGCCAACAGATGAGTTATCCTTACACTGTGCTTCATGCCTAATATATCGGTTGTTCAGCCGATATACATATATCCTACCCAGCGATTAATCCGCTAGCGATTAATTTGGTTCTATTAGATCCAGCCTGATACTATCTCGATTAGATCCAATCTATCAAAATTGTGTTTAATAGGGTTGGCATCGAGATCTAATGGGTTTTGTTCCCCCATCGGCTCAGCTAGCTGATGACTTTTCTTATTTGCCTGTATTGGACTCACGATCAATAGCAGCTGATGGGTTCACCCGTTCTTTCCGTCGGCACATCCGATCTAACTTCCACCATATCGGTGCCATTAGCCTCAGCCTTATACTGTCTCGGTTTAATCCGGTTTATCAAGGCTGGATCTAACGATACAATCACGGTAGTTGCTAGGTCTCATATATCCGAGAGACCGTGTCTCACTCTATACTGCCTATCGCATATTCTATTCGAAACGTCATCGACTCTACAGCTAATAAGTCATTTATCTTATTCCTTACTTTTTACCTATGTCTTTATTGGCTAAACAACTGATGTATAAGTAGTCATGCCCTATCGGCAATCAGCCGATAGCAGGAGTTATTATCGGTCTATTGGTCGATTGACTCACAAATCTCATCCTCTTTTATCTTCTTGTCAATTGCAGGATCAAATTAACTAGCACGTTCGCGAACCTCAGAGTTGACCTGCACTAGAGATAAGAAGATCTTCTAGGCCTTCGTGTGTGCAGGCGTATCACATCAGACCTCCATCGGTTAACACTCGCTTGTGCTTTCGACGTGCCTCTCCGCTTCGCGCACCAACCGTAGGTCCTAGCCAGCTATGCTCAGTTTACGTGGTGCTTAAGCTTAAGCACGTGTAATTCATGGAAGTGGAGTGGTTCTATTTTTTCATTGACTGTGTTTAGTTTAAGTAATTACAAGCAGCAACTGGCGAGAAGATTCTCCAACCTCTTATCGGTGATTTAACTCAGCTTGTCCATGGGCAGATCGAGCTGGGAATCACTGAGCTACGCTTGTGGAAAATGGTGACGGGCTTATGGCTGGAGATTATTTAGAGCGTTGGAGATCAGGCCCAAAACGTCTGCATTGGCGTGGGCTCGAGAAGAAGACAGCATAAAAGTCTTCTCAGCTTCTGAATGTCAAGGCTCAAAACTTCGTGAAATTTCTAGTTGAAAGGAGAAAAGTTACAGTTAACAGAAACATTCTCTTTTTTCTGAGGAAGCTCTATACTACTACCTATACCAAAAGTTGGTGTTAATATTTTGCACTACCTGGAAAATGGGAATTAATACTTATAATAGTGATTAATAATATAAAGCATCAGTATTAGGCTATCAGTTGTCAATGGCACAATATTATAATCATACTGGGAAAGTATCTTATCGATCTTGTTTGAATTAATGCTTCTGTTTATGACAGGCAGGTGCAGAGATGATGGCGTTCCATGCAGGATATTGCAATGTTCTCTAGCTGCCAAATATAATCACAGAATGACAACCTTCCCACTGTAAATAAAATACAAATTCCATGCACATTCTATTGGCATACATATAATATAAGACCGGTGAACAAATTTGCTAGACACCCTACTAAACATCGAAGCATTAAATATTCAGCTACAACTTGAGCAAATTGAAGCTAAGAGCATGGGGCTTTCTTTAATACTCTCTACATTCTAAAATATAAGAGATTATGTACTTTCATTTATCTCAAATATAAAAGATTTTAAGATGTTGAGGTATAGCTTTTGTATTAGTTTATTTTTTACACTAATTTATTCTCAACCTACCAAACTACTTTTATAATAGTTTATTCCCTAACTATTATCCTTTGTACCTTGACTTGTTATTTTGCTACTTCTTTATTTTTTTAAAAAAATAATATAATTTCTTATATTTTAGGATGGAGTGAATACTAATTTTGGTCAGTTGTTATAAAGAGTATGATAGGTTTACCTTTTGAAATAAAAACGAAAGAATTGGCTAGATTGCTGCCAGTTCGACTGCTTTTCTACCCTCTGTTTCCTGAACTGTTATTGCGTTTGGTCTGCATTTTTGCCCTCTTCACCTGGGTGATTTCCAATTAAGGAAAAACTATATCTTTATCATCAAAAGTTCATCATTTTATAAATATACAATCGAAATGTGTGCTTCACATAAATATCTGCCAAAGAACCTCCGTTCTCTTACTTACCATTCCTCCATTTGTCTCCGTTGGCTTTTTCCTTGATTTCTTTTTTTCTACCAGAGATGCCTTTTTCAAAGCAGTGGTAGCACCCTGTAGAAAGAAGAGGTCATTTCTGCTACACAAACAGAATAATCAATTCCAACCCACCTTCAATTCAAAGAAAAGAGAAAAAACGAGGGTAAATGTACTCTTGTGTTGCATGAAACTGATCCAAATGCTACAAGCCTACACCTCCTGTCATAAATATATAATGTTTGACCTTTTTTCACAGCTTTTAAAGTTCAACTCCAACCACAATTTTTAAAATGGAATAAGTTTATAAAATATAGTAAGTTTAATGTAGTATGCAAATATATAAATATTATTTTTTTATGTTTTTATGTACTTGTTTTGCTATCTCATTTATAAGTGCTACTGTTGGTGTCCTGTAGTAAGAAATGGGTAAATGGGCCCGATGGGACACAAGAACATGCAGAGGGCTCAAATCTTCAAATGCTCAAGTACCGCACCAAATATCGGGCCAGTGACAAATATGTTGATTGTCTCAATTTTTCACATAAGAAACACCTTGTTCTTGTTTAGTTCCAGTGATGCACAAAAGAAAAACAAGAAAGGCAACAACTTGACCTTTACTTGGATACTTAACTTGGATACTTGCATAGAAGCAGTACAATATAAGTTCGCATCTGGCTTGTCCTTTCCTTGATGTATCTCAAGTCACAACCACAGCTTGGCAGGCTTCTCCTCCTTTGGATTGTACTTGTTGGCCTTTGTGGTTGTTGGCTATCACCATCCAAACCCCCAAAATATTAAAGGAAGGGCAATTTTCCCATGGATAATGACACAAACCTATTAAGATGGGCAGACTACTATCTTTCCTTGGTGTTATTGTGAACTGATGTACTCCGAATGACATACTCCAAGTGGTGAACTTTGGAAGGTATAGCTCCAATCTTTCATTTGATTAATTAGCTGTGATATAAATCATATCAATGCTAGTTTCATACGGCCGGCAAACCACACAAAATTGGTTTAACTCCTATGTTTAAATAACAAAGTATTTGAATAAATATAAGCAATTTCTCCAAAGCAGTCCATGTATTCCAATATTTCAACTACTTTGAGCTGTCTTAAAAATATATAGAAACAGCATAGCCAGAGAGAAAATTGTGCAATAATAAGGTAAAGTGATAGCATTTTAGCAACATGTAAAAAATAAATGTAACTATCCAAAATCAAGCTACTACGTACCATCCAATATAACACCAAGTACACCAGATCCAGTGCCAACTGATACGGCCTGACGTCCCTTTGAAGGCACGCTCGTTACTGCGCATCGTAGGCTGTCTTGCTGTAGCTGGGAAGTTTTGCAGCGACAAAAGTGTACTCTCCTCTTTCTTCCATTCACAGAAATATTGAATGAACCCAGTGGTCCTTCCATAGCCATACGTCTGAAGAAAACAAGACAGTCAATGAGGGTACACTGGGTAGTTGCTGGAGTAAAATTCAGTTCATGAATCAGAAAACTGATGCACAAAACCTGAATGAGAACTACAGAGCTGCAGAAGCATCCACAACTGTTCTTGAATCTGGAGAAGGCATGGATCAGGTCCCTGGTGGCCACATAACCACCAATGCTATCGCAAATTCCACTGTGTAGCTTAAATGGTTTGCTGGGAGGCTGCTACCATCAATGAACGCCGGCCCAGCTCAACCACATTGAGTACTTCATGATTACTGTCTTTCTCAGGCTGTCTGCTAGGTGCTTAGAGCTCACTCACATCAGCATTAAGCGTCCTAACTTGTGCATTTGTGAAGGAGGTTAGGATGCAGCCATCAGCTCTGAGTACAGTCCATTTCTTTGGGGGGAGTCACCTCCTCCTAGCAGAGTTGCCTTCTTCAGTGATAGACAGCCTAGCTGAGAGGATGATGGAATAGTTGGACGTTTGTATCAATTTTCTGTTGAATCACAATTTTCATCCTAAGCATCTCACTTGAAAATTATTGCAGGCTGCATTGCAGAAAGATACAGGTAGTACGTGCACTGTCTGGGCTGTACTGCACCTTGGTGTGGATGTATTTCCACCACAGCTTATCCTGATGGTTATTTATCTCTGCAAAGCAAGCAAAAGAAAAAAACAGAGAGAAACAAAGAGAATCAACAACAATGTGGTTTTACATGGCATCAAACTAGTAGCATCGCTGATACTGCTATCACAATTCACAAGAGTACAAGGCACAACTTCAGTTTAATGAGTTCAGTTTAATAGTTGGCTCCTATATGAAGAACTTGCCCGTTTCTTTTCAGATTATCCACCAGATTAGTTGCTCAACGCTTCTAAAAATACACTTTTTGAAAAAATTTCTTCTATTGTATTACTTAGACCACTTGTTTTAAACTATTTATTCAATTTATAATATATAATATTTAATTTATCTCTATAATTAAGTAAATATCTATCAGCTTTCATCTGCCAATCATCTAGAAAATTAAAATCAGAAGGCAAGAAAATTGACCAGTGGCCTTGTCCCTTTTCATAGACAAATTTTGAGAAGCACTTTTCATAAAAGATTTGATCTGTAATACAGCTGGTTCTTATATGCATGGTCATCTGAAGGATTGTGCTTGTTTGGAGGCAAATTGCTGACAAAGACCAAAGTTTTCGGGTTCCAGTTGTATGAATGATCTAGTAGGTTCTCATGGTCCCCTACAAATTTCAAGTTATTTAATTCTAGCATAGAGGAGGTTGCAATCTACCCTCACACAAATTGATAATTGTATGCACTATACTCAGAATCTTAACAGGTACAGTAACTGCCTGTCACATGAAAAGAAAATCCAACATTTCTAATTGATTCTCGCCAATTCCCTGTCCCTGGAAAGACCACAAACCAGTCTGCTGATACTTTTCAGAACAACACATGAAAAAGGACGAAAGAACAAAACAGAGAATATAGTATAGGTAGCTGTTATACTTCAGATTATTACTCTTACCGTTTAGTTATCTTCTTGCTGGCACCAAGCAATCTTGGTAGTTGATGTCATGGCCATAAATGCAAGCTCCACTCTTTATTAACACCATTTCAAATGTCGTTCGGATGTCTAATGGAATTTTTTTGGTACATGGTTCTTTCAAGTTCATGTCAAGAAGTTCAACAAATACTATCCATCTGTATCTATCACATTGGCAATGCCCTGAATCTAACGTTAGTCATCTGCAAACTTCAAACTTACAACGTTTGTCATCTGCAAATTTCAACCTTATAACGTGTTGTCATCTGCAAACATCAAACTTATAACGTTTTCATCTGCAAACTTCAAACTTGTAACGTGTTGTCATCTGCAAATTTCAAACTTATAACGTTGTCATCTGCAAACTTCAAACTTGTAACATGTTGTCATCTACAAACTTCAAACTTGTAACGTGTTGCCATCTGCAAACTTCAAGCTTATAGCCAACTGACAGTGACTGTCCAATATTACTACTACCGTATGACAACGACAATACATTTGCTTTCGGAAATATTGACAATACAATAGTAGTACAGTACCATTTTCTGTACTATGGACTAGAGAAGCTAGCCATAGGACTGCATTACTAGATCCCAGATTAGTTTTGAACACTTTTTCGTGTAACATATGACTTACCAATGTTTATCTTTATTAGCATGGAAGGGGGGGTTAAGATTTGTACCTTTCTCCTGAGTAACTCTATCCTGCCCCCACTGTCATTTTATCAGCCTGAACATTGTCTTCTTCTGTAACAATCTCCGTGATTAATTTGTTGAAGTAACATCAATTTGAGGATAGCAAAGAAAGAACAATAGCTCAATATAAATTGCTAAGCAACAATACCCAAAAAAACCATTGTTCTGCCAAAATCTAATTTGGTCCTTTAACTGCCTGCATGATGGTATGTAGTGATGAAAACAACTGATGACAGCAATAGTTGTCTCCATAATATGAGATAGTGATAGTAATGTGGTGCTTAATAGGTGAGCAAACAGTTATAACAAAAATCCATGCATGCTCAAATTTTAGTCTCCTCAGTGCTCCATTAAGCATAAGTTAGGACCCAATAAGACAATTTCGGTTAGATCATTTATCTTTTTTATTTCACCAGTCATGATCAATCAACAAAGACTACTTTCACTGACTTCTAAACCATTTTCACTTGAGTAATGAGCTGGATCTGAATTGCTCTTGTCATATAACCTGTTTTCCCATGACTTATCATTATAAAATGTACTTCCGTTATTTTAAAAGGTTGTTAGGTTCCTCGGAAACCATTTTTAATTAGAAAAGAAGCTTTCAGGCACATCTTCAGTGTATATTCTATTGGGATTCTGAGTACCATTGCACTATAATATAAATAACAAAAACATTGTCCTCCTGCATTAATGCAGTATACTTCATACCTTCGAGGATCCATCCTCTTTAACAAGTTTTTAAGCATTCTGATGTACGACTAGAAGTGCAGACATTAAGGACTTTGGACCTTTGGTACTGAACAGGTGATGTAATCAATTTCAGTATGAAGCAAATACTGAAGGGAAACGAACACCTTGGCTTAAACAGTTAAACTGCTAAGCATACAGCAGAATAATAAAAACACAATTAGAACTCAAATAAGAGCAAGAAATGACCGACATAGGCCTGTCATTGTTACTATTATTACATGTACTCAAGGGGTGATGAGCATATTCACGGTAGTTTAGATGTAATTAGTTGGCTGATGAGTCCATAAGTCCGAGTAGTACTCGAAGTTTGCTGCCTCTGCATTGAATAGCACTTAATGGTATGGGTGAGCTCTCTTGAATGCATGCAAACAATGGCACTCCCGATCTCACAGTACTGCATCTGTCTACAAAAACGATTGAAATGCTTTGGGCAAGATTGTCGGGCGGAAATCAGAGAACTGAGGACAGAAGACAAGTAGGCAGAGTCTGAGCTGTCTAGATGAATGGAAAAGAAAAAAGGGAAAGGAGTATCCAGGCTTTCGAGTATCATCTAAGTGCCCCTTGGGATGCAATGGCTTTGATCAGAAGAGGGGTCTTCTTCAAGATCTTGGTCTCCCTCTGCTTCATCAGATCATCTCAAGGTACATTCAACCTATCTCAGTTTAACTATGTTTCTTAAGCATCAGCATGAATCGTTTTCCTTCAAGTTTCCTTCAGCTAAAACAAATTCAGAAGGTATTGTAATGACCAATGGCTTCTGTTCTCAGTGATATTAGTATTTGATTACTCAAATGTTCTTATTCCTTTTTTCCAATAGCTTCTTCTGTCCGCCATAGCTTTTATCACGACATTTTTATCTTTTTTATAGCAAAAGTGGAGTCTAGAAATCTGACTGACACCCAGATTCACAACCATGCAATTTGCAATCAATTCCTGTTTATACTGCTTTCTGTTTTACTTCTTTAGTCACAAATCTTAAGTGATGCAATAAGAAAGTGTCATCAGAGTAAAAAGTTACATAATTGGGAAAAGGAAAAGGTCAAAAAGACATACCTTTAATCTCAGCATGTAGTGCAGTACTCAGAAGAAATCTGATGAATGGAAAAGAAGCATTTAGCATAACCCGATTGAGATTTTCTCATGTATAAAGACATAAAGGGAAGTGACAAAAATCGTAATCTGAAACCACACAGCTGAAGATAAAACATGGAACACTTGTATTTGCAGGAAGACACCATTTCACCAAATTGCATCTCCCACCCATATTGAAGGCAAGCAGTTTCAACATAATACAGCATGAGACATGACAACATCATTGTTGGAGGGGGTACTGTTAGACAGACCATTTGCCTGGCTGTATATATATAGATCCGACTCTCTCATATACGCTCGGAGGATTCATAGTCACAATACACTTTCTACATGGTATCAGAGCAAGTCTAGACATCCCGGCGCGCTAGCTTCTCCCTCTGGCGAGCCGACCCTTTTCTCCTCGTCGTCGACATCTTCTTCCCGTCGCCGACTCTCTTCCTGGTACTCTCCTCGCTCTCTCGTCTCCATTTCTTCTTCTCCCCGTCTCTCCCACAGTCACCTTTTCTCCGCCCCACCTCCGCGCGACCAGGCGACGGTCTCAATCCACCTCCTCGTCTCTCCTCGCACCCATCTCTGCTCTTCCTCTTGTTTCGTGCATCTCTCCTTCTCTGACGCCGGCGCACCTCCGCGCTCGTCGTCTCCATCGGCTGGACTTGTCCAGCCCTTCATTGGCTGGAAACCTCCCTCGGTTCTCGCCCTTTCCAACACGCTCAACGGCTCTCGGACGCGAACCTTTTCCCCTCACATCCGAGCCAGTCCAACGTGTCCACGTGTCCACGGACACGAATCCCTGCCTCCCGGACGCGAACATATTCTCTTCGCGTCTGGCCACTCCCAGCCTTTTTCGCGTCCGCCCCACTCCTTGGCCTCCACGAGTCCACGGATGTGAATCTTCTCTTCATGGACGTGAATCCTCGCACGTCCATGACCCAACCACTCTCTGACCCACCCACTCTGTCCTCACCTACTCCGCTGCCTACTTCCCATCGGCCAACCACTCCTCATCGGCTGGCCACTCCTCACCTACTCCGCTGCCTACTCCCCATCGGCCAACCACTCCTTATCGGCTGGCCACTCCTCACCTACTCCGCTGCCCACTTCCCATTGGCTTCTCCTTCCCATCGGCTTCTTTCTCCCACCGGCTCTTTGCTCCCGTTCTCCTGTCATGGCCACCGAGTCCGCCCTCAGCTCCGGCACTCTCCCAGTCGCTGAATCTGCTCCGGCCCTCAATGCCTTAGACCACACCTCGGGCACCACCCCGCCGATCTTCTCCCCTCCCTAGCTACTGTGAACGTGAAATCTCACGTTCCTATCTCCCTTGACCTTAACGCCAATTATTCCAAGTGGGTTTTCTTCTTCAAATCCCTCTGTGGAAAATTCGGCCTCCGGTCCCATATTGATGGCTCCGCTCCACCTCGCCCCGATGATCCTCAGTGGGACATCGCCGAGTGCTACATGCGCAGCTAGCTGCTCGACTCGGTCGACGACTCTGTCCTTGACCTCGCCATGAACGATACCGACCCCACCGCCCGGGACCTCTAGGTGGCCATTGAGCGGATCTTCCTGGCCAACAAGCAGCCTTGCGCCATCTTCCTCCTCAACGAGTTCTATTCCATGGTATAATGCGACTCTTCTGTTTCCTCGTACTGTCAGCGCCTCAAAGTCAAGGCTGCTGCTCTCCGGGACGTCGGCCACCTTGTGGCCGACTCTCAACTCGTCCTCGCCCTTCTGCGAGGCCTCAATCCCCGCTTCTCCAACACCGCCGATGACATCGTCACCGCCACATCTCTTCCATCGTTCGCCCGGGCTCATGACATGCTAGTTCTTAAAGAACTCCGTCTGGCCAATGATGAGAAGACAGTGGCCCACACCGCTCTTCTTGCCGCAGCCGATAATGGCGTCGTCGACCGATATACTTCGCTCCTGTCACCCCTCTTCCTCCCCTTTTGTCACCATCGGCAATGGTCACTCTCTTCCTGTCCAATGCCGCGGTGACTCCTCTCTGTCTACATCCGTCACTAACCTCCCCCTACGCAATGTTCTTATCGTCCCTTCTCTCATTCACAATCTTATATCTGTTCGCCAATTCACACGAGACAACCACTGCTCCATTGAATTTGACGCGTTTGGTTTCTCTGTGAAGGATATCCCAACCCGGCGACAGATCCTTCGCTGCAATAGTGGCGGTGACCTCTACACCATTCCCACTGCGCCGTCCACCCCACACGCCAGCGTCGCCCTCTCCACCAACCTTTGGCACCTTCGCCTTGGCCACCCCGGCCCTGACGCTGTCGCCACCCTCCGTCGCAGCGCCACCATCCGATGTACTCACAGCAGCTCCACAGTTTGCCACTCATATCAACTTGGCAAACATGTGCGTCTGCCCTTTTCTAGTTCTCTCTCCTGTACCTCGCGTCCATTTGAACTTATACATTATGATGTATGGACGTCCGCAGTTAAAAGTGTCTCCGGTAATCAGTATTATTTCGCTATACTTGACGATTACACACACTATTGCTGGACCTTCCCGCTCATCCACAAATCCGAGGTCGCCTCTCACCTCACTCACTTCGTCACGTACGTATCCACTCAGTTCAACCTCCCCATCAAGGCTTTACAAGCCGATAACGGTACGAAATTCGTCAACCATACCATTACAAACCTCCTCACCTCGCAGGGCATCCATCTCCGGCTCTCCTGCCCCTATACCTCTCCTCAGAACGGCAAAGCCGAGCGCCTCCTTCGTACCCTCAACAACATCAGTCGTACCATGCTACTTCACGCCCATCTACCCGTCACTTATTGGGTCGAAGCTCTGGCTACTACGACGTACCTTCTCAATCGGCACCCATGCTCCTCCATTCATAACAACATTCCCTATGCACTTCTCTACCGCACGGCGCCCGACTACTCTCCCCTTCGCGTTTTCGGGTGCCTCTGCTACCCAAATCTCACCGCCACAGCTTCCCACAAACTCGCTCCCCACTCCACCGCCTGTATTCTCCTTGGCTATTCCACCTCTCACAAGGGATACCAATGCCTCGACCTTTCCACCCGACGAGTCCTCGTCTCTCGTCACGTTATTTTTGACGAGACATGTTTTCCATTCGGTCTCCTTCATCCGAGATCCTCCTCTAGTGATCTCGACTTCCTCCTCACCAACACCGTGGCGACTAGGTCTCCCCCCACTGCCCTCTCCATCGGCCCCCTCATCGACCGCTGCTGAGGATTTACCCGTCACATATCCCACCACTACTCGGTCCGATGTCCCCACCATCGAACCCACCTTTATCGGCCGATACCGATCCTATTTATCCTTCAGCCGATACCGTTCCCTCTCCATCGGACACCCCACTTCCATCGGCTCCCCCCACCCTATCGGCTCCCCTCACCCTATCGGTTGATCCATCTCTATCGGACCGATCGGAATACTCAGCCCACCCAACCTCATCAGCTCAGGCCGATCTAATTTCTCCTTTTCCTCTTGTCTACAGTCGCCGACTCGGAGCCGATGACGCCCCCACCCGACCAGTACACTTTCTACAGGCACAGATGGATGCCCATTGGCAGCAACATTATCCCAGAAGTACAAGGTGCTCTTATTGGAAAGAGGAGGGTCTCCTTACGGCAACCGAAACATCTCATATCTTGAGAACTTCCACATTTCCTTGTTGGATGACTCACCAAATTCACCATCTCAGGGATTTATCTCCACTAATGGTGTCATCAATGCCCGGGCAAGGGTTCTAGGTGGTGGAACATGTGTCAATGCCGGTTTCTACAGTCGAATTGAACCAAGGTAAAGAATTTCTCGTGTATTATGCATTGAATATATGGCCTGTCTATCTGAGAGGAGGAGCTCTCATATCCATGTTTTATTAAGAGGTGGTGAAGCTCGAACCAACTTGTGATGCTAGCTGGTAAGACTCCGGGTCTTTCTAAGAACTACTTACAGAAGCTTAGCCACCTTATGGTGTGTTAGTATGTCGCATTCTCCAACCAGAGTTTTATAATTTTGTCTTAGCAAGTTAACATAAGTTTCTATGCTGAAGTTCAGACACCTAAACCATAGTCACAGGAAATAGGCTCGTAGGCAGCATTCCTCGACTCGGAAACGTCGTCCCCGTCCTAGGAACAGGGATATTTTCGTCTACACCTTAGAAAAACCTCTTACAAGTAGCATACCATGTTTCTCGACTCTGAAATTTTGTGATTATGCAACCAAAGAAGCCTAAGTTGTACCAGAATCACCAGTTTTAATTATTGGGTAGTGTACTGGTTACTTCTCCCAACGTTCATGAACTTTTTAGTCCAACCATGCTATCTCAGTTTCCATTATACCCATCAAAATACAGAATACTACCTTTAAGACATTCACAATGGCCAGAGCAAGAGGCAATTCTGGACACTGACATCAACAGCACCCTTGGACCAAGGAGAAGATTATTATTGGCCCAACCTTGCACCTTGGCAAGCTGCACTGCGGGATGGAATGCTTGAAGCAGGGGTCACGCCTTACAATGGATATACCTATGACCATCTCTTTGGAACAAAGGTCGGGGGAACCATCTTTGATGAGACTGGGTACAGGCACACTGCGGCTGACCTTCTTGCTGCTGGAGATTATATCAACCTCAGGGTTCTCCTTCATTCTAGAGTGAACATAATAATTTGCTCTACAGAACAAGGTAAGAATTAATCCAAGGTAGGCCTAGCTCTTATAATTCCTATCCATTTTAACAACAAACAATATAGTAACATCATCTCTTGCACAGGGAACAGGAAGCCAAGGGACACTGGAGTTGAATTCAAGGTTGAGAATGGAGGGTACCAGCATGCCTTCCATCGCCGAAATAGAGACAGTGAGATTATTGTCTCTGCTGGTGCAATTGGCAGTCCCCAGTTATTGTTGCTTAGTGGAATTGGACCGAGAAAGGAACTTGAAAAGCATAACAATTCTGTAGTCCTTCACAACTAATATGTGCGTGAAGGGATGTCAGATAATTCACTGAATTCCATCTTTATACCTACGAAGGACCTCCAAAGTGTAGAATGTGTACAGTGACTAAGACCCCCGAGCGTATAAAGGGGGGTCGGGTCTATATATATACAGCCTAGGCCAGTGGTCTGTCTAACACCCCCCGCAGTCGCAGCGGGAGGGAAACGGACGCAAAGACTGGACCGAAAACTGGTGAACAAATACGTGGACAGGCCTTTGGTCATTATATCGGCAAACTGATGTGCCGATGGTATATGGAGCATCCGAACCTGTCCTAATGCGACCTTGACACGGATAAAATGGATATCGATCTCGATGTGCTTGGTGCATCGGTGATGGACCGGGTTAGCGGTCATGTAGACGGCACTGACATTGTCGCGGTAGATGATGGTCATTGTGGAGAGTAGTGCACGGAGCTCCTGGAGAAGCTGGCGAAGCCAGCAGCACTCGGCGATGGCGTGGGTGACGGCGCGGTACTCGTCTTCGACGCTGGACTGGGACACTGTAGTCTGGCATTTTAAGGACCAGGATACGAAACTGTCACCCAGGTAAACGCAGTAGCCGGACGTAAAGCGTTGAGAGTCGGGGCAGCCTGCCTAGTCCGTATCGGAGTACGCGGTGAGGGAGTCGATGGGGCTGGAGCTGAGATGCAGCCCGCTGGAGAGGGTGCCCTTCACGTAGCGTAGGATGCGCTTGAGCAACGCGAGGTGAGGTTCGCGCGGAGCGTGCATGAAGAGGCACACTTGCTGGACAGCGTACGTGAGGTCAGGTCGGGTGAGTGTGAGGTATTGGAGAGCCCTGGCAAGACTCCGATAGTGAGAGGGATCGGCAATGAGGGCACCATCGGCAGCGGAGAGTTTGGCTCGAGTGTCGACCGGGGTGGCCGTGGGGTGACAGTCGGCCATGCCCGCACGCTGGAGGAGGTCGATGGCGTACTGGCGTTGGGAAAGAAAGAACCTGTGGGTGGAACGGGTTACGGAGATGCCAAGGAAATAGTGGAGAGGACCAAGATCGGTCATGGCGAATTCAGAGTGGAGTCAGGCCATGATCTGGTCGAGGAGAAATGTCGAAGACACTATGAGGACAATGTCATCGATATAGAGAAGTAGATAGGCAGTGGCGGAGCCGATATGGAAAGTGAACAGGGAACTATCGGACGTAGAGGCCACGAAGTCAATGTGCCGAAGATAGGCAGCAAAGCGCTGGTACCAGGCACGAGAGGCTTGTTTGAGGCCGTAGAGAGAGCGTTGAAGGAGACAGATGTCGTCGGGACGAGAAGGGTCGACGAAGCCTAGGGGCTGCTGGCAGTAGACTGTTTCCGTCAGGTAGCCATGAAGAAAGGCGTTCTTCACGTCTAGTTGATGGATCGGCCAGGAGCGAGAGGCAGCCAAGGTGAGGACAACTCGGATGGTGGCAGGTTTGACAACGGGACTGAAGGTCTTGCCGTAGTCGACACCGGGTCGTTGGGAGAAACCCTGGACTACCCAGCGAGCCTTATGACAGGCAAGGGAGCCATCGGCGTGAAATTTGTGTTTGAAAATCCACTTACCGGTCACAATGTTGGCGTCGGGAGGTCGGGGAACGAGGTGCCAGGTCTCATTGTCCATTAGGGCCGTGTACTCGTCGGCCCTAGCCGCGCGCCACTGAGGGTCGGCTAGGGCTGAGCGAGAAGTCGTCAGGATGGGCGAGATAGAGCTGTGGACGGCGGAGAGACCATAGCGCTGAGTGGGACGGAGAGACCCGGTCTAGGAGCGAGTGACCATGTGAGAGGTGGAGGAAACTGGAGCCGATGGGGGTGCGGGAGTAATGGGAAGAACTAGTCGGGTGGGGGCATCATCGGCTCCGAGTCGGCAACTGTAGACAAGAGGAAAAGGGGGAATTAGATCGGCCTGAGCCGATGAGGTCGGGTGGGCCGAGTATTCCGATCGGTCCGATAGAGATGGATCAGCCGATAGGGTGGGGGGAGCCGATGGAAACTGAGGAGCCGATGGAAGTGAGGTGTCCGATGGAGAGGGAATGGTATTGGCTGAAAGATAAATAGGATCGGTATCGGCTGATGGAGATGGATCCGATGGTGAGGACATCGGCCCGAGTAGTGGTGGGATATGTGATGGGTAAATCCTCAGCAGCGGCCGATGAGGGGGCCGATGGAGAGGACAGTGGAGGAGACCTGGTCGGCACGGTGTTGGTGAGGAGGAAGTCGAGATCACTAGAGAAGGATCTCGGATGAAGTAGACCGAAGGGAAAACATGTCTCGTCAAAAATGACGTGATAAGAGACGAGGACCCGTCGGGTGGAAAGGTCAAGGCATCAGTATCCCTTGTGAGAGGTGGGATAGCCGAGGAGAATACAGGCGGTGGAGCGGGGAGCAAGTTTGTGGGAAGCTGTGGCGGTGAGATTTGGGTAGCAGAGGCACCCGAAAACGTGAAGGTGGGAGTAGTCAGGCGCCGTGCGGTAGAGAAGGGCATAGGAAACGTTGTTTTGAATGAAGTAGCATGGGCGCTGATTAAGATGGTATGTCGCAGTAGCCAGAGCTTCGGCCCAATAAGTGGCGAGTAAATAGGCGTGAAGTAGCATGGTGCGACTGATGTTGTTGAGGGTACGAAAGAGGCGCTCGGCTTTGCCGTTCTGAGGAGAGGTGTAGGGGCAGGAGAGCCAGAGATGGATGCCCTGCGAGGTGAGGAGGTTTGTAACGGTATGGTTGACGAATTCTGTACCGTTATCAGCTTGTAAAGCCTTGATGGGGAGGTTGAACTGAGTGGATACGTACGTGACGAAGTGAGTGAGGTGAGAGGCGACCTCGGATTTGTGGATGAGCGGGAGGTCCAGCAATAGTGTGTGTAATCGTCAAGTATAGCAAGATAATGCTAATTACCGGAGACACTTTTAACTGGAGATGTCCATACATCACAATGTATAAGTTCAAATGGACGCGAGGTACCGGAGAGAGAACTAGAAAAGGGTAGACGCACATGTTTGCCAAGTTGACCTGAGTGGCAAACTGTGGAGCTGCTGTGAGTACATCGGATGGGGGCGCTGCGACGGAGGGTGGCGACAGCGTCGAGGCCGGGGTGGCCGAAGCGAAGGTGCCAAAGGTTGATGGAGAGGGCGATGCTGGCGTGTGGAGTGGACGGCGCAGGGGGAATGGTGTAGAGGTCTCCGCCACTATTGCAGCGAAGGATCTGTCGCCGGGTTGGGATATCCTTCACAGAGAAACCAGATGCATCAAATTCAATGGAGCAGTTGTTGTCTCGTGTGAATTGGCGAACAGATATAAGATTGTGAATAAGAGAAGGGACGATAAGAACATTGCATAGGGGGAGGTTAGTGATGGATGTAGACAGAGAGGAGTCACCTCGGCATTGGACAGGAAGAGAGTAACCATTGCCAATGGTGACAAAAGGGGAGAAAGAGGGGTGACAGGAGCGAAGTATACCGCCAATGACGCCATGTGTGAAGACGCCCCAGAGTCCAGCACCCAAGGGTGCTATGGTTGGAGCGTCATCTGGTTGAGGGCAGCGACGAGGCCAGCTTGGTTCCAGGAGGGAACCGATTGGGTGGTTGGGGTCGGTAGCATCGGCTGAGGCGGTAGAACGGGAGCTGATGCCAGGTGAGCCTGGGGATGGGCTCCGAGAACCCCGGGTTGCCAGCCGATGGGGCTGCATGGCTGGGGCTGGGGCGCCCAGGGGTTGTAGCAGAGCCACGGACCAGTGGGACCGGCAGGGTGGGCAGGGACCAAGGTAGGTCGTGATGGCGTCGAACCCTGCCAGGTCCTGCCTTTGCCTTTGCCCTTGCCTTTCCCGGTGCGGGCTGTGTTGCTGTGGCCGGAGCCATGGCCACCAGGACCGCGGGAGGAAGGGGCAGCGCAAGAAGCTCGGCAGCCATTATCGGCTGCGACAAGAAGAGTGGTGTGGGCCACTGTTTTCTCATCGTTGGCCAGACGGACTTCTTTAAAAACTAGCATGTCATGAGCCCGGGCGAACGATGGAAGAGGTGTGGCGTTGGCGATGTCATCGGCGGTGTTGGAGAAGTGGGGATTGA
The DNA here is from genome assembly GCA_030770085.1 of Oryza coarctata. Lineage (NCBI taxonomy): Eukaryota > Viridiplantae > Streptophyta > Magnoliopsida > Poales > Poaceae > Oryza > Oryza coarctata. The sequence continues at coordinate 12,068,480 of CM061476.1, read as the reverse complement.
GGCCTCGTAGAATGGCGAGGACGAGTTGAGAGTCGGCCACAGGATGGCCGACGTCCCGGAGAGCAGCAGCCTTGACTTTGAGGCGCTGACAGTACGAGGAGACAGAGGAGTCCACTTGTACCATGGAGTGGAACTCGTTAAGGAGGAAGATGGCGCGAGGCTGCTTGTTGGCTAGGAAGATCTGCTCGATGAACACCCAGAGATCCCGAGCGGTGGGGTCGGTATCGTCCATGGTGAGGTCGAGGACAGAGTCGTCGACCGAGCCAAGCAGCTAGCTGCGCACGCAGCACTCGGCGATGTCCCACTGAGGATCATCGGGATGAGGTGGAGCGGAGCTATCAATATGGGACCGGAGGCCAAATTTTCCACAGAGAGATTTGAAGAAGAAAACCCATTTGGAATAATTGGCGTTAAGGTCAAGAGAGATAGGAACGTGAGATTTCACGTTTACAGCAGCGTAAGGAGGGGAGAAGATCGGCGAGGTGGTGACCGAGGTGTGGTCTGAGGCACCGAGGGCTAGAGCAGACTCAGCGACTGGGAGAGTGCCGAAGCTGAGAGCAGACTCGGTGGCCATGACGGGAGAACGGGAGCAAAGAGTCGATGGGAGAGAGAAGCCGATGAAAGGACGGATCGGCCGATCAAGGATGTGAGAAGCCGATGGGAAGTGGGCCGACCAACTGATGAGGAGTGGTTGGCCGATGAGGAGTAGGCAGCGGAGTAGGTGAGGAAAAGTTGGTGATAGAATGGGTGGGTCAGAGAGTAGTTGGGTCACGGACATGCGAAGATTCATGTCCGTGAAGAGAAGATTCACGTCCGTGGACTCGTGGAGGCGAAGGAGTGGGGCGAACGCGAAAAAGGTAGGGAGTGGCCGGACACGAAGAGAATATGTTCGCGTCTGAGAGGTAGGGATTCGTGTCCGTGGACATGTGGACACGTTGGACTAGCTCGGACGTGAGGGGAGAAGGTTCGCGTCCGAGAGTTGTTGAGCGTGTCGGAAAAGGCGAGAGCCGAGGGAGGGTTCCAGCCGATGGAGGGCTAAACAAGTTCAGCCAATAGGAGGGCGGACGACTTCAGCCGATAGAGACGATGAGCGCGGAGGTGCACCGACATCAGAGAAGGAGAGATGCACGAAGCAAGAAGAAGAGCGAGACGAGTGCGAGGCGAGACGAGAAGGCGGATCGAGACCGTCGCCTGGTCACGTGGAGGTGGGATAGAGAAAAGAAGGTGACTACAGGAGAGACGGGGAGAAGAAGAAACGGAGGTGAGAGAGCGAGGAGAGTACCAGGAAGAGGGTCGGCGACGGGAAGAAGACGTCGACGAGGAGAAGAAAAGGATCGGCTCGCCGGAGGGAGAAGCTAGCGCGCCGGAGATATCTAGACTCGCTCTGATACCATATAGAATGTGTACAGTGACTAAGACCCCCGAAAGTATAAAAGGGGTCGGGTCTATATATATACAGTCCAGGTCAGTGGTCTGTCTAACACAAAGCAATCACTGATTGAGACTGTCAGAATAACAGATAGTGGGGTGTTTATCGAAGCCAGTCACCAGATTGTATCCACTGTCACCATGGAATCATGTCCGTTGAGGTTTGGCATCAACTTTAAAGAGTTAGCTTGCATAAAATTTTGACTTCTCTATAAGCATCATGGGGTATTAAAGCTTGTCTACAGAAACATCCAATGTAAGCACTCTTAGAAAACACACACACTAAATTAGTTTGTCAAAAGCTGATTTCTGAAGTCTTAGTAAGATGCTTCATTAAGCTTTTCTTCAAAAGCCAGGATAAAAAATATCAGAGGAACGAATAATCTACTAACATGTACACAGAAATTCATATTGATGTTAACTAGAGTTGTCAATGTTTTAAACTGGAGTTTCTTGTGGGGTTATTCATGGACAGTATGGTTGCAAGAATCACAAAGAAACTTCTTAGATTTTGTAAAATGGAAAGAAAAAATTAAGATTATTTCATTTTGAGAGATAGCTTTAAAGCTTATCGTTCCTCACGAATTTTGTCACTGCAATGCAGATTGAGCAACTGTCAACGACTCCCCCAAAGCAAAGAAATCTAGGTGCAGTCAAGAAGTATTTACATAACAAATATTGCCTACCCAAAAAGTATTCAATGGGGGTTTTATACTTTCGAAGGTTGACGGTCCATTGTCTACTGGTAATCAAGTTCTTGTGGACACTGACATCAACAGCAACCCCATGGTTACCGATCTCAGCCGGTGTGTCCATGGGATCAAGACCATAGAGAGAATAATTAAGACAAACCATTTCAATAAATTTACCCCCAATGGTAATGGATATCCAATGGAAGTGTTGCTCAACATGACTGTAACAGCCAACATAAACTTGATACCCAAGCACACAAATGACAGTACATACTTGGAGCAGTTTTGTAGAGATACAGTGGTCACCATCTAGCATTACCATGGCGGATGCCATGTGGGCAAGGTAGTTGACCAACAGTACAGGGTGATTGGCATCTCGGGCCTTCATGTGATCGATGAGTCAACCTTTTTTATGTCACCAGGAACCAACCCGCAAGCCACAGTCATGATGATGGGCAGGTACAGGCAAAAACAAATATAGTTCTCTTATTTAATCAATAAATTTAAATTTCAAGGTTTGATCCTTTTTTTGTTCACTGTATTCGATGTTCAGATATATGGGAGTGAAGATTCTAAGGGGAAGATTAGGACGAGCTGCTGGAGTGTAACTGATTATTGGACCTTATTCGTTACATAAGAATGTGACTTAGGAAAAGAAAAGGTATATAGTAATTTTTGAAGCAATTCACTATCATATCACCACAGAAAGAAAAATAGGAGTTTTCGCTTGTATGGCAATAGTGGAAATATATGATGTAACATTCCATTTGATGACACCATTATTTCTACATTTTAAACAAGAAAATTATATTACACTGTAACTACAGCAAAGTTCCATTCATCAATGGGTATAGCATGTCAAGCTATGTAAAATTCTAGACTAGAAATGATCAGATTTTAATTTTTAAATACTGTGAAGTAATGCAAAATACAGAAAAAAAAAAGCGGGGATTCGATTATGCCATTACTTGAACGAACTAAAAGCCTAAAATATCCAACACACGTCATAATTCATACCAAATGGGAGGAAAAAGAAAGAAGCATCATACCTCGTCTCATTACAAGTGCTAAGAAGTTACAATCCATGCCTCCCAAAATGGTGTCCCATTCCACTGAATTAGTGCATGCCCCGGAGAAAATCTGGCACGGAATGAAACGAGTCTATCACAAGCCAAAAGCAGCACGAACCTTGCCGTGATCGAAGACTGAAGAGTTTAGATAACTGCCTACCGCTCAGCTTTCCGTCTTGTTTGCTTCGTATTGGTACGCCCCCGCCACCGAAGAAGCCTCCACGGTACAGCGGCGGAGCCACGCTGCGGGACGACCTATCAATTGGTGAGGTGTGGTCGCGGCATTACCACGAACACCAGGTTCGCGCGCGGCGCGCGGGAGCTATGCCGAATTCGCCGACCAGTGAAGACGTGAAGTCGCCTCCTCGCATCTCCGGCGTGGATCGTGGATCGTGGAGGCAAGGTGCGATGCGAGTGACGCACGGAAGGTGAGGGCGGCGGACAGAGCTGATCGGCGGCGGCGGCGCGGCTCTGCCGGCGCCTGCTTATTCACGCAAACAAAAAAGAAAGAAAATCAGTCGCGGGGCCCGGCTCCAGCGAACTAAACCGACGCGATACCCACGGATTTATATGGACCCCTACCGAAAAGAAGAAATTCGTTAAAATTCAACAAAATTTAAAGAAAGCTCAGAGACCAAAATTTGAACTTTGAGTCTTCGGTGGCTTTGAGAATTTAGAATGAAATTTGGTCGGTGTTGAATTGCGATAAACAAGTGAAGTAGACAAAATTCATTGGTTTGGTTGAAATTCGTTTGGGTTATAGAAACTCGCTGTTTTTCTGGTAATAGAAGAAATGCAGGACAAATGTTACAGATTTGAGAAAAATGCTAAATAAATAAAGAAAATTTTGGAAATAGAAGAAATGCAGAATAAGTGTAAACAAATTTGAGAGGAATGCTAAAGAAATGAGGAAATTTTGCAAATAGAAGAAATGCTGAATGAATGTTCCAAAATTGAGACGAATGCTATATATATGAAAAAAAAGAATAAATGACACAAAATTGCTGTTATATAAAGAACATCAAGAGGCAATTCATAAAAGTGCAGTCTATACCGTGGAAGACGTGGATCATTACCACTATCATTGGCATTATTGGAAGACAAATGCAGGCAAACATCAATTCATAGATACCCTCACTACAAAGGCACACACAAGTAATTTAAATACCCTTAAAAGAGGTGGAGGTTGGAGTCGTTGGACGACAAACTATCGTCTCGACAAAACCTCAAAGCAAGCCTAGCAGCATGGTCATGTTAAAGGAAAGATATAAGATAATGGAACATATTTGAACGTTGTAAAAAAAAGGCGCAAGCAGAAACAGCTAAAATGTGTGACAGAATTTCATTTCAAGCAAATAACCAACAATCGCACCCAGGGCATGTGCCGCAAGCCACCTGATAGTTCCCTGGCTGCAACAGCACTGCTAATTTTCCAAAAGACCGATGACATTGTTTCACTACTGATCTGTATGTACAAGTATTAACAAACGTCCTCCTCCCATATTTACAAATTGTAAATTTGCAACAAATGCTTCCTATGTACATTCATGTCTTCTAACCAGCAGAGCTTCCAAACGAACTGGGGTCTAAAATTTCATATCACTACATTGAGTCATGAAGAGTAATCCTGAAGATTTCATCTATGAATCATGCACAGCAAAATACATGCCTAGCTAACTAGTCTCAGAAGAAACTATGGGCAACTTCACAACTTAGCCAGAAGCCACCCAAAAGTCCAGCCAAGAAGCAACCCTGCACCTGCAATACCTAAACCAACGGCAAGTAAGATCACATCAAAGAAGCTGCCTCCACCATTCTTATGCCTCCTGCCTTCCTTTCTTGTCCAATTCTCTCTCTCTTGATCTGGTGTAGTCCTTTTCTTCAGCGTCATCCATGGAAGATCAGGTATCATGGTTGCTATCTGATGCTCCTTGTGTTTAAGCTGGAGGCAGACGTTCTCCAGCTGTAACATTTTCAACCATTGCTTGCATGCAAAGAGATGTGAGGCCTGTCAGAACAATAGCTTGATGACATCGTCTTTTTCACTTTGTGCTTTGTTCCCAGCCATCTCAGCTTCCCTCGCCCATGTTTGCGAGTGACAGAGTGCCTACAAAACTTGAGATCTCTCTGCAGGATTCTGGTATATCTGCTTGCTACGTGGTTCAGTATTGATGCCCCTAGAAAAATCTTGTGCATCACTGCAGGAAAATGGGATGAAATGAATAATCAGAAAAAGGAAAGGAAAGGAAATGAAAAATAATGGAGCACATCTGAAGTTTTAAAGGGCTGAGTATGGAACAAAACTTAATAATAGATGAATGTAGATTGTGGAATTGTGTAGTTTCCAATCAACAATAGGAAATTAAAAAAAACTAGGTGTTGATAAAACAAGACAAATATAACTAGCAACTTCTTTGAAGAAGTTTATGAACTCATTAACAAACAAGGGCATCAGCACCTGTATCCTCCTGTAGGCTATGAGCAACAATAAATGTCTCAAAAGAACCAAAAGTGAAACCTAACCAGTATAATAAGTTTTCCTTTTCAAAAGAGAAGTGAAACAGAAACAGACAAAAATCCCACTAGCACCAAATAGCTTTTTAAGGAACACGAAGGGAAACTCCTACTGAGCAACAAATAATTCAGACAGTAGTAATATTTACAATTTAAGCACAAGATAAGTGATTTTTCATCTGCATGCTAATTCTCCCTGTCATACAGAAGTGATGCACCTTCTGAACTTCATATCAGCAAGGAAATTAAAATAGATGCGCATCAAAGGTATACATAGGGAAATTACAGTATGGCATCATGGCAATGCAGTGAAGCAGAAGAATACACACCTATGTGTAACATTTCTTTCCTGCTGTTGCCAAATTCCATCATTAGTTAAATCCAACTCATCTGTGCTTGCTGTGCTGTAACTGCATTCGATATGTTTACATTGTCCAGGATAAGGATATGACACTACCTGCAGGACATGATGGCCCCCTATACCTACGCATGTTTTCATGACTGTGTGATTCAGTACCCTGAACACGTACTGTCTGAGTAGGTCTTGGTAGATCGCAATTCTCGATATACTGCATTGCTCTTTCTGCAACCAGTAAAGCCAACTCATTCTCATCAGTGATCTGCCACCATGGTTGACTCCTTTCACCTCTTTTCCAAGGTGCATCCATGTCAAAATTGGCCTTCTGTGGTGGGCTAAAATTTTTGAAATCCAGGAATTCTTTATCTTCAAACATATAGTCAGTGGCATTTTCTTTGCACTTTAGAGGAACTTGAGAATAGCTCACCATGTCTTCCATCTCTTGTAAGCCTGTTTCAGAATAATGCTTCATCAAAGCTGTGGAAACCATCCACGAAGGCTCAAAAACATCCTCAAGTTTCTCAACCATTTCACAAAATAATGGCTCCTCATGTGTAGTCTTTGATGCTGAATCCTCCACATCCTTCTCACTGATCTCTCTACCCAGAAAATATAGATGCTCACCTACAAGATTCTTCTGCTCCCCTAAATTTGGCTGTAACTGAAGCCACCATCTAATATCTGGCAGCAGATTGGAATTCATGGGATTCCAACTCAATGGCATGAAATTGGGCACAGCATGGTCTTCGGAATTTCTACAGTTTCCATTGTTTTTGCCATGCTGTAGTTCTGATGATGATGGACAGCAGGCTAGTTTTGATGCTCTTTTTCTGTCCTCCTGAATGAGGCAACGATTTGCAGCAGGCTGCCAAGCAGCCCTTTTTTCAGCAGCAACCATTATTCTCAACGATCAGAAAACTGGAACAATAAACAGAAGACATCAACATTTGTTAAACAGACAAACACACTCAAAGCAACACACTGAAAGAGGATAAAATATACTTGAGCAAACACAATCCACAAAGTGCAAACTCACATATCAGTGCATATAAAATGCTGGCTAGATTCTAGGACTTTAATAAATGATATTCTGTGCTATTGATGTACTTCAACTGTTGTTTCAAATAAGGGGAGTTCTTGATGCAAAGAGTTTCATGGCTTGAAATGAGAGATGTGATGGCGCTTTATTAAGAGTGAACTGAGGTTATAAGTTCATTTTGTTTTTCAAGATTCACCAATACACATCAAACAAAGCTAGGTAATGCACAGAGCATAAACTGATGGCCCACATGTAAGCATGAGAACCAAGATATGAATAGCCAAGAACACAATATTGGCAGATAGGCAAGCCTTATCTTGTTTCTGTCCTGCAGACAATCCGCATAGAATAGTGCAAAGGAATAAGCATGAACAAACATCTAACTATATGAGGATGACTGAACTGAATTGCCAATAATTTGCAATTTGACTCAGTTATTATTGTTAATTAGGAACATAGGTTAAATTCTGAACCAACTAAATTAGCCCAGAATATATTATTATTATATACTAAAGATAAATTAAACATCCTGTAGAGCGTTCCTAGGCCATCACATATCACTCTAATAAATTAAAAAAAATCCTAGAAATTCTAAGAAAAAAGCAAAACAGCCAACCGTCAATTTTCATTTAAATCGGTGAACCTGTTGTGTTTGACCATTAAATTAGATTTATTCACTATTAAAAAACCAACTAATCCCTCCTACCTAATCTCCCCAATGTACGAGAGTGCGTACATACCGCACCCCCTCCCCCCTCTAATGTCCACCTCTCCTCCCTTTTTCATCTTGATTAATGAGAAAAAAATCATGATTTAAAACAAAAGATTTATCTTTATTCCCACTAATTAGAAAAAGCCAACACATACAATCTGTTCACTAGTTTGGCCTCCTCTCCCCTTCCTTCTTTTTGTTTAGCTAGCAACCGATACCAAACAATCACATAATTAATCAAAACATTTAATTTATGTAACTGATTTCTCTAATCTAATAATGGACAAAGAAGATTTATATATTTAGAGCACCTACGTAAAATATCATTCGCCTTCCTCAGATTATTTGAGCACATTTCAAAATCTTGAAACAATGATTTTCACATATATCGATGATTAGACCTGCAATACTATATGGGGTAGAATATTGGCTTATAAAAAGGCGATATGTTCAACAGCTGAGTATTGCAGAAATACGCATATTACGCTAGATTTATGGTCATACAAAAATAAATCGAGTCAAAAACGATAATGTATGTGATCGGTTAGAGATAACACCAATTAAAAAAAACTTCTAATATCGGTTGAGATGATTTAGCCATATCCAAAGAAAACCCCTAGAGGCATTAGCACATTGTGGAATACTAGGTCAAGATAATAATGTGAGGAGATAGGAAAAAATCAAAATTGACATAGAGATATACAATAAAAAGAGATTTTAAAAGATTGGGATATGCATAAAGATTTATAATTGAATAGGAGTGTTTAAAAAACAAATGTGTATAAACCATGATTTAAGACTTATGTTGGTTTTAACTCTAGCCTATCTCAACTTCTTAGAACTGAAAAACTTTATTGTTATTGTTATTGCTTTAAATATATTATATGTTATCATTTAATTGACTTTAGATGGTGTTTAATAGATATCTATATATCACCGATAGATGCGCAGGCATTTAATCAACTTTAGATGATATTTAGTATATCACAGATAGATGAGCATGCACATGGCTATGGGCTTTTTATATCTTTCGAGTACCCACTCAAATTCATTTTTTTTCACAAACCATTAAAAAAATTGATCATCCCTATATAACTGATAGGTATGGCAGCATGAACCAAAGAATGGCGCAAATATTCTGTTTTTTTTTTTTTGTTCCAGGCTTGCGCTGGCAGAGATGTCATCTCTCGGCTGTTTTCTGTTTCCAGTTGCATGGGCTGGACATAGAAAACGAAGAAGAGAACATGAAGCATGGGCTTGACCATTTTATTTTCTTCGTCTGTTATTTTGCTTGATGGGCATAAGTAAAAAACAATCCTGACCTATTACGGGAGGAAGAGATAAAACATTTGCATGTTTTCCTAACTGAGGTGGCGTTGCATCAGGCCCTTCGTTTTTTGACTGAGATGGGCATACAAAATCTAAGCTAACAAATCGCTGTTGATGAAGAAAGATTTTGAACAAATCATGCTTTTCAAATGTGGCACGAATAATCCATTTGATATCCTACCCTTATAAACTTTCCGAACACAGCTTAACATAAACAATTAGTGTGCCATGTTTCTTCTATCCAGAAAAGTACTAGCAACAGGATTTGAACTCAAATTTTCCGCTAATCCTTAAGTTTGTAATATGTGAAGTTTATCATAACTCAATTTGGCAGTGAATTAACCCGGTTCCAGTCTGGCCAGCTCAGTTTCACAAATAGCCATCTTGCCATTTCAAAGAGTTTTAAGCCCATTCGGAGGATTCATTGAAATTGTACAGACCCAATACTAAACAACCCAAACAGATGCTTCGGAAGGAAAAAGACAGGTGTTGTAGCACAAGCTAAACAATTACAAACTTGAAAATCGTAAAAAAGCAACATAAATTCCTTAACAGAAGTGACCGCATAGATCTGCATAGCAAAGTGGCACAAAGAGAACGATCAACAATAACTTCCACTACCAAAAACCAAGCTTGCTGTTCTTGCCATACAGACCATCCCCTTCTTGCTCGATTACACCAACACCCGAAACATCAGAACCCCAGCAAACGATCCAGTCCCATTAGAAGTGGCGGAGAGATGGACAGCGGAGGAGGAGGGAGGGAAAATGGATACCTGAATGGTTAGATCCAGGAAGAAGAGGACGGTGGTGGTGGCAGCCGCCGCATCGGCCGCCTCCCTCTCTCCCTCCTGCTTCATGGGCCTCGCTTCGTTGCCCCTCCAGGCAAGGTTGGGGCACCCGTCCGGCAACCCCCAGTCGCTTTATGGGGCCAAGAAATCAGCCGGTGCAATCCCACAGAAACGGAGCAAATGATGGATGAGGTGCGGTGGCGCAGCGGCAGAAAGCTAGATTAGACTAGGTGGGTTGAGTGAGCGTGGGGATTTCTTCTCCCCGCGCGACAACGACACGTAAACTCATGACAAGGAAAGCAGAGAGCAACAAAGATGAACCGCAATTCTGCACCTAACCGGTAAACTCTTTGCTTGTACACTTGTTATATCTTTAGAAGTGAAGTGTACAGACAGTAAAACTAACATCCTATTTACTGTAAGGGGGTCAAGCCTATATATACGAGTCTAACGGTCTAATACCCCGTAGTCATATCGGGAGGGTCACGGACGTAAAGACTGGACCGAAAACTGATGAATAAAGGCGTAGATAGGCCTTTGGTCATGATGTCGGCGAACTAATGCATCAACGATATATGTGGAGCATCCGAACGAGTCCTAAAGCAACCTTGTCACGGACGAAGTGAATGTCGATCTCGATATGCTTCGTGCGACGATGGTGGACCGGGTTGACGGTCATATAGACGGCACTCACATTATCGATGGGGCTGGAGATAAGATGGAGGCCAGTGGTCAGTGTGCCCTTCACGTAGCGAAGGATATGCTTGAGCAACACAAGATGAGGTTCGTGGAAAGCATGCATGAAGAGACACTTGCTGAACCGCATAAGTGAGGTCAGGTCATGTGAGAGTCAAGTACTGTAGAGCGCCAGCAAAGCTCCGGTACTAGGAGGGGTCAGCGATGAGAGGGTCGTCAGTGGCAGAAAGCTTAGCACGAATGTCGATCGGAGTTGTGATAGAGTGACACTCGGTCATGCCCGCACGTTGAAGAAGATCCATGGTATACTGGTGCTGGGATAGGAATAATCCGTTGGGAGAGCGCATGACGAAAATACCAAGGAAGTGGTGCAGAAGACCAAGATCAGTCATGGCAAACTCCGAGTGGAATCGTGCCATGATGTGCTGTAGGGTGACGGACGAGGATACTGTAAGAATGATGTCGTCGATATATAGAAGTAGATAGGTGGTGGCATCTCTAGTGTGAAGGACGAAAAGAGATGTATCGAAAATTAGGCCACAAAGCTGAGTTGCCGAAGGTAGGCGGTAAAACACTGGTACTAAGCCCGAGGCGCCTGTTTAAGTCCATAGAGAGAATGCTGGAGGAAATGGACGGCGTCGGGACAAGCTAGGTCGACGAAGCCTGAAGGCTGCTAACAATGGACGGTCTCCGCTAGATGACCGTGAAGAAATACGTTCTTCACATCAAGCTGGTGGATCGACCAGGAGCACGAGACAGTGAGGGTAAGAACGACCTAAATAATGGTGGGCTTGACGATAGGACTGAAAGTCTCAACGTAGTCTATGCCGGGACGTTGGGAGAAGCCTCGAACTACCCAACGCGCCTTGTGACAAGCAAGAGATCCATCAAAGTGAAATTTATGTTTGAAAATCCACTTGCCAGCTACAATATTGCTATCGGGAAAACGAGATACGAGGCATCAGGTCTTGTTGTCCATGAGTGTCTTGTACACGTCAGCCATGGCTGCGCGCCACTGAGGGTCGACTAGAGCAGAACGAGGATTCGCTGGAATGGGCAAGATGGCATAGTGGACTGCGGAGAACCCATAGCACTAGGGTGGATAAAGGGACTCGGTCTGAGAACGGGTGATCATGTGAGAGGTGGTCGGGACGGGGGCGGTTGCGTGATTCGATGGCAACATCGGCCGTGTGGCGGAGTGAATAGGGGCAGGGGTGATAGCGGGGCAAGGCCGATGGCTATAGGTCCGGGGGAAGGACTGGACTAGGTCAGCTAGTGCAACGACTAGCGCTATGATGGTGGAAGGTGGGGAAGCCGATGGAGGTATGATCAGCATGGTAGGAGCACATAGAAGGATCGTGGAGTCGTTCAGTGGATCCTCGGGAACCATCGAAGTGGGCTGCGAAAGTATGGTGCATGGTAAGGGGCGGGTGAGTATAGTGTTGGTGAGTAGGAAATCGAGATCACCAGACGAAGATATAGGGTTGATTAACCTGAAGGGGAAGCAGGACTTGTCAAAGACATGTCGGAAAATGATGATGCGGCAAGTAGAGAAATCAAGACAGCGATATCCCTTATGAGAGGAGGGATAGTCAAGGAAAATACAAGCGGTAAAGCGTGGGGCAAGTTTGTGAGGGGTATTGGCTATCAAATTGGGGTAGCAAAGACACCCAAAAACACGTAAATGAGAGTAATCAGGAGTCTTGTGATACATAAGAGTATAGGAAATGTTGTGGCGGATGGAGGAGCAAGGGCGCCGATTTAGCAGATAGTTTGTTGTGGTGAGTGCTTCAGCCCAGTAGAATGCGGGTAGGTAGACGTGGAGAAGCATGGTGCGATTAATGTTGTTGAGGATATGAAGGAGGCGTTCGGCCTTGCCGTTTTGGGGGAGGTGTATGGACAGGAAAGGTGAAGGTGGATGCCACGAGAGGTAAGGCTTGGATAGTATGGTTGACAAACTCTGTCCCCATTGTTAGCCTGTATGGCTTTGATAGTAAGATTAAATTGAGTCAAAATGTAGTTGAAAAAGTTGATTAAGTGGGTGATGACCTCAGACCAGCGAGAGAGAGGGAAAGTCTAGCAGCAATGTGTGTAATCATCAAGTAAAGCAAGATAATATTGGTAGCCCAAAACACTTTTAACTGGAGAAGTCTATACATCACAATGAATAAATTCTAAAGGTTGAGAGGTACAAGAGGTAGAGGGGAAGGTAGAATGGTAGCCGCATATGTTTGCCAAATTGACAGGAATGGCATACAGTGGGGCTGTTGCTAGTGCACTAGATGAAGACGCTACGACGAAGAGTAGAGACAGCGTCAGGACTGAGGTGGTCGAGGCGGAGATGCCAAAGGTTGGTGGAGATAGCGATACTGGCGTGAGGAGTGGATGGCGCAGTAGAAATGGTGTATAGATCGTCACCACTATTGCATTAAAGCATCTCACACCAGGTCGGGATATCCTTCACAAAGAAACCAGATGCGTCAAATGCAATAGAGCAATTTTCTCTAGTGAATTGACGGACAAAGAGGAGATTGTGTATGAGAGAGGAAACAATTAAGACATTGTGGAGTGCGAAGTTGGATGTGGGTGTAGGCAGGATTGAGTCACTGCGGCATGTAATTGGGAGAGATTGCCCATTGCCGACAGTGATGAAAGGGGAGAAAGGATGGTAGGAAAGAAGTATACCGTCCGATGAGGCCATGTGTGATGACGCACCAGAGTCTAGCACCCAAGAGTGCTGGGGCTAGAGCGTCCTCTGGTTGAGGGCGGCGATGAGGCCAGCCTGGTTTCACAGAGCCGGCTGGGAGGCTTGCGAGGGTGCGGAGGCAGAAGCGGTTGCACCGGGGTGGACGCCAGATGGGCCTGGGAGTGAGCGCCGAGGACCTTGGGCTGCCAGCCAATGTGGTTGCATGGCTGGGGTTAAGGTGCCCAGGGGTTGTAGTAGAGCCACGGACCTATGTGGCCAGTTGGTGGGGTAGTGGCAGTAGTGGGGCGCGGCTGCATAGAGCCGCTCTAGCTCTTGCCCTTGCCCTTTCCTTTGCCTTTGCCGTCGGCTTGGGTCATGTTGTCGTGGCCAAAGCCGTGGCCGCCGGAGGAACCTCCGAGGCCGCGAGAGGAGGCAGCAGCGCACATGGGGCGGTAGCCGCTGGGGTTGTTGCAGCCAGAACCAGCTGCGGCGATGAGAATGGTGGGTGACAGTCTTCTCATCGTTCACCAGGCGAAGTTCCTTGAGAACCAGCATGTCATGAGCCCGAGCAACCATGGAAAGAGTGGTGGAGTTGGTGATGTCATCGACGGTGTTTGAGAAGCGAGGGTTGAGTCCGCACAAGAGGGCGAGGGTGAGGGCGAGTTGGGAGTCGGCCACAGGGTGACCGACATCACGAAGGGCGGCGACCTTGACCTTGAGGCGTTGGCATTACGAGGAGACAGAGGAGTCCCTTTGTATCATAGAATAGAACTCGTTTAGGAGGAAGATAGCACGAGGTTGCTTGTTGGCTTGAAAGAGCCGCTCAATAGCCACCTATAGGTCGTGGGCGGTAGGATCGGTCTTCCATGGCAAGGTCGAGAACGGAGTCGTCGATAGAGCCAAGTAGCCAGCTGCGTACGCAGCACTCGGCGAGGAGGGACGGAGCCGTTGATGTGGGAGTGAAGACCAAACTTGCCATATAGGGATTTGAAGAAGAAGACCTACTTAGAATAGTTGGCGTTTAGGTCGAGTGAAATCGGGATGTGGGATTTCACGTTGACGGCGGTGTAGGGTGGGGAGAACATCGGAGTAGTCGAGGCAATATCGAGAGCGCCGATGGTCGGAAGAGAATCGGACCTGGCAACAGAGATTGCCAGAACCAAGAGCCGACTCGGTAGTCATGGTGAGGATAGACGCGACGTGAGAGAATCACGTGCGAATGAGCTGGAGTGTGTAAGAGGTTGATGGGAAAGAAGCCGATTGGAACGGATAGAATCCGATGGGAATGGCTAAGAGGGAGAAGCCGATGAGAGAGGGGTAAGAAGCCGATGAAGGGGACGTGGGCGCGAGAAGAAAGGTGCGTGTTCGGGAGATAGGATGTTGCGTCGGTGGACACGCATACGCGTCAGATTAATGGGCAAGCCGATGGAGGCGGGCACGAGGCCAATGAGGGTAGGGCGAAGCCGATGGACACGTGTGGAGCCGATGGACGCAACGCGGGCAATCACGAGCGCGAGAAGAAAAAGTTCGCGTCCAGGAAGCAGAGTTTCGCGTTCGCAGACACATGGGCGCGTCGGGTTGGCGTGCGGACTCGAAAACATGAAAGGCCGCGAACGCGAAAAAGAAAGGTTTGCGTCCGGTAGACAGTTTCACACACATGGACACGTGGACGCGTCGAAGTGGCGCGGACCCGGAAACAAGAAAAGCCGCAGACATGAGGGGAGAAGGTTCACGTCCGGGAGGCAGGTTCCGCGTCCACGGACAGGTGAACGTGTCGGAATGGCAGGAGCCGGAAGAGTGTTCCAGCCGATAGAGAGCGTGAGCGCAAAGGAGCGCCGACGTAACTTCGGAGAGAGGATGATGTGAGAATGCAAGGGAAAGTGGAACTGGGCGAGACCAGGAGGCTAATGAAGACCGTCTTCTCATCACGCGATAAAGGTGACGAGCAAGGGTAAGCCCGTGGTAGAGGGAAACCACGGGGTGAGCTCGCGATGAGAAGTAAACCGCCTGTGGAGGAGACGATGATGATGAAAGACTGGGGCGAAGAAGCAAAAGAAACACCAGAGAAAAAAGTGGAAGAGAAGCATGTGATGGAGCGAGGGTCTCAGAGGAGAAAAAGACGCCTACAACGGAGAGGAGGCGTCAGCTCACCGACAAGAAGGTTGTCAGCACGCGAGGAATGTCTAAAACTCGTTCTGATACCATGTAAAAGTGAAGTGTACAGACAGTGAGACTGAGACCCCGTTTACTGTAAGGGGTCGGGCCTATATTCGGTCTAACAATATCGTTCATTACTGCTCTCTCGGGAATTTTAACCGATCATTTTTTACTTCACCATCAAACCTTATCTTATCTATAGTTCTTTTTACCATTAATTTTCTCTAATAAAAAAGGAACCAAAGAACAAAAAAGACGGGGAGAGAGAATTTAGTACAGGCAGAAGCGGCGTTGTCCTGGTGACACATGCAGAGGCAGAGCCAGTGACGCCTGCACATCTCTCCTGCTAACCTGCTCTCCCTAAACTTATCCAATTCGATAGACTAAAATTTGTTCTTAACCACCACCACCACTCGTTGATGATTGATCGTCAACTATCCAAAGCCGACACTGATTTCTAACAGGGATCCCAACCAGAGCATAAGCAGGACAGCAACACGTACAAAACAGAAATGGACTCATCAAAATGTCAGAACAGAATACATACCCGCTGCTGTAATCGTACGCAAGGCAAGCTGACCCACAAGCCATCAGATTAGTCTCTGTTCTTTCCAGGTCGGCTGATGCAACTATTTCCTTTTTCTTCCGTCAGAGTGAACTCACAGTCTAAAGAGTGATACTGTGAAAGGGGAAAAAAGATAAGCTTTTATTAGCATGAAACTATGGGTTTGCAGAAACCACTAAACACCACCAGCAGCAGGTAATTTATCTTTCAGTAATGCAATTGTGCCAATCATCTTTTGAGTTGTGACACTTGCGAAAAAGTGGAGTTGTGAAAAAATGGTGTTGGTTGCTGAACCTGATGGCCATGTCCACCCATATCAAGAGGAGTTTGTTTCATTCAATATTTGCCAAGCCTCCAGCCCAATGTTTGTTTGGTGCTATCAGTATCTCATATCACCACTCGATCTAAACACATGGCCTGTGAGAACGAGGGAATGCATATCACAGCAAGAGATAGTCATGTCAGTAAGGAATTTCAGAGGTTAACAGAAGTTGGAAAAGAATTAGTGAAACTGTAAACCTGGTCTTATGCATCCAACTGTCCAAGGTACGGAAACTCCACTGTGTCACGTTGGAGCCAATCGTGTAGAGAATTTGTGACAATTGATCTCTTCCTGTGATAACCAGAAAGATCCATAACTCAAGAGCTCAAAGGTATATTTGTTCCTAGTAGTGATATGCAACACGTCAGTATACTACCTAACTGAATCCACACTTTCAATGATAGCTTGCTCTCTTGCCACCAAAGAAAAAAGCCTACCAAAACCAGTATGTCCACCGATTGATCAGACTTCAAGAGTAGTTCATCTTTGCCCACTCACTGCACTTGCTTCACAGGGTACAGGGTACAACGCATGGCCTGCAGAATGAGGAAATGTTTATCCCATCAAGAAATTACCTCTGAAAAAAATTGGGGAGGTTAAAAAAATTATGAGAAAGAAAACTCGAAATTATTACTGAATGCATTGAAGGTAAAAGGGTGTAGAGGCTGAGCTAGTAAAACACTGTTTGCATCCTGATGCATGCAACAAAACAAATGGTAACCAACGGTTAACATCATAACCACACATGGAATCCTATGATAAGTTCGCAAATCTGAATCCGGAACTAATTTCATCACATGTAAGGGCATCTGGAAAAATATGCAACAGCATCATTATCCTTGGCTAAAGCATACATGAAACAGAACCAAGTACTGAAGACAAAAACAACAATATCAGTTGTTCAGTTAAATAGCATCAACTTATAAGATGAGGAATCAAGAGAATGGCACCCTATTGGTGGGAACAATTCAGAACTGTCTGGTTTTAGTATCTACATCTGGTATTGTGCTCATCTGAAATTTAAGACACTGACTGGCACTCAGCAACCAGAAACTTTCCCTCAAAAAGAACAGCAACAAAGTTTTCCTCAAGCAAGAAACAGAGAAAATCCATTGTAAATTCTCAAAAACCAGACAAAACATACCCACTTTGAAGTTCTTATGAAACTTCATTTCCTGATATCGAAAAAAAGAACAATATCATCTAAAGAAAGACGAGCAAATAGCACACCATATTTTCTTTTAGTAGGACAACAGATGTACAGAACCACCACCAGCCTTCCCTGCTTTTTACCAGTAATACATGTTATCTATGTGTTATCTACAAAGTTCTCAAAGAAAAACCTAGTACTATACTACTATCAGTCAACCATGCCTTAATAAAGCCTGCCGCAGCATTGTGGAGAACCACAATGGCAATCTTTAACCTTCATTCTGCCAACCAGGTCATGGACTTCACCTATTTTATAGTTATAGTCATAAGTAAGCTCTCGCAGTGGTGGAATATTTTCTGCAGCAAAGAACATGATATGGGGCACCCTTTGGTCATCCTGATCCCAAAGCACATTTTGTGCATAAAGGTTAGGTGAACAACTATGGTTGATGAATCTTCCAATATTTCCATACTCAGACGCATCTATCATGAAGCCCACATCTTCCATGGTTCGAGAGAAAGGACCAGAAGAGTTTTGACCAGAAATAGTTGATGGCTGCCCTTTCCTGCGATCCTCATCATCATAGTCATGGCGTATATTGAACAAGTATTCATTGTTTGTTCTCTTGTTAGCTTCCTTGCCAGTCAGCACGTTACCAACATACTCACATATAAAGCTGCCAGAAGAGATGGACCTAAGGGATCTTACACCCCAACCTGTATTGGCTGTCCTGAAAACTTCCAGTGGTATTTTCATACCCTTCTGACTTACTCTGTTGTGGCATGAAGAATCACAACTGCAGGATGGACCACACTCAAATATGATAGGTTTATCATGGACAACTGCACCATTGAAGTTAAATGGGATTTTTCCTCCATTCCTCACAGCACAAGCGCACTTAGAAGAATCTATGCAACCATCTGTGCAATTGCAGCCATGATGCTGAGGGTGTCTCTTTGTAAGCCAGGATGGATACTTGATTCTAGAGATATATTGAACAGATACTGGCTGGACATTATCAACATCATTGATCACACAGATGGGGACCGTCTCTTTCCCTTGAGATATGTCGGCTATACAGAGGTCTGGACGCGATACAGACTTCCTGAGCCCTTTAGCGATGTGCAGAGGAAGTTTTGGTTGTCCAGGAATCTTTTGCAGTCTGTATTTGAAGACCCTTGAACCTTTTAGACCTTCTGTCCAGCAATCCACCACAAGATACAGCCCGTCATAAGTAAATGTTGATATTTGTCTAGCCCTTGAATGACTGTCGTCCTCTCTGTTTTGACATTTGAAGCCATGAATCACTCGGACAGGTGTCTTTGTTTTGATGCAATTCTTCAAGGCAAGGTTCCCCCGCTCTAGCTTTTGATCCTCATCTTTCTTCTTACCAGCAGGTTTTCCTCCAGAACCAGTGTATATTAGTTCACCTGAGCTTGACAATTCATCAGGATAACCTCCAGAAGCAATGATGCTTATTGCAACAAGCACTCCATTATGATTGGTGGTATCAATTCCTCCCTGGTATGGGCGGTGGAGACCGACTATGGCTAGCTCAACTCTGTATAGAAATTCGTCACCAACTTCAACTCCACGAACATTTCCCACAGTAGGCCCAGGTTTGGTAAAGCCTGGCAATTTCCTGATGATTTTATCAGCTTCAAGGTCAACTCTTCGAACCTTCAATGAGCCCTGTTGGACAGCTTGTACAAGAGACCTGCATATAAACTGAAACCTCCTGCACAGCATCCGGATTTTGCTCCGATCATCAGCATTCTGATTTCCATGTTGTCTGTGACACTGAATGCACGAGGGAACATTGAGATATAACTCAAGTCTTCCATCATGAACAGCTAGCGCCTTCAGAATATCATCATTGTCCAAGTTCGAAGCCTTTTCATCCATAAGGTTCTCCTTGCTAACCAATCCAGAAGTAGAGGCAATCTTCACAGGAATATGTTTACTTTGAGCTGTACATTTTACCTTCAACCTCTTCCTAGGACCAAAGGAAGCACAATTAATTGCAAGAGACTCCTCTTTGCCGTTGGAGAAGGGTCTATGCAGAGTGTCCAGAGAAGGCTTATGGATTGCTCTGACAGGTGGCTTGGCTGTTTTTCTAGCTGTCAACGATATTTTACTCCTTATGGTAACGTCGTCAAATACTTCTGTTGCGACATTCATGGATGATTTTTTCATCCTATCATTTTCGTACTCTCTCGTACCCTTAAAATGTTCTTTGGAAGGACATTCAGCCCAAGGTTCAGCAGCAGCTTTGGGTAAGGCCCTTTTGCATGTGTTAATCACCTTGAAATCTTCAGCAGCTGCTGATGCATATATCCTCCCCTCAAGCTGTGGTGTGTTTCCACAGCTCTTCACATTAGAAAAATGCCTAATAGAAAGTGCTGCAGCAATATTTGCTGAAGTAGCTCCCTCGTGTCTACCAGTTATAGACTCATGCGGGATAGCACTGGTAGCAACCTGAGCCTCCTGAACAGCAAGGCATTCCCCTTTAGCCATCTCACCCTCCTCCAGTTCTTGGTCAACTTGAGCAATGCTGGTTGCACCAATGCATCCATCAACCTCAGAACCACTGGTACTAACAACCAATTTTCCCAAAGTTAACACAGATGATTTCTCCATACTACTTTGAACTTTGCTTCTCAAAGTGCTGAAGTCAGGATCTTCCATTGCAAGATTGGGAACTTCCCCTTTCATGCCATCACTCCCCAACACTCTTTTGTCCTGGACAATTTCATTCGAAGGACCATCAAACGAACACTTAGCAGAAGCATCAAGTAAGATTGTTTCACATTTGCCTCCCGTTGAAAAGCCATTTTCAGTTTGCTGGGCAGCATCACTACCCCCTTCCTGCAGTGCCTTAATTTGCATCATCTCATCAGAGTTACAGCTTGTAAAAACTTCAGTAACAGTAGAAGTTACAGGAACAGCACTTTCATGTCTTCCTCCTGCAGAACCATACAAAGCAGCACAACCAGCAACTTTTTGTGACCTTACATCCTCATCAGCCAATTCACACTCCTCCAATTCCTGGAACTGTACTGTTCCATCCAAAGCACCCACGTTCAGAGCTCCGATAATGTTCGTGGCACACTGGTTAACCGAATTATTACTGCAATCCATAGCCACCACCTCCTGGAACGCACCCCTACCAACATCAGTAGGCATGACTTCCAAATTTGAACCCACCTTACCCTCTTCTCTGCGAGCAAGTGGAGCCACAGCTTATCGTTTGCAATTAACGGAATCGATCGAGGTGTATTAATTCATTCTTGGAAACAATATCTTGCCATCATGTGTAGCGGTGTGATGATATATATCAATCTAACAAAAGAAAAAAGGAGAAATGTGCAAATTGAACCACAAGCAACGACCTAGCTTACTGTAGACTACGCGCATATATGCGATAAGCCCTAATAATTATCCTTTGATCGACAATGGAAAATTATATGCACTTGCACGGTATCAAATAAATATTGTCTAAGTTTTTTTTAACTTTGGTCTATGTAGGCTAGGAGAAATTAGGATTAACTGTTGCCTTAATTTTTATGCGCTATACTGTCAATATTTTTGGGGAGGGTACAAAACATTCATTACTAACATAATTTAGCTGTTTAACTACAAAATTTATTTGATGGTTTGGGGGTGGCTAAGCCCCTGCGCACCTCTCCTCTCTTCCCTCCCTCCCACTTCCATCTAGGCAATCCACTGATACAAAGTAATCAACGAAACACCTGGCAAAAAAATAAGTAACCAACAAATTAAAAAAAAACTAACACAAGCAGCACTGTATATGTTATAGAATCGTGCGGTGGTGAGTGTAAGTACCAAACTATAATGTGCCTAAAACATGCAATTAATGTAGAGAGAGCTCATACACACAATGGTAATACAAACAAAATGCAAAATAGTAATATGTAACTGAGAATCAATCTTCTGTCTAAATTGACTCACATATATAGATATGCTAGTTAGAGACTCGTGCGTCGTGGCAGAAAATAAATACGCTAGAAAAGAAAGGAATGGAAGAGAATTGAGGAATGTGTAAATCGGCAAGCAAACGTTGACAGCCTAGCTAGACTAGGCGTGCATCCAATAGCCACAACGACCGGCCCTTGCATGAAAATGAAAGTCTACTGCTTTGTAGTGATCTTACTGACCAGTAGCTACAAGCCTACAGAATACTCCCTTCGTCCCAAAATAATAAACGCGAGTAGCGTGCAGCCAACAGGTAGCACGTGCTGACTGTACATTAGCCATGTATAACGAGAGTTAGGCTAGGCACGTACGGTAGCTGATGATCAGTCGATAGATGCACGTGGTGTGGGCCGTTGATCCCTTTGGTTGCATTATTGCTTGTGAGGCATCTCAGATCTGTTGTTGCTGTCTTGTTTCTGATCGTCCGGCGCTCGGTAATTAATGCACCTACATGGTAATGTTACAGTTAAGTACAAGCCATTTTCTACAGCAAGCCAGCAAGTACGGTATCTACCTAAGAAAGGAGCAAGATGAACCATATTTTTTAATTGTAAATTTTGATAAAAATTTATTGTCAATCTCCTATAGTTAATTAATTAAGTATGTACTGTACATGTAATGTGTATAACTCGATCTATCATCAGTTTTAAATTCTGATGGCTATAAATAAATATTGTGTTTTTAGTTGGTGCATATACTGAAAGTTACACTCTCCTTGTCCAATAAAAATTAAGGTGTCATTTGTGCCGATACGTACGGCCCAAGACTATTCGTGCGTGACAACATTACGACCCGTTAGCCTACCATCCTTCCTCGCCAAAAAAAAAAAAATCACCGGCGGCCTATGAAAAATAGGCAGGGCGTGCGGTGCGGGCCGAGGCCGGTCGGGACAACCATCCGCGTCCGGGTCCACACCGACGACCCGGACCCACACGCGAGCCCACCGCCGACGCGCCACGTCGCCTTCCCGCTCCTCCTGGCCTTTTTCTCTCGTCTGCTCGTCTCGTCTCCCCAAACAACCAAACCAAAAGCAGAAGGCGCCCTGCAGGCGACGGCAGAAGCTTCCCAAACCCTCGCCGCGCTTCGCTCTCCGTCTCCGTGGCCTTTTGATCCGCTCGCGCGTGTGGGCGCTGCTGCTACAAGTCGTTCGAGGTGATCGGCTGGTGGGCAGCGGCATGGGGCTGGAGATGACGATGGGCACCGCGGAGGAGGCTGCGGCCGCGCGGGGAGAGGCGGTGGCGGGGGAGCTCGTGGAGGTGGAGATATACCCGCTTTGACGCTACTACTTCGGCGCCAGGGATGTTGCCGACGGCGGGGGTGGGGGGAGGGAGACCGGCGTCGACCGCGGCCTCCGCCTCAAGGCCAAGTACGTACACGCCTCTGAGCCGGTCGCCACCTGCTCGATCAAATGTGATCCCGGGTTGTTCCAATTATTTATTAATTAGCTCAGGCGAATTTTTTGTGTGCTTTGAAGTGCAGCTTCGCGGCGCACGGGATCCGGACCACCGTCCATGGTCTCCTCCTGGTCTGTCTACTCCGCCTCTGCTGCTTCCACTTGACTAGTTCTTCATCATCTTCGAATTTTGCACTGATTTGCTTGCTTTAGCTTCATCTGTTCATCACTCACATAGCGTCCTCTCGTCGTGCTCGCATGTCTGTCTGCTTGTGTGCCTG
This sequence comes from Oryza coarctata, assembly GCA_030770085.1. Taxonomy (NCBI): domain Eukaryota; kingdom Viridiplantae; phylum Streptophyta; class Magnoliopsida; order Poales; family Poaceae; genus Oryza; species Oryza coarctata. The sequence continues at coordinate 12,045,299 of CM061476.1, read as the reverse complement.
CAGGTGGAGCTGTTTGATCATCCACATGTACTGCTCCTGCAAGTCAGGAACTCCTCCTTCCTCCTCCCAGGAGGCCGCTTGAGACCAGGGGAGCAAGGTGGTGTACATTTGCAAATCCCCCGGCATTTTTCTAAACTTTGCACCCTAGAGGGATGAAACCTACTGTTATAGGAGTAGTATTTTGCAATATTCAAGTGTCACTATGATACTTTGAGTAGTATGTGATTTCATCTGGCACACATTTGGGTGACAAGCTTCTTGTATGCTAACTCTGCTTCAGATGTCCAAGGGCTCAAGCGCAAACTTTCGAGCAAGCTATCAGTAGTCGGACATCAGGATGACGAAGATGAGGACGATGAATGGCAGGTAAATGCAGCGCAACAAGATGTTCATAACCAGTAACTGTACAGTCCAGCCAAAATTATCCTATTTCATGGTTGGTTATCAAACAGATTGAGGAATGCATTGGGATGTGGTGGAGATCCGAGTTTGATGCTGTTCCACTTCCATATCTGCTCCCACATACTCGTTCACCGAAGGTAAAAATTGGCAGTCCAGTTGATCCATGTGGTGTCCTCAATGTTGTTATTCTAACCAGAGTGAATCCTGTTGATCCTAGTGAAGGAATGCATAAAGCTGTTCTTGATTAAACTGCCAGTGTCTCGCCAATTTGTCGTGCCAAGGAACATGAAACTACTGGCCGTGCCTCTATCACAGATTAATGACCAGGTCAGTTGGATCATCGCTTCCAACATAAAGGATTTTACCATCTTTTTCAAGTTTCTTCAATTGGCCTTTTCTTCGTAGGTATTTGGCCCAATCATAGCTGGAATACCGAACTTGCTATCCAAGTTCTGCTTCAACATCATCAGTGACTGAGATGCCACACGCCGCTAAGAGTAGAGTTCTCGACTTCACACGAGACGAGCATATTTGATCTAGAACATGCTGTATATAAACTGTATATTGATCTGGTAGAACTTGGCATTCACGGATCTGCCGCCTGCCGGTGCCCCTTGTGTTGTGTAATTCCTTTTCTTATTAGTGTGTTGATGTAATGTATTGTATTTGTATTTTTTTCGTAACACCTAGTGTGTTATTTTGTAACATTTTTTTGTTTTGTCTGTAGAAATGAATTAGTTTTGTACAAGATTTATGATTTTCATTGCTACTGTCCTGATAAACCCTGAACCAGGCACACCACACCTCTCTGCGACGAACATGTCTTTAGATTGCCCAAGCGAGGCAGATCAGATAAAACCAAACAACTTAAAACATATGGTCATTAGAACAGCCACACCTGGCATAACCGTTGCAATAACATTTTTCGTACTATCTTCCATGAGCGTACAATAGCAACCTCTCTTGTAGCTTTAGCTCAAAGGGTTACACCCCGTGCTGCAGCAGCTCGTGCACTGTCTGAACAAGGCTAGGCTCGCTCCTGATGCTTTCGATCCATCTCGCACTGATCCGGACCCTCTCGAGGCTTTGCTTCAGTGCACGCTCAAACGATGGTTTGATTTTACCGGCGAAGAACTCGGAAACTTCAGCAGCTTTCTCCTCTGTGGTGAACTGATCATGCAGAAAAACAACAACAGAAAAAGGAAGGAGTGGTGAATTTAGTGGCTGAGCAGGAAGAACAATGATGAGAAAGTGGTCAGTGACTTCGCGTACCCGTGAAACCGTAGATTTTACAAAGTCCGATATGAGTGAACTTGATGGCCAGGTCTTCAAGACATGATCCCAGTTTTCCTGCATCATGCACAGATGGGCTCATGGTCATAAACATCCAACTTGCTCTCAACTCTAGAATCAGTGTTGTTAAAAATAACAAAAAATATAAATGTAACTTCTTAGATTAGCTCAATCTTGAATGATGTGTTATGCAGGCAGCACCAAATAGGAGTATGCTAATGAGCTTTGTGCCCCTACCGGTGCAGCGGCTGTGAGAGTTATTCCATTATGTCAATGATCACCGCCATGAGATTTAATGCTCCAATCCCCTTAACAAGACTGCATAGCTCTGTGCAATTCAATTGAAATCCAAAGCTTCTGACAAATCAATACCAACAGAACACATTTTTCACTTTATAGGAAAACAGTGAAAACATTTTTCAATACTACAGGGTTACTCAGTCAAACCTTTCGCATTTGTTTCTGGTTTTCTGAAGAGACATTGGTAAAATCTAAACAGTGCGCATGCACTATTTAGTCTTATCAGGTGTGTGGCGTGGTCTATCCTATCTGCAGGATTAGTGACAAGTGAGTGAAGGAAGTGCTGAGGCGTTGTCCTAACGTGGCACTAATTAACTACAAGCACAACAAGCACAAGATTTGTTTTTGTGAAGCTACAGTGATACACATGCCATTCGTGTTCTTTTTTTTTCTTCTTCGATATGCATCTGTTGGTTACTACTTTAAAAGACTGAGTGGTCCATAATTTATTTTTTTAAAAAAATTAGGGGCCAGTGAAAAATTAATTTTTATGGGGGGCTCGTATGCGTGAATAAAAATACAGAAGTAACTTTAGTACAGTTCAAAAGTAAATTATACACATGTTAGAAGTAATTTTTAGATTACACATCCATACAATATAAGTAAAACATAAAAATGAGGAATCAATATAATAATAACTAAAAATAACTTAAATAAACTTTAAATGGAATCATCATAGAAGTTCATATAGATGGTCACAAACAAAATGTCTAGGTTGACAGTTTAAGTATTAACTATTGTTGAAATAGAAGTCACTTCAGATGGCAACAAAAGTAACTATATAGAGATTAACTACATAGTGCGCAGCAAGGATTGGATATAAACAAACTTTTTCCTATGCAAACATTAGTGGACCAACACATAATGGTAGAAGAGGCATTTCTAAAATAGTTTCCACAATAAAATATATAGAAGCAAATATAAAGTAGGGAGTAAAATATTAAATATAGGGAAGTAAGTACAGTAAAGTCTAGAAGTAATTTATATATACTATAGAAGTAACTATGTATCGAACATCATCTAACAGATAAAACCAAATCCAATTGTAGAAAGTTGGTTGTCACCTTGCATCCTCATTGATAAATTACTCTGTATTTAATCACTGATTTTTTTTCTGTGTTTTGATGTTATTTTACCAAGGGCAAGAAATTCTAGATTCATGTGGAAGTTGGATGTATGGGGATGTTCAACTCGGAGCCCACGCTCGTCTGGCAAAACACATACATATAGGGATAGCATGGTATTATTTTTATCAAATAAGGATTATGTATTTACTATTTATAGTAAAAGGATGGCTTGCTATTTAAGCTTATCAAGCAACTAAATATAATATAATGAAATGTAGAAGTAACTTTACTAAACTTTAGAAGTATTGTAGAATGTGTACAGTGACTATGAATCCCCCTGAGCGTATACAAGGGGGTCGGGTCTATATATATACAGCCCAGGCCAATGGTCTGTCTAACACCCCCGCAGTCGCAGCGGGAGGGGAACGGACGCAAAGACTGGACCGAAAACTGGTGAACAAAGGCGTGGACAGGCCTTTGATCATTATATCGACAAACTGATGTGCCGATGGTACATGGAGCACCCGAACCTGTCCTAATGCGACCTTGTCACGGACAAAATGGATATTGATCTCGATGTGCTTGGTGCGTCGGTGATGGACCGGGTTGGCGGTCATGTAGACGGCACTGACATTGTCGCAGTAGACGACGGTCGCGGTGGAGAGGGGTGTACGGAGCTCCTGGAGAAGCTAGCGAAACCAGCAGCACTCGGCGACGGCGTGGGCGACGGCGCGGTACTCGGCTTCAGCGCTAGACCAGGACACTGTAGTCTGGCGTTTTGAGGACTAGGATACGAGAGTGTCACCGAGGTAAACGCAGTAGCCGGACATAGAGCGTCGAGAGTCGGGACAGCCTGCCCAGTCCGCGTCGGAGTACACGGTGAGGGAGTCGATGGGGCTGGAGCTGAGATGCAGCCTGCTGGAGAGGGTGCCCTTCACGTAGCGTAGGATGCGCTTGAGCAGCGCGAGGTGAGGTTCGCGCGGAGCGTGCATGAAGAGGCATACTTGCTGGACAGCGTACGTGAGGTCAGGTCGGGTGAGTGTGAGGTATTGGAGAGCCCCGGCAAGACTCCGATAGTGAGAGGGATCGGCAACGAGGGCACCATCGGCGGCGGAGAGTTTGGCTCGAGTGTCGACTAGGGTGGCCGTGGGGTGACAGTCGGCCATGCCCGCACACTGGAGAAGGACGATGGCGTACTGGCGTTGGGAAAGGAAGAGCCCGTGGATGAAACAGGTTACGGAGATGCCAAGGAAATGGTGGAGAGGACCAAGATCGGTCATAGCGAACTCAGAGTGGGGTCAGGCCATGATCTAGTCGAGGAGAGATGTCGAAGATGCTGTGAGGACAATGTCATCGACATAGAGAAGTAGATAGGCAGTGGTGAAGCTGATATGGAAAGTGAGCAGGGAACTATCGGACGTAGAGGCCACGAAGCCGATGTGCCGAAGATAGGTAGCAAAGCACTGGTACCAGGCACGAGGGGCTTGTTTGAGGCCGTAGAGAGAGCGTTGAAGGAGACAGACGTCGTCGGGACGACAAGGGTCGACGAAGCCTGGGGGCTGCTGGCAGTAGACTGTTTCCATCAGGTGGCCGTGAAGAAAGGTGTTCTTCACGTCTAGTTGATGGATCGGCCAGGAGCGAGAGGCGGCCAAGGTGAGGACGACTCAGATGGTGGCGCGTTTGACAACGGGACTGAAGGTCTCGTCGTAGTCAACACCGGGTCGTTGGGAGAAACCCTAGACTACCCAGCGAGCCTTGTGACGGGCAAGGGAGCCATCGGCGTGGAATTTGTGTTTGAAAATCCACTTACCGGTCACAATGTTGGTGCCGGGAGGTCGGGGAACGAGGCGCCAGGTCTCGTTGTCCATTAGGGCCTTGTACTCGTCGGCCATGTCCGCGCGTCACTGAGGGTTGGCCAGGGCTGAGCGAGAAGTCGCCGCGATGGGCGAGATAGAGCTGTGGACGGCAGAGAGACCGTAGCGTGGAGTAGGGCGGAGAGACCCGGTCTGGGAGCGGGTGACCATGTGAGAGGTGGAGGGAACTGGAACCGATGGGGGTGCGGGAGTAATGGAAAGAACTGGTTGGGTGGGGCCGTCATCGGCTCCGAGTCGGCGACTGTAGACAAGAGGAAAAGGAGGAATTAGATCGGCCTGAGCCGATGAGGTCGGGTGGGCCGAGTATTCCGATCGGTCCGATAGAGATGGATCAGCCGATAGGGTGGGGGGAGCCGAAGGAAAGTGAGGAGCCGATGGAAGTGGGGTGTCCAATGGAGAGGGAACGGTATCGGCTGAAGGATAAATAGGATCGGTATCGGCCGATGGAGGTGGGTCCGATGGGGGTCCGACGGTGGGGACATCGGACCGAGTAGTGGTGGGATATGTGATGGGTAAATCCTCAGTAGCGGCCGATGTGGGGGCCGATGGAGAGAGCAGTGGAGGAGACCTGGTCGGTACGATGTTGGTGAGGAGGAAGTCGAGATCACTAGAGGAGGATCTCGGATGAAGACCGAAGGGAAAACATGTCTCGTCAAAAATGGCGTGACGAGAGACGAGGACCCGTCGGGTGGAAAGGTCGAGGCATCGGTATCCCTTGTGAGAGGTGGAATAGCCGAGGAGAATACAGGCGGTGGAGCGGGGAGCGAGTTTGTGGGAAGCTGTGGCGGTGAGATTTGGGTAGCAAAGGCACCCGAAAACGCGAAGGTGGGAGTAGTCGGGCGCCGTGCGGTAGAGAAGGGCATAGGGAACGTTGTTATGAACGGAGGAGCATGGGCGCCGATTGAGAAGGTACGTCGCAGTAGCCAGAGTTTCAGCCCAATAAGTGGCGGGTAAGTGGCGTGAAGTAGCATGATGCGACTGATGTTGTTGAGGGTGCGAAGGAGGCGCTCGGTTTTGCCGTTCTGAGGAGAGGTGTAGGGGCAGGAGAGCCGAAGATGGATGCCCTGCGAGGTGAGGAGGTTTGTAACGGTATGGTTGACGAATTCCGTACCGTTATCGGCTTGTAAAGCCTTGATGGGGAGGTTCAACTAAGTGGATACGTACGTGACGAAGTGAGTGAGGTGAGAGGGGACCTCGGATTTGTGGATGAGCGGGAAGGTCCAGCAATAGTGTGTGTAATCGTCAAGTATAGCGAGATAATACTGATTACCGGAGACACTTTTAACTGGGGACGTCCATACATCACAATGTATAAGTTGAAATGGACGCGAGGTACCGGAGAGAGAACTAGAAAAGGGCAGACGCACATGTTTGCCAAGTTGACATGAGTGACAAACTGTGCAGCTGCTGTGAGTACATCGGATGGAGACGCTGTGACGGAAGGTGGCGATAGCGTCGGGGCCGGGGTGGCCGAGGCGAAGGTGCCAAAGGTTGGTGGAGAGGGCGACGCTGGCGTGTGGGGTGGACGGCGCAGCGGGAATGGTGTAGAGGTCGCCGCCACTATTGCAGCGAAGGATCTGTCGCCGGGTTGGGATATCCTTCACAGAGAAACCAAACGCGTCAAATTCAATGGAGCAGTGGTTGTCTCGTGTGAATTGGCGAACAGATATAAGATTGTGAATGAGAGAAGGGACGATAAGTACATTGCGTAGGGGAAGGTTAGTGGTGGATGTAGACAGAGAGGAGTCACCGCGGCATTGGACAGGAAGTGAGTGACCATTGCCGATAGTGACAAAAGGGGAGGAAGAGGGGTGACAGGAGCGAAGTATACCGGCCGATAACGCCATGTGTGAAGACGCCCCAGAGTCTAGCACCCAAGGGAGCTGTGGTTGAAGCGTCATCTGGTTGAGGGCAGCGACGAGGACAGCCTGGTTCCAGGAGGGAACCGACTAGGTGGTTGGGGTCGGTAGCATCGGCTGAGACGGCAGAACGGGAGCCGATGCCAGGTGAGCCTAGGGATGGGCGCCGAGAACTCCGGGTTGCTAGCCGATGGGGCTGCGTGGCTGGGGCTGGGGCGTCTAGGGGTTGTAGCAGAGCCACGGACCCGTGGGACCGGCAGGGTGGGTAGGGACCGAGGTAGGTCGTGGTGGCGTCGGACCCTGCCAGGTCCTGCCTTTGCCTTTGCCCTTGCGTTTCCCGGTGCGGGCTGTGTTGCTATGGCCGGAGCCATGGCCACCAGGACCGCGGGAGGAAGGGGCAGCGCAAGAAGCTCGACAGCCATTATCGGCTGCGGCAAGAAGAGCGGTGTGGGCCACTGTGTTCTCATCATTGGCCAGACGGAGTTATTTAAAAACTAGCATGTCATGAGCCCGGGCGAACGATGGAAGAGGTGTGGTGCTGGCGATGTCATCGGCGGTGTTGGAGAAGCAGGGATTGAGGCCTCGCAGAAGGGCGAGGACGAGTTGAGAGTCAGCCACAGGGTGGCCGACGTCCCGGAGAGCAGTAGCCTTGACTTTGAGGCGCTGACAGTACGAGGAGACAGAGGAGTCGCCTTGTACCATGGAGTGGAACTCGTTGAGGAGGAAGATGGCGCGAGGCTGCTTGTTGGCCAGGAAGATCCGCTCGATGGCCACCCAGAGGTCCCAGGCGGTGGGGTCGGTATCGTCCATGGCGAGGTTGAGGACAGAGTCGTCGACCGAGCCGAGCAACCAGCTGTGCACGCAGCACTCGGTGATGTCCCACTGAGGATCATCGGGACCGGAGGCCGAATTTTCCATAGAGGGATTTGAAGAAGAAAACCCACTTGGAATAATTGACATTAAGGTCAAGGAAGATAGGAACGTGAGATTTCACGTTCACAGCAACATAAGGAGGGGAGAAGATCGACGAGGTGGTACCCGAGGTGTGGTCTGAGGCACCGAAAGCCGAAGCAGATTCGGTGACTGGGAGAGTGAGCTGAGAGCGGACTCGGTGGCCATGACGGGAGAACGGGAGCAAAGAGCCGATGGGAGAAAGAAGCCGATGGGAGGGGGGAGCCGATGAGAGGACGGATCGGCCGATCAAGGATGTGAGAAGCCGATGGAAAGTGGGCCGGCCAACCGATGAGGAGTGGTTGGCCGATGGGGAGTAGGCAGCGGAGTAGGTGAGGACAGAGTGGGTGGGTCAGAGAGTGGTTGGGTCACGGACGTGTGAGGATTCACGTCCGTGAAGAGAAGATTCACGTCCGTGGACTCGTGGAGGCCAAGGAGTAGGGCGGACACGAAAAAGGCAGGGAGTGACCGGACGCGAAGAGAATATGTTCGCGTCCGAGAGGCAGGGATTCGTTTACGTGGACACGTTGGACTGGCTTGGACATGAGGGGAGAAGGTTCACGTCCGAGAGCCGTTGAGCGTGTCGAAAAGGACAAGAACCGAGGGAGGTTTCCAGCCAATGGAAACAACGAGCGCGGAGTTGCGCCAGCGTCAGAGAAGGAGAGATGCACGAAACAAGAGGAAGAACGGAGACGGGTGCGAGGCGAGACGAGGAGGCGGATTGAGACCGTCGCCTGGTCGCGCGGAGGTAGGACGGAGAAAAGAAGGTGACTGCAGGAGAGATAGGGAGAAGAAGAAAAGAAGACGAGAGAGCGAGGAGAGTACCGGGAAGAGAGTCGACGACAGGAAGAAGACGTCGACGACGAGGAGGAAAGGGTCGGCTCACCGGAGGGAGAAGCTAGCGCGACGGGATGTCTAGACTTGCTCTGATACCATATAGAATGTGTGCAGTGACTATGAATCCCCCCGAGCGTATATAAGGGGGTCGGGTCTATATATATACAGCCCAGGCCAATGGTCTGTCTAACATTTATAATGTTCATGCAGATAGTTATAGACAAGTTAATCAGACCAGATTCATTAGTATAAATGTGATTTTTTGGGCTTTGACTTGGTACTGTAAATCTTTAGGGTCAGGAATAAAACGATGTATTGATAAATATCATGGTATCTAAAAGTAACTTAACTAAACTTTAAAATAACTATGTAATGTTCATGTCGTCCACAACTACATACTCAACTTAACATCTTTCAGTTCCAAGTATATTATGCTAGGGAGTTAAAACCCATCAAGAGCCTCCCAATCACGGTTTAGTCACGTCAATAGCTACTTTACAAGCATTTATATTTAATTGTAGATCTTCAAGTATATCCAACCCTTCTTATTGTCTCGTCATGTTAATTTTGGTGTTTCTCTATCTCTTTTTATATTATTATTTTAACTTAGGATTCCACCATATACTGGCGTCTCTGGGAGTCTCCTTTGAACATGACCAAGCCAGTTCAATCGATATTGGACAAACTCTTCTTCAAATAGTGTTACCCCTAGTTGATCGTGTATATTCTCGTTTCGGACTCTATCTATTCTTGTATGACTATAAATCTAATGTACCATACGTATTTCTACAATACTTAGCTATTAAACATAACGTCTTTTTATAGGCCAACATTCTGCCCCATATAGCATAGCAGATCTAATCGTCGTTCTATAAAACTTAGTTTTTAGTTTCTACAATACCCTCTTATCACAGAGAATAGTAAATGATTGGTGACACTTCAATCAGGCCATTTTAATTCTATGGCTAACATCCACATCAATATCTCACATCGATCCTAGATATCAAAAATTATTCTTCTTAATTATTACTTGGTCTCCTAAACTCACATCACTCTTTAAGTATTTAGTCTTAGTTTTGTTTGTTCTAAAAACTTTAGACTCAAGAGTCTACCACCATAACTCTATTTTCCTATTTACTTTTATACAGCTCTCGTCAATTAATACTACATTATCTGCAAAGAGCATACACCCACTAAGAGATATCTTCTTATATGTTTTTTTTGTAGCGTTATCTATTACCAATATAAAGAGGTATGATTTCAATACTGATCCCTAATGTAGTCCTATTTTAATCAGAAAATAACCTATGTTACCTGTTCAAACACTAATCATATTATTATTATACATATACTTCATAAGAGAGATTTTATGTATGATAATTTTTAGAAGTAATCATAGAGTGAGGTTCATAATGTTTTTAGGTAGCTAGATGAGGTAAGTGTTGTATCGTCGTTTCTTATTATGTTTTGATTGGTCTCCCATAGAGTTTTTTCACAACAAAATGAAGTTCTAGACACTGTGTACTACGCAGGTAAAATGGACACGCGCTTGGAATACTACGCAGAAGAAAAGTGTAAAGTGGTGCTATTTTTGGAAGGGAGTGGACATCGTACTGCCATTTTTAGTTAGGGGGAGAGGGTAGTTGGTTAGGCTAATCCAGTGCACGCTCTCCCTGTAGTCGCCTCCAATGACATTTGGTAAAAAAATTGATTGGAACAGTTTTGGGTAAAGAGACCTAATTGTGCAAACAGGGAGGGAGCATGCACTCAATTGCACTAACTTGGGTATAGGGACGCACAGTACAAAGGAATTTTGATAATTCCATCTTTCCTACTTCATAATTATTTTGACTGTTTTAGTTTCAAATCATAAACATTAACAAACTATTTACTCTCATATTGATATAGACACCTAACATGCATTGGCGTTTGGTGGAATTATTGAACTTTGAACCCCTCACAACAGTAAAAATATTGAGCACCACATACAGCGCTTATTTTTTTTTAATAAATATCAGAAATATGCGCATTGCTTATCAGATAGCAACATAAATAACCCACTTTTGGTACCCTGCAACTATAACATACCTTCAGCCAGGCCCATGCAACTTCCCGTCCTTCTAAGCTAATGCCACCAAGGATATAAAATGCATCTTGATTCCGTACCTAACAAGCAAGAGAGATTAGATTGGCTTCTGTATCCACGGTTTAGAATAGAATCTCATTCTACCATTTACTGTCTGGAATCATCTAGTCGGAATAAGTAAACTAGAAATGATGTAGGGGGTCAACCTCATCAGTAAGCATGAAGTTCAGTGTCTCGAGAACAATATCCTTATCCAGGCATGAAGACAATGAACCTAAAACAAAAGAAACATTACCTTCAGGACAACACAATTCATCAACAAATTACTGCTGTGTCACTTAAACTAGACAGTTGGAACGTACAAACCTAGGATGCGTGACCTCTCCTGTGCTTCAGCAGTTTCTCTGTAGATTTTCAGGAGAGCATCATAACCAGCTCTGCTGGAGGTAGTAACGGTCCGCATCACAGCAAGAAATGAAGCCTGCAGACCAAGGCATATTAGCATACAAGATATCAAAGAGGTAACACTGAAGTGGTTTGGTAAGCAAAAGACTGAACCTTTCTAGTGTCTGGTGGAAGAAGGTTAGTTTTGCGGTCTTCTAAGAAGATATGGAACCGCCTAACTCCCTCATTTATAGTCTCATCATGTCCGAGTTTGACAAGGGCAATCAAGAGCAATGATCTAAGCATTACATCAAGATGGCTCTCACCATCTTTGGGATCCCAGCCTAGTGTTCTGATATTTTAAGTACAAGAACGATTTCAATATGATCACAGAAAGGAAAAGGCAGGACAATATAGTAAACGGAAGTTTAACAGAAACAAATTCATTGGCGCCATGTGCAATGATAGACTCTGAAGTAAATACACAGATTCAAAAAAATGACAATATCCGGATTATGGAAATCCAGACAAACATGATGATAGAAACAGGTAAATATTAAGCTTGTTGGCATACTTGGCAGCTGATAGAAGAAGATTAATCAAAAGCTGTTTGATATCTCTGCACAATTCAGGAGTAGCATCAACTGATATTTTATCAATGCCTAAGCATACCTGTCAAGAAGGAAGCATGTATTTGATATCGACAACAACAGTTGATGCTATAGAATCAATCGAAGATACAAGGTATATGATTTCATTGATGGTGGCGAAATACTTACAGAGGTTACATGTGAAAGTACAGTGTAATCAGACTCATCACAATAAGCATTCAGCAGGCGAAGCAAGGATGTCACTGTTTGCTTGCGAGCCACAGAAAGGGAATATGAATCTTCCACAATACCTGCAGCAAAATATTGTGTTTATGTAGTCAAAAATCTTGAAGAAGATATATTATATATAGTATTGAAAAATCATCGTCTTTACCAATCTTATCCATTAAAGAGAGCTTTTTGGCTTTAATTGCTTTTTCAAGTCCAGCTGCAAGTTCATCATCATACTTCACTCTATAAAATCCAGTTTGGTCAATGTTCAATTTGATCCAACAGTTTTCACCCTTCTCTCCTGCAGCATTTTGGGAGGCAGTGAAGTCTATATGGACCTTATCAGTCTTGCCCTTCAATAGAAACTTTTTCTGTGCATAATATGAACCACAACAAGATGTTATAGGAACAATCCACAAGCCTGGACCCGAGGATCCGTCCGACAGAAACATTGCCTGTAACAGAACAAAGACTTTAGTAAGATCCTCTTTTTGCTATATGAAAGCACTGATATGGGTCAGAAGAAGAAAATTTCTAGTTTTACTACTTTCAAATCTGTAATCTTGCCTAGTTATTGGATGCATTTGAGAAAAAATAAAATGCAACCATACACTTGTGAATAAAGTCATCAGCAGACCATACATGAATACCGAAAAATAGCATTAAACAGAAAGCACACTATGATATTCTCATCTACCAGTTATTATGGTTCTGAGTTTCTGATCAAGGTGGCATGCATGCTGTCCTAAAACTGTTTATGGGAAAGGTGAGGGCCTCTAGACAGCAGTGAGAAATTAAAAACAAAAGAAACAAACTAATGTGATATTAGACAAATGAATAAAGGCAGCGGTTCTGGAGAGAAGTGATCCTGAACAAGTGGCAGGTGCGGCTATAACTTAGCCATATACCACCTCTAATCCAAATACAAGTCATTTTAGTCTTCTCAATCTTTCTCTAAGTACAAGTCATCGTAGAATTTGGAGGGAGTTTTGTCTCTCTTTTTTCTCCTCCATTCCCTTGCTACTTGAAAGCTACCACTCTTACGAATAAATGACACATGTTTTTAATCTGAATAAATGAAGGAAACAATGCCATTTTGCTACGTCCTTAGTTCTTGTGCACAAGGCCAAAAAAGACTTAGATTTTAGATTGGACGAAGTATAAAGCAATGGAATAAGGCAAACCCCCATATGCGTAGTGTCAGTTCTTCATGTATGTTGGTATAACATGAGAATGAGAAATCTGCAAGAAAACCTGTTCAAGGTGCAAATCATGTCCATCTAGTTTTGCATAAATAACAGGGTATCCTTGTTGCTTAGTCCATGTAGTCATCAAATCCTTAACAGGCTCCCCAGTTTCCTCCTCAAGAACAGCCCATAGGTCTTCTGTTTTGGCATTCGAGTAAGCATACTTCTTTATATATGATGCCAAGGCTTTCTGAAAGGGTAAAGATTCACAAAATCAACACTGCAGAAGACTAATAAATTGTGATAATACATACAAAGTCAATAATATGACATGCTCTCATAAAAAGTCAAGAATATGCTAATATAGGCACTAAATACTAAATATTGTTATCAAGTGTTCAAAAGAAATGATATGATTGTAAAATTATGAATTTTCTTTACTTGTTTTCCTGTATAAAGTCTCATAATCTTGGGTTTATATAGTAAACCTGGATCGATCTTTGGTCTAAAAAATTTGTGAATATCTTTCATGAAAAAATTATTCGCACCATTTTTCATATATCTAAACTATATATTCTACAGCCTTTGGTAAAATTTGATATGGATTAACTGCATGCGTTCTAGGATGCCACCTTCTTTACTGGAAAGAATAAACAAAAACTAAGAAAAGAAATATCCATAACTCAAGCAATTCTTCAGCCGATTCACCACACAGACTTGCAATATTATCAGCAGCAAAGTCAAAGCAAACAATTACAATGCCCTTTAATATTTTGTCCTACAAAATTTTCTTGGTGAGTCTGAAGTTAAAATGAAGTGCGTCAGAATATCTGTACTTCTGTAGAGCTATCTAGCGCCAAGTTGTTTATGAGGAATATAAACATAGCATGTGTGTATAAGGGTGACAATTCAAGAGCAGTGATATAAAATAGCAGCACACAGCAGCAGGAGACGCTGGAATGCTGGACCATAGCAGAAAACAAGATTTTGATACATTCTTTCAAGGAGAAAGAAGAACAGCAATTAACCTGAAAACGCTCTGCACCAAGGTAACTTTGCAGCATGCGAATGACAGAAGCGCCCTTATCATAGCTTATGGAATCAAAAATTGCATCAATTTCAGAGGCATGGTTTATGTCAACCTGAACATACCAAATAGTCAGATTAACAACTGAGACAAAGGTGCTAACACTGCGAAGGCAGAAATAGTAAACAATGTGTGACAGCATATTGACATATTTGGGTTTCAATAAAATAGCAATCTAATTTCTAAGCATCGACATCTGAATAATTTAAGCAAAGATACTTAAAATATCAGAAGTTGGACGTTCTATAATTATTAGTCAGTAACTGAGTGTGCATGTAACAATTTGTATCCTTGTTAATTAACTTATCTTACTGCTTTCATGTACACCTAATGTACTTCTATAAGTACAAACAATAGCAACACAGCCTTTTAGTCATCAGCATTGGGGTAGGCTATAGTTAAAACCCAACAAAAACGTCAAATCACGATTCGGCCACGGTAATAACTGCTTTCTAAGCACTCTTATTCAATTACAGATTTTTAGGTATATCACACTCTTTTAAGTCTCTTCTTATTGTTAATTTCGGTTTTTCTCTATCTCTCCTTATATCATTATCTTAAATTAGGATTCCACAATGTACTAGTATCTCTGTACTAGTATCTTTGGAGGTCTCCTTTGGAGATACTCAAACCATCTCAACCGATGTTGAATAAGATTTTCTTCAATTAATTCTACCCCTAATGTACTTCTATAACTATAATGCAAATTTGTGCAGCATCAAAATATTATGTTTCTTATCCAACATAATGGTTACAAAAATGCTAATAAAGCCTTTTCAGTGACTTCGCCAAAGCATACTGAAGAAGGTTACCTCAATAGGATGAGACTCTGCAAGTGCATCAAGTCTGAGCCCAGACGTTGTCTCATCAAGGAATTGTGTCCAGTTATTCCATTCTGGAAATAATGCTTCCACAGCCAAATAACTAACCTATTGAAACATACGGAATAATTAACCGACAAGATATACAACAATGGGGAAATATTGTAATTTCACAAATAATGGTTTTCAGATCAATTACCCAGGAAGCAAAACCCTCATTTAGCCACAAGTGAGTCCACCATTCCATGGTTACAAGATTACCAAACCATTGGTGAGCCAATTCATGTGCAATGGTGATTGCTACCTAAAGAGAACAGATGTTAATTAAAACAAAAGCAATATACCTGGCTATAATTATATAGAAGCATTCAAGTATGGCACTAACTCTCCGATAGTAAATGAAACAAATGAATTTTATAACGATAAATATAGGTATAACCTGCTGTTTATTGGATGCTGAGGATAATAGTTCATCATAAAGTAAAGCTGTTTCCCGGTAAGTGACCAATCCATAGTTCTCCATAGCTCCAGCAGCAAAATCAGGGATAGCAACCATATCCAACTTAGGTAGTGGGTAAGGAGTGGCAAAATAACTGATAAAAAACAAATATTAGTGATTCTTACTCATGGTATTCTGCCTCATCTTTAGAAATAAAACTTAGAAGCAAGACTTGGTTAGAAGTTTACTCTTTGTACAAATCCAGCGATTTCACTGCAACATCTAGTGCAAACTTTCCTTGGTTACTCTTGCCAACTTGAGTATATACACGAATTTTCGTGCCTAAATTAAATTAACAAGTTAATGAAAAAATGTGTAAAGAAACAGGGGAAGAAGGGCAATACAATAGCACTTTCAATGAAAGAGAACAAATAATGGTTGCGAATATTCAAAACTGAATTTTTACCTTCTAATGTTGAGCCCTCTATGTAGTCAAATAAACCAACAACTATAGCCACTAGATAAGTTGACATAAGTGGTGATTCCTCATAATAGACAATCTTGAGAGGTCCATTAACTGTCTCCTTAGTTACTGGCATGTTGGACAATGCTACCAACTCTGATGGAACTTCCAGTGTAAGCTTGAACTTAGCCTAAAAACAGAAATACCCAGAAAAGAGATAAAGTTTTTTTACATAATAGATGTGAAGCCTTCAGAATTCTAAAGAGAAAGGACCATGAAATATAAGGAGCTTAGACCTGTATAAGAACTGGAATGTGCAAACTGATTATTTTTATTACTATATATTTCTGTTTGAATTACATAAAAACATTCTCAAGTAAACAACAATGTAGCAGGTTAAACACCTTAAATGCAGGCTCATCCCAGCATGGAAAACATCTTCTTGCATCAGCAGCTTCGAACTGTGTAACTGCCATGTTTTTTGACTCCCCCTTGTACTCATATTTGCTGCAATCAACCATCACCTCAAATGCATTAAAAAGGGATCAAAAAGATATATAGAAAGTATAACTGGTGCATTCCAAATACTCCCTCCGGTCAGCATTCAACAAAGAATGTTGTTTTAGCCTGGTGCATGCATACCATGATGTGGTTAATTTGTATATTTTGTACAAGATTACCCTAATTAATCCCATATGTTGGTATTGTAACCCTTGGAATTAAATGAATGCATTCCGTAGTTTCACACTGAAGCGATGTGATTAATACTAGATGCTAACGCAATTAATAGGGGTAAAATGGCCAACTGATGGAGAAAAAAATGCTCAATGTCATTCTTTGTTGTACTTAGGGATGCAAGCCAAAACATCTTTCTTTTTTGATCGGAGGGAGTACACCAATTATGTCATGTAATACAGTTTTGTTACAAAAAATAAAGATAAAATCTAAACATGGAGGTTCTAGATATAGGTACAGTCCTTATACATCACATTCCAATCATGAATCGGTGACACATAGACATGAGTAAACTAAGAGTTGCATAGTCCCTCCATCCAAGAATATAAGAACATTTAGAATTGTTTGGGGAGATTAAGTTGAGGTGAGGAATGGTCATGATTAGTTGAGATGGGAAAGTGGATGGGGAAATTAAATGTGCAATGGTTGTGATTGGTTGAGAAAAAGGAGATAGGTGGGAATGTCCTTATATTGTTGGATAAATTTCAAACTCTAGACGACCTTATATTATTTGACAGAGGGAGTATGAAATACAGCACAAGAAGGTAAATAATAAAATCAAATTGTTGCAATTTCAAACAATAATGAAAAGTAATATCCCAAATATGTTTGCTACCCGATTCCTATAATTGTACACAATGTTAGAAAAACTATATTCACTTAGTGCATTATTAAGATGGATATACACATGCTAAAGCTGCATAGGGCCTGGTGAACAGTGTGTACTAGGCTACAAGCTATAGATGATGTTATGGCAATATGAACTAGCAAATTCTACTGATAACATATAAAACAAGTTTTCCAATACAGAAGATCAGGATCCTAGCAGACCCCAATGGTTCACTTTCTGTTTAATAAAAGACCGTCAGGATTAACAAAGATTGGATGGTCAATCATGACCAGATTGTAAATCAGGCTCACATCCTAAAGATCATTTTTCCTATTTAGGATTATACCAAAACAGATATAGATACAATTCATTGCTCTTAGCAACCAAACATCGCAACAAATTCCAAACCGGCCATCCCTAATACCCTCATTGTTAAAGTTCATGTGCCAATCCTGTTGATTTCTTCCAAACACATGTTTGCAGTTTCGAGTTAAGTCACCGCTCAAAGCATAGTTACCTGAAACTGAGAACGGCAGCAACTTTGCACCTAATCTAATTACCCAGAACTATGAACTGTTGCTCGCTAAGAATTACCAATACTTCGGCAAACTGCCGTAGTACACGGATCCTTTTATGGGAGCCCATCATCATTCATTTAGCAGCCTAATAAAGATCAAAGTAAAAGAAAAAACCAGCACTTCATTTGTCTTGTCAATATTTCATATTTTTACTACTATCCTCAGACTTTCGTCAATGTAATCTCAACATCTTATTATCTTATAGCCTCTATATTTTTCTTTTTGTGAAATACATGTATACTCGACATATCAGCATCTATATTTTTCTTTTTGTGAAATACATGTATACTCGCCATATCAGCATATCCATATTTTTGGAAAATTCCGTGTATCCCCATGTCCATATCGGTGTACCAGTATCACACATATTTTTATTCTTATGTTGCTGATTCGCATCTCATTTGCACGAGACTAACAACAGTCAGATTCTGTCACATCATCAATACTGGTATCTAAAGGAAATAGCAAAGATACCTCCTGTAGAACCCTCTCATCTGATCGTTGAGCGTCCCGGTGAAGTCCATCTTGAGCACGCCCTCGCCGATCGGCAGATCCTGGTCGAACCAGATGACCAGGATCTCATCCTCCTCAAACTGCACCACCTCCGAAGGCGCCAAATCCTACAACCCCCATACCACGATGAGCCACACCCTGAAACGCACACGATGAAGCGCATATACAGATGGAACGGAGCGTCGTGCCTGGAAGCGAACGGAGGATCTTTCGACGGCGAGCTCCGCGGCGTTGAGCACGAGGAAGCTTGTGGGGGCGGAGACGGCGACGTCGACGGCCGCGGAGCCGGAGAAGGCGCAGGCGGCAAGGTCGGGGCGGAGGCGGAGGTCGTAGCGGAGCGGGGAGGCGCACCGCGGGAGGCGCGGCTGGCCCCGGAACTGCTCCGGCGAGGCCGCCATTACCTCCGGCGGGGGGGAGCGGGGGGCGTTACGCGGAGCGAGGCGAGCGGCGGCCGAGGAAGTAGAGGAGAAAGCCCTCCGGGGGTCGGGGGGAGGGGTGGCGCCCTAATCGAGTTGCGGCGACGGCGAGGCGAGTGGGGCGGGGAGGGAGGAAGACTATAATGCCCCCACGCCGCCGATCATTAAGGAACTCCTTTTCTGCTGCTTCCGAGCCAGGGTAAGTATTTTTTTTGGCCCACCACGTGTACAGGTTTAGGGCCTTTTCGGCCCAGACCAGACCCGGATTATGCACTCTTTTTTCCCCCAGGAATGGATTAATGGGCATGTTTTTTACTTGGTAGATGGTGTGGTCCTCTTAAGAACTTTTTATTTAATAAATGTCTTACAATTTTGTTTAAAATCTATTTTTTTAACTTTTTAAGTTAAATTCATTCATTTATACTCTTAAATAATTATCACAAAATATTCATCTATTCACCTAACAAAGTTTATCTCGTACATAGATGGTTGAACATTAAACTATTCTAATCTAAGCATGAAATAAGCCTACAATTCATAAAATTTTACAAGATTAAATGGAAAAGTATTAAGCTTTGTTAAAAATAAAGTAAAACCATATAGAATAACAAAATTGAAGTTAAAATGAACAAAATTGTACAGTGCAAATTTAGACTTAACGATAGTGTAATTTTAGGAGACGGTGAATTATGAAATTTTAGATACTTGAAATCTAATAAACACCTATAATTAATTTATATTTTTTTATTAGTATCGGTAACACTTTTAGTATTAAGTAGTAACATATTTGCAACATACCTATTATCGACAAACAAACGTTAAGAGAGGGGATTCTACGGTACCCTTTCTTGAGTTCAGCAAGGGGTCTAGGCGATCGTGCTCATGGAGAAGTCTATGTGGATATGAAACACGATGCAATTATACAATTTTAGGCTATGCGGTGGCGTAATTCTCTACCTCTATATGTTCTTTTGTAAGTTCTTGTGTTGTTAAAAGGATTAGAACACTTGGTAGCTTCCAGATAACTTGGGTTTGATCCCCTCTTCAAGGCCCTGGGCCTCCCTTACATATGATAGGGCACCACATGGCCGATCACAAAGGACGGGGACCCGGTGAGCCCCATGTACACATGGTTGGTATGTGATGTCTAGTCAATAGGTTTATTTTTCCCTGCTCACTCTGCCCATTGATGTGGGAAAGAGAGCATCATGGCTGACATTCCCTCACGCGTGTTGTCATTGGCCCACTTGTTGGCGAGATGTCAATGCGGGCAAGGGCCAACAGACCTTGATGGTTGGTACAACCGACAATTGGTACAACTGTCAAATATGTCGCCTACTATCTTGTCGAATGTGGGACTCGGGTAGCACAGTGCTAGGACAAGACGAACAATAAGTAGAGCGATCACTATCTTGTCCCCTTGTTGGGCGTTTCAATAGGTTGATATATGTTGCGTCAGCCTTAAATGGAAAGAGCACGAGATGAGCGAGTTAAGAAATCTTACCTTATCGTATCACATTAAATACACACGTTGCATAGGTAGCCGTGTTTTGGCTTCTTGAGCTCATCGTGATTTTTGGAACTTAGGTAGGGCTTGCTAAGTTTGGGTTGGCTCTACTCAGAGACCTTGACACTAGCCATGTGTCGACATCTCAAGCTCAAGCAGGTCCATCCAAGACTTTCCTACCAACATGCCACATAGCAGAGGCCCCATCTAGAGTCGACAAGGGATCCTCAAGCTCACGATATGTTCTCACCGCTCCACACGAACCTACGGGTGATGCATCCCTCCTAGCACTAACTCACAGTGGTCCCCAAGGCCTTGGATGTGATAACGTGGTGCCATGTTGTCCCGCTACCCTAGGAAA
The DNA here is from genome assembly GCA_030770085.1 of Oryza coarctata. Taxonomy (NCBI): domain Eukaryota; kingdom Viridiplantae; phylum Streptophyta; class Magnoliopsida; order Poales; family Poaceae; genus Oryza; species Oryza coarctata. Next base: position 12,024,708 of record CM061476.1, on the reverse strand, counting down.
GGGGTGCCTTGGTTTTGGTTTCACTGACACCCCATGCTAGTGGGAATGGGCTGCATGAGCCTTATGATTGAGGATTGGGTGAAAGTTTATTTTTCCTTTAACATTGTGGCAAATGGTGGGAGAAGCGAATGGAAAGAGAACAACTCAACTTTATAGGAGAGAAAATGATGGATGTAATGGAGGTTTTTTCTTTTGTTGAATACATAGGAGAGCTAAGTATCTTTCCTTTAAGAAGAGAGGAGAAATATAATACATCATAGTCTCAACCCATCAACACACACCATGTACAAATATAAAAAAAACATTTACACCCAATCTAACCTATAGCAAACCGCACTAAGAGATTCCCTATGCTTCACACCAAATATAGGCTTTTTTTGTAAGTAGCACGAAACCTAGTTTAAAAGGTGCTGAGTAACTATTTGATTTTGTGATATTGGCCCGTTCGTGGGAGATGTTTGGCTGAGATTATTTACGGCACGTGAAATGAGACATGTCATTAGAGCGTAATTAATTATATATTAACTATAATAATTTAAAAAATAGATTTATTTGATTTTAAAAAAACTACTATATAAATTTTTTGCATGAAACACATCACTGGTCTCTGTTAAATTCCAAGCTAATTTTATCAACATTGCATCCTGTTCTCCTTCAATGCAGATGGAAGCTGCAGGTGTTACCCAGGAACATCCTAAGGGTGAGATAAAGGATAAGGTAATAATTCTTTTTTTTAATAAAAGGGTGGGGGATAAGGCTATTCTCGTGCACACTTTTATAAGAATCCTGAGAAATGAAACTCGAACTAGTTTACAATCTTATATGCTTACCATTACAAACCAAGAGAATTCTCACAAGATAATAAATAATTTTTTTAACACACAAAAGCTTTGCGTGTCAATATAAATAGTCTTTTTTTTAGTTACACACCAATGTACCATGCCCACCAAAGTCTGATGAACACCCGCACTCTTTCATCGCAATTGTATATCATCCAGGAATACTCCGAAGAGGCGAAGCAAGTGAAGGAAGTGAAAGAGAAAAAGGACTAGGACAAAAAGGAGAAGAAGGAGAAGGTCGAGGAGACCACGGATGTGACCAAGCTGAGAGCCAATCTGGAGAAGCTCGACGTCAAGATCGATGACCTGAAGGCGAAGAAGCAGGAGAGAGTGGATCGACTCCTCCAGCTCTAGGGGGCAACGGCAAATGCATTAGCAGCAGCAGAAGCTGCAACACCGGCGAGCGGCTGAGGAGGTCATCTGGGATTATAGGCAGTTCTTGCATTGACAAAGAGGAGAACTACATTTTCAGACATTGCAGCTAGTGACATCTGTGTCTGAATGAAATCAGGTGATAGAACTTTTGCCTCCCTATGATGACAGTCTCAGTTGTCTCAATTCGCTGAAGAACATGTGCAAATCAATGTTGTTTACATGACGGGGACGTGCAATTTGTAGCGCAAATTAAATGAGTGTCGTCTGCAAAATGGCGCTGGATATGTCTTACGGAAATTTTATGTAAGATAAAATGTTTTACTGAAATTTGTTTCTGTACATAATATGTCTCGACACTTGTATGACTGAATCTGCATGTGCTATAAACAATTAGGAGTAGAACTGAGAAATGACGAAATGTAAGTTAGTTACTCTTTCAAGTTCATGCCATCCGTTCAAAAACAACTAGGCAAAAGCGAATGATCTTAAGCACAAGTCGATGGTTTGGGGCTCCAACGCAGGAATTTCCCAAATTACAATGTATGTTTCCATTCCTTCACTTTCCAAAGCTCAGTAAGGCATTGAGCTGACTGGAAAAACAAAACAAAAATGATATTTCTCGACAAGCAGTACACACATCGAAAAAACTCGCAGCATAATGGAAATCATCATAACAGAGCATAGGCAAACGAGACATTACTCGAGGTCTAACACAAAATAATGCCATAATTCCAATCAGCACGACAACACTTAGGAAATTTTTTACAGAAACGTGCCATTTTTTTGCACAATCCGGGCAAGTATATTGACATATTAATCTAGGCAAATAACCTCACGAAGTACAATACTATGAACAAACAGTACTGAAGCATGCCTGCATGGGGTACTTAAGATAGAACTACTTTATAACCTAAGTTTTATCTCACAAAATATAAAATATATAGATAATATTATTGAAGACGTTTGTAATGCTTGGGAAATCCTGAACATGCATTCTCTGCCATCCTCTTAGACCAATTTGGCCTGGAGCTGACCATCTCTTATCTGTGCAGCGATATCTTTGACAGCACCTGGCCCATGAGGGATGAAAACTGAAGAGGACTTGGATGAGGCTCCTATCTCCTTCATGGTATCGAAGTATTGAGTAACAAGAACCATATCCATGACATCTCTGGCAGAGGTCCCAGGCACATTTTCAGAGAAGGCAAGAACACTGTCTCTCAGCCCATCAACTATAGCCTGACGCTGCCTTGCAATACCCATACCAGCCAAGTACTTGGATTCTGCATCTCCTTCAGCCCTCTTGATCTGAAGAATCTTCTCTGCTTCAGCTTTCTCATTGGCTGCCAACCTCAGCCTAGCAGCTGTATCATTAATTCACAAAAGCAATTAAAAGGTGTTGCTGTCCAGGATATTTACAGGCATACAGCTCATCTTAAAAAAGATACTAAACCAACTAAACACATGTTACAGTCCTGAAAAAAAAACAAAACATTTACTTGACTACTTGTTGACCAAAACACTAAATCAATATTTCTCATTTGTTGCAGTTACTTGTGTCTGTGTTACTGGTGCAAGTCTTCATGAAGTTCATAACATGTTATGTACATCTATATATATAACAAACTTACAATCCACACTTTCCTAAATTCAACTTGAAATATTGAAAAAAAATAAAAATATTTGAAAATACTGCACCAACAATTTTCAGTGTTACAATACAAAATTTAAATAAAACTATACAGTATAAACATGGTATTAATGAGTGAGCCTTAACTGGTAGGCACCTATGTTGTTGATAACTCTCAGGAAAATACTACTCAAGGGAATGCCCACTGATTTAACATCTCTTTCCATTTGTTAAACAAAAGAACTTTGCATTCTCTCTTGCAATACAAGCTCAAATGTTAAGCATAAACATCAAGCCAAGTAATGTCCCTGAAGAAATAAAATGAATTGATGTTTTAACTAATACTTACCTGCGTTGATTTCATTCATCGCTCTCTTCACATGCTCATCAGGTTCAATATCAACAATCAGAGTTTGCACAATCTCATAACCATACATTGACATTGCCTACAGAGTATATACAATAGATAAGTATAAAACTCCATTATGCTCTAGATGACCACCAATTAATGAAAAAAAACCTTTTCAAGCTCATCTTCCACAGCTTTTGCGATTTCATTCTTCTGCTCAAATGCATCATCCAAGTTCATCTTTGGAACACTAGCCCTGATCACTTAACATGAAGAACAAAGTTCTGTTAGCATTGAACGATAGAGGAAAAACATAGAGCAGGTAACCAGAAGAGTATAAGCTGTCAATGCAATGGATGCATGAATTTTCAAAACATACAGGAACCTTACCATCAAAAACATACGACTGAATTTGCTCCCTGGTGTTGCTAAGCCTGTAAAAGGCATCTGATGCCTTCTCAGCAAGAGCACGGTATTGCACAGATGCCACAACATTGACAAATACATTGTCCTGTAGATATCCACAAAATGGTATGCATAATCAGAGAGCTAGAAGCAGAAATGGTGGGTTTATTCCTTGATGTATCATGCATTAGTGTAAGTGAGAAATGAGAAAACAGACGTATTTGCACATAGTCATCATCAGTGTGATATTATAAAGGAGTAAACGAATGGAATAAAATGCAAGATGTTTCAGAACCACTTTTTTCTCATGCCTGAAAATTGCTCCAGGCACTTCCCATGAAATATAAAGAAATAAGAGTTAAGAAAATAAACTGGGGAAACCTTAGTCTTTGTTTCACAACGGACGTCAAGCTGCTGCACACGCAAGGAAAGATATCCAGCAATCTGCTTCCCTATGCACCAGGGTAAAAAGTGGCATCCAGGCTCAAGGACCTCATCAAACTTACCAAAGGATTCCTTGATGGCTACTGTCGATTGATCTACTTGTATCAAACCAAGTGCTTGACCCATGGCTTATCTAAAAAGGAAGAAATGGAGAATTACAAATGGTGCCATATGCTAACAAAATAGATACTAACATCTGAATGTTTTGCCATAATCTTGGCTTATACTCAATTGGTGTTTACCTCTCCAATGGAAATTCATGTTTCAAGTTTTTAGTACCATACAAATAGATGATGTGCCAATAAATAAAGGATTAGGAACTAAATATATAAAGCCAGAGCTACAAATGAAGATGAATGTATGTCAGGACAATAGATTGCCCAACGTATTCCAAATGAGAACTCGAGCAATTGTAATTTCAGATAACTCAGACCAAATAGTGTTGCAAACAATATGTATATCTTGTTCCAAAGCATATTATGATAACAACAAAAGAACTCAAACTTATACTGTGTAACCATGTCCTGAAAAATGCCTAAGATTACTGTAGAATGTATACAGTGACTAAGACCTCGAGCGTATACAAAGGAGGTCGGGTCTATATATATACAGCCCAGGCCAGTGGTCTGTCTAACCCCCCGCAGTCGCAGCGGGAGGGGAACGGACGTAGAGACTAAACCGAAAACTGGTAAACAAAGGCGTGGGCAGGCCTTTGGTTATTATATCGGCAAACTGATGTGCCGATGGTACATGGAGCACCTGAACCTGTCCTAATGCGACCTTATCACGGACAAAATAGATATCGATCTCGATGTGCTTGGTGCGTCGGTGATGGACCGGGTTCACATAGCGTAGGATATGCTTGAGTAGCACGAGGTAAGGTTCGCGCGGAGCGTGCATGAAGAGACACACTTGCTGGACAGCGTACGTGAGGTCGGGTCGGGTGAGTGTGAGATATTGGAGAGCCCTGGCAAGACTCCGATAGTGAGAGGGATCGGCAACGAGGGCACCATCGGCAACGGAGAGTTTGGCTCGAGTGTCGACTGGAATAGCCGTGGGGTGACAGTCGGTCATGCCTGCACGCTGGAGGAGGTTGATGGTGTATTGGCGTTGGAAAAGAAAGAGCTCGTGGGTGGAACGGGTTACGGAGATGCCAAGGAAATGGTGGAGAGGACCAAGATCGGTCATGGTGAACTCAGAGTGGAGTCGGGCCATGATCTGGTCGAGGAGAGATGTCGAAGACGCTGTGAGGACAATGTCATCGACATAGAGAAGTAGATAGGCAGTGGAGCAGGAGTGAGTTTGTGGGAAGCTGTGGCGGTGAGATTTGGGTAGCAGAGGCACCCGAAAACGTGAAGGTGGGAGTAGTCGGACGCCGTGCGGTAGAGAAGGGCATAGAGAACGTTGTTTTGAATGGAGGAGCATGAGCGCCGATTGAGAAGGTACGTCGTAGTAGACAGAGCTTTGGCCCAATAAGTGACGGGTAAGTGGGCGTGAAGTAGCAAGGTGCGACTGATATTGTTGAGGATGCGAAGGAGGCGCTCGGCTTTGCCGTTCTGAGGAGAGGTGTAGGGGCAGGAGAGCCGAAGATGGATGCCCTACGAGGTGAGGAGGTTTGTAACGGTATGGTTGACGAATTCCGTAATGTTATCGGCTTGTAAAGCTTTGATGGGGAGGTTGAACTGAGTGGATACGTATGTGACGAAGTGAGTGAGGTGAGAGGCGACCTTGGATTTGTGGATGAGCGGGAAGGTTCAGCAATAGTGTGTGTAATCGTCAAGTATAGCGAGATAATACTGATTACCGGAGACACTTTTAACTGGAGACGTCCATACATCACAATGTATAAGTTCAAATGGACGCGAGGTACGAAAGAGAGAACTAGAAAAGAGCAGACGCACATGTTTGCCAAGTTGACATGAGTGACAAACTGTGAAGCTGCTGTGAGTACATCAGATGGAGGCGCTGCGACGAAGGGTGGCGACAGCGTCGAGGCCGAGGTGGCCGAGGCGAAGGTGCCAAAGGTTGGTGGAGAGGGCGACGCTGGCATGTGGAGTGGACGGTGCAGCGGGAATAGTGTAGAGGTCTCCGCCACTATTGCAGCGAAGGACCTGTCACCGGGTTGGGATATCCTTCACAGCGAAACTAGACGCGTCAAATTCAATGGAGCAGTTGTTGTCTCGTGTGAATTGGCGAACAAATATAAGATTGTGAATAAGAGAAGGGACGATAAGAACATTGCGTAGGGGGAGGCTAGTGGTGGATGTAGAAGGGAACCGATTGGGTGGTTGGGGTCGGTAGCATCGGCTGAGGCGGCAAAACGGGAGCCAATGCCAGGTGAGCCTGGGGATGGGCGCCGAGAACCCCGGGTTGCCAGCCGATAGGGCTGCGTGGCTAGGGCTAGGGCGCCTAGGGGTTGTAGCAGAGCCACGGACCCGTGGGACCGGCAGGGTGGACAGGGACCGAGGTAGGTCGTGATGGCATCGGACCCTACCATGTCCTGCCTTTGCCTTTGCCCTTGCCTTTCCCCGTGCGGGCTGTGTTGCTGTGGTAGGAGCCATGGCCACCAGGACCGCGGGAGTAAGGGGCAGCGCAAGAAGCTTGGCAGTCATTATCGGCTGCGGCAAGAAGAGCGGTGTGGGTGACTGTTTTCTCATCGTTGGCCAGACGGAGTTCTTTAAGAAATGGCATGTCATGAGCCCGGACGAACGATGGAAGAGGTGTGGCGTTGGCGATGTCATCGGCGGTGTAGGAGAAGCGGGGATTGAGGCCTCGCAGAAGGGCAAGGACGAGTTGAGAGTCGGCCACAGGGTGACCGACGTTTCGGAGAGCAGCAGCCTTGACTTTGAGGCGCTGACAGTACGAGGAGACAGAGGAGTCGCCTTGTACCATGGAGTGGAACTCGTTGAGGAGGAAGATGGCGCAAGGCTACTTGTTGGCCAGGAAGATCCGCTCGATGGCCACCCAGAGATCCCGGGCGGTGGGGTCGGTATCGTCCATGGCGAGGTCGAGGACAGAGTCGTCGACCGAGCCGAGCAGCCAGCTGCGCACGCAGCACTCGACGATGTCCCACTGAGGATCATCGGGGTGAGGTGGAGCGAAGCCATCAATATGGGACCGGAGGCCGAATTTTCCACAAAGAGATTTGAAGAAGAAAACCACTTGAAATAATTGACGTTAAGGTCAAAAGAGATAGAAACATGAGATTTCACATTCACAGCAGCGTAAGGAGGGGAGAATATCGGCGAGGTGGTGCCCGAGGTGTGGTCTGAGGCACCGAGGGCCGGAGCAGACTCGGCGACTGGGAGAGTGCCGGAGCTGAGAGCGGACTCGGTGGCCATGACGGGAGAACGGGAGCAAAGAGCCGATGGGAGAAAGAAGCCGATGAGAGGGAGAAGCCGATGAGAGGACGGATCGGCCGATCAAGGATGTGAGAAGCCGATGGGAAATGGGTCGGCTAGCCGATGAGAAGTGGTTGGCCGATGGAGAGTAGGCAGCGGAGTAGGTGAGGAAAAGGTGGTGACAGAGTGGGTGGGTCAGAGAGTAGTTGGGTCACGGATGTGCGAAGATTCACGTCCGTGGACTCGTGGAGGCCAAGGAGTGGGGCGGACGCGAAAAAGGCAGGGAGTGGCCGGACGCGAAGAGAATATGTTCGCGTCCGGGAGGCAGGGATTCATGTCCGTGGACACGTTGGACTGGCTCGGACGTGAGGGGAGAAGGTTCGCGTCCGAGAGCCGTTGAGCGTGTCGGAAAAGGCGAGAACTGAGGGAGGGTTCCAGCCGATGGAGGACTGGACAAGTCCAGTCGATGGGAGGACGGACGAGTTCAGCCGATGGAGACGACAAGCGCGGAGGTGCGCCGGCGTCAGAGAAGGAGAGATGCACGATGCAAGAAGAAGAGCGGAGACGGGTGCGAGGCGAGACGAGGAGGCGGATCGAGACCGTCGCCTGGTCGCGCGGAGGTGAGACGGAGAAAAGAAGGTGACTGCGGGAGAGATGGGGAGAAGAAGAAACGAAGGCGAGAGAGCGAGGAGAGTACCGGGAAGAGGGTCGGTGACGGGAAGAAGACGTTGATGATGAGGAGGAAAGGGTCGGCTCACCGGAGGGAGAAGTTAGCGCGCCGGAGATGTCTAGACTTGCTCTAATACCATGTAGAATATGTACAGTGACTAAGACCCCGAGCGTATACAAGGAGGGTCGGGTCTGTATATATACAGCCCAGGCCAGTGGTCTGTCTAACAATTACTACATCACAGCATAACAAATTAACTAGGTGCCAACAACAAGCGGCAATAGATGTAGCCATACAAAAGAAAAGAGAAACACTCCACCATAGACAAAATGTAGGAATGCACAGGAACAATGAAAAAGAAACCTATGTGTTGATCAACTTAATGCAGAGAGGTCAGGTTTGCCAATGTAACAATGAACAAGAACGATGAAAAAGAAAATCTACCTGTGCTGATCAAATGCAGAGAGGCATGTTGGTGTAGTTGGCCACTACAGACTACACAACAAACCAAAGATAATATATATAGTAGCTGAGGCCAATGACTTGGGATGAGTATACTTGATAAATGCCAGCGCAGCCCAGCAAGACCAACGCTGGCTGATGCAAATAATATGACAACTCAAAGCGACGGACAAATCAAACAAGACGCTTTGCAATCGTGGTTGGGAAGTCAAGCGTGAGAACTCACAAGGCTCCACACCTGACGAATCAGGCGACAACTAACGAAGTCACAATCTTTAGCTGGTAGCCCTCATCTGCGTGTCGTAATTAAACAAGAATAAACGATACAGCCACTTGGCCACCCCTTGGCATCTTATCTTTGTATCCTACTCCTACACCAGTTCAGATTTTTTGAGATTTTTTTTCGTAGCTGAGGTGGGTGCCTTCTACTATAGCAAATCAAAAGATGTGCTTTACTTGACTGAAACAAAAACAGAACTTCTAAAATTTCTAAGCAGTGTGGACAGTCTGGACCAGCACCCATAGAATTTTACACCCACACGGAGGCGCAAGCCTAAATTCGTTCGCCAAAGAGAGTGGAAACACAAGGAACTGAAGCCGCGGGCAAGAACCAACCGGAATTGCCAAGAAAGACTCAAGAAAGGGACCGGAAAATCGAGGAATCCCCTCTCGCAACCAGAAATAATCTAGCACCGACGAAATTACCCACCCAATTCCGGCCACGTGAAAGAAAACCAAGGGGAAAAATCGAGAGGAACCAAATCACGGAGAGGAAACCCAAGAAACACACGAACACATGCCAAGACATTCTGGGAAGAGGATGGAGAAGAGCGGGCTAGGTTTTACCTCGATGAAATCTCCGGAGGTGGGCGGCGGCGGATGGTATGGGGATCGTCGGACTGGCGATGGTTGCCTCGATCCCTTCAAAAAAAAATCGCTCTTTTTTATGGTGAATTTCGTGGGCCGCCGCCGCTGCTTCTCAAGATACGGCTATACCGAATACCGTCCCTGTTCTGTTCGCCTATCCATCCACAAGCATATACCAAATAAATACTCCTATGCTGCCACAAATGAAAAATATAAAAATAAAATGTATCATTAAATTAAAAATTACTCCTACAACCATATGATTAGTCATTGACTCACAAAATATGTGTTTTTATATTTAATCCCTAATAATATGTAAGGATATCAATCTACCTGTTCAAGTCAACAAATGACACGCATAAGATGAGTTTTGTGCCAAATGGAAGTTGCGACCTTGCGGGTCAGAGGGCACTGGGTCAGGACGAATGCTAGTTAGCTGAGTTTATCAGCTAATACTAGTGAATAGTAATTGATAGAGACGTTACCTATGTACTATGGCCCGGGAAATCCATATACGCTCATGGATGTAGACGTTTATTAATAGGGACGGTCTATTAGACATTTGACAGGTAATATCTCTCGTCTCAGTCATTTTTGGACGGTCTATACTAAACCCTTCTTATCCTCTTTCTCCTCGTCCACTCCGCTCGCTCGACACATTGATCCAGCCCGTGTCGCCGCGGTCGTCCACTCTTCCGCGTCCCCTCACGCCCCCTCCCTCATCGCCGCCGGCCTGAGGCCCGTCCGACTGGCCTCTTAACATCTCGGTTTTAGCCATTAAAAGAAAAATTATATTTTAAAAAACTTTAATTGTTTTATTATATGTCAAGAATATCTGTCCAACATGTAAATTCTAAGATTCGATATTTAAATTAACCTCAAATTTTTTTATTTAGTCTCTACCATCGAATTTAAATCGAATTTGTATATCAACTCCACTTTAGACTTTTAAACAAATCTCTTTAAATTTAAACTCATTTTAAATTTTTCTTAGAATTCTAAAAAATAAAAAAATCTCCTATTTATTTATGCTACTTCTTCTCGACCCATTCTCTCTCTTCCTCTCTTTCTTCTCCTCCTCGGCCACAGCTCCTCCTAATGGACCAACCATCCCACTGGCTCAACTTCTCTCCCGTCTCTTTGCTCTTTTTCCTCTCTTAGGCCGCGCCCGTTGGCTCCTCTTTCCCCGCATGCGGTTGCCTACACAGTCGCATCCCGGCGCTCGCTCGCCGCTCAACTCCTCACCTGGGGCTGCTTGTCAGGCACCGTCTTTCTGCCACGCACACCCGCTTCGCCCATACCACGAGCTCATCCCCTCCCTGTATCGTGCCAGCACCGAGCAGAAAATACCGAACCACTAGTAGACATGTCAACGCCCGTCTACATATACCCTCACTCTGTTCCCATGCGATGCAAATTCATTTTCGTGCCCGCATGTACATCACACACTCGGTAGGGTGCCAAGCTAGGCACCACCTCGGTGCATATGTTCTGCGACTCTATTGCGTCGCGCCATGCCAAACGTAAACCCCACTACCATGAATCCCATTTGTCGCCACTGCTCCGCGCTCAAATCCCATCAGTCGCTGCCCTAACCTTGACCCTGCCGCTCCATCTCATTTTTTGCCCCGCCTCCCACACCCCTGCATCGCGCTGAACCGGTCGCACTGTGCTCTGAGTTATGCCGTGTTGTGACAAGCTGCGACACCCTAATTCATGCCGACATTCCACACAGCGCTTCCGCCCATAGTGGTGCACTGTGGAGCACATCATTGCCCTCTTGCCACCAAGTGCATATGCTTCGCTTCACCGTAGACCCTGTCGACGATCCTCGCGCCTCACCGCCTTGTCGCCACTCGACGATCGCTACTATATAAGCCAGCACTTCTCCTTCGTCTACTCTGCAAAATTCCTCGCCACCAGGCACACCTTTACCGCCTATACCGCCTCATCACTAACTGGACATCACCTCCTCCATGCCACCGTCCTATGCCTCCTTCTCTACCGCCCAGCTGTTGTTCTCCTTCGTTGCAGATGTCACCACCAGCCTTTGCCCAATCGCTGGGTACAGCCTTCCTCGTCGCTAGCGCTGCCACCCATAGCTGGGACCCATCGTCGTGCCTCCGTCAGGCGCTAAAGAGGGAAGCGTGGAGAGGAGGAAGAGAATGAGGAAGAAGAAAGAAGAGCCCCATACCACTGAATGTGGGCCCTACCTCAACCAATAAGGTGAGGCCATGTGCACCTCTCCTATCTTCTCGACATATGGACCAGCTCTATCTCTCTCTTCCTCCCACCGATATATAGTCCCCACTTCCCTATTAGGTCAATGGTCGAGCCACATAGACAAGGCCTATTTTAGTCTACCGGCTTCTCAATTTCCATTTTAACTCCTTGGATAATCTGTCCCACTCTAAAAAATATTCTAGTAAAATATTTCTCCTAATTTTCCAGTGATTATTTCTTTTCCAAGAAATTCTAGAAATTCAAATAATCTTTCAAAATTCGTATCTTTTCAACCGTAACTTCAATTGATTCCATTTAACTTCTAGAATTTTTCTTAAAAATAAGATCTATCCAATGCCACTATTATTTATTTAGTATTTTATTGTCTTTTTAGGGTTTTTTTGGATATCTCTCGTTTCACATGTAGTTCATAGCTGAAAATTTTTTCGAACGTCGACTCTAAAGAATTTCTCATCAACCAAGAGGACGTCAAGTCACTCTTGATTATATTGCTCCTAATTTATAAAATATGATTATTTGTAAAACTACATACTTACCGTACGCAGTTAAATTTATTAGCCTCGGTTTGTGCGTAACCGATGGACCGATCTTGTAGTTGTATTACTTTTTATAGCTTGTTGTTAAATTTTATCCTTATAACTTCACTATAATAGTTCTCAAAAATTCTCACTCCTTGAGCGGAAATACCTTTGTTCCATCTTATACTGTTGTTTATTGTTATAGAAAAATTGAGTTATGAAACCTTCTACGAAAACCCGACTCATGGTTGGTGGATTTGAAAAGAAAAAAAAAGGTTTGTGAAAACTCACAGTGCAGAACCTCGCCTATGTGGCTTAGTTTTATAATCTTATGTAAGGACCGATTGCTTGGGAAATTACATCTAAGTATTTTATAGTATGACCACACGAATGTTTATGAGATGTTTGGAGCTAATTAATTAGTTATCAAATGAAAATCTTATATATCAATAGTTTTGTAACACTAGGATGACGAGATGGGATTGTGGATCATTACTACCTGAGACGGGTGTTACCCTAGCTTCGTGTGAGACGATTGGTTAGGACTAGGAGACATCCTTGGTAAGTCTTGAGTAGATGAAGGCATGAGATTTACATAATAGTTGATTTTTAAAGATTTGACCTAATTATATGACATGTGATATTTATAGGTTAGTTTTAAAAATACCTTGTCATAAACTTCCGGTGACGATAGGTATCCAGTGTTAGTTCATATCGTATGGGTAAAACGTACAAACTCCATAGAGTTTAAACTATTCAAATAGCCATATCCGCGGTTAAGAGTGAATGTAAGGTGATTCTCCTAGCATAATTTTGTTTGTCAATGTTTTACCAAAAATATTTAAGGCGATGAGAACTGTTACTAGGGTCAGTCTTGGTGACTGACAAATAACCTTAGTGGTCAAGAACGGATATGTGTGATCCGAGATATCGTGATGGTATCATAGAGTAGGTTTCTCGAGAGAAAAAAAAAACTAAAGCTTGGGTGGCTCCGAGAAGAAGCCAATAAAAAGAAAGATGTTAGTTTAGCTCTAGATAGAGCGAGATAAATATTGTATGCATAGCTTATGAAATGAGGTTTTTTGAAGAGGTAGAAAAATAAAAATAAACTATTAAAACTTTGTTTTCTTATTTGGGTTGTTGCAAGGTAACTTGTATCAGATTGAGACAGTAAGTCTTTTTTCAAATAAATTGTGAAACTCATAGTTAGATGTTGCGTTTTTAAACAAAAGATTTGCAAAACAAACATAGCTTTCATTTGCATTTTGCATACTCATATTTTTCATGACTTACGAGTAAAAAAGTACTTATTCTCTCTATTTTGTTGTTTTCCTACTCTCCCTAAGTTTAGGTGGAGGATACTAAATAATTTGGTTTTATCCCTAGATCCAACCCACAGCCTGTGGATCAACTTTGTAATGTTTAATGTTTTGTTACCTCATGTGTCAGCTTGGAATTCTAGGACTGGCACCGATACGCACGATTCCGATAGGGATGGTTCATCGTCCTTGGCAGCACGTCCTATTTTACACTGGTTTTTTGGTGGTATCAAATCAGGATATGACACCTTTTTCTTTCCTTCTCTTCCCCAAGGCCAGCGGCATGCCCTCGCCCCCACTGTCTTCCTTCTCTCCAATTTCTCTTGTGCTGCTATAGACACTACTGTTGCACTCATCTCTTAACACCTCTCGTTCTGCTTGCCCTCGCCTTTAGTGACGGCCCACCGCCCTCTTCCATCCCCACGGTGCCTTGTCGCCCGTCGTTGTCCATCGCCATTGCTGGTCCAACTACCACCATAGCCTCACCTTTAAGCATGTGGAAACCCTCTCTTCTCTTTCTCCCAACTCCTTTCCACCTCTCCCCTAACCTCAAACCTTCCACCTCTCCCCTAACCTCAAACCTTGGTAGCACCAAAGAAAAGGTGGAGCTTACCAGAGCCGGAGGAGTCTAGGCACAAATCTTTTCATGGATACAACGGGAGAAAATCTCTAAGAAATCTTTCTAAATTTTCTATCAAATATTATTTAGTAATTCCCTTATTAATATTGTCTTATTACTCTATTATTTCTAATTTTTATTATAAAATGAAGGACACGTAGGTACAAGTAGTGTCCTCTTAGCACATTAGAAGGGAGACTAGTGGCACACCCAAATGTCATTAAATTTTCTACTAAAATATATACCCGCTTTTATATAATAATTTTGGGTATGAGAATTCAGCGGTGAAGTTGTGTTTTGTAGGTTTTCTCACCTCGGTGAAATCATGAAATGCACATAATGTGAAGTTAATTAAGCACAACACCATTTTCACCAGCATTTGTGATGAGGACTCCGCGACCTAAACGCAGACATACGAACTAAAGGAGAGATATATTGTCCGTGCTCCTATCGTATATCCCAACTTCAGAAGAGACAATTGTATGCATTCTAAAACGTAGTCACGGTCTATCGAGGAAAAAAAAACATATAGTCACAGTGTAACAGGGGACATAAGTTTGTAGCATGATTTTTGGTAATGTTATTTTTTTGCTAAATCAACTTAAAACGTCGTCGTAGATCCGGGAATGATATCCATCTTATCGTGGGTCAAATCACAATGTATGGAATCAATAAAAGGGGAAAAAGAAGTGAAAAGCACTCTCATGCGCAGTGACTTTTCTTTGGAGACTTTTTTTTTCCTTGGATCATAGGCAGTAAGAAGCAAACACACACTCACCACACACATACAAAACTCAATACTACCTGTACATATGGATGAAAACGGTTGTGAAAATTTTCGGCCGACCGATGCTCATTTTTTATTTCTATAGATCGAATCATTCAGAAACGGTAATTATCAGAAACGATAGTAGAAATGGTTTTGGCTCTTACCAACCATATCCTCGGTTTACCGTTTTCATTCGGTAATTATCGTATTGATGAATCCGGTAATTACCGTATTATTCTGGAGGCCAGGCCATGTTGGTGTCTTGCTAGACCAAGCAGGTATTTTTCACTCTTCAACCTAAACCTTCTAGCATGCACGCAAGAACCAACTAAACTAGTTGGACACATATTGGTAGCTAAAAAGTCAGACTATAAATATGAGCGCAATCTTGCTCCCACGTATTTTTTATGTAAGATATTATATGTCTTCTATTGGATAAATAATGAGTTATATATTTGTTAACGTGTGGTCGCTAGATATAAATATGTGTACATATAATTATTACAGTTTGGTGTTTACGATATAAATTACTGGCTTCTGATTTTCCAATTTGTCCAATATTGTTTTGGCTCTACCGTTTTTATTCCATTTCGAAGAAAAAAAAATATGGGACAATCGTTTTCACCCCTACCTACACATTTACGTGGAGAAAATTAGTATTACACCATCGGAAAAAATAGTCTTTACCTAAATACCATCCCACAAATAGGTTTTGCCAAAATGATATTCTCAATCAGATGCTATATGCTAAAATACTTTTTTGCAATATAAATGAAAAAAAATGTCTTTGGTCCTCTACTACCTCTCTTCCACCTCAATCCTTCTCCCTTATTGCCGTCACCGTCCACAGTATGTCCATATTACTACAGCCGAGCATCGACAGTTGTAGGCACCATCTCTCTTTTCCGACCGTAGTTGGCACCAAGCTACCCATGTGCACCCTAAGCTCGAGAGTAGCAAGTCACGAGCATGAGCATGTCTACTACAGGGTAGGAGCAGGTGGGTGAAGGACCAAAGAGGATGGTCAGGTTGGTGTCCATCACCATAGGGTGCATCCCTTAGAGTCGACGAGAGGGCCTCTCGATTGTCGGCTACATGGTGAGCCATCACTCCTAAGCCAGCGAGAAGGGCAACGCGCGTTTGGAGGTAGGCCATGGTGACACGCGAGGCAAGAAGTGTTTGCTTCTTAATTTGACGGGGATGGGACCTTTGGAAGGAAGTCACTAGGCTGCACTGTTGCGGAGCAGTGAAGGCATTTGCCAACGTATGATGAGCTTACAGCACACCCACTATAAAGAACCCATCGGAGGGGATGCCGAAGGTGGAAAAGTAGGGCATTTGTATCTGTTCACGTTGCAAAAGACATTCTAGTGTAATCTTTGTTTGAGAATATCATTTTAACGAACCTTATTTATGAACTACCCCTACATAGTCTAAAGGGGTGACTTAGGTGGCTCCCAACTCTACCCTTCCATGTCTTCACCGTAGCCATAGCAGCCTGCTGAATTTGGTGAGCTACGAGGACGATAATAGCAAGGACAATTTTCCTAGAAGCCGGCAAGAAGAGAGCCTCCACTACACCTTGGTTTGGGCATGGTATGGCAAGTGGCGGTGGATGGCACAATGAGGCACGAGGGCAGTGGCAGACAATAGCCAAAATGATGTTGGGGGCATGGCAGAAGCGTCGGGTGGCTAGGTTGGGCATCCGGACTCAAATCTAGATTTGGTCGGGCCTAGCTCAACGGGTGTGTTGGCATCCACTATGTTAAAATGCGGCGATGACGAGAGGGTGGTGGTACCTAAATCTGGCCACATGCAAGCGGCGGGAGGACGACGACGCTCGAATCTAGCCATATGATGGCACGTACGAATATGGTGGAGGTGGTCGTTGTTGGTGACGGTGCCAACAACGATGGAGAGGCAACGGTGCGATGGTGGGCATAGTGGTCCTAAGGTCAATCTGCAACTACAACATCATGGCACAACTATTGGATGGCAATGGCATGGCACGGTTGAAGGCCAAGTTGAACAACTAGTCGATGATGCTTGCAGGTGTAGTTCCCTCCTTAGAGGCATGTAGTTGTACCTCCTCATCCTGTCATGGCTAAATTCTTCAGCTAAAAACCTAGCCCAACTCTTGGGCTTGAGATGATGGCGCAATTTGGTGTTGTATCCTTCTTTCAAGTATTGTGGAAATCTATCTCTATATTTTGATAGTCTGTAGTTGTGCCCCTCAATGGCATCCCAAGTGACCATTGGCAGGAAGACCTTCATTTGACCCATAGCTTGTCATGTCATGGTTGGTTAGGCTTTCAAGTTGGAGGCTTCGATGACCATAGTAGTGGCACGAGCAACTGTTTTATAGTTTAGTTATTCTCCAACGATCTTGTCCGCTTCGGTTCAGTTATTTGTCATCGATGATGTGGTTAAGTTCAGGCGTTGTTCTCGAAGACGCTTGAGGAGGACCAATATTCTAGATAACTTATAGACGGTTAAGCATATTTTGCCAATCATGGATAAAGGTTTAGCAATGGGATTATGTTATCTCTATCTTTAGTTTGGTGTTCCAATTAGTTTTCTTATTATCCAATAAGCTATGATTTGTAATTAGCAGTTGTCCGATCTGTAAACTATATAATTAATAATAACCGAAATGAATTTATATTATTAAAAAAATTGTCGAATAACATTTGGGTGAAGCCTATTTTTTACCATGCATCTTTGTCCACTTAAGGTGTGAGATTGGAGACGCTTTAACCGCTCAACATGCGATTTGATCACTCACTCCTTCCTAATCTCAGTCACAGAGCACTGCCACCCGCTTTAACCACTCACCGTGCGATATGAAATCTTGTACACACGGTAGCGGTAGTTTGAAACACACAACTTTAACATTTGGATCTTATATAAATTTCTCAGCAAGGAACTTAGATTATCAAAGCAGTTTTTAGGAGAAACCGAATGAATATTTTCTTGAAGGAACAATCTATTGAATTCATCAGCAGGACTTCACATGAACCAATTCAAAACTAGCGTGACACAAACTTACAAGAAAATTCAGTCCGAATTTTACCCTCGATTTCCATACTTCCTCCGTTGCTCCTCCGTGCAAACTGGAGGACTACGAATGATGCGTGCGGCCTGAAAGTGGACGTTACTACGAATTGGGTGTCGGGTGTTTGATTTTTCACTAAAAATCGGAGAAAAATATTTCGTCATCAGGTTAAAAATATTTTAAACTATTAAAATAACAAAACATAATCAAATCACAATTAAAATATTTCACTATTACACGCAAAACATCAAGCTCCAATAAAATATCAAAAAGAACCGAAAATAAAAATAGGAAACACCATTAAAAGGCCTATTGAAATTTTTTGATCCTGCAAACATCCTAATATAAAATATATTGGTTGAAACATAAAAAAATAAAAAAAAACTGATCTAAATCTAGCTTTTTCCTCTGTTTCATCTGACTTACTTCGACGACTACAACTACGTTACAATAAGGTTACTATTTTCCTTCGACTTCCTTCAATGACCTTTCTCTACCTTAACGTCATCAATGACCTCACTTTCGTCATTGGTGATAGTGGTGACATCATAGTAGAGCCGTCTTCCTTTTCTCTATCGGTGACCCCCTCAAAGTCTCTTCATCCCGAATACTGATCTCCATGGTGACTCTGTGCACCTCGCATGTTTCCTACTCTGTCCGCCATAGTAGTTGTCTTTCCGGTCGCTATCGCCATCCGGTGTAACTGTGAGTAGTTGAAGATATTAGATGGAAGAGAGAGGAGAGAACACGAGCAGGCGGTGGAGGCTTGCAGTTGTTCGAGACAAGGAGAGGGAGCTATATAAGTGGAGTCGCACGGATGGCAGATATTTGGGTTCACATCAGGCGCATAATATGAAGCATTATCGCTCGGTAGACTGCAGACGTGAATAGACATGACCTCAAATCAGGTGCTTGATTTTTTTCCAAAAAAAACCAGACACTGTTTCACCACGTTTAAAAAATATTTCACTGTCTGAAAAAAATATTTCAAACTAGTGAAACGCAATTAAATCATGATCTAAACCCTAAACATTTCGCACTCACATGAGAAATATGAAGCTTCAACTATCAAACATCAATGGTTTCGCAATAATGGAAGAAAAAAAACCAACAAAAACCCGTTGCAACATTTTCAACCAACAGAAGAAACATCTGTGATATACTGACTGAAACATCAAAAAATTATAAAATATACTCATTTAGATTTGATTCTTCCTCCTCTCCGATGGTCGGATCTCCGGCTTGTACTTTCCAGCTGACCACCCGACGGCGACCAGGAATCGGCCTCCTTGGTCCCCCAATCAAAGAAAAGTGACAGGACAGTGTAGGAGCTCCAGCGAGGATGGCTCCGTCCGAACTCTTTCCGAGGCGAGCCCACCGTGTCATCGAGCGCCTTGGCCGCTACAATTGGCCTGTCCTTCACCAGCCCATCTCCGGCGAGCTCCTACACCGGGTGAGGGAGAGAGAAGAAATGGGCTGGAGGGGCAGTGGCCAGGAGATCGCATGCATGCGTCGTCACCAGCATGCACGAGTTTCTCTTGTATGGATGCGCGTGCGAGGCAGTGCCCAGCACCCAGCAGATAGGACGCCATCTGGAGCAAGGGGTCAGGCAGCACGCCAGTGGGACGGGAGAGCGGGGAGGGCGCCTCATCTTGGATGAGGATCGGGCACCTAACTCGAAGCATTCTCCCCGGAAACTGGGCACTTTCCACATTTTCGGCGCTCGCGCCGTGGCGGACTTGTTGGCGGAGGGTGTGGCTCCTCCGCCTCCGCGAGAGGGTTCGTCCCAAGTTTCACGACGAGCTAGCCTTGCTTGTGTTGCCCGGCGAGCACGGTGAACTGCCGGGTGAAGTCGTCTTCAGATCGTACTACATTATGTATACGGCTTACTGAAGTTTATTACATATTAAATATAACCGATCAAAAATTAATAATTTATTACTACGAGTTTTTGATGACGGAGTGCATATAAGAATATATGATGTTCCACGAAATACATTTTTTCCTACTGTCTCGAAAGGATAACTAACGAAAAACAGCCACGTAGGCTGGTGAGCACCCGCCTCGCCCAAGCTCGCGAGAAACGGAAACGAGGTTCGTTTCTGCGGAGCCAGGCCTACGCGTTGCTTATGCATCGGCGAGGACATGCCCATCCCTTCAGCTAGTCAACCAATCAGTCGATCCCTAAAACCACCGATCCATGTTATGACGTGGTGGAAGGGAATGAAGAACTGTGCATTGGAAATACTTTAGGATTGCCGGTTAGTGCGATGGCGACACTGAGCCTTCTCTTCATGCCACCACTGTACTTGCTCACCGATTTGTCGCCGAAACCGCTGTGGAATAGATTTACGCTCTTCAGAGATTCATCCACTGCCTGTATCAAGAAAAATCTGATGATCAAACAGGATTGTTTCCAGTGTAATTTGTAGTAGTACAAAGGGGAGATAACACTTGCAATTTTATTGGTAAGAAGCAGTGTCAGATATGAAACTTGCATTTTGGCTGTGTAAAGCTAGTATTGTAATTTTGCATGTTTTTTCCTTGTTCATGGCTTCAATTAAACTACCCTCAGTAGAGCAGCACCTGTGAGATTCTTCAGTCGGCCATAGAACATCAGATGCTCTCTTCCAGTCAGAGTCTCCCAAAGCAAACTGCACACACATCGAACAATTTATTTTTATGGGAATCAGATCATTGACAAAACCATCTTCAGAAAAAAAAATGCTAGAACTAGCCACTTGCGGTCATACTCGTGCTGCGGACATACACCAATGTTTGCATATATTTCATTCGTATCTCTCCTCAAATCCTTTCCATGTATGTATGCAGTTCCGTAAGTTGGCGCCACTAGTTCAATCATCTGCAAAGATAAATTGGTGCAAAAAAGTGTATCTATGATTGGTTTATTCGCGTTATTGCACTATGAGAAAAATGGGATAAATTTAAGTACTAATTGATTCGTGTGAAAAATGAGAACTAATTTGAAGTATTGCTTAAAGAGATATCTTAAATAAGTAATAATTTCCTAAATTCTATTCTGTCAGAACTAATTTGAAGTATTGCTTAAAGAGATATCTTAAAAAAGTAATAATTTCTAAATTCTATTCTGACAAAACATTACAAATAAGCACAAGAATATGATGAAATATGCACCATGTTGATGAAGGATGTCTTCCCTGCCCCATTGGGACCAAGCATTCCGAAACACTGTCCTTTGTGCAAAGCAAGCGATAATCCTTTAACAGCAAGCTTATCAGGGTTCCCATTCTTTCCTGGGTACACTTTCTTCAGGTTATGGAAGATAATCGTTTTCCTCATGTCCATTTCCCTCAGTAGTTTTTTCACCACCTTGCGCTGAAAGCAGAAATTTGAACAACAATTTATGGATATATCCTTATTGAATATTATAGTTGTGGGCATTACTTCAGTACTTCTTTTTGGGAAAACGATATCTATAAACTTCTGTAAATGTGTACTGAATCATACTTTTTCAGATAAAAAAAGAAGCACGCCCATCTGATGCATGCTTAACTAACCTCAAGGAAAACATCAGGTTTTGCCATATCAGCAAACACCTTTCTGGACCTCTGTTTCACTTTGTCTGGTCTCCATGATGGCGAAGAGTGCTTTGGTGACATAAACCCAAAGAGGAACAGTGGATGCCTTGTAGGTCTATGATCCAGTAAAAATGCTACAGGAAACAGAATCATCCATTCTATAGACATTACAAACAAAACATCTTTTATCCCATTGATGGGGTCATTCAAGTTCCCCCATTGCATCCCAGACCTTCCCATTTGCCTTCCTGCGTACTCTGCAAACTCGTAAAATCCTCAGTAGAGGGCGAACCCGGGAACAAGCTCCATTGTCACAAGCCACTGTCCTAAAAAACAAGCAAAATGGTAGTTCTTGATGAGTATTCAGTGAAATTTACTCAAAAGAATTTCTGGGAAACACTTACTTGGGAATGCAGTATGCTCAATGAACAACTGCAAAAGCGCTTCTCCAAGAAGGCTTGATCCAAATACATAAATGCAACTAATTACTGTAACACAGAAAATATTGATACTGAGGTTATTCAAGAGCTACAGAATGAACAGAACAGAAGGTTTGATTTACTCACCACTAGCAGTCTTGACTGATGAGAAGAAAGACGCAAGCAGAAAGGCGAGCACGATCTGAAGGTTGATGTACAGAAAATAGAATACAAGTTGTATTCTGTAGCTATTTAATCTGAAGATATCTAGTCCTGCAATACCAAAAAGAGTTCTCTCATTGATTTCGAAGCTTACTTGAATGTGTTAAATTCTCAATTTCCATACCCTGCAGTTAACTAGCATAGTAACCATAAAAGACCCATACATCACGAAGAACATCATGTAAGCTGCTGAAAGGGACAAGAAATAGGCATAAGATATCATCCAATAAGGTCCATCTTTTAGCCCATGCATCTTCATCATCAGTCTTAAATTGTGGTGCTTCTCATAAACAAGGTACGTCAGCATTACCTGGGAAGAAACCATTGAAATAAATTGGTAAACAACTTGTGTATGAATTCAGCATAGCTTGATCAAAGATCGATAGTGGGACACAATAAAGTCAACTCACTGGAAGGAGTAGTTGAGCTGTCCATGTAAAGAACAGTGCATCAAGGAGAGTGGTGAAGTCCAGAGTGATTTTTGTTGCTGCTTTTGGCGTTTCCTTCAAAAATTCTAGGCGCATTTCTTCATTTCCTCCAAGAAATTTAAGATATGCAGTGGATGACTGTGATGAAATGCATAATTAATAGTGATAATAATAAGGTTGTTTAGTACATATCACAGATGATTCATTTTTTAAGGATAATACTTCAAAAACATTGGTATGAATAATATGATGAGCTGTTGACCTGTTGTAGAAGATGTGCTATTTTTGCTACAGTAGACTTGTTTTGATGGAATTCTATAGGTGGGCAGCATGCCATTTATGTAGCACTTCCATTTCTAGTTCTTAGCATATACTCCATGCTTCCCAAAAATATAAGAACTTTAACTTTATTTGGAGATATTAAGGATGAATGAAAAAGACTGATGCTTATTTAATGAGAGGTGGTTAGAGGAGTGGTGGATTATTGGAGGTAAGATTCAGACAGTCATTTGGTCATGATGTCGGCGAACTGATGTGTCGAAGGCACGTGGAGCACCCGAACTAGTCCTAGAGCAATCTTATCACGGACGAAGTAGATGTCGATCTCGATGTGCTTCATGCGACGATGATGAACCGGGTTAGCGATCATATAGATGGCACTAATATTGTTACAGTAAATGATGATTACAGAGGCAAGGGGTATATGAAGTTCCTGCAGGAGTTGGCAGATCCAACAGCACTCGACGATTGCATGGGCAACCACGCAGTACTCGGCTTCCATACTAGAACGAGACACTATGGTTTGGCGCTTGGAGGATCAAAAGACCAGGTTGTCACTGAGAAAGATACAGTAGCTTGATGTAGAGTGTCGGGAGTTAGGACAGCCCGCCTAGTCCACGTCGAAAAACGCGGTGAGAGAGTTGATCGGTCTAGAGCTAAGGTGAAGGTCAGTGGACAGGGTGTCCTTCATGTAGTGAAGAATACGCTTAATCAACGGGGGGTGAGGTTTGCAGAGAGCATGCATGAAGAGGCACACTTGCTGGACCACGTAAGTGAGGTCAAGTCGTGTGAGCATCAAGTACTGTAGGGCACTGGCAAGGTTCTGGTACTGAAAGGGGTCAGTGACTAGAGGGCCGTTGGTGGTTGAGAGCTTGTTACGAGTGTCAACCGGAGTTGTTGTAGAGTAACACTCGGCCATGCCCACCCGCTGGAGAAGGCCCACGGCATACTGGCGCTGAGAGAGAAATAATCTGTCGGGGGAACGCATGACGGAGATGCTGAGAAAGTGGTGCAGGGGACCAAGGTCCGTCATGGTGAACTCCGAGTGGAGTCGTGCCATGATATGCTGCAGGGTGGCGGTCGAGAATGCCGTGAGGATGATGTCGTCGACGTATAGGAGTAGATAAGTGGTGACATCTCCTGTATGAAGTATAAAAAGGGACGTGACGGAGACGGAGGCAACGAAGCCGAGTTGCCGAAGGTAGGCGATAAAACGCTAGTACCAAGCTCAAAATGCCTGTTTGAGGCTATATAGGGAGCGCTGCAAGAGACAAACATCGTCGGGACGAGCGGGGTCAATGAAACCGGGAGGCTACTGGTAGTACACTGTCTCCGCTAGATGACCATAAAAAAAGTGTTCTTCATATCAAGCTAGTGGATCGGCCAGGAGCGCGATGCAGCAAGGGTGAGAACGGCTCGAATTGTGGCAGGCTTGACAACAGGGCTGAAAGTCTTGTCGTAGTCGACGCCAGGGCGCTGTGAGAAGCCTCGAACTACCCAACGTGCCATGTGACGGGCAATGGAACCATCGGAGTGGAATTTGTGCTTGAAGATCCATTTGCCTGTTACAATGTTGCCACCGGGAGGACGAGAAATGAGGTGCTAGGTCCTATTGTCAATCAACGTCTTGTACTCGTCAGCCATGGCCACACGCCTTTGAGGATCGGCCAAGGTGGATCGGTGATTCACCGGGATGGGCGAGACAATAGAGTCGGTAGTGGAGAAACCATAGCGCTGAGTTAAGCGAATGGACCCGGTCTAGAACCGAGTGACCATGTGGAAGACAGTTGGGACGGGGGGCTGCCATGCGATTTGAGGGTATCAACAGTCGGAGGATGGACTGTGCAGGAGCTGAGGTGGTAGACGTACGTGACCGACGGCTGTAGGTCTGGTGGAAGTGCCGGATTGGGATAGTTGGGGCGACTGTCAGCGCCGTGGCAGTGGAAGATGGAAGTGGAGCCGGTAGAGAGACGGCCTGCACGGCTAGGCCGCGCAGAAGAATGGCGGAATCGTTTAATGGGTCCTCGGGTATCACCGAAGTGGGCCATGAATGTTCAGTGTCGTCGCGGGGTGAAGTAGTCATAGGGAGGCGTGTTGGTACAGTATCGGTAAGTAAAAAGTCTAGGTCGCTAGCCGAAGGTCCAGGGTTGATTAACCCAAAGGGTAAGCAGAACTCGTCGAAGACGATATGACGAGAGATGATGATGCGTTGAGTGGATAGATCAAGGCAACAATATCTCTTGTGGGAAGAGGGATAGCTAAGAAAAACATAGGTGGTGGAGCGTGGGGCAAGTTTATGAGGAGCTGTGGCTGTCAAGTTAGGGTAGCAAAGGCATCCGAAGACACGTAGGTGGGAATAATCAGGAACCTTGTTGTAAAGGAAAGTATGAGGAATAGCATTGCGGATGGAGGAGCAAGGGCGTCGATTCAGTAGGTAAGTCACTGTGATGAGTGCTTTAGCCCAATAAGATACTGGTAGGTGGGCATGGAGAAGCATGGTGTGGCTAATGTTGTTGAGTATGCGAAGGATACGTTTGGCCTTGCCATTTTGAGGGAAAGTGTAGGGACAGGAGAGCCGAATATGGATACCACGAGAATGAAGGAATGCTCGGATAGTTTTGTTGACGAACTCCGTTCCATTGTCGGCCTGTATAGCTTTGATGTCTATGTTGAATTGAGTTGAAGTATAATTGCAAAAATCGATGAGGTGGGCTGTGACTTCGAATCTACGAGAAATAGGAAAAGTCCAGCAGTAATGTGTATAATCATCAAGCAAAACAAGATAATATTGATAGCCCGAAATACTGACAACGGGAGAGGTCCACACATCACAGTGAAGGAGTTCAAAAGGGCGGGAGGTAAAGGAGTTAGAGTTTAAAAAGAAAAGCCGCACGTGTTTGCCAAGCTGACATGAGTGGCATATAGTGGGGGCTGGTCTGGTACATTTAATGGACGCGCTTCGGCAGAGGGTGTTGACGACGGCATGACTGAGGTGGTCGAGACGGAGATGCCAAAGGTTGATGAAGATGGTGAGACTGGTGTGAGGAGTGGATGGCGCAGCGGAAATGGTGTAGAGGTCGCCACCACTATTGTAGCGAAGTATCACGCGCCGGGTCGAGATATCCTTAACAGAAAAACCAAGAGCGTCAAATTCGATAGAGCAATTGTTGTCTCTGATAAATTGACGAACGGAAAGTAAAATTGTGTACAAGAGAGGGAACAATTAAAACATTGTGGAGAGAAAAGTTTAACACTAGTGTTGGAAGAAGGGAGTCACCGTGACATGTAATTGGGAGAGTTTGCCCATTGCTGATAGTGACGAAAGGAGAGGAGAAAGGATGTCGGGAAAAAACTATACCATCCGAAGAGCTCATGTGAGATGATGCACCAGAGTCCAGCACCTAGGGATGCTGAGGCTGGAGCGTCATCTGGTTGAGAACGGTAATGAGGCCAGCCTGGTTCCACATGGGAGCCAGTTGGGAGACTTGTGGGGGCACGAGAGTCATGGGGGGTTGCACCAGTGTGGACATTAGGTGTGCCTAGGAGGAAGCACCGAGGACCCCTGGTCGCCAGCCGGTGTGACCGCACGACTGTGGCTGCGTCAGAAAGGTTTGAGGCGCCTAGAGATTGTAGTAGAGCCAAGGACCCATTGGAACGGCCTGATGTGGTGAGGCAGTAGTATGGCACGGTTGGGCTAAGCCGCTCCAACTCTTGCCTTTGCCCTTGCCCTTCCCTTTGTCTTTGCCACTACCACTGGCTCGGGCCCTATTGCTGTTGCCGAAGTCTTGGCCATCAGAGTGGCTACTGTGGCCTCTAGGGGAGGCAGCAGCCAACGTGGAGCGGCAGCCGCCAGGGCTGGTGCAGTTAGGACCGGCTGCGACGATGATAACGGTGTGAGCAACGGTTATCTTGTCGTTAGCCAGGCGGAGTTCCTTGAGGGCCAGCATGTCTTGGGCTCTAGCGAACGTGGGAAGAGTGGCGGAGTTAGCGATGTCGTCGGCGGTGTTGAAGCGAGGATTGAGACCTCACAAGAGTGCGAAGACAAGCTGTAAGTCTACCACAGGATGGCGGACGTCGCAGAGGGCGGCGGCCTTAATCTTGAAGTGTTGGTAGTACGTAGAGATGGAGGATTCTCCTTGTACCATGGAGTAGAACTCATTGAGGAGGAAGATGGCGCGGGGTTGCTGGTTGGCGTGGAAGATCCTTTCAATGGCCACCCACAGATCGCGGGCGATAGGGTTGATGTTATCCATGGTGAGGTCGAGGACGGAGTCGTCAACGGAGCTAAACAGCCAGCTGTGGATGCAACACTTGGCGATATCCCATTGGGGGTCATCTGGTCGAGGAGGAGCAGAGCCGTCAATATGGAAATGGAGGCTGAACTTGCCACATAGGAATTTGAAGAAGAAAACCTACTTGGAGTAGTTGGCATTGAGATCGAGTGAAATCGGAACATGAGATTTTATGTTGATGGCGGCGTAGGGGGAGAGAACACCAGATTAGCCGGAGCGGTGCCCAGAGCTCCAATGGAGAGATCGCCAATGGTATGCAGAGTGTTAGATCCAGCAACGAAAAGGGTGTTGGAGCCGAGAACCGACTCAGTAGCCATTGTGAAAGATTACTGAGCAAAGTTGGACGTGACGTGAGGGGATCATGCGCGGATGCACCGGTGACGGGACGCGGAGAGGGGAGACGAGGACGCGGGTGCATGTGCTCTAGACGTGAGAGGAACATAGAGAGCAGACGAGAGGAAGAAGGGCAACGGGCACAGAAGAGGGATATTCGCGTCTGTGGGGAAAGATTTTGCGTCCGTAGATGCGTGTGCGAGACCGACTGGTGCGGACACAAGGCGAGGAGTCACGGGCGCGAGAGGGTAGTGCACGTCCGTGAGAATGGAGGGACACGTGTGTGTGGCGGATTGGTGCGGATGCGAGGTGAGAGGGGTCACGGGCGCGAGAGGGAGGAGTTCACGTCCAGGGAAGAGGATTTCGCATCTGCGGACATGTGTGCGTGTTGGATTGGTGCGGACGCGAGGCGAGAGGGGTCGTGGGCGTGAGAGGGGGGAGTTTGCGTCTGGGGAAGGGGATTTCGCATCCGCGGATACTGTGCGTGTCGTATTGGCACGAACGCAAGGCGAGAGGGGTCGTGAGCGCGAGAGGGCGGGAGTTCGCTTCCGTGGGAGAAGAGTTCATGTTCGCGGACACGTGTGTGCGGTAGATTGGAGCGGATGCGAGGCGAGAAGGATCGCGGGTGTGAAAGGAGTGAGTGTGCGTCTACAAAAGAGAGAGTATGGCGTCCGCGTCGCGTGCTCTAGACGCGAACAGAGATGAAGAGCTTGGGCGCGGAGGAGCACTGACGCAGCTACGAAGAGAGGGACGGTGCGAGGGCAAGTACGAGGAGGCGGATGAGGGGAAGGACGGTGCTAGGCTGCGTCCGGCTCCATCTCCTCCTCATGTGATGGCCTCTGTGTCGAGCCACCCCCTTCATGGAAGGTGGATAAGGGAAAGCAGCTGCCGCGGCGTGGGGTGATTCGGGAGGCAATGTGCAGAAGGGGGAGGAGTGTGGGGAAGAAGGTCCTGGCTTGGAAGAGCCCAATCACAGTGGTGAAGGAGAAGAAGCCCGTGGCGGTGAAGGCCGTAGAGAGGAAGTCCATGGAGGAGAAGCCCATGATGGAGAAGGCCATGAAGGAGAAGTCCACGGCGGAGAAGGTCAGAGGGCCACAGAGGAGAAGCCCGTGGCAGAAGAGGCCACGAAGAAGAAGCCTGCGGAGGAGAAGCGTTGGCCCGCCGACGAGAGGGGTACCGACGCACAGAGACTGTCTGCCTGCTCTGATATCATGTAGGAGTGAAAAGATAAAAGGAGAGAGACAGAGACCTGTATAATGAGGAGTCGCTGTATATATATGCCTAATGCTTGTGTTCATCGCTTCAAACGGTAGTACCAAATGGACTGATCTTGTGGTTGCAGTACTTCTCATGACTCATCTTTCAAGGAATGCAGCTTATCAGTTCATGCTTCTTCCATTTTTTCCCCTGTTACGCAAGTAATGGTCTCCACATTGATCTCATTGGTAAGAAGAAAGAATGGTATTATATGATACAAATGTATAAGTTTAAGTTCTTTAGTAGTACTTACCTTGGGTTTATCTCCGTTGCGCGCGCCGATTCGTCAGTAATGCGATAACTTCATGTGAACGAAAGGGATCGGCACCGTAGAGTGATCAAATCATCCTTGGTGCTGGCAGATTCAAAGATGGATCGAAGGAAAGCACACTTACCAACATAAGAAAATTGCCACTATCTTACTTCACAAGCTAGACCAACCTATGACTTGTTGAAAAAAATTAATGAATCAAAGAATGTAAGTAAAACATGTCTAAGCAAACAGATGAGAGTTTGACAAATGTCTGAGGATTCTTGTATCTATACGAGGGTGATATGACTTGTACCATATGTGAATTTAGATTTTATTTTTTATACCCTAAAATTTAATGGTGAATTCTAAGGTAACATATGTTGTGTGACTTCTGTAAGTCCTGTACTAGTCATATTTCAAACAATAGGACTGTAGATGTATTCTTTCTCCTCAAAGGACTCCGAAAAAAGAAAATTTTCAGATGCCTATCTTTTAACACACCAAGATAGTTATTTGACTGTTTATTTGCTCATGGCAATAATTTATTCTTGTGGTTGGAACCAGCGCACTAAACAAGAAAGAAAATATATTTAATGTGGTAACAGCACAAGCTTACAGCATCTGAAATCCCCAACCGAATAAACTAGTCAGATAGGGTAGCACCCTATGCTATTTTGCTTGCAATCTCAGTTACGATCAGAACCTGTAGTTACTGGTCAAAATTCAAAAGACTGACAAAATAACAAGACCTTATTCATAAGCACAAGCACGGCTCACTATGCAAAGAGAGTTATGAATCCATTATCCATCCTATTCCAAATAATAATTCTCTAGATTTTTTTGGTTCTGTCATAGCACTGTGTGGTCCAATGCTACCACAATAAAATGAGCATTGGTAACTATAGCAGTATAAAATCAGAATAAATGGCCTCATTTTAGTTCTCAGAAGCTTCAAGTTCATAGCGCTTTGCTGTTCAGGATATCATGGAAGGACAGTGCATCAAAGCCTCAAAGGAGATAAGTAGGTATTGGATAAAATGTATAATAGTTTAAAATATGCACATTTTACTCGACCATTTTTAGTCAAAATTGACTTATATCACTAATGGTATTATACATCACAATATAAATTCCATAATTGCTAAACATACAACTTTACCATACTACATGAAGACCTCAATCACAATGCTAAGTAAAGGTTAGGACATAGTTCAAACAACTATATACAACACATGCTCCTATAGATGGAAAAGAATAACCACCTATCAATCCATAGTACTATTTATGCGATCACATTGACTGTGTGTGCTCCTTTCGCAACCTTGATGAAGACATCCTCCAAGGTGGTGTCGACAAGGCCCCAAGCGTGTATGCCGAATCGCTTTTTTGCACTCTCAACTGCATGGAAAACGTCTGCGATCTTCACCTCCTCTTTTGGCAGCTCAAATTTCTGCGTTCCTGATATGTGATATATTCTGTTCGCACTTGGTGACAAATGCTGAACCAGCTGTTTGACCTCCTGTTCATGTTCTGAAGATGTTGTCATTGTGAACACATATGTGCCACCATATCTAGCTTTCAGCTGCAAAAACAATTGCAATCCAAATATTCACAAATGCTCATAATAGTTATATACAAAAAATGTATTTATTTGTTTTTACAGGTAACTAGGTAAATTACCTCTTTTGGATTCCCAAGGCACTGAAAACCACCATCCACAAAAATACCGAGTCTATCACATAGGATCTCTGCCTCTTCCATTGAATGTGCTGAAAAAAAAACATAGTAGATTATCCACCATTATTGTCCATATAAGCAATGGAGAGAAGGTAAGGAAAGTTCAGTACTTGTAAGAATGATAGCACGGTTTTTCTTTGCCTCCTTCACAACATTCCACAAGTTATTTCTTGATGCTGGATCTAGTCCAGTGCTAGGCTCATCCATGAAAACAACCTAAGAAAAAACCTTTTCAGTTCTACATTTCATTGCATTTTGTCAGTTGAAAATCAACACACATAAATCATAGTAGTACTTTGGGGTCCCCAATTAATGAGATTGCGACACTAAGCCTTCGTTTCATGCCACCACTGTACTTCCCCACTTGCTTATTTCCAACATCTCCATGAAATAGGTTAACACTCTTCAGGGAGTCATCGACTGCCTGATAGTACGCTATTTGTCAGTTCAAATATTCATATATTCATGTATATAGTATTGGAATTGTTACTCCAAGACAGAATCAACAAAACATGCGCACCATTTTACAGTGAAGGTAAACAATAGAGATTAATGCGAAGATAACTATACCTTCTCTAATTCAGTGCCTTTAAGATTCTTTAGTCTCCCATAAAACAATAGATGCTCTTTTCCCGTCAATGTTTCCCAAAGTAAGCTATATTTTAAGTAGCATTAGCACTCATGATATGTTTTGCAATGGACAGCAACAAAAAAATGTTACTAAATTAGTTTTAGAGCAAGAATCATACTCGTGTTGTGGGCATACGCCCATATTTGTGTAGATGTTATCCATATCAGTGTTAATGTCCATTCCATGGACAAATGCAGTGCCAGATGTGGGTGGAACGAGGCCAATCATCTGTGGAGGAAAAAACAATGGAAAATATACCACTGAGTATTGTGTAACAATGTCTAATTTTTGTCAGAATTGAAGAGCTACGTCTTGCTACTGTACCATGCTGATGAATGATGTTTTCCCAGCTCCATTCGGGCCAAGCATACCGAAACATTGGCCTTTAGGGAGGGCAAGGGACAACCCTCGAACTGCAAGTTTGTCTGGATTTCCATCCTTTCCATGGTAAACCTTATTTAGGTTGTCACATATGATTGCCTGGTTTGCATTTGATTCCAGCAGAAGTTGCTCAACCACCTCTCTCTGAATACAATTTAGCAAAATCAAAAATGAAATGGATATGCAATTTGAAAAAATATGTAAGGGGGTAACTTACTTCATGCGCAACATCGGGGTTGTCCATCTCAACAACTACTTTAGACCCTTGTCGCCCAAAGCTCCTCAATGATAGAGCATGTTTTTTAAAATGTTTCAAGAAGAATAAGGGTGTTTTTCGGGTTCCACCACCCAATGATGAGATTTTATCCAAATAAAATGCCAATGGGAGCAGTATAGCCCATTCGACAACCATGATTATCAAGACAGTGCGCATTCCATTCTCATGATCACTTAGATTAGTCCACTTCATACCATTTGTTCCCATTGCATTTCCAGAGAATGCGTATTGACCAAGCTCGTATAACCCTCGGTACAATGAAAATCCAGGGATGATTTCCATGACTACAATCCAACCCTCTTTGTATGGAGGAAAAAAAACACTTGTCATGCATAAGATATCTATATCTATACTAATTGATCACTTTCTAAAAGCTCTTACAGAAAGATCTAACCATTGATTAAGTAGATCGGATTATTATAGTCGTAGGTTGTATTAAAATTTGTTCTAAACAAAGCGTGTAAATTGAGAAACTATGGACACTTTGGTTAGTTTACTTTGAAGTTTAATAAAATTCAGAATTAATAAATATAGTGTTATATCCATCTTGAACTCTCAATTGGACTTTTAGTTAGTTTACTTCAAAATTTGATAAAAAATAGGAATTAATAAATATGGAGTTGTATTCATCTTGGACTTTCAATTGGAGTATCTTATTAATCTAAATCTGAAATTTAAAATTAATAATTACCAAGTAGTAATTGACATGGACTGTTGTTTAATCTAGGCACTATAATTCTAGAAATAACCAACAATTTAAAAAATTCGAAATTAATAAATTTGTTGTTCAACCCATCTTGAACTCTCATTTAAAATCTTACTAATTTAATTCTAAAATTCAAAATACATAATTACCAATTTGTAATTTGACTCTTTTCTAATCTAAGCCATTATAATTATGATACGATTATAGTTTTAATATGTCAATTATAATATTTCATGCAATGTACAGGTTGGTGACTAGTAAAAATAATTGCTAAAATAAATAAGAAATAAGCCTACTTGGAAAACTAGTATCCTCCACAAAAAACCGCAGAAGAAACGCCCCTAGTAAGCCAGAACCGAATACATATATATAACCAACCACTGCAGCACAGAAATTTCTCAAATTAGTCAGCCATGAGTCTTCTTTAGCAGTTTTGCGTTTGAATCACAAACCTGTGGCTGTTTTGACAGAAGAAAAGAAGGCTGCAACAAAAAATGCAAGTGCGATCTGCAGATTTATGTAGATGAAGTAGAAAACAAACTGAATGCTGTAGCTGTTTGTTTTAAAGAAATTTAAACCTGTACAGAAGAAGTTAAATTTTAAAATATGAAATTTATATGTACAAATACAATGGATTGAACAAAGTTCCAGTTGATTACCTATCAAGGTTCCAAATACCACAAGCACTACCATATAAACAGTCGATAGAGCAATGAAGTAAGAATATGATATCATCCAGTAAGGTTCATCCTTCAAACCATGCATCTTCATCATAATTTTCAGCTTCTGTTGCTTCTCGTACACGAGATATGTTAAAATGACCTGGGAAGAAAATGACGTACCAACTAAGTTGACGTGCTCTGTTTCATACATAAGAGTTAAGACAGGTTGCATCTCATACTCACAGGAAAAAGTAGTTCAACGATCCATGTGAAGAATAGAGAACCAAGAAGAGAAGAGAGATCAAATTTTGGTTTGGTTCCTACTTTTGGCATCTCTTTAACATATTCGAGCATCATCTCCATTCCACTTCCTCTAAGAAATTTAAGATATGCATTTGATGCCTGAAATGGAATGAGATGTATTAGTAGTTGACTAATTGTAGTGCACATCAAAATTGTTAGACATGAGGTTGGCAGTTCAAGGCACATACCGTGTTAACCAAGCGTGGAACTCGTAGCAGTGAGATGGGGTCAAATGCAGTGTTGTTGTTATATGTAGAGTTGTACCAAATGTTTATTTCAAGGCCATTGTTGTTTGTGTTCAAGAAGTCATAGCCTTTGGGGGGCAAAAAATGCAAACTTATACATAAGAAAAGGAACCGTATAAATAGTGGTGGACATTTTTGTCCGAATAGATCAGAAGATGAGATTACCTGAAATAAATTCATTTGTCTTTCCTCCACCTCCCCCACCCTGCTGTCTATACCCACTAAACAGTTCGTTATTGATTTGTGATGCACTTTCACGCCATAATAACAGGCCTTGAACACAGTCCATGTCTGAACATTCCGAGAATAAGATCAGATTTGGACATTTTTACAGGTGTAAGAAACATATATGGAAGTATTGAAAGGAAATTGACAGCTTTTAGCCTTATTGTCGAAGTATAACATTGAAATTCAACAACAACAAAACATTGCTTATCAAACATTTAAATCTAGATTTATATAGTCATATGAGGTTATAGAACTTTATATCAATATGATTTTGGATGGCTCATACAGCTGTCCCTTTTTCTTATTTCTTAGTAATTTCTCCTCCAGCTCACAAATACAAGTCGTCTTGAACAAACACGTTTCTAAAATGCATCACTGACCACCAAATTCTATTGCAATATATTTATAAAACATGATAAAACTACAAAATTACGAAAGTGCATTTCAAAACAAAATGTATTTGTGACCGAAGGGCATAAGCGGGAAATAAAAATAATAAATACAAGAGCGATGCATGAAAGTTAAGCTTGACTATTGGCAATGATAAGGAATATAGTGCAATCACTAGGTCCCAGGCTATAAATATGTGATCCAGTGTTGAGGTATTAATTCCAAATGCCCATGATTTCTTATAGTTTTATCATAATTACCTCCTTATCCAGTATACCATGCCTCTATGTCACTGTACATATTACATCTTGAATCAAAGAAGTTAGGCCTAGCAAGCTACCCTGTTTTTCCTGCTACCTGTTCCCTTAAAATAAATATGCAGACGAAGGAAAAAAATTGTAAAAAGAGCAACTTACTGAGTTGAACGGGTACGGGTCCAGCTTTGTTAGAAATCGTCCGTGATAAATTGGACGGACACTGAGGCTGGACCACATATAGAGTATGCCCTGGAATAAATACTGGCTCTATGAACTGTGTTGTCCATGTCCACGTGTCTGAGCCCTAAGACAAATAAATCCAATCAAGAGATCCATTAGGCGTGACTGATGACTGTACAAGGAAGTCTTCCATTAGGCGTGAAGAAACTCACAGCAACGATTTTGGAGAACGCATCAAGATAATCCGTGAAATTCAAAGAGGGAGGAATAGCAGGGAACAGTCCACCCGAAACACCTGCCAATAGGAATTAAAAGCGTCGATGAACTATGAACAATTTCATCCAAACATTGAACAACAAATCAGAATTGTTTTCCCCTTCTAGTGTGTCATGGAAAGAAAAAAAAAACTTACTTTGGGCAAGCGAGCGGTTCTTTCCGGTGATGAGAACAGAAGCAGGGCAAGAGTCGGTATCTCTGCAGGTCGGGTCAGGCAAACCGTCGAACGGCTGGGAGGCGATCCTGACGGCCCGGGACTCAGGGCGGGGAACCTGGACTAGGGCCGGCCAGGGCGTCGGGTTGGGGATCGGGCAGCTCCCCACCTGGTCCAGAGTCGAGTGGTCGACGCCGCATTCCGTCCTCCGGCAGGTCCCGTCGGGCGCGGCGTCGACGCAGGCGCAGCCGCACTGGTACTTGGGCTTGTTGAGCTCATGGTTGACGACCCCCTGCAGCACGACAAGGATCACGCAGAGGAAGAGAGGGAACACGGTGATGCACGCGTTCGTCTTCATGTTCCTCCTCTGCAAGAAAATAGCAAGCAAAGCAACACACGGTCAGAAATCAAACCAAAAGCCGCAGGCTCTCGCCGATTCTGGCAGCCACGCCGCGCGACCGAAACGAAGCAAAGCAAGAAAGAGGAAGGAAGGGGGACCTGGAAGCAGAGGTTCTTGCGGAGGAGGGCATTGGCCTGGGTGGCGAATCCGGCGGAGCCCCTCGAGTGTGCCGAGGTGGAGGAGGAGGTGTCAGCCATCGTCGACGAGCAGCTGCTGCTACCGGAGGCGGAGGAGGAGGAGAGGCGCTACGCTACACCGGTGATCGCCTTCTTCTCCGGGCTTTATAGCCTCCATTTTCAACTGGCTCCCGCCAATTCTGCGTCATGCCGCCGCCGTGAGGGGTGGTGTTGTGGTCTCTCCGAGAGGGACCTAATAGTAATAAATAAAAGTTTAGAGAGGTTATATGAAAATGTTTTTAGCCGTTAATGTCACTGTCCTCC
Organism: Oryza coarctata; assembly: GCA_030770085.1. NCBI lineage: Eukaryota > Viridiplantae > Streptophyta > Magnoliopsida > Poales > Poaceae > Oryza > Oryza coarctata. The sequence goes on along the minus strand of CM061476.1, from coordinate 11,988,492 downwards.
GTCAAATAGGCCGTTAGCCTGCGGTTCAATACACTCTACCTTCTGAAATCTGAATACCGTTAGCCGATAGGATGAGTGCCAATGTACTACTACATTACTACAGACAAATTATCAGGAGTTGCTATTTGGTGAAAGTTAAATATGTTTGATAAGAAATCTTTTTTGGCATTTCCTACCTGTGATAGCTGTCAAAATGGTAGGAGCAAATGGTTTTTTTATAGAACTAATTATTGAATGATTATCGTGGTGTCGATCTACTGTTATACACCCTACATCTACTTATATAAAAATATTGAATTTACTGTTTAAATTTACTGGAGTTGGATTGGAGGCGAAGAAACAACCAAGAAGAGAGGAAAAAATTGCAATGTATCAAATATCCAAGATCACGTCAAAGTCAAACGCGTAGAGTACAAGGAATTCGTACAAGGGGCTTGTACCTCACAAAGTCAAAATGGACTTCAAGTGTTGTAGAGGTTGAATTTGCTTTAAAAACTCTGTTATTTAGTTGGTGAAGAAAGATGCCCTGCGACATGCTGGGATTCCCATGTATGCATATGGATTGTGAAGTCCACACGTATTGAATAATCTGTGGGAGAACAAGGCTAGTTACTTCGGTTATGGTTAAATTGACTGTGCTATTAATTATCTGTGGCTAAAAAGAGTTTACCCCCTGCCGATGATGTTAAAATAGCACATAAAATACATTAGCATTTTATATATACTCTTGTAATAATAATGAAAATTTTCCTTGCAACAAAGGAATTTTCGATGTACATTTGGGTTGAGAAAACACGGAGGAACTAGTAGCTTGGCGTCGATTGGTATTCGAAAGGAGCCAAACATAGTATATTACACAGCCGAGAAACAGAAGTCCAAGTAGTCACCATCACACACACGGTCACAACTCACAAAATTTGCACCTGGTTTGTTCAGAACAAGTAGAATTCAAGCATGTAGACAAGTCAAAATAGATCATGATGTGGAGAATTTTCATATTGGATAGTAATAATTCAATTCAATGTTTCAAATATGGCATAAGCGTTCTTTTCACATGGCGTGCTCTAACATGCATGCCTAATCCGAGTGACTACCATGAGCTCACGTCGAGTTTTTTGTAATTGTTAATCAATTTTAGGAAACTTCGTCCGAGCTCTCCTAGTGGATATCACTGTAGGTGATCAGAAGATAAGAGCAATACTATTATATTATGAAAACGAACGTTGACAACAGCAATATTGTCAACATTTGTGGCATTACTGGCTAGCTAGCATGCACATGTAATCTGTCACTATCAAACACATGCAATTCAAACCTGAATTATTTATGAACCCATTTATTATGTAAATTTATAAGATCTCATGTCATGGCAACATGTCATGTTGTGGAATGTTGTTATTGTTAAGGTTAGTAGTAGTTGTTGCTTACCATTGCATTGGAAAATACTAAACTAATAGTCAAATAGGAGTAGCAAGAGAGCTCTTTGTAAATGACGTATCTGTACCTCCCAAAAAACTAAATCCATGTGCGGCCAGGATCGGCTGCAGTCACATTTGTGACTGCAACTTACCGAATGCACGCAATCTCTGCCGTCGATTGCAGAGATGAACGGTTTAGATTCGTAGAAACAGTCCCCAAGACGAGGCGGCTGGACAATATTTTATTTCTACAGTCTAATCTATGCCATTTACTTTGAATCGAACGGTCAATAGCGCAACTGCTAAAGTCGCAGTCACTGCTGCAACTGCAGTAGATTCAGGTCCATCCATGTGAGGCTTACTTGTCTGAATTCTGTTGTCAAAGCATTGGATTTGGAGGAAGTTTCGTTATTTTTGGAGCATATACAACTTCACTTACACATATAATTTGATAAGTATAATTAATTATGACCTCAAACATGGAACTGTTTGCCAAATACCATTAGTATTAGACATTGGGAAGTCTATTTTGATTTTGTTTTAGCAAAAGTTAAGCTAAAGGCATATAACCTGGGACTGCCAATTGTATTGGAAAAGTCTAGCTATCTGCTGGTTTAACTTCAGCTCATAAGATTAATTATCTGATGAAGCTATGCATAATTAGGTGACATCCTTAAAAGTAATTCTGTGTTTAACCCTCAACTCGTAAGTCACAACTTATATATTATAACCCAAGTAAAATTAATTTATCTCTATCACATAAAAGAAGCTTTCTCTACTATTAAAAGCTAATAATACCCTCCTACTGCCACATCTTTAATAGGTAGAATTTTCTGCTAACAGCTAGATCATCTGTGAATATGGTTTTATATATTAATAGGTTGGTAATTATTTGCCACAAAAAGTTGCCAATTCTTCACATGTATGTAGCCCTTGTTGTGGGACTGTTTTTCTGTCTATTTCAGAGAAAGAATCGATGATAACATTGAGCTGCCACCACATTAAGTGAGCTTCCCCTTCCAACACTACCCACTCCTTTCCTCTCCATAGTCACCGATAGGAGGGGGTGTTTTTAACAATTTCAATTCAACTTTTAAAAATGATATGGTTTGATTTGTCTTCAAAATACATCTAAAAGCTTTCATATGTTTATATAGGATTTATGCGCTCCATCCATTCTAAAATATATGACGTATTTTGACCATTCAAAAATAAGCTTTGAACATAAATTTCTATTACACAAATTTTCTTATGGTTTACAAAATCATGGTCATAAGAAATTAAAGTATGTTCAAACATGAATCCAACAACATCATTTTTATGGCAAAACATAAATATTATTGGATTTCCAGTCAAACAAGTCTCTTGGTGACCGTTTCGATGTCCAAACTCCAAAATGACATATATTTGTGGCCGGAGGTGGTAACTATGAGTATTCTGATTGTCTACACAAACATAACATATCAAAAAGTGTTTTCCAAACTAATTACTATTGTAATATTACATTTTAAATAAATTCTACTAGATATTTTTTTGGTCATAGTTGTGTTAATGATGCTGAATCAAGAGAGACAGATCTCTAGTGTTGGCATACTAGGGTACGGCGACCCAATAACCTCTACAGCTAAACAAAGTCATATGTAAAAATATATCATAACTTAAGCATGATCGACGTGTTATGATACCGATGTAACAAATTTATGGACTTTCAAGTTGATGTCTAAAATGATATTTATTTAATTTGTATAATTGGATGGAGCAAGGGTAGTACGGTCATTTTCCGCTAGCCCCATTGGTCTACTACTACCATGCATCACTATGTCAGTTTGTAGTATACAATTAATTAAGTGCAAATTGATCTTCTGCGATGCTTAAGCAGCAAGTTGTGGCATGCAGCAACCAATGCAATCTAACAAACAATGTCCCGGGGGTAAATGATGTAAAAATGAATCAAAGCAGTATATAGTATGGATCCATGGTCTCCATACAATTTCTTTAAACCAAAGCATGACAACGTGCATCTAACCACCACTAGCTTCATCTCCAAGCATCCAATTCTCCAACGAGATTTTTTTAAAATATATATATATATAAATGCAATGTCAGCAGTACAGGTACATTTGACCAAGAGACTTGTTCAAATTAACTAATAAGTGCAACTTGGCTGCTTTATATCACCCTATCTAGCAATTAATAGTATGGGACACATGTATCAGGGCATCCTTGCATCAAGTCAATGGCATCACTTGATAATCAGATGCAACCAGATGTGTTTGTTTTAGATCCTCAAGGACTTGATGAAAGATTCCATTAAATTCACTTAAATTTGGATAAATTAATTAAGATGAATTTATCATATATTCTCCGCTCCTTGATCTTCACGTATTATAGCAGTAGTTGGCTGAGCCATTGGATATACTCTATTCGTAATTTTATTCTAGGACGATAAATTCTTTTCTTTTTAATCTTAATCTTTACTAAATAATATAAAAATACTTATATTTTGGGAGAGATTGGGAGAGAGTACATCACACAGTAGTCTTAGTATTAGCTACTTAGATATCCCAAAAATAGATTCACCTTATGAGTTTCACTTCCTTGCATTAATATCTTATATATATTTCTTCTTCTCACAAAAAACATGTTATTTTGGATACTATGTGATCTTCGAAATGTAATTTTCATAATTAATTTCTGTTGTAAAACATTTAAAAACCTAATAATATTATTATACTATGAAAGTACGTTGAAACAAATCTACCCATGATTTTTTCATACATCCAATCTAAATATTTAAATGATATTGACGTTTAAAATTTTTAAAGTTTGATTTAAAACATATCCAAAACAATATGTTTTTTCGCAGGTAGTATGAGTAAATTTGAGGGTTTTTTTTCTTTTCCAGAGTTTCTGCAACTTCAACTTAGCGGACCAAGTTGCACTTGCAGGTGTCTCATGTGCAGCATATCACTCACAATTGTCAAGCTTATCATCCAGTATAGTAATTAATGTGCGACAAATGAGCTGATCTTGGTATGCTTGCAGCAAGTCAACGGAATTGATCACTTGATAATCAGATACAGCTGCGTTTATTAATATACAGCGTGTAGTTATCACAAGTACTAAAACTGACAAAACAAACCTTGAGCATATACGCCGTCTGTTTTCGGCGTAGCCATCCTCAATCTCTTCGAACAATATTCGTTTGAGATCCTTCGTACTTGACGAAAGCATCTCAGAAGAATTAAATTCTAGTGTTTCTAGCTAGCTCCACCTCTGGAGGCGTAAGAGTTTCATGCAAACTTCAACTTAATGGAGCACTCGCATGTGTCAAATTGTGTAAATCTGGCTCATATAGTAAAATTTTCACTCTGGGAACATCTTGTTCTCTTTTTTAAGAAAAAACTTAAAACTTTATTTTAGAAAAATGCACACTGTTTTTTAAAACATAAAAAACACATTGTTTGGTTCGATCCCATTTGCGCGCATAGTGTTTGCACCAATCTGCACTCTGGCCTGATGGTGAAAATTGCATGTGCCGAACATCATTCCAATCAATCAATTGATGTAGTATTAATCTGGCTTGATGCATCGATGGCAATAATTTTTTACTTTGGGACATTTTTTTAAAAAAAAACAATTGCACACAGTTTTGTTTGATCCTGTTTGCGCGCGCGTAGTGTTGGCACGAATCTCCACGTACCCGGCCTGATTGTGATCTGATTTCTTAATTTGGAGCGTAAACTTTGCATGTATGTCGCCAGGAACACCATGAATTCCTTCGAGAAATGAACAGGTATATTATTGTTTGGATGTAGACCAAACATTTGCTTCAGATATTGGCAACTAATAATCAATTGGCTTTGTTAGGATATGAGATCTTGCTTCCGAACTAAGTACAGCTGAGATTAAATTTCCTTCAGTATGAGGTTTGACTTTATCTGAAACTATTATATTAGATAGATGTAACAGAAAAAAAATTGTGCGAATAGGATTATTAATATAGGAAACAAATTAAACAAGAACATAATTAAGTGGAGGAAATATTTAAAACTAAAAATAAACAGCGAGAAAAATTGAGGCCAGTTGATGCTTCCCATTTTGCACATGCTAAACTACTGGCCAATGCAACATCCCATTTCCTAGATTTTCTTTTAACATATATACAAAAGGTAAGACGAATAAAGGAAAAAAAACAGTTTTTTTATGGACGGGGGCGGGAGCACCTTTGATATCAAGTTTTAAAAATCCATGTGAACAATATCAGTTTCTGACTATGTACTAGCAATTTTTCAAGCTCGCTACTAACAATTGCTATGTTCCAAACATACCTTTTCGACAATATTTTATCCTTGGGCTGGCTCGCGGAAATACCACAAACTCACAAAGCCGCACTACAAACAAATTGCTCTTCTCCGGTCAAGCGTTTGACCTAGAAAGTTCCAGTCATGTGAGCCACTCCTTCCATTTGTCCATCAGAAAACTCCGTTTCAAGACTTATAGCCTCATCCGACGTACTGATCTTCCCTTGATAATTCGATTCAAACCAAAAGCGTGTTTTTGCACATGCAATGCAGATATAATCTTCTTCCATGATCGTATCATGCATGTAGCTGACTTCGATTTTATGACTGTTGAAATAATTGTTTATGCCCATCAATGCAATAAACACTAAGGAGAGTATGGTCAGCTCGTGTTGTTAGGTCAACACGTACTTTACTTGCCAAGAAACTCCCACGAAGTTAAGCAGCGGCAATAATAGACGCTTCAAATTCTTCACCTCCAAGCATCGATCCCGAGTAGTTTACAGCGCGTAATCATGTATTAAGAAATGCATGCACGAACTATTTAGTTATAAAAACTTCGCAGCAAAATTAATACTAAGCGGACAATCAGAATTGCTACGGATAGTCCAATAAAACGCAATGTCGAACAATCCGATTTTAACTGAGCACTCAAAACTACGAACTATAGAGAAAAACAAAAATATGCTTAAGCGAGATATAGACCTGGATAGTCGGCAATCCGGTCCTGAGCAAGACAAAACCATAGCGAGATAAACTCTTAATCCACTTAAGTTTTATACAAACTAAATAGCGATCAAGAGAGATAAACAAGAGTAGAAGATCATCAAGTGGCTTAAGAGACAAAATAACAAATACAAGGTAAAGGTAAAGAGAGTAGAGGAGACGCTAAATTATTAACCAAAGTTTGGAACCAACGGTTTATACTCTCTAGAGAAAGCTCATATCGAAACCGGGTCTCTTTTAACCGTTTTACTTGCAACTACCTTCTGTGAAATCTTGGTTTTCAAACTGCTACCAAGAGCAAGACCGTACTCTAAGTAACCCCATGATCTAAGCTCAGACGTTACGTAATTTCTCTCAATCAGTCAAACTTACTCTACTAAGTAGCCACCAAAGTGAAGCTTAGTTTTCACTTAATTTAACTTTTCCTTTACAAATGTGAGGTAAAAATTTCATAATCTTTTTTTGGCATATCACACACAACTTAGTTACTCGTGGGATTTTTCTTCTCTAATTGCAATTGCTTAAGTTCACTAATTTGAAATACATACTCCATACCACTCTAACTTCACTCTCTAGCAGCATATAAGCTTTAGCACACTCTTAAAATGGTTGAAAATTAACTAGCCCTCTAAACTTTACACTAAGCACATAGTCAAGTCTAAAATTTTTCTTAAAAGATTTTCAATAAGCTCTTGTGACTCTTGGACTTATTCTTTCAATAAGATTGGTTTGTCGATATTGTATCAAACACTTACTCTTTCATCACTGTATTGGTCCTTCGACATCAGGCCTCGCTTGCTCTTTATCGTCAAGCCCTTACTTATCCTTCTCCACATATGATCCTCAAGTTTTGTCAACCCTTCATCACATGCCATGTTTTAGTCAATCAATATCTTGCATCCTAATGAAATCATAATGTATTCTTTTCTTCTACTTCAATATTTTTGTTGAACTAATCTATTGCTTATATACTCCCTAAGTGTATGAGTTTTGTTATCAATCATCTAAAAACCATATAGGATCTAAATGCACTTATAAAATATACCTTTTTCGCTGTAACATGAACAGTCCACTACTGTAGCGCCACTGACCATTATCTTATAGTGGTGGCAGAGAATCTGCTACTCACCACTACTTTTTACTTTTTCTTATAAATTGGCCTTGATATTATAGAACATTGTAATATTTGGTTTAAGTAATTAAATACTATATATTCAAATAAACAAATAAGTGTTGTAAAAAATATATTTATCCATGATTTATTATAATATACTTCCTTTTATCTATAGCAAATCATGGTTATTTTACTATTAACTCAAAAGAGATTACAAGTTACTATAGGCTAGATAGTTTACTTTTAATTTACAAAACAATATAGGAAATTAAAAAAAATCTAACTTTAATATCGTTCAAAGGTTATTTTCTCGTGAAAACTACTTTCATATTCTCATATATTTTTTTGACGCTAAATTATTCGTAAAAAAATAAATATTGTCAAAGTAATATATACCTGCTGCCCGAAAACGTCATGTACTTCTGAACAAAATACTAGGTGCTGCTAGCTTAACTGTCTGTCATTACATACATGCCACAAAGAAATTGATGGAATTAAACAAAATATTAGAGATAAACAGAAAGAAAGGGACGTGTTTGAAATCCATGTAGACTATTAACACGGGTCAAGCCTGCACGAATCACAAGGCTGTACGGTTTCTCCAACCAGCAGGCCGCCTCGGAAACTCACAATTAACTCGGCGACAAATCGTTGCAGCGCTCCAATAACTATTACAATATTTCTGCGTAGTCCTCATTGTGGAGTTTTATGTAAATATTTGGAATATAGAAGTCCTAGATGAGAAAAGCTTTCCTCCGTCCCTGGTGGCTCACACGGTTATCGATCTCACTCTCCCGCGCACATGCATCACTTATGAGTCCGGATTAGCCGTCATAAAATTGTAAACTACTCCCTCCGTCACTTTTTCAAAAAGTTTTAGCTTAAGAGATTATCTCATAAAAACCATATTTTTGAGTGTGTTCAATAGATCTTTTTAGTACCAGTCTATCTTTCTCTTCTCGTTTTAGCCATCAAACTAATATTATTTCTTCTCTTCATGTTCCTCCATATTAATGAAATAAATAGTAGTCTATATTTTTAACCTTTTTAGGACAGAATGAGTATAGTCTTTTTGTTAGTTTGTAGATGATCTCTTCTAAATACCTCGAGTGTCCGGTTCTTAATTCATCACGACCGTTCAATTTTATCATACGGCTGCTTTCACGTTGCAAAGATAAAAGTGTTAGAAAACAATCAATAAAAGCTTTGGAAAACAATCAAAGATATAAGGATGTTTCCTTGCTATTTCTTCTTATGGATCAGAACTTTCAAATATAAGTACAAATATTTAAAATGAAAATTGATCATTTTGCGTTGCAATTTATTTTCACAATATTATATTACAGTGATTCTGAAATAATATATTAATATATATTTTTGTTTTTTCATTAAATGCGGAAGAATATACTGCGTGATACACTTGCTCTGACTTTTATTTCGTTATGTCGCTAGAAACCTTATCTATTAATTATGCTCATTACTCTGTTCAGTACTTACGTCTGAAGATAGACTATGACATTATGACACAATCCTATGTAATGCTTTTGGTCGTTTGTCCATATTTTGGTGCACTAAAAAAAATCATCAACTTTACTGAGTTAGTTGAGAAGTTTTTGTAACTTTGTACTTGCATTTTTGTTGGCTCGAAGCTCAGCTTCCCTCGTACATAATGTACCACCTGCAATTTACCATGCTGTCGTTCGGTCAAGGTGCATTTAGATATGTGTGTGGCTAAAAGCTCTTTTTAAAAATATATAAATTTTAGAAAAAAAACTTGGACTTATGCACGATCAAAGTTACAAGTAGCCTGGGGCACTTTACTTCTAATTGTATGGCTTCAAGGTTTAAAACACACCTTATACAAAATCACTACTAACTTTACTTCTAATTGTATGGCTTCAAGGTTAACAAAGAAATCCACGTCACTCTACGCGGCAAAAACCGCAAGCAGAGCAGAGCAGGGCACACAAACCACACAAGAAAGCAGCGTCCGTTACCTCCCCTGCATCTTCGTCGTCTTCCTCCGCTCGCGGCCGCCGTTTTCTTCTGAAGTCCGCCCTTACAAATATCCAATACACCAACGCCTCCCTCTGCCTGTCCAAGGCTCCAACTCCCCCAAGAAGCCGCCAACTCCGAGCCCGCTTCCAATGGAGCTCCTGAGCGGGGCGGCGCTGGCGTGGCAGCAGTACCGCTCGCTGCTCCGCAAGAACGCCACGCTTACCTGGCGCCACAGGCGGTCCGCGGCGCTGCAGCTCCTCTCCTCCCTCGTCTTCATCTTCCTCATCTTCTGCATTGACCGCGCCATCCGCTCCCGCTTCTCCTACACCACCGCCTACCGAAACGTCCCCGACCCTGGGGCGCTCGTCGCCCCGCCCATCCCGCCCTGCGAGGACAAGTACTTCGTCAGGGAGCCCTGCTACGACTTCCTCTGGAGCGGCGGCGGGAGCGGCCGCGTGGCCGGGATCGTCGAGGCCATCCGGAGGAACAACCCCGGCAGGCCCATCCCCGCCGACAAGGTGACGGTTTCGATTCCTCTCTATCTCTATCTCTGTAGATTTCTGGCTGTTGGGGAAAGATTCGGTTTTGTTTCGTTTTCTGAGGAGGGAAATTGGACTGGGCGCAATTGGTGTGTGATTTGGGCGTGCTTATTCTGTTTGATTAGTTTGGATTACGAATAATTCGGCGCAAGCACGTTTGGTGTGAGCATTTTGGGTTTTGGTGGAGAAACATTGTCTTTTTTTTTGGCGTTTTGTGGTTGCAAAACTGTGTGATACATATTGAATTTGGGTATCGGGTAGCTATTAGCCTCTTGAAAGAGGGGAATTTCAAGCATTTCGAGTATTTAAGGACGTCTGTTTCTTCGTTTTTGCATTACTGAATTTTATATTCCTCCATTCCTACAAATGTTTTTTTAGTCCCTAGAACTCGGTGTGTTTGAAACCTTAGCATGTGTTTCACTGTCAGAGAGAGATGGATTTGTGAATTCTGAGCAAAAATTTGATATGGAGTGATCGATTCTAATGCAAAGTCACTCTTTTTTTTTAAAAAAAAATTAACGAGAAGTTCTTGTAATCTTTTTGGAGCAGACATGCTGATTTGACGTTTAACTGAGATCATCATTTCGGTCTGATGTTGGCCATTTTAGTTTGTGATTTGTTCCGTGCGGGGATGGCAGCAGTAAGTACTTACCTAGATGGTGGACCTTGCGAACTTTTCAAAGAAAGTATGTAAGAGATGTTTATTTTGTTGTCAACGTGGACTGGGAAGCATCGGGGTTCACTAGGAACATCTAACTTCATTAGGTTTGTCGTAAGTACATTTGATGTCATTTTCATGGTATGTTAGTGCGTGGTTTCTTGATCCATTGTGGTGTGTAACACCTTCTCTTGGAAATAAAGATGGTTGCGTTGTGCCTTGAAATTTTAACTGGGAATATACTGATTTTTTGGGAGAACTACATGGTTTGCATAGATTAGATGATGGTACACATTTAAGTAGTGTTGGTCTTTTGTATACGAACATGCATACTTTTCTTAGTTCCAAATGATTATTTAATTTATGATTATTTGCAAGTAAACACTGAAATTCTGCTGTCAAGAACTTGATCAAAATTTGTAGAACTTCCTGATCGTGTGAGGATTTAATTACTTAATTTATTTGGGAGTCTGGGCCTTCATGTGTCCCTTCATTATCAACTTATGTGACATAAGCTTGGCTGTAGTGGTAAACTGCAAACGCACTATTCACTACAGTAGTTCCTTCTGTATTGCTTAAATAAGATTCATGACCTAGAATTATTAGCACATTTGAAAATGTTGCATGACTGTTTTTGGTTATTTTTTTCAGGTGTTAGGCTTTAATACTCCAGATGACGTTGATGCCTGGCTTTTCCAAAATCCAATGCGCTGCCCTGGTGCCTTACATTTTCAAGTTATAAATGACACTCAGATAAAGTATGGTATTCAGACAAACTCCACTCCAGTAGCTCGGAGAGGAACATATGAGGACCCTACCTTCAAGTTCCAGATACCACTTCAAGTTGCAGCTGAGAGGGAAATGGCGAGGCTGCTGATTGGAGGTATTGCTACTTCCATGCCTTTTATGGTGGAAGTTACTGCTTCTGTGCTTTCCACTTGGTACCCACCTATGTCATACCCTTTGACATGGATTCCGGTTGTTCAGTAATTATTGAAACCTTTTGACTAGATTAATTTGAACTACTTATTGTACAATGCAAAAATAAATGTTAGCTGTATGTTTGCTTCTGTTTGGTAGTTGTCTTGGCAAATAATAGTATACTTTGATGAATGTGACAGACCCAAATTTTAGCTGGACTGTGGGGTTCAAGGAATTCGCTCACCCAGCTACAGAAACCTTCTCTACTATTGCCCATGCTGGGCCAACTTTCTTCCTTGCCATTGCTATGTTCGGATTCGTTTTTCAAATCAGTGCATTGGTGACAGAGAAAGAGCTTAAGCTTCGTCAGGTTCGAGCTCCCCCATCCTCTGCTTGTGCTGTAAGATTTACATGACACATCACTCAAAGTTTGGTTAATAATCGCAGGCTATGTCTATCATGGGGCTCTACGAGTCAGCGTATTGGTTATCTTGGTTAACCTGGGAGGCTTTTGTCACATTACTTTCAGCACTTCTTACCGTGCTCTTTGGGATGATGTTCCAGTTTGACTTCTTTCTGAACAATAACTTTGGGATTCTGTTCCTCCTGTTCTTCCTCTTCCAACTGAACATGGTAATTTCCACATACTGGCCAGCATGCTTGTTTTCTGCTACATCCATTATTTCATTCTAAATGTTAAATTTAGATTAAAAAGATGTGCAGGAATGATTTTTTACACATTTCCTGATTCCCATTGCAGCTTAGCTTTGCCTTCATGATATCCACATTTGTAACAAAAGCAGCATCAGCTACTACTGTGGGATTTGCAATATTCATTATTGGTTTCTTGACACAAGTAAGTTTTCCTGATCATAATCCTATGGATACAGTACAATTTATCAGAAAAATATGTGAACTCTTTTATTACCTCTTTGTGCAGCTTGTTACAACTTTTGGGTTTCCATATTCAAGTTCCTATCAGAAGTCCTACCGGACAATATGGTCCTTGTTTCCACCTGATGTTTTTGCCCAAGCCCTCAATATTCTAGGTAAGGCAACAGCCACTCCTGAAGACAAAGGAATTAGCTGGAATCAGCGGGGACAATGCCAATCTTTTGAGACAGACTGCGTCATTACAATTGTACGTACAAATCATTTTTTATTAGATAGTATGTGCTTTAAACTAATGCAAATATCAAGCTGAGTGTTCATAACCATCTCATAGGATGATACCTACAAATGGCTCATATCCACATTTTTCATGTGGTTTGTCCTAGCGATCTACTTTGACAATATAATTCCAAATGTCAGCGGTGTTCGAAAGTCACTGTTCTACTTTCTTATGCCTTCATACTGGACAGGGAAAGGGGGAGGCAAATTGCAAGGTCAGAGCTGTTTGAAGTGCTTGGTAGTTCTGGACAACGCTCTAGCTCTAGTGTCTTACATTACTTTCTAATCTGAATGCTCCATTACAGAGGGAGGCCTCTTTAGCTTTTTTGGTTCAAACCGCCCAGCTGATGATGCTGCTCCTACTGATGAGGATGTTATTGCTGAGGAAAACCTAGTAAAACAACAAGCTGCAAGCAATGAAGTAGATCCTGGTGTTGCAGTTCAAATACATGGTTTGCGGAAAACTTATCCAGGGAGTTTTAGTATGGGATGCTGCAGATGCAGAACAACAAAACCGTTTCATTCTGTCAAAGTAAGTTTGCATTTTCCTTCTGTTGTGTAAAATATGAAAGATTTGCTTATTGATCACAAAAAAATTCTCCAGGGTTTATGGGTGAACCTTGAGAAGGATCAGCTATTTTGCCTTCTTGGGCCCAATGGAGCTGGTAAAACAACTACAATCAGTTGCTTGACTGGAATCACACCAATTACAGGCGGCGATGGTTGGTATCTTTGTTTAAAGCAAAAGTTTGCAATGTTTTTTTAATATCTATAGACATGCTAATAAGCCACTTTGAACATTCACAGCAATGATTTATGGGCATTCTGTTCGAAGCACTGCTGGGATGTCAAATATCCGGAGAATGATTGGAGTTTGTCCACAGGTAGGTGCTTTAAACATTATTATATTACTGATGTATTTGAATTGATCAAGGACGATAAACATTTGTGGCTATTTCTTTGCAGTTTGACATCTTGTGGGACGCATTGACAGCTAAAGAGCACATGGAGCTGTTTGCTAGCATCAAGGGATTGCATCCATCAACAATCAAATCGGTATGTTTCCTAAGAACTGATTAACATTTATACCTCCTAAAACACTTAATGATCTTGCATTGATCTTCCTATGGTCGTTCAACCAATGCAGGTAGCAGAGCAATCATTGGTTCAAGTGAAGCTCAACCAGGCAGCTAACGTTAGAGCAGGTAGCTATAGTGGAGGAATGAAACGCCGACTAAGTGTTGCAATAGCTCTAATCGGTGATCCAAAATTGGTCTTTCTTGATGAACCGGTAAAGACCATCAAATTTTCCACCAATTTCCTTCCAAACATCCCTTTTAATGTGCTGATATAACAATGTACATCCTACACAGACTACTGGCATGGATCCAATAACAAGAAGGCACGTCTGGGACATTATAGAGGAAGCAAAGAAAGGAAGAGCTATTGTCTTGACCACCCATTCCATGGAGGAAGCTGACATTTTGAGTGATAGGATTGCCATCATGGCTAAAGGGAAATTGCGGTGCATTGGGACTTCAATTAGGCTGAAGTCGAAATTTGGAACTGGATATATTGCCAATGTGAATTTCTCTGGAAATGTTCACACACAAAGCCCTAACGTCAACGGCAATACTGAAGTCCCAGTTAATCCTAACATAGAAGCAGTCAAATGGTTCTTCAAGGAAGTATGTGTCTCGTCATTAAATCATATACCCTTCAAAACTATCTTTTCATATAGTGGATGTGTAAACCATCTGAAATTTATTGACACAGAGGCTTGATGTGGAGCCAAAAGAGGAGAGCAGGACATTCTTAACGTTCGTCATCCCCCATCAGAAAGAACCACTTCTGACGGTATTGCCTCTGAACCCAAAGCTTTGGCATACATCATGCTTTAATTACATGAAAGGCTAATACAATTTTCATTAAGCAGAGGTTCTTTGGGGAACTTCAAGACAGGGAACGGGAATTTGGTATCTCAGACATTCAACTAGGTCTCACGACACTTGAAGAAGTATTCCTGAACATTGCAAAGCAGGCAGAGCTGGAGAGCTCTACTGCTGAAGGCAACCTGGTTACTCTTAACCTTTCATCAGGTTCATCGATTCAGGTTTGTCCTCAGTAACCCTAAGAGTAATGCTGCAATCTTGGACATGAAAAGGAAAATCTTTATGTGATATGCAGATAACTTACATTCATCGACAATTGCCTATGTAATTTGCTTGTGGAGATTTCTTTAGAAAGTTACGAATTTCTCATTCATTTCACCAACATTCTATGGTGATGCAGATACCCAAGGGGGCTCGGTATGTTGGGATTCCCGGAACTGAGTCAGAGGAACATCCAAGAGGCATGATGGTTGAAGTGTACTGGGATCAGGATGACAATGGATCACTCTGCATTTCTGGTCACTCTAATGAAATACCTGTCCCAGCCAATGTTCAGCTGGGGCGGCCCGCTTCGCTGTCTCGTAGGGCCTCAATAGGCCGTGGAAACCCTGTTGGGTACATCATTGATCCGAACGAGGTCACAACAGCAAGATGAGTCCCAAAACTAGATGAATATTTTGAGCGTGGAAGAAATTAGACTGGTTTTCATGTAAATTATCTCTAGGTCTAATGCTACATATAAATATGTTTGTACTAGAACAGTGTAATTTTCTGTTTTGTGGTAAAGTGCTTGATGATAGATACAACAGGATTACATTTTGTGTCCTATTTGGTGGCAGCCGATTAGAGATACAAGAATGACAGGGATATTATATTTCCAGTGATTTACTTTGTCGCTTCAGAACTCTAGGATGTTTGGTGTCCTTGTTTTGTAGATAATAATTGATTTCTTTGTTCATGAGTGAAGTATATATTATTACCGATCTTGTTCTACATGATGAACGCATTAGTGCATCGTTCTTGTTGTTTGTGCAGTTCATATCATTTAGATAGATCATGGTTCCCAGGCAGGGGCGGATCTGGAGTGTTAGCTGTTAGTCCCGCCTAAGTAGCCTGTTATGATTTTCAATGAGGGACACCAGTGGGCCTTATCCTTTGACACCAGTAGCCACATGAAAAAAAAAATCCATAATTGGCCCATAACTCTGCCTAAATTAGTTAGCCCAAACGTCCATATCGGCTGCAGCTAGCAGATTGGGTGTTGGCAGCTGGCAACCTTAAGTTCATGTTGCCCTCTTAAGCCAAAACGATAAACATTAATTTTTATAATATTTTAATCTTACTATTTAAGTTTTATGTGATCCTAGCGGATCTTACATAGGGTCCCGATCCTATCATAATGGAAAAAAAAGGCTTGATGACCTTTTTATCAAGCTTTTTTTTAAATTATTTTTGTATGATTCATTATATTTTCCTTATTATTTGAGACTCTAACGAGCTGAGCCAGGCTCGAAATAACTTTCCTTCAAAGTTAAATAATTTTTATTTAAAAGAAAAACTATATCAATTGAAACAATTTTAAACCGAGCCAGCTAAACGTGCATTTTTTCACCCATGACCCTACTATCCTATAAAAGTATTATTGAAAATAAGGTGGATTGAAAATAATATTAACTAAAAAAGTCAATTAAATTTATTATAGGCTTCAATTTATATAACATATTATACATCTTATAAAATATGTATATTTTTAAATCTGATAAGATCCTAGTATAAGAAAAAAAATCCTAGTATTAGTATCAGATGCTGACTAACTTGTCACATCCCATGAAAAATATGAGTCGCAGCATGAGTCATGACTGCATCGAGCGCCGCCGACGATGTGCAGGCTCGGCTATCACCGGCGATCAGGTTTCCTTTCCCTAGTCCATCGTATCCCCCAATTTATCATCCAGCCTACGCTGATTTCGTTCTCATCTACATACCGAGTAGTATACCCAATTAATTTCCTTAGTCTCCTATGAATTACTTAACCTTGGGGCCATTTCTAGAGAATTTGATTCTTTGAGCCCTTGAGGGTTGTTCTTCAGTGTTTAGCAGACAGGCAAATTAGGGGTGGAGCTATTACTTATGCAAATATGTATCTAGTTTCTTTACTTTTAGCTTAGTCATGAGACATTTAATTTATTAATTGGATTAGATTATAAGTGATATGAATATGATGGAACAATGGTTGATTTTTTAAGCTAGTACTACTACTATTAAATATGAATTAATATTACATGCTTAATTTATCTATTTTTAGGTCAGTTCACCCCACATTTGATGTTAGATTTTGAATTATACATATGATCGCCTCTATATTGCTTATTTGCTTATTATGCGACTCGTTAACATACCATTAATTTTTATACTTTTCATACATGTTAATTTAAAAGAAATCATGATTACTGTTGAGGTTTTTTTTAAGCATAGTTGTTGATAGTTGATGACACCACCACCGTAAAATCTTGGAACCGCTCCTTACTGACAGAATTCTTTATTTTTAGAACAAGGTTACGTGGGACATTCAAGGTGAGGATGAAGTCGTTGCTAGGAGATTTGAGGAGAGGTTGAAACTCAAATTTGAATGTGATACTGCTCCTGATGTGCTAAGTGGATTCAAGCAGGGTGAGTTGGTGGCGAAGAGATGCAAAACTTTGTGACTGTAGACCCAGGAACCTATCACCTTCTTCTCAAAAAGGGTGATAGATCAGTTGTTCTAATCTTCATAGCCGAATTGACTGGATGCAAGGTGCTATCGGCTCAAGGGAGATGTATGTTTCAAATGCAGTGAAGTCCCTTTATCACACACTAATGTTTATTTGATCTCGATTCAAATATGACAGGATCGCACTAGACAGATTTTGGTTTTTTCCGATTGTACTGGAGGACATAAAAAGAGCTTTCGATATTTTCAAGTCATTTGATAGGAATTTTTACAAGAGCAGCTATATAGAGACTTTGGAGCAGTGGTCCTGTCTTTGAGAGCTTGAAATTCCATAAAATATCAATCAATTAAGGATGGAAAAGCCACTACTCTGAAGAAAAATGATATAACCCTTTAGCAAAATTATGGGGGATTTTTTTATGATAAACCAAGTTTTTACACCATCCATTGCCTATTAATACAGGAGCAAGTATTGCTCTTACCTCAACATCATTTACTGTTGTTTAAATTGTATCAAAGAAAATTATTATAATACAGTAAGAAATGCATCAATTAACTATTGGTGTAGGGTGAAAGTGTTGCATTTAGTACACTTAAGTTTTCTCAATGGATATTGAGTACCGAGTGCTTGATAATAGTTTTAATTAACTATGAAATCAAAATTATCACGTTGATCAATAATTTTCATGACACCACTCGGTTATTCAAGAGACTCTTCAAAAGTGCATGGAATTATAATCAAGTGGGGTATGGTATAATTATGTAATAAAATAAGATCCTTGTAAAGGAGTACAACATAATTGTCTAATAATATCCTCATAAAGGGGTATGGTATAATTTTCTAATAATATAAGATCTTCTTAAATCAATGAAAATATTTTTCAAGGTAGTTTTTTTAAAAGAACCATATGTTTTCATATATGGCAAATTTTTTCTGACACGTAAGGTACTTAGAGGAACAACCATATATCCTTGTACAATGCATTTATTTTTAGTCTAGTTATCCATAAAAAAAACCAAATTTACCTATATACCCCTATCCCTAACCACAATTGTTCATCCAACGACACAAGCCTCTGGATGGCAGCCACTTTGCAATGCACGTGAAGAAAACACATCCCTTGTGGTCGAACAGTAACGAGCCACGTGTCCCTAAGTTCCTGCATCGTCATCGGCTTCCACGCGTCCTTGAATCAAACTCACGCGCGCTCATAGATCATCCCGAGATGGGCCTGCTTGCCAACAACGCTTCTACAACGCCCCCCGTCCAGAGCTGCCCTTCTCCTATTGCTAATGTGAATTTCTCTGGAAATTGTCACACAAAAAGCCCTGTCATCAACGGCAATACAGAAGACCTGGTTAATCCTAACATAGAAGGTGTCAAATGGTTCTTGAAGGAAGTATATGCCTCATCATAAAATCATATACCCTTTAAAATTATCTTTTTATATAGCGGAGGTGTGAACCATATAAAATATATTGATGTGGTGGCTTAACGTGGACATGAAAGAGAAGAGTTAAATAGTGTGTGTATGTGTGTATTTATAGAGGTAATTGTATATACGTCATGTGCGTTTGCGTTTATACTGTTTTGTCAAGAATAAAAAAGAAAGAGGAGAGCCGGACGTTCTTAACGTTCATCATCCCCCATGGAAAAAAAACCACCTCTGACGGTATTGAATCTGCGCCCAAAACTCTGGCATACATTGTCCTTTAATTTCGTGAAAGGCTAATATGTTTTTAATTAAGCAGATGTTCTTTGGAGAACTCCAAAACAGGGAACGGAAATTCGGTATTCAGACATACAACTCAACCTCACGACACTCGAAGAAGTATTCCTGAACATTGCAAAGCAGACAGAGCTGGAGAGCTCTAGTGCTGAAGGCACCCTGGTTACTTTGAACCTGTCATCAAGTTCATAGATTCAGATTTTTCCTGAGAACCCTTAGAACAATCTGCAATCTTGAACATGAATGGAGAATTTTTACCGATAAGCAGATAACCTCCATACAGCGTCAACCGCACGCATAGTTTGCTTCCGTGGAGATTTCTTTAGAAATCTCTCAATATCACTTTGAATTTGACCAACATTTCTATGGCAATGCGGATACCTAAGGGGACTCGTTTTGTCAGAATTCCTGAAACTGAATCAGGGGTGAATCCAAGAGGCGTGATGTTTGAAGTGTACTGGGATCAAGATGACAATGATCACTCTTCATTTATGGTCACTCTGATGAAATTCCTGTCCCATCCAATGTTCAGCTGGGGCGCCCCTTCGCTGTCTCGTACACCCTCCATACAAAAACACATTCGAATATAAACAAATTCAAATGTAGACATGTCTGACGAATTCGTTTTTTTACAAAGGGTGTAGGACCTAAATGGGCCGTGGAAACCATGTTGGGTACATCATTGATCTGAATGAGGTCACAGCAGCCAGACGAGTCCCAAAACAAGAGGAATATCCTGACTGGAAGAATTTAGGTTGGATTTCATGTAAATTATCTCTAGGTGTATAATCAGTTAATAACCGATCTTCTTGTTCTACGGATATGCATAATGCGCTAATAAGACGCATTAGTGCATTGTTCTTGTTGTTTATACATTTAGTTATAGAATATCGTACAGTTTCTGGTTCCCACGGCCGCGATATATAGCTTCTGCCAAACTGAGTTACACGGATACACAAATAACACTTACTAAAAAGTAATCTGAATTTCTATCTTCTTGCCTTTACCAATATATTGTAAATCAATTCGTCGGAATATTAAGCTTCTATAGACAAATAAATTGTGTACGGTTAACATTTGCTACAGTGAACAGAAGAAACTGCTATATCATCTAACTTATAATTTTGCAATCTTAAGTTACTGATGAATGTTCAGTAATAAAGGAAACTGCTATGTTAGCTATTATTTAACCTGAAAGTACAAACATGAATGATACATATGTGCATGTAATGTCAGATTTCAGAAGTAACAGGCCAATAGCTAGTTACCAGTTACAAGTTAAATATAGGAGGACTTGGGTAAGCGATTAAATTGAGATCCCTAATTGCGTGGGGCAATTTCGCTTCTTTACTGCAAGTTTGTTGCTTGCAGTTAATGGAATCAAGCAGGAATGTGCTCATTCAGGAATCAGGGCTCATGAGTCAGGACCTGGGCTATCTGAATGCATATCCACTGATGAATCATTTGATGCTGAAGGATTTGAGTCACGGTTTCCTGTGCAAAAAATGCCATCTGCAAAGCTTCCTGTGTCACCACCTTGCTGTACATGGTACATTTGCAGGTTTTGCCGGACAGGGCTCGATAGTGCTTTGGAAAAGACCATTGAGTCCTTGGAAGGGTTTGCTGGTGGTTGCTGCGTGCTCGTGTTGGCGATGTGAGTTGGAGCTTGGAGACTCTGGATCGTGTATTGTGATCTTGGTGAAGTTAATGCACTGTCACCTCCATACTCAATCTCATGCTACATTCAAGAAAAGCCCATAAACACAAGTACATGGGTAAGGACATGAGCTATTAGTGCAATCTGCAATGGGACAAGATATTGCTGATAATACTGCAGTTTAGCTAAGTGGTTCAGCGAATGGGTCACAAATATGAAAAGCAGGTGTGTGGTACAATAAGAGTATGGTTATTCTACAAAGAAAAATGTGGACCTGGATGTGGGACGCTATGTCAGAAACTGTGAGCCTCAAGCCACTTTCATGCTGTTGCACCATCCACTGGTGGAGTTTCTCCTGCATAAACCAAAATGGCTGCACAATATTAGTACCATAAAGCACAATTTTCCGATTATATATCCCTCAAACCAAATAAGAGCACTAAAATTTTTAATGCCTAAATAAGAGCATTAAAAATGTTCATACCAGTATAAGTGGTTGGAAAGTGCATCATAATACCAATTGTTGTCCTGTTGTATGGACATAATCCATGAGAATTGATTTAAACAGCTAAATTACTTGTCTGTTTATACCATACAAACACAAATGGGGGACCAGATGACTAAGCCATCTATGTGTTTGGTAATGTGCCACCATCACTTAAGCTTTCTATAAGGAACAATGCAATCAAGAATGCCACAATTCATTACACAACATCACTTATTGCAGCATGTTGGTGAATCGGGAAGTCCATAACAGTTCTTACTTTTCAATTGGCATTTCAATAGGCAATAGTACGTACCGGTGGTATCGCCTCCTCTATTCAGAGCTTATAGGAGAAGATTGAGCCCCAACAAGAATAAAACTACTGTACAACGATCGGATATGTTCCATCTAATACAGGTCAACTAGTTGAGCACAAGTTGCTCAAGACACCATTTGAAAAAAGTTCACTAGACTACTTATAAAATTAAATTGAGCACTGCCAACTAAATGCCTCAAAACACCAAAAATTTTATGGCAAATATATTTCACAATCCACGGGGGAACAATTTTAGCTAATCTTTAACCCAGTATTGTTGGTTTCAATGCTTTAAGATGGGAAAAATACATGCCTTAGATTAGAAAAGCATCCATACACATAATAGTACTAGTACTTTTCTATAGTGAACACCAAACAAGCAAAAGGAAACTTGGCAAAGATGCATCTTTAGAAATGGTGGAGAAGAAAAACTGTCCCATACGTTTCTCTATTCTATTCTGTACTTCAATACAATTTCCTTGTTCCTTCTCGGTACCTCTCTATCACTATGAACACATTCCAACTTATATCTTGGAATACACAATTGAAACATTTCCATCTAACTTTACTCACCGATGATAAAAGAAATTCATAAGAAACCATGATATCCGTGATTAAACGAGATACCAATCATTAAATCAGAGATGCATTTGGGTTCAGTCGTCATGAACCAGTTATAAATTGCAATTTCAGATGGTCTGATGTGCCACAAATTAAAAGCGTGAATTAATCAAGCAGAATTTGCATCAAGAAACAATTGTTGTCATAAGTGACAACTACAAAAAACCAAACATGAATAGCAATATCGCCGTTTTATACGCACAACCTAGTAAAAGGTGAATCTGGAGTATTTAATTCTCCACAAAATAGAAGTTGCCAAAACCCAAAATTCTGAAGAAATCTGCTCATGAGGCAAAACGTTCAGTTTTCCACCAGCACCGCAGCACCAAAATCATTCGACCCAAGAACAGAAAGAATCATGAAAAAGGGGGAAAAAAAGAAGTAATCTTTCGACTGCAAAACGGACCAGAACTTCATCCAAGCACGTACGCCGAGCAATAATCGAGCGGCTGCGGCACAACGCCCCACCATCCGGCGAGAGAACAACCGCAAGCGTGGGGGAGCCTTGGCTGGGGACCTCGGTGGCCGAGCCGAGGACTGGTTGGGTGGGTGAGGGAGGGGGGTTGGATGCCGTACCAAGGCGTGGCACTCGCCGGCGTGGAAGGAAACCCTCTGGTGCCCGCCGGCCAGAGCGTAGAGCTGGGACAGCGAGTTGGCGGCGCCGCGGAAGGCGCCGTACAGCGCCCGGTCGGCCTCCTCCTCCGCCACCCGCGCCGCCTCCGACTTCCGCTTCCTCCCCGACATCCCCGCCGCCCCTCCTCTCACCCCCGCCCGGATCGACGACCGACCCCACGGATTCGGGATTGGCGCGCAGCGGCGGGGGAGGATGGATTGGAATCCACTCCACTCTCCACCTCCGCGCGAGGAATACGACGACGAGGCGTGCGGCGTGGACGAGGGCTACGAGCCTATCATGTGCTTGGGTTTGGGTCACTGGCGCGTGGGGCCCACTCTAGAGGAGTAGCTCGGCGTTGAGCTATTGGAGAGGTTGGGTGCTCGCGCGCTTGCGGCTGCGGCTGCGGCCGAGGCGAGCGCCGAGCACGTGGGAGCGGAGAGACTTGTAGGGTCACTGAGCGGTGGGTCCCCTAGCATGTCTCTGGACCCACATGGCAGTGAAGCGCGTGGCTAGGGCCAAGTGTACTTAACTTTCGAATAACCAAATTAATTGCATTCTATATTCTATCCCATCCATCACGTATGATCTCATTCCACTCACCATGAACACATTTTAACTAAAATTTACTAATGTAGTGGGAACGCATAGTTGGGATAAACACTGTTGATAAAACATGAAGGGTTTGTTTGATTTGAGGAGTTACCTCGTGATCAATATAAGGCCATTCCTCGTCTAGTTTGTACTTTTAAGAGATGGGGCAATGATGGACAAAGCGATTATATTCCCCAAATCAAAAAAATTATTTAGGACATCTCCATGGTACAATCGAATCGTTCAGCAAAACACATGACCCAGGTGCATGGTTCAATTCATTGAGTATGCTTGCAGTGTGTACATCGATTTCTGGGACCACGCTCCCTGTCCTGGCTGTGTACATCCGCCTCTCGTTCCTCTTTTATTCTCTCTCACAAATAATATTTTAATCGGTTGAGATCGACTCCACGATATATTTGGTTCAGTTTTTTTTTGCACATATCGATTTAGCCTCACACTGGAGCTGCTATTAGAATCTACAATCAAGTTGTCAATTGGACATATCATTTCTCAATCCAAACTGTTAGAATTTACAAATAGACTACGGCTCTTACAAAAAATATATTTTTAAAAAATATCATTTCATAGAAAGTGTTATATATGAAACTATAGTACATCTTGCTAGTTCTAAAAGAGATATTTTGCTATAAGAGTGAGTGCTCTTTTAGTAACTTGAGTTATACATAGTGAAGACAAATAGATGAACATACGCGGTCTCACTTCGCCAGGCCAGGCGGCACACGTACATGACATATGCGTGATGAATATTCTATTAAAATTGAGTCATCATACTTGTGCAAATGCGCGCTTGCTCGCCTCGCCACGCTATACTAGGCGACACGTGTACGCGACATGCGCGTGAATGGTTTACTAAAATTGGGTCCTCATTCTTGCCTAGATGTGGCTTCTTTTTTAGTTTTGTTTTGCTGTATCTAATGATTAATCCATTTTTTGTGTTGGAGTGGTGTGGAGTTTGGATAGGTTATGCGTGACTTATCCGATTCGGTTACACGTTACGGAGATCACACTGGCGTCCTAATCATATGTCCTCATATCTCTATAAGTATCGAGCTGTCGCTTCAACTCGACATATGTGAAAACAGTTTAGGGTTTACCACCTTATCTGTGCTACGCCATCGCATGTCACCTATTTTGTCCTGCTTATCAGCGTGCACCAGTAGATCGGGAGAACAAGTCTTCAGAGCCTCGTCCTAGTGAAGTTCTGCATTAGGAGAGGGCGAATAAGGTTTTTGGAAAGCACTTCACACGATTGCTCGTTGGTTGTCTACAATGGCTTGTCTTCCTCTTTTGTTGGTTGTGGTATCAGCTACTACTGTTTTTGGCTGCTGTTGATGTTAATGCTCTAGAACAGGACCATCGGTACGTGTATATTATATCTTCTGTATTTTATCACGATGATATTGTTTTATTACTCTATATGATTAATATCATGATTTATTTATACAATAAATTAAATTTGTATGTGCTTATATTTTCAATAATAAAAAAACCTTATTATAGGCTATGTGAATTTTCAATGGCTATTTTTGCCAATGCACTGAAGTCGGATAAATTTACCTATATGCACTTTAAAAGATGACTAATCAGGGTCACTTTATGGCTAACGACTATGAAGTGCTTCTAGGTTAGTACTGACAAACTTAAAGGAGTTATTTCTGCTGAACAACAGAAATAATTCGACAAAGCCACTATTATATTTGTGAGATGTATTGTTAGCATTCTTGGTGATCATCTTGTTGAGGTATACATACACATGACCAATGCTAATGTGTTGTGGGATGCACTAAATTTCTAATTTGGTGCTACTGATGTTAGCAATGAATTGTACGTTATGGAGAAATTTCACGATTTCAGCATGATTGACAACTGTTCTATGGTCGAATAGGCTCATAAAATACGAACTATTGTTAAGGAACTCAAAATTATTAAGTGTGCCATTCCCAACAAATTTGTGGTTATATGCATTATTGCAAAACTACCTTCTTAGTGGAGGAGTTTTGGTACTATACTCAAACATAAGAGACAAGAGTACTCCGTTGAGGGGTTAATTACTTCTCTTGATATTGAGGAGAAGGCTTAGGCAAAGGACACCACATTGAAGGGCAATGGTGGATAGTCTAGCACCAATGTGACATAGAAGCCACCAAACAAGAATAAGGGAAAGTTTGTCAAAGTTTAACAAACCACCAACTTTAAGAAAAAGAAGAAGAAGAACTTGCTTTGTGTGTGGTTTGCCTAATCACTCAGCAATGTAAGGGAAAGAGGGCACCTACAGGACATACTTCTAAGTCTATTAATGTGACCATTGGCAATACTAGAGAAGGAAGCAGGTATGGTAATTTACCTACTGTTTTTTTAGTTAATCAATCTACTAATTGGTAGGTTGATATGAGGGTAAATGTATGTTTATACTGACATCTCATTATTTTCTTCTTATCAGGTCACTCGAGATTTCTCTGTCCTAATAGGGAATGTGTCGTATGCTACTGTCCATGGTGTTGGCACGGTAGATCTAAAATTTACTTTGAGAACGATTGTACAGCTGAAAAATATGCAACATGCTTCTACTATTGATAAGAATCTTGTTAATGCTTCTTGTCTATATAGAGATGAGTTTAAGTTAGCATTTGAGTCTAGTAAAATAGTTGTCTAAGCATAGATATTTTATTGGTGAAGATTGTGAGTGCAGATGCTTGTTTCGTTTTTTCCTTTCTAATTTCTACAATAAGTCTGTAAATCATATTTATGGTAGTGTGGATGATAAGACTAATGTTTGGCACTCATATTTATGTCATATTAATTTTGGTTTGATGTCTCGGCTTTCTAGTATGAATTTAATTTCAAAGTTTATCATTGTCAAAGGTTCTAAGTGCTATAGTTGCGTGCAATCAAAGCAACCTCACAAGCCTCACAGGGCTGCCGAGGAGAGAAACTTGGCATCTCTAGAACTCTTATATTTAGATCTTTATGAAATGAATGGAGTGCTAATGAAGGGTAGAAAACGATATTTTATATCATTAATTGATGATACTACTAGATTCTCTATGTGTGTTTGTTGAGAACAAAAGATGAGGCACAAGACTATTTTAAAATTTATAAGGCCGAAGTTGAAAGCTAGCTTAACAAGAAGATAAAGAGACTTGGGTCAGATCGTGGTGGGAAGTTTTTCTCAAAAGAATTTGACTTATTCTATGAGAAACATGGTATTATACATGAGAGGATGCCTCCATATTATCCTAAGTCTAATGAGATTGTCAAAAAGAAAAACTACATGCTGATTGACTTGGTGAATACTATTTTAGATACCGCGAGACTACCTAAGGTATGGTGGGAAAGGTTTTGATAACCTCAAATCATGTTTTGAATATAGTTTTTAACAATAATAAAGATAAAACTCCATACAAGGTATGGATTGGGAGAAAACCATCACTTTTTTACTTGTGCACATGGGGATGCTTGAAAAAAAGTCAATGTATCAATAATGAAGAAGCGCAAACTTAGAACCAAAACTATGGATTGTGTCTTTCTGAGATATGCTCACCATAGCGTTGCCTATAGATTTTTAATAGCCAAATCTGAGATACCTGACATGTATGTTAGTATAATTATAGAGTTTCGTGATGCTACATTCTTTGAGAGCTTTTTTCTAATGAAGGATATACATAATACTTCTAGTCAACTTTTTGAAACAATTCTTAGTTCAACCATACTGCCAGAACAATATGAACATACACATGAATATGCCACTGAGGAGGATGACAGTGAAGCTCCTTGGAGGAGCAAGAGACAAAGAATTGCTATGTCCTTTGGTGATGATTTCACTGTGTACCTCATGGATTACACTCCTAAGTATATTTTAGAAGCCTCTGCATCTCCCGATGTAGATTACTAGAAGGAGGCTATCTGTAGTGAAATGGATTCCATTAGTGCTAACAGGACTTGGGAGGTGATATAACGACCTTATGGGTGTGAACCCATGGGGTGTAAGTGGGTGTTCAAAAAGAAGCTTAGGTCTGATGGTACAATTGAAAAGTGTAAAACTTGGCTTGTGGCTAAGGGCTATACTAACAAAGAAGGCGAATATTTCTGACACTTACTCACTTATTGCTAGAATGACTAGAATTTGAGTACTAATTTTCTTGGCTGTTCATATGGTCTTCTCGTTTATCAAATAGACATTAAAACATCTTTTCTTAATAGAGAGCCGGATGAGAAAATTACATGGAATAGCCTGACGGATTCATAGTAAATGGTCAAGAAGGAAAGGTGATTAAGCTGTTTAAATCTTTATATGGTCTGAAACAAGTTCTTAAGTATAGCATGAGAAATTTGATAAAACACTAACATCTGTGGGCTTCACAATCAATCAGACAGATAAATATGTATGCTATCATCATGGTAGGGGGTGAAGGAGTTATTTTGTGCTCGTATATTGATGACATACTAATTTTTAGGATAAACATTGAGGTGATTAATGAGATAAAAAATTTTGATATGAAGGATTTAGATAAGCTGATGTCATTTTAAACATTAAGCTTATTAAAGGTGAAAATGAGATTACACTCTTACAGTATCATTATATGGAGAAGATCTTGAGTCGTTTTGGCTACTTTGATAGCAATCCTTTTGTAACACCTTATAATCCTAGCTCGTTGCTTCGTAAGAATAAGAGAATCGCTAAGAATCAATTAGAATACTCTTAAATTATTGGCTCTCTTATGTACCTAACTAAGGCAACTAGGACTAATATTTTCTTTGCTATGAACAAGCTGAGCTAGTTTACCTCTAATATAGGGACTTCAATATTGCTGTTGACGTTATCACAAAGTATTTATCTATTGGTATTGTTATCACTCACATAGAGAGATTTTACGCCTACAATGCAAAGGGAATGAGATGAGCATCACAAATAGGGATCATTTTCATTTTTCCTTTTCCGAACAAGAATAGGTAGCTACTCGCCACACTGGATTTTGTATTATGAATTCCTCCACATGTGAATGGATAGTGTTGTGAAAAAAATATACATGGCTTGCGCCATTGTGTTGCTGGGCGCATTGTTGAAGCAAATCACAGCTTAGGTGATGATCAAAGGACAAGGGAGTTCAGCTAGCCAACAGCAGCTGGAAACTTTGGTGATGCTGCCAACGGAGATCTAGAAAATCACCCTATGCTGCCCATGCCCCCTCATCGTTATTGTCCTGCTTAGACTGTGCGCGTATATCTTGCTTTCATCCTTCTTGTTACAAG
The DNA here is from genome assembly GCA_030770085.1 of Oryza coarctata. Classification (NCBI taxonomy): domain Eukaryota; kingdom Viridiplantae; phylum Streptophyta; class Magnoliopsida; order Poales; family Poaceae; genus Oryza; species Oryza coarctata. Next base: position 11,959,753 of record CM061476.1, on the reverse strand, counting down.
ATCACAACTAAATGATTACCATGATTTTACAGATGACATGTCTCAAAATAATTTTAGTCGAGCTCTTGTCATTTGAGAATGACAGTGGTTGTACATCTCAAATAATTTGTGAAAACATAACTAGCAGGAAAGACAATGATATATTGAAAGCAGGTATATATTACACGGTGTAGATGCCCTAATTAAATGGCAAATAATAAAGAATGGAAGTGTATTTGATTTAAACACATAGCAACAACAGATATATTATCATAAAATTTATAGTATTAGAATGTGTCTAATCCAATACAAGACGAAGAAAGTAACTTAAGGACTATTTGTAACTTTTCAATCCCTTCTCCTCCGATATATATATATATATCACAACATATTCATCTTATCACTCGTATAGAGAAATCTTATGCCTACAATACAAAGGGAATGAGATAAGCACCACAAATAGGGAACAAGAATAGGTAGCTACTCCGCTCACACTGGATTTTGTATTATAAATTTCTCCACATGTGAATGCCACTCACACTGGATTTTGTGTTATAAATTTCTCCGCATGTGAATGGATAGTGTGGTGGAAAAAATATAAGGCTTGCGCCATTGTGTTGCTAGGCGCATTGTTAAAGCAAATCACAGCGTAGGTGATGCTCAAAGGACAAGGGAGTTCAGCTAGCCAACAGCAGCTGGAAACTTTGGCGATGCTGCCGACGGAGATCTAGAAAATCACCATATGCTGCCCATGCCCCCTCATCGTTATTGTCCTGCTTAGACTGTGCACGTATATTCGATGATGATCATGGCATACACACTCATCTGATCGTCTAACCACCAATATTGACATACAATGTATTGTACGCATAGATTTCTCCAGGAATCCGTAGCAGCCGTGCCTAATAATGAGCACCTCACGAATCCTCCTGGTCCTTTGCCTCACCGGACTAATAACTACAAGTAATCCCCTCGAAAAAAAACCAACTGGAAGTAATCGAAACTAAGTATGGAATAATGTATATATCAATATGTAGATCAATACTTGTCAATATCTCAGCACGATAGCAACAGTCACATCACCAAGAAAATTTTAGCATCTAACTATGTTAACATTCCAATCTTTTGTACGGTAAACAGGCACTAGCAGCAGGCAATCAAATATGGCTCTCTAAGTCCCCCGAAAAAATGGCTCCAAGGATTTTTTTAGAGATTCATAATTATATAAAAAATTAAGAACAGAGTACATAAGTAAGGAATTGGTTTCTCAGTATAGTAAACTACCCAGCATCATGTACATTAAGCAGGATTCAACAATAATATAACACTAGTTAAATGCCTGTGCGTTGCAATGGGGATAAAATAACTAATATCAAATTATAATCTGAATAAAAATATTGAATCATAACATTGGGAAGAAATTGACAGTGAAGTAAATATGACATGTACATATGTATATATGGCACCGTAATACTGCATACCTAAGTCTATACAGAAAGTGATAACCAAATATGGGTAGGAATGCGGACAAGGTTAGAATGTCTTGGATAAGGATTCATAGTCTGATCTGGGAATGGTTGGGTCTAGTTTGCCCATCATATTTGGTTAGTTCGAGTACTACTTAAAGAAGGGGCTACCCTAGTATAAATACAAGACCTCCTAGGAGAAGAGAGCATTGAATTACAAGCTATACAATCTACACTATATTGAGTTTGCATCTAGGTGGGTTACATTGCTAGTCACCGACTATAGCCACCGACTTCAACTTTCGCTTATTTCACTGAGATTAGTTTGATAGGCTATACTAGACACCTTCTGCCTCATATTGTACTTAGTGTGACACATGCTAGATCAATACATATAAATTAGAGTAGGATTATTATTCACACCGAGGATCTAAACCAATATAGATCCTTGTGTCTTGTTTTTCTCCTATGGCTCTGGTAATACCTAAGTACTAGACAACCCCTATGTCCTCAAAATACCATAGTTGGGATCATGTCCATTGACTGTAATTTAGTTTATTTCTTCTATATATACCACATCACATTCTTGCATAATGCCAAAAATTTCATTAAATTTAGTGATATGTCTGTTTGGGTAATCATAGCTTTGCATATTTCATCCACCATATAAGTAGGACCCAACAACCTCATCTACCCATATGATTGCTATACGCTATAATATAGAATTGAAGGGGATGCCAATTCAAGAAATGAGAGAAAGCTTAAGTTCAATTAACAAAATCAAATTGAAACATTTGCATTATTACTCTCTTGTAGTGTCACGTCAATGCGTTGCAATGGGATCTAAAGGAAAACATATGCCAATGATTACATAGGGTTCAATTTTTTCTATTTGGGTTTTCTAATGAGTTGGTTTTCACGTGGGAACAACTTGTTGTTTTAGGTGGGGTGATTTTTTACATTGATACACTGGTTGGGGAGGAGGATGACTCCACTTTTAAATTAGTAAAGACATGTGAACGATTCCTAGATCCTTATTCAACCAAGATTCACGTACGTCAGTGATGAAGTCAATCTAGATGGGCATTACAACAGTACTATCTACTCAGATCTTGCCCCCGCATCGCACCAAGCAGGGGGCTCAAACCCTAGCCATTGCCACGACCCTCTTCGTGTGAGGGCGGCATGGGAGCTATGGCAATCTCAGTAGTGTGAGTGAGCAGAGAAGGAAGGTGGTGGTCGACTTGTGCACAGGAAATGCAGTAAGGTGCCGTGGCTAGTTGTCTTTCAAAGATCGAGTCCCCTAGCCTTGTGTTATAGGAAGTTTAGGGAATTAATAACTATCTATGATTTGAAGTGACTAGGTTGAGTTCCAACACCAAGATAAAGATATCAATGAAGAAGAGAAGTTTGAAGATAAAAATCATTGGTGATGACCAAGTGAAGACATTGAAGATGTGGCGTATGAAGTGGCTTTATATGGTAAGATGACAAAGGGCATGCAATGGTCAGGCATGATGGACCATGCGATGGTGAAGGGCTTGGAGCCGATGGACCAATGTAGTGGTGAATGGCAAGTGAGGGTTAGCACCAATGGATTGTGAAAAGCCATGTGAAGTTACGGATGATTCACGTCAATTGAATGAAAATGAGAAGAAGATAAACATTGGCAACCCTCAAGATGATATAAAAGATAGCATGAATATATTCCTATTAGTGTAGCTTTTCTATTTGCATTTGAGTATAGGAAAGCTATACTATTAAGAAGGATGCAATATTGATGTATTTGTTTATGTCTCAGTGCTCAAAGTGACCTATCCAAGTGCTTCCTTGAGATAAACCCAAGACTTAACCTAACCTCTAAGTAGTTTTAGTTCTTGTTTTTTTGTTGTGTTGGGTAGTCCTCTCAATAAGCTTTTCATAGAGCTCACGTTTATCAAAAACGGACTCTAGAGTAAGAAGTTATGGTTGTTTTCTAGAGTGCTGTTAGGGAGTAGCGGATACTCTGAACCTTGGACCGGATACTCTAGTCCGACCTTGCTGGTCTAGTAGATAAACTAGACCGAATAGTTCAATACTTTTGATTGGAGACTCTGATATAATATCTTTGTCTTGCAGTGAGAGCTGACTAGATTCTTTGTTGTTTCCTACCAAATACTCCGATGTTCTAATCTATGAGTAACAACTAGTTTTTGGTGCTCAGTTATTTAAACCCCTCCACCCTTCATTGACTAACTGCTAAGTTTGGGTAAGAGTAGACCTATCCAAAGTTTTATCCATGGTGCTTACTTGTTGAGGTATGGGATCGAGGAAGATTTGGCGCTTTGGATTCCCTCAACGTAGAATAGAATCTTTGGATTTGAGCTTCAAAAAATGTGTATATCATCTATTTCACTTATCTTTTTATTGCACTTGGTTTACCATCACCTCTTCAAGATGCTCATCTCCTCACTTCGATGAATATTCATGCCTCAAGTCAAAAACATCATTGGAGAAGGAGAATCAAAAGATTAAAGCTCAACTTCTGAGGGTCACTAGCAAGCATGTGGACCTACAAGATAAATATGATGGGTTTTTGTGTTCTCATGGAAATCTAGTAGACTCTCATGCCATGCTAGAACTAGCTCATGAGGATATGCTAACAACGATAAAAAAAATTATAAGCCTCATGTTCAAGTTGATTTTATTTGTGCTAACCCTTGTTGCTCTTAGGTAAATATTTTTTCGAGTATTATATGTGATTTGGATTATGTATAAAAAAGGAGAAGTACATGGCTCATAGACTTGTTGGCAATGCAAATAAGAAGAATAAGTCCAACAATGCAAATATCAAGGGGCAAGATCAGAGGAATAACAAGAGGCTCAAGTTGGACTTGATCGTATTGAAGGACAATGCTCAACCTTCTCAGGATAACTGTGTGGACATGATGAAAAAGCTTGAGAAGAGATCAACTATAGCTTGCAACAAATTTCTATCAATACTACAACAGATCTGATATACAATGATGAATGGATAACTTCATGAAAACCATGTTTTTTTTCATAGATGTTATTTTTTGATAAAAATACGTGATTATAAATATCATCATGGAATATACGTCCTAGAAAGTCTATGGTGATGAACCATTCAAATTCATCACATATATTTGTGACAATTTTACTTTGCATCATGGAATCAAGCAAATGTATGACAAATTAAATCATTATTAATAAGGAACAAACCATCACAAATTCTTCTAATTTCATCACTAAATACCAATCACAACCACTTGTGCTAGATGTGGTTGTGACAACCGAGAGATCGTCATGAATCATAATAAATCATCAATGTCTTGTTTTAAGAATATTGCAGTAGTAAATTAGAAAACCATAATTACAATACATACATGCAACTATATATTAGTAGGGAACACAGATATAGGATCCAAAACATACTTTATTCTAATGTTATTTTCATAGGATCCCATTCACATTTTACATAACATGGCTAAAATCATATAAATTGAAGGCTTATCCTCAAATCTCTTATGGGAACGCATAACAAAGTCTCATGCATGAATAATTTTCTAAAAAAAAACAACTGGAAGCTATATTTGATCATGAGGTATTCCCTTGCCCACACAAAATAAGTGTAGTTTGTGCCTTATGCCCTCAACCAATCTGTGCCATGGTCGATTGATGTCCACATATTATCCAAGGTAGCCCTTTGGTACCATTTTAAAAGACTGAAGACCTATGTAAAATATGAGATAAATAATGTTAACCAACAGCAATGAAGAGATAATAAACAAACAATTATTTATTGTACATGGGTTTGTCTAATACTTATTGATTATGTTCTGTAGAGTTGGTGTCACTTCCTTTATCTGGTTCTTACTGTTATAAGAAATAAATAGCGACGATGAATATCTCAAATCTCAATAAAGACAAGTACAACCTTACCCTAAATTAGATCAAAATAACATGACATAAAACCCTAAGAACGATATGTAATTGCAATTCTTCTAATTTCCTCCAATGCTCAAACTTCAATCTCAAATCTAGCTATATCAGCATGTCAAAACAAATATGGCAGGAATAGGAAGATGATATTTTTAACAAATTGAAGCCTACTGTGTATCCTGGATATTTAAAAGAAATCTTTTTTGAATGAACTCTATGCACATCAAGAAGTAACTAAGTATTCAAATACAATGAGACCCAGAATAGGGAGTGCATATATCTTCCCTTCCATTTCCATTTCTCATCTGACAAGAGCATCTTAGCTGAGTATTTGTACCCACTGGCAACATTGCAGCTAACATATGAAAATGCCCCAAGATTTCAAAGGTCTGTGGAAAGCATAATACAATTGCCAAGATATTAACTAAAAACATACTGATTTACAACTAATAAAAAAATAGAAGAACTTGTCACTTTACTGCTTTGATTTGTACAACCACCCAAGAGCAATGTACAAGTTAGACTCCTACTAAAAAAAATACTAGTGCTATTACCTTAGAGCCGAGTGACACTCCTGCTTGCTACCTCTCTCACAAAAAAAAAACCTACAAAGCATGTTCACCAAAAAGTATTCAAAAATTGTAGGAGTGTGAAGGATATTAGATGTTATGTCTGTAATGGAAGATCATATCTTTGCCTACTTTGTCATTTAGCATTTTGTTGTTAAATTCTACCAAGCTCTATTAAATGTTAAATAGTTTAAGCACCACATTTTGTAAGTACGAACCTTTTCAAGAGCTCCATCATATTCCAAGTCCCGCTGAAGCCTATCATTTATGTCCTATTTGTACAACAGAACAAAATTACTTATCATCATATTTGATGAGTAAGGTATTGCAAAAACAACTAAGTTACTGTCTTGAGAAGTAGAGGGGTGCAAATTTACTAGATGATAGGGTCGGTGTTAGGATCCCTCATGTTGTCCTTGAACACCACCCCGGTAGTGGTCAGGTTGACGGTGGAGAAAGCACGCCCAACACGGGTACTACTACCTCCAGCTTGGCGCATGCCCTAAAAGATAGCCAATTGCTATCCCCATCATCGGTGCTTGATTTCTACCATCCTTAGTCCCAATGTGGCGCTCCTAGCTTCCAGGTGATGAGGCTATAGAGGTAGAGTAGTTGCACCTACCAGTGAAGGAAAGCAGAGGTGGAGATGGAAGGAGAAGTGGAAGGACCAAGCGAGCATCTATACTCCTAGAGCTACAACACCGTCTGTTTGGACTTGAGATAGGGGAGATTGAGGGGCGCCTACCGCTTGTCGAGTGCTTGTCTAGGAGGACTCCATGGGAGGTGGTGAGGTGAGGAATGGTAGAAATGTTGCTACAGAACCCCAATCCAGATTTGGAAGCCATTTTATGGACTTGTTAAATTACAAAACTAACCTTGCTATTACAAAGGTGTATACATATTACATGGGGGCAAAGTAGTCTTTTGTGTAGCAAGGCTAAAATTTTTAGTGGGATGAACAATGTTTGGAGGAAAATTTTTGGTTTCGTGTGGGTGGTAGAGTAACTTTGGGCATGTTAATAGAAAGGTAAAAATGAATCATTTTGAGAATGAAAGAAATTAGTTTGTGATTGATACGATTGTAATACATACAATCGGACCACCTTAAAATAGATACATGTTAAATTGATAAAATAGATACATGGTAAACTGATAAGTCAATTTTGTTGTTTAAATTTTGAAACATTCAACTCTATGCACATTCGAAATAGTTTTTCTCTAGAAAATTGAATTAAAAAAACTAACATGATCATAATTATAAAAAACTTGAATGCTTATGTCTTACCTCTAACTCCTTGTCATCCTTTGAGACACCCTCCCTATACCTAATTACTTATGCCTAACCAGCCATGTTCTATCAAAGCTGCAACTACACTTACCTCGTTCATTCCTTCACCGTATTTCTCATTTCACCATAACTAAAGCTATGCATTGCATTTGGCATGATGTTGTCACTTGCCAAACACCTCTCTCGTCTCAACTCACCGCCCTTTATGTCTATTGTAGTGATGATCATGATTTGACACACTTAGTAGTAGTAGATGCTCTTCATAATGCTTTCTTCATTACAAAAAGTTAGAAAACTTAGATTTATAGCTATACTCTCATTTAGTGTGTAGACAAGATGAAGACAACTTAAAAGTGGCATACAAATGAAGTATGTAATTTTATTCAGTATGGGATTTGCTATTATTTTGTGATGATGTGTCAAAATTGTCACAAATGTAAAAAATCTATGACAATATATTTATAGTCTGTCATAATTGTAAGACCGTTTATGGTAAATTTAGTCAATTGTCACTAAGAAATAACTATTGGCTTGAAATAAATTACATTTACGATTAAGAAGCTTAGTGCGCATAGAATTGATATAAGTGCTTTAGGATCCACAAAATAGGAACTAAAGTGTAGAAATTGGATGCCCAATCAAAAAGATTTTTACGGATTCACAAAACTAAATGATCCCCTAATAAATAAGGAGAATACAAAAGAGTGAAGTAAAAACACATGAGAAGCAAAGAAAAACACAAGGCAACATGATGTGCAATCATGTGTAGAGCCATTGCTACCATTCTTGGTAAAACATATTGGAAAAGAAGTAGCTTTTTATTGTGGGCATCTGACAATCTTTGAGTTTGTCATAAACTTCTCAATCTTATGACAAACTTATTTGTCATTAGCTTTTGAATTCCTGCCAAACAAAATTTTTATCTTGAAAAATATTATAGAACTCCATAATGCATATTTGACTAGTTAACCTTGTCCACAATATAATTTCTATGATGAAATTGTAAAACTAAGTTATGATGATTTAATAAAATCATCATAGACTTATGCTGCCTAGTGCACTCCATGACGCCCAACAAAAAAATATGATTGAATAGTATATATTATGACGAATGCATTGATTGAAGTGCAGGATCAAAGAAAGATCAACGTTCCCATCACTTGCTTCATGTGCAAGAATGAGGTCATCATGTGAGAGAATGTCCCTTGAAGAAGAAAAGGAGAGACATGAGCAAGAGCCAAGAAAAAAAAAGAAAAGATAGTTCATGTCAAGTGCCTTAAGAGCTCAAGTACCAAATAATATGCCTCTATATTTTCCAACAAGATTGATGACAAAATCACACTTCCAAATAAGAGATCAAGAAGCAATAAGAGGAGGTGTTATGGTTACAATGAGAATGGAAATGAAATTGGATCATGCCCTCACAAGAAGGATGAACATTGTAAAACATCAAGTGAGAGGAAAACCAATAACAAGCAAATCAGAAATCGAGATAGAAGCAAAACTCAACTTTGATACAATTGTAAGGCAAAGAGACAAAGTGGTAAAAATTACCCCAAGAGTAGCATTATAAGCCAAACTTCTCATTTGACTCTAATTTTCATATAAAGGCAAAAAATGACACATGTTCTACTAGGGTGATTAGTTCACCAAAATCTAGCACAATGGCCATTTGGATGCTTAAGTCTTTTGTGACTAACCTCTATGGACCCAATATGGTTTGGGTACCAAAAAGTACTAAGGTTGCTAAATAGGTACTTGGAGATGTGTTGGATTCTTGACTTGTGGAGAATTAAGCATGCACAATATATCAAAATGGAGTCAAGCATGCAGATGTTTGCTCTACATTAAGAACCAATACCATCTCTGTAACAAGTACTTACATTGAATATCTCCCTAACCTTGTGTAGGTTATATCTCATGTGCATAATGTTTATTCTTGAATGTTGCTCGATTGCTTTACAAGTTTAATTTTGAGTAATGTTTTGGTTTACCACATTTTAGGGGTGCTATAACTTTTCTTGTCATTTGTAACCTTTAAATGTGTTTTGATGAAATTGATGCTATAATAATCTTCAAAATATCATTTTGGTCAAAAAGGTCAAACTCTACAAAATTAGTAGCAAAATCTTGGTTTTGTTGTTTAAAAGGACTTACACCTTCTTGAAAGATTTCAAGAGTTGGTACAAAACAAAGATGAGTTTTGTAATGAAAATGATTTTAGTCTCAAATTGTAGATGCTAGCATCTTGCCTTTGCTTTTAATGTGTAATTTCACCAAAATATTTCTGAAAAGGTTTTTGTGAACAATTATTTTGATAAACATCTAAAGTTGGTAGGTCAGACCTTTTTGGTATTCAAAACCATAACTTATTGCAAGGGCTACTTGTAACTTTCCTAGCCCTTCTCCTCTGATATATATAACACAATGTATTCATTTGTTGCCATTGTTATCACTCACATATAGAGAGATCTTACATCTAGTGCAATGGGAAAGAGATGAGCACCACAAATAGGGATCACGTACACTTTTCTCATGCCTAACAAGAATAGGTAGCTACTCCACCCACATTGGATTTTGCTTAGCGAATTCCTCCTCATGTGAATGGGTGGTGTTGTAGAAAAAAATATACAAGGCTTGTGCATGTTGCTAGGTGCATTGTTGAAGCAGATCATAGTGTCGGTGATGATGAAAGAATAAGGGAGTTGAGCTAGCCATACTTGTGGGATAGCAGCTAGAAACTTTGAGTGGGTGGTGATGCTATGCACAGAAATCTAGAAATTCATCTGGTGCTGTCTATGCCATCTCATCATCACTCTCCTTTGCTCTTCATATATTGCATGATCACCTTAATAGAAGCACCGATGTAATCGTCTAGTCGCTAACATTGAGATACCAAGTGGCATAAGGTGATTGTTGGGGGCAAACTACTTCCGGACCCCTGTCCTCACTACAGTAGCCTCATAGCATAAGGGGCCAAGCGCCTCCCCAACTAAAGGCATGATGGACAAATTGGCCCAAGGGGCCAAAGCTCCTCCGTAGGGTTATAGAATCTCTAGAGGAGTCAACCGAGGAGCTCTCTGAGCCACTAAAAGTGAAGGCCTATGGGGATTCCCTCCAATCGAAGGACACATTAATGGGCCTTGAATGCCCCCACCTACCAGCCGCTAGGCTTTGTGTGATCACATGGAGCTATTGGCCACTAGAGGGTTAAGGATTCTAGCCCTGATAGCGCTGTGCCTAGCCAGGATTCACGGGCCATTGGTTGGACCATCATCAAACGGGCCACTTCCCTATCCACTAATGAATATACCAGATCAACCTTTGTGGGGGCCTGCTTGCTAGCCAAGCCGCCCAAGGATATTTTTGTAAACTCCTATACATTTGGCTATGTATATAATGAGACACCTAGGTCTTGGTCCAAGGGTTCTTCCCTTTTCCTCCTAGGAATTTAGTCTAAGTCTTTGGCCCTCTCAAGTTCAATTCTTGTACTCTTTTTGTCAACTTGTAGTTGGACTTCGTTCCAACATTGGCACCATCTATGGGGACTAACAAGGTCCTTGACACACCCATTCACATGATTTAACACATAATGTGATGGTAATGGGATGCCCGATCTTTCGTTAGGGAAAGATAACTCTCAATTTAGCAGAGAATTGACATAAACTCAACACTATGGACTCTAAAACAAAATTATGCAAAAGTCTAAACGTGGTTTTAGGGTAGGGAAAACCTATGACTACCAATTTTTTTTATGGTTTTTTCATGGACTATGGGATAAAGGTAGAATTAACTAACTAGGGTAAGGACGAACCTAATGGTATGACCTAAAGCTCTAATACCACTTGATGGCAATGATGTGCTCGATCTTTCATCAGATAAATATAACTCTCGATTTGACAAAGAATTGAAACACATGATCCAGTTTCCTATCAACAAGACCCGAACCTTACGATCATAGCACAACATCTCCTCTAGTTATCAATCGTGCGCTTCTCGATTGACCTTGCAAAGAAGGCTAATCTTTGCATGCGAATTTAATAACACAAGCAAGAATAAGGAGGATTGCAACTCAGCTTGTAGATGAATGATTATACTCTCGAAGTTGAGGTCTCACAAATTGATGGACAATGATCTATCCATTAGTTTGTGGGTGACATGTTGTAGAAAACAATAGCTTTGTACCCAACTTATTCTGTAGAGTGCACTAAAAGTCACTCAAGAATTTAACATCATGATTTGAAATAATAGTATAAGGAGGTTAGCAATATGAACAACATCATTGCTTTTATAACAGGGAATAAAGTGTGCCATCTTAGAAAAGCGATCCAACGCAACAAAAATACTATCCTTCTCCCTCTTTGTACTAGGCAATCGCAAAACAAAATTCATAGAAATAACTGCCCAAGGAATGGAAGGAACAGGAGGAGACATGTATAGACCATGTTATTTTAATCGAGACTTAGCTTTTTGACATGTTATGTATTGAGCCACAAACCGCTCTATGTCGTGCCTCATCTTTGGACAAAAGAAGTGTGTAGCTAGAACATTCTCCGTCTTCTCAGCACCAAAATGACCCATTAATCCTCCTCCATGTGCCTCCTGCAACAACAAAAGACGAACAGATCTAACTAGAATGCATAGGTAGTTAGCTCTATAGAAGAATCCATCATTAATCATAAATTTATTCCATGCTTGTTTTCTTTAAAATGTAGCAACACATCTTTAAAATAAGTACCAAGAGCATATTGTTCTGCTCGCTGCTAAACCTCACAAGGGAAGGTCCGACTGGACCGAGTGGAGGTCCGACTAGGGAGAGATGGCGGCTCGATCACTCGAAGGCCTGGGAGATCTGCTTAGCTCCAGTGCAGTTCCTTAAGCTTCGAGGTTCGATGGCGTGCCGATCAATTTGACCCTACAATTGACAAGGAGAGAGGATGAGACCCGTGAGCCGATCAGCCGGTGGGCCTATCCGGCTCTCCCTATCGGCTAGGTGCCAGTAGTGAAGGCAGCGATCAAGCATCGGCTGAATAGTCGATAGAGGCATGAGAGAGATGCGTGTAATATACTAAAGGACCTATCAGCCAAAGAGCCCATGATATTCCGCGGCATCCGAAGTGCGGAGCGGGGTTTGATCCCCCACGAAGCCATGAGGGCCAGCGACTATGGTAACGGCGCCATTAGGACCAACCTCGATAGATCGAACCAAACCGAGACAGTATGAGGTCGGGGACTAACGATACGGAGACGACGAAGGCTTAGACCGAACATGACGATGAGGGAGGAAAGAGAATATGTCATCGGCTACCTACCGGTTGAATGTTCGACGCAGGCCTACACCTAAACCCATCAGTCGCACGAGCCGATGGGAACGAGACCTGCTAGATCTCAATACCGGCCACATTAGACGTGAACCCTAGAAGATCGAGCTAAACCAAGATAGTACCAGGAAGCGTCCGACGTGTCTGAATCGATCTCTAGCGAATCGATGCAGCACGAGATAGGGTGCCGGCTCGAACCACCGCCATCGATCTCATAGGTCGAACCTAACCGATGCAGCACGAGACCGTGGACGGAGGAGGGAGACCGATGCGCTGGCGTGCCTTGCACGAACATGATGAGGTACGCTCGATCCGACTAAGAGGTTGAATCTAACCGATGCAACCTTAGACGGAACAGAGCGTACGGTAAGAAGACATCTCTAAAAGCATGCGTGCATCGACCGGAAGGCCGATACACTAGGCGTGACGGCTGATGGAAATCTTCTGAAGACATGTGCGTATCGGCTGAGAAGCTGATACACTGGACATGTTGCTCAAGGTATGGATAAGTTATCGGTTAAACACTCCGATGAAACGCTAGGTAGAGACCTAGAAACTTATGGCTCAATCTACTATCGACAGCCTCGTAGGTCGAATCTAACCAATGCATCACAGGACGGACGATGACAAAGAGAGCTTGGTAACCCAATAGACCATGCACAGACGTGATGTGGTATACTCGATCTGACTAAGAGGTTGAAGCCGGGATAGTGGTGAGACTTACCCCTTTATCGGAGATCGAACATAACCAATATAGCCTCGCGTCAAGAGCTAGACCCCGTCGATAAAAACCTAGACAAGCTAGGGTGGCGATGCGCTAAAATTGTATTGATCGAGAGATGATTTACAAGCTTTCTAGGTGATCTATATTTATACCTTGGCATTACAGAGTCCAACGTAGTTACAACAACCATCGGACATTATTTCCTAAGAATATAAAAGGAAACTAATCTCTAAGCAATTGTAAAGCTACTCAAACTTGCTTAGCTTACGTAATACATCTTATACAAACATCTAACCTACCGTTATCCTCATTATTCCTTTTTGGATTCGATTCCATTTGGATAACTTTCTGTCTTCAAACAAACCGAATCCATCTTTCACCCGTTTGATTGGCTCTTCTACAATATCAATCGGCTTCACCCTACGAGCCGATCAATATATTCCATCGGCCGATCCTATTTATGGGCTGAATCAAATTTCGGCGTTAACATGTTCCTTACTCAATTTAAGCCCAAAGATACGACAATCCAGTTAAGTCAATGTATTATATCGTCTAGATAAAGCATCAACAATCACATTATCCTTCTCTTTCTTGTCTTTAATGTCATAAGGAAAGATTCAATAAATTTAACCCACTTAGCATGTCTATGATTTAGTTTACTTTGGCTACGAAAATGCTCAAGCAATTCATGATCAAGATGAATAATAAAGTCCTTAGGGATAAATAATGTTGCCACATCTCCAAAGATCCAACAAGAGCATACAATTTCTTATTATACTTGAAATAATTTAGAACAGGGCCATAATGATGCTAACATACATGCTAATTTTATTATGAAAATGCATGAATCGACTAAGGCACATTTTGAAAAAATGAATGAAAAATATAGAGTTGCTAGTAATAAAGTGTTAACGCCAAAATTTGGTAAGCTCCTGGAAAGATAGGAAGCACGATCGGTTTAGTAAAGAAGAGTTCGATTGCTACAGGAAAGAAGCCGATTGCAGGAAGCAAGGAAGGATTCGGTCCAAGAATATTATCCAAATGAGACCGAGTCTGAGGAGGAGCCATAGAAATTACGGTAGAGTATTCTATCTATGTAAATCGTATCTTATATAAATAGGAAGGTTTAGTTAGTTTACTTAACTTTCTTAGAGATATTTTTCTTTTATATTTTTAGGAGATAACATCTGATGGTTGTTGTAACCACGTCGGACTCTGTAATACTAGGGTATAAATATAGACCCCGTAGAAACTTGTAAAGACATCAACATATCCTTCGATCAATATAAGTTCAGCATATCGCCACCCTAATTTATCTAGGTTTTTATCGGCAGGTTCTGGCTCTCGACGCAGGGCTGCATCGGTTAAGTTCGATCTCCGGTGAAGGGGTAAGTCCCGCCGTTATCCCGGTATGTCTCACTTTGTCTAATACTGCATCGATTAGGTTCGACCTCTTAGGCAGATCGGATGAACCACATCACGTCCGTGTAAGGTTTATCGGTCTATCAAGCTCTCTTTATCGTCGTCGGTCTCATGCTGCATCGGTTAGGTTTGACCTATAAGGTTATCGACGGTAGATTGAGCTATAGGCCTATAGGTCTCTGTATGACGTTTCATCGGAGTGTTAGCCAATGAGTTATCTATACCCCAAGCACGATGCCCAGCGTATTGGCTCTTCGGCCGATATGCACCAGTCTTCAGAGACTTCCCTTGTACGCCACATCAAGCGCATCGGCCTTCCAGCCGATACGTGCCTGTCTTTAGAAAGACATCCTCTCATCGGTTTAGCTAGCCGATAGGTTTGCTTTGCCCTTATTTCAGTATGACCGATTCGGCGTCCACCATCTCATTGCCGTTGGCCTCGGTTAGATCTGATCTTTGAGATTCGGTGCTAGTGGTGTCATCACGGTGGACGATGGGTCTCATGCTGCCATATCCGGAGCGGCATCGGCTTTATAACTGGTGTCTTTTATACGATTCTTTACCAGTTTACATATGCTTTCATTGGCTTTCCAGCTGATGAACGAGCGGTATAGCTTTCGTCGGCAACCAGAAGAGATCCCACGTGCTTTATTGTTCTCTGAATACCCTTTGGTGCCTCCATCGGCTCTGTGGCCGATGGAACAGGATCCTCGCTTTCACTACACCCGGACTCATCATATCCTTCGTTGACATCTATCCACACCTTCATCGGCTCCCCAGCCAATGGAAGAGAGTCCCAATACCTATCGGTGACCTTCTAATAGCAGAAGCCATTCGAATGCGGCCAATGACCACCTCGATCCTAGCAGTGGCCAGCCGATAGCGAGAGCTCGTATCGGCCCATCGTCCGACTGACCCGTTCATCTCACCTACTTGTTAATTGTAGGGTCAAATTGACTAGCATGCTCACACCTACACCATCGTGCTAGAGCCGAGCAAACCTCACGGGCCCTGTCGCACGTACCTCGAGCCACGGAGAGAAGCCGATCGGCCTGCACTAGAGCTAAGCAGACCTCCCAGGCGTTGGCGTGGTCGCCTGAAACATTTTCGGCGTGACCATAAAGGTAGAAAGGAGGTTAAGCTTGAACCAGGTGATTTAGTGTAGTTGCACATGATAAAAGATAGATTTAGGGTTTCCATAGTTGAGCAAGTGTAAGTTGATGTCTAGAGCTGATGTTCCTTTTAAAATAATTAAGAAGATCAATGATAATCCATATAAATTTGAGTTGCCTCCCGAGTTTAGGGTTAGTCTCATATTTAACATTTCAGATTTGAATCTATACATGGGAGAAGAAGATGAGCTTAAGTCATGAATGACTCTAATTCAAGAGGGGGAGGATGATGAGGACACCACTCCTTTGGATACTCATGATACTCCTTTGGATACACACGATACTTCTTAAGTAGCTATACAAGGTCCAATCACTAAAGCCCGTGCGCGACAATTGAATTTATAAGTGAGCTCGTTTTTAAGTACTTCATGTGATTTTCATAATAGATTGATATATAATAAATTAATTATAATTAGGAACCATAGAGAGGATTAGTAAGTACTTGTGGAGAGGCTAGGAGGCAGACAAGGCCAACAAGGGTTTTCAAGTCATGTTGGAGGTCCAATCCATATCAAGTTTGAGTCCATCTCAAAATTCAAGAGCATATTGCACTAAATTGGTTGCCCAGATCACATATGAACTCCATTTTTGATGTTCTACATATGCACGAAAAGCTAATAAGATCACTTTTCCAATGGATCTAGTCTCATATCAAAATTCCTTCTAAGTCAACAGGAATCATCAAAACAATAGGACATCAAAGTGCTGTGTCACTTTCGTTTGTCCCTTTGGCCATGTATCATGTTGGGATCCATTAGGGACGGATCCATGGATCCTTGGTTGACCTCAGAAATCTTTATATTCAGTAGTCGTCATTGAGTTAGGATTGGGTTTTTCTTAGATCAATCTGTCATTGATAGTTTCACCGTTCATCGGTATGTGAGACCCTAACTTCAAGAGTATAATCATTCATCTACAAGTTGAGTTGCAATCTTCGTTGTTCTTAGTCATGTTCTTCAATTCGCATGTATGGATTAGCCTACTTGACGAGGTGAACCGAGCAGCACACGGTTGATAACTAGAGAAGACATGGTTGCTACGATTGTAGGGTTTAGGTCTTGTTGATCAGAAGTCAAATCGTGTGTGTCAATTCTTCATCAAATTAAGAGTTATCTTTACCTAACGAAAGATTGGACACCTCCATGCCATCATAATGTTTTAGTGTTGTTGAACTTTTGTTATTTGAAAATGACATAGGTTCGTTCATTCAAAATAGTTTATTAAAGCATACTAACTTATTAATGGTTGAAAGCACATATTAGCTAGGCACAGTGTAGATGCCCTAAATGGCAAATAAAAAAGAAATGTAGCAGTGTTTTATTTAAATTCATAGCTATTGCCCACTGAATAGTGAATATTGTTTCGGTATTAGTAAGACTTTATTTTTGCTATCTTCAATTATCCCAGAAATACTTTATTTTTAAATAATAATGACATTAAAATTTAAAAAATAAAGGAAAAATACATTAAAGTTAAAAAAACGAAGGATAAAAACATTTTAGTTTAAGAAAATGTAATAGTCTTTTAGCTTTAGGAGAAAGATAATTTTTTTAACCAAAGGAGCAGTGAGTAGCATGCTGCACTGTCATGAACTAGTAATTTATTGAATTGTCAGAGCTACTGGTCACTTCACTGTTCCTTCTGCTATGATATTTATTGTCCAACGTATTCATTTAATTTTGTAGTGTTTATCACTCACATTTAGAGAGATTTTACACCTACACTGCAAAGGAGGGGAGCTGAGTAGCACAGAAAGGCCATCACAACGTAGCTACTCTGCCCACACTGCTTTTTTGCATTGCGAATTTCTTGCGTAGGAATGGGTGGTGTTGGGGAAACAATATACGGAGCTTGCACCATGTGTGCTGCGTTGGGCATAGTTCAAGCAGATCACGGTGTTGGTGATGCTCGAATCACAGGGGAGTCCAGCTCGCGATGGCTCGGAGACAGCAGCTGCAAAATTTCATTACGTGGTGATGCTGCGCAGGCATCGGGAAAATTGCCTGTGCGCAGCACAGACATGTGTTGCTGAGCACATAGCAGCGAGCGTCCTCGTTAATATCTATATCAATATATGCCACTATCTCAGCCAAGAAAATTTATCGGCTGGCGAAATAGTAGCAATTTCCAAATCTTTAGTTATATAAAAAAAAGCACTGCACAGCAAACAATCAAATATGGGCTCTTGTTGAAAAAAAAAAGGATTAAATTAGTCACCAACATGTGCATAGCTATTTGCCATCTTACGTAAAATGATAGTTTCATATGGTTATACATTACCCCATAAGAAAAGACAATGGCTGTAGGCATGTGTTAGGGACGGTGTAGATACCCTAAATGGGGAACAGAAATTAAAGAAGGAAAGTGGTATTTGATTTGAACACACGGCTAGCTACTGCACACTGGATGACATGGTGTACTGTCATAAACCAACCGATAAATTATCGCCAGGGCTACTTGTCTCTTTTGCCGGCCCTTTGTCTCCTCTTATATTTATAGCACAAAGTATTCATATCTTGTTATTGTTATCACTCATATATAAAGATGCCTACAGTCCAGTGGGATAGAATTGAGTTCCAAAAAACGCTAGTGATCACATAAACGTTTCTCCTGTCTGACATGAATATAGCTACTCTGCTCGTATTGGTTTTGCATTGCATTGCAAACGATTTTCTTTTCATGGGAATGAGTGGTGTTGTGGAAAGAATATACTAAGGCTTGCGCCATTTGTGTTGTGCAAAGTTTCGTTCAGGCAGATCACAGCTTAGGTGACGCTCAAAGGACAAGGGTGATGAGCTAGCTATGCCCGTGAGACTGCAGCTGGAAACTTTGGCCGCGTGGTGATGCTGAGCACAGAGATCCAGAAAATTCTCATGGCCTGCCTACTCGTCTCATCGTCATCGTGTTGCATCATCTATTGGCTCGTGTATTGGATGATGAGCATGACATTCCTATCTTCCCTGTTAATTTGAAGGACTACTTCTGCAGGAATCTGTAGCCGCTGTGGGTGATGAGCACCCGGTGACGAGTTTCCTAATATGCATATCAATGTATCACACCAAATCAGAACAGCAATAACAATCACATCAACCTAGAAAATTCAGCATCAAAATAGTAACTCCATATATTTAGTTCGGTCAAAAAGCACTAGCAACAAGCAATCAAATATGGCTCTCACGATAAAAAAATGGATTTTTTTAAACATAAACCAAGTTTATTTTGAGCCATCCATTGTTCATTGATCTATGGGCTAGTATTAGTCTTACCACATATGTGGTAAGAGTCATTTATTATCATTTATTACATATAATAAGGAATGAAACGATGTTTCCATATAATAGTTTAAGATATGTGATTAAAAATATATACTATTAAGTTTTAAACTTGCAGCAACAATTGAAAATACCATGACTGCAAATAAAATATTTTTACTTTCAGCTTATAACTTTTAAGCTGTGTTTAGAAAGTTTCACATATTCTATTTGAGAAAAGCCAAACATTTCTAATTTGTTTAATATCAAATAGAGAATTCAAACGGTGGTCATGTTTTCTTCTTCAAGAACGAAAATATGTTTAATACCACTTTGCATACTTTTGAGCTAACTTTTCGTTTTGTGTCGTTGACATTTAGGGACCGATTTAATTTGCCTTCGTTTTGTTAACACGACATGCTGTCAATCACGATTGGTAAACTGCGTGCATGGGGATTAAGCAAGCAAGGAAGGCTAACTACGTGTGCATTAGTACTAGTCCACTTATTTGGTCATGGTACATTAATAATGCAAGGTGCTAAACATTTTAATTGGTAAAATAAAGACCAATAATCAGCAGCCTGGATTAAACAAAAGCTATTACCTCCTAGGAGCTAACATGGAGCACTAGCCTCCTCCACTCGTGGGGGCAATACATTTACATGAACAGAAACCAGGGGACTCAGCCAGAGATCCAGGGCCAGTTTAGTTGCTACCCTGAAAACAACTTGCCTGGCCCGAGACGCCTCCGTCGCTGTCGTGCGACGCCACCGCCCCTTGCCAGATCTAGCTTCGTGCGAAGCGAACATGTCATCAACTGGAAAGTAGTGGAACATCAAAATTGATGAAACAAAGAATCAACACCATGAAATGTTGCTCTTAACCACTAATCAATTTCTTCCCTTATAACTCTCAGGGATTATTTGCTCTCACTCGAGCACTTATTTTGCTTTATCTGAAGATTGCCGGACAGCTACAATATCTGACGAAACTGAAGAACAAAGGAAAATTAGAGAGAGAGAGAGAGAGTCTTGTGCTGCAAAACTTCTTCAGCTTTTCGTTTCTTTCTTCCTCTGTTTATTCGCTCCTCCTCGTAAGATTGTTACAGACAGAACAACCAAAACGATTTCATGGGCCGGCTTCCACTAGGACCGCTCCATCCCACGATCCAGAATACCAGCTCAATCTCTGACAGAAAAAGATACAATATGGCTCAAATGATAAATTCCGGTACTCCGAACTATTTTCAGAAGTGCATGAACCTGAACTGAAAATAAACATGCTTCTATTCTGCTACAGGGAATAAAGCATGAAATTTTTGCTCACAAGATTACTAACATACTCCATCGATTACAAAAGAATAGTTTGGATATGATCACAATTCACAAATTCCTTTCCATACTTAATGTTTGATCAGATACAAGCAATATTAGTGCAAGTAGGTTTTCTTTGATTACTATGATGGCTGGCATCTGGGATTTGATAAATAATACGTTAAATCTAGCTAAACAGATTCTGAATGTACAACTAATGGGCAAACATGGTGTGTATGATGCTTCTAGCATACCCCCCAGCACACACACAAAAAGCATATAAGTGACAATCACCGTTTGAAGACACCCGATAAAAACTAGGAATTATACTCAATACTGACCATCGTGGCTTGAGGACTGGGTTAGATCGGACTATATAATTTAGAAGACGCCATTTATTGTCAAATAAATAATGTTTTAGAATAAGTGTTGTCAAACCCTTTTATTTTGAAATGAAATGTTCATATGGTTATACATGCCAAAATAATTTGAAATGACATGTTTATATGGTTATGCATGTTCAAAATTGTTTGTGAAAACAAAATTAGAAAAGATAATGGTCGAAAGCATGTATTAGTATTAGGCATATTATAGATGTGCGAAATGCCGAATAAAAAAAGTAATATTTGATTTGAGCACATAGAGCTACTGCCACTAAGAACAGCACGGTAACTTGTCACTCTGCTGGCCCTTCTCCTCTGATATTTATAGCGCAATGTACTCATCTTTTATCATTGTTATCACTCACATATATATAAAGAGATTATATGGCGCCTACAGTGCAAAGGGCAGAGCTAGCTGAGTACCGCATAAAACAATCACATACCCCTTCTCTCCTGTCTGACAAAAATACGCAGCTACTTTGTCTACACTGGTTTCTGTTGCGAATTTCACTCCATCGGAACGGGTAGTGTCGTGGAAAGAACATATTTCTGTTGCCCTCGGCGTCGGTCATGCTCCAGGGAACATGGCAATCCAGCTAGCCGTGCCTCCGAGGCAGCAGCAGGAAACATTCACTGGGTGGTGTTGCTGCGCACCGAGAGCTGGAATGTCACCTGCGCTGCCTATCCTGCCTCCTCGTCAGCGTTCTAGCTTCTCCACCCGCGTGTGTATATTAGATGGTGACCATGCCATACCCATCCATCCTATCGATATCGTCCAGCTACGAATATTGAGATACCAAATGGATGAAGATGGGTTATTTTTTTCTTTTTGGGGAATGCTACGAGGGATGTATTTCTCTAGAAATCTGTAGAAGCTGTGCATGACGAGCACCAGCAGCGAATGCCCTAGCTAATCCTCTCTTACAATACCATCAACAGCATGTAACAAAAACCCAGTACCAGACAACGCATTTAGGTAACTATGTATATCGATATAGTCATTATTCACTAGATATATGAGTACGAATGATGTTTTTTTTACAAAGCTCAATTAAATTTCATATGCAAATATTAT
This sequence comes from Oryza coarctata, assembly GCA_030770085.1. Taxonomy (NCBI): domain Eukaryota; kingdom Viridiplantae; phylum Streptophyta; class Magnoliopsida; order Poales; family Poaceae; genus Oryza; species Oryza coarctata. The sequence continues at coordinate 11,937,848 of CM061476.1, read as the reverse complement.
TTAGGGCTACCCATTGGTTTTTCCACTAGACATTGTTGTAAATGTTTATTAATAGGATAGGTTTCTAAATAAATGTTATCTATCTTCTAAATTTTATTTGCAGCCGCTGTAAATATTGTAATTGGCTTTTGCTTTTGTTGAAGCCAACGACCGGGATTCCATTATAAACAAAATGGACAGCTGCAACAATAGTAACAACCCACTGAATAGCCATGAACAAGGAACTTATTGCATTGCCAGGGCTACCTGTCACTTTTTTGCCCTTCTCCTTTCATAGTTATACTCCTCTATTTTTTAATATTTGTCTGGATTGACTACCACCGTTTAGATTTTAACCATTAAATACTGTAACGCCCAAAATTCAAAATTTATGTTTTTTTAAGTAGTACCATTAATTTTTTATTTAATTGTCGAAACATTCACTCTCTAAAAATTTCCGTGGTTAAATTTTTGACTGTATCGATAAATAATTCCTTTCTAAAAAAAGTAAATTTCATATTCAAACATCAATCACCCGATAAATATTTTATTCTCTATTTTAATATTTCAAAATTTTCACTCTCGCTTGTACCATCTAAACAGCGCGAAAAAAGAGCTGCACGCGAGCTAACAAGCCAACCAAAAACCGAGAGGAAAAATTCTTTTTAAGTCCATGTTACGAATTCTTTTATGTACCGGAAGCAATTTAAATTTAATTCAAAATTTCCAACAGAAAAATTTTGAAACTTCAGATTGTTTATTTTGATGTTGTGTTAGGAATATTTTTTAGGTATTGGAGTTGGGTTAGAAAGACACGCTTACGAACGACCAGAAGAAGTTATAAGTAGGGATGAACCTCAGACAGGATTAGTAAGTAGTGGGCATCGTTGCTTGGTAAAACGAATCACTGATGTATAATCCATGTCCCACAGAATCTCTGATATTTAAACCACGTCAAACAGATTCTCCTGTATATAATCCATGTCAAACAGAATCTCACATATATAATCGCAAATCATATTTTTAAAATTTTTTAGCTAGCTTCATATATAATCTTTGTGATCCACTTAACCTAGGTAATTGCACTAAACAACTGTGTTATGTCGTTTTAGTTAGCAATAAAAAATTGTATAGTTGAAAATGAGCTGATAACGGACAAACAAAATGAAATTTGTTACAAAAGTATAACGATAACTTTGAGTTTTGAAATAGTTTTGCAGCTAGTACATTATATCCTTCTATTTTTCTAGCTATAGTATACATTATCCCTTCAAAAATATAAGCATTTTTAGATTATTTTGTAGAGATTAATAATAAGAAGAAAGTACTTTACTGTTCATCAATAAATGATAAATGAATGAATGTTTAAGAGTAAGTTGAGATAAGATGAGAATAAATTTAAATGTGAAGTAATTATGGGATAAGCGGTATTATGAATAGTGCTATAAATCTTAAATTTGTGTGACAAATTTGGATCATATATTTATGGATGAAGTACACAGAGAGCTATGGATAAAATTAGAAGGCAAACGGATAATGTAATTATCGATTTACAATTTTAGAACTGTTAATAAAACCAACTTGATTTGTTCAAAACTTCAAAATTATTAATTTATGAAAAGTAAATTTATTATATGTTAATATAATTTCTATATGTAAAAAATTAGAAAAATACAAAAGCTATTTTAATAAAAATATGATGTTGTTTTGCAAATGTCCTGACTAATCAATAGCTTGTATGAACGCATGGGCTTACAACTTGTTATTTATCTATCACCAGAATTCTAGTTATACGACATTATTAATTTTGCAGTGTCAAAAATAACGATAAGTGTTCTTTTTGATTAATATTTTAAGTAAATTACATGACCGGTGCACAAAGTTACGTGATGTGCAAATATAAATAGATGAAAACAATTTACAAATTAAAACGCTCGTCAACTTGCTTAGTTGATATGAACTTTGATATAAACTAGAGACTAAATGTATCGATCACAGGAAGATCGATCAGACATACTCTATGCTACCTAACTAGAATACCATGTCTGACTTAAAAGTATGATGTAACACCCCTCACCACCACAGCTTGCACTACCTACCTCTGTCCCAAAAAATATTCTAATATTACTGGCACGTATCAATATAAAACTAAAATGATTATAATACTATTCATATTAGTGAACCATATATTTGTCCAATATTTTAGTAAACTCTAATTCATTTGTTACCCATTTTATCAAAAATGTATTAATTACTTCAAAGATGATATCTTTGTAAAACAAATGAAGATGGCTACTCAAGCCCCATGCCAGACCATTTTATTGATAACGAGTTACATAAGGGATAAATCGGCAGAGGTGGCTAACAGATTCGAATTGCTGGTGCACCAATTGAAATAGTTATCTGCTTGTGTGGTCATTTTGGCCCTGCTTTGTATGAGCTAAATTATTGCATTGCAATGAGCCTTTTGTAAAATATTGCACCTATGTGCACCCACCATACAAGCTTATGCGTCATGAGCGCAATTTTTGGTCAATTTGTTTTAGAACGAGGTTCTGCTATATGGGGGCAGAATGTAGATGCTGAAAGTTAAAAAACTTCACTTTTTAGCGTACATAGCAATGGAGTAAAGTTTGAGTAGTTATATGCAATTTCATTAGTAATTTTATGAAATCCAAGAGCCTTCGATGCAAATAAATTTTGAATAACATTGACCAGGAATTTATAAGCATAATTAGCTGTACAGAATTTTTTTTCTTCTGGCAGTAGCTAGCTTTATATAGCACTTGTTGCTAGGAGACATGTCGGAGTAGAACTCTGAAAAAATATATATGCCCACATATTACATATATATAGTGTACGATCCTGAGTGCGCATATAGTTTAGTTTGAATCAGGGATCTGGCAGCAGGCTGGTTATTGTGTGAATAAGTAGAGGATTCCTGTCGCAGATCCCCCATACTGTACGTTGCCATCCATTATTGTGCTGCGGGACGATACCCTTCACCTCTTCGATCTGAGCCGATCTGACTTCAGAGGTATCCATCTTTTTTGAAGATTATTATTCACATACAATATTGCCATTACATTGACTAATACATCCATTTTCTAGTAGTGCGTCGTGGCGGAGGCACTACCAGAAATCTAATTACAAGTTTATAAAATTTAATAATAAGTTTACAATATTATAATAGTACCTTTTAATTCAAATATACTCATGCCATTTTCTTTTATTTTTAAACTTAGTATATAAGAAATTATAAATGGACAGTTTTAAAAAAGTTACTAAATCTTGTGTTAAACGCGTATGACGTCGATGTGGAGTGCAAAATATATAATGAGCCTTTAATTCGATTTGAACGTACAGAAGAAAATTGCGAGATAGCCAACGATGATTTCGCTGGTCATCCGGCGGAGATCACTGGACACCTGTCTCACCCGGATCACAAGCTGAGGCTTGCCGGCCCCGACGGCCACTGGCCTTCCTGGTGCGGCGGACGCAGGTACACATGCGAGCTATGCACTCATCCATAAATGGCATATTTTTTGAGTGAAGAGGACCTATCCCGAATTGCATAGAAGACTACTTGTAGTGGCAAACATGATCAGATTTGGCAAGTTTCTGTATCGCTCGTTTTGGTAAACTGGTTTGATTCTGCAGTGCAGCATATTTGCCACATATAGAAGTAGTAAATTGTGAAGTTAATCGATGACACAGGGTAAGTATGGTCTGCCCAGGCAACCAACTTTGAACTACTCTGTAAATCAAATAAAAACCATAACCAATGAAAGGAGACATCTAACGACACAGCAGAGTGGGGCTTCAATGGAGAGCTGTCTCATCTATGTTCTGTTCTCTTTCCATAGGCTAATTGATTCTTCAACATGTAAACATTAAATTGAAAGTCTAATTCCTAGTATGGAGAATAGATAATTAGATATTGCAGGAGCTCACTGCAGACACAAATGAAAAGGAATATGCCTTTGTTTAACTAACAATCTGTATCGTAAAGGTAGATGATGTAGGCACACAATGATAATTCACCTCTTAAGGAGGGAAGAGTGAATTGTCAAATTACAATAACAGTACATTCATCTTCATTTTTGCAAAGTTTGTTCCTCATGTAATACTATTAAGCATCGAATTCTACATTAGTTGCCACAGAAAATTAGCTCAGGACGGTTTTCAGCTCCTGACGTATTAAATCCTGCACTGATATACAGTATGGTCAGCAAGAGAAATAATTCAGATGGAGTTCAATCAAAGAAAGCGACGAACCGCGATGTAAATCCTTGTAAATAAAAGAATAAATCAAATAAGAAAGCAGGGGATGTACCTAAGAGATTTTGAAGAAATCCATGAACAATGCTGCAGCAAAGAAGCCTCCGTCAAGAGTATATACAAAGGGACCTGCATAATGATTTAGCAACCAAATGAGGCTAATTGGAAAGAAGCAAAGGATCACCAAATCCGTACGCTCTGTACCAAGGATGTTCCCAAATTTGCAGATGCTTCAACTGCCTACCATGCACGGGATAAATCTGTAAGGCGCAAGAGAAGAAAAGGACGCCAGCGACAGCAGGTAGTAGTGGCTTTCTACCCCTTGCAAATGGATGAAAAACGGAGAAATGGGTGTGCAGTAGAACCCTTCCACTGTCAACAGAGATGGAGATGTCCAAGAAAGGAGCGACCGAGCCCGATTTGTCTAGTAGCAAGGTGCCACCACGGTGGTGTGTTGGAGCCAAAGCTGGAGGTCCGAACAGCTGAGGCGGCAGACGACGTCACGACATGGAGGCCGCTAAGCTTTCGTACGGCCAGCGCGGAGGCCGCCGAGGAGAGGTGCGCCGGCTAGGGTGGAGATCCGGGCCACGGCGGAGACGGAGGAGGCACCGAGGTGCAGGGCGCTAAGCTATGGAGGCAAACGTGAACGGTGCAGATAGCAAGCAAGATGGCGATCCCACGATCTTCCTTAACTGATCACGTAGCATTACGTCCGGATGAATAGTAGACAGTAACGGTGGAGTTAGTGGAGCGGAGAAACTAGAGATTTTATAGGATACCCATTGTAGCAGCTGACCTAATAAATTCAGTTGCTGCAAGAGTTGATTTGAAATGCCACGCTAGGAACCAAGAACTAGAGCATGCACATTGTTGCCTTCTAGTGAAGTAGCGGTTCTCTCGATAAATTTCAGTTGACAAGAGTTGATATTGTTAAACTCTTGACCAAAAGCATATTGACATCGGAAAGGAGCTCTGCTCATGGGGGACGGTCAAAATAGATATAATCTGATCTTTCTTTTGTCTTTCTTTGGCAGTGTGAGAAAAACCTAATTGTTGCTTCAATGGAGTCCAGCTGTGGTAGGATGTTTTGGATAAAAATAAACACTAATTAGCACACAAACCCTCATCTGTGCCAGTCCAAATTCAACTTGCTCCACTACGGCACTGATAGCCTCATCATGTTATTAATTTTGGCTTTAGAACTGGTATATATGTGCTCTCTTTTGTGCCGGTTCTATGAACAAACACATATAGCGGTGCACTCATATTTTTCGGTGAAAAACAACCCAAAAAATATTTTGTATCTTCAGTCATAAATCACACGATTTTCCTCATGTGTGCAGTATATAGGGTTTGAACCTAATACCCCCTCTCTCCACTTGTAGTTTTCTTACCATTTTATCTATCAAGCACTTCATGTATAAAATTTGTAAAGTGTCTTCAACACTCCAAATAATTTCAAATAAAAAGGCCATCGGCTATAAAATGGTAGATTCCGTTGAGAACAACAATTTTAATATAGAGTATGTCTTCATCCAAGATCGTTTGAGAAATAAAAAAAAGTTTTTCAAAATATATCTAAGAATGTACAATGCATATTTAGACATATAAATGCTCTTAAATTGAAAAGGTTGTCAACGATAATGTTACATTATAGATCTTGTTGAGTGATGGCATCATGTTATGTCGGTTTTTCTCGAGAATCAGTACATATAAGTGTATATAACTGCCGGTTGTTAACAAGAACCCAGATATGCCGGTACTCAACTCAAATCGGCAAATATATCATTTGTACCAGTTTTTCATGAGAAAATTTTGAAAAAGAATGAGCTTGAGGACTAATCATCTAATTTGAAGACTTATGATTTTGGAAGGCATAAATCAGAGGAGTTCTTTGATGAACAGAGTATTGCACCTTGTTAGTGACAAGTGGATGAATCGAAAATTTGCAGTAAAAGAAGGAAAAGAGCTTGGGACACAAGAACAACTTGGGAGGAAATACAACCACCATTATATTAACCAACCTAGTATGTTTAACTTATTCCTGGACCTGACTAATACACGAGTTTTCTTATTGAAGACACCAACTACTGAAGCCAGTAAGGCTCACACACCACGTATTCTTACCCACTATGCTTTGAATTAACGCAGTTGTAGTGGTTCCTCGTCCTGCCTTCCTTCCCTCCATGTAAGGACCAATATCCATAGCATACACTTTTGGTTGACAGGAGTACATAGCCACTCTGTTCTCACACGTTTGTATGGTGCATCTGTTTAATTTACTCCATTGGAATGGGCGGTTATATCCTGATGGAATTGCTTAGATAGAGCATGGATGCTTGAAGGATAGACAAGTCAAGCGGCTGTAACCAGCCACGAGTGGTGCCGCGGTGGACGTCCTCAAGCGTTTCCGAGAATCACCCTGTGCCACCTCTACTAACTGATCATTCCATTTCCGCCTCCGCACGCGTACATTACACCACCATTGTACATTTGTATTTACCTGATGTACATCCTCCGTGCGTGCATCAGATCGTCAAGCCACCACCAGTGAGACACAAACAAGGTGGAAGCGTCCATTTCTTGTGGAATCTGTAGAAGCCCTCTTCCCAGGCATCACATGACTCATGGGAAAAATACTTTTTGTTATGCTTTATTTGAGGCAAGTTTGAAACATACAGGGATTGGTTGGTAACGGTACAGCCGTGGCAGTATCATGCTTTCAAATTTGTGAATGACATTTTTAAAAATTTCGATTTACTAGCCGGTGAGTTCCAGTAGTCATTTGCTCTAGTGAATTATATGGTTAATATCCTCAAATACTGTTACAACCCCCTTTCTTTCTGCTCCCCTTTGGCAATATAGTGATCCTTCGTTCCCACGTGGCAAAATTTGCTGCAGGAAAAAAACACGTAATTAGCTGCGGAACATCGCAAAAACGTGAATTTGATCTAAGAAATTTCAAAAAATATGTAATTAGCTAATAGACATTTTCAGCATTATTGTATAATTTCATAGCCAGATAGGGAGAGAAACATTTTAAAAAGATATTTTTGTCTCTAATACAGATACATGTATAATGGTTGACAGGTAATCCTTGAGTTTATTTTTTTATAGGTTACTTTTTCTTAGAGAAAGGGCATGGTATCAATGACATGTGGGCTTAGACTATTTGACCTAGATCAACCTCGACTAAGGTTGTCTTCAACCTCACGACCGAGCACAAGGAAGTGAGAAGCACAGCAGGGAGCGACCGAGATGGGGTGAGGAGGGCTTGGCACTAGCTAGGGGAGGTTTGGCTAGGTTGCGGTGACCTCCTGCTAGCAATGGTGGAGCGGAAGCAGTATTGGGAGGGCACGTCCATGGCGAGCTCAAAAGCAAAGCAATGAAGCTTGGGCCGGCTGGCATAGCTACAGCCACTAATCGACGTAATCGATGGGGGATATAGCTTCTAAGCAAGGATACGAAGCTTAGGGCACAAGGGCTCACCGTGTGAAGAGTGAATGACTGAGCTCGATGGCACAAGGGGCAGTGACATTGAAGTAGAGGTGCACAATGCTGGCACACACACCAACTTCTTGATGAAATGATGGGCTTCGAGCAAGGCTCTCATCATTCCTTCTTGACGGTGATAAGGCTAGTGGGTTCCAGGAACACGCCACTCAATTGAAATCTCTGGTGGATATAGGTCCTAATGGCGACGTGGGGAGGCACTAGACTCTAGGGGGGAGAAGAGAACAGGGTCATGCTTGCCGACATGGTGTTTGAGCTTAGCAAGGAGATTGAGGCGGATGTCATGGCAATGCTCACCACGGTTGGCAAGGCCATTGAGGTGACATGTGGGAGCTAGAGCGTGCACTCGCCATGGTGGAGTGTCTCTGTCGGACAATGACCGGGTCATCTTACAAATCGATTGAGACAGAGGCAAATTAGTACTTTTCTCACCATTTATTTTTCTATCTTCACTAGATATAATAAAACAATTCTGAGAGTATCCATCAACTAATTACATATTTTTAAAAGTGTTTTAGAGCCAATTCACATTTTTTAGTATTTGTTAGTCTATTGTAATTATAGAAAGTGTAATTATAGTAGGTTAATCTTGATTAGTGGCATAGCTGTATGGTTGCCTTATGAGCCATCCCGGCCGGTCTATATGTACTGATGCATTGACGGGGAATAGAATCAATCATTCCCACAGTTTCATGGTATCAGAGCGGTTCCGAACCGCTATCCTTCCGTAACCAAAACCAGCGCCCGCCGTCGCCATCGTTGCTGCTATCGCCCGACCTCCGGTTTTAGTCCTCCGCCATCATTGCTGCAGGAGGCTACCGAGGTCCAATCGCCCGCCTCCACAACGCCGTCGCTCCCGAACCAGCGCCCGTCACCGATCCGATCGCCACCACCATTGTTGACTACATGTCACCGGGTGTGTCGCCGGTCTCATCGCCAGCGTTGCCGATTCGATCGCCCGTCCCGTAGCTGCCCTTGTCACCGGGTGTGGCCGCCAATGCGATCCTGCCTCCGCTCCCGAACCAGCGCCTGCTGCCGATCCGATCGCCACCACCGTTGTTGACTACATGTCGTCGGGTGTGTCGGTAGTCTCATCGCCCGCGCTGTTAATCTGATCGCCCATCCTGTAGCTGCCCTCATCGCCAAGTGTGGCCGCCGATCCGATCCTGCCTGCTACCGATCCGATCGCCCGCTGATCCGATTCGATCGGATCCTAACTGCTACCGATCTGATTGCCAGCCGATCCGATCCTGTTGCGCTGCTGCTACCGATCCGACCCTGACCACTCGCCCTACTGTGTCACCGGGTCCGACTTCCGGTCCTGCCCCTTATGGCCGGTGAAGACGATGACACCGCTGCCACAGCAGCCGCCAAGACGGCTAAAAAGCCGAAGACCGCCGTCTCGTGGCCGAAGCTGCTCGCACTAAAGAAGCGCGTCGGGCTGAGGAGGCCCGCCTTCATAACGCTGCCCTAGACGCGTACAAGGGCTCACCGTGTGAAGAGTGAATGACTGAGCTCGATGGCACGAGGGGCAGCGACAGTGAAGCAGAGGTGCACGACACTGGCGCACACACCAACTTCTTGATGAAATGATGGGCTTCAAGCAAGGCTCTCGTCATTCCTTCTTGACGGTGATAAGGCTAGTGGGTTCTAGGAACACGCCACTCGATTGAAATATCTGGTTGATATAGGTCCTAATGGCGACGTGGGGAGGCACTAGACTCTGGGGGCAGAAGAGAACAGGGTCATGCTTGCTGACATGGTGTTTGAGCCTAGCAAGGAGATTGAGGTGGATGCCATGGCAATGCTCACCACGGTTGGCATTAGGGGGAGGAAGGAGGCAAGGCCATCGAGGTGACGTGTGGGAGCTAGAGCGTGTACTCGCCATGGTGGAGTGTCTTTGCCAGACAATGACCGAGTCATCTGACAAATCGATTGAGACAGAGACAAATTAGTACTTTTCCCGCCATTTATTTTTCCGTCTGCACTAGATATAATAAAATAATTCCGAGAGTATCCATCAACTAATTACATATTTTTAAAAGTGTTTTAGAGCCAATTCACATTTTTTTGGTATTCCATAGCTAATTACATGTTTTTTAGGTGTCCTGTAGCAATTGCCTTCCTGCATCAACAAAGCAAACATGCTTAATAATTCATGTCTCAAATATTTAGAGTGAATGGTGTTAATTTCGTTATAGCACTAATGGTTTTCATGCTTGACAATTCATGTCCTACACACCAAGCAATCTGCATACTCTAGGAAAAAATGTTGCAAACATGTTTGCTAAATATTGTTGACTAATTTTAGAACTGATTCTTATGGATGGTTACAGTCATATCCATGCATTCTGTTCTTTCACACAATTGTATTGAATAACAACTCTTGTTTGATTTGCCTTTCTTTTAGTTTTGGATAGAGAACCTGCCTATACTTATGATTCCTACTTAATTATTCATCAACAACAAAAACAACAATAAAATCTTACAGTCCAAATAAGACGAGATAAACTAGAATTAAAACTCAACAATATTATTCATTACCACTAATTTATTCTTCATTATCACCCATATCTAGTTACTTATTTCCACAATTTGTTCCACATTAATAACGCGTAGCATTATGACTATTGCATATCATGTCTAGATTGCACCATACATAGCTATCCCTCTGCAGCATGTATTCAATCATGTAAAACTCATAGAACTACAATTACTAATTATGAGCAATGTGCAATGTTCAGTTAAAGCTAAATTTTGTTTTGCTATTTTTTTCCTTGCTATATTACTTTAGGAAATTTGCGAGTATGTCTGTAACGTATCAAAGTTTTGGGACTGGTGATTCTATAGAGGATGTGTCCTTTCAAGTACCACGTGGTAAAAGGTCAAAGTGTGGGAGTTCTTTGAGCATGACTTAACACTGAGAGATGGTGTCCCAAAGGTAGTGTGCAAGTATTGCTCAGTGAAGTTAACTTGTCACAAAAAATCCGGTACTAGTAGTTTTAGAGCACATATTACTGAATCTTGCCCAGCAATTGGTAAGGATGATAGGAAAAGGTTTTTGTCCACTTTGAAGGTGCAACCATGTGAAGGCATCTTTATCTTTGATCCCCAAAGAAGCCGAGAATTACTCACAAAGTTCTGCATCCACGCGGAGATCCCATTTCAGAAGTTTGAAGACCCTTATTTCGAGGAATATGTGCACTCGCTGCAACCAACATGTAAAGTTCTTGGGCGTCAAACAATGCGTAATGACGCATTCACTTTCTTCGAGAGAATGAAGGTACTTAATCTGAAGTCCAAAGCGTAGACTCTTGTGTGTGTTTAACTTCCGACATATGGACATCTAACCAAAACTTTGGATATATGGAGTCACCACCCACTACATCAATTCAAGTTTCAATTTGAGGAAAAAGGCACTAGCTATGAAAAATATGAAGTACCCATACACGGGTACTGCAATTGAGGAGGCTATCACCAAGTGCCTTATAGAGTGGAACATTGGGGACAAAGTGTTCATTTTTACTTTAGATAATGCATCTAACAATACTTCTGCGTGTGGCCTCTTGAAATCCAACAAGAATCCTGACTTGCTTTTTGACGGCGAGCACTTACATGTGAGGTGTTGTGCTCATATACTAAATATCTTATCTCAAGATGGTATTGCACCGATTAATGATGCTATCTTCAAGATACGGAGCCTTATTCTACACATCGCTTCTTCACCTTCACCTCTACAAGATACGGAATTGCAAGTGGAAGAAATGTTCCCTCAAAACTTGGCCTCATAACTGATATAGAACATCGTTGGAACTCAACATTTGATATGGCTGAAGAGGCTATAAAATACAAAGCTGTTTTTAATGCTTATGCAAGTGAAAAAGGTCAAGAAACACCTACTGATGTTGAATGGAATGATGCTGAAGAGATTTCTGCTTTCTTGACAGCTTTCGAAGACGCCACGAAGGTTGCATCAGAACATAAAGAACCCACATCACATATGTTCTTACATATTGTTTTGTGCATTAACAATGGTTTAGAAGAAGCTGAATGACACTCTAATGTCAAATTAAGAGAGTTGGGAAGGAAGATGAGGGAGATAAGTACTGAGAGAAAGATTATAATGTTGTGCTTCTAATTGCTACACTCTAAAAGATTGTTTATTTCGAATGGTTCTATGAAAGGACTTGTTTCATTGTGAGTGAGGCCGACAAGCTTGTCAATATTGTTAAAGTTTGGATGAAGAAATATTATGAGAAATATGAAAAGCTTGTTAAGATAGATAATGCACAGCCGAGGTCTAGTGATACTGAAGGGTCTCGTATCTTAGGTTTACTGGTGCTTGGAAAAAGGAAGCATGAAGAGGAGTTTCAGGAAAACAGGTCAATAAGAAGAAAGGGTTCATGGCATGGTTCAAAGTCTGAGCTTGAAAGATACTATGAGGAGGAGCCGGATAATAGTGTTGATGATGTTCTACTGTGGTGGAAGCAAAACGTAAAAAAATATCCTATATTGTCACTCATGACCAGGGATTTTCTTGCAGTACCACTTGGCACTGTACCGTCTAAATCTGTATTCAGCTCTGGTGGTAGGATTCTTGGGGATACTCGGAGATCACTAACACCTGAAATGCTAGAGGCTTTGGTATGCACAAAAGATTGGATAGCTAAACCTCGATAGTCTGAAGGTATAATAATGTCTCTTCTGAATTGCTGCAACTATTGCAAACTTTAATGAATAACTTTTTAAAATCTTATGAGCAGGTCAAGATGGAGCATAATCAAGAGTGAGGCTACCCCTCATGGTTAAAGTGAATCTATTCCTGCTGGTAACAGTGAGTCTACTCCTAGTAATCTTACTTTGTTAGAATTGCCACAAGCGAGATCTGCTTTGTTACTTGTAGTTCTTTAGTTATTTACTCTAAGATGATTATCATTGCATGGGAGAACAAATGTTTTTGATGATAAGATAATTTTGTCATTTTCATTGCTCTGAAATCTAGATGTAGCATAGTAGCAACCTGCATGTAGCCCTGGTGCTTTCAAGTTCCAAAATTCTTCTGTAGCATTATCTTCTCAGGTTCATATTGTTTATCATGCAGACACGATCATATGAAATGTTAGGATTAGGTATTATTCATGTGAGCTTCAAAGAAGACAGTAGCTTATAAGTTTATAACCTGCATATGTGAAGTTTCAGTTGATTAATTGTACTTGTCATATTGTGGATTATAGTCAGCATGCACACATATATAAGTACAGTTGATAAGGCAGATTTACTATTAAATATCGTTATGCTTCTTCAAGAGGATAAGACATGGCAGAACATATGTAAGTGCAATGACTACTAGTGATTCTCAGTTATATTATATAATGTTTCCCTATGAGAACCAAAGCTGCCACCCTAAATGGCAAGAAATGCTTTTGTGTTGCTCATGAGCAAGTGACTGAATGCACAATTCTTTCAGCTTTATTTTGAAGAGTTATCAATGAACTAATCAGTGATTATTTATTTTTTTATTTTGTATATGGTTGGATCTGATTTGTGCCACCATCACAAATTTAGGCTGGGAGATGGAGCTCCTAGGCCTAGTTAACTTTGGAGTTGGATGCCATTCAGAGAAGCAAGGAACTCTAATTCAATCATCTAGTTCTTGTAGAATTGTTACAGGAGCATTGCTCTGTTGTTAAATGCATAAAGTTGTTCAATACTAAATCTATCATATTTTGTGACCATATGATTTCTGTGATTTTTTATATTTTTTTTACAATTCTGTTATGAACTTTCCGTCTGCTGCTATGGTGCTAGCATTACTGTCCCTTGGGCGTTGGATTAAGTCTAGCACCACTGTCTCTCAAAAGAAAAGAATATATAATTACTGATGACGATGTTAGGAAGAATGCTGCATTGTTTGAGACTGATATTTAGTTAGTGACATCAACACATACTCGTTAATTGATATTAATATTGTCAAACACATTAGTATCAGATAAAATACCAAATGGTACTATATAGTTACAGTACTGATTGGTTTTTAACAGGTACTAAATATTTTTTAAAATTTTTCTTTGAGCACAATAAATTTATAAATAAATAGCAACCTTATGGTAATTTGGGACTGCTGTTAAAATTTTTCGTGATTTTTTTGGGTAATTTCACTCATCCAAAGGTTTTAAAATGATATTGACTTCATCCTCCATTCTCGTATGATTAAGACGTTGTATTTATAGCTATATCTATATATATTATCTTAGAATTATATGAAAATGGATGAGAAAGAATAAATTTTTTGAGAAAATAAGAGAATGTCTTTATTGTAAAAATAGAGGTAATCAATTAATAATAAGAATATTTTATAATAGAAAAATATGACACAAATGTTAAAAATAGGAACAAAGGAAGATTATAGAAAAATAGAGAAAAAAGAATAGAAAATTAGGTAAAATAGAAAAATTAGTACATGAGAGTATGGCTAATAGAAAAAAGGGAAAATACGACAAGTATGGAAAAAAGGGGAAATAAGAAAAAATATTGGATAAATAAAGGAAAAAGTATAAAGGGTTAGAAAAAATAGGAAAAATCAGAGACGTTAATATTAAAAATATAGTAAATCTAATAATAGTATATCATATTTGATATTTTTATTGGGAGCCCTCTATTAGTTCATGACGCTACTGACATAGGGAGACGCAGCTAGATTTATCCACATATTTTTTCGATTCTACCGATCAAAGTGATTTACACAAATGTTAGCAATACTCTTTATCCACTCACCTTTTGAGATTAGAACGTTTAAAATTTCTAATTTGTACTTGTAATGTAGATGAACCAGTAATAAATGTATGACGTGGATCGATGATCAAAGGAGTTTATCGATGACGTGCATTATTTTCTCAGGGTGGCCGATGCTGACAAGTCTAAAGGTTTCATATATTGTTGATGCAAAAACTGCAAGAACCAGAGGAGTACTCTTCCTCAAGGATTCTTCATAGCCACTTGTTAAACTTGAGATTCATACCTAACTATAATTGTTAGACTAAGCACGGAGAGAGAGGGGTTGCAATGGAAGACAATGAACAAGAAGATAACAACATTCCCTAGTGGGCTTAATATCATGGCTTTTGTAGATACTACAATGGACGAGACAGAAGGAGATGTTGCAAAAGATGATAGTGCAGATGATCTGGGTCAGATGTTGCATGATGCAAAGAAATATTGGGAAAGTGAAAACAACAAATAGTTACTCATAAAGAATATTATTCAAGAGGGTAACAAATTGCCCGTAACAACATATGAAGTAAAACAGATAGTTTGCCCTCTAGGACTAAAAGTGGAGAAGATACATGCATGTCCCAATAATTATATACTCTATCATGGTAAGAAGTACAAGAACATGGATGTGTGCCCTATTTGTAAGACATTGCGATACAAAATAAAATAAGATGGTCTTAGTAATGTTAGCCTTTGAAGAGATACCCTGCTAAAGTCATGTGGTATTTTCCTATCATACCACATCTAAAGCGATTGTTCAGGAATAAAATGCATGCTAAAATATTGTGCTGGCACATAGAATAACATAAATAAGACATGATATTGAGACACCCTGCCAATGGGTCCTATTAGTGAAAACTTGACAGAACATTCCTAGACTTCAAAAATGATGCTAGTAATATAAGGTTTGGTTTAAGTATGGATGGCATGAATCCTTTTGGAGAGATAAGCAACGATCATAGCACTTGGCCTGTAACCCTATATATCTACAACTTTCCTCCTTGCTTATGCATGAAGCGAAAGTACATTATGATGCACGTGCTTATTCAAGGCCCAAAGCAACTTGGCAACAACATGGATGTATACCTAAGACCATTGATTGATGAACTGCTACTGTTGTGAAACGAAAAAGGTGTCTCCATGTGGGATGAGGACAAACAGGAGCAATTTAACTTATGAGCATTTTTGTTCATAACCATCAATGATTGATCTATACTAGACAACCTATCATGACTAACAAACAAGGGGTATAGGTCCTGCACCTATTGTTTACATAAAACTGACAGTATGTATTTGAAACACCGTAGGAAGGTTGTGTATATAGGATATCGTCGATTTCTTGTTGCCAACCACCCTGTACGAAAGAAAGGCAAACATTTCAAAAGAAGATGGTGAACCAGTTGCTCTCGTCTCCACTGCAAGAAAGTTCGTGTCTCAGTGTAGTTATATCATGAGAGATCACGTGCCGATTAGCATATGGAAATAGTTGTCTACAAGGGCGGGTGATCAAAACATTCTCTCATAGTCCCAGAAGGACATGCTATGGACAAACCTTCAACAAAACTTCACTCTCGATGTCCTTGAGGCAAAACAACATAAGGTGAAGGAGTGAGCTCTCAAGAAGATGAATACACAATTTCAAATCTTCAAGAAGAATTTGCACAAGAACTATGTCTTGAAGGGGCCAAACTCCAAATTTCAATGTGTTTGTCAAATACAAGTCATTATAGGAAAGTGGAAAGAAGGTGGCACAGAACAAAGCCAGTGTCACCTAGAAAAATATTTTCATAAGTTAGGACCAGGCGGTTATAAGAAGGGGATTGCTAAATGACAGAAGATGAAAGATTCACTAGAGGTAAGGGGTATTGCTCCGGCTACAGCTAACTGGCCTGAATGATCAAAGCACTAGTACTATGCTCATGGTGGCATGCTTAGTGCAGAGGATGACTTTCCCATCTTTAGCATGAAAATACGAGACGCATCACACCGTCTCGTGGATGCCCTAGAGTCCTCTTCGTAGGGTACATTCAAACCAAATAGAGAGAAGGCCAAGCTTACAATGATCATATAGAATCCTGAGCACCTAGGATGAATGCACGGAAAAGATATGGTCCCGTGGAAATTTGGGTTCTGCGAGAATATCGACTTGTATAGGAGTTGCAAGAGAAGCAAGTCTGAGCAAGATGTCAGGGTTCGGATGTTGGAGCAGCAAATCCTAGAGACCAATAAAAGAATGACTGAAAAGGTGAAAAGACAGGTCATGCTAGCACTTAGCGAGACCTAGCTACAAACTGAGACTAATTCTAACATCCTGCTTAGCCCCTTAGGCCATCGAAGCAGCTGTGCTTCTACAGAGTAAGTACTTGATTAGACTAACAAAGCTACAGCGCCGCCACTAGTTAACGAACCACGCTATCTAGTGGATGAAACCAAGCAGTGAACACTATATGAGCTACATATTTCCTTTAAGAATCTATTCATCAAGGTATGCTTGTAGTTTGCATATCTCATTTATAGTTTGTTATATTTGATGAAAAAATAATTATTAAGTTCGTTTCACGTGAAGGTGGTATACGACATGACCATATAAGTGGTCAGATAATCTATTGCATGCCATGGAGGTGGAGAAGTCTACAAGAACTTTAAGAATATATATATATATATGAATCTTTATGTTGCATCGATTTGAAAGAGAATGATGATTTCATGCCACCCCTACGTACGTGATAAATCTTCGAGTGTAACAAAAATAATTATTGGAGCACAAAAACCTTAGTTTCCACGGAGAACCAAATACTACTAATTTCCATATGAATTATTATTGGACGCTATGATGGATAACTAATATTTGTCATTAACCCCTACCAATTCTATTGCTTCGTAATGACTTCAGTACAACCGTGACAGTATTTCATGTTACAAAAAAATTAAAAACTTACTGCTGGGCCAATTGCAAGGGTTTGGTCTGATATGTCAATGGCTACTATCGCACCAGTAGTAATATAAGGAACCCCTGTCCCAGTTGCTCCAGGAACCCTTTTCTCTGTGCTTCCCTCTTCCAATGCGGTGATCCTTCTCTTCCATGTCAAGAAAGAAATACAGTAAGGTATGCTGCAGCAATTTTTTTATTTTAAAAACCTTTTAAAAGTAATATTTTAATAATTAATTCCTGTCCATAACTATTTTTATATCTAGATCTTTTAGTCACGCCAATATAAATGCTACTACACTGATATTTCTAGCGTGAAAAGAATTTCCACGTGTGAATAGACCAACTAACGTAGCGCAGTATGGCCACGTCGACATTTTGTCACGCCAGCCAATTTGGGGTGGATAGCTTTGGCGTGGCAAGACCAGCGATTCAAGTGATTGCTTATGCATGCTAGGTTGCAACTTGCAAAACTCCACCGTGCAGCTGACATTAATGCACTATGTTTTTATTTCAAAGTTGACCCTCGGTCTTGAGATAACAATAGATAAGTTATTTTGTTTGGTTTATAACTAGCAATATTTGGACAGATGAGTCTCTTCTAGCCATCATCAATTTATTTAGCGATCAATCAATATCGTCAAGTGCAACTTAACGATATCTACAAAATAAGTATAATATGTATATACTTATCAATGATCATAGGAATTATTTTTTCCAAATGATCCCAACCGTAGCTTCAATGAGTGGTAATCTACACTTTGTGAAATTGTTGAACGGAAAGAACATGAGGAATCATCCAATATCAGGGCTTATATGTAGATGGCAATCTACTTAGGAAGACATGAATCAGACGAGCCCTTCTATGAACAGAGGAGCCATGTTAGCAACCTCATTTGAAGTAGAGAATGAAAATAACTTTGCAAAGAAGAACAATATGGGAGGAAATAGAACCACCATTCTACAAGCCAATACAGTTTACTACTTGTTGACATATCTGATACGTGAGCTTTCTTATTGCAAGCTACCAACTTCCATTGTCTAAATAAACTGAAGCCAGTAAGGAGAACGCTATACTTTGAGCTATCACTTATGGAGTGGTTTCCACAATTCTGCCCCCTTTGGCCAATATAAGGACCAAATTGATAGCATAGGTTTCCTGTCTGATAGGAATATTATACAGCTACTCCGTTCTCATACTGGTTTGTATGGTCATCTCATTAATTGGGAATGGGTGGTGTCGTGGAATGAATATCATGAAGATATTGCTCTGACCAAGAACGGAGGATCGAAGGATAGCCGAGGTCAGGTACAACTGGCTGTGAAACTGCGGCTGGAACTTGTCCTGGTCCCTACAAAATTCTGGAAAACAAGCCTGTGCTTCCTCCACCATCTCATTGTTGCTGCCTACACTACGGTGCACCACCGCTGCATTATCTGCTATATCATACCACACATGCGTCTCCAACCGCCAGTAGTTCGCACTGAAAGCACTGGTGGGTGATGTCACGATTGATTTTATCTTTTTGCTAGTGCTCGGAAAAAAATAATAAATTGGTAGTACCACCCCCGTATAAATGATTATTCTGATCTTTTTTCCTCCATGCATGTAACAAATTGACCTCCGCCAATCTCTTTTATAAATTTTGTTAGTATTACATTGAAGCAGCTAGATTTATTAGAACGGTAAAATTTCTAAATTTTGGGATATGCCGGTGTCCCAGTATTGTTCCGGTCAAAACCCCCAAATCCTGTCACGATCCCCTTTCTCTCCACATTCTCCCAATGTGTTGATCTTTCTCTCTCGTGTCAAGAAGACAATAGAGCAGGCCTCCCAGACATGGTGGCTGTCCGGCGATTTCTGCCGTGTCTCCTTGGTGACCCCAGGACGGCTCGGGTGATAACCCACCATGGCCATGCTTCTTTCCAACCAAGGAGGCTGGAGTAGAAGTGCCGGTGCGTAGCTAAATAGATGCTTATTGGCCTTGGCCCAGGTTATTTCTTTTTACAAATTAACCCAAAGCAAAAAAAAAATGAAAAAAAACATTTTTTTTATTTTTGTGTTGTTACACAGATTTGTGCGGACATGCATCACGCGAGGAAGGGAGGCCTTTCTGAGAAGTAAAGGACTATACTCCTTTGCAATTTTCTTCCCTAATATGGGATGCCAAAAACGAAGAAACGAGATAAAATGAAATAAAGTACATTGCCATCTTGGGAAAGTTAGAATTTGCAGCATAAATGGAACCAAATCCCGTCATCAAAGGGATATACTCTTGTCCTCTGCTAGAATTCAAGGTAGATTAGTGTCGTAGTCCACTTTTAGTTATGATAGTAGAATACCACCTATAGAAACCATTGGGTCCTCTTTTCTCCACATATAGCAATGTTCTTCCAGCTCAAGGCTCATTCTCCCCTGAGATAACATCTATAGAGTATCAACATAACTCAGTAAAGATTGTATTAATGTATTTTTACTATCAATATTTTCTACACCAGGTAACACACAATTTCTATGAATTTTTTAGCTCGGGAGTGAGAGAAACTGGGAAAGAGAAGGTTTCATATTTGGAACAAAGAGTATTAATATCTAAATGTGTTCTGCGATTGCCACTGCGCCCTGGCTACTAAGGGCAACTACAGTAGCATGCTATAAGGCAGCTCTAATCGCTTTTTGCATATATGGGGCTGAAGGAAAAAGAAAAATGAGGAGTTCTGGCAGAGGCAATTTAATTTGCACGTGCTCCTATAAAGATAGAATTGATGTAGGAGTGAATCCAAATGGCTTTTGTGTTTTGAACTATTTAGCTTCACTATTCTGTAAATGTTTTTTTTATTTGTGATACTTTCCAAATTGGATGTTTCTGCATAAATTAGAGTTGGCCAGTTAAATGTCATGCCATATGGATAGCTTTGATAACATTCTTCAAAATACTATTAATTTGATTTGGTGCACTCCTGTTCTAATATGTATGTTGTCCATGAATGGTATGATGTTACATAATTATTAGTTTTGGCTTGCTTTTGATGAGCTGAAAGCAATCTCTTATCTAACACATCGGGTGAACCCATGGATTTGTTTGCCTATCTGCCATCTTGCCTCCATCAGTTCAATCTATTTTTAGCGCTTCAAGTTCCAGAAGTCTTGATACAGCCAAGTTTGGTTGTGTATTGATTGATCCTGCTACCAGTGACTGGTTTGTTTAGATTTTAAGTTCTTTGTGTAGAGCGAGTATACCACATTTAGATAGTGGCAGCGCCATGAATGGTATGGCTGGTCTAATTATACCTTACACTATGTTGATGGAAGGTTGTTCTACACCTGGCTATTCTTATTATGGTAATTAAATTCCTAATGGTCAGACAATAATTTCCCAATAATATATATGGCAGAGCAATTATGGTGCCAGTACCAGTTGTGTGCTTCTAGCTCGGGAGGAAGAAGAGAATAGTGATGGAGGTGGTTGGATGAGAACATGGGGAAAAGAGAAGAGCAGACCAGGAGGTGGTTGGATGAGAAGAAAAAGATAGAGTAGTGCCAGTGCCATGTATGAACCGAAGAACAAGGAGAAGCAATTTTGGTAACATAATAAATATTCCTAAATAAAGTGTAAATAAAGTGTAAAACCCGTAGTGGTTCGCCCATGTGTCCTAGTTATGGTTTTCACCTGTTAGATTAAAGTATTCGTTTGATAAGAATAGTCACATTAAGAGTTCAGATAAGTTTAGCCAGCTTAGATAGTATAATACGTAAATGAAATTATTCAATATGTGCATATCAATATGAAAGTATAGAGGGAACAAAAGGTGCATGTTTAGGCTTTAGAAGTTGCTTATAACATCACAACAATTTTCTTTTGTCAGAGAACACTTTTTTCAAAATGTATTACAATGCATTACCAAATATTGCCGTAGCATTATCACGGACATATTACTGGTGGCTAATTTATTGTTATAGCTAACAATAGTGCTATCTTTAGATGACACGAATACAACTTATGATAAATACATACATTTGTATATCAGATAGGATAAAAAAAATAAAAATCACATGTCATTGTGATGTATGTCCCTATATATCCTTGTAATTACCGGCATATGCATGAACCATGTACAGATCCAAAATTAATAGTCAATTAGGAACAAATGCAGTTTTTGCCTTGCCTACTGTTATTGTAGATAATCTTTACATCGCTGAGAGGATGCCCAAATTAATGTTTGTATATATCAGATTCACCAGCTGGTTCACACTTCCAACGAAGAAAAAGTAATTCAATTCAAAACGATATTAGAATAATTCAATTCAAAATAATTGAAATATTACAAATCACACTTAGCTAAGTTAGGAGGCATATACTACAACAAAGGGTTTTAGCTATTTAAATAATTGACTCTAGTGCAAGCAAGATACTGTTTGTGATATGTCTAAATACGATAATAGATATAATTGTATCAAATATTATATTTATGATATTACGAAATGAAATGTCATTCTAATTTTTTAAAATAAATAACTTATTGATCAATAAATGTGTGACTTATTAATGATACTCTCTTTTATATGATACATTTCTATTTCTAAATAATTTCAAATTGGGTTATATATGGAATAAATATGATTATAAAATCAACACATATATTGATTGATGATCATGTCTCATAATGCATCATGGTAAGAAGATACTGAATTAATAATGTGAACACATATTGAAGAACATATTATTAGATAGACCATACTATAAGATATTACAAGAGCTATATATGATATGCCATGAATTGATCTTTAGTAGTGTTAGTGCAAACTCCTTAAACCTAATATTATCATGGTTTTCAACATGTGTAGTGACTCACATAGGAATTGCCATAAGCTACTTTGTAATTAGATAGTGAAAGTAGTCTTCATGTTTATCCTGTAGGATGTAAATGATCAAGATGAGATTTGTGTTAATAAGATAAATATTTCTAGACTTCTTGATGTAATAGATTACAAAAGTGTATGGCCATACTGGATGATTGAGGAGTCAATTATAGATTAAGTTATCTAATATAGGATTGAGAGAATGATTAAGCTATTGAAAGCATAGCACACATCTCTCTTTGAGTTTAATCAATATTGTGAGACAAAGGGATTTATTTATGTTTAGCCGATATGATCTTTATGTATACTCGATAGGTTAATATGTCTTGCTAGGGCCACTATTAATATGTGCACCAAAAATATATTTTTAGGTTACAACCGGGTATACGTGAAACTATCGGTCACACAATTAATGGGATGGAACTAGATGTTTGGATAGAAATCCAAATATAGTCTCACTTCAGATAGGCATCCGAATAGAGTTTTGCTTGAGTATGCAAAGCCTATGTAGAAACTCTATATTCAGATGGAGGCGCTGCGGGATAGACACACATGTAAAAACCCTAGCTGCACCTCTCCCCACAAGCTAAACCCTAGCCATGCGTGGTTACTAGCAAACCCGCGTTTGGCATTCCTCCCCTAAACGTGTGGATACCGATAAAGCCATTGCTGCGTTATGACGCTGATCAGCGTGTTCGTATGAGGAGGAGACATCCGCGTGAGGAGACACTAGCATCAAGAGGAGATTATGAGGTCACTGAGACCAACTAGTTCCTTTACGTCAGTGCATACATTATTGGATCGATCTACTAGGACTGTTTCTACTGCTCTACCTGTCGAGTTGTAATCTATGATGTCTAAACTTGTTTGGTTTTGTAGTTGATACAATAGAAAATTTTGTTTACTACTATCGTAGCCTATCCATATCCTACAGTATGTATCATTGATGATGTATTAAAATCAATTATTTATGTGATGTTATGAAATTTTCTGTACATTAGAGGGGGGGAACATGATTTTTTGTTGTTGCTGTTTGTGGTTCCTAGTGTGGACAGTAGTCCAAAGTTAATTCAAACCGTGTTAGTATGTCAACTTACGTACAGAATGATGGTTTCCTACTGTGTCTGTGTTGTAAATTCTTTTAAAAAAATCATCTTTAGTTTCTCAGGCTTGATCGATCACCAGGGATGTCGTTGATGTAGACAGTCGCTACCATATAACGTGTATAAACTCCTAGGAGACCTCTTATGGACAAATGGACAAAACCATGCATGTGTCATATATAATTATTTTCTAATGGACCTATCTATCAAGCAAATTGCACTTGGCATGATGCATTATTAATTGCTTCTATTTTATCATTTCACACCAGACTTAAGTAATGGATTAATTTGTTTTATTCACCAACAAATTTACTTTAGATCTATGGAATGACTTTGGTCTATGTATAATCAAATCATCTCGTCATCCTTGACACCTTTGTAAATAAAGGCCCTGTCATGCAAGCATTAATGGATCATCCGATATTTTGTAAATTGCCAAAGATGCACATGCATGACCCTCGTTTTTTTTTGTTTATGAGATGCTCTTCTTCCCATTAACACAAACACCTCATATCAATGCCATTGTTCACTTCAAATTTATTGCACAACTATTAATTGCTCATCATCTCTCATTTCTCAACCTCTATATAGCACTGGGTGTATTTCCCTGTTTATGCTTGGACCATGCATGCACCACATGCTGAACACTGCAAAGTGTTAATACTTCACGATCTAATTAAGTCGATATTCTATTGAACAGATTCCCGTGAGCCAACAAAGCTGTCGAATACATAGTTTTAATAGCCTGCTCTTCTCCTCAAAATTATTCGATCAATTCAATGTGTTGAACGCACCAGCTGAGTTCTACATCTTTCTAACACTAGAGAACCCATCGAGTTCTCTGAATTTAGTTAATAACTTGGGAGTGAGTGGTGTTGGGAGAGAGATGGATCCATATTTGGAATGAAACGCACCTAAACTTTTGACCATGCACAGTACCTGAACATTGGAAAGATCTGATTCAGTACTCAATTTTAGCAGTTGGTCATCGGTACATAGACAAGACTAGGAACCTAGTGTTGTGTATAATGCTTAATTCAATGTGTTTAGCGAGGTGTCATGTGGGACATGACTACCAAATGCGTGGGAGCAAGCTTGGACGTCCGGTAACAACCAAAGCGCAAGAGTAGTTGGATAAAATCAAGTTAGTCCTCGTTTGTTAGTTTTTCGGTTGATAATAATGTGGCCGGCAACAGCGTTTATAAGCTGAGATCGGCTTAGTCAGGAAGTTGAGGGTTTTGAGTTCATCATATCAGCGTTCCGCCTTACCGGCGCTGTGCCGATCATGGCCCCTCCATGCCAATGAGGTCCAGGACCATGTCTTAGTTACTCATTTCAAATATAATATGCGTAGTGTTCCTTCGTCCAATTCCTTTACCCGTGGCATCTTTTTGCTCTGGTTCCGCTTTCATGGGATCCCCACAATCACAGCGCGATGACATCTCCAAAACACTCACCACCTGATTGCACAGATTCAAGATCTGTCCCGCAAGTTTGGCACTCTGGAACCACTTGTTCTGCTCACGAAGAAACTAGACTGGTTGCCAGACAATGTCACACACATGCAAGCGTCAGCGTTTGAGTACATGGAGCAAGAGCATGCACCTCACCTCGCCATCCAGCGCATCAAGCAATCCCAGCACATCTCATCTCAAGCACCCACTCCACCCTAGGACTCCTCCGAGCCGCCACAGCAGCATGGGTCGCGTGTGCCTTTTCCTCGATGCGGCTGTTTCATTCTCGACGATGACACATTGGCGCAGCAGCACGGTACTCTCGTCAACAACATCAACTACAGTTCCATTCACGCGCAAACCTAGAGTTTCTGACCTACGATGGCAAGGGGGTCCACTCCCACTGCTAAACTGTTGCGATACCTTTTTTCGTCGACAACACACCCTGAGAAAAGGAAGGTTTGGTATGCACTTTTGCATCTCACCAGCGACACGCAAATGTGATATTACAGGCCCGAGCTCAACACGGTGTTCTTGGTAAATCTTCGTTCAACATATCCTCAAGCATTTCGCCCCCATTACGGACACCTCACTTAGCGAGCTCATCAATCTTCATCATATAAGATCCGTAGAGGACTACATCAACAAGTTCCTTGCTCTAGCGTGCCACAAAATAGAACTTTTGGTGGCCAAGCCAATCCAGATTTTCATCACAGGCTATGTCAACCCGCTCAAGCTCGACATGGCCCTTCATTGCCCCGATCATTGGATGACGCAATCAAGTCCATCCACTTCCTTGCTTTTAATCACTTCTCTGAGTAGGAAGGAAGCGACAAAAGTGACTTGTGGGCTTGGAAGTAGTGGTGCAGCTTTCTCGACATGAGAACTGCGTAGAATAATTTCTATATCTAGGGATATCTTGTCTCTCATGATGTATTTTGCTGATGTAGTAAACTGGTCATTGTATGCCATCTTGTTCGACAATGAGAACTGTACTAGCTGAGCAGTGTGCAGCTATAATGCATAGAAATAATTCCTCTTGAGTTCAAAGGAGACAAGGATGAGAGGGTTTGAGAGGTAGCTTTTGAGTTTAAGAAAAACATTCTCGGCATCTTGGGTCCACTCAAATTTGACGTTCTTCTTTAAGAGGTTAAAGAAAGGCAATTATTTTTCTTCCATCTATGCTACGAATTTGTTTAAAGCGACCATGCACCTTGTTAGCTATTACACCTTCTTAAATCTTATGAATGATTTAATTTCTTCTATAGCCTTGATCTTCTTAGAGGTTGCCCCAATTCCTCTTCTAAAGACAAGCAATTCGAGTAGCTTCCCTGATGGTACTTCGAACGTGTACTTCGCTAGGTTTAGCTTCAGCCTGTACCTCTAGAGGTTGTATAATATTTCCTCGAGGTCTTTAATCAAGCTATCTCAAGTCCTCGTCTTGACAACAATGTCATCTACATATGTTTCAATATTTTGTCTAAGCTGAGATTAAAAAACGCTTTGAAATTCTAGTTAACAAGTAGCTCCAATGTTCTTCAATCCAAAGGGCATTTTGATGTAGCAGAATACATCATATGGCATTACAAAAAATGTTTTTCCTTTATCCTCACTAGCCATGCTAATCTGATAATAGTTAGAGTAAGCATCGAGAAAACTCAACAATTCACATCATACCGTCGAATCAATTTGTTAGTCTATCCTAGGGAGTGGAAAGTGATCTTTTGGACATGCCTTGTTGAGACCAGTGAAATCCATACACATTCGCCACTTGCCATTCGCCTTTCACACCATGACTGAATTTGCTAGCCACTCAGAGTGTAGAAATTCTTTGATGAAGCCTACCTTTTGAAGCTTATTGATCTCCTCCCAACTAGCCTCCTTTCAATCTAGCATGAATTTTCATAGTTTCTATTTGACCAACTTTGCGTATGTTCAAACCATTAACTTGTGCTTAATCACTTCCCTAGGACCCTAGTTATGTCGGATGGTTGCCAGACAAAGATATCCATGTTTGCTTGAAGGAAAGTGATGAGCTCGAGTTCCTATTTCTTTTGAAGTCATGCCTCGATCTTAACTATTTTCTTGGGGTTGGAGTCAGAGTCATACCACCTTGATAGTGCCATCAGGCTTCGTAGATATCTTCGTTTACTATGCTTCCAAGGGGGTTCTTTTGTGACGGGCAAGCATGGAGTCTGATCGACCCTATTGAGACTCTTTTTATCGCACTACACAACAATCTTCGTGTTCCTAGGAATAGTAATAACTTAGGTCCTAGAATCTTGACAAGATAGTATGCGTAATAAGATACTACTATAAACCTAGCCAATGCAGTCTACTCAAGAATTGCGTCGTATGTTGTATTGAAGTTAGCAACATCTAACGTGATCTTCTCAGTTAGGAAGTTGTATGGGGCACCGAATATAATTGGCAATGTGTTCTTTCCAAATGGCTTCAAAGATGACTCTAGAGTGATTCCATGGAAGGGTTGATCTAAAAGCTTGAGCTCGCTTTGAGGGATCTCTGTGGCTTCGAATATGCTGATGAAGAATAGGTTGATAAAGCTATCACCATATATGATGATGTGAGCAACCAATATTTCTAATAGTGGGATCAACCACTATAGGATATTGACTAGGGGGCGTAAGTTGTTGGGTGGTCATCTACTGAGAAAGTTATGGCTTTATTTGACCACTATAGCCTTAACACCTCTCCTTGGGACGTAGAGCATACTTTGTGTTCGATCTTCTTGTACTCCCTCTTAGAATAATATGAAGTTGAACCACGAAAGATATGAGCCACCATGAGGTCAGGAAGGGGGTAGTCATCATCCTCGTCAGATAACATGGTGACGGAATCATCTTTCTTGACCACATAAACTTTCTGGTTGGGTGGTAGGGCCATCTCCTTCTAGAAAACTTGATAATTGGCCAAAGAGTGAGCTTGTTTTATTGTTGGAAATCACTTTTGACCTGGTTCTTTGCCCTAGGACTCATAACGTTGCAGCTGTTGGGGTGCTTGTTTTGCAATGAGTACCTCTTCTTCCACCTTGTGCTTCCTATTCTATTTTTTCTTCTTGGATTGTTCTGGGTCTTTGAAGGTCTTGTTGTCTACCACCTTTCCTTTTCTCTTGCTTTGCAAAAGAAGTTCATTGACGAGAGCACTTCATTCAACGATCTTAAAAAACTTCGTTGCCTAGTTACTTATCTTGCCGCCAATTCCTTTATTGTCCACTGATCTTAGATAGTGGACTTGAACGCTCTGATAATAGACACATTGGTGATTTGTGTGATTATGTTACAACACTCAATAAAGTGTCATATAAAGTCGCTCAGAGGTTCATCATTCTTCTATCTCATAGCATGTAAATCATTCTTAATAGCATGCCACCTGTAAGTGTCTTAGAAGTTCACAAAAAATTACTTTCAGAGATCATCCCAAGATTTGATCGAGGACCTTGGCAGGTATGACGCCCTGAACTCTGTTAGCCATAAAGCAAGGACAAACATAGGCCAGGGATCAACTTAATTACCTATAAACACTGTATTAGTCCTAGCATACATAAGCTGGTATACATAGAGTAGTAGTGGAATCAAAAATAATTAGCTTTTATTACATCACTAAGAGTACTCCTTACATAAGTTGCCATCATAGATAGACCCAGATATGCAACATAATACATAAAACAAAAGCAACAATGGCGACTAAGCAGAAACTAACAACAAAAACAACTTAAGCGAGTACTAAGCGCAACACATAAGCAAATAGTTTAGGAACTAGCCCAAAACCCTAGAAGTTTTCATACTCCGCCTGCTCCTAGAGAAACTCCTTGGTAGATGAGTCTATGTCGTCTTCTCTAAACTCTATATATACACATAAGCAAGGTGAGTACTTTATGTACTCAGTAAGCCAGAGGGAAAGATGACATATTTTGGCTTAAGAAGGAGGTTATGTTTTTTATTTATGAAAGCAACATTTTCTTTAAAGGAGTTATTTTACGAAACACCAGTGAGTGAAAATTTTAATTGTCAGAAAGTGACCCACATTTGATTCATTTCACAAGTTATTTTGTAACAACTTGTCACCGTGTTTATATGTGATAGTAAAATTATCAACATTTCCTTTATCTTTCACTTTCTCAAGACTTAATAATTAATTGATTATCATTTTTTAACTATTTCTTATAGTTAGCACGCTTTCACAGTATAAGTTCGTCTTCTCGACACTATGGTACTATGATGCCACAAGACATCCTAGGTCACATAGACCTATTTTGGATCACGAAGGTAGATCGTCTACCGCCTAAGCGGACTTTGAAAACAATTCCTATCCCAATAATCATGTTCACCATCTTTTGATAAAAACAAAACGTATAAGAAACACCTCACATCAGTCCATAACCGCTGACATGGCTATTTAAAAGGTTTACCTAATTTCTGTAGAGTTTATACACTTTACCCATATGTTATAAACTTCTCGCTTTATACAACATGTGTCGATCAAACACGATTGATAAAAGACTCACTACAAGGCTTTCTCAAAATGAACCCATAAATATCTCATGTTATATAGTTAGATTGAATTTCTCAAAACCAAGCATTAGGTTCTTATCGTCAAGTCTAAAAACTAACCATCTGCTCACTTTTTAATGCAGTTTTTTTTAATTACACATATAGCATTTCGTTAAAATAATGTTTGAACAAATGGGGCTTCAGCATGTGTCTTGAGATTGTTTTGAACGGCACGAGTGTGTATTAATCTTCATAGCAATACCAGGCCAGAAGATGGCAGTGAAAGTAGAACTGTTTTTCTTTTTCATGTCTGACCTCAACTTGTACTACATCTATTTAGATTGTTATGCATTGGTCTCCCCTATACACAAGCCTCAGAATGATGTGCGCCTTCCTGAGCTTTAATTTATTGGTCGGTGCAAAATGTGAACCTCAGCACTATTCTAACTGTGCATCTTGTCATTGGATTAGCACTGAATTAGCACTGCCAGAATTAGCACTGAATCATGCCAGAATTAACGCTATGACTGATATTTGATTAAATTATTTTCGCTCCAGTTTAATTCTTCATCTCCTTGATTTGGTTACTTTGTTACAAAGCCAAACACTGTATTGTAATCAGGTACGATTCCCTGCTCGAACCAATCAAATTCAGTAACGAGCCGCTCCAACCCTCCTATTTCCTGTAAAGCAATATCCTTACCATTTGTGTTAACAGAGCACCAACGAAACTTTGGCGGCAAAAAAAAAATTGTCATAACACTTCTAACTATAGAATTGATCCAGTTAATTAGCTGCATAATTAATGGCAGAAAGTTTCCGGAAAGTAGAACTGCATTAAATTATGAGGCCACCTGTGTACCTATCGTGCTCATGGGTCTAACTCATAAATAGTTGGAGAGATTCTTTGTCTCCTATTCCCAAATCCCAATTTGTAAGGATTTTTGCCTTCAGTCATAGCCTTGATCAAGCTTCGTTCTACTGTTCTATTCTTCCTTTTTTTTTTTTCTAGACATCACTTTGCTAGACACGCTTGTAAATACCACATAGTACTAGAATAGAAACGGACAAAGTATCAGAGGTGCTATCCATTTGACAATGTTTTATGTTTATATGGGTAGTTGGATTTTTCATGCACATAAGTTTTTAACTACAGGGTGAACGTTCAATGGATCAATTACTACAGGGGGAACACAAGTTTCTCATTTGAATGGGAGCCATGGGGAAAAGGAAGAACTGTCTGAGGTCCCATTACTGTAGATTGAAGGCACACCAAAGTGGCAGAACAGAGTTGAGGGTAAGTCAACAAGCATTCTTTTTCAGAATGGAATAAAATTCAGTCTCAGTCTTGATTAATACTGGGAATCCACCTTATGTTTCAAAATCAATGGTGTTGTCCACCACAGAATTGGCACTCTTTTCCCATCAAATGGTACCCACCAAAATTGGCACAACTATATATTTATGATCCAGAGAACGAAACATAGAATCGATAAAATATTTTTGAAAATGATAATGATAATTCAGTAGACCAGGCCCTCAAATAATTAGTGCCCTCTCATCTATATTTGATAGTGAAAATAGCTTTATACAAAATTTCAGATATGCTAGAGAACGACTATCCCAACATGGTAAAGAAAAAATAACTCTGCGACTATTAGGCTGCAATGCGAAAGATGATGTTCAGTACAATTTATCAACTAGTAGTGAGATAGCAGGCATAATAGTGGATGATTTTATAGTGAAGGAATACAAATTTGACATTCTTGTCTATGATAATGATCATGGCTTGCATCAGGTTTCTTCACTTCATACATCTTATGTGACCTTACAATATCCTTTGTTGTTTCCTTATGGTGAACGTGGGTTTTATCTTAGCATTAAATATAACAATTATGATGGGATTGGTAGAAAATTTGTCACTATGCTGGAATTCTACAGATACTATTTACACTATAGATTGAATAAACCAAGCCCTTTCATATGTTATGGTTAGCTTAGTGTCCAAATTGATGTTGATGTGTTTTCTAGCATTGAGGCTAATAGGCTGCAATTTATAATTGATCATCAGCATGAGCTACGTGCTGAATCTATAGATGGAATAGTAGATGCGATTGAAAAGGGTATAACTGATGGGATTCAGTTGGCAAACGTGTAATACTTACTGCTAGCTTCACTCGAGGCTAGAAGTATATGCTTCTGAATTATCAAGATGCGATGACAATATGCCATCTTTATGGCTCACCTGATTTATTTGTCACATACACATGCAATTCAAAGTGGCAAGAAATTGCTAAAACAATTCGATGAGCCTGGTCAACAACCATCAGATAGAGCTAATATAATTATTCGTGTATTTAACATGAAGGTTAATGGCTTTATTACCGATATTAGAGAAGGGAGGACTTTTTGTAAAGTTCTTGTAGGTAGCGTTGTCTTTTCTTAGTGTATAAAACTTTTGCATTAGATATTGCTCTCATTCTTTGTTTACCAATATTTTTCCAGTGTTGTACACTGTAGAGTCTAGAAGTGTGGGCTGCCACACATACATTGCTTAGTTTGGCTTGTAACACCTACTATTGATGTATAAACATCTATGATAGATGGATTTATCTCTGCTGGAATACCTAATTATGACATCGATTGATTAGATATGAATTAGTTAGTGAATTTATGATGCACGGTCTTTGTAGAGATGCAAACAAAGGTTGTGCTTGCATGAAAAATGATAAATGCTCCAAAAATTATCCTAAAGATTTCCAAGATAAGACAATTATTGATGGAGCAGGTTTTACAATCTATAGATGACGAAACGATGGGTGATATATTATTAAAAATGGAATCCTATTGGATAACAGATCAATTGTACCCTATAACATCAAATTACTTAAAACATGTGAGGCGCACCTAAATGTTAAATGGTGTAACAAATTAAATTTAATGAAATACTTATTCAAATACATTACAAAAGGATAACACTGTGGGAGGATATACTTTGAAACCACTATTAAAATAGAAAATGTGTCACCAAATCATGACCTAGATCCACGTGATGAAGTACTAGAATACATGGATGCTAGATTTCTTTCAACATGTGAGTCACTTCATCGATTATTTGAATTCGATACACATTATAGGGTACCGCCTTGGTTCATTTACCTGGCAAAAACTATGTTACATATGAGAAAAGCTCTGATTTACGGGTGGTGCTTAATAGTCCTACTACAAAGTGTTTAATGCTAACCGAATGGTTTAAAGCTAATAAAAAAATATCTTGAGGCACATTCATTGACATACTATGAATTTCGAAGGGAATGGTCATAGGAAGCATCATCTAGAACCTGGCGTGAACCCCTGCTCTCAAAATCAATAGAATCTATTATGTGCATTCAATTGGTGGTGAACTTTATTATTTACAAATGTAACTAATGATAGTTAAAGGTGCACAAAGTTATGCTGATGTATGCACATATGACTATATTGTTTACAACACATATATAGAAGCATGTGAGGTGAGAGGATTACTTGAAGGAGACAATGAATGGTACCTACTTTTTGATGAGGCAATGTTATATCTTCCTCCTCACGACAACTTAGACAACTTTTCATAACCATTTTTCTTTATTGCCCTGTCACAAATGTGTGGTCATTATTTGACAAATGTTGGCTTTACATGATAGATGATATTCATAATAAGTTAAAAAACATTAGATAACCCGAGATGTGTTATTCCAAATGAACACTTGCTCAATC
This sequence comes from Oryza coarctata, assembly GCA_030770085.1. Taxonomy (NCBI): domain Eukaryota; kingdom Viridiplantae; phylum Streptophyta; class Magnoliopsida; order Poales; family Poaceae; genus Oryza; species Oryza coarctata. Next base: position 11,904,696 of record CM061476.1, on the reverse strand, counting down.
TTCTCCTACATAAACTTGTTGTTGTATTTGGGAATAGTGGTGGTAACATAAAAGATTTTGATCTACCTTACCCAACATCCACTTCACAGGTATCTATTAGCAATAAATTAATTGATGAGGAACTTACAATTGATCCACTCTTACTATCTATGCATGTCAATTCTTTGATAGCACAATTCAATACTAACCAAAAAAAATTTTTAGACACAATAACTTCTCGTGTTGGTGCCAATCAACCTAGCTTTTTTTCTTTGTGTATGGACATGGTGAAACTAGAAAACATTTCTATGGAACACTATCATTGCAAAACTCATATCACTAAACAAAATTGTACTTGCTGTTGCCTCATCAGGAGTAGCATCTTTGCTATTACCTAGGGGTAGAACAGCTCACTTTTGATTTAAAATTACAATTGACATTGATGAAACCAGTATTTGCAATATAAAATGAGGCTCTATGCTTTCTGAACTTTTAATAGAAACTGCACTTATTATATGTGATGATGCTCTGATGACATATAAGTGATGCTTTGAGGCACTAGATCGCACATTGTGTGATATACTTTTTGACACAATTCCTTTCAACTCTTTTATACCATTCAGAGGAAAACCTGTCGTTCTAGGTGATGATTTTAGACAAATATTCCCAGTTGTTCCAAAAGGCACATATCGTGCTATCATCAATGCATCAATTACAAATTCAGATTTGTGGAAACATGTTTGTTTATTAAATCTGAATATAAACATGAGATTATTTAATCTAGATCTACCAGAGGAAAAAACAACTAATTTGCATGATTTCAGTGAGTGGTTTTTGGTTGTTGGTAATGGCATGTTGCCTATGATTGCAAGGGATGGTGAAGCATATCCTCCATGGCTGAAAATTCCTGATGATTTACTTATTACGAGTGATGGTGATAAGATAGCTACTATTGTGAAAGAAATATATCCTAATTTCCTTGCATCATATAAAGATCTAGAATATCTAGCTTCATGTACTATTATTTGCCCCAATAATGCAACTGTTGATGAAATAAATGACTGTCATTGGCTTAGTACCAGGAGATGCAAAAGATTTATTTAAGTTATGATACCATTTTAAAATGCTCTGAACAAATCCTAGACTTTGACTTGCTATACCCACTAGAATTTTTGAACTCCACAAATGCTGCTAACTTTCCTACACATAGGCTTATCCTCAAGCAAGGTGTTGTTATCATATTGTTGCGAAACCTAAACTAGGACTATGCAATGGAACAAGGCTATTAATTTCTGCTTTAAGTGAAAGAATTCTCCAATGCATTATATTAACTAGTTCAAACATCGGTGAACTATTTACATACCTAGAATTACATTGAGCACAACAAAGATGAAATGGCCTTTTACATTACAACGAAGACAATTCCCTATTTGAGTTTGCTACTCAATGACTATTAATAAAAGCCAAGGACAAACACTCCAGCAAGTTGGTGTGTACCTTAGAAAACCAGTTTTCACACATAGGAAGCTCTATGTTGCAATATCAAGAGCAACAAGCCGATCAGAACTTAGGATATTAAATTAGAATGATGATAGATTGTGCGGAACTGAAACAAGGAATGTTGTTTACACCGAGATGCTCTCTACTATGTTGCTAGCAGTGTTGTTCTCAACATTGTTCCATACCATGTTTTAGTTCTACAGTCCATTGCAATTATATTGAACCAGCTAAATTTTTGTTGCAGGCTCTGCCACTTGTGCCATAGTATTTCTATCATAGCAAGATGCCACCACTAATTTTGTGTATACATATTATATATCTTATGTTTTGTACAGTTTATGGCTCAAAGTTATATGTACTATCCTTCTCACTATTTTATTTATTCAACATAAAACCACTTTGCTATATATGCTAACCAACTTTTCCTATTAATGCAGGCTACAGATGGCGCACATCCTCATTTTGAACCTCATGCTTGGAGATTCAAACAAAAGGATTAAAGCAAGAGTTTCTAGGCTATGGGACTTCTATGATCTCGCTGATAATATCAAGATCATCCACAGTAACCTTGTTTTGCTAGATGAAGTGGTACTTATTCAGTGTTTATATAATTGCATTCTATCATATGTACTCAACAATGCATTATGCACACTCTTCATACCATCACTTATGTTTGAAATACATAAGGTAATAGCATTCACGTCCAGATCTACCAAGCTACAATTCCAGCATTGAAACCACTACTTTGAGAAGGAAAAGTGTACTACATCGACTCCTTCACTGTCAAGGATGCAAATAGAACATATAGGCCAATAACAAATAGCCTGATGATTTTGTTCACTAAATGGACAACCTTAGAAGAATTCATTGATGTCTCAACTGAATTTCTTATCATAACATTTTCATTGACACCTTTTCAAGAAATCCCTTCTCTTATGGAAAATATTTCTAAAGCATTATCACCCATATGTTTCTAAATAGCTCTATTACATTGTCATTTATGCTTTCATGTACACATGTAGATATTATGGGAGTTATTACTGAGATTGGTTCAACATCAACTCTTCACCTAAGTCAAGGAATGCTGACAATTTAAAAAGAACAATACAAATATGTGATGCAAGGTTGGTGGCCTAAAATATAATTCATATCTTTCTATTATGTTATGCTTATTTTATGTACTAATATTTATGCTAACTATCCACATAAGCTACTAACCCTTAATTACATATTCCAATTATAATTACACTACCACTTTTATTACCAATGTACAAAACTAGCAATTCCATAGTGCCTATTATGCTCTAGGGAGAAAGAGCAACTACTTTCGATGCTAAGAAGATATATGAAGTTGGCCAAAGTTGTTGTCTTTCTCGGAACACTTATCAAAGATTATAAAAACATTGGTAAGCCTTTCTTCACCTATAAAGTTCTTATATTTCTATTACACGTAGTCTACAATATCTAACTATTCCGCCTATCATGCATAGGCCTAACACTCAGTGGTAGCTCACCATGAAAATGGTATATTAATCTAAATATACTTGAAGTATTTGAACTGAAAGAAAGGTAATACTTTTTGTTTCTGTCACTTCTCTTACCATTCTGCACTAGCTACCTTTTCATTACTATCTAAATATGCAATCACTCTCATTATATATTTTCTGCATAGCTTTAGCACAAATTTCATACCAATCAAGTGGGTTGAAACCCCTTCCATAGGGTATACCTAAGACATTCATGAGGAAAAAATCATAGAAGAAATCCTTGCTTTAAATCCTCACAAATATAAGGTTTATCCTGATTCCTAATTATGCATTCATTACATGTTTCTGCCTATCACAATCATATTGTTGATGCTACTCAATTGTTATGCAGCAAACACATTTTATAGTAAATGCCATAGTCAAAGAAAGTCGTAACAAAAACTCATGGTGATACATATTCAACCATTCTTGCTGCCAGCTAACATGGCCATTATATTCTGCTCATGCAAATACAAAGCAGTGGTCATTGCGGGGGACAATACTGGTGATGCCACCTTTATACTTTTCAGAAGAGACACACATCGCCTTATACGTAGACCAATGGAATCTCTAATTGAAGAAAATCCAACTAACAAGGACTTCATCCCATATAAGATAACAACCCTTCTTCAACAATCCTTTGTATAGAATGTGAGCTTCACTGAAGTTACAGTTATTCGAAGCCAAAAATCCCTACAAGTTAACACAATTGTCTCATCATCTGGTGGTTCAAATCAGCCGCTACTGCTTATGTCACCATCTACTTCCTAGGCACCCTCAGCTACTATCTCAGCTAGCCTAGGTACCTCTCTTTAGCCACCACCTACGCTAAGCGAAAGCAGCGTTGAATCACAAATATCACCAAAAGCAAGCTAAACTGCCTCAACACTATCAAACCCATCAACACCAAGCAGACCTACAATCGTCTCTCTAATAGAAAACACTCCAACTAGCAAATTGAATCCATCAACATCTACTAGAAAATAATATATTATCTTAGTTTGTCCAATGCCTTCTCAATCTACCCAGGTTTCCACTGATGATAAGGTATGAAATGTATTCCTCATATCCATAGACATATTGTTTGTCCTACTAAATTACATGTAGCCTTATCTCTTCTCTGCTTTGCAAGGGCACAACTGAGACAAAGCCTAAACAACAAACTTTAGATGATCCATCTTCTGGTGCAGCTGACCCCTCTACACCTCAAGATAAGGTACACCCCTCTATGTTTTCTTCTATTTAAGACATTACATACCAGCACAATTCTTTATGTTCAAAGGCCAAGGAAATTGCAATTGCAGCAGATGATGACCCATGTGTTAGCCCTTCAATTACTACCAAAACTGCCAATAGAAAAAGGTACACACAACCACCTTGCCTACAACGCATTTGTAAGAGCTTTTACAATTGTCTCTAACGTGGCCTAATCTTAAGCAGAGGAAAAGCTATAGCTCCAGCACCAGCTGCTAAGAAGCTATTCAAAGAAGATTCCTAGCAAAAAAAAAGATGAAAGGTTACTATCCTACTTTCTAGGTAAATTATATATATATAAACAACTAAGGATTCTAATAAACCTATCATATTAGTGAATATTTGCACTAAGGATTATACCATCTAACAAACTCAATTTGATGCACTTAATGAGATGTGAATGTACAGCTATCTAGCAAGTATTTTGGTTATCTGTACAAAAGCTATAGCACTGCTAAAAGACAGCAGCTACAAGTGGTAGGCCTGTAAAGTTATAAGCAAGACTTTCGTTCAGGATATATACACGCTGAAATCATTGTAAATAACTACTCCTACTATTATCACCCCTACTATAACTTAGCCTGTATTACTAATGAAACTAATGAAGCTTATATGGAGCATGACATAAATATGCTAAACTCCTATCTATGTAGTTTAAATCATGGCAGACCTTCTATCTTATATAGTTTAAATCATGGCAGATGCATGCTTTTAGGGAAAAAAAGTATGAAGCTTAGCTCTAATGTTATATTATGATAAAACAATCTCTAATTCTTCCAACAAAATAATATGACAGGATCAGCACAATGTCATCCTTTGTTTCATCCATTACATTCTCAATGTCTACTATATATCCCTCTATTTATATATAAATTATCCGATACATTAAGACATTAACTGCTAAATACACTAATCTCTCTTATGTACGTTTAATTATCCTATAGACCTTAACATTACTATGTTATATTAGGCAAAAAATGTTATCCCTTCTACTCTATACTTTCGTATGTCATAAACTCACAATATTTCATTTAACCAAACATACTAAACAGCCAGTTTATGTAACATACGCAACACCTACTCTCAAAATTATCACATCTGAGCAACAATTCCCTGCTATGCCTATACCAGTACAGTGCGTGGAGCGCGCATTCCATGCTAGTAACTCAATCGATGCTGATTTACATATACAGAGATAAGTCCGGGAGAATATGAATACACACTCGTACTACAGAGCAACTTGATATGTCAAATGTGTCATGTTGAGTGCTGAGCTAGGTTAACATTGTGTGCAGCTAGCTAGAGTTTCGGCGCTTAGCTTCTAGTTCAATGAAGCTGGAGTCCAATCAAATAGTTCAGATCTACTAGAAAATAGAGTTGAGCAGACTAAACTAAAGTGCTTCAAAAAATTAAACTACGAAAGTAAAGTGACCTCTGGGTAGCTCCACAGGTCCAGACCAGGATACGAGAGTTGGAGTCTTCAGACTCTTGGTGTGGGCCGCAAGTGAGGACATAACGAACATGAATAGAAGCAACCACTCACATAAGCCATTCTGTTATTCCAGTGTAGCTTTTGGCCAATGTTTCATAGATAAGAAGCACCACATTGGTTAGTAGGAGTGACAATTATTTTAGGAGCAATTATACTGATCCTGAGGAGGTAACAAGTGGAACCAAAATTTTATTGTTAATTTGTGGAGCCTCCTTGTTCGTACCTTAGTAATTAATACTAAAAGTTTGTCCTAAGAGGGTAAAATTTTCATTACAAAATTAAGCAACTTCGGCGGAGACCCTAGGTATCGGCTTTTTCCGATCATATCGCCAATCTGGTATGGATTTCATAACATTCGAAGCAATTTATGTGAGATTTCACATTCTTATGCTATGCACATGGATCATTTGTCTGACTGTCCATTTTCACAGCCATTCCTCTCTCTCTCTCTCTCTCTCACTCTCTCTCTCTAAAACCAAAACGATATCGACTCACTTCTCCCTTCTCCATCTCCCTCTTCTCTTGTCCTATCTCTACCAGTTTTTGCATTTGTCACAAGCATCCTCGTTATAAAAGAAAAGCATTTGTCACAAGATAGAAGAAAATCTAGCTGGACCGAGGATTTGATACTTCCGTTCCAAGTTCCGAAAACATGGTAGTAAGCATGTTATAGAGGGCATGATCCAACGAAATTTCTCCGCTACAAATTAAAGGCAGAGAGTAACACGATTTTCTTTTGCATGGGAATAAGTGGAATTGATACTGGAAGGGTACCTAGATGTCACAGCCTTGTCTATTTCATAAACTTCATCAAGTAAGTATTATATTGGATTAACTATAGGATGGAGCACAAAACTAAATAGGCGTGAAAGCAGATTGTTCCCTTCAATCATGTTTTGGATTGATATAGAAGAGTAAATGGAATATTTTGTCTTTTGTTATCATCGAATTATATATGTTACTTCGGTTCGACATCAACCATTTGCATTCTGGAATGGTTACTGCTAACAAAAACAAGTTTGCATATCCAAAGAAAACAATATCCAGAAAATAATAAGGTCTGAACTGGCAAATTAATCTGCCACGAGGAAATGCAATGAAGCTGGAAAAACGTTATGTAGATGTTCCCCAAAAAGCGAAGGCAATGCTTATCCAAACATGTTCTGTCCATGCATGCTCAAATGTACTTCTGGTTTTGTGCTATTTATCCAGTGTGGCCCTTACTGATATTTTGCTTCTCCTGTATAGATGCTGCACTAGTTTCACCATTAATAGCTCAGTGCTTTTAATAAATATCCATCGACTGAATTTATGTAGCTATTTTGTGTATGCAAAACTACTAGAGGAATAGCCAGAGACACGCTAGGGGTGCACTTCGATTACTGGAATTTATTTGCCCTACCAAGCACTCACTTCTTTGCAGTATCTTTCTCATATCTTTTTTTGACACCGTATTTTTCTCATGTCTATATACTGCAAAGCTTTGTCCCTGATGTGTAGATAGACAGAAGGCCCGTAGTAAAAGGAAGAAAGAATAATGCTAGGGTGTACCAATTTAACTGGGATCGGAATGAGTGGCATTGAGAAAAGATTACACATATTTCTCTAGACCATCTTAAGAGCAAGTACAATAGGGATGATTCAGCAGGCTATAGAGATTTGTGTTAGCACAATCCTACGTGGAACAGATAGAAAGCAAAAGAGAGTTATTGGCAGTATAGATTTATAGCTGGGCTATAGCACCAAAAGAGATGTAGTATTTTGTGCGTCTCTATTGGATACATAGTATTGGGCTAGAAAAAATTATACTACCTTATTAAACTTTTATTTATTATAATTTAATTATTTAAAAATTATTAGTGGTCAAAGTTACTACAGTAGCAATCAATAATGACAATTAAAAAGGAATGGAGGGAGTAACATGAGCTATTGCACAAGCTAGTTATTGCACTGCCTATATGTGATATGGATTTTAACTATAGACAGTGGTTACCTTGTAATTGCTCTAACGAGAAATGCTATGGCATGGAAAGAAGTATAGCAGACTAGGCTGAAACTTTAATTCGGTAGGTTTTGTCAAAATATACTGTACATCAAGTGTTGAGATTTTGATTTTAGCTAGTATTCCCTCTGTCTACCACCACATAATATCAAGGTCTGCATAAATCAGACAAGTTTCCAAAACACTGAGAAGTAGCACATCTTCATATCCATATGGAAAGATGAACATCATGCCTACTTAAAACAGTCAACGCCTTCCTCTTCTCCAAAATTACCTGAAAAAAATGATTCCTCTAATTTAAGAGCTCTGCATAGTACATATCCATTGTTGCTCACCGCCAAACCTTGCGGAGGAAGGTCCGACCGGAGAGAGACGGCGATTCGATCACGCGAAGGTCAGGGAGATCTGATTAGCTCCAGTACAGGTTCTTAAGCTTCGAGATTCGAGGGCGTAACAAATAATTTGGCCCTTTAATTGACAAGGAGGGAGGATGAGATCCGTGAACCGGTTGACTGATGGGCATGTCCGACTCACCCTATCGGCTGAGTGTCGGTAGGGAAGGCAGCGCTCGAGCATTAGCTGAACAGCTGATGGAGACATGAGAGATAGATGCGTGGAATATACTAGATGACCTATCAACTAAAGAGCCGATAACGCTCTACGACATCCGAAGCGCGGAGCGGGCCCAATCCCCCGTGAAACCATATGGACCAGCGATCGCGGTAACGGTGCCGTTAAGACTAGTCTTGATAGATCGGACTGAATCGAGACAGTATGAGGCTAGGGACTAACGACACAGAGACGACGGGGGCCTAGACCAAACGTGACAACGAGGGAGGAATAAGTGAGGTCATCAGCTAACGACCGACACAGGCCTACACCTAAACCCATCGGCTACACGAGCTAATAGGGAACGAGACCCGCTAGATCTCGACGCCGGCCATGTCAGGCGCGAGCCTTGGAAGATCGGACTGAACCGAGACAATACCAGGAAGCGTCCGACATGTCTAGATCGATCTCTAGCGGATCGATCGTTAGACGATATGCAAAACGGATGTAAGGCCTGCGGTGAGGATAACTAATCAGCTACTCACTCCGATGAGACGCCACACAAAGACCCACAGGGGCACCGGCTCGAACCACCATCGTCGATCTCAAAGGTTGAATCTAACCGATACAGCATGAGACCGCCGATGGAGGAGGGAGCTCGACACGCCGATGAGATTCGCGCGGATGTGATGTGGTACGCCTGATCAGGCTACAAGAAATCGTATAAAACACACACGTGCTGCAAAACCGATGCCACTTTGGATGTGGTAGGCAATGAACATGGAGCGGTGCCTAATCCTCCCATAGCACGAGACCCGTCACTTACCGTGACGACGCCGCTAGCACTGATCTTAAAGATCGGACCTAACTGAGATAGTAAGAGACCGAGACCAACGACAACGGGACAGCGGACGCCAGATCAATCGTGCTGAAGAAAGGGCGGAGGAAACCCATGGCTAAGCTGATGAGAGGACCTCTCTGAAGATATGCATGCAACAACCGGAATGCCGATGCACCAGGCATGACGTTCGATGGAAGTCTCTGATGATTGGTGCGTATCGACTGAGTAGCCGATACGCTAGGCGTGTTGCTCAAGGTATAGATAACCCATCAGCTAATCACTCCGATGAAATACTGAGCAAAGAGCTATAGGCCTACGGCTCAAATCTACTATTAATAGCCTAATAGGTCGAACCTAACCAATGCAACACGGGACCGACGACGGTAAAGAGAACTTGGTAAACCGATAGATCTCGTACGGATGTGATACGGTACACTCGATCTGATTAAGAGATTGAACCTAACCAATACAGCCTTAGACAGAGCAAGATATATTAGGATAATGGCGGGACTTATCTCTTCGCCAGAGATCGAACTTAACCGATATAGCCCCGCGCCGAGAGCCAAAACCTGCCGATAAAACCTAGGCAAGCTAGGATGGTGTTGCGCTGAAATTATATTGATTGAAAGATATCTTTACAGCCTTTCAAGGGTCTGTATTTATACACTGGTGTTACAGAGTCCGACGTGATTACAACAACCATCAGATATTATTTCCTAAAAATATAAAAATAAAATATCTCTAAGAAAGTTAACTAAACTAACTAAATATTCCTATCAATATAAAATATGATTTATATAGATAAATTATCCTACCGTAAGTTTCACGGCTACTCCTCAGACTTAACCTCATTTGAATAATCTTCTATAATTAACCAAATACTTTCTCGCTTCGCTTGATCGGCTTCTTCCCTGTAACAATCGAACTCTTATTTTACTAAATCGAGCTTACCAAATTTTAGCGTTAATAACTGTAACAAATCATATATAAATGTAAGATCTGATTTTGTTTACATGTTATTATCATATGTCAGTGCCAAGCTTTTTGCATAACTGTATGAATAATCACTTGTCTTAGGCATATCAATAGCATCTTCTAATAGAATATAACCATATACAAGCTGCAGCACTTATCATATCTGGAGAAGGAGAAAATCTAGGATAGACAATATCTCACTATATTTGGCTTTGTTAACTTAACAAATCACAAATTCAAAAAAAAACAAAATATCATGAAGAGAAGAGCATTATATCTTTGTATTTGGCATCATAAAAACCACTCATAATGTCCAATGTGTGCACACAAAATTTTCTGATACTTTCAGGTAGATGAATATGGCACCACCGAGGCAGTGGACAAAGAACTGGACAGTTAAGAGAGTGCTATTCTAAAAGTTTTCTCCTTCAGCTGGATTGGTGCCAATATGTTCTGTTTACTTGTCTCTAGCTACTGTTTAATTACTATGCAGCCATTCATCACCATGTCTTCCAGCATGATTGCACGATGTGCATTCTCTGGATGAAATATGATATCAAGTTTAGGTGTGATAGTGAGAAAGAATATAGGGGCCATTCTCCATAGGGATCTCTGCAATACACCAGGCAGAGAGTGATATGAACCTTTGTTTTCTTTTTTGCATGGGAATGTGTGGTATCATGGAAAATACTGATTCTGGACTCAGCCAACTTGTTTGAAAGAGAAAAAAGGCCAGCAGCCTTGTCCAGGAATAAGCTTTGATGTAAGACTTCACATGAGTCTTATATTCGGTTAGCTAGAATGCCGCGTGAAATTAAATATGCAAAAGTGGATTTTTCCTTCTATCATCTTCTGGACTGACATAGAGTAGTAAAATGGAAACATACATGTCCTTGTTCATACCCAGCTATTTGCGTAGTTGTGTGACTTCTTCTCAAATCATAATACCAGAGGAGATTTGTGGCTGAATTTGCAAACTAAACTGAAACGAGGGAACACAGGGAAGCTGGAAAACTTTATCGAAACATTACCCAATGTTGATCCAAACATGTCCTGTTCTTTCCATGCAAATTCTTATGTACGTTCTAATGTTGTCCTTAATTATGTTTCCCCATAAATAGCTTAGTGCTTTTAATGGTCATCCATTGAATTTGTCAAGCTAATTTGTACATGGGAAGCTATTGGAGGAACGGTCATAGACTTGATAGAGATACGCTTCAGTAACTGGACATCACTATTTTCCTTATTGCCAAAGATATGGAATCTGTTTCCCCTACCGATCACTTTGCCGAGACATCTGTTTATAAATTGCAATGCTTGTGACCCTATAGTATAGAACGTTAGATAGATGGAAGGTCTGATGCAAAGGACGAATGAGGCTACACAAATTTGTCTGGGAATGTGTGGCATTGGGAAACGATCACACACCTAGAAAATCTGTTCAACTTAAGAAGAGATGTTAGGCAGTGGAAAGAAGGTAACATTCAGCACTGGAGCCGAGCCAGAAGCGTAGATGGAAGCAGCAAGCCAACAACCCAACTTGCAGGAACAAATTATATTCCTCCATCAAGACTCATATATGTTTGGCCACTACTTCGTCTAAGAGTTAGACCATCATGAATAGTAGAAGCTTTCAAAACAACCTAGAAGTACCGTATCATGATATCTTTATAGTCAGCAGCATCATGCCCGCTTACAACAGTCCAAGCCTTCGTCTCCTCAGCAATTACCTGGCCAAGATGCTTCCTCTAATTTAACAGTTTTGCCGCATTAGAGTGTAACTCATACAGTTTTAAAGCAGAAATGTTGAGATAGAGTAAAGAGAATGTTGATCAGCAAAGAGCGCACATCCACTGCAGCAAACATCAAACACATAAAAAAATAATGTTCAGAAACATGCAAAGGTGGAACTGCACAGCCAGATATTCACAAAACTGCATGCATAATCACTTATTTAAGCCTTTTAAGCTCATCAATTGCACTCTCTAACAAAATATAAGCAAATATAAGCTGTAACACTTATGGATAATATCCCACAATCAGTGACTCTGTTAACTTCACAGATCACAATTATGTCAAAAAAATCAAAACGAAATAACATGAAAAAAATACATCTTTGCACTCAGCATCATAAAAGCAATTTATCATCTCCAGTCAGTTAATTTCAATAATATGTGCACACAGAATTTTTTTGATACTTTCAACTAGATGAAAGGTACAGCACCACAGAGGCAGAGAGGATGAAGAACTAGATAGTTAGATAATGCTATTCTAAGAAGTTTTCTCCATAAGCTGGATTGGTGCTAAGATGTTCTGTTTACTTGTCTCTACTATGCAGCCATTCATCACCATCTCTTCCAGCATAAAGTGCACCTTCTCTAGATGGAACATGATGTCGAGTTCACACTGGGTGAAAAAGGAGCAAAAAGATAAATAGCATCAGCTTGGTTATGTGCCTAACATGAGTATCTTTACAATCACAAGAAACAAAATTGTTTGAATTACTGAAAATTACCACATTGCCGAAATGGTGGTCCATAGTTTCCACAAAGAGATGAATGAATTCAAGAATAGCTAGCTCATTCTGCCAAACAACACAAAATGGAGGCATTTTAAGTTGACTCAAGGAAAACATCGTACAAGCTATAGCAATTGTAGAGATCCTACAGGAAAACTACAATGCAAATTGCAACTAAAACTAGTTGAAGGGAGATTACTCTATCAGAAATATAATTGTTTTAAATGGTAATACATGAAAAAACTAGATAGGAAGATTGGCAACTGCAACAAAATTCATTGATAAATCAGGGAGCTAAAAATCAGACTACAGTCAACAGGCATAAGATATTTCCATCCAAGGATAAATCAATAGTAATAACTTATAGTTCCCATCAAAGAAAGGTAATTCGTTTCACATCATTATCAAATCCTACTAGTGCACACTTACAACGACAAAAGAGGACAGATGAACAAGTTCAAAGGCTCTGTTTGCGACGCAGGATATTTCTTGATTCTTGAGGAAATTAAACTTCTCATGTGAAATTCTTTCCAAATATAAACCCTACGAACATCAGTACTGATAGCAGCCCCTAACTAATTACAACCGTTTAATTAGCAAGTATAGCTTGGGAAACTAAAAAGTAACTACAACTCCTCATACAGGATGAAAGTAGTGGATCAAGTTATGTTATGATCATTGTGCTGCACAAAAGGATAATTCAAGGTAATACCGAACTGTGCCAGGGACTAACTGCAGTTGCTAATAAAAATGGAAGAAGGGAGGCAAACTACGGTATAATAACAAAAAATAAATCCAGACATGTGGGAAAATTGTGGTGCCATAAAGCACAACACAATCAGAGTTCGACAGTAATAATACCAAACTATTCCAGGAAATACGATTCCCTTGAGAAAAATATACGCTTTTAGCCCACAATAATGTGCACTCCTGCTAAACTACATCTGTGTGCAATTCGATCGGCTAACCAACATGGATGACAAGAGCTAAGCCCATCGCACGACAGCTACCAATTCAACCAATTAACTGCATTTTTCCTTGCAAAGGATCCTTAATTCGTGGATATGGGAAACATAGAACATAAGAATTCATACCTCATCGTTGTCGACGCCGACGAGAAAGAAGAGGGAGGCGTACCGCCTGTACACCACCTTGTAGTTCCGGTGCTCCACGAACGAGCACTGCACTCGCACGGATTACAAAATCAGATCATCACAAGGGATGAACACCAAGAACCTGCACGGATCCAGATCCAAGAAAAAAGAGGCTCCTTTCCCCCCAATCCGGAGCCCAAGATTTGGCGCTGGGCAATCTTGGATCCAAGAAGAGGGAGGACGAATCGGGCCTCGAGGTGGTGATGCAGGGATCGAATTTGGCCGCAGTCGGAGAAGGAGAGAGGGGAGGGGTACCTGCTGGTCGGTGCGGGCGAGGCACTTGCGGACGATCTCGCCCTCGAGGGCGCGGCGCTCGTCGATGGAGAGGTGCTCGTAGTACTGCGCCAGCCGCGTCTGGCCCTGCTTGTTCACGAACAGCACGAACCGGATCCCCATGGCGATCCCCCCCCCCCCCGCCCCCCTCTTCCTTGTTCTGTTTCAAGGCTTCGTCTTCAACCTCGCGATCTGCTCTTCTTTCCGCTGTGCGGTCGCAGCTGCAAGTTGTTCACTCTCTCTCTCTCTCTCTCTCTTCGTTTGCAGTTTTACTTCTTTCTAAGCGAGCGAAATTTTCGATATGGTGCTCGTAATTTCCCATTGCAGTATTACAATTCCCGCGTGAACTACTTCGTTTCAAATAAGGTAAAATTCAGTCTATGTAGATTGCGCGTTAAAATCACACCTAAATTTATTAAGGATTATTAGACCTATCTGACACAGTTTTGGATTAAAATTTATTGTAGCTGGATAATTTTAGCTTCATAAATATATGGATTTGAACCTGTGATTATTAATAATATACAAATTTTAAATTCAATATAAAGATAGAATTTAGAGTAATGTCAGCGCCTTAGACTCTCTTTGATATTGTGGTAAATTCAAATAATCTCATTGATATAATAACTTTTGCATATTTTGGTTTTTGGCAAAACAACATTATTTAAATGAGCGATAATATTAGCATATCCTAAAAATATGAAACAGTACTCAATAGAATTCACCCTGTAAAACAAACCACTAATTTAGAAGCTTTATTCTCTATGATAACTTAAAAAGGCTCCAGCGGTGTAAAGTCACGTGCATAATTTATGAGATGCGTTTGTAAGAGAATATAGAGTGGTTGAATCTAACAAACACACCAAAACGACATCAAAACGTCACGTTTCTTGAATAGATTCAAAAGTAGTGTCAAAAGTAACAATATGATCAAAGTGAGCATAATCCATAATCATTTCAAAAACCTTTTTTAACTGCACAAACTTATGTTTCAGACGGCCAAACAGCCGCCAGTAATTAAAATTTTTTTTACCACTCCTCGCATAGGGTAAGCTGACTAAAAAAATAATCTTTACAGCAGGTTTGTTGTCTTAAAAAAATTATATAAAATATATATCATTCATATAAAAAACCCAGATTATATATATATTTATATTACATCAAAAGAATTAATTTAATTAATATATATAAATAAACTATTATGCACAAATATATATACACCCATATTGTGAGAAATAACTCAATTTTTACAGCACTTAAATTTCAATTTAGTTCTTGCTCTCTTGTTACGTGAAATGACTTAAAAGAAGTGTTTATGAATGCAGATCTCATGGTAAATAAAATGATAGAATTTTTATATCATGTTTTTAATTTTTTTGTCATCGAGCATTTTATTTATTTACGCACATATGTCATGTTAAAAAATATAATTAAGTAGATAAAGATTCTTTAAATACATATATTAACATATATTTTTAGGATTATTATATTACCACCCGTTAACATGAAATAGCTAACATAATAACCACATAATACGCTTATACAACGGTTGCTTGTGGCACTTTATAAATACCATAAAAATAATATAGGTTAGTTTGGCATATGTGTACATAGACTTATATTTATAAAAAATATGCATCGGTCAAACTTTTTTCTCAGTGTCATGACTATTCTACCATTCGCAAAATAGTGCTAGAAAGTAATAACAGAGAGACTACAAGAAACAAACAAGGTCGATTAATATTGAAAGAATTAATTATTGACTTACTAGTCTAAAAACAGGTTGATATCATTTCTATAAGATATCTATTAGGTCTAGCACAATGACTTTATAGTCTCGGGAATATATCATGATATAATAGTTAAAAATGAATGTTAGTAATTGTTATTTATGTACCATGACTATGCTAAATATCAAATTTATCCACTATCATTATGCATATTATGTTGATCATGACTACCATCACATGCTATATGTAGACACACATATCCATTTTCTTTTTAGTTTGTAGTTTTGAATGTATTTCAATCTCTTATTTTGAGACTTGTATTTCAACACATTGAAATCTTCTTTTACATCAACGGTATGTAATGGCTTTAAGATTCGTAGCGGATTAAGATAGGCAACCGATTTATTCAACTGGATCTCATCATTTATACATAATATTTAATAATAATTCACCAATTAAATGTAACATTTAACCTTATGATTATTAGGATGTGGTTAGGGCCCCACCCTTTGGAATAAATTGATAGATAGATTTTATGACAAATTAATTAGAATAATATATAAGGTTGCAAGGTTTAAAAACAATACTCAATGAATCTGAATTGAGAATGTTGTGTGATGTGATTAGTAATGTTTGACACCAGATCTACTAATGTAAAACTAATCTATCTATCCATTCTCAACATGCATTGAGAAAAAAACAAGCCTATTTCCTTCCTACATGCATCGGGTTCTACACCCATCAGCGCACAATAACACAAATAACATTTGTTAAAAAAAACATGCATGTATTAAATATAAAAATATTTTTTTAGGGAATTAAACATAAACATGAACCTTGATAAATGGTGTGATTACCTCGTTATCTTCAAGGTTGGAGCAAGGGAGGACAAGCGATCGAGGAGGGGAGGCTGAGGACGGTAGGAGCGAGGAGGCCGAGGGCAGGGGAGCGAGGAGGCTGAGGACGATGGAGGTGATGTGGTCGAGGACAGCGGAGACGGCCTATGTTGTGGGGAGTCTCGGTGGCATCAATCGACGTTGTGTAAGGAAGCGGTGGTGCCGAAGTGGCCAGAGGATGGAGGCGGGCGTGCATGGTGGTGATAGAGGCTCAGGGTTTGAATTTTTGTAGCCTAATAGTGCCATACTAGGAATCGGCGCATGAGACATAGAAAATCTTTTGCTCATGCACGTCTTATAGGGAGGAAATTTTTGTAGGTAGAAGATGCTGTGTGCTGCCTACTAAAATGGTTTTTGTATGCAAAAGAAGTTACACGCCGATTTTGCAAGCAGCAGAAGTTACATGTCGCCTACAAAAATAATTTTGGCAGGAAGCCGAAAGCACATGTCACCTGCGAAAACCATTTTCACACACATCATGTGTTTTCCGTTGCTTGCGAAAATACTCAGTATAATTTTTTCCTTTTAATTGAACTTCTTGTAATAAATTTATATTTCAATATAATTCTAATGTATTTTCACATCCACCATGCAAAAATTTTATACATTCACATAAATTATCAAATTACATATTTTTATCGTCCATGCAAATTATCATATTATAGATTGTTACCGCATGTAGAATTTGAGTGTTTTTTATTGATGGTTGTCTCTACAAGCTTTATATTATTACGTAAATATGTAAATAGTGTCATTTGGTCATACTGTAGTGTTCGGTATGTTCCACATTTTTAACTCCTACGATCATTTGTTTTTTGGAGACCACAAAGTCCTACTTTTGGTCCATAGGGTCAATTAGAAAACCTGTGTGATGCGATCAATAAGTAATAGGGTTATCTTTGTCACCCATATTGTTGTGGTAAATAATTGTTAGGATGGAAATTATCAACAAACGTTTGTAATTATAACATTTTCCATGTAATCAACTTTTTTATTTTAATTATAAATTACTTTTTAAATTTTGTAAATATAACATTTTTTAAATAATCAACTTTTTTATTTCCTTTACACACTAAAAATTATAAAAGAAGAAAATTGCTACGGAATCTAGAGGGAAAAAAGAGTAATATTATTTGAAAAAAAACTATAGAGATTTCTCTCTCTAATATATCTATAGAGACTCATGCACCTTAATTATAGAGACACTAATTACAATAAAATTCATAATCTTTAGGTGAGAAAACACCACTAAAAAAGATTTACACAAAAAAATTGTCCTAAGTTGATCTAAAATTACAATCTAAATTCATAAAACTATTAAAAATACCTTTTACCTTTTATTCCTTTCAAACAAATGTTTAAAATTGTAAAAGAAAATTACAAAAAATAATAATAAGATGATGCACTAACCTTAAATAGTAATATCTATAAAAAAATTCAAGATCAAAACCTTCACCTCTATTTTTTCTTTTTTCCTAAGGGAGAGGAGGCCTAAAATGAGAAAGATTTGGCAAGAAAGAAGCTACATAACATGACAAACAAATAGATTTTCACAGACGGTCGATAGCATTGGTCGCCTGAAAAAATTTGACTGTTTTTACGAGTGGCCAATGTCACGGACTTCCTACAAAATCTATTATTTCAGGTGGCCCGTGTTTCCCGTGTCCGGATAAGCATCTTTGTAGATTGGCTGAGATTTGATCACCTGTAAAAATGTTTTTTACTTTCTATAAAAAATCATTTTTTAAGTAGTGCTAGAATATATTTGTTATCTGTTCTGCACAGTAACTGTATAGGATATTGGAACGAAGGATTATACACGCTCTTATTATGTAAGTAATGTAGCAAGCTTCTAGCTTCACCATACTTTAGCTATCCTTGGCCTTTAGTGCTTAGATAGTTCTTGTGGTTACGACATGTGTAGCCTAGGTTAGCAGTTCCTCCAACATGACGGCTAGCTAATTCATGAGCTCATATTAACTAAAAACTGTATTACTTACCTAGCATATGAACTGTGGAGATTGAAGAGAATATTCTTCTTGCTGCCCATCTAAGAATGAATCATGCTGCAATTATTCTCCGTATAAAATAGAACATAGAAAAGTTTGTCACATGGAACAGATATTGCTGATCATGTAAAAGAACAACCGTATTGCTTAACTGCTACATGTAACAACTGGAACAGAAGATTGTTGATGACATAAAACTTGTTGCCGTCTATTGGAGAATGAATTGCACTGCAAGTTGCCTCTATTTTTGTTGATGCCTCCCATTGCATCTAATCATTGCAATGCCCACTAATATTAAGGAATGTGAACCGTCTCATGTTTTGGCAGCAAGCAGAGCGGTAAATTTTTCCTGCTAGAAACAAAGAAACTAGAGCTTTGTTACTGGCAAAGAGCGTCAAGGAGCACTGTTACTGGCACTTTAACTACCATTAGCATTATCAGCCGTTGGTCTTGGGTAGATGGCCAGGGTAGGGAAAATGTCACCCCTGCCATTGCTGTATAATGTTAGACCATAGGAACCCAAATTGATGGATCTCAAGCTTAAGCGTGGGGTCAAAGTCAGTGAAGCTGGACAAGTAGGTCAATCGAAATCTGAGAGGAATAAAGGGTTACAGGGATGGAGACACATAGGTGGTCCAAACTGTAGTACTAGAAGATATTGTGTTTATTTTGTAGGAAGTAAAAAATAATGGATTATAGGCTAAAGTGACCAATTTGTTTAAGGGGTGATCCAAACATAAAATTTTCTTCTGGGATCCAAAGGGAAACTTTGTAGTACTTTATATTCCAGTAAAAGAATTACTCTAGAAGCAAGTTTGTCATGCATGGCTTCAACTTCTTAACTCTCAAAATAATATTTGATCCTCTAATTATAATATTAATTGTGAACAAGATGTCTCACCCTTACAACCATAGCATATTCTCAGCTCCAACTTCTAGAGTTTCTTATACCAACCTTAAACTATGCTAAACAGAGTGTAACCTGTTAATACGAATTATCGATATGTCCAGATGCAATGTTTAGCCTGTCTATAGTATCATTTCCAACGAGTGCGGTGAACAAATCTTCTCCGTTGTTAAGTATTTAGTTTTTTTTTATTAATAAGACTACCGGGTCGTGCATGCCATATGTTATGGATTTAGGCCCCTTTGAAAACTGGAATTAACTAGGCCGAACCCCCGCGGCAAAGCCGTGGACACCGTGAAGAGCATAAGAGAAGAACATGTATGCAATGTGCACAAAACAAGATTCCCCAGCACTACATTGAGTCTAAACATTAGCATGTGATGCAAGAAGGATGTTACTTGTGCCTGAACACGTGGTAACACACGGTATAAGTTTCCTGATACATTCATATCGTCAAAAGTAAAACCTAAACTGCTAAACTGGCAACTCCCAAAAGCTATGAAGCTAAAACGTGCGCCTTTAGGCAAAGTAAAAAACAAAAGAAGAAAATAGCTTTGAGTTATATGCACCTCACTCCGTAACTGCATTACAGGAAGTTCTCAATTAAAGGAGGAAACAGCTTAGCAAACCATGCAGTAAAACCATAATGGACATGAAAAAACATACTCGGGAGAAAGAGTTGTGCAGAACAGTGAGAAACAAACAACCATCTAAAGAAGGCATAGAAGATCATATATCACCTAACTTGATGGGTGAAAATAGTGAAAATTCTATTAGCAAACTACAAAAGGTGCCTGAGTTATAGCCAATTTGATGCAGGGGAACAAACATAGGAAAAGGGAGATAAAGAGAAGTATTTTGCTAACTTAACTGCTCAATCATCAAAAGTGTGCATGAGAATACCAAGGTAAAATATTTATGCTGATTTAAAGTGTCATTGAAAATTTCAATGTATCCGGCAAGTAAGTTCAGATTTTTATGCAAGCACAAAAGTCAATTATACAAAAGAAAAAAAGGCTAACAAATTGATTCTTAGTTAAGTGCAGATTCGATTGGATCAGCACTGTGAATGCAGCAAACATGTACAAGCTTATGTTAGAGAAAAATAACTATTGCAATCAAAGTGCACCCAAGAAGCTCAACTGATTTTATTATCTAAATGGTAAACATATTTGACGTTACATATTATCTCTTCACACGACATGGTCATATAGAAGAACATGGAGGAAAAGATTTTTTTTTCACACAGATATATGGAATAACTACACAAAGGCAACAATGGCATGAGATCACTTCTCAGATGCAATTATTCAACAACTAATATTGCATCTAATAATGATTAAATCTATGACAGTATAAAATGCATATCGTACTTGCCACTTTCTGTCTCAGTTAACTTTCATGATACAAAAATCAAGTAAATCTTCATTGTCGTTCCTTTCTTAAATCCTACATTGGAAACCAAATTGGCATTATTTCATTTAACAGATCACTATATTTAGCACACAGCAAAACCAGTAGCTACCTTGGGCTTCGCAGATTTTTAGAGCTCAACAAAGTTTATCAATAATGGAAGTTTCTGCTGAGTTAGTTTTAGATTTAGAAAGGTATTCCAACTTCTTTCATCTTATTTAATTCATCCTTTCTCTTAATATGCATTTGTTGAACCTGAAAAAATAACAGAGTAGGTGATACATCTTTGCATCACACGAGGCAAGAGAATCAAGATAAAGAAGGATCGATGCGGTATCTAGCATTCGATGTCAAGCAACTTGCAGATATATCAACTAAATTCTCGGCAAGGACAGTGATAATTACCCTCAAAGAGAGAGGAAAAACTTTGTTTGGTAGCTATGTTGTACCTCTTGTCCATTTTTTTTTCCAATTGAAGTCGGTAAAAATGAAGCACGCAAGCTTCTAACTGCATCCACAGAAAACGAAGACCATTTGATATCCTAGTGGATGACACAAAGCAAACCGATAAAACTGAATATCATAGATACACGCATCTACAACTAAAGTCCAAAGAGGACGAAATAAACCACCTTGCCAAGTTGCCATCCTTGAAAGTTGAAACTCTTTGCACTATAGATTTGGCTGACTCAATAAACTGAAGTGCTTGAGAATAGCTATGGTGATCGGGCAGCTGGGCAAGGAGGCAGTAAAACGCCTAGGCATTGCCTACGGAAAAATCAATCGATCTTAAGCTGTCCACACAGTGTCCACTGTCCAGTAATTCTCGTATGCTTCCAACCTCCAATCTACAGAATTGAAGAGCAGCAGCATATTCTCCATAAATCACTCCCCTTAAATTAGATTGAATGATAAATAATTGATATGATATATTTTATTAAGTTTAAAGTAAAAATATTATGTTTAAATTGAATTTCTAAAATCGGTGAACAATTCTATTCTGATCGCAGGCATGCAAGCGGTGCAACCTCGATAGTTAGACTGACGGAATTTCGAAAAGAGTCGGTTTTAAATTAATTTTTTGGTTTACAATGTTTATTTCATATTCTATAACTTCTAAGGTAGATAAGAACTTATGTTTGGATATAGATTTTTATTGTTCATGTGTAGTTTTATTTGTGGCCTAAGATTAGGGTTCACACGGTAAAAAGAGAAATATAACGTAGAATACTAAAAGCTAAAAAACAATACATTTCGATATGGCATTCAAGAGAAAATATGTGCTTATGAAAATCATAGTTAAATTTGAAAGGACTCTAAATTTCATATGATTGGAGCTTATATTTGGTATAGATGGTATATAATGAGTACACCACTCACATGGTACTGTTCACATGTGCGTAATGTAGCGGTGGGAACTCTGTAGCAGCCGTGGATTTTTGTGAGAGAAGTTTTTAAATTTAAGTTATTGTATTTGAGTCCTACGAAACTAGAACTTTTATATGCTGTATAAGAGAAAAAAGTAGTGTTTTATATGCACTTTATATAATACATCTTATGTAATAAATTTGTGTGTCAAGTTATATTTTTTTTTGGACGGATCAGTAGCATTAAGACAATCGAGTCGTCAGTAGCACGACACTCAGATTAACGATAAGAAAGTAGTTAGACCGGTGATATCTAGAGATATCGTTGAAACAGGTTAAAGGTATTTCTTATTTCATGAAAAGATTTAGTTTTTGATAATATTAACATCTATTTACTTTGATAGACTTAATTATTAATTATTATGTTTCGATTGTAAGTAGATAACGAAAGGGAGGAATTAGCAAATAAAGAGAAAGGACACCATAAAACAACACGGCAGGGCATCTCCAGTTCCAGTCTCCAGCTGCAGCTCCCAAAACGGCAGCGCGTCTCGAAGCCGAATACAACAGTGGGCATGATAGCGGCGAATGATAGTGACGGGAGTGCGGAGGCCACGGCAGCTGCAGTAGTGGTGACTCGAGACTTAGATCGGCGGCGGCGGGGACGGCGTTTTCGTCGAGCCCGGTCGCGACCATCTCGTCCCTGCGACGGAGGCGGCTCAGGCTTGCTCTATCTCCTCGAACCTTAGACCGGTAGATCCGCAGGCAGCTGCACGGGGAAGACGACGATGGCTCGGCAGAGCTCAACCTCTGAATGGCCACCGGCGGCGGACCAGTGGTGACGCCATTTGTAACATAGAGAGAGAATGCGGCTTTTGCAGTTTTTTTTCAATTGTAAGCAACCAGCTGACCTAGCACCATGGGCGGCCAGAAAACACGCGACGACGATCGGACGGCTGGAAATATGATGAACAGTATAACAGTACCGGGTAGCGTGGCAAGGAGCGCAACATCGATCCATACTTCACGGAAAACTATAGTTTTTATGGATGTATGAGTTTTACAATGATTTTGTATAAATTAGTTTCATTTTCTAACAAAAATATCCTAAACGCTCCGTTCCAGTACGGTCTCTGGACATCCAAATTGCACTAAACCTATCCCATATGTCCTACGCAAATTCCTTTCGATTTTGGGATCCATGGCTCACTGCGTCAGGCTGTGTTCTACCAAGTTGCTTCACATCAGACCACGGATGCAGCACGAAAAAGGGCTAATGGAGTACTGCCTGCTACTTTGCCCATGTTCGGACCCAAGCACCTCCACTCCATGTAAGCTCAGGCGGTCCACGGCCGGCCAGCGGTGAGCCTGTGGCTCTGGGTCACCGCTCGGGGTCGTCGGTCTATGGCTCCGAGGTTAACTTCTCCAAAAAGGGAGTACCCAACGCAGCCTAGTAAGCTATATGGACGACACACCTCTACTCACAGATAGTGTCTCGTCATCTCATAGGTACGGCCCATAGTAATCATGAGCATTTAGGGAGAGATATCCAAGTGGCAATCTAGGACCGAGATGAGCATGGTATTGTCAAAGAGCTCCTACTCTCAACAAATCACACTAGACATTCAAGAAAGGACAAGGTGCCGTGTCTCAGGTTGGAACACCGGGTCTCCATGACGGAAATATTCCATGGCCGCTAGGGGGAGGAGCCAAGCTTGAGGAGGTGGTTGATGGTGAGGACACGGCTAGAGCCACCATGGTGGCGGGGGCAAGGGGCATAGCTGCCCGTGTGCCAATACTCAAGAAAGTAGGCACATGCTGATGAGGTTGGCCAAGCGATGGGCAATGGCATGCTAGGTGGCCAGGATACCAGAAGTGAAAATAGTGAAGCTCATTGGGACACGCTGACTTCTAATGCCCAAGGCTGAGGTAGTTAAAGCAATAACCCATCAGCCATCACGAGATTGGGCAATGCAGAGATTGAGGAGTAACTCTACCTCCTCACGTCATCGCCTGCCTACCACTGCCGCCACCTACCTGGGTCACCGCCACCGTTGCCTAGCTATTGAGGGATAGGGTTTGGAGGGAGATATCCATTAGTCTCTATACTAAATTATGAAGAGTATAAAGGTTAACCATCAATCGGCAAAATTATTTTTCTATTATTCTCTATTTCTTTGGCTCAAATTTTGGGTACACTAACTTCCATCCAATACAGGGGCAAACGTATGTTTTGTTTCAAAAAAGCATGGGCAAAAATAAAAAACATGGGCACATCGACAAGAACACAATTGTCCCTTTGTAAAATGTTTTTACCTTTTCTCAATCTTAATAAATTTGGTCGGGATTTCATTCGCCACTAACCTGGTGAAAAATATATTGCTACAAATTGCAAAGAGACAAAAGAAGCAGCTCTTATTTAGTGATGAATATCAACTGGAGAAGGGGAGGGACATGGAGGCATCAAAATTGGATAGGTGGTTGTTGTAAGTAATTATGTAAAGGAAAAAATGGAGCGGTAAAACAGGAGGTATATAAGTATGCTATGTAGGCCAGAGAGAAAACTTAACTAGGAATAGTCAATTGTTGTTCACACCCTTTGACATTTTTATGCTTTTATTATTCATCAGTTGCCTGAAATTTTTATTACTTTTTATTCAAATTTTCATATTTTTCAGGCATCTGACTTTACATACACATAGTCACTAAATTGCAAATTTAGGCACACTAAAATTTCGCTCTATTAAGAAGCAAAGTACAATAATGGAGTTATTGACGACTGACTAATGATGTAGAAATTTGCTGTCTATGATTACGCATATATCGGTATGCTTTTAGTAGGGCTTTGGTGAGTACCATGTATTTATCGGTAGGCTCGTAACACTGTTGTTAATTGTCAGCTATAAAATCCATACAGTTTTCTGCAACTTCAGTAAAACCTACATAATTTCACGAAATTTACTAATTATTTATAGAGTTAATTAGACATGTGGATTTTCTATTCATGTTAAGTTACAGATTCTCGTTTGATAGTAAGGATCTGAAGTTGCAGTTAACCTATGATGTGTAGTGCTGCCCATGTTCTTTCCTCGCGGCTTCTTTGCCTCGCTGGATTCGTCGCTCTTTGCGTTGGCTGCTTTGAGCACTTGCATCACGATGGTATCATACATTAGGTAGGTGATCGTAGTATGTTTTATTTCTAAGATTATAGAAGTACAGTTTTCGGTCTCTGCATCGACTAAGGACACGACACATATGGCCATCTCTAATTGTAGGAGTTAGGATTTATCTTTAGTGAGAGGAGTCCTACAACCACAACTTTACCCCATCACTGAGAGATGGTATTTGTTTTTTTACATCCCGATGGTAGTTTTATTTTCACAGAGAAACGCACCCTTTGGTTGGGATACCGGAGAAAACGGCTATCCATAATTCATCGACATGGAATGTTCTGTGTCTTCTGAATAAGAATTCAATGAGGATGATGTTCAAATCCGCAATCAACAACATGCTTGACTTGCGTATGGGTTCCATGCATTGCCATTTTTTTTTCTATTTTTGAGTTAACACGACAAGTAGGTCGTGCTTGTTTGCTTGCCATGTGCACGTCTCAGCCCTCAAGTCACATACTTTCTAGAGGACCGAGGTCCAAATGGCAGTAAGCCTTTGCCGTGTCCTACACAAGCCCATGTCATCTAGCTCAGTCTACTATATTTTTCAGGCATCAGCCCAGGTGAGAAAACGTAACTGCCAGCAGCATACTTGGTATGAGGGCTCAGGCCCAGCCACCTCCATGAAGGCGCACACGGTCCACGGCTTGTTGCCCATGATCCTGGGGCTCTGGTCCACCGTCCAGGGTCATTGGGCTGTGTCTCTGCCGTTGACTTCGCCTACGTACAAGACAGTGAGAATGGTCAACACGTTCCTTTTCCGTTGCCACCCATTCTCAAACGAACAATTTGCAAAACAGGGAAAATGCCAAGTAGAGAGCATGCATGTATTGTTTCGTGGATAGATAAAGAAACAGAGGAAGAAGCTGTTAGAGATAAGAATAGAAGAGGATAAGTTTAGGAAGTTGCGATCATATGTAATCTGTTAGATAATCTTTCTTCTTTCTTGTTCCAAAGATGTAATTCCTGATTGTAAGGCCATGTTAGGGGCTATTTTTGCCCATATTAACACCCAACATGCAGCCTCTATGGAGGTGAGACGCTTCACCAATTCAGGTTCTCCTTTACGCTATTAGAGCCTCTCCTCCACCAAAATTGTATCTAGCAAACATGGCGAGCTCTTCCAATGCCGCTGTGAACCCTCTGGCCAGCCATATTGTTGCAGAGAAATTGAACAAGGGGAATTATCTTCTCTGGAAGGCACCAGTTCTCCCTCCTATCTGTGGCGCTTGGTTGGAAGGATACCTAACCGTCGCAAGCAAGGTTCCAGATGCTGAAATCAGCTCCGAGAAAGATGGCAAGACCATAGTGCAGCCAAATCCAGCCTATGAGGTGTGGATCACTTTAGATCAACAAGTTCTCAGGTACATCCTCTCTTCTCTTTCAAAGGAAGTACTAACTCAAGATATCAACCTGTCAATTGCTACAGAAGTATGGAAGGCAAGCGAGAACATGTTATCGACGCAAAGTTGTGCATGTTCCATTAACACGCGCATAGCTCATGCCACCACTCGCAAGGGTAACATGACAGTGGCAGAATAGATCGGCAAGATAAAGGCTCTTTCTGACGAGATTGCTTCGTCTGGCAAGGCTCTGGATGATGAAGACAAAAATGCCTACATCATCGCTGGCCTCGACATTGACTTTGAGTCAGTGGTGTCCTCCATAGTCGGGAAAACCCATCTTGTTCCTGCCTCGGAGGTTTATGCGCAGTTTTTGAGCTTCGAGAATAGGATGAAGCTGTGACAAGAAGGGGCGAACTCATTGGTCAACGTTGCCAAATGCGGTGGACGCGGCGGCTGTAGCTTCAACTTTAATCGAGGCCATAGTCATGGCAGAGGCTGTGGTCGTGACAACATTAGAGGCTTCGATGGCCGTGGCAACACCGGAGGCTTCGATGGCCGCGGCAACTCCAACAACAGAGGTCCTATTGGCCAATTTTGTGGAAAAACAGGCTACACTGTCTTTGATTGTTGCTACAGGTTTGACGAAGAGTTCATTCCAACCGAGAGAAGTGTTGCCACCGTCTCCAACTTGTATGGGGTTGACACTAACTGATACATAGATACCGGTGCAACTGATCACATTACCGGTGAGATAGAGAAGTTGACAGTTCATGACAAGTATAATGGCAAGGATCAAGTCCATACAGCAAGTGGATCAAGTATGGATATTGATCATATTAGTCATTCAATTGTTCATACACCTCGTAATCACAAGTTGTTCCTCAAAAATATTCTTCATGTTCCAAAGTCTAAAAAAAATCTTGTTTCAGTTCATCGCTTTCTCCATGATAATCATGCCTTTTTAGAAGTTCATCCATTCTATTTTTTGATAAAGGATCGAGTCACGAAGAACACACTTCTTAAAGGGTGGTGTCACCATGGTCTCTATCCCCTTCCTTCGGCATCCAAAGAGGCCTATGGAGTCATAAAACCTACTATCATTAGGTGGCATAATCGCCTAGGACATCCATCCTTACCAATTGTTCATCAAGTCATTAGAAAGAATAATTTGCCTTGTTCAGTAGAGTCTATTGAAGAGTTCATTTGTGATGCTTGGCAAAAGGTCAAGAGTCATCAACTGCCTTATCCTATGTCTACCAGTGTGTCCACGTTTTCTTTAGAATTAATTTATTCAGATGTGTGGGGTCCTGCACCTGATTCTATTGGAGGCAAAAAGTACTATGTAAGTTTTATAGATGATTTCAGTAAGTTTACATGGATTTATTTACATAAATAAGTCTAAAGTTTTTGCGAAATTTCATGAGTTTCAAAGCCTTGTTGAGATACTCTTTAATCGCAAACTTATTGCTATGCAATCTGATTGGGGTGATGAGTATGACAAGTTAAAATCCTTTTTTACTAAAGTAGGAATCACTCACCATGTCTCATGCCCTCACACACATCAACAAAATGGCTCTATTGAACGCAAACATCATCATATTGTGGAAGTTGGTCTTTCTTTACTAGCTCAAGCATCTATGCCTCTAAAATTCTAGGATGAGGCATTTGTGGCAGCCACTTATCTCATGCTACACCCTTAGAATGTTTGTTCAAAGAAAAACCCAACTATTCATCTCTTCCTATTTTTGGATGTGCATGTTGGCCTCATCTTTGTCCATATAATTCCTGCAAACTCTAGTTTAGATCCCAACAGTGTATTTTCCGTGGCTATAGTAATCTCCAAAAAGGATTTAAATGCCTTGATATCAACTCTAAAAGAGTGTATATTTCACGTGATGTTATTTTTGATGAAAACATGCTTCCCTTCTCTCAATTGTACTCCAATGCCGATGCTCGATTGTGGTCAGAAATACTTCTTCTTCCACCAACCTTGCTAAATCCTGCTACTAGGGGTGAATAGGATGGTCAATTGATTAATAATCCTAGCTGCACTTATATTTGTCCTGAGAATGATGCTACAGATCAAACTCTAAGTGCATGTGATAGTGGTGAGCAAGCTCCAAGTACACGTGATGTAGTGCAGCCAACCTGGGATCCGAGACTACCTCACCTACTTTGGAATCAGGACTCGCCGGTGCATCAAATGCAGCACCCACGGTGTTTGGCGATGACCAATCAGAGGGCGCCATGACTCCCTCCGCTTCAGGCATTGCTATCCTCGGTGGGTCCCACAACGACTTGCCGGTTGCTGCCTTAGGGGACGGCACTACAGTAACAATAGCTAATGTGATGGTGACCTCTGCACCTAATAATGTTGCTCCTATAGTACATCCGTTGCGACCATTGACATGTTCTCAGAGTGGTATATGACGAGACAAGGTTTACATCGATGGTACTATACGATGGTACTATACGGTATGGAAAATGTGGTTTCTTTTCTTGTACTGGTGAATCACAAATTAGTGAAATCAGCTAGCCTCAAAGTCTTGATGAAGCTTTGTCCAATCCAAATTGGAAGACTACAATGGATGTAGAGTATCAGGCTCTTATAGACAACAAGACCTGGCACTTGGTTTCACCACATAAAGGTACAAATGTTATAGATTGTAAATGGGTTTATAAAGTCAAAAAAAATCTAATGGTAGCTTGGATAGATATAAAGCATGCCTAGTTGCAAGATGTTTTAAACAACGATATGGTATAGACTATAAGAACACGTTTAGTCCTGTAGTCAAAGCTACTACTATTAGAGTTATTTTGTCTATACCAGGGGTTGGAGTCTACAACAATTAGATGTGCAGAACGCGTTTCTTCATGGTGTTCTGGAGAAGGATGTTTACATGAGACAATCGTCGGGATATGAAGTAAAATCTACACCACACTATATTTGTAAGTTGGATAAAGCTCTTTATGGATTAAAATAGGCACCTAGAGCATGGTACTCTAGGTTGTATACAAAGTTATGGGAAATTGGATTCAAGGCTTTCAAAGATGATACATCTCTCTTCTTTTATAATCAAGGAGGAGTTACCATCTTTGTTTTTATATATGTCGATGACATAATAGTTGCTAGCTCAAAACACAATGCTACTGTAGCTTTACTTCATAATTTGAAAGAGGGCTTTGCTCTAAAGGATCTTGGAGAATTGCATTATTTTCTTGGCATAGAGGTTAACAAGGTTCGTGAAGGAATCGTATTAACACAAGAGAAGTATGCTACAGATGTCTTGAGGAGAGTTGGAATGCTACAATGTAAACCTGTAAGTACTCTGTTATCTATCATAGAGAAATTGTCAACACACGAAGGATCCTTATTAAGACCTTCTGATGCAATTCAATATAGAAGTATAGTTGGAGCAACTAGACCTAGTATTGTCTTTTCTGTAAACAAAGTGTGTCAATTCTTACATGCACCTACAACAGTTTGTACAGCCGTTAAGAGAATACTGAGATACATAAGGTTCACAGCAAAGCTTGGTCTTAGAATTGTACATAAGGTAGAACACTATGGAGGAATCGGTACGTGGACTGGGTGCAGTGCGTGCGATGAGCACAGCACAGGAGAGAAGGCAAGGAGTATACTTTTAGCTTTCGTGACCGATCAAGAAGGAAAGGGGAGGAAGGAATTATAAGGAGGATGCTGTTTTTTTTTCTAATTGAAGCGCTGGTATAACCAAAGCCGTTCTGTTTGCACAAATGGCTTAGATTTATTAAAAAGAGTGTTTCCGTGCAAATATTGTTACACCAGAGAGTTAGAGACCACTCACAGTTGCCCTTGCATGCACGTAGCCAAGCTTGCAACACTCTGTAGGCCTTTGTGATATCTCAATAAGCTTACCCCCCATTTAATTTAGATTATTAAAATAATTATTGTTGTGTATTATATTCTTAATTATAAAGATAAATTAAATCTTTTTGAAAATAAACTTAATAAATAGCTTAAAACAACAAGTGGTGCATAATGCAGTAGAATAAAGGAGCTGTTTGGTTCGGCACTTTCTGGGCCGTATCTGATAACAGCGTTAAGACATCCCAGCAATGGAATCCCGGCCCAATGCAAAGCTGATAACGCGCCAAGTCGGGCGTTAAGCGTGATCGATACGGCGCTGCTCCGCGCGTGCAGCGGCGCCGGTGGAGCAAGCGAGCAGCCACCTGCCGCCGAAGATGCCGCCGCGCCCGCGCGCCAACGGAGACGACGTCGCCGCCACCACCTTCCATCGGTTCTTTTCGGCGCAGCCACTATCAGTTCTTCCAGGATCCCCACCGGGGGTGCTGCCAGCACTCGCTGGCGTGCTCCACCAAAGGGCCGCCGTTGCCGCTGACGACGGCTGCCAACTCTAGGATTACACCCACTTCGCCTGGGAGAGCCCTCTCCTCTTCCTGTGTAAACCATCTCTTCTTGCCCTAACTCCATCTTAGAACTCACCGAATTGTTCCAACGCCAGATCTTGAGCTAGAAACCCTGTTTCGTGGTAGCAAGCCTCTCCTATGTTCTGATTTATCCTATGTGATTTCAGCCTGATTAGGTACGCTCTTCCTTGCAAATTAAATTTCATTCAAGTGAATTTGTTTATCACAACAGTAGTAAAGAGCTTCATCTTACTTGTAATGTGTGTTGTGTCCCAATTGATTTGCTACTTTTTCACTTATCAATAATATTATCGATATAAGTCATTGGCCAAGGTTTGTATTAGAGAGTTCTTAGGCTGTGTTTGGCATCTTTCACACGCGTGTTTTTCTAACTATCAAAAATTGTTTTTTATAAAAACTTTCTATAGAAAAGTTACTTTAAAAATTATCTATTTTCAAGTTTTTCAATTAATACTTAATTAATCATATGCTAATTGGACTTTTTACTTTACGTGCCAAAAGAGGAAGGTTACTAACCCATCCTCCCAAACACACCCTTAGAGCAAAATATAATTTGTCAGAAGTCATGAACTTCAGGCAACTAAGGTATGATTAGCCACAGGCTCCTGTCATGTGCTCTTATAAAGATTCAGTTTTATGTAAGTAGTATTTTATCATTTCTGTCGCTCTTCTGCTCTGCAGCGCATATGATTATCCATTTCTATTTTTCTTTTGCTTCTTTCCATTTGTGCAAAAGAAGCCATTACCTGATTCTTTAGAGCACACGCAGTTGGGATGGTGTACTGGGGTTTCTGAAATTTTGTATGATCTATATGGTCTTATAATTCATACAAGTGCTGAACATGGTCAATATGTGGTGAAATGTTATAATATGGAGTAACATTTTCCATCTATTAATTATTTACAGGCATAATTAGATGTCTGGTATGTGCATGACTGCCCCATGGGCAATTTAATTTTTTTTTGCACCTGCTGTTCACATCGTATTCATGAAATGGTTAGGATTTTTGTTTCGTTCTGTTATTGTTACTTCATTGGCGATGGGTAGAAATTCCCGTAGGATAAGAACGGTTAGCTACTGCCAAATGCTTGCGATGATAGAGTTGATGCCATCATGTAAATGGTTGCGTACTATTACTAACAAAATATTTGCTCTACTTTCTGACAAGCCTTTAACTTTCTCTTGTTCAGGCAGCTGAATTCAGATGGTCCTGGTTTCCCAGTATTTGAGATTTAACTTGCAGAGGCATATGGTGGGTACAATCTGCAGGTGCCCTAACATATATTTCAATGAAAAGAAAATATGCCTAGAAATTACAGGAATAGTTCCACTTGTTATCAATTGCATAAGTGGGAACACACATTTATTGGTTTTTCTTGCTCTCACGTAAACTCACAGTGACATCTTTTATTTCTTTTAATCTGGCAAATATGACAACGACAGCTAGAAGTGTCATAGTGATCAGCGTTTCAGCATTATAAATGTACATTGAATAGCACTAATATTATAGCTGAGAAATGCGTTTGACATCGATGGTGACATGGCATGAGAGTCTCTTAGAAGGGAGTATGTGCTGAAAATGCTTCCTGGTAAGTACTACAATTTTCCATTTTAATTGCTATTCATATTGATTAAGAATTAGTAGGTAGCTAGTGACTACAAATCAATTCTAGAAATACAGCTAGCTAGCTTCACTCACCTCATGCAAGGTAGTTGACAATTGTGCCAATTAGGTTGCAATGCCTAACAGCAAAATGGTGCATGTATTTTCTGTGATGTTAAGTAGATAACTGAATAATACTTAAACTTGTTAACTTGCTCTTAACAATTTTGCCAAAGTAGATAACTGAATTAAATTGCTAACTTGTACTTAACTTTGGCTTTTTTTAATTATACTGTTATTTATCAGTTGTACCCTGTCACTGAAGAGGGGTATTTCAATTTAGTTTGCATACGTAATTAAATGAATGATATGCTTTTGTCCTCTAATGATTGGTTATCTTGCTAAACATAACCAAAACAACCTGACAAGGAGCACTTTGTTATTTCCCTTTTCTGATTCAGATATTTCTACATGAAGGAATATACAACATTGAATCAAGCAGCAACTGCCCTGAGAAAATAAATATACTAGCCAATATATTATCGTGCCAATGTTCCAAGAGTAATTGACTCAAGTTTAGATACTGTTATTATTCCCTGATTCCCTGTGACATTAGATTTCATGCCATTGTGTACTGTCCATGTAATCTCGCTTGCTTTTACTCACTTCAGTTCATTGTACTGTGTATATGTATGCATTGTCACTAGAAAACTAACTTTATTTTCTAAATGCATATGTTAAGTATTCCGTAATCTCACATGCATGTAATTTTGTTTTTACTAGCTTGTGAACTTTTTCATTACCAGATGAAGAAAAATTGATGTGTGTTGAACTTGACTTGGGGATTAGAGGCCTTCCTTTATGGACGTTCATTTTCAGTACTTTGGGGTGTTACAGTTTGTAATTCTATGGTTGATCAAAAGACCACCTTGCATGTCATAAATTTCTATGACAGCTTGTAATTCTATGGCTGATATTAAACATCACCTTGCATGTTATAAAATTCTGAACTTCTACGTAGCTTTTATTTGATGTGCTACAAGAGCTGGAGACTACATTGGCAAAGCTATTGGAATTTTTTCTTTAACAGCAGTGGTCACCTGCCCGCCGCCCATAAACACTGCTTGCTTTGGAAGTAATCGTAACCCGCCCGCTGCCCAAACACCGTAAAGAAAACAGAAGACATTACCGTGGCAAGCCAAACAAAACCTGTTAAGTGATACATTGTATGTCATTACGGCTGCAACCGGTCTCATTCACGTTTGCGTTACCAGGCCCCAACCAAACAGCACCGAAGTCTTTCGGAAAAAAAAAACATATTTTCCTGTTTTAACAATACGGTGAATAAACTAAAAAGAATAGGGCGTGATGCCACTAGTTTTGCGTGTTGGCTTGATGGCTAAATGAGTCGACAGAGCTTTCTCCACGCATCATCTTAGGTCACAAAATTCAACCGTCTGCTGCACAATAGGCCAAATTACAGGCAAGCGCATGGGACCAGTCGCTAGCAAGCAGCACCGATTCGCTCCTTTGACCTCAATTGCAACCTGGCCTCTCCATGGCCAGCCACCAATGAGCAAAGTGTCCCAAACCACATTTCAGAATTATCGAATGAAGGCTCTGTTGGTGGGCGAACTGATGTGCATGGTTGCTTCCATGTCTGGTCTGCTTCGTTTCCGATACCACCACCCATTCTCAAAATAAAATCTCTTTTCATGCTATGTGTAGGTTTACAAAACTGAAAAAAAAAATCCATATAGACAGCATGCATTGAGTACTTCCTAGAAAGAAAACTAAACTAGGTAACGGAATTTGTCATATAATATGCAATGGCTCCTGCTACCTCTACCCACTAGCAGTCATATGGTGTGCGCAACTTTACAAGTAGTACAAATGATCTAGACCTATGTTTTTATTTAATAAACAATGCATATTTCTACTGCCAACTTAATTACTAATTAATCGAGAGTAGAATGAAGGGGATACATATAGTTGTCTAATAAATTAACTAAGAGGCTCATAAATGAACGTCATAGACCATTTCTACCGGTAGTAATGAGTATTATAAATGTATTCATGATAAAATATAGATGCCATATAATAAAGATCAGCATTATTCTTCCCTGGTCAGACCAGCACACTACTGAAATATACTTAAAGTTGAACTATTGGCAAACCCATATCCTTACGGAGAGCTCAAGTGAATAACCAAAAATGATGTGATTTTTCTGCAAAAATTTCAAGTGGTGTTTTCTAGTGTGGCTTCTGTCAATACTACACAAAACGGTATCACTACTGGTTTTAAACCGGCACTAAGCTACCATTATCACTGTCAGTGAGGATAGTGTCCTGGTTTTTGAATTTTATAAAAAAAAGTTTGAAAAAGTATTTTGATTTTTAATATGCATCTATACCAGTATAAAATTACACTAGCCACAAAATTTTTGAGCAAAATTCACAAGTATGTGGATGTAAGATTCAAACCCTAGACCTTACACTCCACATAGAACTACCTTAACATATCACCAATACAACCTTCTTGTTTGAAAACCGTGTGCTATTTATTTAACTCTCCTCTCCTCATTCACAACTTATAATTATTTGACATTCTAGATGAACTTAATTGAGAAAAAGCATTCACAAAAAAAATATAGATATCATTCAAATCCGTAACTTTCACATAGAGCATGTCTCCATCCGAAGTCATTTGAACAAATTAAAAATTTGTTCATGTAAAATTTGAACAAATATTTGGACATTTAAATGATTTCAAATGAGAAGATAGTCAACTAAGATGTTTTAGATCTTGTCAAGCTATATTTTTAAAATAGATCTTCTCTTCATTTGAAGTCATTTGAAAAACTCAAAAATTTAAAATATCCAAATATTTGAGGTCTTCTAATGCGTATTCGGGTATGTAAACCATTTCAAATCAAGAGGGCGTCAACTAAGATGTTGTACATCTCATCAAGATCTATATGTTTGATGTAGAGCATGCTATCTTCTGAAATCATTTGAAAAATTCAAAAATTAAAAATATCCAAATAGTTAAGAATTTCTAACATATATTTGGACTTGTAAATGATCTCAGATGAAAATTTCGTTAGCAACAAAGTTATCTACAATTTTAATATAAAGTTTATCTTCATCTGACTTTATATAAAAAAGTTACTAATTTTTTTATACAATTTAAGTACCACTGCCGATTCAATACTCAATAGGTAGAGTGTCTGTGCAGGTTCATACTATAAACCAACAATGATACTTGCTTCCTATCACTGTGAGTTCATAACACATATCGATAGTGACACTTGAGTATCGCAGCTGGTTGATGACATAAACTGACAGTGATAAATCATTGCCGATTCTAGCCGTGAATCGGCAGTGACAATTAGTAAAACTGCCAATTCACTTTGGTTTCAACAATAAACTAAAATGAACCAGTAGTGATACCCCGTTCACACCAAATCAACAATGATGATCATTTTTTGGTAGTGTGTGGTGCCCCTTAACCAGCTTCCATCATGCGAAAACATCACATACATGGTTCGTTTTGAAAATGTGCCCCTTAAACAGAGTTGTTGTGCTTATTTATACTTATTCTATATAGTTAAAAGCTATTAGCAATTATTATTCTCTAAAACTCAGTATCTAAATATGCCACGATTATTATTCTTGAGAATGTACTCATGTAAGCATGTCACATTATTTACAATTTATTATATTCTACATCTCAACAGCGTGTTAAATCATCATGTCCCATATTATTTTAATATTATAATACATATATGCATCTATTATTTTTATAATATTTAATATATATTCATCTATAAATTTTATAATAAAGCGTTTAGCTTATCGAGATTTTGCACTAGAACGCATCTATGATTGCAATTACTTTTTTGTTTGCTGATCTGTTGACTGAGCCTCCTTCAAATCATCGTATATCTCTGTATATAACGTTGTCTCACCCAAAAAAAAACTAACATTTCTAACAATGATTACAGACGAAGTCATAATGAGCAGCCTCCGTGAGAAAACTACGATGTGACGAGTGGATACTATTGTCAGGTACTCCAATTTCCAATATCCAATTAACTGCAAAATGAGAAAAATTTACCTTATCAGCGAACGAAACTGGACAAATTAAGTTGCCCAGTTCTCTACTTCAACCTCCGTGGCTCCATGGCCCATCAGGTTGTCCATGGACAGCTGCCGGTGAGCGTCAGTCTCCAGGCCACTACCTACGGTCATCAGGCTAACTCCGCCGTTTGTTTGACTAATGCAACTGATAGCAGGGCTAGGCAATGTGTTCTTTTTCCGATTCTGTCCATTCTCAAATAAAATCTTCTCACATGTGTTGTGTATGTGTAGATGGTAAAGAAACAGAAGAAAAAAATGCCAGACAGATGGATCGAGAATGTATTGTTTCCCTTTGGCAGACAGTTGGAAGAAGCAGAAACCCTGCTTGGTCAGCATAATGATCGTTGGTTTCCGGCGATGGATGAAATAGATGAGAAGTTCATGGATAGAATAAATAAACAAATGGTCTGTGCCAGGATTTTGGAATTGAAGGGACAACTTTGTTTTCTTGACTTTTTTCTTAGATATTTGATTTTAAACCATTACATACTTTCTGTAATTTTACATTATAATACAATAAAATTATTATAAAATTTTACAATATTGTGGGAGCATTTCTTACAAGAAATGTAGGGACATGTTTTTCAAAAAAAAAATAGGGTTAGTATCGAACACATCGGTCATCGAACTTTTGGAAAGGTTGACAGCACTGATTTTAGGGACTGGGATCCTATGACAATGAGGAAGGCAAAGAACAGGGGATCATTAGTTTTAGCAATGGGAGAATCACAGAAAGCCTGTGAAGTTTCGGCACACGGGGAGGGCTGTTCTTGCTATTTTCACTTCCCTAGGCTTTCCTACATGCATTGCTCAGCGTGTGTTGAATCTGACTAGGAGAGCTGACATGGAAGCGTGCACAGACGATCCGTATGCACAAACATGGACTGCTGAAGCTGCAAATGTTTAGGCATACAATCCCTGTCCCTGTCAACATGTCTACCCTTGCAGTCAGGTTAGCTTGCATCACTCCGCCAATTCCAGATCACTCACGGATGTTCGTGCTGCGGATTCCACTTGCTTTGTGTCGAATTCATGGCCTGTCGCATCGACCGTTTTCTTCAAGCATTAGCTCAAGGCACGAAATGCTACCTGATGTCAGATTCATAGCTCGGTGTGTCGATCACTTTCCACTGACTTCTTTTCCAATGCCGCCCATTCTTAAAATAAAATCTTCTTGCATACGCGTGGATAAGTACATACTAAAGACTTAAAATGAATGCCATATTGTTTGATTTGGAAGACAGCCAGAGGAAGCAGCCTAAGCAATCACAGTAAAAGAGAGAGGGGAAGGGAGGTAGAAGTATCCGAGATGATGGTTGCAATAATGTCAATACAGAGATAGAGCTAAACTAGTACAGTTGCATTTGTCTAATAAAATGCAACGCTCGTAGTACCTCATGACCACTGGCAACGATATGGTCAGACAACTTTAATGATCGACTAGCAGTAGAAATGATTTCCGTCTTTCATCTCTTTTATCTAAAAAGTCTATATCTATCTATACTGTCAACTAAAGTATTTGTAGTAAAATTGAAACCCTCATAAATAAATGGCTCATATCATTTTTAGTTATTTGCTCTTTTCTCTTGAATGAAATGGAATAAGAATAAGTATGCTTCCTAAGTTTTTAAACAGCGTAATTTTTAAAAAACTTTTTACATATAATTTTTTTTAAAATACTATTAAAAATATATTTTAAATTATATAATAGTTAATCCATTTGTTTTGTATGTCAAATCATTAGCTCTACTCAAAATAATATAATACTGAAGTCTAAAGTTAGTCATCTGTTAACGTTAAAATTTAGAAAGCAGATTAAAAAGACGATCAACTGGGGTGTAGAAACCAATCGGATTGAGACAAGTAAAAACTTGGTCTCAGAACAAAAGATTATCTAATATAAGACCGAGTTTAAGGAGAAGTCGTGATTCACGACAGGATATTCTATTTTATCTTATATGGATAAGAAGATTTAGTTAGTTAATTAACTTGCTTAGAGATATTTTCTTTTATCTTTGTTAGAAAATAACGTCCGATAGTCGTTGTAAATACGTCGGACTCTGTAAACTTAGGATATAAATATAAACTCCTTAAAAATATGTAATCATCTTTAATCCTTCCAACAATACAACCTCGACGCATTGCCACCCTAGTTTATCTAGGTTTTTACTGGCGGGGTCTGGCTCTCGACGTAGAGCTGCATCGGTTAAGTCCGATCTCCAGCGAAGAGATAAGTCCCGCTACTATTTCAATATGTCTCGTTCTATCTAAGACTGCATCGGTTAACTTCGACCTTTTAGGCCGATAGGATGTATCATATCACATCCGTGCAAGGTCTATTGGTCTATCAAGCTCTTTCCACCGTCATTGATCTCGTGCTGCATCGGTTAGGTTCGACCTACGAGGCCGCTGACGGTAGAATGAACTTTAGGCCTATAAGTCTCTGTAAAGCGTTTCATCGAAGTGTTAGCCGATGAGTTATCTATATGTTGAGTGTCACGCCCAGCGTATCGGCTTCTCGGCCGATACACACTAGGTCTTCAGAGAATTTCTTTTGAGCGTCACGCCAAGCGCGTCAGCCTTCCAGCCGATGCGCGCCTGTCTTCAGAGAGACATTCTCTTATCGGCTTAGCTAGCCGATGGGTTCGCTTCGTACTTACTTTAGCACGTTTGATCCGGCGTCCACCGTCCCATTGTCGTTGGCCTCAGTCTCGTACTGTTTCGGTTAGGTCCGATCTTCGAGATTCGGTGCCAGCGGCATTGTCACGACGGGCGACGGGTCTCGTGCTGCCATCTCCATCCTATGTCTCCATCGGCTCTGCGGCCGATGGATCAGGGCCTCGCGTCTGCTACACCCGAAGGCATCGTATCCTTCGTCAACTTCCACCTACGCCTACATCAACTTCTCGCCGATGGAAGGGTGTCCTGATTCCTATCGACGACCAGCCGATAGCAGGAGCCATTCGGACGCGATTGATGACTAACTCGATCCTATCGGCAGCCAACCGATAGCGAGGGCTCGTATCGAATTGTCGTCCGACTAACCTGTTCGTCTCATCTACTTGTCAATTGCTTGACTGGCATGCCCGCATCCGCACCGTCGTGTCGGAGCCGACCGAACCCTAGGCCGGCGTTCGAATTTGAGAAGGAGGGACTCCTCTATTCTAACACGATTTATTCTCTTGTATCCATTTTTAATTAAATCTCGAAATAAACCTATTACCCATCACATGCGGCAATTAAATGAATGTTTTCCAAGTAAAAATCGAGCAGTTGCACGATCCACCAGTATGTGACTACGTACGTGTTCATCGGTGGCTTCCTGTCCCAGGACAGTACGAAAAAGTTTGCCCTTACTCGAAAGGCACCTGGATGTGCTTGCAATTCGGCGTTGACTCCGTGCCTCCAAACACACACGCTCACATTCTACCTTCGTTGTGTCCAATTGATGGCTCACGAGATGTGTCAACCGCTGTTCTCCAGGCACCGGATCAGCTCTAGGAACAAAATTCTACATTCTTTTGGGATGTCGGGGCACCACACACGGAGCGAACGGTTTGGGATCAGCAGGTGTCACAAATATGTAATGCTCACGTTTCTCCTTTGACCTCCATCGGATTTCCTCCACAGAATGTCAAACTGGCCATGGCTAGCTGCCAGTGAGGCAGGGCCTGCGCTGCTGGATAGGGTTGTTAGAGGTAGGGTTTATAAAACCGGTGAAAACCGGTCTGAGTTTCCTCTATAGAACGTCAAACTGGCTATGGCTAGCTGCCAATAAGACCAGTGGACTGGGCTGCTAGATAGTGTTATTGGAGATAGGATTTATAAAACCGGTGAAAACCGGTCTGAAATTTATAAAATCCAAATTTTGCTATGAAATCATGCATGCTAAATTTGTTTGGAACAAGTTAGTTGTGAGGTTTTTAAAATAATTTTATCTCTATAGATGTTTAACAATACGTTTTTAATACTAAAAGACATAGAGTAGCACAGTTGTTAGATGACATATTTATCGTTATCACCATTATATTCTTTAAAAAAAAGTATAAACATGTATTTAATGAATTTTTCTAATTACTTTTTAGTTAATTGGACGTATGATGATGCATGCATCATAAGTTACAGATTTAAAAGACAAATATTCCAAATGGCAGTAAACCTGTGCCGTATGCTCCCATCGATGGGGGCGGCTGCCATGTTGACTCATCGGATTCGTCACAAATTGCATTGACTGTGTTGAGCACTTCCTTCTGACATCAAGATCTAAAAAGGGTATTGGCTGCTGCACCCACAACCCAGTCCAACTTCGTGTTAGTGATATATGAGACAATCGATGACTGGCTGGTAGGCTCGCAGCTCTGGGCCGCGGTTTAGTGACCGTGGTCAGTCATTCAACCACTGGGTTGATGAATGTACCATACAGCTTGCTAATGCAATGTGCTTATTTCCTAACGACACCCATTCTCAACAGAACGAACTCACGCAAAGCGTACATACTGTTTTCATTTGGCATATAAACAAACAGTCGGGGGTAGGAGAGACCATGGATAGAAAAGAAGAACAAAGCCTATCTAGGAAGCATGTATAAAAAAAAGGGAAGGGACATAGGAAGTGTCAACTAATATAAATGGTGTACCTAGGAAGTTGTACTTAGTATGTTCTTCATGGAAAGTGTAATTTTTGGGGAAAGCGCTGCTAGGGATTGACATGACCATCATTAGTTGTAGGCAGCAGGAATTATCTCCAGTGAGAGAATCCTGCAACCAC
Organism: Oryza coarctata; assembly: GCA_030770085.1. Classification (NCBI taxonomy): domain Eukaryota; kingdom Viridiplantae; phylum Streptophyta; class Magnoliopsida; order Poales; family Poaceae; genus Oryza; species Oryza coarctata. The sequence continues at coordinate 11,862,850 of CM061476.1, read as the reverse complement.
AACTCTGGCCACCGTCACACCATGAGGACAGATTTTGTTTCCACACGTACGTCTTGATTGTTTCCTTTTCATGTATTACCTGTTGATCTTCTAAAATTTTTCTTAATTTTCGCTCACCTGTCTCTGAACTTACATATGTACAGCCTAACTTGTAATCTAAAGTTCCAGTACACATCTAGTTTTGTTTTTTTTTTTAAATTTGTGTAGGTCACATGTGCACATACGACCCAACTCATGCTCTGGACCATGTTTGTCTTCCTTCATGGAGCTAAATCACAGCGTCCAGTTAATTACCTGTGTATCCAATCCACCGTCTAGTAAAATCCAAGAAGTCCTCCCACCTGTTGGTGGCGGTTGCCTACCAGCTGCAAAGATATACTGATCCGAAACTTTTGCTCTGAAATTTTCACGAATTTGGGTAAAGTCGATTTAAAAAAAAACAAATTTTGATTTGAAATTTGTGGGGGGGAAATACTAAAATAATTTTTGTTTTTTAGTATAATTTGATTGAAATTACATTTGAAAACTTAAATTTTGGGCGAGTAGGAAGTAGGCAGAGATGACATGGAACAGGGAAAATGCAGCTCTCACGTGCTAGCACTAGGAGGATGGAGGGAGAAGCTTACCGAGTTACCGTCGCCCGTCGGTTGGAATACAGTTTCATCTCATCTGAATAAAAATCATTATGGTTAACACATCCACAATCAACCATATGTATATGAAAAGCTCGCCATTGCGTGACATGTGGCCATCCTCTGGTATTTCCTTTTTCCTTGCTAACTCGACAACCGATGAGTTCATCGTTGTGCTTGCCGCGTACAAGTCTCAAGTTACATGCTTGGATGACGAAAGTCCAAATGCCAGTAGGCCTGTGCACTGTCCTATGCATGCCCCTCTTTTCTAGATTAATCAGCTGCTTCTGAAAATACTCGTTTTTTAGAGGGTACAAGCTTCTTAAAATACCCATGCTGCTAGAGGCTACTGCCGGCTGCATACTCCGGTCAACCTACAAGAAGGTGCCAAAGGTCCACTGCTGGCCGGCAATGGGCCTAGGGCTCCGGCCCGCTGCTCAGGGCCGTCAGCCCATGTCTTCGGCGCTGGGTTGACATTAGTGCAAAGTAGTCACAATGCCTAGAGTATTGCTTTTCCAATGCCACCCATACTCATCAAATAAAGTTTTGTAACAAGCTAGTGTTGGTGGAGAACATGTGTATATCACATACTAAACAGGAAATATGCCAAATAGAGACAATGCACTGTTTCGTTTCGCACATAGATGATAGACATACAGGAAGATGCATGCAACCACTGCCTGCATGGAGTGAATGTTTGTTGCAATGGATCAGTTAGACGGGTCATGGATAGAAAAGAAATATAAGCCCTACAGGAAGCTTATAAATAGGAGAGGGAAAAGGAGTCAATACGGTAAGTGTTGTAGTAATTAAATACCTTCTTAATTCAAGATAGTTAATTATACTAATCAGTGTAGGCCCTAGGAAGGAAACTAAATAAGGAGATGATGCTGTATTTCATTCATCAACATTTTTTTCCTTTTCTAGTAACATTACTTGTTGGCCGGTCTTCTAAAATTTTATTATTTTTCAGTCACCGAACCTACACATGCTTAGTCTATGGTGCTTTCCACATATGAGGTTGGGAACTACTCTCCTCGTTTTACGCGTTTATGTTTTTTGAAGTATGTTTTATGTAAAAAAATTTTATAAAAAAATTGTTTTAAAAAATTGTATTTTTTTAGTTAATATTTAATTAATTATGTATTAATTGGGCTTCTTGTTTTGCGTGCTACAGAGAAGTTCCAACACCCCCCAGCTGTTTGCACCCTTAGGGCGAGTTCAATATTTAGCCAATATTAATTTACTCATGAAGTTATGATTAATTACATATTAATTATTTCGCACTGTTTATTTATTTATTATTTTAAAGCAATTTTTCGATAGAATTTTTTTTAAAAATATAATTAATCATGCACTAATAATTTATCTTGTTTTGTGTGTGAGCAGATTAGTTCAACCCAAACTAGTCCTACAAACTCACCCTTAGTGGAGTTCTGTTACTACTTTTAGTTCACTTTTTACCATGTAATATCATTTAGATTTTAATTTGAATGAGTTCACTAGGATTATTATAATTTCCATATTTATAATATGTTGGTTTCATCTTGAAAAAAGTAATACGTGAGTTGTTGAATGTTGAATATTGGCTGAGAAATAGATTGGTTTTCAATGAGAGAAATGCTCCTTCTGCCTGAATATAATTTCTCTTCAGTGTGCACTACATTTAGGGCAAGTTTGGAATGGAGAAGTTAATGGTTTATTATAAATTTAGGACTAGTTTGGGATCAAGGAATTTAGTGGGTATCTACCGATTATATATTTATATATTAAAGGTTGATTAAATATCTCTGAAGCACTTTCAAGCCACCATGTGTTAAGCTATAATAAATTAAAGAAATCCTATAAATTATCTTTAAAAACAAAACATCTGGTCTCAACATTTACTTTAATTTGGTGAATCCACTATTTTATACCGTAAGATTTTACTTAAAAAAACACTCCTATCTACACCGTCCTATAGCATGTGTGCTTACTTCCCTTCTCAAGCACGCCCATCTCCTCTCCCCTTCCCCTTTCTCTCCTCTCTTATTTTTATTTTTATGTTATGTTAGTTAGCGTAAAGCATGGTTTGTGATAATACATTTTAAACAACTATAAATTCTTTTTTTACGAAACATAGTATAAATGGACACTTATAATGCGTTCACACTCAACATGCACACACACTACTCGTAAGAGCACCTTCAAAAACTGGGCTGATTATATCTTGAGATTGGTGAAGTCACCACAAACGTCTTGCTATGAATGGGTAAGTGATAATTAGTCACAAGGAGCATCTAGGATTTAAATCTGGATGGGCAAATTTCACCACAAGGAGCCTAACTAGTTGAGCTACATCCACTTCACAGACAAATATAATTATAAATCATATATCCAATTTTTACCCACTTGTATCATTATATTCATTGTAATTAAAATAACAATTTAAGATACATATTGACTATATTTTAACTTGAAAAAAAGGTTACTTTGGGTCATATGCGAACATTTTTTGCATGTCATCTAAATAATGATAAAAGAGACTATTAAAAAAATGATGACATAGTTCATATAATCATATATCACTTTACATACATGCATAACTAAATTTTCTTTGTGATCATGTTGGCGTCTTAAAAAAAATATGATAGATATAGAGCTTATTAAGTTTAAACATATTCTTTAGGAATAAAGCTATTAATAGGGTCCTGTCTCTTAGGCTTATAGAGGAAAACTTAAGATACAGATTCTATATCCAATTCATCCCTATATATCATTTTATCATTCTAATTTTTACTTAAATTGCTAGACCCATCATTTTATCCATTAGATCTATCTTCCTTTGGAAAGGTAAAAAATGATCACAGACTCGGTGCATCCAGCAGGCATGTAGCGCAGGCCCCCTCCCCCGTCCCTCTCCTAATGTACAGGCCTCCTCTGGTCCTCCCCTTCCACACATCTCCCTTTATTAAAACAATTCAAACATATATATCTTCTAAATCATATATTCAAATTTTAATCCGTTTGCATTACTTCATTTCTTATGGTTAAATCAACAATTAAGGCTATAGTTTAACTTATAATAAAAAATAAGTTACCTTAGGCAAATCTTAACCCTCTGCATGCCATCTAAACAACCATTGAAAATTATGAAATAAATGGACAACATTAGATTATCGTATATCACTTTATAAACATTCATAGCTAAATTAGGTCAAACAATGTCAGAAAATATTCACAAAAAGTACTCCCACTGCTCTAAAACAGTGGTGCAATATAGATTATATAGTGATTCTTTGTTGATTATAACATCATATACCAAACATGTATCACTAAATTAGATTGACAATGCTAGGAAATAAAAAAGTATCGATTATTGAAAATATTCCCAAAAATTACTCTCTTTGTTCTAAACTAGTGATATGCCAAAATGACATTACTAGATTTCTCATGAAAATACTTATTGGAAAGAGTAGAGATCTACAAGTATGCCTTTTTAGGGACCTTGTCAATTTTCCTGTTTAAACTCCAGAGTTTACACTTATATTTATTTTTTACTCAATAGTGCTCTTAATATGTAGTAGGGCTCGTTATACTCAACCTGTAGGGGAGAACCATAAGATGTCAATCCTATGCTATGTCCCACTCATCCCATGTATATGTGGGTTGCATATACAAACCCCCTATCCATCAATCATCTGGCCAAGACGAGGCATTCTATGCAACACATCTACTATACTATTCCAGATCCGATGAGTATGTGTAACATTTTAACAGTAAAGAGAAGGAGAATTTCAAAAAAGTAACCAGAAAAATGTAACAATATTCCAACCGAGAGTCTTAGATAAGATTATGCCAACAACTTAGATCCAGCCCAATATACTTGATCTATTAAACAATATAACAACATTAGGTTTTGTTTTCGAACAAATTAAGGTTGAGGTGAGAAATGATTATAATTCATTGAGATAAGAAGCTAGGTAGATATGAATCCTTTGTATACATGCATATACACTATCAGGAATATCACATACCTAACATCATAAGATATAGGCAAACAAAGAAAATATGCACCCAATATGAGAGGACTACATAGTTTGACCCAGGGATCACAAGATCTTCCTTGCCCATATTCTACATGATGTATTTGATTTCTACTTGCAGAAGGGGTCATTGCTACGATATAAATATTACCACACATCAAGCCTATGATGGCAAATAGTACTACGGCTAGCTGCCAACTATATTATTCTGTTGAGATTAGTTTGGTAAGTTAGATTAGATGCCTTATTCCTTCCATTGTATTTGGTGTGATACATATACAATAGGAATGTTACCCACGGCGGGAGTCTTAATTTGTATAAAAATCCTTGTGTCTCATTTCCCACATCTGTATGTATATTTTGTTATCAGTTGACTCCTACGTCCTAAATACTATAGGTAGGATCTCACCCGTTGACTATGTGGATGTTCTTATACAAATTTCATAGCATATATGTCCTTATATTCTTGACAAAGTGAGTATATTTCATTATTAATTGTGTGAATTATATACATTATATTATTGTGAATCATATTGTCCAAATTATAGGACAAGTCATGCCAAGAATTTTTCACTGTATTCCACATTTTTATACATCTAATGCTTCCTGCATTTATTAACATTTTCTAACATTTTTCTATAATTTTCAGTCGCCTTCCAAATATATCAGTTCTCATGCAGAGTGAATAATGTATTGAGGAAAATATTTGATATTCGTTGTGTTACTTCAATGCAAATACAATTATTTTCATTTCCTAGTAGGACAAACAAAATAGAATTGTTTCCATTTCCTAGTCTCAGTTTTGTCTGCTGAAATTCATATTTCAGATTGCAAGATTCACTTGGTTTGAATGAGACAAGGAGCACATTTTGGCACATAGCACATTTGTATACCCTGCTCAAGGCACCTAAACACATTTGGAAACCATGATCAAGACTGTAATACCATAGCTCACTGCAATCATGCAATTGGATCAACCACCGGAGCTATTGACATTTTGATCAACCCCTCAATGTTGAAGTAATGAAATTTGGTATGGCAACTGACATGTGAAACGCCCTAAGTTCCCCTGTGTCCAAGAAAAAAAGCTCGCGGGAAGCTTTGGTGCTAGCAAATTCTCGGCGCGTGCTAACGGGAGGCCCCTTCGTGCCAACAACAAAATCCATTGGCGCCAATGGGAGATAGATGCGCACAAATGGAAATTTGCTCGTTTGTCCTTTTCAGCGGCATGTTATCGGGTGCTTCATGTGTACACACGGTACATTCCACCATTACTGGGTGTTTACTTGTTACACACGGTGATTTTCCTATGTTAACGGTGTTCATGGAGACACACGGTAAGTTATCGGGTGCTTTAGAAAACACCCAGCAACACAAGGCAACACACGGGAGCTTTCCCGCTAATGTAATTAACGTTGTCTCCATAAAATTTATGGTGGGCAATTCAATAAGCCCCGAAATATTAGGCTAATAGCAAATTTTATGGAACCCCACCAGTAGGCAGGATAATCGAACTATAATGCAATCCACTCAGTTGCTCTGAGGCACCAAGCTCACCATTCCTAGCCAGGTTGTTCCTGCACTGACCAGCATACCCAGCAACCCTAGATGCGAAATGTATGTTTCCCTCTTTTACCTCTTAAATGTGAGCTGTACTGCTTTCAATTCTTTTTGTCCTCATCACAGGCAGCAAGAGGCTACTGACTGCTGCATACCAGGCCCAACTCCGTGCGAGGGCTCACACCTATGACTGGCCATCACCAGAAGGCTCATACGGTTCACACATAGAGAGCGATAAACCCAGGTCTTTGGTGCACCGCCCTGGGTCATTGGGTGTTGGCCTCGGCGAATGCTTGACTGATGTACAGTATAGCTTGGTGGTGGGATATGCTTCTTTTCCAATGCTACCCATTCCCAAATTAATGAATGACCTACTGTAACATATAATCTACTGATAATGCACTATGATTACATGTTACCGGCTAAAATGGCAAAGAGATGGTATCTGGCAGACGGAGAGGCAAATAATAGACGACGAAGTAACCATTTCTTTGGAAGGCATGTGGTTGGTTATTTCATGCATGGATAAAGTAGATGGCAAATCATGCATGGTTAGAAAAAAAACGAATATAGAACCTATCAGGGAAGCATATAAATAGAAGAGGGAAAGGGAGATAGGAAGTACCGATATAAGATCGGTGGCTGAAAAAATGTACTTTCTTCAAGAAAGTGAAAACATAGGTTTATTAAGGAAGTAAGGTACATAATGGAAACGGGAAGAATAATGAATGCTTACTCATATAGAGTTATTGTAAACAGCCAGGTGCTCACCCTTGTCCTATATAGTACTCCGTCCCGTTTTATAATCTTCACGTTTTAAACAATGTTAAGAGTTAAACTATTAGAGCTTTTAGTACATAACTTTTAATTTAGTTTAAAGACACTAGAACATATATATATTAATCTTATAATATTTTCTATTATATTTTTATATAAATTATAATAGAAAATTAGATATGTTTTGTCACTGTATAAAATATTAGGGATATAGAGTGCTGCCTACATTTTATTAATGTTTGTAATATGTTGGTTTTAGAATTTTGATCTAATGGTTCAAAAAAAATCAGCCATTCTATCTCGGATGTAATTCCTCTACGGTAAGAACCACTACTGCCTATGGAGTCGAGAGGTTGGCTACAAGGCCCTGTCCCATGGAATTTTTTTTTCCGCTGTTTGGAGGCAATATGAATCTTGTTATATTTCTGTGTGGGACTACAACAAGCTGGAGATGGGCCGTTGGATATCAGTGGACGATGGATGTTTCTAACAGCAAACTTTGCTGTTCCACTATCAAAAGCAGAGGATACGAATCCGGCGGAGCACGCCTCAACTAACTGCATCTAAAAAATCTCTAAGTCAGCTAATTACAGGGAAAGAAAGCACTGTAATGGATCCAGAGGTAGAATATGCAGTCGTGTGCTAGCTCAGGCAGCAAATGGCGTATCAGCTACCGCGCTGTGGCATACCTGCACCAGCTCCACGCGAGGCTTGCGCATGGGCCTTCTCACCTCCATATAGATCAAACGGTTCATGGCATGCTAGCAGTGAGCCCTAGGGTTCAGCCCAACCGCGCTGGGTCATTGGGTGCTGGTATCGGCGATGGCATGACTAATGTTCATGATTGACTGGTTGCTCAATGCGCTTTTTTTCCAAAGCCACCCATTCTCAAATGAACTGATACTCCTGTAACATGTTGAGCTGGTGCAGTACCTCCATGTGTACATGCAATGAAACAGGAAAAGTACCAACGAAAGCATGCATTGTTTCATTTGGCAGGCAGAGACTCAGAGACGGATAGACCATTGTTTGGAAGGGCATCATGGTTGTTACATGGTTTCCTGCAATGAAATGGACGAAGTAGATGGGAGAGCATGGATATAAAAGAAAGAACTAAACCTATCGAGGAAGGATATACATACTAAATAGAAGAGGATAGGGATAGAAGACAAGAATAACTATCTATCAATACAATGCACTTATACAGGGTAGGTGCTTTGTCGTTAGTCCATTCAAGACATTTGAAACATCGGTCATACTTCATAATTAGCGCAGCTTTCTCCATTGAACTTTGCATAATCCATTTTTCATACTGAAGTATGAGACCGTTTATTTTTCATACTCAAGTTCCAAAACTCGACCATGTCACTTAATGATGTTAAATCAAAAGTAATGGGAAAATGGTTTAGATTAAAATTGGTAAAATTGGTATTACAAAATTAGTTTATATTTATATTGGTATTATTTAATTGGCTTATATTAAAATTATTTATGAAAAATATGGTGAGAATTACATAGGTCAGGTTGAAAAATTTGTAATGAGAGAATGTTTTTGTTTATCTATGTGCAGATATTAAATATAGGATATAGATGAAAAATCATAAAAAAATTTAGAGAAATTTTAAATAAAAGTTGAGAAATTAAGTTTTAAAATTTGCTACAATAATATGTTGAAATTATGAGTATGCCGAATGAACAATACGGATGTGGCCTAGCTAGAAGTGAGCTGAAGATGGTGCATAAGCGGGCTGACAGGTGGGCTGACTTGACAAGCAGACCGAGAAGTTAGTAAGTTAGCAAAGTAGGTTGACGATGAGAAAATGGCACAGCAACAACGAGGGCACGCGTGGTGGTGGCACATCGGCAGACAGGTGGGCCAAGTGTGTCAAGGAGCGCGGGTGTGGGCATGCGGTGGCGCATCGATAGATAGGTGGGACCGGATAAGGAAATGTGGTGCGCAGGCGCGTGTAGGCACATGAGATATGAGGACACGTGTTATAGCCATCCTGGTGTAGAGGATATGGAATAGTGTTCAAGCGAGATTTTCTATAGAAACGTGTCAGACTCTATGGTCTACAGTGTAACTACTGACGTGGTGCAATCTAGAGCGTCGGTTTCGAATTTGATGGTTGAGAATAACTAGAGTAGTGGTTACAAAATCTCAAGGGTATTTAGGTCTTTTTCCTTGGGATTTTTTTCTATAAATAGAAGAGAAGATGTTAGGGATTATTACATAGAAAATTGAGAGAGTTTTTGTATGAATTTTGAAAGTGTAATTTTGGTAATAAAGATAATGATTACAGAATATTAGTGCGTTAATTAATCTCTATTTCTTGTGCATATCTAGCGATTGATTTTAGATTAATTTGTCTCATATGTGATTTTGATTGGTTTATTTGAAATAAAATTTAGCCAGGGAGTTTTTCTAGTGTCCTAAAATGTTTGATCGGTTAATTATTTTTAGATCTTGCATTATTAATTAACTAGGGTTTAATTAATTTCTTTTGACCTTCTATTCGGCAATTTTATTTCGTTAATATCTCAAGAAACAGAAGTTCAATTGAGGTGATTCCAGTTAGTTTTTGTTTGCAAATTTGTTTTAGTTTATTCTGTAAAATTTCTTGATTGATTGCAATTACGGATCTATGGTTATAATCTGTTCAGTAATAAAATAATGTTATGTACAGATTTTGAAAACATAGTTTTTCACGTTTTGTTATTAGGAAAAAGTGTTAAATTTATTTTTAATTTCCGTAAGTATTCACCTCCTCTAATTGCCTATCTTAGTGTGAGTCAATCCTACAAGTGATATCGGAACAAGATTATTTTATTTTATTATCTTTTCTAACTGATCTTAAGTGGTGATTAGAAAATATATTGATGGATAGGTATTCCATAAAATCTTGTAGACAAGATCTACAAGCTATATGAAGTTTCCAAAAACGACGCAGCGACAGTGGTGAATGTGCCACATGTGAAGGCTAACAATAAGGCAAGGAATTTGATTATTCAAGAGCTAATAAGAAGCAACTTTAACCGTGTGGTGCATCTTAAGTCAGCACATGAGATATGGAGAGCACTTTGTGATTATGACAAAAGGTCAAACACGATAAAAGATGTACATCAGTACATGTATAAAAAGGATTGTATGTGTTTTGAGATGAAACCTTGTAAATCTGTACTCTCTTTAATAAGGTTTTTAGCAACTTGAGTTCTGTTAATGTTATATATTCTGAGGCTAAAAATTCTTATCAATTGCTATGAGTTTTAGATATGTCTATATGGGCGATAAAATGTAACATCAATTATATAATCTATTACCATGAGTACACTTATATTAGATGTGCTTTATTCTAAATTGAAAACTCATGATTTAGATGTTTTTACTAATAAATCAATAGCTTTAGTGTCACGAACTTGAAACTCTATTCGTAATAATTATTCATCTAGCTATTCTTTGTCTTCTTTATTTTTACTAACTGATGAATAGTTAGAGCAACCTCCTAAAGATGATTTGGCATTCCTCTCCACATGCTTCACAAGAGTTTTGCAGAATGTTTGACCCACAAGGAGGACAAATGGTCGAGAACCTCGGAGATATTTTTAATGCGGCTCACTTAATCATCTTGATCTTAAATGTCCAAAATTTCTAGCAAGACTTTCTAGAAATGAAGATAAGGAGAAAAACGAGGTTGAGAATGATAAGAAGCGACACTCAAGAGAAACAAGAAGAAGGGGGTATTTGAACGAACACTCAAGAGCAATAAGAAGAAGGGGTATTTGAACAAGAAGATACTGCACCGTGTTATTTCTGCTTTTGAATAGGTAAATCTAAGCGATGTTGATACTGAGAGTGATTATGACGATACTTTCAAAGACAATAAAAGATTGATTGGTCTATTTATGATGACAAATAGTAAAAGCGTCATCAATAGTGATATCGATGATGACAGCGACAATGAGTTAGAACCCTCTTAAGATGATTTACCTTGTGCTGAAATTTTTTTTTGTGCTTTATTAGAGAAGAGAGAGAGAAAAGATTAAGAAATAAGATATTTTGGTTGAACAATTAAATGCTGAAATTGTAAGACTTAAAATTTTAAGTCTATAGATGATTCTTGTAAATCATGTGACTTAGTCTATGCTAAAACTTAAGCTTGAAAAAGAGAAAAATAGAAACATGCCTATATAGTTGATAAACCTACTTATTGTGATAATTACAATTCTCTTAATTTAAAGTTGAAAAATGCTAATATTAAAGTTACACAACTAAAAGATGATCTACTACTCATAAGATTCTAATTGTGATAAAAAAGATAAATCTCACCATGTCTCTTGTAAAAATTATGGCATTCTTTTAAATCATGCTGATTACTTACAACGACAGACGGGAACTAAAAGGTTGAATCAAATTTTGAATCATTCTCAAAAGTTTAAAACACGTTTTACTATAGGCGCATGTGGGAAGACTGTGCGGCTGACAGATGGGCGCAGCGTGACAGTGAGCGCAGGTGCATGTGGTGGCGCAGTGGCTGACAACTGGGCCCAATGTGGTGGAGACATGGTGCCAACGGCATGCATGGGGCGCAAGAAATCTAGAGGGACATGTATCATTATGGGATTGGCACAGCAGTGTGGAAACAGTGAACGAGCGTGATTCTCTAGAGAAATACGTCGGACTCTATGGTCCTCTATGTGTCAGGTGACACAGCGCAATCTGGAGCATTGATTTAAATTCGACGGCTGAGAATAACTAAGTAGAGGTGACGAAATCTCAAGGATATTTAGGTTTTTTCTCTTTAGGATTTTCTCATTATTTGTTGCTATAAAAAGAGTGTAAGATGCTAGAGATTTGAGAGAGAGATTTTGGAAGAATTTTTGTAAGCATAATTTGATAATAAATATAAAGTTTATGAAAGATTAGTAATTAATCTCTTTTTCTTATTTATCTTTGTGTACGTCTAGCTATTAATTAATTTTATATTAATTTGTCTTTCTTGATCTGAATTGCTTTTGTTTAATCTTAAAATTTAGCTAGGATATTTTTTAGTACTCAAAAAAAGTTTGATTGGTTAATTATTTTAGGTTTATATTATTTGTAAATTTTGTCTAGTTTATTCTATCAAATTTTCATGTGGATTGGAGTTACGAAAATACGGTTATAATCTATTTAGTGTTATATTTAGATTTGAAAAATGTGTTTTTTTAGGTTTTGTAATTAGGAGAAAGTATTAAATTTTATTTTTGGAAGAACGATCGGTTTAGTAAAGAAAGAATCCAATTGCTACAGGAAAGAAGCCGATTACAGGAAGCAATGAAGAATTCGATCCAATTATAAAAGATTATTCAAATGAGGCCGAGTTTGAGGAGAAGCTGTGAAAATCACAGCAGGGTATTCTATCTATGTAAATCATATCTTATATAGATAGAAAGGTTTAATTAGTTTAGTTAACTTACTTGACATATTTTCTTTTTATCTTTGTTAGGAAATAACGTACGATAGTTATTATAAACACGTCGGACTCTGTAATGCCAGGGTATAAATATAGACCCCTGTGGGCTATAAATCATCCTTCGATCAATACAACTTTGGCGCATTGTCACTCTAGTTTATCTAGGTTTTTACCGACAAGTTCTGGCTCTCGATGAGGGGCTACATCGGTTATGTTCGATCTCCGGTGAAGGGATAAGTTCTGACACTATCCCGATACATTTTCGGTGCGACCACCTATCTAAACCTAAAAGTAACTCAGCATAAACTGCCATTATGTATATACTTTCTTCAGCTCTCAAATTCTGCTAAGCCCAAGGTAGCTACAGGTTTTGCTGTGTGCTAAATTTAGTGATATGTTAAATGAAATAATGTCAATTTAGTTAAACAATTCATTTCCAATGTAGATTTAAGAAAGGAGCTGCAATGAAGATTTAGTTGTATTTTGTATCGTGGAAGTTAACTGAGACAGAAAGTGACTACTGCGGTATGCATTTTATACTGTCATAGCATTTAATCATTAGATGCAATATCGGTTGTTGAATAATTGCATCTGAAAAGTGATCTCATGCCTTTCTTGCCTTTGTGTAGTTATTCCATATATCTGTATGAAAAAAAGCTGTTCCTCCATGTTCTTCTGTATGAACATACATGCACCCTAGAATGTCTCATTGGTTGACCGTTTCGTGTGAAGAGATAATATGTAACGTCAAATATGTTTACCATTTAGGTCACAAAATCAGTTGAGCTTCTTGGGTGCACTTTGATTGCAATAGTTATTTTTCTCTAACATAAGCTTGTCATGTTTGCTGCATTCACAGTGCTGATCCAATCGAATCTGCACTTAACTAAGAATCAACATCCTATTCAATTTGTGAGCTTTTTTTTCTTTCGTATTATTGACTTATCTTCTTGCATAAAAAATCTGAACGTACTTTCATGATTTATATTACAAATGCCTCATACAATGGACACGTAGTATCGGATACATTGAACTTTTCAGTGACACTTCGAATCAGCACAAATATTTTACCTAGGTATTCTCATGCACACTTTTGATGATTGAGTAGTTAGCAAAATTCTTCTCTTTATATCGCTTTCCCTTTTAATATATTCCGAACTTTTACTGAAAGACTCCACTGTGTTTGGACTTCGCCTTATCATACAACCTATGTTTGTTCCCTTGCATCAAATTGGCTATAACTTAGGAACTTGTTATAGTTTGCTAATACAATTTTCACTATTTTCACCCATCAAGTTAGGAGATACATGATCTTCTATGCCTTCTCTAGATGGTTGTTTGTTTCTCACTGTTCTGCACAACTCTTTCTCCCAAGTATGTTTTTTCATGTGCATTTTGGTTTTACTGCATGGTTTGCTAAACCGTTTTCTCCCTTAATTGAGAACTTTCCGTAATGCACTTAGGAGTGAGGTGCATATAACTCAAAAGCTGTTGTATTCGTTTATTTTTTACTTTGCCTAAACATGCACGTTTTAGCTTCATAGCTTTTGGGAGTTGCCAGTTTAGGTTTAACTTTTGATGATATGAATGTATCAGGAAACTTGCACCACATCCTAATGTTCAGACTACATGCATTTCTGAGAAATCTTCTTTTGAGCACATTGCATACATGTTCTTCTCCTAAGTTCTTCAGTTTTTCAAGGTGTCCGTGGCTTTGCCGCGGGTTTCCGCCTACTTCTATAGAATGGCGTGAGACGGAATCGGATCCTCCTCTGCATTGAAGTATAAAACACAGAGGAGCTGTAGTAGGGTGCATTATTACATGTTTCTTGCTGTCCGGTCTGCACCAAACGGCTTAGGATGATGTGCTACAGTGGACCCATTACAGTTAAGACGAACAGTAATTTTTGGAACAATAGAACCAGTACTGTTAAGACAGTGTGTTGCTGCATTGTTACTGTGTTTTGCACACTCTTGAAACAGAGGCTCTCTGCAGCAGACGATCCGCATCACCATTTCTCTCCTTTGTCCTCCAAGAAAACTCAGCGTCACCATGACCGGCTGCCGATGAGACTGGTTCCCGAGGCTGCTGCCCAGAGTTGTTTGACATTGGCTTCGTCCATGGATGAACTGATGTACATTTACAGGTGAATATGCCATTTGCTTTTCTTCCAATGCAACCCATTCTCAAACTAAAATACTGTAACATGTTTTGTGTTGTGTACATGGCTACATGCTACAAAACTGAAATAAGAAATGCTGAAGAGAAAGCATGTATTTGTTTCAATTGGCAGATGGACAGAGGACGCAGCCCTTGATCTACATAAATAGGGGATAAATAGGAGAGGGAAGGGAGATAGAACTATCAAAAGTTAGTAGGTGATTGTAATAAGTAGATTTTTTTGGTCAAAACTTCAGAGGTAAAAAAGATGTATTTAGCAACACTGACCACTACAACAGATTTAATATACAATGAGAAAAATACTCTTGACAATCAATGCATTCATCTTAATATATACTATTTTTTGGGCATCATGCAGTGCACTAGGCAGCATAAGTCTGACGATTTTATTAAATTGTCACAACTTAGTTCTGCAATTTTGTCATAGAAATTCTACTGAAGGTAAGCTAGTCAAATATTATCAAGATCACCGAGAACTAGGGTAGTTGGACCACGGCTACAGAGTTCGTAGTCACGATCCATGGTTAAGGCGAGGTTTTACACCTCAGCACTCCTGTTGGGGTTAGAGAAAGAGAAGGAGGAGATTTAGAAAATAATTTTTACTTACCCTTCTAGTGTTCAATTACATGGATATATAGCTAAGAGCCTTAACCTACTCAGAGCCGATTGCTCCTAGAATTATAGACTAAAAGTAGGAAACTAAACTAACCTTCCAAACTTAACCAATTGCTCATAGAATTATGGACTAAAAATAGAAAACTAAACTAACCTTCCAAACTTAGCCAATTGCTCCTAGAATTATGGACTAAAAATAAGAAACTAAACTAATCCTTCCAAACTTAGCCACTGTTGGTTGCCTTGCCGTGCGCAACTCCGTGCGCGTCCCTCGCGCGTGCTGCTCCTTCAGTGGCTCTGCGCACGTCGCGGGCTCGCTGTCGTCTATTGTACATGCACCCCCACATGACATCTCTCCCGTTGTCGAGGAGCAGCTCGTCCTCGATCTGGAATGCAGGGTACTTGAAGCGGAACGGCTCGACGTCTTCCCATGTCGTCGACGCCGCGGACTCTCCTTTCCACTGGATCAGGACCTGGCGCACAACGCGAGCCAAGCATGTCCACACTGCGCGATCTGTTTCCGGAGCAATAGCTTCATGATGAATAGGAGGCAGAGGTGGCGGAGCATTCGGGGACGGCCCCTGGAACTTCTTGATGAGGCCAACGTGAAACACGTCATGAAGTCGAGCTCGGGAAAGCAGAGCGATACGGACGGCGACGTCGTTGATCAACTCAATGACGCGGTAGGGCCCATAGAATCGTGACTTGAGCTTGCCAGTGACTTCCTAGGGCAGGGACGATGCTTCGCGCTGCCGGAGATGGAGGAGCACCCAGTTGCCCACCTAATACGAGATGTGGCGATGAGCTTTGTCGTAGTGAAGCTTTTGGACTGCCTGCGCCTGCTCCAACCTATAGCGGATGTCGGTGAGGAACTCTTCGTGTTCTTCCATGCTCTTGGCGACGGCGGCCACTCTCGTGTCCCTTGGTTCATACGATCGGATGGATGGCGGATCGCGCCCGTAGACGACGCGGAACGGCGTGTCCCTCAACGAAGACTGGTAGGCGGTGTTGAAGATGAACTCCGCCCATGGTAGCCACCGCAACCATTCTCGCGGCCGGTCTCCCGTGAGGCAGCGTAGGTACATGATGATGACGCGGTTGGCGGCCTCCGATTGCCCGTCTAACTGGGGGTGGAAAGCAGTGGTCATGTGTAACTTAGTGCCTACCAAGCGCATGAGCTCGCGCCAAAACTTTGAGGTGAAGATCGGATCACGGTCGGACACCATGGACTGTGGTACGTCGTGTAAACGGACGATGTCAATGAAGAACACTTAAGCGACTGTCTCGGCAGAGTACGGATGCGCCAAGGGGATGAAGTGGCAGTACTTGCTGAACCTATCAATCACCGCCAATATGACTGACTTGCCTTGAACATGTGGTAGTGCTTCGATGAAATCAAGGGCGATGTCTGTCCAGACACCCTACGGCATGGGTAGTGGGAGTAGGAGCCCAGCCGGGTGTAAATGCTCTGACTTGTAATGCTAACAAGTGGCGCACGCACGCACGAAATCCTACACGAGCTGTTTCATGTTAGGGAAGTGGAAATCACACCGCAGCCGGTGCAACGTGCGCTAGATCCCTTCGTGCCCGTCCTCGTGGACAGCTGCCATGATTTCCTACATGAGGAAGGACGCCGGAGGGATGTAGAGGCACCCGCCAAACTGCACCATGTCATCGACGATCGCCCACGGTGCTCCTTTGGATCCCGTGCATACTTCATCCTACAGCGCGACGAGAGCCGGGTCGGAGAGTTGCGCTTGGCGGAGACGCGTGACGAAGTCAAAGCGGGGAGCCGACAGGACCAGGATGGCCCCGTCGTCCGCTGTGTCACGCCGTGAGATGGCATCCGCCACCGCGTTCGCCTTTCCGACCTTGTATTCGATGGAGAAATCAAAGCCCAAAAGCTTCCCACCCAATGGTATTAGGGAATTATCACGAGCCACTGATCCAACAAGTATTTGAGGCTATAATGATCTGTCTTGAAGAGGAATCGGTGGCCCCACAGATACGGACACCAGTACCGGATGGCGTGGACGAGTCCGATGAGCTCCCACTCATAAGCGGTGAGAACGCGATGCCGAGACGCGACTGGCCGCTGTAGCACAGAGGACCCGCATACACGCCGTTGCCACCCCCGTCTAGCAGACTGCACGGCCATGTCGATAGAACGACATGGTGCACGCAGTGAAATCCCAGACGATCGGTCCGAGGGTGGCCATCCACTACATCCCCAGGACCAGGTCATACCCTGCAAGTGGCATGACAAAGAGGTCGATGCGGAACTCGTTGTCGTTGATGGAGATCGGAGCTTGCCGGAGAAAACTGGGGCAGGTGACCCTTTCTCCGTTGGCCACGGTTACCGTGTGGCGCGGTCGGGGTTGGACGGGTAGCCCAGTACGGAGAGCGGTGGCCTCGGTGATGAAATTGTAGGTCGACCCAGTGTCGAGGAGCGCGACGAGAGTGGTGGCGCCTAGAGACACGCTGATCTGCATTGTGTGGCAGATCGGCACACCGGTGACTGCATGTAAGGAAAAGACTGGTGTCCGGTACCTCGGTCGCCGTGGCATCGTCGAGGTCGGTGATCTCTATGTTACCGATGTAGAAGAGCCTCCTATAGACGTGGTTGTATCTATGTGTATACTTTTCATTGCAGTTGTAGCAGAGGCTGAGTCTGCGGAGCTCCTCCTGTTTCGTCTGGGACAGACGCTTCACCAGATGGCCCACCACCATGACCGCGGGTGGTGTGGCTTTGTCGACCGGAGGAGCTAGTAAGGCGAGGCGTGGGGCTGGGGCAGGCAGTAGGCCGTGGGTCACGGGCTTAGTCGGTGCCAACATGTACTGCTCCCACAATTCTAGCTGTCGCGCCAGGCTCATGATGGCCGCCAGTGACTGGGGGTTCTGGATGCGCACGTCGATGTTAAGCGGCGGTAGGAGACCCCCTGTGAAGAGCTGCACCTTCTGCGATTCCTCCAGAGGACCAGTGCATGCCAGGAGCGCTTGGAATTGGCGACTGTGCTCGTGCGGCTGCAATCAGCTAACTCGAACAGCGGCGCAGATTGCAGCGGAGGTCCGTAGCGTAGGATGAGCAAATCGGTGAAGCAACGCTAGGAAGGAGTACCCTCGTCCTGTTGGACCTGGATATACCATATTTGGGCGCCCTCCTCCAAATTGTACGACACCATCCACATCTTCTCCTCCTCCATGATCCTCTGCTAATGAAAATACGACTCGCAGCGGTTTATAAAGATGAGCGGGTCAGACTTGCCGTCGAACCACGAGAAATCCATCTTCTGGAACCTCGGTGGGCGATCATTGTGGTGCTCGCCGGGGCCTGCTTGCCTCTCGTGAAAGAGGAACGGTCAGTGGATAAGGCTTGGATTGCTTTGGCGTTGGCCTCCACGGTGGCTTGCAGTGTGTTGACGGCGGCGGCCAGCGTCTCCACGGCAGTCTTGAGGTCGGTTTGGTCACCCATGGTGGCGGCGTAGGATGACGCGGTGGAGAGGATCGCGGGAAAGGGCGGCGCGGTGGTTAGCGATGGGGATGGAGAGGTGGAACGGAAGGACGAGGATCGCCGGGATCGTGATACCAGGTTGTCAAGATCATCGAGACCTAGGGTAGTTGGACCACGGCTACGGAGTTCGTAGTCACGATCCATGGTTGAGGCGAGGTTTTACCCCTCAGCACTCCTGTTGGGGTTGGAGAAAGAGAAGAAGGAGATTTAGGAAATAATTCTTGCTTACCCCTTCTAGTGTTCAATTACATGGATATATAGCCAAGTGCCTCAATCTAATCAGAGCCGATTTCTCCTAGAATTATGGACTAAAGTAGGAAACTAAACTAACCTTCCAAACTTAGCCAATTGCTCCTAGAATTATAGACTAAAAATAGGAAACTAAACTAATCCTTCTAAACTTAGCCACTGGTGGTTGCCTTGCCGTGCGTATCTCCGTGCGTGTCCCTCGCGCGTGTTGCTCCTTCAGCGGCTCTGCACACGTCGCGGGCTCGCTGTCGTCCGTACGCCCCCACATGACAAATATGCATTATAATGTTCTATAATATTTTTTGTGACAAACATTTTGTTGGTCAAGAATTCACAAACGCAATGATTGTCATGTGCCCACAATACAAAGCTACTTCTTTTCCAAACTGTTTTACCAAGAATAGTAGCAATGGCCTACACATGACTACACATCACGTTGCTTCATGTTTTGCTTTACTCTTAATGTGTTCTTACTTCACTCCTGTGTATTCTACTTATTTAGAGGGGGATCATTTGGTTTTGTCGATCCTTAAAAATCTTGTCTTGTTGATTAGGCATCCAATTTCTACATTTTAGTTCCTATTTTGTGGGTCCTAAAACCCTTTTGTCAATTCTATGCACACCAAGCTTCTTAATCTTAAATGTAGTTTATTTCAAGCCAATAGTTATTTCTTAGTGACTATTTTGACGAAATTCATCATAAATGGTCTTACAAGTATGATGAACTATGAATATATCATCATAGATTATGTACATTTATGACAACTTTGACACATCATCATGAAATAATTTCAAATCCCATAGTGAATAAAATTGCATAATTCATTTGTATGCCAAGTTATCTTCATCTTGTCTATACACTAAATGAGAGTATAATTATAAATCTAAGTTTTCTAACTTTTGTAATGAAGAAAGCATTATGAAGAGCATCTACTCCTATTAAACTTGTCGAATCATGATCATGACTACAATCGACATAGAGGGTGGTGAGTTGAGACAAGGGAGGTGTTTGGCAAGTGACAACATCATGCCAAGCGTAACAGATAGAATTTATTTATGGTAATATGGGAAATACGTTGAAAGAAGGAACGACGTGAAGTTGCAATTGCAACTTTGATACAATGCGACTAGTTAGAAATAAGTAATCTGCTATAGGGAAGGTGTCTCGAATGATGACAAGTATGGAGGCCACTCACATAGGACTTAGAGGTAAAACATATGCGTTCAAGTTTTTTATAATTATGATCATGTTAGTTTTTTTAATTCAATATTTTAGATATAAAACTATTTCAAATGTGTATACAGTTGAATGTTTTAAAATTAAAACAACAAAATTGACTTATCAATTTACCGTGTATCTATTTTATCAATTTACCATGTATTTGTTTTAAGGAGGTCCGATTGTATTACAATTGTATCAATCACAAACTAATTTCTTTTATTCTCAAAATGATTTTTTTACCTTTGTATTAACATGTCCAAAGTTACTCTACCATCCACACAAAACCAAAAAATTCTCTCCAAACACCGTGTGTCCTTCTAAATCTCTAACAAAAATTTTAGCCTTGCTGTGTAAAAGATTGCTTTGCTCCCATGTAATTTGTATACACCTTTGTAATAGCAAGGTTAGTTTTATAATTTAACAAGTCCATAAAATAGCTTCTAGATCTAGATCGGGGTTGTATAGCAACATTTCTACCCCCACCTCACCACCTCCCATGGAGTCCTACCAAACGAACGCTTGGCAAGTGGTGGTCACCCCTCAATGTCCCCTATCCCAAGTCGGGAGATATAGCGCTAGGAGTCTAGATGCTCACTCGATCCTTCCACTTCTTCTCTTTTCATCTCTACCTCTACTACCTTCACTGGTAGGTGCAACTTCTCTGCCTCTATAGCCTCATTGCCTGGCTACTAGGAGTGCCACATCAAGACTAGGAATGGCAGCTGGTTGTTTTGTGGGACATCCGCCGAGCTGGAGGTAGGAGTACTCAAGGCGGGCATGCATTCTCCACCGTCAACCTGACCACTGCTGAGGAAGTGTTCAAGGGAGACATGAGGGATCATAATGCCGACCCCTCCACTTCTCGAGGCTTAAGTTGTTTTTGCAATACCTTCCTCACAAAATATGGTGATAAGTAATCTAGTGCTCCATGGTGCTGTGATGTGCTAAAAAATTTCTATGAAGTTTACTAGAAAAAGCCGAAGCTTTTGGATAGTGTATTTTAAGTTAGAGTAGTTGGAATGTTTAAATTACAGTAATTTACTTTGGTACTGTTGTTTGGACCATTATATTGTCCGGAATAATTCGGAACAGATCATGCCCTGCAATTTCAGTAGGGGGAAACTCGATATTGGAATTGGAGTTTATACCTGTATTATCTTCAAAAAATACATAACAGATTGATGCCATTGCCATAACCTTGTGTGTTGTTATTTTCCTGATCAGTTTTTGTTTAATAGATCTTAAAACAGTACATGATTGTGTTTGGATTGATGCCATCGCCACAACTTGTGCACTGTTTTCTTACGAGCTTTTGTTCAATTATGATATAGATTTGGGATATTCCAGGTCCTTCGGATATTCCATTATGAGGAACAACCGTGACTTTGTTCTATTGTACAAATAGGTTATAAATAATGGGCTTCAGCTGGACATGGAATATGCTCGAGCTCTTGAAAAGGTTTGTACTTACAAATGCGGTGCTTAAACTACATTTAGTAGAGCTTGGCAGAATTTAACAACAAAATGCTAAATGATAAACTAGGCAGAGATATGGTGTTTTCTTTCATTAGAAACACAACATCTAATATCCTCCACACTCCTTTTTGGTGAATACTCTTTGTAGGTTTTTTTTCGGGTGAGAGAGGTAGCAAGCAGGAGTGTCACTCAGCTCTAAGGTAATAGCGCTAGTATTTTTGTTTAGTAGTAATCTTGTACACTGCTATTGGGTGGTTGTACGAATCAAACAA
This sequence comes from Oryza coarctata, assembly GCA_030770085.1. Classification (NCBI taxonomy): domain Eukaryota; kingdom Viridiplantae; phylum Streptophyta; class Magnoliopsida; order Poales; family Poaceae; genus Oryza; species Oryza coarctata. The sequence goes on along the minus strand of CM061476.1, from coordinate 11,840,876 downwards.
GTGAACTCACAAGTTCTTCTATTTCTTTGAATAGTTGTAAATCAGTATGTTTTTTAGTACATACCTTGACAATTTGATTGTGCTTTCCACCGACCTCTGGAATCTTGGGGCGTTTTCATATATTAGCTGCAATGTTGCCAATGGGTACAAATACTCAGCTAAGATGCCTTTGTGTGATGACAAATGGAAATGGAAAGGCAAATATATGCACTCCCTCCCTGTTCTGGGTCTCATTGCATGTTATATGAATACTTAGTTGCTTCTTGATGTGCATAGAGTTAATTCAAAAAAGATTTCTTTTAAACATCCAGGATACACAGTAGGTTTCAATTTGTTAAAAATATTATCTTCTTATTCCTACCATATTTGTTTTGACATGTTGATATAGCTAGATTTGAGATTGAAGTTTGAGAATTGGAGAAAATTAAAAGAATTGCAGCTAAATGTTGATATAGCTTAGGGTTTCATTTTATGTTATCTTGATCTGATTTAGTACAAGTTTGTACTTATCTTTAGATATGAGATATTTTATTTCTTATAACAGTAAGAACTATATAAAGGAAGCGACATAAACTCTACAGAACATAATCAGTAAGTATTAGACAAACCCTTGTACAAGAAATATTTACTTAGTTTATTATCTCTGTTGTTAAACATTAATTATCTTGTATTTTACATATGCCTTCAGGCTTTTAAAATGGTACCAGAGGGTCACCTTGGATACTATGTGGGCATTAATTGACCATGGTGTGATTTGTTAAGGGTATAAGGCTCAAACTACAATTATTTTGTCTGGGCAAGGGAAGATCTCACGATCCAACACAAGCATCTAGTTGTTTTTTTTAAGAAAATTGTTCATGCATGAGACTTTATTCTGTGTTCCTATAAGAGATTTGAGGCTAAATCTTCAATTTATGTGATTTTAGCCGTGTTATGTAAAATGTGAATGGATACCATTGAAAATTACATTAGAAAAAAGTATGCTTTCAATCCTATATATCTATGTCCTTGCATATGTGTATTGTGGGTATTTTATTAATTTTTTGTAATTGTGATTTTCCAATTTACTATTACAATATTCTTAAAACCGCATATTGATGATTTATTATGATTCATGACGATCTCTTAGGTGTCACAACCTCATCTAGCATAGGTGGTTGTGCTTGGTATTTAGTGATGAAATTAGAAGAATGTGTGACAGTTTATTCTTTATTAATGACGATATATTTTGTTATAGATTTATTTGATTTCATGATGTGAAGTAAAAATGTCATAAATATCTATGACGAAATTGAATAGTTCATCATCATAGACTTTCTATGACGTGGCGATGTTTATGACACTATATTTTATTATAAAGTAACATATATGAAAAAAAAACGTGGTTTTCATGATGTTTTCCGTTCATCATTTTATATTAAATCTGTTGTAGTGAACATAGGCTAGAGAAAGAAAACTAAAATTGGAGACATCATATTGTCCAATAATACCCAATGGTCAATGGATCCTCGTACCTCTTGCCTACCATCAAAAATGTATTGATAATTAGTTCACTACTGACAGCTCACGATCCAACCACCAAGCCTGTTACCAGATTTGTAAATTTGTAAAATGGATGAAGATGGTGTCATAACATGTACGACTGAAGATCAGCTTAATTCTTTCGCGGTGGACTAGACCCAATTAACAGATACATGCATATTCTTCACTATTTTTTACTCTGCACAAGTTTGTTTAATTAGGAACCAGAAGTTTGCGATCATTCTTTGCCAATAAAACTACAAACATTGGGAAATCATAGTTGGGCAATAAAATATTGAAATTGTGTTAGCAAAGATTAAACATAAGAAGTCACATTTAATTAGTGGATCGTGCTAGAATTAACATATACTCTTATTTTAAAAAAAACTATTTTTTCTCATCAATTTTATATTATATCATACGAGAATGGAGGATGAAATTGCTAATTTTTAAGTCTTTGGATGAGTAAAATTAGCAAATAAAACATTCATAAAAAAATTTGGCAGCACCACTCTTCTACTTCCTCCTCTCAATATCTTCATTACCAATTAAAAAACAATTAATACTAATAACTATATACCGGTTGATGTCTCTAGTCAGTGCTAATGTATTTGGTAACATTATTACGGTTGAGTACTAATAGATTTTTATTATCGATTGATAATACTAATCGATATTAATACATAGATTTTTAGGATCGATGGATGTCATCAACTGGTACGATCATACACAGGTTAGAATGTCTGACTATTAAAGAAGATATTAGTATCGGTTGGTAAACAGTGATATTAATAATTCTGTAGTGGCTTCAAACCTTTAAACCTGTTACTAAACATTATCTATCAGATTTCCTGTACTAAACATCATCTATCAGATTTTCTACCAGTCGGTATATTTGTGTTTGGTCCTTGGATTAAAGACCATTTTTTTGGTAGTGTATTTTTCGTTATTGTGTTTTCATTTCTACGTAGCTGGTGTCACCTTCACCTACATCACCATACACCAACATAGTCAAGCTGCGACGCTTCCAGGCAACTACCACTTCTCTCCACTCCATTATCAAGCCTCAGCATGCCCTACTGCGAAAGGATCCTTGTTTTGACCTCCCACACAACGCACGGCTCTTGTCACTCATTTATGTCGGGCGAAGAACGCTTGAGCACAACGAATCCTCGACCCGTCAAAAGGTTCAAAAATATATAGAATCTTGTACTACGCCAAAATATTAAAAAATACCTATAAAATTATGAAACGAAGAAAGTGATATTTTTAAAATTTCGAGACTAACGTGATATAAATAAATTCTAAAAAGATAGTTTTTTTGCTTTTTTAAGGTAATTTTTTACTATTTGTTCAATGTTCAATGATATATATAAATGCTCGACCGGTGGCTGTTGCTCTCGGTCTCCGGCTGGCCTCATTCCATCACTACCTCAGCTCATAACACACGCGCGCATAGGACCACAGTCTCCATCTTCGGCACCGACCGCCTCCGTGACCTCCAGGCCTTCGACAACACCAAGGCTGGCGTGAAGGGCCCTGTCGACGCCGGCATCACCACCGTCCCCTACTTTTTCATTCTGCACTAGTTTGTTTACTGTGAACTGGAAGTTAGAGATCATTATTTGTCAATTAAACAAAACCTAAAACACGTTGCAATTATATTAGCAAAGACGAAACATGAGAAGTCATATTTATTTATTGGATACTCCCTCTGTTACTTATTATATTTTATTTTGATACTATATTTATTTTATGTTAAAAATATTGTTACTGTCGTTTCCATGGCTTATTTTGACTCCGGTCTTTGCTTGCCTTGCTTCGCTTTTCTCCCCCGAGCACCGGTAATCTTCCACTTGGAGTTGCCACAAGTTAGCCCGAGAGCTCTTGTTCAACTAGCTATCTTCGAATGGATGTGCTAGTTTGAGCCCTCGGCTGAGCTCTTCGCCCAGTTCTATGTCGTCGGCAACTACTCAAAGACCGTCGACACCCAAATAGGCTGATGAAGACCGTCTCCAACGCAATCAACTTCACCACGTGACAGGAGTGCACTGACCTCTAGCCAGGTCACGCAACCATGTTGAAGTGGGAGTGAAACTAGATGAAGAATTGGTTTTATCACAAAATTCCTTTCGACACCAAGACAAAGGAGTTTTGTGTTCTTCGGTCTAGTTGCGGCCTTCTCACCAACGACACCTGCCTAAAGATCTAGGTTTATGGCAAGCTTGAGGCATGGAAGATCGCTCTTCACTAGCTCTATGGACGCTTTAGCTTCTACAACCTAGTCGAAGAGTTCCTTATGATGCATGTGCAGCCGCTAGCCTCTTCCTAGGGTGTTTTGCTTGACCCCTAGCAAAAATTCTTTGACCTCCCTCCATCATCACACCGGCCAATAGACCTAATGGTAGGCTCCTCACTTTTACACCATTTACCTTGTAGCGTTTTGCCCTTTGCTGCTCCCTTTGCTATCAACAAACTTGTTTCCCCTTTCTCACTTCTTATAGCTTTAAGCCTTGGTGAAGCCAAAGGTCAAGCCAAGATGATGATTAGCGATCTCACCGCCAAAGAATATGGGGAGATGCTCAACTTCCAAAGTAAGAGGCAGGTGAACTATGTATGCTTCAAGCTACATGTGGAGATCCCTGCTAGGGAAAATCCTAGCAAGGGCGGTGACTGAGATGACACGGCCAATTATCCAACGAAAAGGAAGAGATCAACGAGCTACGCCAATACCTCGCGGGTGAAGGCCACAAAGCCGCTACACTTTGCGGCTCTTGTGACCGACAAAAAGAAGGGCGACGATGATGGTAAAGAGGAGGACGCCAAAGTCAATGCTACCACCATTGACGAATTGGAAGATGTCATGGTTGTATAGTAGCTAGAGGAATCCAAGGGTTACACCCCCAGCCCTAACACCTGCCTCCTTCGCAAGGGCACAAGGGACTGGCCCTTCTCTTGTTCATGACATAGTGGCCATGGTTAGTGTTGTTGTGCCGTTGACCTCTTGTTGCCCCACTGCCTGAACTCTGTTCATTGGAATCACCAGCGCCTAGAGCGACAGTTAATCTTCCTTACCTCCCCAACGCCTAAGTCCTCTAGCTTTGGACATAGGAGAGGACACTGAACTGCCCCAAGATATATCAGGTCATCGAGGACAACTTTGACCTTATTAACGCCAAAATCTGGCGGATCCGATGGCGCTAAAGCCGATCGGCTGGGAGATCCGATGGGGCTAAAGTCGATCGGCTGAGAGGTCCGTTGAAGGGTTTGATGCAGCCATCGGCCGATGGAGATATTGAGACAAAGCCGATGGAGAACTGTAGAAAAGCCGATCAGATTAGTAGAAGATTGGATCGGCTTGAAGACAGGGGATTGTCCAATCGGGATTAGGTCAAAGAAGCCCGAGGGAAGGAAGGAGAAGGATCGACTTGACTTAAAGAAGGACCGATAGCTACAGTGGAGAAGCCGATCAGGTTGCAGCAAAGGAAGACTTGGTTACAAATTGAAGATTATTCAGATGAAACCGGGTTTGCGGAGAAACCGTGGACCGTGATGCTTATTTTTGTAAATTATAACCTTACTCAATTAGGGAGGTCTAGCTAGTTAGTTAACTCCTTTGTTATATGTCCGGTGGTCGTAGACGTGTCGGAATCTGTCTGTAAATCCAGGATATAAATATAGACCACCTGGAAACATGTAAAATATCTCTGAATCATATTCAAATTCGGCGCATCGCTACCCTAGTTCTTCTAGGTTCTACCGGCCGGTTCTGGCTCTCGACGCGGGGCTGCATCGGTTAAGTTCGATCTCCGGCGAAGGGGTAAGTCTCGCCACCATCCCGTTATATCTTGCTCTGTCTAAGGCTGCATCAGTTAGGTCCGACCTCTTAGGCCGATCGGATGTATCGCATCACGTCTGTGCTAGACCTATCGGCCCGTTAAGCTCCCTCTGCCGTCGTCGGTCTCGTGCTGCATCGGTAAGGTCCGACCTATAGGGCTGCCGACGGTAGATCAAGCTTCAGGCCTATAGTCTCCTGCACGGCGTATCATCGGAGTGCTAGCCGATGAGTTATCCATGCTTTGTGCTTCACGCCCAGCGCATTGGCCCCTTGGCCGATACGCATCAGCCTTTAGAGGCGTCCCACGACGCGTAACGCCAAACGTATCGGACCTCCAGCCGATATGCACCCGCCTTCGGAGAGGCGTCCCCTCATCGGCTCAGCTAGCCGATGGGTTCGTTCCTACCATTGCTACGGCATAGCCGATCCGGCGTCCTCTGTATCATCGCCGCTGGCCCCGGCCTCGTACTATCTCAGTTAGGTCCGATCTTCGAGGTTCGGTGTTAATGGCGCTGCCACGGCGGGCGACGGGTCTCTTGCTGTTATATCCGGAACGGCATCGGCTTTGCAGCCCATGCCTTCTTGCGCTAATCATTGCCTAGGCCGCATCCGCTTTCATCGGTTTTTCCAGCCGATGGATCACTGTTCGGCTATCCGGAGGGATCCCGTGCGCCTCGATATCCTCTGAGCACACCCTGGTTCCTCCATCGGCTCTACGGTCGACCGCTCATCGACACCTGTCTACATCGGCTCCCCAGCCGATCAAACAGCATCCCGAACCTATCGGCAGCCAGCCGATAGCGAGCGTCTATATCGGACCCGCTCGTCTCACCTCCTTGTCAATTGCAGGGTCAAATTGACTGGCACGCCCGCGAACCTCGAGACCTAAGGACCTGCACTGGAGACAAGCAGACCTCCCAGGCCTTCGCGTGACCGAGCCGCCGTCCCTCCCCGGTCGCTGGATTTTTTGGCGGCGAGCACGCATCTTGGCATGCCCAGTGGGACAAGAAGACCTTTTTCATCAGTTGAAAGCCCTTCAATCAACAGTGCTCGAATGGAGGGTAAAGAAATCAACGCAGACAATATAATCCCAATAACGATGAAGGATTTAACTGAGGAGCAGAGATACCAGGTGGAGCAGAACATAGCTAATTTTCAAAAGCTCTGTCTGGAGTCCTTCAGTATGACTCGAAAAGGGCCGATTCAAAAGTCCAAAATGCCAAAGCCAGTTTTGGAAGGAGAATCAAGCCTATCGCCGCCCATCAGTCCTCAAAAGCCACTATAGGAGATAGTTGATGAAGTTGTTCACCATGCGCTTATTAACCAATCGGGTGTACTGGTGAATACTTTGCACAACTTAATCAAGAAAACTATGGATGGATCTATTGTTAAGGAACCTAATCAAGGGCCGGTATATTTACCGATGAAAACAGGACAACCACAAGTTACTTATGGATCCAGAAGGGATATATCGGCAAATATGTTTCTACCAGTGCAAGAGTGGATTGGGGGACAACATGAAGACATGATGCCAGGGTATCATCAGACAGCCTATTACGGGGGATATAAACAAGAATATCCTGGTAATAACTATCAAGGAGATCATTATGGACCATGTCAGATATCAACTTCGATCCCACAGTACCAAAAGGAGAACCTAAAGGAAGAAGATTGGACTGCCAGGATTGCGTAAGTTGTAAGGGAGCAATTCAGTATCAAACCTAAATAACAAACTTTCATGTATCGACACCCTTACCCAGAGTGGTTCAACAGAATTCCGCTGCCGCATCGATTCAAAATTCCAGATTTCTCCAAGTTCTCAGGGCAAGATAATGTATCTACGATGGAACATATTAGCCGATTCCTGGCTCAATGCGGGGAGGCATCGGCTGATGAAGCTCTGAGTGTCCGATTGTTTCCATTGTCTTTGTCTGGACCAGCCTTTGCTTCATTTTCTTCGTTACCTCCAAATTCAATCAGGGGATGGGTTGATTTGGAGAAATGGTTTCATAAATATTTCTTTGCCGGACTTCAAGAGTTGAGATTATCAGACTTAACATCGGTTAGACAAAGGCACAATGAATCCATCTCGGATTTCATCCAACGTTTCCGAGATGTCAGAAGCCGATGCTACAGTCTCATTTTAAGTGACGGACAATTAGCCGATTTGGCTTTCCAAGGATTGTTGGCTCCCATTCGGGAGCATGTCTCTTCATAAGAATTCGAAAGTTTGTCTCATCTACTCCAGAGAGTATCGGCTCATGAAAGCCGATTTGCAGGTGCCAAGAAAGAAAGGTTCCATCGGAAAGCCGATCAGCTACAAGTATACGCATCGGACTCGGATGATGAGGGATCCGATACGGAGGTAGGACTGGCAGAATGGACCAGGAATAAAAAACCCGTATCATGTCCGTGGATCAAGAAACAAATAAAGAAGAAAGATATGATTTTGATGTTAACAAAGCTGACAAGATATTTGATCTTCTCCTTCAAGAGAAGCAGATCCAGTTGCCACCGAATCATGTAATCCCAGCTGCTGAAGAACTTAGAAAAAAGAAGTATTGCAAGTGGCACAATTCAATATCTCATCATACCAATGAGTGCAAGGTCTTCTGGCAACAGTTACAATCGGCTGTCGAACAGGGGAGGATCAAGTTCGAGGACAAAAGGCCGATGAGGGTTGACGGGCATCCTTTCCCGGTGAATATGGTGATCGCAGGAACATCAGGAGATCGGTCCGATGAAAAGAAGCGCTGGAAGAGGTCAAAGGTTACTTCATCGGATTTAATCAAAAAATATTCCAGACTGCAGGACGAAGAAAGACGAGCCACAACACAACAACAAAGGTATAATCCACACTAGGGTTGTCTCTTTTTTCAGTACTGTTGGGATCAAAACATGAGGTTGCCGTCGATCGAGAACTGTCCTGAATGCAATAAACCAGGATTTCGGTACTGTGACCAGAGCCGAACGTTGTATGATCGGCCTTCCATCACTAGGGCATCGGCATATAGCCAATTGGGGCCGATCAACGAAGGGCATGGTCAAAAGGCAGTTAAGAACCAGGAGTTAAACAAAGGGTTATACTCCATGAAAGATCAGTGGTGTCCATCCGGGATTTTTACAAAGAATCAGAAGAGGAGGGCACAACGGCTGCGACATAGAGAGTAGCATAAAAGACAATGGCAGGACCATGAAGAAGCCGATCGGAACCAGAAAATTAAAAAAGTATAGAAAGTAAAGCAAAAAGAGGAAGAGGCTGGTACATCGGCTTAGGCTAACATGGTATTTTTTTTGCCAATGGAATATAAAGCACACGTGTCAGATGAAGAAGGTCAAGAAGAGGATTTTGCCCAATTAATATTGAAACCATGTCAAGCCATATTTGACAAACCAGAAGAATCCAAACATCGGCACCTAAAGCCATTGTATATCAACGGATATATCGATGGTAAGCCGATGACAAAGATGATAGTTGACGGAGGCGCAGCCGTCAATTTGATGCCGTATTCTACATACCGCAAATTGGGTAAGATGGCTGGAGACTTAGTCAAGACAAATATAGTGTTGAAAGACTTTGGAGGTAATCCATCAGAAACCAAAGGAGTACTGAATATGGAGCTAACGGTTGGAAGTAAGACATTGCCTACCACATTTTGTCATCGATAGTAAGGGGTCGTATAGCCTACTCCTTGGTAGGGATTGGATTCATGCCAACTGTTGTATTCCTTCAACAATGCATCAAAGCCTCATACAATGGCAAGGAGACAGAGTTGAAGTGATCACGGCCGATCAGTCGACTAGCGTGGCAACAACTGATGTGCCATTCTGGGAAGCTGATGGTTTCAACTGCCTATCTGGACAAACATGGGTAGGAAATTTCCTGGAGGTGACTGATAAAGGAATAAAGTCGATTTAGCAAGTCGGCACGGATCCATTGTTTCCATGGGAACTTTAGAAAATTCCGAAGGAAAATTAGGGCAAGGTTTTATATCGACCGATGAGATGGAACAAATAGACATAGGACCAGGAGACAGGTCGAGGCCGACGTACATTAGTAAAAATCTTTGTGTTGAATTCCGAGAAAAGCTGATAAATTTATTAAAGGATTTCTGGGAATGCTTTGCTTGGGACTACCATGAGATGCCTGGATTAAGCCGATCAATTATGGAACATCGGCTTCCTATCAAACTAGGATATCAGCCATTTAGGCAGCCACAGAGGAGGTTCAAAGCAGAATGGCACAATGAAATCAAGGCGGAGATCATGAAGTTATACGATGCAAATTTCATCAGACCATGCCGATATGCGGAGTGGGTACCCAATATTGTTCCAGTGAAAAAGAAAAATGGAAAGTTAAGAATATGCATCAACTTCCGGAATTTGAACAAGGCAACCCCTAAAGACGAATACCCGATGTCGATGGCTGATTTATTAATTGACGCTCCATCTGGTCACAAGATTATTAGCTTCATGGATGGAAATACAGGCTACAATCAAATTTTCATGGCCGAAGAAGATATCCACAAGACTGCATTTAGGTGTCCTAGAGCTATTGGTTTATACGAGTGGGTAGTCATGACTATCGGATTAAGAAATGCTAGTGCTACCTATCAAAGAGCTATGAACTACATGTTCCATGATCATATCGGACAGCTGGTGGAGATATACATTGATGACGTGGTGGTGAAATCCAAAAGTATTGAAGAACATATAGCTGATCTACGAAAAGTGCTTGAGAGGACGAAGAAATACGGACTTAAAATGAATCCTCACAAGTGTGCTTTTGGCGTATCGGCTGGACAATTTTTGGGTTTCATGGTGCATGAGAGAGGAATTGAAGTCAGTCAACGAAGCATCAGGGCCATTCAGACCACCTAGCCACCCAGCAACAAACTACAGCTGCAGTCCTTGATCGGCAAACTCAATTTCATAAGGAGATTTATTTCAAACTTATTGGGAAGAATTGAGTCGTTCACTCCTTTATTAAGGTTACGAGCCGATCAAGAGTTTGTATGGGGTGATGACTAGCGAAAAGCCTTTGATCATATCAAGGAATACTTGAATTCTCCACTAGTGCTGATTCCATCGCAAAAGGGAATACCATTCAAATTATATTTGTCAGCTGATGAAAAGTCAATCGGATCAGTGCTTGTACAAGAATTTGAGTCAAAAGAACGAGTATTATTCTACTTAAGCCGACGACTTCTGGATGCTGAGACTAGGTATCCTGCTGTGAAAAAGTTATGCCTATGTTTGTATTTCTCATGTACAAAATTAAGGCATTATCTTCTATCGGCTGAGTGTATAGTGCTTTGCAAAGCCGATGTGATCAAATACATGCTATCAGCTCCAGTCTTGAGAGGGCGGGTTGGAAAATGGATATTCGCTCTGATGGAGTTTGATCTGAGGTATGAATCGGCTAAGGCAGTCAAGGGACAAGCGGTATGAATCGGCTAAGGCAGTCAAGGGACAAGGCTATTAAGTACATTCTACTTGATGAAGAGTTATATTATCGATCAGTCAATGGAGTGCTCTTGAAGTGTTTGGGTTCTGAAGAAGCCGCGTTGGTGATGAGCGAGGTGCATGAGGGCGTCTGCGGAGCCCATCAATCGGCTCATAACATGAGATGGATGATGAGGAGGGCTGGATACTTTTGGCCGAGTATGCCGGAGGATTGTTTTAAATACTACAAGGGCTGCCAAGATTGTCAGAAGTTTGGGAATGTGCAATGAGCTCCAGCGTCGGTTATGAATCCGATAGTCAAGCCATGGCCATTTAGAGATTGGAGAATTGACATGATCGGCCAGATTTATCCTTCGTCCAATAAAGGGCATAAGTTCATATTGGTGGCAACGGACTACTTTACAAAGTGGATAGAAGCTATTCCCTTGAAGAAGGTTACTTCGAGAGATGCGATTGAATTCATCAAGGGACATATCATATATCGATTTGGAATTCCACAGACAATTACCACTGATCAAGGTTCTATCTTTATGTCAGAAGAGTTTCAAGGGTTTACTGCCAGTATGGGGATTAAGTTGCTAAACTCGTTACCGTATTATGCTCAAGCTAATGGACAGGCGGAAGCTTCTAACAAGAGTTTAATAAAATTGATCAAGCGTAAGACTGATGAACAACCACGGAGGTGGCATGTTGCTTTGAACGATGCGTTATGGGCCTATCCGATGACGTGTCATGGATCTACCCAGGTGCCACCATATCAGTTGGTATACGGTCACGAATCAGTTCTTTCATGGGAAGTTATCATGGGTTCCAGGAGGGTGTCTTTACAGGATCAGTTGACAGCCGATGATTATTACACGTTGATGACCAATGAGCTTGATGATTTGATTTAGAGTCGGTTAGAAGTATTTAAGAAGATCAAGAAAAATAAGGCTAAGGTCGCTAGACATTATAACAAAAAAGTAGTAACCAAATCCTTTTCTGAAGGAGATCTCGTTTGGAAGTTAATTTTGCCGATTGGATCTAGGGATAATAAGTTTGGAAAATGGTCGCCGAATTGGGAAGGACCTTATCAGATCAATCAGTGTGTGCCTGGCAATGCTTACATATTGGGAAGTCTTGAAAGAGAGAAGTTTACCAAAGCGTTTAATGACAAATATTTGAAAAAGTATTATCCTAGCGTGTGGGTAGGCACCTAAATCGGCTGAGTATAGCCGATTCAAGACGGATGAGGTTTCAGAGGTAGTACCAGCTGACGGTATCATCCGTGTGATTGGCTGGAGCATAGCCGATGGACAATGTATGGAAGCCGATATAGTTTGTATCGGTTACACATAGCCGATATCGTGGAGATATCGCCTTTAGAGAATATATTTACACAACTTTTGTTGATCAAGCTGATTGAATTTTACTGCAAAAAGTTAATGTTCAAGATGACATCTGGATTTCTCCGAGGCTTAAATTTTACAAGAATTTCTTAATGGCCTCAATCGCGCGCAGACGAATTTGATCTATATCGTTGATGGCGCGGATGTCATCTTCATCTGATCCAGAGATAGTTTTCAAGGTCTTGTGCTGGCGAACTACTAGCCGCACTTTGTCTGCTACCTTGGCCTCTTGGTTTTGGATCGACTTTGGTAGGCCGATGAGATGGGACTCGGTGGAATTGATGTCTTCACGAACCTTGTCGAGTTCTGCCATCAAATCGGCTTCTCGTTTCTTCAAGAGGCCAAGCTTGGTGTTAGCGTGTTGAAGGTCAGCTGACATTTCATCAAGTTTCTTCTTTTCATAAAGGGCAGTCAGCTGATCGTTGTGAGCCAGGTGACTTTGCTCAGCGCGATCGGCTATGCGTCATCTTGATGCAGTCAGCTGGGTCCTTTGGAATTCCAAGTAAGCAGCAGGCGTGAGTGTATCCGACAGTTCCACAGGCAGGAGGTGTTAAATTTCTACAAATCTTCCCCGGATCGACCCGCAGTCTTCCACTAGCGAGTCAATCGGAACCTCCAGCCGAAGCATAATATCTGACAACTGCTCACATGCATCGGCTGGCAAAAATGTTTCGATCGCTGTGCTGGTGGCTGAGTCTTCCTCTGCTTCTAGGAATTTGCCAATGTCGAAGGAGAACAGATTGGCTAATGACTGCATAACAACGTTAGTAAACTTGGAGATCATAAGTCAAGAAAAATTGACATGTATGATGGACGTACCTGAGAGACAGTGGGAGCAGTTCTTGTGCGGATATCAGCTTGATGTGGGGCAGTGTGAGTAGATGCTAAAACTTCAGAGGATACCATCGGCTCAGCCCTAGTAACAAGGTCCGACGTTTGGACCTCGGGAGCCGATGGTTCAGGCTGCAAAGCGAAGGTGTCAGGATAAAGCAAAGGCAATAGAAAATTGACGCTGACACCTACCAGCGGAGATGCGGGAGGAGTTAGAATTGCCGTAGGAGAAGGGCTTCGTGAAGCCGATGCAACGATCACAACATCAGCGTTGGGTTTCCGTCTCTTAGAAACCGATCGAGCAGCCGGTTTCTTGCGCTTTGACCCTGACACCTGTGACACTCGAAGGAGAGCCGATGGAGGTGGACCGCTTTAACCAAGGAGGGATCTGGCCGATGGAGGTTGATAGATAATCGGTCGACCACTTGCGCTGGTCGAAGGTGCGTCTTTGTCGCCAGCCAGTGGAATCACGGGAATTAAGATACAGTTGGAATTCAATACGATGAAGACATGATAGTGAAAGAGGGATTACCTCTTCATCGGATTCCACGTAGTCGGGATTGAGGCGAAGGCAATAATGTTCAGCCGATAGACTATACAAGTGCCTTCCCCATTCTGACCATCATCGAGCGAAGATTTTGGTATTGGATATGCAGGGCTCGAAGGTGGAGATAGTCCCTAAGGACAAGTTCGATGTCATTGAACTAAGTCGGTCATACTCCAAGCCGCTTTTCACTTCTCCGCGGGCTTGGAGTTTGCCGATGAAGAACAAGCCGATGGGGAGTTGGCCGAAGCCCAACTGACGAGCACTAACCGAAGGATGGTAGAACTCGTATGATGGATGTTGGGATCGGCCCATTGAAAATCCGATCGACAGAAGACAAGGAGTTAAGGAGGATAAAAAGATGGTCTTCGATTCTTCATCGGCTAAGGCATTCATCGGATGAAACCTAGAAGGCATTTTAAAGGACGATTCATCCTCGTACGCGAACCAGATGGTGACCTCTTTGGTAAAGCCATAGTAGAAACACTTAAACCATCGGATGAGTCCGAGGGGGGTCATTTTGCTTCCAGGAAGAGCCGATGAAGCTTCACCCAGCGAAATGCATCGGCGTCGGCTGGCCTCGTTTTCTTCTGGGTAATCAGTCGAGAACGTCATGGAAGAAAAAGGGGGCCTGGTAATGACTTTGGAGGTGTAGACGTTCAACCAAAGTTGTATAAACCACCAGGGTCCGCCGATATGTCCGACTGGATAGCCTGTTGACAGCTTGGTTGCAACATGATGGAGCAGATGATAAGTTGCTCCGAGAAGATAATGCCCTAGGGGAATTTGGCGGTGATCGGCCAGGAGCTCTGCCAAACATTGCATGTTCGTTGTTGGACCGAGAGTCGAACCACCAAAGAAGAATCGTTCCAGCCAAAGATTCAAGAACGCTACATGTTCACGTCCATCGACTAGGCTGGAGGATTTATTATGCAAGGAAATGTACTTAGTCCAACCTCCGACATTCTTGGTGTTTAGTCGATGCTTAGGTTTGAATCTGAGGCTGAAAAGGTTTATGTAGTGGGTGGTGTTGAGGCAGGTCAACATAGTAACATCCATCAAAGTGGGAGTCATCGGCCCATGCCCGAACATGAAGGCATTCAAGATGTCCGACCAGAAGTAGGAAGCCGATGCAAGCAGAGGTTCATTCCTTTCCATATCGGCTAAGGAAAGGTTGATGCAATGGTCTATTTTTAGATCCTCCCATAAAGTCTTTTTGGAGGTAGAAACCCAAAGGTACCAGTTCCTCCATTCAGGGAGTTTGCTAGGCCAAGATCTGAAGCTGTGAGCCCAATCGGTGATGGCCATGGATGAGTTCTTGAACAGGATCCTTTCTATTTCGGAGTTGATGAAAACAGTCGGATCCTCGTTACCCATAGGGCCAAGAAAGAAGTGACCGGGGTAGTCAGAGATTGGAATAGTGATCTGACTCTTAAGATCCTACAGAAACCAGAACCCGACTACTGATGAGAAATCGGGATGGGGAAGAATCGTGTAAAACATAGGATGAAAGAGCAGATAATGGTTACCTCAGGGATTATGTGTGTGGAAGCCATTGCGCAAACGAAGGAGTAGCGGCCGATGAAGAAATCTGCGAAGAGCTCGCCTTCAGTCATCTGAGCCCGTCGAGATTCGCAGAAATTTACGGATGCCTGTGGAGCTCGTTAGGTTTGGGGGTTTTTGATGAAGTGTGTGGAAGAAGGCTGAGGAGGGATATATTTTATAGAGGCGGAACGACCTAGGCAGAGATCTGAGCCGATTAATGGGGTTTTAACAGGTCATCCTAGTTTGCGGAGGTTTCTAACGGCTCGGAATTTCGTAGTCTGTTGGCAAACTCCAAAATTGGGGGGCATGTGTTAACGCCAAAATCTGACGGATCCGATGGCGCTAAAGACGATTGGCTGGGAGATCCGATGGGGCTAAAGCCGATCGACTGAGAGGTCCGTTGGAGGGTTTGATGTAGCCATTGGCCGATGGAGATACTGAGACAAAGCCGATGGAGAACTGTAGAAAAGTCGATCAGATTAGTAAAAGATTGGATCGGCTTGAAGACAGGGAATTGTCCAATTGGGATCAGGTCCGAGAAGCCCGAGGGAAGGAAGGAGAAGGATCGACTTGACTTAAAGAAGGTCCCATAGCTACAGTGGAGAAGCCGATCAGGTTACAACAAAGGAAGACTCAGTTACAAATTGGAATATTATTCAGATGAAACCGGGTATGCGGAGGAGCCGTGGACTCCATGGCAGGGTGCTTATTTTTGTAAATTATAACCTTACTCAATTAGGGAGGTCTAGCTGGTTAGTTAACTCCTTTAGGAATATTTTCCTTTGTTCTTACTAGGAAATAATGTCCGGTGGTCGTAGACGCGTTGGACTCTGTCTATAAATCCAGGGTATAAATATAGACCCCCTGAAAACATGTAAAATATCTCTGGATCATATTCAAATTCGGTGCATCGCCACCCTAGTTCATCTAGGTTCTACCGGTGGGTTCTAGCTCTCGACGTGGGGCTGCATCGGTTAAGTTCGATCTCCGGCGAAGGGGTAAGTCCCGCCACCATCCCGTTATGTCTTGCTCTGTCTAAGGCTGCATCGGTTAGGTCCGATCTCTTAGGCCGATCGGATGTATCGCATCACGTCCGTGCTGGACCTATCGGCCCGTTAAGCTCCCTCTGCAGTCGTCGGTCTCGTGCTACATCGGTTAGGTCCGACCTACAGGGCTGCTGACGGTAGATCGAGCTTCAGGCCTATAGTCTCCTACACGGCGTATCATCGGAGTGCTAGCCGATGAGTTATCCATGCTCTGTGCTTCACGCCCAGTGCATCAGCCCCTTGGCCGATACGCATTAGCCTTTAGAGGCGTCCCACGACGTGTAACGCCAAACGTATCGGACCTCCAGCCGATACGCACCCAACTTCAGAGAGGCGTCCCCTCATCGGCTCAGTTAGCCGATGGGTTCGTTCCTACCCTTGCTACGGCATAGTCGATCCGGCGTCCTCCGTATCATGGCCGCTGGCCCCGGCCTCGTACTGTCTCGGTTAGGTCCGATCTTCGACGTTCGGTGTTGATGGCGCTGCCACGGCAGGCGACGGGTCTCTTGCTGTCATATCTGGAGCGGCATCGGTTTTGCAGCCCGTGCCTTCTTGCGCTAATCATCGCCTAGGCCGCATCCGCTTTCATCGGTTTTTCCAGCCGATAGATCATTGTTCGGCTGTCCGGAGGGATCCCGTGCGCCTCGATATCCTCTGAGTACACCCTGGTTCCTTCATCGGCTCTACGGTCGACCGCTCATCGACACCTGTCCACATCGGCTCCCCAGCCGATCAAACAGCATCCCGAACCTATCGGCAGCCAGCCGATAACGAGCGTCTATATCGGACCCGCTCGTCTCACCTCCTTGTCAATTGCAGGGTCAAATTGACTGGCACGCCCGCGAACCTCGAGACCTAAGGACCTGCACTGTAGACAAGCAGACCTTCCAGGCCTTCGCGTGACCAAGTCGCCGTCCCTCCCCGGTCGCGGGATTTTTTGGCGGCGAGCAGACCTGAACGAGGCAACTTTGTCGATGCGGGGCTTGATATCTCAGGAATGAGTTTTGCCCCTTCCATCTTTGTTTTCACCTCTATCATCTTCTTGTTTTCTACTTTGTCTAATCTTGTTGCCGGACTTGTGCTTTTATTAGGCGCTCTTGTTCTTCGATGGCTTTGACCACATGTCCCATAGATGCTTGACAGCCTTAATGCCCATGGGTATGAGTCGCTAAGACATCAAAGAAGCTGTTGATGAGCAAGCCATGCTTAAGGATGCACTACAGTCCACACGAGTGAACACGGTGAGATTTGTGGAAGAGAATGATGCCCTTCACGCACAGCTTAAAGCTGTGCTTGCCAAAGCCTTGAACGCTAACACTCGCACTCACAAGGTGGTGAAGCAGGCTAGCTGGGCCGTTCGGCTCGCCGTTACCATAATGGGGATGAAGCTAGCACCTTTTCTCACCAAAGACTCCTCTGAAGAGGCTTTCGCCCAGTGGGTAGTCAAAGCTAACAAGGCTGTGACGAATGCCGCTAAGTCCTTCAGCAATTGCTTCACACAAATGGAAGTGTTTGGACTATTATCCACTCTTAAGAAGAGCAGTTGCAACCATCTCCCTTAGCTGCCCATCACCATCACTAGCAACCCTCTTTCAAAGTATAGCGCCATCTTGCCCCATGTTCATGCATTTCGCTAGGGGTGGTGGACGAAGGATGGTCAAAAACTCATCATCGAACACCTGTAAGAGGTCATTGCCTAACATGAGGCTGCTACTGCTACTGAGGTTGAAATTCCTAAGGCCAAAGTGGACCTAGAGATGTGAAGCCTTCTTTAGCTTAGTCTACTTTTTAGACCTTTGCCATTTTTGTTGGTTTTATCCTTGTAAAAATTTGTATGGTGTTTCAGCCATCCTTTTATGAATGAAAAGTGAAAATTTGCCCATCTCATTTGTTAGGCTGTGTTGACTGAGTTTTGCCCACCAAGGTTTAGTTATCTTCGAACTCAGCTTTAAGAGCTTAGCTTATCACCCCTTCTGCAAAATGTTCCATACAGGTTCAAAGATCTTGTTAAATGACCATTGCTATCTTCTTTGTTCAGTCGCCAGCTGTCTTTGCAAGAATCCTACTTACAGCTCAGACGAGTTCGACTGGGACTACCACAAGAATCCTACTTGCGGCTTAGATGGCTTTGCAAGAATCCTACTTGCTGTTATCTTCGCTATTCGGTTGTCACCAAGAGGAGATGCTTCGGTTTTGGTGGAACTTTAAAGGTTCCTCCCAACAACTCGAATTGGCAAAGAAGTGAGGTATCGTTGAGTCGGCCATTCCTCTTCACATATTTTTTGATGTCGATAGTGGGTCTAAAAGTAGCAAGGACGATGAGGTCTTTGACTATTGTTTTAGCAATCCCTATAACTTTGGGAGTTATATTGGAATATCATAATCCAATTCGTCTGATAGTTCAAACTCTAGTGATGCCGAAAGCCTTCATGGTGAAGGGACGAATAGCTTTAGGAAGCTATTGTCTTGTAAAACCGCATTGTATTTTATGTTCTTTGTACTTTGTACCATCGACTTGTTTGACTATTGTACTTATACCTTGCCTTGTAAGGCTTTATTCAATAAGAATTGTATTGTATTGTGTTTCATGGAGAATGGCTTGCCATTGTCCTTTAAGGACTTGTACTTTTGCAAGTTCACCATTTATAGGTGAATTGTTCTACTTTAGTATCCTCGCTCTTTCGTACTTTTTACAATATGTTGAGTGTTTTGAGCCTTAGCGTGCATTGTGCATTGTAATTGTTATGGCTATGGCTCAAGATTTGGTAATGTCAAAGCGTAATTTTAGCTCCTGATCGAACGATGCTTCATCCAGTTTGCTTCCCCCATTTTGATGAAATGTTGATTAGGCATTGTCTTTATGAGTCATTTGTGAAATGAACACAATCAAGACAATGATTTTTATACTAGTTTGGGTCTTCGATGTGAATAATTGCCCTACTCTAGTTTTTTTTAGAGTAGTATTGAAGGTTTACATTATACATATATTTCAACCCCCAATTTGGTAGTTTAAATGTCAAAACGCTTAAGATGGGCTACAATTCAATGGTGATCCAGCTTTTTGCCACTCAAGGTTGTAAGTCTATATGCCCCTCACCGGCCTTCATGTATTTCCTTCAATATCTCCTGGCCCTCAACTTCAGACACACAGTGGAGTAGGTGCTACAAGATGCATGTCTTGTACAATTCCCATTGACTAGTGTGTACTACCTTGATCTTTCTTAGAGCCTTTGTGCTTTGACATCACCCCTAGCAACATTCCCTCGAATATAAACTTCATGAAGGGGGCTCTCTAGTCTTCACCAAGTTCTACTAACTAATCAACTTCCATCACCTCGGCCTAATCTCGGTCTTGCTCTTTATTAGGGGTGCACAAGACTTCAAATAAAACTCCTAGATAAAAAGGACCCCCAGTTGTGGCTGCTTTTAATAACACATTAGCTCTGGCATTCTCGCCTCCTGAATGGTGTTGTATTGTAATTTCAACGAAGGCTTTCTCCATCCCCTGATTTCTTCCAAGCACTTCACCATGCCTTCGTCTTTAGCTTCAATAGTCTTACCAACATGACCGGTGATCAATTTCGAGTCTATTTTGATTAGCAACCTATTGGCCCTTAGGGCCTTGACCTTCCTGATCCCCAATAGGACAGCCTCGTACTCTGTCATGTTGTTCCTTGTCGGGAACTATAGCCTTTCCGCGTACTACATGGTCATGCTGCTTAGCAAATATAGGATGAAATCCGCCAAAACATGGGTCTTGATCGTGGTTCTTGCTACGAACTGCAAACTAAAGGAGGATAGTTCGGCTGCCCACTTGCTCAATCGGCCTGTTTCTTCTTTGTTTCGTAGAACTTCACATATCAAGTATAGCACAGGCATCGTTATCTTCTGCACTTGAAAATAGTGCCTAAGCTTTTCTGATGCCACTAGGAGGGCTTACGCTATCTTCTCCTCCTCCGTGTACCTTGTCCTAGTCCCCTAAAGGACTTTGGACACAAATTAAATGGGCTTTTGAAACCCCTCTTCTTCTTTGACAAGGGTTGTGCTGACTGTGACTAGCAAATCCACCAAGTACAATAACATGTATTCGCCCTCTCTAGGACTTGCAAGCTTCAATACATCTTTCAAATATGCTTTGAGGCTTTCAAAGGCCTCTAGGCACTCTATTGTCCATTGAAACTTCTTTGCCCTTCTCAGCGTCTTGAAGAAAGGCAATAACCTCTCTGTCAAGCGTGCCAAGAATTGGCTAAGTGTTGCGATTCACTCGGTCAACAATTGAACCTCTCGAGGTAATTTTGATGGCTGCATTTGCTGAATGGCTTTGCTCTTCTCTAAGTTAACTTCGATAACCCTTTCGGACACCAAGTGTTAGTGATATGCCCTAGAAGTAACATAGAGATGTTGTATATAGCACGTACTATATTTATAATATATTGATTTGTTCTTTAAAATAGACATTATCATTATTGATCAACGAGTATGTGACTTATTCATGAGACTCTTAATGTCAGATGTTTCTATTTTTAAATGATCTCTAATCATATATCATATGAGAAATAAATATGATTGTAAGATCAGCATATGTATTGATTGATAAACATGTTTCAAGGATCGTGGTATGGAGATACCAAATAGATAATATGGACATATGTTAGTGAATATATGTTGGATAGACCCACTATAAGATAGCATAGAGATTTTATATATCATCAATTAATCTCAAGTATTGCTTACGTGAAGTTCTTAGACTTAAGATCATCATGGTTCCCAACATATATAGTAGCTTATTTTAAGACTATCAAACACTACTCCGTAAGAGTGTAGTCATAAAAGTAGTATTCGGGTTTGCTATAAGATATATAGTGCGATGTGAGTGATTAAGATAGAATTTGCCCCTCCTATGGGAGAGATATCTCTGAGCCTCTCGATGTAATGATTATAAAAGTGCATGGCCATATCAAGATGATTGAGGAGTCAATCACAAGTTTATAATCATCATAGAATCGAGAGAGTGATTGAGCTATTAAAAGGATGACATAAGTCTTACCTTGAGCTCGATCGATATCATAAGTCAAAGGGATTCGTACATGAGAACCTTATAGGTTCAGTCGATATGATCTTTACGTATACTTTAAGGTTAATATGCCTTGCTAGAGACCACTATTAATAGGTGACCAAAAAGACATTTTTGGGTCACGACCAAATATACGTGAACCTATAGGGTCGCATGTTTAACAGGTTGGAATGCTTATTTGCATATGATTCGGATAAGGACTCAATTCAGATAGAGATCCAAGTAAACTCCTATTGGGCCATTGTCTCATTAGCCCAAGTAAGGAAGCCTCTATATAGGGAGGCGGGGAGGTCGAGGATAGAGACCTCTGTTCATATCGAGCAAAACTCTAGCCGCCACCTCCCAAGCCAAACCCTAGTCGCTTGCGAGTGCTAGTACACCCATAATCGGCGTTCTAGCCCTAGGAGTGTGGGTACTGATAGAGGTGCTGCTCATTGTGGCGTTGATCAGCATAAGAATCACCGCGATCAACTACTTCATCTACTATCTCGATGCACGCATGCTTGGATTGGCTTCTTCAACCTTACTTTCACTGCACTGCGCACCTCATGATAATAGTCCATGATTACTTCGCATAATGTCCTATTGTGTGTGGTAGAAAAATTTTTATTTTATGCTATTGTAGCCTACACCTTCTCCTTCACCAGGAACCCCAACAACTTGCCAGACCACACCCCAAAGATTCACTTCTCTAGATTTAGCTTCATATTGGCTTGCCAAAGGTTGTCAAAGATTTCTTGCAAATCTTTAATGTGGTTAGCTGCTTTTCTGCACTTGAGCACTATGTCATCAACATATGCCTTGACATTATGGTTTATTTGCCCCTAGATCACCTTATAACCAATTTGGAGATATTGGCACCAACATTCTTGAGCCCGAAAGACATTATGATGAAACAGAACATGGTGAAGGGTATGATAAAAGACGTTTTCTCTTTGTCTTCAAGTGTCATGAAAACTTGGTGATAACCTGAGTATTTATCCAAGAAGCTCATTACTTCACACCCAACTATTCAACTGACAAGCTAGTCTAGTATTGATAGGGGGAAGTCATCCTACAAGCAAGACTTGTTCAGGTTAGTGAAGTTTGTCCATGTTCTTCACTTCCTGTTGGCCTTATTGACCAATACTGGGTTCGCCAACCACTCTAGATGTTTGACTTCTCATATAACAAGGGCACAAATAGTTTCTCCAGCTTCACCTTGGCCACTTCATAGTGATCTACTAACATCTTGCGAAGCTTTTGTTTACGCGGCCTGATGATAGGCTTCACAGCCAAGTAGTGCTCGATTGACAATGGACTCACACCTTCTAGCTCTTTAGGCCCCTAGGTGAAAACATCCAGGTTGGTCTTGATAACTTTTAAAATACTTGCCACTAGGTCTTCCCCTACTTCGCCCCTAATAGACATCATTCTTGATGGGTTGTCCCGGCCAATTTGATGTATTTTTATGTTTTCTTGTAGGGATGGCATTGCCTTGAAGTTATCCTTCGGCACCTCACATCATCCTACTTGAACATCATGGACTTCACATGAACCTTTTGGTTGCTCAAAGGTTTTATTTTGTTGAAGCTTGACTTGCCCTTACAGACATTACTCCTTGAAGGCTTGGCATCTAGACACACTAGTAGTTGTGATGAGCAACTTCTTCAAACTTGTTTGGTGTTATGCAGCCAAAAATGGCATTGTAGTGGGTAAGGGATATCCACCACGTGGAAGGTGCTCAACTCTCTTTGCAAATTGCTGCCTTTGTCGAATGTTACATGCAATGGTAGTTGGCCTAGGGCTCGCACCGGTCCCCTGTCGAAGCCTTGCAATGGTACTGCGTCTAGTTCCAAAGCATCTAATGAGATGCACATTTGTCAAAAAGTGCTGGCAAAGATTATGTCTATCGAGATGCCTCCGTCCATGAAGATAAGGCGCATTTCATAGCCCACGATGTCAGTATAAATAACAAGTGGGCCTTGGTACAGGAAAAAGATTCCTTTTGCATCTTTTGGCCCGGAGGAGATTAACAAGGTCGAAAAGGTAGTGGTTGCATTTGTGAAGATATGGTGATGTGATGCACCACTCTATTGTGTTATTTATTTTGACTCTTCAATGCCAAGACTTGAGTGGACCCACCCGTAATGACCACCATCACCCTTTGAGTTCCATTTGCCCCTACTTCAACCTGTTGTTGCCTAGGTGCTTCATGCTGATTGACAACTTCTTCATTTGCTTGGGGTGGAGTAGAACACTGCATTTATAAAGCTGGCTATTGAATTTTGCAACATCGCTCTATCGTTTGTGTGCTCTTGCCATGAAAAACACAAAACTTGTTTTTGTCTTTCTTCAGCCTTTTTTTTTATTGCTTGGCTTGCTGGCTTGAATAGTAGTTTCAGTGTAGCTCATGTACTTTGTCAACCATCATTACTTGTTTGCCCTTTTCACTCCGGTACTGCTTCCATGTTTGTTGCTACCGCTACAGCGCCAGCGGCTGCACAATTGGTTGTATGTTTTTAGCCTTCGGCACAGCTGTCAAAACAACGCTTTGCACAACCGGTGCTTTGAATTCAGCTTGGATCTCATTTTGACTTTTGGTATCCTTTTCATCCTAAGCATAGTCATTAACGATCTTGAATAGCTCATCCACAATCTTTAGCTAATGCCTCATTATCATTTTGGTCAAGGGGTCCGTATGAAGACATGCTAAAGCCACATTCATCACCAAGGTTTCTGTTGTGTCATACACTTTTTATCACGCTTGCAAGAACCACTAAGTGAACTCACAGATTGTCTCAGTCGGCTTATGCCACATTCCAGAGAGTTCTTGCTGCATCATTAGCTCTTGATATGTTCCCTGAAATATGTTGTAAAGGCATCCCTTAGCTACTCCAATGAATTTATACTTCCTAGGGGAAGGTTGAAGTACCATAATTTGGCATAGCCCTCAAGGGCTAGATGAATGACTTTCTCCTTGGTGTTCTCATCCAAATGGGCAGTGGTGGAGGTGGTGGGGACACTCTTATTAATGCTAAAATTTGGTAAGGCCGTAAATAGATTCGATTAAAGATTAGAGAGCCGATTGGTTTATGGAAAGAGGTCAATTGATAGATGAAGAGCCTATCGGCTTATGGAAAGAGGCCGATTGATGGATGAAAAGAGCCGATCGGATAGATAAAGATGGATTTGGTTTAGTCAATAGGTGAAGAATTATCCAGATAAGACCAAATCTAGGAAGGAATCATGAAAACCATGGTAGAATGGTTTTGTATGTATAAAATATCTCTTGTAATTAGGTAGGAATAGTTAATTTTGTTATCTTTTTAGAGGTAGTTTCCTTCTCTGTTTAGAAAATAATGTTCGAAGGTTGTTTGTAACCATCTCAAACTCATGTAATCCTAGGAAATAAATACAAATCCGTAGGGACCTCATAATTTATCTCCAAGATCAATACAATTTCGGCGCATTGCCATCCTATTTTATCTAGGTTTTTTCTGGTGGGTTCTAGCTCTCGACGCAAGGCCACATCGGTTAGGTCTAATCTCCAGCGAAGGGGTAAGTCCCACAATTATCCTAGTATATCCGCTCTATCTAAGGCTGCATTGGTTGGGTCTGACCTCTTAGTCCGATCGGATATATCACATCACGTTTGTGTGGGATCTATCGGCTTATCAAGCTCTTTTTACCATTCTCGGTCTCGTGCTGTATTGGTTAGGTTCGATCTTCTAGACTGCTAATAGTAGACTGAGCCATAAGTTCGTGGGTCTTTATGCGATATTGCATCAAAGTGGCTAGCTGATGAGTTACCTTTACACTAAGTTTCACGTTAAACGTATCAACTTTTCAGCCGATATACATATATCGTCAACGATTAATCTGCTAGCGATCAATCTGCTTTTATTAGATCCGGCCTTATATTGTGCCGATTAGGTCCAATCTATCGAGATCGTGTTTAATATGGCTAGTATCGCGATCTAGCAAGTTTCATTCCTCCTATTGGCTCAGCTAGCCGATGAGTTTACCTATTTATATCGTAGCTAGTCGATGAGTTTACCTATTCCTTCGTCAGCACAACCAATCTAGTTTATGTTGTTTTAGTGGCATTAACTTTAGCCTTATACTATCTTGGTTCGGTCCGATCTAAGGCTGGTTCTAACAGTACGATCATCGGTGGTTGCTAGCTATCGTCTTTTCGGAAGATCAGACTTTGCTCTTCACTACTTATCATCTATTTTATTCAAAGTATTGTCGGCTCTATAGCCGATATATCTTTTATTTTATTCCTCGCTATTTGCCTATATCATCATCGGCTTTCTAGCCGATGTATAAGTGCTACAACCACTATCGGCAACTAGCCGATAGCAGAAGTCCGTATTGGCCTATCGGCCGATTGACTTGTCGACCTAATTCTTTCTATCTCCTTATCAATTGCATAGTCAAATTGACTGGCACGCTCGCGAATCTCGAGTTAGGACCTATACTAAAGCTAAGCAGATCTCCTAGGCCTTCATGTATGTAGGTGCATCGCATCGGACCTCTATCAGCAAACACACCTCTCGGCGCACCTTTTGCCTAGATCGATTTCCACGCGAACAAATCTACAAGGTGGGAATGACCCACCTTGAAAGACTTGGTGGTGGTGATGGCAGTCGTGGTAGGGATGGTGGACCTAGGACAGGAGCTGTCTTTGGTTGACATGGTGACGAGAGCTAGTTTTGGCTTATAGTCGGCATTTACAATGAATGCCCAATGAGGATGATATCTCAACGATGCCTTAGTTTGAACTAGTTCACCGCATCTCCAAGAAGTTTGATCCCCTCCGGTGTAGCGATGTCGAGCTCTAACTTGGCCACATGCGTTTCCATAGTTGGTTTTCTAACTACCATTTGCTTTTCTGAAGGACCTTCTTGGTTTTCCATCGCGTTTCCATAGTTGGCTTTCCAACTACCATTTGATTTTCTGAAGGACCTTGTTGGTTTTCCATCGTTTCTACTATCTAAATCTACATTCTTTTGACTGTATGAAAAAGGTTATACATCGAATCAAAGAATATATCAACTGCATTTGTAATTAATTGAACATAACATAAAAATTAAAATATTGACTACATATGTCGACTACAACCATCGAATAATTGAAACTTTTACTATATATATCTTAAACATTTATAAAAATTTTCATCATAGTGCAAAAAAATCCAAAAAATTTATAAATATCTTAAACACTCATAGATTCCTAAAATTTCACAAAAATCAAAATGAAAATCATCCCACATTATAAAATCAAAAATCATCCCACATTCGCATATATTCAAAAATCAAAAATCATCCTAAACATTCTAAACATACATAAAAATTCCACATTTTATTAATTAACCTAAACATTCATAACTTTCACCACACTATAAATTAATTAACCAAAATGACAATACATCCATTTCATTACACCAAATATTAAAACAATACATACAAGAATTTCACCACCATTGCGCTAATTTTGTCACAATTACCCTAATTCCACTACAATTACTCCAATTTCCACAAAAATTACCCTAATTGCATAAACATTTAACCACAATAGCCACAATTGCATCCCAAGTCATTCAAAAAAATTATAGGGAACGAAGGAGAGAGGAGGGTGAGACCAGTGAAGAGTAGAGGAAGAGCGTGCAGTCGCATGGGGCCGATTAAGGCAGCCGAGCGTTGGCCCGAAGATGAGGCGATGACTTAGGGCCAGTTGAGGCGGCTGCGAGATGAGGAGGTGGTGGGGACAGAGTCGACAAGGAGGTGGCTACTGCTTGGGGCGTCAGTGAAGGTGACTGGCAAGGAAGGCTGGGTGGTGGACGTAGAAGAGATGGTAGTTGTGGCGGGAAGAGGCGGTGGGGCCGATGGACTTAGGATGATGGCGGCTTGTACGCAACATGAAGTTTTGGTTGGCTAGTGGCTTAGATATAGGCAATGGCATTATCGCAAGTGAGTGGCTTAAAGGCCCATGTGTGAAAAAAATTATTGCAGGCGGGTGCTTAAGTACCCTCCTTTCACAATGCCTGCATACGATAATCATTTTGGGCCCACCTATAAGTGGAATAGATTTTCTGATTAATTGAAAAAGTGTTTGTAAATTCATAACTAATTCAAATAAAATTTAAATTTTGTGCAACTTGTACCCAAAATTTTGTAAATTCATAACTAATTGAAATAAAATATAAAATTTAAGCAACTTATACCCAAAATTTTGTAAATTAATAAGTGAAATAAAATCCAAATTTTATGCAACTTGTACCAAAAAATTTTGTAAATTCCTAACCAATTGAAATAAAATCCAAAATTTATGCAACTTGTCTCTAAAATTTTGCAAATTCATAACTAACTGAAATAAAACCAAAACTTATGCAACTGATTTCTAAAATTATGCAAATTCATAACTAATTGAAATAAAATCCAATTTGCACAATTTGTACTAAAAATAAAATTACATGACACATTCCAGAGTAATTATATTACAATACATAATAGGTGGCCAACATTACATATGAAACTACCCTTTTACACCATTGGTTCGCATGTAAAGGAAAGTTTCTTCATCAATTGTTCATTCTATGCACTTTAATCATGCCATGTCACCATAATGATTTTATTGTTTGATATATTCAACATTGTCAAGACCTACAATGTGTTGCTTCCCGGATATAGCTATGTTCTTCTCATTCATAGGGTTGGTTATGTAGAAACTTGTGCGACATGCTCAACGAGTACCCATGGATCATCTTTGTGGCCTATATTCCTATGGTCAACAATAGTTAGGCCAAAGTTGTCCAAGCACACACCTCTTGGGTGTTTGATCCATTGGCATCGAAACACTGGGATCTAAATGTTTACTCCATAGTTAAGTCCCCATATTTCATTTACAATCCCATAGTACGTGGACTTTCCACTAGATGTGTCTATTGCCTTGACTCAAACTACACTATTCTATGCCATGCTCTTCTTGCCCTTTGCTTTTATGTAAAATGTGTATCCGTTAATGTCATACGCTTGCCATGAGGTCACTAGACTTAATGAGCCAGATGCCAAACTTTTTAATATTTTTTTCCTCTACAGAATCACCATTGAGCAGGTTTGGGTCCTTCAACTAGTGAGGGAAGCGACGCTTTTGCTCTTTCATGATCCAATCAGCTAAGTGTCTGATGTTGTTGACATTAATATCATTTATGTGTTGTTTAATATCATTTATACGATAGCCGAGGATGACACAATTGTAGCGAGAGAGGTGAACTTGACACTGTAACGTCAAACTCGTGGTGTGGAGAAGCTCGACGTCATGGATGAGCTCACAAGCGATAGATCTGTTTGGTGTTAATGTAGAGAAGCTTGTTGGTGGTAAATTTGCTTGGGTTGCTACCTAGTAGACTCTCCCCTATTGTCTATCTTCTTCTATCTCTCATGCACAGGAGACGTCACTTGTAACATAGTCTTGGGCCTATGGCTCCTATAAGGCACGTCCCTATGGGGGCACTGCTCATACCGAGCTTGTAGCTAACGAGATTTTGATATGGTGGATAAGATCCT
Source organism: Oryza coarctata (assembly GCA_030770085.1). Classification (NCBI taxonomy): domain Eukaryota; kingdom Viridiplantae; phylum Streptophyta; class Magnoliopsida; order Poales; family Poaceae; genus Oryza; species Oryza coarctata. The sequence continues at coordinate 11,812,070 of CM061476.1, read as the reverse complement.
ATTTTATATGTGGCCTAAGATCCTTAATGCCTTTTCTCCCTTTTAAATATTTTGGTGATAAGTTTCGTGTGATCAAATTTATTATTGGACATAATCATTACAAATGCTAATGAATCATTGACATAATTACTTGTGGATAACTTCAAGCCGCTTTCTCAAATTCCATTGTAATTTGCTATGTGTGTGCATACTGCTCTTATGGTATATTATCTTTTTTTTAAAAAGTGACATTAACACATGCATTATTTTTAATCACTAAATCATGAAATTTGTTTGGAAGCTGAGGATTAGGTGCATTGTCAAGTGATAGGTACAGTGTCAATGTAAGCCAAAGCATAAAAAAAATCAAGATTAGATTATTTGTTTGGTGTGCAACTAAGTGCAGTGCAGCTAGAAAAATGAAAGCAACAAAACTCCTCTTCCAAAGATCACAAAACCACACACCGATCAAAACCTCCGTAAAAAACAGATCAAACGGAGCTTAAAAAATCGAAACAAAGGAACAGAAATCCGCCCCCCCCCCCCACCCCCACCCCCCCCACAACAACCCCCAAAAAAGAAAAAGAAAAAACCGCCGCCAGCATAGCATGGCTCGCCTCTTCCGCGACTCCTCCTCGTCGCGCTCCAGTGGCCTCGCCGTCGACGCCTCCCCGCTGCCCATCCTCGGGGTGCCCCTCTCCGCCGCCGAACTCCGCGCCACCGCCTACGAGATCCTCGTCGCCGCCTCCCGCGCGATCGGCGCCAAGCCCCTCACCTACATCCCACAGTCCGCCTCCACGCCCTCCGCCATTGTCGTCCTCCATCCACCACTCGCTGAAGTCGTCGTCGTCGGCGGCGAGCAAGGTGAAGTAGGCGCTCAGACTGAGGTCCTCCTCGCCCTCGGCGTCGTCCAGGCGCCGCGGGACGCGGCGGCATGCGACGGCGGCGGAGCTTGTGCGGGTGCAGCTGGGGGTGTCGGAGCAGGCCGACGCGAGGATCCGCCGCGCGCTTCTGCGCATAGCCGCCGGCCAGGTCCGACAAATCCGTAACCTGTTTGTTGAAATGTAGCAAACAGCTGAGGGTGTCGGTGGGGTTGCACTTGTGTACTGGAGAGATCTCAGTTCATGTTTGTGACTTTGTGCTAGTTTCAGACTTTGAGTGACGAATGGAGATGGGATTTAGTTCTCTTGGTTTACAAATTAATTTATGGTTGAGGTTGCAGTTGAAATGCTGCGAACAGTCATATTTTATCAGGGAGAGATCAATTTTTTGTAGTACTTTTGTTCTATGCAGATATGGTGTGGTTTTTTAAAGTGCGGTTGCATGGATTAGTGTGTACTGATGCTGTCATCATTGTTGCTTGCTTAGTAGATTATGTGCCCTTGGAATCAATCGTTTGGTACTATATTGCACTCTGTACTTTAACGTTTAATTAATTATGATGTTCTGTTGGTTTAGTATGGGGTTGTCTGTGCACCAGTTAGTATGGGTTTGAAACAGACAAGGTTCAAATTTGTATGGGGTCCCAGTCATGTATATAAGGTAAATCGCGTCAGTTATTGTGTCTGTCTGTTCTGGTGTCTCTTTTCTAATGCAATCAACATGAACATTCTGATGTTTTGTTACCTTCTATTGGTATGCATCCTTTTGTCTGCAGTGCTTTTGTAGGATACTAAGGCAATAATAACAAAAATCGGGCCATGATGTTTTAATTGATATGTGCACAACCTGTGTTGACACCCTAAAATTTTGGCGCTGAGCTTTGTTCCTGTTGGTTCTTATAACATTTCTTTTGTTCCGGCTTTCAGGGGCCTTTTCTCAATCTTTAGCAAAATGCCTTTGGGACGTCTCTCCCCTGGGTTGAGTTTTTTTATATTACATTAGCACTGCCTTGTTCATATAGAACTTTTGACAACCATCAATGTTATTTATAAATAAAATTTCCACTTTAAGTTTAAATTTGACCCTTTTTTACTCTATGAAACAGCTTGGTAGACATGCAGAATCTATGGTTCTGCCCTTAGAGTTCCTGCAGCAGTTTAGAGCATCAGATTTCCCTGATCCGCATGAGTACGAGGCTTGGCGGTTGAGGTACCTGAAGCTTGAGGCTGGTTTACTGTTCCACCCACTTATTCCCTTAAAAAATTCAGACGTATCTTCACAACGACTGTGGCAAGTAATACATGGACCTTATGATAGACCAATTGAAACTGAGAAGAACTTCAAATTCATGGAGGGGCTGTGCAGTGTTGCCAAGGCACTTGCTGGCAGATCCCTTGGTGAAACTTTTGATGAATGCCATTGGGTCGATGGCTTTCCTTTGAATCTCCATATCTACCAAATGCTGATAGAAGCTTGCTTTGATAGTGAGGATGGTGCTCTGGTTGATGAGATTGATGGAGTGGTGGAGATATTGTTGAAGTCTTGGGTTATTCTCGGAATTGATCAAATGTTTCACAATCTCTGCTTTGCATGGGCATTGTTCAACTATTTTGTCATGTCAGGCCAAGTAGATATTGAGTTGCTTTCTGGTGCAGAAAATCAATTAACTGAAGTTGTAAATGATGCAAAAATTACAGAAGATCCAGATTACTGTGATGTTTTAAGCTCCACTATAAACTCAATAATGGGTTGGACAGAAAAAAGATTGCTTGCTTACCATGAAACATTCAATGCTGGTAATATTGATTCAATGCAAGGTATTGTCTCAATAGGAGTCTCAAATGCAAAGATTATTGCCGAAGATATATCTCATGAATACCGTCGGAAAAGGAAACAAGAGACTGATGTAGTAGTACACAGCAAGATCGAAACCTATATTAGGTCCTCACTCCGTACAGATTTTGCTCAAGTTCCAGTTAGGAATGTCTGTTAAGATTGGTGGTCTTCATTAAGGAGGAATACTGCTGTTTTGCTTTTATTCAGTTATTGCCACTATTTTCCCTCACAAACAATGCATGTAACTTGCATTAACATACCAGAAACTTGCACATTAAACACTGTTGATAATAGTCTGAATTTTTAATGACAATGAAGATAATTACATGCTTATTTGTGCATTTTTGAAAGTTCTATGAAATGCAAGATCTTAATACTGACCTTTGACGCTTGTAGAAATGCTTATGTGAGTAAGTCTTGTTTGTTGTCTTTTGGTTATGTTTATTTGTCCAGAAAATGGAAGAGGCAGATTCAAAGCAGTCACTAAGAACCCTATGCCAGTTTTGTCAATCCTAGCAAAGGCAATTAGTGACCTTGCTACTAAGGAGAAAGATGTTTACAGTCCAATACTCAAGAAATGGCACCCACTTGCTACAAGTGTTGCAGTTTCAACCCTTCATTCTTGTTTTGGGAATGAGATTAAGCAATTTATGGCTGGGCTAACAGAGTTAACACGAGATGTAGCTCAAGTGCTTAAGGCAGCTGACAACTTAGAGAAGGATCTGGTTAATATCGCTGTTCAAGATTCTGCGAATAGTGATGATGGTGGCAAATTATTTATCAGAGAAATGCTCCCATATGAAGCTGAAAATGCAATGGCAAACCTGGTAATAGCATGGGTAAAAGAACGTGCGGACAGACTAAAAGGATGGATTGACAGAAATTTGCAACTGGAGGTGATCTTTACACATACCCAACCTTTTAAGTGCAGCAGTAACCATTATAATTTACACCTCCAGTCAAATTTTATATTCCAATCATCAAATTTATATTAAAATAAGTTTATAAAATATAATAAATTTATGATATTATGGCAATACTCTTGAAGGCAAATCTACCCATACCATTTCTTTTGTTTTTAAGGTAAATATTTGAGAAATTATTGATTTTTTGAATTTTAAAAATTTGATGGAAACTTGTTCTAAATATTAAATATTTATGACTGAAGGAGTAGTACTTTTTAATCCTTTTATAGTGCTATCCATTATTTAGCAGACTTTCATACTGCATCACCATTAACCATAATGGCTGTAACTGTCCTAGCTTTATTCATTTCTTGTATGGACGAAGCGGCTGTTGCTCACCCGATTCGATCGTACGAGGTCACAATTTACCCAACACGATCGTACGAGGTCACAATTTACCCAACACGATCGTACGAGGTCACAATTTACCCAAGGTGAACAAGAATTGGGGATCGGATGTGGGCAAAATTTACGTCGATGGTTGAGATGTTCAGTCGACTCCCTCTCCTTTGTGGGGTCTGGACCCCCACATTAGTAGTTTAAATCTAAACCTCACTACTGCTATATGCCTATAGTTTCCTTTGAATGATATAAAATGCATTTTCCATGGTAAACATTGAATGTTTCATCGCCCGAATATGTGATCCATTTTACCCAGAAGTTTTGGTATCTCCATTTTTTTATTAAGGCACTAATGGCTCATAAGCGATTAGAATTTCATCCATTCTCGAATGTGGCTGAGAAAGAAAGCTGGATAGGGTAGAGTTAAAATCTAATCAAAAGCGATAGTTACGTTAATAACTATTTTTTAAACACTTCTAATATATGTAGATATATTCTTTGAAGTTATTTTTTATTATATTTTTTCATGTTAATTTCAATTGTTTCTTACCTCTTCTGATATTATTATCTTAAGTTATAATTCTACAATATGCCGGTATCTCTAGAGGTTTTCTTTTGAATATAGTCAAATCATCCCAATCAATATTAGATAAGTTTTTTTTAATTGATGGTACCCCTAGCCGATCATGTATATCATCATTTTAGACTCGATTAATTATTATATGATCATAAATCTAGCATAACATACATATTTATCATACGTAACTGTTAAACATATCGTTTTTTTGCTAACATTTCGTTCTATACAGCATAGCAGTTCTAATTGTTGTTTTATAAAACTTATATTTTAGTTTCTACGGTATCCTTTTATAACAGAAGATGCTAAATGTTTGGTGTCACTTTATCCAGCCCGTTTTAATTCTATGACTAACGTCTGCATCAATATCCTCATCTATCTATAGCATCGATCTCAGATATTGAAAAGTGTCCTTAGATACTATTTGATCTCCTAAACTTATATCTCTCTCCTAGTGTGTAATAGTGCTAAAGTCACACATCAAGTATTCAGTCTTAATTCTGCTTATTTTAAAACATTTATACTCAAGAGTCTATAACTACAACTCTAGTTTCCTATTTATCCCTATTCAGCTCTCATCATCTAACACTACATCATCTGTGAAGAGTATATACCAAGAAATATTCTGTTATATGTTCCTTGTAACTCCATCTATTACTAAGACAAAGAGGTATGAGCTCAAGGCTTTATTATCATATTATCAAACACTAGTCATAATATTGTCGTACAAGAGGGGCATATTTTGTTTAGATTTTATGTTTGTTCAAAGCCCATGACATAATATTTTTTGGCATCTTGTCATAAAACATCTCTAAGTCAATGAAAACCATATATAGGTTCTTTTTCTGTTCTCTAAACCATTTCATAACTTATCTTATTAAGAAAATTACTTCTATGGTTAATTTTTTGGCATGAAACCAAATTGATTCGTAGAGATTTGTGTCGTTCCTCTCAAACGGTGATTGATAACTCTCTATTATAGCTTTATAATATGGCTCATTAACTTAATTTCCCGGTAATTAGTACAGATTTGGATATCTCTCTTATTCTTTTAGATTGATACTAATATGCTTCTTCTCTACTTTTTAGACATCATGTTTAATTAAAAAATATTGTTGAATAACTTGGCTAGCTATACTATAGCTATATCTCTAAGACATCTTCAAATCTTAATTGAAATAGCATCAAAGCCTATCAACTTACTCTTTTATCCTTTCCAAAACTTCACTGATCTCAGATTTTTGGATCTTTCACACAAAGTACATATTGGTGTCATCCGATGAGTCATCCAACTAGACGGTGGTGTCATCATTTTCACCATTGAACAAGTTATCAAAATACTCTTGCTATCTATATCTAATCTTATCCTTCTTCACCAAGAGATTCTCTCTCTCATCTTTAATTTATATAATTTGGTTAAAGTCACTCGTCTTTCTATCACGAGGCCTACCTATTTTATAGATGTTATTATCTCTTTCTTTCATACTTAGACAGTAATAAAGATTCTTGAAAGCCCGTCTCTTTGCCTTATTCATAGCTTATTTTGCGGTTTTCTCTGCCACTTATACTTCTTCATGTTGTTATGGTGCAAACTTTTTTCTCATTAATAGCTTTTTGCACATCTTCGTTTCACCACCAAGTGTCTTTAGTTTCTCATTTACTTCCTTTGATCACTCTAAATACTTCTATAGCAATCTTTCAAATATATGTTATCATCTTCTCTCACATGTTATTTGCATCGTTTTTATTTTTTTAAGAGCACTCTTCAATAACTCTTTCATTGAAGACATTTAATGTCTTCCCTTTCAACTTTGATTCTTATAATTTTAACTTGTTTATTCCTACGAGCATACGCTAGAAAATGGACCATCACCAGACTATATTAAGAAACTACACATTCTCTAGGTATCACTTTGCAATCTACATATATTTGTTTATCCCCTTTTTAGTTTTGGAACGTTTGGGTAAGGAGGCACATTGCCTGTCCCCCAACCTGGCGGCATGGGTGAAATGTCGAAGATGGGTTTTGAGGGCAATTTCACATTCTAAAATTGGGTTTTGCGTGGAATTCGCCCATCAACCATCCTTGGGTTAGTTTTCAGCTCGGTTACGTCGGTCGGGCCCGTTGTAGTGGTTTGGGGGTGTTTTCACATTCCAAAACTCGGTTTCGCATGTTATCCACCTAGCCCTCCTCAACCTGGGCACCTGATTAAAAAAAGAAACTTGTTAGTGTTGGGGTATCTTTGGTGTTTTAATATAGTAGGTTTCAAGACCTGATAAAGGAGAAGTGTTATATTATATTTGACAAGCCAACGTAAAAAACTTAACTACTCTTATGAAGATGAAAAAAAATGCCATCGATCAGGAAGCTGATATCAATAAAATCCTAAGCACTCTATTACAGTATTTTACTCAATGGTTTGTAGTCTTACATCAATATATAATAGCATTTTTTATCAAATGTAATGGCGTTCCACTAAGTTGGTGAATATTGTTCAGAACTTGGAAGCCAAAGGTTAATGGAGAGAACTTTGCTCCTTCCTCAGTGAAGATGATGTTGTTAATTGAAGAGATTTTTCAATCATTTTTTCCGTTGCCCATAACAATACACTCCACTCTTCATTCTGATCTAATAACCGGACTGGATAGAAATCTTCTGTATTATGTCTCTAAATCAAAAGCTGGCTGTGGTACGTATGAACGAGACGGCATCATTTCACATACAGCATACAAATGGTGAATTATGTTTGCGCTGATTCACAGGCCCCAGAGTACTCTTATTCCCCAACTACCTCATTTAACAAGATGTGATGTTGGATCCAAATTATTCAAGAAAAAGGAAAAGCCACAGGTTCTTATGAAGCGTGGGTCACAAGTTGGATCAACCACACATAGTGCGTCAGATATCCCTGAACTGTGTTCGCATTAATACACTGTATTATGTCCAAACTGAGTTGGAGAACTTGGAGAAGAAGATTAAAACATATTTCCAAAACGTTGAATCAATTGACCACAGCACAGATGAGCAGAATATCCACTTTAAGCTCGCTCAGGCAGCCTGCCAAGAAGGCATTCGACAGCTCTGTGAGACGTTTGCATGTAAGGTGATGTACAATGACTAGAGTCATGTTCTTTTGTATTCACTGTATTGGTGATACTGCATCAAACAGGGTTGAGTCTTTGTTGAGAGAGTTTGATCCTATCCTCAGGATGGTATCTGGCATAGTGCATAACGGGCGTGCGGAACCGTATGATAACTGCATTGATGAAACGCTCCTTTGATGGGTTCTTGTTGGTGCTTCTGGCTGGTGTACCTACCCGTGCTTTCACCCTTCAGGGCTCTCAGATAATAGAGAATGACTGAAGAATGGTCATATAAGAATGAATCGAATTTGGAACGAGAACATACGTGATCAACTAGGAGAGCACCAATTAAAAAAAACTTATCTAACATTAGTTAAGATGATTTAATCATATCCAAAGAAGACCTTAAGAGACACCAGTACATTATGGAATCTTAAAGGTAAGATAATAATATAAAAAGAGATAGAGAAACACCAAAATTAACATGAGAAGAAGTAATGAGAAGGGACTTGAAAGAGTGATTTATATCTAAAGATCTATACTTGAATAAAAGTACTTAGAAAATAACTATTAATGTGCTTGAACCGTGATTTAAGACCCTTATTGGATTTTAACTATAGCCTATCCCAACTTACTTAAGACTGAAAGACTATGTTGTTATTATTGTTGTTAGATGGTGATAAACACAAGAAGGTAACCATCAAGGGCACAAGTCATTAATGAACTCATTTGTAGATTAAAAAAAGGCTACCATGCATGTTTTTACTTGCATTAAAACTCCAGTTAAGTGAACAAGCCATGTCCCCATCCAAATTAACCAACACACAACTGGGCATGTGTTAATTTGCAAGAATTCTAGTTTTGGAGCTACCATGTAACTACCCAAATTGGTTTGTTCTATGTCTGTATTGTATTGGCTCAAGTGTTAAATTACATTTAATATTACATCAAAGCCCAAAGCACAGATTTTAAATTGTTATAGGAACCCTTAAAAAGGAAACGCTAACACATTTCCCATTGACATAAGTGCATGTAGTCTGTAGACATCACCGTCCAAAGCCTAGGATAATGGAACTGAGTCAATGATTCATTTCAACAATCAGGGATGACCAAGTACAAAATCAGAACTAGTCAAAATACAAAATCATTTGCCAATCCAACAATCTATAAATGACGAGATTCCCATGCAAACAACAGTGCCATCTAACAATAAAATCAGTTGCCTGGTTCTCACTGGACACTAACAGTGACAATCCATCCAATATTACAGGCTTAACTAGTATTCCAGATTGAACACTGTTAATTATCAAATCATACTGATCTCACACAGATAGCATAGATCTGGTCAAAAGTTCAGGGTCAATCTGTTTTCTCTTCCTTGGCCCATATTTGTTTTCAGCTGTCATCCACCTCCTAATCGACTTTACTTTGTGGTCATGTTTGGATTGTCAACACACGAAACAACAGTGCAATGGCATGTTAGTTAGCCGTAAAAATGCATCTTCTGGGCCATGCTAGTCCTTACTTGAACTACTACTTTCTAGTTCTACATCATGTCAGGCAGATCATCACTAACCAAAAATCCAAAAGTACCATGGGAAAATGAAGCAGTGGAAGATGCACAACAATTATAGGTCCCTAAAAGGATGCAAATAAAAGAAATAATGCCATAACAAACTTCTCACCAAGTTGGACATGGCTGTCCAGAAAAGCGAGTAGGATTTTGTTGCAATCCATTTAACCTACCAAAAGCATACAGTCCTAATTCCCAACCAAATGCTCAGCCATAGGAGCATCAAGTCAAGATTTCTCCACGACTAACTGACAAGGGGACCTAATAGTCACAATGGAGGAACTTTAGGCACCTAAACACCGACCTATGCCTAAAAATTGACCAAGGATAGTTGCAACCACACAGATAATCCATCCAGATATGTGATTCAGGATCCATAAGTTGGCACCACGACGCTTGGCATCACCCGATTAGTGTTGATCATATGAACACAAAGCGCACACGAAATGCCAACCAAATAGCAAAAATCAGGAAAAAGTAAAAAAGGACACATCACCTGAGAAAACAAAGCCACACAGCACGACCTAATACTGGTGATGACCCACAAAACAATCTCACCAACAATATGGATGAATTCCAAATTGAGCGAAATGGGACAGATAGAAGTGTATTTACAGAAGGTGGTTCATTTTATAGTTTTGCTTCCCATCTTATTTATTGATATCTCCTCATGACTGCTGCTGCTTTAATTCTTATTTATTGATATCTCCTCATGACTGCTGCTGCTTTAATTCTTCCACCGATTTCCTTTCTCAAGGTCAGAGGAAAGGATATGCTGTGCATACAACATTTCTGGCACGGACTGCAGAGTGACAGGTGGGTGTCATACAGGCCATTCACACGCAGGCCGATACGACCATAACCTCATCCTGGGTGGCATCTACTTATCCCCATCTGCATTTTTCCTTAACAGGATTGTTTGGCCATAAAGAGAGCTTTCCAATTGGCAGCTCTTTTACCACTCCAATGATTGGCACTTGTGGATTCTCCAAACTATGTCTCACTGATATGTCAGCCCAGATTAGTGAGGCATCAAGTGTCATCCCAGGATGTGTCTCAGAATGACAAATTAAAGATTTTCCCAAAATAACATCGTTAACTCCATAGAGTTGACTATCAAAACCGTAGGTTCTTCAGTATATCATTACACCAACCAGATGATTGTAAATCTGAACTTGAAACTGGGTGGAATATAATTAACATTGCTAGACAATGCGCAACACTGAGACTATCAAGTCACAGCTAAGCATACTATCCAGCTGGTGAACCCATCATTTGAAATCTCAAATCATCGCCTCTAAGGCTCCAACGTCCACAAGATTATATAGTATCCCCAAACTAGAAATGAAACTCTACTTGTAGATCCCCGAATTACATGGAGTAAGAAAACACCATCACAAAAATGGATACAAAAGGCAAATATTGGTCATCAGGTAAGCCAAGGTGGCGATCGATCCAGCGGTGGCGGGTGTCACAGGACTATAAACAGAAATGGAAAAAAAAATGGAGCTCGCTGATGAATACGGGGCACAAGGCACGGGACCGGTAGGCGGGACCAGCCTTTCCTTGCGCATCATCACTACTTGCTCCCCAACGAGGGGCACGGGGATTCAGCTGAACCCCAGAATTGGAGACGAACTGTTGTTAGCACTACGGTGGTTAAGCGAAATGGGAAAAGCATTTCGAGATCTAGAAGAGAAGCTAGCGGAAGGGTCAAGGCAGAGAGAGAGAGAGAGAGAGAGAGAGAGAGAAGGTGTGGGTAGGAGGGGAGAGATGAGGAGGAGGAACAGATGCGCGTACGTGGGGAGCTCACCGGCGGGCGAGGATGCGAGCAGGCCGACGGCGGCGGGGCTGGGTCGCGGGAGGGAGACGGGGTGGAGACCGGCGCTGCTCGGTCGCAGGCGGCGGGCGAACTGACGAGGAGACACGGTCGGGAGCGATCAGGGAACGGAAACGGGGGTCGACATTCAGTTACGCTGGGCTGGTGTTGTGGGCTTCTGTAGCCCGGTATACGGTCACGCCGAAGGAAGCCGACAAGACATTTCGGCATTAATTTTAGGGTAGGATATTTATATTTCTACTTTTTTTAGCGATTTAAAAACCCCGCGTGAAAAGATTAACTGATGAAAAAAAAGCCTACAATAATTTAAAATTAGGCTTAAAAGTTCAAAATTTGGTTGTGCTATATAAGCCAACGAGCAAACAACGTACATTCCCAGTTGGTTTTGTTTAAGGAGATTAGGATTATTAGAAATACCCGGTGAAAAGCTAACTAGTAAGGTTTTTCAGGTTATAGTTTTTAGCTTATTTTCTATATTCTATAACTATTCTTAAAATCTAGATGATAATCTAGACTGTTTGGGTGAGCTGGTGACAACTGAAGATACTGAGAGAAGCTACAACTATCAAAAGCTTTTCCAAACAGGGCCTTAGACAAACACAAACTAGCTAATTTTGAAGTGAGTTAATGCTTTAAAAAGGATCTTAGCAGACATAAAATATCACATGATTAATTTTTAGAGAGAATAGGGTTGGTGGATTAATGCTCTAAAGAGGTCTAAGGCTCTAAGCAGCGAGATTTATCAATGCTCTCTATATAGCTAGATTGGACTGAGAACCATCCATGTTGAAGTAAAGACCATCCAAATGTCATGTTGGTCAAGTTGTATGTCCATTATTCTAGCTACAAGCTCATAGAAAGCAATTAACTTATTCCTTACTCAAGCCCTTCGAAATGAAACATTTTTTGGTTTAGAATTTCAGACCTCTTCTGTTATTGGCCTTTGCTTCCTTACAATGTAACTTGGCCTATTGGGTACTGCTTTTTAAGGGTTTTCATCCAAACCAGAAATCCTCCTAGAAGATAATTTGAGTTCCATTTTTAACCTTTATAAGACCAGGCCAAAAGTGAGAATCATCGGGTCTCTCTCGTCAATTTGAGAGAAGGTTTATTCTTTTGACTATTTGTTTCTAAGGAGACTTTGCCACACTTCTTCCTCATTTATTAATTTGAATAACAATTTACTAAGCAAGCACATATTCTGCACATTCAAGTTTAGACTACCATTCCACCCTAACCTTGGAGTGCAAAAACTGCTCTATTCTATATTTCTTCTTATGTCCATCACATATAAAAAAAATCTTGATATATAATAATCAAGTTTTTATTTCCAAAAATTCCCTAGGTATCTAAAAAAAGACAACATAAATATCAGTAAATTGTTTAACACTAAATTAACAAGCTCTTCCAACAACTTAGTTTTTTTTTCTAACCCCCTTGTTTACTTTTTTAAGTTGGTATTGATTAGTTTACTATGATGCATTGGAATTCCGAAGCATTAGAATGGATAATTACCCATAACACAACCAAACATGTATGAATACACCTCCTGAAACTTCTTTGCTTCACTGTAACAAAAGAAATCACATTTATGGAAAATTAATTGCTCGATAGTTGCTCAAATATTTTTAGCCTATTCAATTGGAGTTCCATAAATAAGAATTGTGTCATTGCCTGATCGGCCTACCAAAGAATTGAGAGGACATCATTAACAAGATATGCCACTATCGCTCTGATTTGTTCTTTTGCTCTACCAATATAAGATGGCCAACATATCAACAAGGCAAAAATAGTATTAAAAAGATAGGCGACAATGGATCACCTTGTCATGGTCCTTTTTTATTTAAAAATAATGGATAAACTCATTATTAACTTTCACTCCTACACTTCCTCTTGTGACCACTTGTTCTATCAGCTTTGAATTAACTGATTATTATCACCAATTAATCCATTTAATTTCTTTCTGTCAATAAAGATGAAAAGAGGATATATAGAAACTGTTTTTCTTCATGAAACAATCTTGCCAATGGATAATAACACATGATTGTTATATCTTTATTAGATCTAGTACAGTTTTCGTGTACAAAAAGTCTTATCATGCCTCCTACTAATTTTGATTGGCCCATGGAAAATGTATCCCCAAGAGATTGTGTTTCCCAACATTCCACAATGTGCCTCTGAGCCTAATAATCTGACATGCGTAAAAGACAAGTTGGGAGATAAGATTGTTCCTGCTTCCAGAAGCATAATGGAGGCCTTTTACTAGTATATAAAGTATTTGAGATAGATAGAGTAGAGACGGTCTAATCATCCGTGTTGAAAGCTTTTGTCAAAGGCATTTGTGTTTCATTCTTAGAAAGTTGCCCATGCACCATGGTATGATGTACTCACATTCATCACATAATTTCACAAAGTTCAATTCTAATCTGTTCTTTTCACATAATGCAGTGTAAAATTCCCATCTCCGTCCCTTTTTTATATTCTTGTCTTCGCACTCTTCACGTTAATAACTCTTATAGCTAATGTACCCAAGCTCTCATATTATGATTTTTTTTCTACAGGTGAGTTTGCCTATTTTGTCAATAATAATTACTATGCATATACAAGATGCTATATGCATACATGTTTCTTAACTAATTTTCCAAAAAGTATTAGTGATTTTTTTCCTAAAGACACTTTAAAGTAATAATATATGTAGATATTATTCAATGATAAATGATAATCGTACAAAATGTGGTAGTACTATTTGTTATCAATCTAATGGATATGATTTACTATAACTATTTGTCATCAACCTTTTCATCTACATAAATATAAACAACCATCATTTACTACTAGCAATCATATAAATATGTAATGCATGTTGACATAAATGTGTAAATGAAACTGTAATAAAATATCATTTCATTGGAGTGAAATCTATTCACATAAACACCTAATATTATCAACAATATTGATATAAAAGCCACGTGCCATGTGTTTTTCATAATTAACCGAATAAGAGTTTACCGTCAGCCATTGTGTTAACACACATCACAAACACATGACGACGTACACAACTTGGTGCCATTTCTCTTATTTTTATAATGAGCAACTATTTATAACACAAACTACTAATGACACACACCAGATGAGCTAGCTAATCCACTTCCTATACCACACGATGTCCTTGACCGCATCTCTACAAGTAGTGCTTGCTGCATGCATTAAGGCACTAACCCATCATGTGTATGTGTAACTAACTAATATATGTAAGACTAATTCATAACACTTGACTAATTTAAACAATGCATGCATTAATTGGCTGCCAATCTATTAATCAATCTACCACCTAATACTTTTCACTACGCCATAACAATATGCATGTACATAAATATTTAGTCTACTAGTAGTTACAACAATAATGTCCTGCAACAAAATAAACATGATCAGCACATTAGGACAAAAAGATAAATTTCTAGCACTAACAAACCAAATAAATATACACACCAAATATTTGTAAAATTATAATCATATAACTTATGAAAAGCTCTACATTTCAAAATATAAACAATACATATAAGGTTTGAGTAATATTGAATAAATATCAAAATAATATAAAAATATTAAATATATCTAAAACAAGTATATGATCTATTGTGTGATAGGGGGTGGCAAGGGGGATATGTGATCAACTATGTGGCTAAAATCTGAGATGTTAATTTGGATTGAAGGGAGATTAGATGGTCACGATTTCTATTAGTAAAGGCTATTTTTCGTGGGTAATTTGCTATTTAGCCATAGCCATAGGCTAACTTGGCATTTGTTGCATAGAGTTGTTCGAAGAGAAACTTAGAGAGATATTGGAGATAAATTATAAGAGGCTTTGAGAAGTCTTTGGGTCCTTGATTGTAATCAAGTTATGTAGACAAAAAATTAAATCAATGAAATGTTGTTTACTTTTGAAATTATTGTAATCTTTAAATATTTTGTACAATCATTTTGCTACTTTTTAGGTATTGCATTCTCTCCTTCTAACTTATATTGGAGTATGTTCTTTGGTCAATCCCACATATTTTTTTGTTCTTGTTTGTCTTGTTGTGATTAGGGAGGCGGTCTTAATCTTGTCCTTTGTCTAAACCCCCACAAGACCGAAGTCAGATGAGCAAGGTATTCTTTTGAATTCTATTTTTTTTCTTTTTAGATCTTGCACTTGTTGTTTGTGGTTCTTGTTCAATCTAGCTTTTATGCTAACCCCCGTGAACAAACCTAGAAACAAGTATAAGTTCTCTTTTAATCACTTTCTTGGTTTCTTTCAGTTCAATTCTTGCACTTGTTTTTATTTTGCTTGTTTGATTGAGCCTCTCTGCTAACACCCTTGAACAAGTTAACAAGGCTTAAGAATAGTGATAGGATTCCTTTCCCTTATCTACTTTCTAGAAGGCACCGTGAACCGTGATAGAGTTGTAAGAGCCCTCGACCGAGAGATATCCATGACTTGCTTGATCACCTATTAAATTTAGCTTCTCCATAGCTAGATTCATTAGGTAGATAAGTAGTTTTCTTTTGATATATCTTTCTCCCATAGATACTTTAAAAAGGGAATCCACGATAGAGTTTTGATTGAGTATTCAACATTGATTTTAAGGGCTACACTCAACACCTATAGCGATAACTTGTCCAACAATTTGAAGCCCTCAAAATAAAATTGCAATTTGATTTGCATCGTAAGATCCGTTGCTAACTCAATGATTCAAGAATAGATTCAACTTGTTTATGCACTTATTCAATGACTGAACAATAGATTCTACAACTAGATCACTCAAAGACTTAAATAAAAAAATCTAAAACAACTCACATCGAGCCATCAAACCCTCTTCCCTGTTGTACAACGGATTCATTGAACACTGGCCTCCCCAATGCTAGTTTCTTTGTCCACTAGCATCCGCAATGATGGATCCATCGGCCACTGTTGTGCCTCCTGCCTCCTGAGTTGTCAAGCCTCCCAAACTCCATACTCTCCTCCCTCCTCTCTCCTCTCAATCCCTTCTTCTCCTTGGTGCAGGGGTCAAATCCAGCAACCCCAAGCTCAGCTAAGTAGATTACTCCATGTGTGTGTGTGTATATAGATAGGTTGATGTGGTGTATTATTTGTGACATTAGCTAAGCTAAGTAGATTATTCCATGCATATATATGACCAATGCCAGTTCCTTTGTCCACTAGCTCCACAATGATGATCTATCAGCCATTGCTGTCCTCGTGTTTTCTGAGTTGTTAAGCCTCCACCATTGCTGTCATGCCTCTTGAACTCCATACTTTCCTTCCTTCGCCCAATCCTTTCTTCTCCTTGGTGCGGGGTCCAAATCCAACAACCCTAAGTTTAGCTAAGTAGATTACTCCATATATATATATATATATATATGTATATATCTGTGTATATATATGTATGTGTAGCATTAATGATGAACAAATTGGGTATTCAGTAGTGTAAAAGCCAATGAGGCAGATTGGGAATTTGAGAGCGCTCAAGGATAACCATAGCTCTGACACATCCAAAAATAGAGATAGAGAATAGGGAGAATGGGCAAAGTTGCCTTTGCTTAAGGGCGTTGCCACGAACGAGCAAATCATTTCCACTCAGCTTTGTTTAAAATGAGAGACACCAAATAATGCGACAAATATGGTTATGAGTAATGATACTCAACCTTTGTGTTATAGGAGCTTGAAAATAATACACCCCACACGTTTTCATACGGAGGGAGTTAACCTAGCCCCCTGATTTCACATGAGAACCTTCTCTTCTCATATTGTGAGGTTAATCTAGTAACATGCCGAAGTTTCTAAGAAAATATCCAAGCCTGAGCCCTGGAGGCATTCCAAGCGAACTACCGTGGCCAACTCAGACAAATGCGTGATGAGTTCTCCAGTATATCTCAGAGTATTCGCAAAACAAATGTTGGCATCTTCTCAGAAGCACACAGCTTAAGCTTGTTTTCGCTCTATGGAAATGTATAGAAACTACATTTTAAAACCTTAACGGAAATTTGTGATGATCTTCGAGCTTCAGCAGCATCTGATGTTTTGAAAACCAGAAAAACAATAACATTGAAGCAATGCAGCTCCAAATCTGTTTATAGCTCTTTCTTCAAACGGCTACACTGAAACCAGTAAAAAAGAATAATTGACCTGCTCTTGACTTCTCTTCAGAGCTTACCGACTGCTTATGATTGAACACCCCCCCCCCCCCCCCCCCCCCCGCAAAAAAAAAAAGACTAGTACAATCACAATTTCAACAATGGATACAATATCTCCTCCGAGATGTTGTGCGACAATAAATGTCTTGAATATTAGGGCGAAAAATTGATCGGCATGCCCCTATGCTTCAATATATGGTTGCTGCAATTTGACATCTGCAAAGTCCACATCACACCATTCTATTCACTAAACTGCACATATATTACCCTTGTGAGCCTGCCTCTTATACATCATACTTGCAAATGTTGTCGAAACCCATGTACTCATGGCGCACAATCTTGCCAACCATGTTGGAGATGCCAACTCCACCTACAGATTATTGAAAGATTGTATTGGTGATATTGTGTTAAAATCGTGGAATGTGAAAAACTGCATTTAGGGACTGAGGGGAGGAGGGAGGAGATTGGTACCAAGTGAGATTGCGCTGACAAAGATCATGAAGGACAGTATGAAGATAATGAGTGATGCCCGCCCTAGCCAATTGATCAGTTTCCTCACAATATGCTGTCCGATAATCGCAGCAAAGAAGGCCACAACGATGAAGAAAAGTGCTGCAAAGGTTTCAAAGATTAATTATGTCAACTGCACGACATCAGTTGTGTTTGTATACGTGTGTATGTGTGAGAGATAGAGAGAGACAGAGGACCATATGGCACAGGGAACCGGTTCAAGAGGTAGTATTCAACAACAGACATGGAAGATGAGAACATCATTGCAAAGGTGGCTGTGGCACTTGAGACCTGTGATAATTTCAGTTACAGAGGCAAAAACAAACGACAACTAAATCCAACAAAATTCAACAGGTATAAAACAAGTGCATGTTGGAAAAGATGACCCAACAGCAAAGTGAGGGACTATGATTGAACAAAATCAAACCATAAGTTACCTGTGGAGGGATTCCAAGCTCCAAGAACAGAGGCCCCATGATGAAGCCGCCACCAAGACCAAGCAGACCGCCAACAACACCAGCCATCATTCCAAAAAAGCAGTACACCAGTAGCTGATGAAATTTTAGATTGGTTTGTTCATTTCCTTTTGATGATATGACCCTCCTCCCCTGCATCAAGCCTAATCCTTCATACATGGTCACCCCAACTGACACCGGGATCTGCATTAATCAAGAAAGAGAAATCCTAACAATTAACCGGGTTACATTGGATAGGATTATGGCGGTTTTCAACAGTAAGAAGTATAATCTAGCAGGGGTGCCATATGAAGTAAACAAAGGTAGTTCTCTAATAAAGCACCACTATGATGCGTTACGGCCTACAAAAATTAGTTAAGCTATAGCAATCAGGTATGATGTATCCAGGCAGTTAACATGCCTGATCAAATTAAAAGGCTCTTAAATATCAAGCGTTGTACCTTCTATTCCGTAGAGCATTTGCATAGAACTACCTTAGCTATGGATGTATCATCGAGTTCTAGGTAAGACAGTATAAATACCTGGAGAAAGTTCAAAACCCAGTACCACGTGGAGCAAGTAAGCATGTAATTCTGCAAACATGAAAAATAACATAAGCTGGATGACTGGATGTTACTTTCAGTGTCACAGTATTTCTTTTTCTTGGAGTGCAATATCTTTCTTTCCAGTATAGTTGCAATTTTTTTTTATATAATGTTAGGCTGATTCCACACTGAAAGCACAGAACTAAAATGAAGGAATAATCCAAGGGAAGTACCCGTATTTACATAAAGAAGCTGATCAATGAAAAAAAATATATAAATAAATGCTAATGGCATTCATGTTAAGTTTGGCTGCATACCTTAGTGACCTGAAGCACTAGGAATGCTATCCAAACAAAGGCAAGAAGTCCGAACTCCTTCCAGTAAACATTTTGCCAAATAGATTCCTGCAGAATCAGGCAAGTTCTAATCTTAAAGCCCTTCAAATGATTATTACCAAGGCCAGGGAATATGAAGATTTCCATTTTATCTTACTGCTTCATCTGATGGGGTTTTTGACTCGGCTGTGGCACCTGGTCCTGTGGGCAGCGGTCTATATTCTGGTTCTTCACCTGATAAATTAAGACAATGTGAGCAACAACATCCACATTTCATAAAAAATGAGGAATTTTGTTTCCTACTCACTTATTTGCTCCAATCGCTTTGCTGCCTCCTAAAATGAGTGGAACCAAAAGAATATTTATATTAGCATATCTGTAGTATGAATAAATGAAAGGGATATGCATGAAGCTTGCTACGGGTGTGAAGCTTCATGATTGGAATGCTGGATGAAAACTGATAATATGCACATAGCAAGGAAACCAAAAATATTACCCTTTTGATTATTGTCTCTTTCTTCCACGTCTCAATACCCTTCAGAAAAGCTTTAATTGAAGTGCCTATGATTCAATTTTGAAATGTAAGCTGAAGTAAACAACAGGCAATAGGTTAAGCCATTGTTTGCAATTTCAGGACAAACGAGAGCACCTAGGAAAAGGATGATCAAGAGAACAGTGACCAGCCAATCAGGGAATATGACATTGAAAATAACACCGATGCTGATCCCTAGCATGAGCATCGGCTGGATAAGCACGGCTAGATCATAGTCAATAATTGGCATGTCCAAAGTTGGGTGCTTCAGCTTGAGGTTGTAGTACACAGTTGACACAGCTGCCCCCATTATCATACCTATCCCAGAAAGTAGAATGTCTTAATAAGATCCATGAGTCTAAGAAACGTTCTGCAAATATATTTGTCATGGTTTTTCTACTCAGTTTGTCATTACTTTTTTATATGTTAGATGCTAGGAGTACATAAACTGTTCTGCTCCAATAAAGTTTGCATTAGGGATGGAACTTGCACTACAAATTGTAAAATGGTTTATATGTGAACAAGTATCAAATATAGAATTGCACTTATTTACTAAAAACATTAGACCAATGAAGGAGCATTACACACCAATCTGTTGAACTGATATTTGACTATTCTCTAACACTTTTATTTCTAAACATCCATTTTCAGATGGAGATCATTATTCTAAAAAGTAGATCACCAGCTACTTTGTGAATATTGAGAGCATGGGTTAGAAATGAAATAGAAACATGATTCAGAATGCACGGGTCAACCATAGTACATGACGGATACCTACTCATATTGAGAGCTGTAGTGCAGACAAAGTAGATCCATTTCTGTAGACACATCAATCATTATGGATCCATCACTGTAGCTGAGTGCATCTATGTAAACATGAACACAAGGTCCTAGTTTCATCAAGGTTTCACTTATCTTTTTTCTTTTCCAAGGAACAGTACTTATTATCATTTATTTTGAAAAGCACGGTTCAATGGTACCAAAAAGGAGCAGGAAGAGGACACTACAAAAGGCAGAAACTAATGCACAAAAGCATCAATTTAGTAGAAGATATTGTACTGCACTTCTGACGATGAATGCGTAGGAAAAACATGGACTGCTTCTTTCAGATCATTCATACAAGAACAGATGAAATTTATGCTGGTAGAAGAAGTAAACCCTCACATTTCGATATTGCCGTCGACGACTTTGCGTCAAAACCAATGATCAAGGTGAGCATCGGCACGAAGATCCCACCGCCACCCACTCCTCCTACACTCCCAAACGATGCTCCAAAGAATCCAATTAATGTCCCCAGAATAATTTGCCAACCAAATTCCATCGGCTGCAAAAGACATGGTCCATTTAAATCAACAAAATTAACAAATATAGTGATACAAAGATTAGCTCTTCGTGCATAAAAAAATGAAGAGCAGTATGAACTATGACCAACAAACTTGACAAAAAGCGCAATGTTTTTCAAGTAATAGAAACTGCTGTTTTATCGCCCGGCTGGATTAAAACTGCAGTTTTTAGTAAACAAACAAGTTTATTCTCCTCAAACAACTCAAGGTAAGAACACTCTACTCAATTTCAGTGAAACATGTTTTCCACCAAATTTCAGTCCTACAAACCAGTTTTCTGTCAAAAAAAATCCTAAAACCAGTAGAAAAGAAGATCAAAATTTCATAGTTGCAAACCAAGGAACACTTGAGTGAATCAAACAAATACTACAACACCAGAACTCTTTACCTTTTGATATAATTGCACCACAACTCTATAAACAAAACATTTACTAAAAGTAAAAAAGAAAACATATTCCAACAAGGGGAAAAAGGATAAGTACAGCTCCAGATTATAAGAACAGTGAGCTTTTTATTACCGGCCACACGTGGTGATAAGAGGTATCGCCGCTCCACAATAAGTTGGCCACCTTCCGCAGGTAGCTCACTTCCTCCGGTGCCACCACGGCGTCGGCGACGAACGAGAACCCCCTGTCGGCGGCGGCGACGGCGGCCGCGGCCGCGCAGGCCACGCCGACCGCGGCGAGGGCATGGTGCCATCTCCTTCCCATTCTTTCTTGCGCCACGCTGCGAAATCCAAGCAAACAGATGCAGTCTTTGAGCTCTCCTGGGCTTCAGATGGCAGCGAAGTTTATTCTTTTGCGCCGCGGAAACTTACCAAGATTGCGCGAAGTGTTCTTGGATAAATCCTGGGCTTCGATGGCGTTAACCCCGGCGGCCGGCGATCCTCGGTGGCAGGAAGAAATGCGAGGAGGTTGGAGGCGTTGGGAATGAGGCGAGCGGCGGCGGCGGTGGGTAGAGAGCGAGCGAGAGGAAGAGAAGCGGGCCGATATATTCTTGCGGCAATGGAGGCAAGACGATAAATCCCACGCAATTTAGAGAGGGAGAATTTTACAATTGACTCCTTCAAACATCACAATATTGTATTTATCACCTCCATTTGTGGTATTCTCGCTATTTGCGAATGCAAGTTGTTATGAATTGAGAAAATTACTTAAATGGTGTTTTCCACCTTTATTTCTACCACAGCAGAAAATTGTGTCATTTCTTTGTAGGACTATATCATTTATTTGGTTGTCATAGAAGGAAAGAAGTGTAGTAAAAAAAGCTATAACTTGCATTGGTTAAACTAAGTGTAATTCAGTTGAATAGGTTCTTTGTGATGAAATTTGTTTACTTGGATTTAATTCTTTAATTTAGAGTAGGCGCTCATATTTATAATTAATTATTATTTTAATAGTACACCATATACATGCGGTCAACTTTGTCAACCTTGAAAAGTAAAATACATCAACCCAGTCTTTTAAAAGTTGTTAGAAGAATATGATGTATATCGGTATAGAGTGTATAAGTGTGTGTGTATATATATATATGAGAGCATACTGTGTTTCAAAAAGAAAATGGCAACCTATACATTTGGAATTGGCAATTAACAATATCGCTTCTTGTACTTTTATTTCTTTTTTTAATTAGTACAATTTATTTATATTATAATTTGTAATCTCTTAACTTCTTTGGATTTTTCTGGAATTAATACAATCCACAGTGAAATAGTATAATATCCATATGATCACCCCAATTATTTGCAGTCTCCACAATTGGAACTTTTTTTTACACTTATCATCCTTGCTATTTTTCTTAAGAATTCCTTAACATGGATAGATATTTCTAATGCTGGGATCTGAATGAAATTATGTGCACACCACTGTTTCTTCTGAAAATAAATTGCAAACATGGGACCGGCTTTTAGAGATCCCATTCGCTAGTCATTGTTATTCATTTGAACAAGTATTACGTAGACTTGATTAGGCGACGGAAGCAAAAGAATCGTGTTCGACCAGATCTGCTCAAACTGTTTTGATACAATGAATCAAAGGGCCTCTTCTAATATTTTTTTGAATTTAATATACCTTTTTCTTTTAATCTACGAAAATGACAAGATTGTTGAATTCTAGAAATAGTGAAACAATAAAAATAGACAAGAAAATTTAGTAACATATCCTATATAACATACTACTTTGGTTTTGGTTTTTAATATTTGATACCTTTAACTTTTTAATATTCGTTTAACCATTCGCCTTATTAAAAAATTATAAATGTAAAAAAACATAATACATATTAAAACTAATCACAAAAATAAATGATTATGTATTTTTTTAATAAGATAAATGGTTATGTGTTCAAAAGTTAAATGCATCAAATATTAAAAATCGGAGGAAGTAATTTGATGTGTAAATCAGACTAAAGGTTGTAGGTTTTCGTTCCTACACAAATCAAATAAATAGTTGCAAATCGAACCCGAAACATCCAGAGCATCTCCAATGCAAAAGTACTCATGATGCCTTAGTATTGTTATGTAATTAAACATTTATCTGCCTAAAATCTCTCCAAGTGTCTAATAGAACCATTTTATTCGTTGCATACTTTTCGCATTCTAAACGATGTGATTTTCGTAAAAACTTTATGTATTTTAATTTCTTAGAAAATTGTTTTAAATTCAATTTCAACTTTATAACCATTAACTCATTTATTTATAACAGAATCATTCACAGCAATTCTACAGTTCAATTATCCAGCACAAAAAAAGAGACCTGCTAAGTACTGGTGCTCTACGTGGCAAAAAAAAAAAAAACTTGTTGATAAACACCTATTTAAGCATCTTCGTTGTGAAGATGGCCTGATATAAGATGTCATTCTTATATCATTGACAAGCACTGACGGCCAAGATGTCGATCGAGAGTACGTGTCGTCTTGTACCTGATGCCAAGATTCATGAAGCATATGAATGGATATATATGCCAACATATAGCGTCTCTATCGATAGAGTTCCTTCTTAGCTTTGCTTCTTAGCTGACGGCCCGGTTGGGTTCCCCTAGGTGTTTACGCGTATGCAACAACCGATCGATCGATCAGCATGTCGTCGTGTCGACCTAATCCGATAATAAGCACACACATTCGCCGACGAGGACGACAATAGCCCGTTGCGCTTATACGTTCGTTCCCGACACATGTATTATTACATCGATCAGACTCTCTCACTGCCATTAACTATTTGCAAATTGGCACCAATCGTTGTACGTATGCCGGTGGTACGGTGGTTTTTTTTAATTTTCGCATTCTCATGCATGCATTTAGAGTTTAGACTACGTCTATATGATGTGCTTTGAGTACAAATGTTCAGAATTTCCACGACGGATTATAAATTAATTATAATAGATCAATTAATTAATAGCGAAATTTGCCAATAAAGCAGCGCACATGCATGCCTGATAAGACAATAAGCAATTAACACACTATATGAAAAATACGATTATGGTGATAGCTAGCTGACAGGATGATAAGCTAGCAATGCAATGATCCGATAATATAGAATACTTTTTGTAGGCAATTTATTGTGTGCTTACTAGTTTACTCCTAACCTGCAATAGATACAAAATTACATACTCCAAACAGTGTACTAAGAGACGAATCTAGACTAGGAAATGTACCGGTGTCCCCTCTATTATGTTATACCATGAATCATCATCACGTACAAATAACACATGAACAATAATTTATAGTGAAAATTACAGCACACCGATGATGTCCCACAACACCGGTGCACCAAGCTGAAATCACCCCTACTACTCCCTATCTATGTTTTGTAGATGAGTTCTTTTTGCAATCAGTTATTTGATTGTTTCGAAAGCTACCTAGTGTTAATATGTGGAATCTTGATGTTAACTATATACATTAACACAATAACATTATAACTCAATGTATCTTCTTAATAACATCATTGTTGAAGTAGTAAAGTCGTAGGTAGATGACTACACCTATTAAGTTTTATTCTATTATCCATAACTATAGCTATATATATCCTAGCTAGTTCATACATTGGCTCAAAATAATATACACTTTCACTATCTAAGAAAAATTCCTTAATAACATTATAAAACTAATGTGGTATAACTGCTTTCTGAGGTTACATTTGCTGTGTGAAAGTGGGTGGATCCGCGATACCGTGGACACAGTCATGCACCCACGTCAATTGTTGGGTAACTTGCATTTCTAGTGATCTCTATCATCTGATGAACATCATTTTGAGGAGAGGTTGCCAATAATTAATTAATTCAACAAAATCAGTATATTAGATATACAGGAGCGACCCTCTAATTATAGCTAGTAGATATATAAAGTGACGTGAATTAAATTCATGCGAATAAATTGCAAAATTAAGTTTGTGTGGATCATCTGCACTCTAATCCCGCCATAGTTACGTTCTTGGACGTCTCCACTAGGTTACTTAATTTTCTCTGGCCTGTGCAACTCACAATCTCACATTAATCTTACATATGCCTTCATGCATGCATGTGTCTCGCGCGAGCATTTGTACCTGCTGCAGTGAGACGTGACATATGCATGCATGCATATGCCTTCAGGCTCCATCCTTCCTTTTTTTTCTTTCTCTCTCTCTCCTTTCCCTGTCATCGTCTCGGGTGAGACGTGACATCTGAATTTTACATGACTATTGCTCGCGCTTATTATAAATATTTGACGTTTATAACTTACTTTCTCCAGGTACTTCATATATAGAGATCGATATATGAATCCCTCTGAGTTTAGGTTTATTTAGGAATTAAGCCTAGCTCAGTTGGTTTAGGGCATGGATTTACTTCAATGTGAATTTAGGTGTGTATTTCTTCTTAACTTAATTTAAGAAGTCACCTAGTTTCTCTTGGCTGGTCAACTTAAAAAAAAAGAGAGAAAAGGTTAAGGTTTATTTGGTTGAGTTTACGTTTACGGTGGGCAGGTAGCGAAAGATCAGGATCAGAGAAAACTATACGGATCGGTCGTTTTTTTAATAGATAATGGGAATTCCAGCCTTTACTTTAATAAAAATTACAGTAAATTATTACAGTTGTTCAGCACATAAGGCTACGAACTAAATTTAAAAACATAACAATGACATGATAAACGATAGCATCAAGAAGATATTTATTTAGTAATGAATCCTATTAATAAACCTTCATCCATAATTGGTAAAAAATCGCATCACCATTATGTCTAAACTTAGGCATGCAAGCTACATCTCGTCCTTATTATTCTCACACTTTTATAACACTGCCTAGTGGCGAAACCAATGAGTACTACTAAAGAGTTGCATATAAGATTTAATTAAAACTTGTCAAAAACAATATCAATTTTCTAAGCCATAGAGTCCAGCAAATTACAGATACCCTTACAATTATTTAATTTTTGGATTTAGTATTGACCAGTAAGCCATATTCGAAACATGTGTGGAATACTATTTGATAGTGCTAAACCAAATGTCACATAAACAACTCTCCAATGAAATCTAGCAAAATGACATTAGAAAAAATATGTTGAATAGTTTAGTTATGCATGCAAAAACTGCATTTTGAACTCCCAATTCAATTTTGTTTGGCTAGATTGCCCTTAGTTAAAACTACTTCTTTATGTAAATACCACATAAAAAAATCTTGATCTTGAGTGGCATTTTAGGTTTCCAAATAATTGATCAACTCATGAATAATTATGAAAGTCAAAAATAAAATTTAACACTTCTTCCTAATCATAAAACCTAAGAACCACGGTTTTAAAATTTGAACATAGTTTCGTTACTAAATAAATTATCGTTGTAGATTTGTAACTTCAATCGGCTTAGAACTTTGTCAGAATAAACTAGAAAAAAATTATAAACAAACCTAACTAAAATCACGCCAATCAAACTTTTTAATCTTGAGATATTAACAAAATATTATTACATAGAATGCTAACATAAATTAATTAAGCCCAAATTAATGGATAAAACGAGATACAGAAGTAATTAACCTACCAAACTTTTCATAACAATAGAAAAACACGCTAGATAGATTTTAGATAAAAAAACTAATTAAAATCTGAGAGAAAAACAAATCAACATAAAAATTGATCGGTAGTCAAGTATAAAAGTGGACGAGAAAGAGAGAGATTAATTACTGCACTAATGTTCATAAACTTCATCTTTATTATCAAGATTGTACTTACGAGATACGTCTCCAAATCATCCAAAAGATTTCTCTATAAAATTCCCAAAACCCTATATTAGAACTCTAATCTATTATCTAATTTTCTGTCACATCCAATTCATACAGAAAACAAAAAACATTTTTCCTTTTATAGTGAGTAGTAAAGCCATCAGCACGCCACCGACTTGGGTCGTGCCAGCACCACGCAACTAGGCCATATCCACACTGCCGGCCCATCTCACTTCCACGCACGTGCTGTTCTGGCCTACCACTCCACTAGTCCTCGCCTCCATGCTCACGCGTGACTCGGCCAAACACTGTGCACCGACCCATTGTCCGTCCATGATCTGCATTATAAAAAAAATTTTTTAGGCACAGATTCTTACAACCTGACTCATGCACTTGTCACACTTTGTTATAATAATTTTAATATAAATTAATTATGCAATTCCAATTTTAATATAGACCAATTTTCGTCACTTTTGATTTGTCCTAAAGTGTTATACTGGATTGTTAGTAATACAAATAGCAATTGTGTTATCATAGAAAAATGAAATAATTTTTTAAAGTAACACTATAATCCTTAAGTGTAGCTAGTATCCAAAATATTTGAGAACAATAACTAACAACAGCCACATAATCAGTTGATTATATTATAGAAAATTGTTTTCTAGATAACCAAGTAACAAGTGATTACCCGAGAAGAAACAAGTACCATAAGTACTTTTCATATCAAATATACACCCTCCAAAATTAACATTAGAAAAAACTCTTAAACTAATACATGAGAATGCAGATAGTCATATGCCAAAATCTTTAGTACTACGAATATACCTAAGAATACATATAATTAATTGAAGATGTGAAGCACGTGAGAAAGCTTAGAAATCGTGTATATAAACATACCATAAATTGTATATCCGGTCTTGAAACAGCAAGATATAAAAGTTAACTAATCGTACTCCTATACTCCTTTTGGTCAACTGGCTCACCATCTTCATTAGGATCAAGTGTAGATGTTACTCCCATGGGTGTCATAATGGATTTGCAATTCTCCATTGCAAAATGACATAGAAGATCCTTCATATACTTACTTTGATCTAAAAAATACCTTCTTTTGTTTTTTTATTTGCAATATCAAAAAGTATATTAATTCACCTATCATACTCATCTCCAATTCTCTTCTAATAGTTTCTAAAAACTGAGACACCAAGCATGAGACACCAAGCATGAGAAGGACAACAAAAGATAATATCATCCATATAAATTTAAACAAATAAATGATCATTGCCTTACTTAAGAAGAAAAAGGGTATTGTCTAATTTTCTTATAGTAAAGTAATTTTTAAGTAAAAAGTTTTTTTTACTTATCATAGCGTGCCCTCGGGCTTATTTTAAACTATACAAGGTTTTAGATAGTTTAAAAATAGGATTTAGATATCTAGCATTTTTAAAATTAGGTGGTTGCTTAACATAAACTTGGTTATTGATAAAGCCATTTAGAAAAGCACTTTTTATATCCATTTAATAAAGTCTAAAACCTTTAGATGCTGTAAAGGCTAACAAAAGTCTAATGGTTTCAAATCTATCAACAAGAGCAAATGTTTCATCAAAATTTAGACCTTCTATTTGTATAAAACCTTGAGCTACCAACCTAAGTTTGTTTCTAACAACTACACCATCTACACTTTGTTTATTTTTAAAAATCCATTTAGTTCCTATTATAGAATGATTAGGAGGTGATGGTAACCTTGTTACGTTCAAAATTTTCTAACTCTTCATGCATATCATTGATACAAGATTCGTCAGTTAATACATGTGATATATTTTTAGATTCAAAAGACACTATAAAAGCTAAATGTGCATGAGAATTTGGATTATTAAACCTAGAATGTGTCACTCTTTCATGAAGATTACTGATGATTTATCAAGGTGGATGTATTCTCTGAATGTGCAAGGGAGCTCTAGTTTCATAAACTACATCTTTTTCAATTTGATCTTCTATTTGCACAATAGATATTAAACCTTAATGATGCCTAGTTATTAGTGAAGTTGTGGTAGATGCTAGAACAATTTCAATTAATTGTATGGGAGGAGCCAAAGATTCATCTTCATCATCCTCATCATCTTCTTCAACAAAGGTATTCTCCGTCAGAATGTATGTAATTTTACCTGCAACACTTGGACTAGTATCTAGGCTAGTCTCATCAAAAGTAACTTCATAAGTTTTTATTATTTTGTTAGTTTCTAAAACTAGAATATGATAAGCATGTGAATTTGATCTAGCCTTAAATTTATCTAAATTACTAGATTTCAGCACAAAACATTTACATCCAACAACATGAAAGTGATAAATACTAGGCCTATGATCAAATCGCAGCTCATAATAAGTTTTATCAAGCTTTGATCTAAAAAACACATGATTTAAAATATAGCATGTAGTAGACATAGCTTTAGCCTAAATTTTTTTAGGAGTAGAGAATTCATCTAGCATAGTCCGAGCCATCTCAACCAAAGTTCTATTTTTCCTTTCAACTACACCATTTATTGTGGTACTCTAGGTGAAGAAAATTAATGATCAAGACCTCTTTTAGCACAAAAGTGATCGAAAGAAAAATTTTTAAATTTAGATCCATTATGACTTCTAATTACTCTAAAAGCTCCTAGAAGATCAACAGATAATCTAAAAGCAAAACTTCTAAAATGACAAAAAACCTCATCTTTAGATGCCATAAAAAACCAAAGAGAGTATGTAGAGTAATAATCAACCATCACTAGCACATACCACCGACCTCCAAAAGATTGAACTCATAATGGTCCAACAGTGTCAAGGTATAAAATTTGTCCTCGTGTGTTTGTCATCACCATAGTAAGAGTTGGATGTAAACCTACATGCATCTTATCATGTTTATAAAAAGTGCATACTATATCGTTATCACCCTTAAGCTTAGGTAGACCACGTATAAGATCCAAACCACCAATACCGTTTAGATGATCAAAACCAACATGGCCAAGTCTATGGCACCAAAAGAATAAGTCTTTAAAGTCATTGATAAAGTCATTGACAACTAGATGCATATGCTTAATAGAAGATAACACATCAAAATTAGCTTTAAACACTCTTCCAAAATGTGTAATATTAAAGACAAGATCTCCTAAAGCATCTAACACTCTCCATCTATCTTTTTTAATGCACACTTCAAGATCTTCATCAATCATTTGTGAAACGGAAATCAAGTTATATTTCATGTTCTCAACAAGAGCCATATTCTTGAACATAAACTTATCACTCATTATTACTTTACCTTAAGGCACAACCATAGAAATAGAAGCATATCCAAAAGTTATCTTTTCAGCATACGATGTATCTGTGAGATAGGAGAACCAATTCTTATCACTGGACATGTGGGGTGAGCATCTAGAATCCACTAGCCAAATGTTCTTCTTCCTCACGCAAAGTGCCTACATAGAAGAAAACAACGTCAAGATCTCAGTACTAGAATTAGTAATATAGTATTTAGGAATCAAGTACTGAGACACAGAACGCACACCAAAAGATACAATACAAGTATTTTATGCAAGAGTTTAGATGTATCATTGCTCATGTTATTAGAACCAAGAGGGTATGCTTTTCTCAAATTATACCATGCCTTAGCATTTTCTCTCATTTGTTGCTTAGCAAGTCTAAAACAAAATTATACTATTGTTGGTCGCCAAATCTAGCAGAGGTCGATCGGACCAGGCGAAGTCATAATGAGCCAATGAAGGTCCGATCGGGGAAGACGGCGCCTTAGTCATACGAAGGCCTAGGAGTTCTACTTATCTCTAGTGCAGGTCTTAAGTCTTTGAGGTTTAAGGGCGTACCAGTCAATTTGATCCTATAATTGATAAGAAGATAGAGGATGAGATTCACAAGTCCATCGGTCGATGGGTCAATATAACTCACCATATCTACTAGGTGTCGATAGGAAGGTAGCGCTTGGCATCGGCTAAAAAGCCGATGAAGGCATAGGTGATAGATGCATGGAATAAAATAAAGGATTTATCAGCCAAAGAGTAGATAACGCTCCAGATAGGGTAGACAATGAAAGCACGGAGCGAGACCCGATCTCCCACAAAGTCACGAGTACCAGCGACCATTGTAATGGCACCGTTAGAGCTAGCCTCGATAGATTGGACCAAGTCGAGACAATATGAGGCCGAAACTAACGTCACGGAGACGATGGAGGCTATATCAAATGTAATGATGAAAAAGGACGGTGAGGTCATCGGCTGCTTACCGACCAAATGTCCGACGTAGACCTATATCTAATCTCGTTGGCTATTTGAGCCGATGGGGAACGGAACCCTCTAGATTCTGATGCCAGCCCTGTCAGATGTGAACCTGATAGATCGGACCTAACCAAGACAATATCAGGCCGAATCTGACGTGACCAGATGGATTGCTAGTGGATTAATCACTAGGCAATATATAAGATAGATATAAGCATAAGACACATGGTAATGATAACTCATCGACTACTCACTCTAACAAAACGCCGCATGAGAACCCGCCTGGTCAATGGCTCAATCCACCGCCACCGATCTCGTTGGTCGGACCTAACCAATACATCATGAGCCCAAGGACGGCGAAGGGAGACTGATGGATTGATAGGCCTCACATAAACGTGATACGGTACGTCTGATTAGACTAAGAGGTCAGACCTAACCGATACAGTCTTGTGTCAAGAGCCAGGACCCACTAGAGTAAAACCTAGACGAGCTAGGGTGGCGATACACTGAAGTTGTGTTTGTGGATGATCTTGTTGATATCTCGATAGGTTCTAGGAGGTCCATATTTATACCCTAAAATTACAAGAGTCTAACACTGTTATAGACAATCCCTAGACAATATTTTCTAAATGTATAAGAAAAATAATATATAAGAAGTTATAAAGCTAACTAAACTTATCTAGCTTACATAATATATTCTATATAGATAAAGTATCCTACCATGATTCCCATAACTCCTCCTCAAACTTAGTCCTATCTGGATAACCTTCCGTCTTCAATCAGACCGAATCTGTACTCAACTCATTGAATCGGCTCTCTCACTATGTCAATCAGTTTCATTCCACAAGCCGATCAATCTTCCACTTATTGACCAATCCCGTTTGCAGGGTAACCAAATTCTAGCGTTAACATATACCCCCTAATTTTGGAGTTTGTTAATGGACTTCAAAATTCAGAGCCATTGGAATTCTTCGCAAACCAAGACATTCCACTATAGTCCATATACAACACCTAATCGGCCTAGATTCCTACTATGTCAACATGCCTCTATAAAGCATTATGCTTCTTCATCCTTTTTCCTCACACCTCGTCTTCACCAGAGCCCCCAAAACCTCGACGAGCTCCGACGACCGAAGACGAATCCCTGCAGGTCACTCCACCAACCATTGATCTTCTTCTCCTTTTTTTCTTATGCGATGGTGTCAACAACCATAGTCCCTGAGGTAACATTCTATCCGCTCCTCTACTCCACATTCTAGATAGATTTGATCCATCCTGCCTCTTCATTTGTTCTTTTGTCGGGTTCTTGTTTACTGTAGAGCCTCAAGAATCAAATCACGATCCCAGTTGCCGGCCACCCAAGTTTCTTCTATTTAGACCCCATGAGTAGTGAGGATCCAACAAATTTTATCAACACCCATGACAATTGGTGATTGGACTAATAGTTTTAGATCTTGGCCCAATGGACTCACGGGATGGAGCAATTGGTACTTTAGAGTATTAGCTTCCAAAAGATCGATATAGGAGGATTTGGAAATCAACCGTTGAATCATCCTCTCCTTAGCCAATATGGAAAAGAATGAGCCTCTACTCGCATCGGCCTCTTACTTCTGGTCAAATGCCCTTAATGCTTTCATGTTTAGTCATGGGTCGATGACTCCCACCTTGATGGATGTCGTCATGTTGACTTGCCTCAACACTACACTTTACTTAAATCCATCCATCCTCTAATTCAAACCCACTCATCAGCTAAACACCAAAAACATCGGAGGGTGGACTAAATACATATGTTTGCACAACAAGAATTCTGGACTAGTTGATGACCGGGAACATGTTGCGTATTTGAATCAGTGGTTGAAGTGGTTCGTCTTTGGTGGTTCAACTCTTGGCTTGATGACCAACATGCAATGCTCAGTGGAGTGCTTGGCCGATCAACACCAAATCCCTTTGGGGCAGTACCTTCTTAGAGGCACCTATTAACTGCTCCATCAAGTGGCGAATAAGTTATCGGCTAGCCAATTAGTCAGTCATATTGGTGGTACTTTGTGGTTTATACAATTATGGTTGATCATTTATACCTCCAAAGCCATCCCTAGGACCCCCTTCTTTGCTCTAACTTTCCTAGCTGATCATCTAGAGGAAAGTGAAGCCAGCTGATGCTGATGTATCTCAATGAGTGAAGCCACATCGACTCTTTCTAGAAGCAAAATGATTGCCCTTAGACTAAGCCAATGGTTCAAAAGCTTTTGCTATGGCTTTACCAAGTAAGCCACCCTTTGGTTCGCGTATGAGGACACTTTATCCTTTGAGATACCTTTCAGATTTCACCCTCTCAATGCTCTAGCCGATCAAGATTTGAAGACCATATTTCTATTGGCCATAACTTTCAATCTTCTGCCGACCAGATTCTCATTGGGCCGATCCCAACACCCATCATATGAGTTCTATCATCCATCTGTCAGTGCTCATTAGTTGGGTTTCGACCAGCTCCTAATTAGCTTATTCTTTATCGACAAGATCTAAGTCCAAGGAGATGTAAATAGCTGCTTGGAGTATGATTGGCTAAGAATGATAGCCGAATCTCTGTCCTTGGGCATAGTTACCACCTTCGAGCTGTGTATATCAAGGACCAGACTCTTCGCTCGATGGTGGTCAGAGTGGAGAAGACATTTGTTTAGTTTATCGGCTAAACACTATTGCTCGCACCTTAATCCTGACTACGTCGAGTCCGATGAAGAGGTAATCCTTCTTCATACTCTATTTTACCTTGATTGCACTACTTAGCTTCCACGACCTTATAGGACGGTGATAAAGAAGTGCCTACAACTAGTGCAAGTGGTCGGCCGATTATATATCAACCTCCATCGGCTGAGTCCCACCTTGGACACGGTGCTCCCTCTCCATCGCTCTACTCCGAGTACCGCGACCATCAGGGAGCAAACGCAAGAAACTTGGCAACTCGGACTGTTTCCAAGAAGAAAAAAAATCCAACATTGATGTCATGGTCGTAGAACCAATCTCCTAAGGACCTCCTCCCACTTTGACATTAGCTCCTTCACCTTTGTTGGTACATGTCGATTTAATCTTCTCCTCATCTTCTTCATACTTCTTATGATATCTTTGCTTCATAGCTTAAACCATAGACTCCTGAACTCCAGATACTAGAGACCACTATAAACATCATGCTAATGGTTACTCCAGAAGTTATAACATCTTTAATAGCAACTGATTTGCAAATAGAAAACACTCAAGTAATCTGCATCACCTCCATATCAGACATTGGCCATATTCCTGAAACAACAACTTATCAAGCCAATACCGATGTTACCCATCATGCCACTCCTACTGTGTCTCAGGTACGTTCACCCCCATATTTGCATTTTTGACATAGCTCATGGTTCTCCTATTTATCGATATTAATGTGCAGTCTCTAGATGATTTGTTCTCCTTTGACATCAATAAATACTTAGAGATGGATCGAGACACATCTACTAGTGCAGCGATTGAACCATTTCTACTAGCCGATGTACGTGAGCAATTATCGGATATCATGCATCGGCTAGAAATTCCAATTGGCTCATTGGTGGAAGACTGCGGACTAATTTGGGGAAGACTTGTTGAAATTGAACACCTCCTGTCCGAAGAACTCACCGACGTGCTAATGTCTGCTGCTTACTTGGAATCCCACAAAATCCAGCTGATCATGATCAGGCGACGTATAGATGATCACATCGAACAGAGAGACTTAACTCAAAACGATCAGCTATTTGCCTAGGCTAAGAAGAAGAAACTCGATGATATGATAACTGACTCGTAGGATTCCTAGGCTAAGCTAGGCCAACTAAGAAAATGAGAAGCCGATTTGATGATGGAGCTCGATAAGGTGCGCCACGATATTGAAGTTACAAAATCCCACCTTATAGGCTTACTGCAGTTAATCCTAGATTAGGAGGCCAAAATAGCAGCAAAAGTACGTCAAGGAGCTTGTCAGGACAAGAATTAGAAAACCATCCCCGGATCCAATGAAGAAAACATATGCGCCATCAACAAAATAGATAGAATTTGCCTGTGCATAATTAAAGCAATCGCAAAATTCCTATAAAACTTCAGTGCTGAAAATCCATAATGTCACTTATTCAAAACACTAATTGTCTGTAATACGATTTGATCAACTCTATTGATTTTCTGCTTGTGTTCCTAATGGCGATATCCAATGATATCGGCTATCTATAGTTGATATAATCATATTGGCTTTTGTCTTAAAGAAATATTAGAAATCGGCCGCACTTATCCAATTTAGGTAAACAATACCAACCGGTATTGGCTAACATCAGCCAATAGAACACTATCAGCTTTTATTTTAAAGAGAACTAGAAATCGACCGCACTGAGCCGATTTAGGCATCAACGCAAATGCTAGGATAATACTTCTTCAGATAATTTTGATTGACTCTCCAATGTATAAGCATTACCAAGTACATTGTGATTGATCCGATAAGGCTCTCCTAGTTAGGTGACAATTTCCCAAAGTTATTATCTCTAGACCCAATCGGCAAAATCATTTTCCAAACGAGATCTCATTTAGAAAAAAATTTAGTCATCACCTTTTTTTAATACATAGCTATCTTGGCTTTTTTTCCTTAATCTTCTCAAGTGCCCTTAGCTGATTTTGAGCCAAATCGTCAAGTTCATCTACCATTAGATTGTAATAGTCATCTGCTGTTAGTTGATCCTATAAAGATACCTTATTGGAACCGACGATAACTTTCCATGGTAGAACTGCTTATATAGTGGTACTCGAGTAGATCTATGGCATGTCATTTGATAAGCCCATAATGAATCGGCTAATGTAACGTGCCAACTTTGCGACTATTCATTAATCTTGTGCTTGATCAGTTTGATTAAACTTTTGTTGGAAGCTTCGGCTTGTCCATTAGCTTGAGAATAATATGGTGTTGACTTTAACAACTTAATCCCCATACTGGTAGCAAACTGTTGAAACTCATTAGACACAAAAATAGAACCCTGATTAGTGGTAACTGTGGAATACCAAACCTATAGATAATATGTTCCTTGATGAAGTCAATCGTGTCCTTAGAGGTAACTTTTTTCAAAGGATAGCCTCTACCCACTTTATAAAATAATCTGTAGCCACCAATATAAATTTATATCCTTTGCTTGATGAAGGTTAAATCTAGCTGATCATGTAGATTCCCGAACCCTTGAATGGCCACAGCTTGATGACTGGGTTCATAGCCGTTGTTGGGATTCGCTACACGTTTCCAAACTTCTAACAGTCTTGGTATCCGTTGTAATACTTGAAGCAATCCTTTAGCATTGTCAGTCAGAAATACCCAACTCTTCTCATCAGTCATCTCATCTTGTAAGCCGATTGATGGGCTCTGCAAACGCCTTCGTGTACTTCGCTCATGATCATCGTAGCCTCTTCTACACCTAGGCACTTGAATATAACTTCATCAATGGTCCGATAATGCAAGTCTTTATCAAGCAATATGTATTTAGTAGACTTATACCAAAGTATCCTAGAAGGTGATTGTGACAGATTTTATAAATATTGGATAATCTCTTCTCTCTAATCATCAACCTCAATATGATTATTGATATCGGCTATTTCAGCTTCTATCTTCCTATCTAGCCTATATTCCAAAATAATTTGAGTAAGATTATTGGCTTTAAAATTCTACTATCTAAGAATATGATTCAACAAAATGTTCTTAAAATCCTTTAATAAATATTGACATTCTTCATAATATAATCTTAAGACATCATCCTTGTACTCATACTCCCCAGACAGCTGCTTGATCACTAATAAAGAATCCCCTATGATCTCTATTGTATTGGCTCTGCTTTTCCTTTGTAATTGAAGACCTTTGAGCACCGCTTCATACTCTCCTTGATTATTAGTCCGATACGATTTGATTGTAAAAGCAAACTCAAATCTTACCCTCTAAGGCGATATAATTACCTAGCCGATACTAGATCCATGCTTGCAAACCGATCCATCAAAGAATAAAGTCCATGAAATTGGTTCCACAAAATCTTCATGGATCCCTCTATGTTTTCTACGTTGTATGATGAAATTGGCCACAGCTTGCCCTTTAACTATCTTAGCTGATTCATACCTCAGATCTAACTCCATCAAAGCAAAGATCCATTTACCAATTCACTCTTTTAAGAATAGAGCTCATAGCATATACTTAACCACATCGGCTTTACAGACCACTGTGCACTCGGCCGATAGGAGATAATGCCTTAACTTTGTACATGAAAGATATAAGCACAGGCATAACTTTTCCACCGTAGAATATCTTGTGTCAGCATCTAGAAGTCGTCTACTCACATAGAATACCACTAGTTTTTTTCCTTCAAATTCTTATATAAGCACTGATCCAATGGACTTCTCATCGGCTAATAGATATAACTTAAACAATACCCTTTTGCTGTGATGGAATCAACACTGGTGGATAATTCAGATAATTTTTTATTTGATCAAATGCTTTTTGTTGTTCAACACCCCACACGAATTCTTGATCGGCTCATAACTTCAGTAATAGAGTTAAGGACTCAATCCTTCCCGATAGATTTGAAATAAATTTCCTCACAAAATTAAACTTGTCAATCAAGGACTGTAATTGCGTCTTGTTGACTATAGCTTCCAACAAGAGTTTAATCAAGTTAATCAAGCGCAAGATCGATGAACAAGCATGGAGATAGCATGCCACATTTGCTGAATCATAATGGGCCTATCAGATGATGTGCCATGGATATAATTGAGTACCGCCATATTAGCCAGTATATGGGCATAAAGCGGTTCTAGCATGGAAAATTAACATCAGCTCCAGGAGGATATCTCTACAGGATTACCTGATAGCTAATGATTATTATAACCTAATGGCAGATGAGCTTGATGAAGCTGCTAAGGGTGCTTGAAAGGATCAAGGAGAATAAAGCTAAATAAGCTAGGCATTATAACAAAAAGGTGATGACTAAATCATTTTTTGAAAGAGTTCTTGTTTGGAAATTGATTTTCCCGATTGGGTCTAGAGATAATAAGTTTAGAAAATGGTTGTCTAATTGGGAAGGGCCCTACAGATCAATCATTGTGTGCCTGGTAATGCTTATGTGTTAGAGAGTCTTGAAGGAAAAAAATTTGCCAAAGCGCTTAACGGGATCCATCTGAACAAGTATTGTCATAGCGTTTAGGTCAATACCTAAATCGGCTAAGTGTTGATAGTGTTATATTGGCTCACCATGGCTAATATCAGTTGATATCGCTTGCCTAAATCGGCTAAGTGCGGCCAATTTCTAATTCTCTTGAATACAAGAGCCAATAGTGCTCGATCGGCTCACGGTAGTCTATATCCGTTGGTATCGTTTGCCTAAATCGGTTAAGTGTG
The DNA here is from genome assembly GCA_030770085.1 of Oryza coarctata. Lineage (NCBI taxonomy): Eukaryota > Viridiplantae > Streptophyta > Magnoliopsida > Poales > Poaceae > Oryza > Oryza coarctata. Next base: position 11,773,240 of record CM061476.1, on the reverse strand, counting down.
GCCAATTTCTAATACACTTTAAGACAAGAGTCGATATGGTTATATCGGCTAAAGATAGCCAATATCATTTGATATCACCATTAGTATAATAAACAAAAATCAACAAAGCCAATCAAGTTATATTGCAGACACCAAGTTTTTAAAGAAGTGACATCACAAATTTTCAATATTGAAGTATTACAAGAATTTCTTAATTGCTTCAATCGTGCGCAAGCGGACTTTATCAATCTTATCGATGGCGTGGATGTCTTCTTCATCGGATCCGGGGATAGTCTTCAAGGCTTTGTGCCGACGAGCTACCTGACGCACTATTGCTACCACTCTAGCCTCTTGATCGTGGATTGATTATAGTAAGCCGATAAGGGGGGATTCTGTGACTTCAATGTTTTTGTGCACCTTATCGAGCTTCGCCATCAAATCGGCTTCTCGCTTCTTTAGTTAGTATAGCTTGGATTTGGTTTTCTGTGAGTCAACTATTATGTCATCAAGTCTTTTCTTCTTGGATTGGATAGATAGCCGATCATTTTGAGCCAAGTCTTTTTGTTCAGCACGATCAACTATACATCGCTTAGTCATGATTAGGTAGATATTGTGTGATTCTATGTAAGCAGTAGGCATCAATGTGTCGATGAGTTCCTTGGGCAGAAGATGCTCAATTTCGGTGAGTCTCGCCCAGATCAGTCCTCAGTCCTCCACCACTGAGTCGATTGGGATTTCTAGCCGATGTATGATGTCCGATAGTTGTTTGCATACATCGGCTGGCAGAGATGATTGGATTGCTACACTGGTGGTTGTGACTTTATCCATCTCTAGGTATTTGCTAATGTCAAAAGAGAACAAATCGGGCAAAGACTGCAGATGGACATCGGTAAATAGGAAAATAATGGGTCAAAGCAGAAATGCAAATGTAGGATAAAGTTACCTAAGACGGGACAGTGGTGGCATGATGAGTGACATCGGCATCGGCTTGGTGAGGAGACTTTTTAGGAAGGTGGCCGATGTCCAATGTGGAGGAGATACAGACTATTTAGGTGTCTCTCGTTTGAGGATCAGCTGCTGTTGAAGATGTTGGGACTTTTGGAGGTACCATTGACTCATTGTTCATAGGAATTTCTGATGATTGAACTTTGGGATCCGATGGTTCGAGCTAAAAGAAAAGAGAAATTATTAGAAGAAGTATGAAAAATAAGCAATAAAGGAATCGGCACGTACCAGCAAGGGTGAGGGAGCCGATGTTGTTGTAGAGGAGGTGCTTGGGAGATTGGCACCACGACCATGACATCAGTGCTAGGTTTATATTTTTGGAGATAGAATGAGCTACCAGATTCTTGCATTTTGTTCCTGTTGGCCATGGCATCTAGAGGAGAGCCAGTGGAAAGGGAGCACCATATCCAAGATAGGGCTCAGCCAATGGTGGTTTGTACATAATCGGCCGACCACTTGCACTTATTATCGGTGCTTCTTTATCACCGGCATACAAAATTGTGGAAGTTGAGCAATGTGATCAGAGAGAACAGAGTATAGAGAAGGATTGCCTCTTCATCCAACTTAACATAGTCAGGGTTAAGGTGCGAGCAATACTGTTCAACCGATGAATTGAACAGGTGTCTTCTCCACTCCGACCTTGGCAATACATGGCTCGAAGGTGGTGATCTCACCCAAGGACAAAGATTTAGCTATCATCCTTAACCGATCATACTCCAAAGCACAATTTACATCTCCTCGAACTTGGAGTTTGCCGATGAAGAATAAGCCGATAGAAAGCTGGCCGAATCCCAACTGGCGAGAGTTGATAGATGGGTGATAAAATTCGTATGATGGATGTTGGGATTGGCCCAATGAAAATCCGATAGGCAGAAGATTGGGATTGATAGCTGATAGAAATATGATCTTTGACTCTTCATTGGCTAGAACATTAAGAGGATGAAATCTGGAATGCATTTCAAATCATGTTGCATTCTCATATGTGAACCAGATGGTAGCTTCTTTGGTAAAACTATAGTAGAAGCTCTTAAACCACTTGTTTAGTCCAAGGGGAGTCATCTTGCTCTAGGAAGGGCCGATGCAGCTTCACCCATCGAGATGCATTGATGTCGGTTAGCTTCACTCTCCTCTGAGTAATCGGCTAGGAAAGTTAAAGTGATAAAGGAGGTCCCAGTGATGGCTCTAGAAGTATAAATGTTCAACCATAGTTGAATAAACCAACAGGAGTCACTGATATGACCAACTAGATGGCCAGCCGATAGCTTATTTGCTACTTGGTGGAGCAGCTAATAAGTGGCTCCAAGAAAATACTGCCTCAAGGGGATCTAATGACGATCAGCCAAGCATTTCACCAGGTATTGTATGTTTATTGTTAGGCTGAGGGTTGCACCACCAAAGACAAATCGCTCCAACCACAGATAGAAAAATGCAACATGCTCCTAATCTTCAGCTGGTCCGAAAGTCTTACTATGTAGAGAGATATAATTAGTCCAGCCTCTGATGTTCTTGGTGTTTAGCCAATGGGTGGGTTTGAATCAGAGGTTGAACATGTTGAAGTAATCTGTGGTATTGAGACAGGTTAACATGTCGACATCCATCAAGGTGGTGGTCAGTGGCCCATGACCGAACAGAAAGACGTTGAGGGCATACAACCAGAAGTAAGAAGCCGATGCAAGTAGAGGCTCATTTTTCTCCAGATCGGCTAGGGAGAGATTGATACAGTGGTCGATTTCATCTCTTCCCAGACTGTTCTCTTGGCAACCAATACTCAGAGGTACTAGTTCCTCCATCCAGAGAGTCTCCTAGGCCAAGATAAACTATTGGTCTAGTCGTAGATTGACATGGACGAGGTCTTGAAGGGGATTCATTCTGTTTTAGAGTTGATAAATCCGTAAGATCCTCGCTACCCATGAGACCAAGATAGAAGAAATCTGGATGATCAGTGACTGGGATTAAGATATGATTTCTAAGGCTCTACAATAAACAAGAACTCGATGAGGAACCAATGAAGAATGGGATGGATTAGATCTATTTAGATTATGGAGCAGGGGAGTGGATAAAAGGTTATCTCAGGGACTGCGGTCATCAACACTATTACGTGAGAAAGAAATGAATGAATATCAGCGATCGGTGGAGCAACTCACGGTGATTCGCATGAGTTCATCGAAGCTCGTCGAGATTTTGGGAGCTTTGGTGATGTGAAGGCGTGAAGAAAGATGGTGAAGAGGCGAAATGCTTTATAGGGGTATGATGACTTAATAGGAATCTAGGCCAATTAGGTACTGTTTGTAGGCTATGGTGGGCCGCCTTGGTTTGACGAGAATTCTAATGGCTCAAAATTTCAAAATCTGTTGACAAACTCCAAAATTAAGGGGTATATATGTTAATGCTAAAATTTGGTAAGTCCGCAAACGGAATCAAGTGATGGAGGAGGAGCAAATCGGCTTATGAAAGGAAGCCGATTGATATAGTGAGAAAGCCGATCAGATGAATTGAGGATAGATTTGGTCTAGTCAAAGACGAAAAGTTATCCAGATGATATCGAGTCTGAGTAGAAGCTATGAAAACCATGGTAGGGTACTTTATTTCTATAGTATATATCTTGTAAGATATGTAAGTCTAATTAGTTTTGTTAACTTCTTAAAGATAGTTTCCTTTTAAGTTTAGGAAATAACGTCCGAAAGTGTTTGTAACCATGTCAAACTCTTGTAACTTGAGGGTATAAATATAGACCCCTGGCACATTGTAAAGAATCAATTAGATCACACATCAATCAATCACAGATCAAATCAATCTCTGCATATCACCACCATATTTCGTCTAAGTTTTTACTGGCAGGTTCTGGCTCTCGACGCAGGGCTGCATTGGTTAAGTCCAATCTTCGGTGAAGAGGTAAATCCCATCACTATCTTAGTGTATCTATTCTACCTAAGACTACATAGATCCGATCTCTTAGTCTGATTAGGTGCATCACATCACATTCGTGTGGTTCTATCAGCTTTGCATCACATCACGTTCGTGTGATTCATCGCATATTCTATTCAGAGCGCCATTGGCTTTATAGCCGATGGGTCGTTTATCTTATTCCTTGCTATTTGCATATACCTTTATCGGCTTTTCAGTCGATGAATGAGTGCTACAGCCTTTATGGCAACCAACCGATAGGAGGATTACACATACTACTCATTGACCACTATATTCTAGAGCAGCATCGGCTCTACAACCGATGGGTCCTTTATTTTATTCCTCATTATCTATTTGTGCCTTCATCGGTTTTCCAGCCGATGAAAAAGTACTACAGCCTCTATTAGTAACTAACCAATAGTAGGAGTCCGCATAGTGTCTATAGATTACTTTATTTTAAAGCGCCATCGGCTATATAGGCGATGTGTTTTTCATTCCCTTCCTCGCCATCTATCTACACCTTTATCGGATGTTCAGCCGATGGACGAGTGCTTCAACCCCTATGGGCTAGTAACCAATAGCAAAAGTGTATCAAACGTAACCGATGACTATATCAACCCTATCGATGACTAGGCCAACTGACTCATTGGCTTATCTCCTTGTCAATTGTATGGTTAAATTGACTAGCGCGCTCGCAACTCTAGCAATCCCGACAAAGGGACCTCAGAGCCAAATGACCTTTACTAGAGCGAAACAAATCTTCCAGGTCTCGGCGTGTTCACACATACCTCTATCATACCTCCATCGGCTCATGCTCGCTCTCCCTCTTAGCACGCCTCTCCACCCATTCCAATCTACTCCACGCTCACGCGAACAATTATTGAATTGGTATGTGGATATGATGCATGAGATATGATCACCAATTAATATATATACTAATCTTACACTCATTTTTTTAATATTATATATGATCTGTGATCATTTAGAAATAACAATATTTGATATTATGAGTCTTCACATACTACATATCACTAATAATATAGTCATTAAACGAGTGGTATTTGTAAGAAAACTGATCAAAAGTATATCATGATATATTATTAATAATGGATTGTTTTTTTTCTTTTTTTACATATATGTGCCCTGTACTAGGATATTTTTATACGCCAGTGCTTTAGACCCTAGAAACGCTACGTGGTATGCCACCTTATACAAAACTTTAAAGTAAATGTCTAAAAAAGGGAAAAATATCGTACACACTTAACTTGCAAATACTCAAAAAATATATACCAGTCCAACTATCAATTAATACACAGATTGGAATAAATTTGTTATTATTTTCTCTATGGTATTTTGTGTGGACAAATTGGTCATTTAACTATATATCTTGTGAACGATGACAACATGGCATGCCCACATGGCACTTGCTGGTGGGCCTAATAAGTACCATATTAGATCATTTGGGGAGCTATATATAAAGATATCTTTAGACAAAATTAAACATTAGCGGTCATACACTACTACGAAAAAGCAAATCATTGATGGTCAAATATTGTTTTATGTGGCAGTTGGCAGCGCCGCCAGCGACCAAAGGCCAAGGAAAATGCACACCTTTCGCTAATGGTATCCTACCGCCTGTGTAAAAAGACCTTGGCTGCCGGACGATGTAACGCAGCCGTCAGCAAAAAATAGTCTTTTTGGGCGGCCCTGTAATGACGACCGCTAGCGAAGATGTTGTTTCGCAGGCGATGGAGCAACGTGGCCCGCCTGTGAAGATGGTTTCACATCATTTTTGTCGCCTGCATTAGTTAGTCTATCTTCACTGGCAGCCCCTCACCCTATCCTCCACCAAACTTACCTCATGCAGACTTTATTTCGGCCCGCTAATAATTTTATATGTGGGGCGTCTAGTAAAATAGTTTTTTATAGTGATATTAACCTTTCAGGGATCGACTGTCTCGGCCATTCTCCCAAAATGGCACTTTTCATCGTATTCCACGTTTATGGCTTAACGAAAACTCCATACAACAAAGAGAGAAGTGTTAAAGTACAAACGTGTGTTGTCCATTCGTTTTCTAATCTATTAAGACTTTGGATTAAATGGTGTGTGCAATTCAGTAAGTATGACTGGTTTGAAAATTAAGGTTGGACACACTAGGTTGATTTCACTGATCAGCATGTAGCATACGAGCTTATCTGGAAAAAAGGATGCACGGGACCTCAATGTACCTATGTACAAGCCTCTCAATATTGGAGTATTATTGTATCATTGTCGGTATGCAATCATGCAACAAAACGAGAAGCCAAAACACTCCAGGTTTTCGATTCGACCACGGGCCAACCGACAGCTACACTGATGTGACAAAACCATCATTATATTGGAAAGTAGTTGGACCAATCACTCTACTGTTGCGACCAGAGCCACAAGACTAGAAAGCCCATAAATTTAGTGTGGATTCTCATTTGCTCAAAGAATCCAATGAGATACTGATAAGTTCTCTTGTGTTCCTATATATCATACAAATAATATTATTTTAACTAGAGAGTACCCCTTCATTTATAAATATAAGGATTTTGAGCTTTTTCGTTTGTCCACAAAGAATTTTGAAGTATCACTTTCCTAATACATACAACCACCATATTTATTTATTGATCACTATAGTTGCATCACTAATTAAGCATGATGTTTCCCAATCAAGTAAATTTTTAGTGGCATTAAAGTAATATCCTCTTAACCTTTAACTCTAATAAATAATCAAGAATTCCTCGTATTTGTAAGTGTGGGAATAACATTGTAATAATGGTGTTTTGTGGTGGCACGCAGCTATGTGTACATCTAAAAGAGTTTAAATGCTTATGCACAAGTTTAGCATGCATGTATATTTATTAGATCATGGGTTCGTGTCTAATCTCTATTAGGCTTTATATATATTGGAGATAGCACTTTGGTGTTTGTATGAAGTTTATACATGCGTATGGATCACTAATTTATTAATCGTTTGAAGGAAAAATCGATGATATCCAATCGGTAGTTGTGGAGTGATTATTAGTTGCACAAATCAAAACCCAGCATTGCTATATATGCACATATACAATGCATTATAAAGTCCAGGAGTTTTAATTCTGTACAATAATGAATTATTTGGAAAACATTTAGTTTTAATATTTGTACTTTGCATGAATTTCTTTTTTATGAGGATTTGAATGATTTTTTTTGTTTTTTGGACATTAGGAATTTCCTCTATTCAACATTCGAAAGGAAAATACTGATATGATTTCCACTCATATTTGCCAAGAAAAGGACTTCGGCTGAGACTGTACATCTTCCAATTCTAGTGTGAAATGATGATGTATCTACGTGTGTTCGACCAGTGTGGGGCAACAATTCACCATAGCTCACCGGTAGAAAAAAACATTCATTCAAGTGGACGGCAACCCATTTACACAGCCGCTTAGCAAAATGCGTGTAAGTAAGGCTAGGAGAAATCGGCGATCTTGTACAGGCGCACACCACAACCACCCCACCCCATGGATATTTATTTTTACGGGTGGCTCGAACTACATAGGACTTCAACCTCTTCAAAACTTATAATATATTTGACACTTTAAATATAATTAAATAAAAAAACTATCAATAATTGAGCATACAACTTTGATATATATTATATCTCCATCCAAGGTATAAAATTTTAAAAAACTGCTTCTAAAAATACATTCGAGAGTTTATAACGGATATTTGGACTTATAAACAATCTAAAATGAAAAAACACTATAGATATCATCGTATAATTTTTATATTAAATTTATTATCATCCAACTTGTAAAAGTTATAATTTGTTTATTAAAATAGGGTTATTTTCATTTTTAAAAGAACCTTGCACAAAAATCAATTTTTACAAGTGGCTACTTAATATGAAAATATATTTTTATTTTTTTTAAACTACTAGCCACTCACCATTATCACAGGTGGGTTTTCTCCTTTTTGAATATGTAATTTTCCATTTGAATAATAAAACAACTATGGTTTAATGAAGTATATGCAATAGTAGATTAGTAGTAGTACATCCACACAACAATTTGGATGCAACTACACAATAATTTGGATGCAATCGTGATCACTCCAGCTCGGATATATGTTTGGATTTTGCAACACAAAAATAGTAGTCAAACCTATAAATTAGCCTCAGATGCGTATGGCTCAATCGCAACTGGATATGCATGTGCTCTTATCTCTTTCTTGAAGGGAGACATGCCCATCTACAACACATGGAGGAACAAGTCAAAGAATTAACATCTATCACTATGTCGAATCCACTCATTGTGATGACTTCAAACCCTTATCTATGATAGATTTGATTCTTATTACAAATGAGTGGTCAGTGATGACTCTACGTCACCTATGACGGGTTAAGATAATCAGAGATAAGGTTACCTGTGACGCGCTGCAAGAAAAAACCCATCTCACAAGAGATAGCACCGTAAATTGATTGCACTTACGATCCGTCAAAAATAACATAGCTATGACGGTTGTTTTAACGACCCATCATAGATGAGATACTCCAGACATATGATTGTGTTTATAACCCATCGGAGATGTCTATTTTATAATCCATCAAAGATGAGTTAGTCATCTATAACAGTGTAGATTACCACTCGTCATACATAAGTAGCTTGTGATTGGTCATATTTGAAACCCGTCACAGGTAGTATTCACCTGTCATAGGTTTTGTTTGAAACCCAACAGTGATGTGATTATTTAAAAAAATTAAATGCATTTTTTTCTAGCCTCAGGAATTACTAGTCATGCTCGTACATATATTTCCATGCCCTCCTAATATCCAGTAGCAGCATTATCATAATTAAGCATCAAAAATTTCACCAAAGTAATATATTAACATTGATATATCAACAAGCTCACGCATACGCATATATATATATATATTCATTAATTTCTAAGATATTTATCAACATACTCATACATTAATTTCTAAGAATCACATATCGCTACAATTTGTATTTAAATCCACAAACATACCCATAGACATATACGTATTGCCTGTGCATTTTTGAACGACCTCTGAAGTTAAAAACTAAAAAAAAAGAATTAAATAATATATTATAGATTTTCATAAGTCAAATGACATCTTTTTTAATATAACTTACTAAATATTTTTGATAATTTATTAACCTAGTATAAATTACCAATAAATGATAGAATGTAAATTCATATGGGCCAAGGTGTTTAAGTCGGTAAGTATACGCACTGATTCGACCAAACCACCTTGGGACCCACAGAACCTTGTAATCAGTGACCATTTGATTCTTAACTTCTCAGCATGAGGATTATTTGATAGATTAGAGTATATTATCTGTGATCATTAGAGTATGTTACATATGATTAAAGTATGCTATCCAAGACACTTATGCGCCTATACCTCTAGTTTGCCTTGGATATTTGGGGTTGCCGAGTGCTTGTGTAAGGATGTCGTCCTCATGCTCTCATAGGGCCGACTCAATCTCACTTTGCGATGATTGTGAACCAATAAATTCTATCTACATGGAAAAAATAATAAGAGTTAGAGTAAAGTTTTTAACTTAGAGTAAAGTTTTTAACGAAGTGGAAAGTTCGTTCGAGATTTATGAGTAATAATACTCATCAGTCTATGGTACATTTCTCCATCAGCTTTTGAGTCATAGGTTTGACCTAAGGTCGTTGTGTAGTTTCCAGTGGAGGTTTTGGTTTCGTGGACGTTCCTAGATATTTTCGCTTCTTATAATTCAACTTATGCCCTAAAATCATTTAATACATTAGTTTAGTTTAGCACCTAAGATTAGTATGTCAATTAAGTACAAATGCGCCTAAAAACTCGGCAATGAAATAAATATAAAATCAGCTAAAATCACATTAGTTAATTGGCTAAACAATCACCAAAATAACAAAGTTAATTAATTAACAAAACATAACTTATAATCATAGGCATTTAAATAGCTAAGATATTGCTAGTTATTCTAAGTTGTGTGTACTGTTCACATAGTAATGCTTATATTAGTTTTGTTTTTTACTAAGTCACATAAAATCACAATTATTAATTAACTAAAAAATCACCAAAGAGTAATTAATTAACAGAAAAAAAAACTAAAATAACAGGCAATAGTATGGCTAAGAAATTCACTAAAAAATCACATTAGTTGATGAACTAAAAAATCATAGAGATAACATGTGAAGGATGCAATCTAATTAAAGTGGTAGAAAAAAATGTGAAGATAAATCACACATAATACGGTGTGCTAACATTTAACCGTGGCGGTGCTTAGAGACGACGGCAACGGTGGCATAGTGGTGGGTGGGTTTAGGGAGCTTAGGGACGACAAGACGGCATGGCGGCGGTGGTGATAGCGATGACGACATAGTGGTGAGCTTGGGGAGCTCAGAATGACGAGAGGGCTTGGGGTCAATGGCAATGGTGATGCAGTAATGGGCTCTAGGCGCTCCTAGATGATAGGAGTGCTTGGAGTTGTCTATGACAGTGACGCAGTAGCGGGCTTGAGGAGCTTGGGGACGATGAGAGGGCACGATGGTGGCGGTGATGGCGACACAGGCTTGGGGATCAAACTCTGGGACAAGGGGTTTAGTGGCTTAGATCTGCAAGTAAGTGGCTTTGCTTGAATCTAAATACTTTTAGAAAAAGGCATTTAGATTATCTATGACAGGTCATGCAATAAAATCTATCGTAGATAATATGTGACAATCTGTGGAAAAAAATCTATCACAGGTACCTTACCTATGACGGACCGTGCACTAAAATACGTCATAGGTAAGTTACCTATGATGGCTGTGCATAACAAACCGTTATAGGTTACTAATATCTATGATGTGCCCTTTACTAAAACTGTTACAGGCAACTTTGACCAGAAGTCCATCATATTCATTTCTTACTTGTAAGTATGAATGTTAATAACTTTGACTAGATGTTGACCATAGTGTATTTGTAATTTTGATAATCTCGTTGAAATTTAAATTCATTTTAAATTACACAAAAAGTCATATATTTCACATAACATTAAAATGTCTCTAAAGCACCTAAACTTGTACATTACATGCACACATTGTTACATATGAATTCCTTCATCATGATCCACACGTGTGTATATGGTCCCGTCTTCTTGTTGAACTTCTTCAAGATGAGCTTCTTGGCCAACAGCATGAACATACTTGTTGTAATCATCCTTATCGATAATGTTGTCAATCCTGATAATTCTTCGTTTTCCTTCACGAACAACGTGAAGTCTCTTATTTACCAGATCGGCCACGTTGAACACTTGAACAACTTACTTTGCAAGAACAAATGGTCATCCCTATATCCATTGGACTACAGATATATAAGCGTGAAACCGTCTTTGTCAACCTTGACATACTTTAGACTGATCCATGTACACCAAAAACAACGCCACTTTAAATTTTATATAACTTAACTCCCATATCTCCACTATGCTGCCATAGTCCTAATCAAAATAGCCAACAAATATGTCTATGGAGGTATATATAGAAGGTAGCCAACACACTAACCTTCAGAGATATGGTCAAGACAACTGTGACAGGCCATAGAAGTAAATGCATGTTATAGGGCAAGCCTCACATCTATCGGACGAAACCATTACATATGGTAAACCTGTGATAGGTTTAGATTAGATAAACATCATAGGTGAGTGCTTACTTGTGACCATCCGTTTACTAAATTCATTAGAAATGAGCTGACCTCATCTCTATCAGTTTAATATGATGAACCATCACAAATATTGTCTCACCTATAACGGGTTCAGCCAATCTGTCTTAGCTCCAACAGGTCTTAATACGACCCGTTAAAGATGAGGCTATGACGAGGCACTAAGGCCCGTCACAGATGGGTCATTCAGATAAGAGGTTTTGCATTAGTGTATACTGAGGAAAGAAATTCCTACTTAAATAAATAGAGTAAATTTGGGTAATTAAGTCCATCTAAACGAGTCGTTGTAACTTAAAACACCTCTCAGTTTTTATCGGTCTTCCAACAAAATACCGCATTTACACGGAACTATAAATAATCAGAAACTCCATGTCTTGCCACGTCATCCTAGTAGATCAGGCATATTGTTGGTATGATGGACGGGCTCACAAGTGGCATAGCTACCATGCATGTACTATAGGTTGGTGTATGATCGTCACTGGTAGGTCCCCATGCCACATGGATCGTCTCGCTGTGACTCTGCCACTATGTGTACACCTCTGCCACACCAACGTGCGCCAGCGACATGTAATGCTAAAATGAGGTTTTATGCTGGTGGATTTTAGCTCGATCTAGCACAGAGAATATTGTGAAAAGGTTGCTACAAGCTAGGTTTTTACGGTTGAAGTTTATCATCTGTTCTCCCCTATTTGAAATGTGTGTAATGATGAATGGCTACAGGCCATGCTTTCTGTAAAACAAATTTAGAGTTTTGTAATTACTCCATCTTGTAAAAAAATATTTTTTACTAAAAGAACACGTCAAATAAATTTGACTGGACTGAGTATACTATATTTATGGGAGCACCAAGGCTTGGTGTCATGAGGTTATGAAATTCCACAACTCTAATCTCAATCGAATCAACTTAAAATGTCGATTCATTGAGGTGCGTAGAGCTGTAGATATTAATAAGTAGCGCCCAAGAAAAGGGTAGAAAGCAAGGTATCGCCCCACTGCTTAGATTTTATTACTTGGCATGTATGCATATGCTTAATGATGTGATACAATTATATTCCATCGTCACGATAACATTCTTATTTGCATAGAATATATATAGATAGACTAATTAATTAAACATCAAAATTGTTTACTGTAGACTGCTCTTCAAGTAAATTTAGCTTATATCCTTTTGAAAAAAGTATATCGTCTCTCTTTCATTTGTTGACTGTAGACAAGTTTTGTAGTTAAGCCAGCTCATCAACAAATCAATAGCCGCCTTTAGATGTAGTTAAGCTTTGTACTCCACGGTGGATGGAGTCATCAAGTGACAAGTGGTACGGTGAACATGCATAGATTTGGCAGCGATTCATCCTTTTTCATTAGCATGCATGCGCGGCCGGCAGTTGTTAGATCCGTGCATGCCATATACCCTCGATCTGTGATGGAGTTGAAGTATTGACCGCTCTGTTACTTCTCATATCGCATGGACAAATAATAAGCTTCTTAATAACAGTTACCGAGCTTTTCACCATCTTTACTAAGATTAAATTCTAAGATATAGAATAGGTCAACTTATTTTTTAATAACCGGTACTGAGTTTCTTATTAGTGATCCAAATCGATAGGGAGAGAAGAGATCGATGTGGACATACACTCTATTTGGGGCACGTGGCTGACTGGAAGGTGTCGAAGAAAAAGGTTGCCATGATCGGATGGCTAGATATATATAGATTCACTGGTTGGTGTGGCTGACTGGCTGGTACTGTGGAAGATGATAATCGTAGCTTGTGTGGAAGAGGAAACAGCAGTAGCTAGCTAAATTATTGATCGGATTATAAGTAGTTGACGGCTTAATTTGCTGGCGTTTGGTGAACATTCACTATCAATTAATTAATTGGTGTCACTCTTCTATATGATTACGTGTACCATCAGAGAAGTCACTATCACACGAGAAAAATGCAAGATCAATTGGGCAAGAGCATGTCAGCCTATAATGCATGGAGGACTCGGGGTGATCAATCCCAAGAAATTCGCAAGAGCTCTGTAGATACAAAGGCTATGGTAAGAATAGAAATCGTCTAGGTTGGTGTCAAGACACCGTGTGTGATGAAACAGATAAAATCATCTTCGCAGCAACCATCGAAATTACAATAGAAAATAGGAGCACCGTGCGCTTCTCGGACTCGGCTTGGTTAAAAGACCAAAGGCCAAAAGACCTAATACCGCTGGCATACGCAAGATTCAGAAAACTTACAAGCCCTTAAAAACAATGCCACATTGAAGACCTTGACCTACAAACCAAACCAACTAAGGCATAACGGTTGGCTTGGTGAGCCAGCTCTTGGCACTATGGAACACGGTCCAACTAGTGCAACATGACCCAAATGTGCTAGATCAAATTAAATGGAAGTAAACCAACCATGACGAACACACAGCATCATTGGCATATAAAGCACAATGTTCATGGTCAGTCACCACGCCCTTCATGTCAGGACACTCCTAAGGAAGGAATGCACACACTAATTCTGTTGATCGTCTGAAAAATCTAGCGGGAAAAAAATAGAAGAGTGTTTGATCACGGAGAATGACGTGTAGGGACCGTCCGCTACAGACTAGAATAACGTGTAGGTCTACAATTTTTAATTGGCAATTTTCAGCTCAATTTGGACCAATTTTTTATGCCATATGTGAGTAATGGTGTTTACACATCCATCAATAATAATGATTTACATATGATAGTTTTTATGTACATTAAGTTAGTTTGATATGGATTTAGATTTGTTAGAGAGAGAAAAACTTGTATGTTTTAATTTTTTTTACCTAGAAGCTATATTATTTATAATAGAAATTTATAATGGTTTTGTTTTTTATTACATCATGGTGAGTGTTTTTTTAGTAATAAGATCTAGCATTTTTTTCTCAAATTACTTATGTTTCGCACATTTCAGGGCAATTTTAGATTTGTATTTTCCTTTTTACCCTTCATTAATATAGCATAGTAGTACTCCTCACAAAGAACTTTAATACTTGCTCTAGAAATATTGATTAGTATGTATTTAATAAAAAATTACAATGTAAATGAGATTTAATAAAATAATAAGTACATTGAAACATATAGAATATTAAAATTATTAGCCATTAAGAGAGAGAATGACATGTACTGGATAAACACATCTTTAGGGTGAGTTTGAGAGAAAGAGAAAGAAGAAGAAATACTTAAAAAGTTATTAGGTTATAATTAATTAAGTATTCATTATTTTAAACTTATAAAATAGATTAATATGAATTTTAAAGCAAATTTTGTATAGAATTTTTTAAAAAAATACACCGTCTAGCTTGTTAAAAAAATAAAAGGAGTTTTTCTCCTTTCTTCTCATGCCGAATGCACTCTAAGGGTGAGTTTGAGAAGAGGAGAAAGAAAAGATTAGCAAAATATGCAAAACGAAGTAATTCTTCAGCACACATAATTAATAGAGTATTAATTATTTTAAACTTAAAAATATATTAATATTATTTTTAAAAATAACTTTCTTATAATTTTTTAAAAAAAATCGTAGCAGTTGAAAAAACATACATACAATAGTGTTTTTTTTCTTCCGTTATGTCTCTCTCGGAAGCACCCTAAGTCTCCACTAATTTGGAAGGTCAAACTAAGTAGTCAAAGTACGCTATTATTTATCCCATATGCCAGCGTCTCTGCCCATATAGTGAAAAGGACAGTTTTGTCCCATGTGTTAATCACAAGTTACGTACCCAATACAAGCTGATAACGCTGGCATGCGAAAGAGCCGATTACGTATTTTCATTTTCAAGAAATCGCTACGGTTAAAATTTTGAATAAAACTTATATTCTTCATAGCTATAAAATCAATATCGTGTGAGAATTGGAAAGCATGAGTGGTGGCATCGTGGAGTCAGTAACTCCATCTTCAAATCTCGATGGCTATAAATATTACAGAATCCTTTTTCTTAGCCAAGTTTTATGTTGGAACCCATTTACCCCATATTTTACTTTAAACTTTTTTCGCAACTTTGGCTCTTTTTCTTTTCTTTTTCCCTAATATTAAACTTGCTGTGCCACCATGACGTTGCCATCATCATTCGCTAGTGTCCTCCATATACCTATATTATAATATACCTATACTATAAGAAATCTTATGATTGTTTTATTTACATTATAAAAACTAAAAATTGTATCATATTTTAAAATCTGCGATGTTTATGTGACAAAATTTATCAACTATTATACGTCTCTAATTATGTGTATGATAAAAGCATTTTTTTTGTCATTTATCTAGTGATGATCATTTTTTCGTCATAAAAGTTATCGAGCCTATTTTCATCATTATTAATCTCACAAAACGTCACAAATCTTGATGACTATAGAGTTGCCACATAGGACAGAAAACATTATAAATTTTGGTACAGTTTGACGTGAAACTACAGGCTCATTATAGCAATTTCATTTCTTATAAAATGTCTTAGTGGCCTAGCAAAGCCTATGAGAGCAACATGTTTATGGGCTAAGCCCAGTTACAAACCTTGTTAGATTTAGACATGATCTAAGTCATAGCAATTTAGACAGTATTTTTAGCCCAATTGAGTTATATTTATTTTATTAGTATCAAATAACAAGTGGGAAATCCCATTTCGAAATACTATATAGGCCCAATCACTATACTCAACAGCAACCCATATAACACAAAGATTACATATAGGACAGTTAACATATAATACAACCCTAGCCTAATTTACAACCAAATCTAGCCATATGTCCAAATACCACATGTTCAGTATATTGACCATATCCTAGATAGCAAAATAAACAAGTGAAAATCTTTAGCACCAATAAGTATTCGGCCTAACTACATCTGTAATCAGGTGAAAACAATATTTCATAGCTATATATGAGAAGAGGAATAATTATATTCATTCAAGTTCTTTAAGGAAAAAAGACATTGCATAATCCTGCTACTTTTAGTATTAGAATAGTAACTAGATGCTAGAAGCACCAATGTGTACCTTTACACTATATAAAGTTTGTTGGACCATCTAGATTGTGACGTATTGGTGATCATATGAGAAGAAAAGCCATGACAACCTATAAAAAGTACGTTCTGGTAATGGTGTATAGGTGGTCCATTCATGAGTTATGTCTTAGAATTGGTGGCTATTACTTTTTACATGCCATATACACAACAAAATTTATGCTATTAGAATCACATTGATGTTCTGTACTCTTTCCATACGATTAGCTGGTTTTTTACATCATGAAAGCATTAAATTGGAATCCTAATTCAGCACTGTATGCAATTACTGGAAAGAGAAATTAATTTCTTTAGTTAAGAATCAATATTATCAACGTAAACTATGTAATATTTGTCAGATTAACAATTCATCTCTTCAGAAGGGATGGAAAATTAGGGTGACAGCATATATTAACAACAAATATTATATAAAAAATAAAGAAGCAATGGGATTCATTAGGTTTTCCAATTAAAGCATCAACTTCGAAAATAAAATAGTGCACTTGTTTTCATGTAGACTAAAAGAGCACAATTAGCTGAAAAGGTCAGCACATGGAACCAAAAGAAAAAATGTAGAGAACAGGCATGTCGCACACTGCTGAGTGAACTTGACAGTTAATATTTTAGAATACTGATGAGTGAAAAATTCCTTCAGCACACAAATGACAAGTGGTAAATGGATTACTTAAATGTAAGGAGAAACATTTTAATTTATACTTGAAAAGAAGAGAATGATTTATAAGTGGACAGCATAGAGAACAACATGCCAATCGCAAGAGTTGCAGAAAAAAATGTACCTTGCAGATTTTGAGCACCGAGAACCGCAGTGCGTGTGCCATCACAGCACCACCCATCTCGGCAACCTTCACCCTCTAGGTTTTCTCTAGCAAAGTGAGCAAATATATCAGTTTTTGTACATGTTAAGGGTCTTAAACTACGTACCTCCATTACAAATCTACCAATAAATATTATAAATGGTTAACCCCTCAATAAATAAATAAATAGATTAGATGCTAGAAGTCTTAATGTCATAGTAGAAAATGGGCCGACTAGTATACTGTTATTCTTTCACGATATATAAATATTCACCAAAAAGCAATGAGGACCATGATCAACAATTCTGATACACGCACGGAATGAAAAGCGAGCAGAATGGCGTCAGCGCCACTCAGTTACCTAGAGGTCGGCGTCAGTCAGGTGGACGCTCTTCTTATAATCTTATTAGCCACATAAATAGATTCGGTTAAGATTGAGTCAATCGCTTATAGAAAGAGATCATGTAAAAAAAACGATTAGATAGTTAAAGATATAAATGAGACCGGATCAAGCCACAGTAAGATGTTTTTTATCTTTATAAAATATATAGTTTTCTTTTATCTCTTAGATTTTATTTATCATTAAGAAAGTTAATACGGATTTATATAACTCTATGTATAAATATAAACCCCTAGAACTTTATAAATTATTTTGACAAATCAATATAATCTTGACGTATCACTATGTTAGTTTATCTAGGTTTTCTCGATGGGTTCTGGCTTTTGACGTAATACTGTATTGGTTAGGCCCGAACTCTAACGAAGGAGTAAGTCCCACTATTATCCTGATGTATTTGTTATGTTAAGACTACATCGGTTAGGTCAAAACTTTTAGTCTAATCGGATATATCACATCACGTTTACTATCAACTTATTAAACTTCTTTTATCGTCATCAATCTCGTACTGCATCGGTTAGGTCCGACCTTCTAGACTACTAATAGTATATTAAGCCTTAAGTTATCGAGTCTTTACGCGACGTATTATCGGAATAGCCAGCCGATGAGTTATCTTTACGCTGAGTTTCACGCCTAACGTATTGGCTTTTCAACCAATATACATATATCTTTAAAGATTAATCCACTAATGATCGATCTGGTTCTATTAAATCTAAGCTTATATTGTCTCGGTTAGATTCGATCTATTAAGTCTATATCTAATAAAGTTGTTATTTAGATCTAGCGGGTTTCATTCCTCCCATCGGCTTAGCTAGTCGATGAGTTTATTTATATACCTGTATTGGACTCACAGCCGATAGCAGCCGATGGGTTTACCCGTTCTTTCCGTCGACACGACCGATCTACTTTTCGCAGTTTTAATGACATTAGCCTCAGTCTTATACTGTCTCAATTTGGTCCCAATCTATCAAAACTAGCTCTAACAGTACGGTCATCAGTAGTCACTAGGTCTCGTCTCTTTGGAAGACTGGGCTTCACTCTCTACTATTTATCGTTATTTTATTTAGAGTGCGCATTGGCTCTATAGCCGATGTATCTTTTATTTTATTTATCGTTATTTTCCTGTGCTGTCATTCGCTTTCTAGCTGATATATAAGTGCGACAACCCCTATCGATAACCAGCGGATAGTAGGAGTGCATCGAACTCACAACCGATGACTATGTTAACTCTATTGGCACATTCAATTGATAGCATGAGTCTATATCGGCCTATCGACTGATTGGTTCAATGATCTATTTTTTCTTTATTAATTAGAGGTCAAATTGACTGGCACGCCCTAAACTCTAATCAAATACGCTAAATAGCTTAAGGACCTGTACTGAAGCTAAACAGATTTCCAAAACCTTTGCGACATCGCATTGGAACTCCATCGGCCAACCCGGTGGACCAATTCGTGCCCAAACACTCTAGATGTCTCTTTTCATCTCAATTTTCTATAACAAAGAAAATTCAGATCATAGGGGGGACAACTTTACACAGCATTGAACAAAACTAATTAACTGGGTTTGTGATTTCTACCTTACTACACCTACTCAATCCTCTTATTGAAATTTTTATGGTTGCAATTAAATGCAAAGATTCCTTCGATCCACTCAATCTCTCCTTGCAACATTCAGAAGTGAACAGTAAAATATCTTCTCTACTTTCACATCAGAGCGGAAACAAACGAACCAGGAAGAAGCAGAAGTGAACTAGAGAAGCACATCGGCCCACCGGCACTAAGCTCTCGCTTGCGTCTTGCCCGGCGACCAGCGTTTCATGGGCTCGTGGCTTGCGCAGACTATGTAGTTGCCCTCACACGGCCACTCCAAACTCCTCGCAGCTCGCATCTCGCCGTCGTGGCATCACCCGTCAGGCCATCTAGGTCAGGGCTTCCTGTTGCCGCCGTGCCGCCCCTCACACTCCGGCTCGCTGCTCGCGGTCTCACACTCACGTGCTCACTGACTCTACGCCGCTGCCGCAAATGCGCGCCCACACGGGACACAACCTGACGTCACAGATCTCGATTTGGAGTTCTCCGATGGGAGGTGTGGCTGAGGTTTTCGGTGAGGCCAGGATGCATCGTCGGGGGAGATGGAGGCACCGCCTGTTCCGGTAAGCATCGTCGCCGGGGGAGCGAAGGGGACGGGTGGTGTGGGATGGAGTCTGTGATGGCTAGGGTTCGGGGAGCGCTTTGATTTGGATCGGCTAGCGTTGAGAAAACCAGGGTATGAAGCAATCATTGACACGATTTTACTAAAATAATTATGGTGTATGCACAATCGTTACACAAGTTGCTTGGATAAAAAGCGCTGAAAGCTTGGCGCTCGCAGCCCCTAATTTTCTTTTTTTTTAATAGCAAAACATGCAATTAATATCTAAAAATAATTACTAGTATGACATATTTTTAATAAAATGAAGACGTATTTGGTAAAAATGGATGAAAAGGCTTTAATTTTGGTTGTGCATAAAAAAAGGACTAGATTAATTACACAAAAAGGAATTAAGCACTTAGTGATGAAAAAGTAATGACCCTACTTAACTTATATGAGTACTTCTAACGAGCAGGTATACGGTGCTGCAGGAGCCAAATCAGAACTGACTTCACACGATATTCTAGAGACTATACCAACATCGCCTTCAAAGCATAATCCAATTAGTATAGCAAAGTACCATCGGCGTTAGGAATAAATAGGTTTAAATATATTTAATTCTAAAAATCCATATTATTGCCAAAAAATTGATAGTTAAACTTTTTACATAATAAACATATGAAAATGCATTAATGGGACAAATAAATATTAACAGAGGAACTTCTTGTAATTGAGGTATTATAAAATAAAATAAAAATCTATAAGCACAAAGAACAAATGGACATGAGCAGAGGAACTTATTGTGTTATAATTGAGGTATCACATAAAAATAAAAATCTATCAAAAATAAAATAAATTGACACGACTAACGACAAAGACAAATGAACATGAATAGAATAACTTCCAGTGTTGACACTTTTATAAATTCGATATTCAATTTCAACCAAATTCAATCTAAACATTTCTTAAATATTTATGCAACACAGCTTCATTACTAACTATATGCATGAACTCTTATATATATATATATATATATATATATATATGTATGTATGTATGTATGTATGTATGTATGTATATTACAATTTAAGAATCTTGTTTACCACAGGTAGTTCAAATTTAAAGAAATCCCAATAAAAATGTAGAAACATATTTAAATTATATATATATATTATTGGATAAAAACTAGTAATTAAACTTTTTACACAAACAAATATAAGAAATCAACATGGTCATATTAAAAATGCTATAGTAGTAGGTACAAGATTGACTGATAGGATATACTCATAAATGAAGATATGGAATTAGTTCATTTTGATTTTGTAGATGAAACTTCTTAAAGACCTTATTAAAATAAAGTTGGGTGACATACCCAAAGTTTAGTATTTTTTATAAAATTTGGATATTATTAAAAATAAGAAACTATCAAAACTAGAATGAACTCACAATAAAAATAAATTTTCCTTAATAAATCATGGACAGATTTATTTTTCTTAAATTATCCATATCTTAAAATACCCTCTCAATTTTATTTTACAAGAAGTAATTTTTATAATACAAACATCATTTCAAGAATTAATTTAAATTAAAAAAAATAAAATCACAGCATTTGGACCCATTACCTTTCCTCCTATATCTCTATATCTCTCTAGAGAGGCGGAGGGGCAATAAAATGGGCCAAAATCATCCCAAGACCTAATACTGATTGAGTGATTTGCTTTGCTTCTGTTTAAAATAATTGTTGAAATAATCCTTGTATTATTAAAATTAATGATGTAGCTCTAAAATTTCCACAAAAAATTCCATTTAGTATTTTAGTTTGTTGAGAATTTAGGAAAAATAACTTGCACAATGATTTATTAAGAAAATTTTATTCCCTTGTTTACTTCATTAAATTAATTGATTTACATATTATTATAAATTCTAAAAATATTAAGTAATTTTTAAATGCTTACAAATTTAGGCCATGGTGTTTTCAATGAAAAAAAGACAATTATAATAAAGTAACATTATCGTGAACTTACAGCGTCTATCAGTTGGTCTCTTACGATAAAATAACATTTGTAAGATTATTCCTTGGTCTCACTAAGGAACACCTCATTTTCATCACTAAGTCACATTACCTCCTACAGAATGTCATAAAACGAAATGATATAATGACAAATAGCTTTGATGTGACAAAAAATTCATCTCAAAAGGTCACATGTGTTGTGCTATTATAGATGGTAACAATGTCAAGAACAAAAGGGTGCAGAATAAAACAAAAGAGGTAAGGAAAAAAGTCCTAAGTGGGATAAAGAGGGTCAAGCTAAGATTTTGACACAAGAAGAGGGGATTCTAAATTGAAATGCACTTTTATATTTATATAGCTTACCTATGTCAACCAGAAAACTAATGTACCCCAGAATGTCAGGATCCTTGCATTGCATGGAGGATTGCAAATTATAGCTTAACCGCATGCTTGAACAAAGAGAAGACACAATATCGACATGAGCTGTACTTGTATGGTGTGTAGTGTAGAGGATGAGAATGGCTTTTCATGCGGTGATCAGATGCTCAAAGGTCCTGGCGCTGCAATCTGAACTGAGGCACGTTTGTCCCACTTGGCATGCATCCAATGGAAGAGTACGGGAACGTTGATGCTACTGTGGCGGGCTTGGCACGTGCGAAACGACTGTCCATCGTAGAGGTGAGCTCCGAATATTTGAATCTGTTGTGTTTCTACAAAATTATCTTGAATCACTGTTTCCAAACTCGACAAAGCTTAATAACAGGGGATCTGAAAGGGAATCGGGTCCAAGGAGAGCTAAAATGCATTGAAATTACTGTTCCCCGATGCTGCACCGCCGGAGCAAAAATGACAGGTAGAACGGAACATCGATGGATCCTTTATTGAGGAAACTGGTCAGAGAAGCATGCATTAGGGCCATTGTGCGTGATAACAATGGCTAGATTCTTCTCTCTTTTTGGCGCATGCTGCCAAGATGTGCTGATGCAGAGGAGGCTGAATTTTCAGCTTGATGGGAAGGTGTGATGCTAGTAACTGAAAGGATCAAATTACCTATGGCCATCGAATCAAAGAACAGTTCTCCGTGATGGCAAACCTCAAGAAAGTGTCAGATAGGTCACGTGGGTGTCTACTCGTGGCTCAAATGAAAGCGATGATGCAACTGCTGGCGGAGGTGTCTATCAGTAAGCCTAAGAGAGTGCAGTAATTATCTTGCCAAGTTTGCTAGATTATCTCCACTTTTTGTTAATAGCAGCTTCAGGCTGAATGTATAAATGTTATATTAATGAAGGCTCTCTCTTCACTCGCACACAAAAAAAAATACGACTTTTAAAAATCAAAACACATGGGCGGGAGTACCAAATAAAAGGCCTAATAACAACATGAATGCTTTGTTGGGTCTGTTGGGCCAGGTCAGCCCATCCAGCCTTGTTTGCATGGGCCCAACTCCCAACAATCCCATCCATGCATGGACCAGGAGTAGTGGACTTGTTTGGATTGACCAGAAAACCCATCCAACCGAGGCCCGGATGTAAACGAGGAATCACATTTTTAACCTGTCTTGATTATAGATTGTATGTATACGTAACCTCTTAGTACTCTGTCCATCTTAAAAGAGGAAGGAAAACGAGAATAAGAGAGTACTACTTAGTTGGAGGGCTAAAATGATGCAATATCCGTGTTTAAATCGTTGGCTAAGATACTTAGCCATCAACCTCCTCAAACGGCTAAATGGGGGCTATAGCGGCTAAATTGTACATAAGAGCAAATAGTTAGTCTCTCTTCTAATAGCTATATCCGGAGATAGCGGTAGCTATAACCAAAGATTTATAACCTTGATTAGTATTAAAGAAATCTAGTAGATCCACAGTAAAAATCTTGATTGTCACCTAAATGAACAAAAATGCTACTTAACCCGGACCAGGAGTGCAGGAAGGTGTGCTTGGACTGATGAGGAGCACAAGTAACTAATTAAGTGAGCTCCAGTTAATTTTAACTCCTATTGAACTTGATCGATATGATGGGATGTGCACGTATTCTTGGAAGCTGAATTGGTGGGGCTTTTCTTGCCTAGTTACTTCTTGATGGAGCTGGAAGAAATGCATCAGAAGAACCGCTACATGTTTTCCACTAGGATGTGGAGGTTCAAGATGTCATCTATAAGTGCTATTTGATTCTTAGGTTCAAGATGTCATCTATAAGTGCTATTTGATTCTTTCTGTCCAAAAATTTCTATTAAATTCAATTATCAAAACAAGCAAATTTTGATAACCGTTACCCAACATTTTCCTGGAACATATTAGTTGTAGACTCACCTTATTCAGTTTTATAGTTTGTGTCTGAACATGATTAAATGGTGAAGCAAGAGGAAGATAAAAACCTGAGTAGTGCCTTTGTGTCTTCCACATATACATTACATTTGCATCGAATCTGAAATGAGAATTTTTGTTTCAGGTTTCTTTTGATAAAGGAGGCTTCTTTTGTGTTTAATTAGAAAAAATAGTTTCATTTTCAGTAAGGAGAGCAAGTACCAAACTAGCAGTACTGCAATTCTCTTTGCTTTCTTGGATAAACTTGATATATGGCAAGATCTATTGATTGTGCTTTAGTTAGTCTTCACCATGCTCATAAACATGTAATTTCAGGTAAAATACATATTGTACAGTGAGAATTCCTTTTTAACAAAGAAGTTGTACACAGACTTTTATTATATGAAGTAGTTTATGTACTCATCATTTGCTTGTTAAATTGCCACAATTTCATTCTATATATAGTTCCCGTAGCGGCTCGTGGGTTACCATCTAGTTTATTATATTTCCTTGTTTATAATTTGAGCAGAAGATGGGGAAGTAAGATAATAAGCAACAGATAGTGGATTGATATTTAGGTAGCGGATTGCGCGCACTAAGTTCCAATAGTAGCAATTAAGAATCACAACGTAGATTTTAGTATATAGTCATAAATAATGACCTTCTAATATATTAACAAAGCTACGGGAAAACACATATAAGTATAATTATGCATTTAGTTGTACTCAGAGTTGGTGTCTTATTTGAATATAGCTTATATTAAAAAATAGGTATGGTGTTTCATTCATTAGAACTTCCTATTGCAGGCTGGTAAGTCAAATAGCAGCCTGTTGCCGTGTCAAGTTTGCTATCTCATAGCGGTAATGGTAGGTGGCCACTACTGCAATTGTGGCCACTATCAATGCTTGTTAGTTCCTTGGGAATGTGGCCACAAAGTTCCCAAGAAATTACCTGCTTAACAAAAAATAACTTATCATAAGAATAATATTAATATAGGAGAAAAGTGGAATGGATGAGAAAATAAAATTTACAAAAAGTATATTATGCAACTTGATGCATAAAGTAGGCCATAGAAGTGAAGGATCAGACTTCTATTTGATTCACCAATGTAAATAGATAAATGTGAGCCTGCACACCATGATATAGAATTGCAACTAGCTACACAGAAACCTGAGCCCTATAACTCCCCATTCTTCATTGGTTTGTCCATCTCATATTTTATCACAAGTCACAAGTCTATCTCCATTCTACCTAAATTATCAACGTTACGCAGAAAATAGTACCGTGAAAAATGCATGCATTCTTGCCTGGTATTTATCGTTATACAAGTCGTCCACATAAAATTCCACCAAATACCAAAGCCCCAAACCACTTATTTGGCACAAATCTGCAGAGTGCCAATTCAGATAGGTAAGTTAATAATCTCATATGAAAAAGATCAATGGACACATTTTTTGGTTTTGTGTAAGCAGAAATACTTCTTGTTGCAATCTAGACGGTCAGATAAATCAACAGTTGAAATCTGCCATGCTAACTGCGCAGAAGCAGCGGCCAGCAAAGGATAGTATGGCCATGCTGTACTCCAACGTGATTAAAGTCGGCAGTCAATATCATCTATACCAACAAATATTTCATTAAACAAGACATTCTGATAATGTTCACTAACCAAGGTCAGCACTGTAGCCACTGAGTGCTAAGCTGCCAATGCATGCAGCCCCAAATCCACTAATCCATGGTTTGGTTGAATCTCCAAACTTTAATGCTGTGGACTTCACTCCTACTTTGAGGTCATCTTCTTTATCCTATCAAATATTTGGATAAGAGAAAATATGAAAAAAAAACAAATCCACAAAGATGACATCACTAAGTTATATAAAATATGAAAAAATACCATTAGTAAGGCACCTGGTGTGCATATATGGTATCATATACCAGTGTCCAGCTATGCCAAAGGTATACATTATGGCAGGCTCAAAGCTTTCTTTCATGGCGGCCCATCCCGTCAAAGCTCCCCAGTTGATTGCCAAGCCAAGATACGCCTGAGGCTGTAACATATGCATTATTGAAATGGGCACGATTGATCACCCTCGGTTAATAAGTTCATATTATATTAAGACTCCACGTGTTTAGTGCATACCCAATATGTCAATCTCTTCATCAGGGGATAAGAGAAGACCAAAAGAAGTGAAAATGCCCCAAGAATACGGCTGCACAAACAAATATCATAAAGATGGAGGCGAACATAAAAAGCAAGCTGGCACTTTGAATTTTGTGAAGTGAATAAGAAATTGACACTGGTACAAGAAATGCTATTACAGACAGTTCACAACTACCATTACAGAGTGTTTATGTGGCATCAAAAATTAAGCGGTCGACCGAGTATTACGGACGGCCCGTAAACCGTTTGTAATAATATTAATATAGACAGTTCTATCCACGGACCGTATGTAATGTACATATATTATAGACAGTTTTTGCATTCCAAACTTAAAAGACGAAGAATGAACTCTAGTGTTGTACCAAACATCTCTGTGTTCTTTTCTGCACAAAACAAACGAAATGATACGTACATTTAAAACATGCAAACTGCATTTCAGTCACACAAGGCCAATGTACCTATAGTTATAGTTATTTAGTTGGAGAAGAATGGGCAACCCTAGTAAAAGCTGGAATCCAAAAAGCTCACTCCTTGCGTGAGGGTTAGTGTTAGACAGACCACTGGTCTGGGCTATATATATATAGACCCGATCCCCTTATATACGCTCGGAGGATTCATAGTCACCATACACATTTTACATGGTATCAGAGTAAGTCTAGACATCTTGGCGCGCTAGCTTCTTCCTTCGGCAAGCCGATCCTTTCCTCCTCCTCGTCGACGTCTTCTTCCCGTCACCGACTCTCTTCCCGGTACTCTCCTCGCTCTCTCGTCTCCATTTCTTCTTCTCCCCGTCTCTCCCGCAGTCACCTTCTTTTCTCTCCCCCACCTCCACGCGACCAGGCGACGGTCTCGATCCGCCTCCTCGTCCCGCCTCGCACCCGTCTCTGCTCTTCCTCTTGTTTCGTGCATCTCTCCTTCTTTGACGTCGGCGCACCTCCACGCTCGTCGTCTCCATCGGCTGGACTTGTCCAGCCCTCCATCGGCTGGAAACCTCTCTCGGTTCTCGCCCTTTCCGACACGCTCAACGGCTCTCGGACGCGAACCTTCTCCCCTTACGTTCGAGCCAGTCCAACGTGTCCACGTGTCCACGGACACGAATCCCTGCCTCCTGGACGCGAACATATTCTTTTCGCGTCCGGCCACTCCCTGCCTTTTTCATGTCCGCCCCACTCCTTGGCCTCCACGAGTCCACGGACGTGAATCTTCTCTTCACGGACGTGAATCCTCGCACGTCCGTGATCCAACCACTCTCTGACCCACCCACTCTGTCCTCACCTACTCCGCTGCCTACTCCCCATCGGCCAACCACTCCTCATCGGCTGGTCACTCCTCACCTACTCCGCTGCCTACTCCCCATCGGCCAACCACTCCTCATCGGTTGGCCGGTCCACTTTCCATCGGCTTCTCACATCCTTGATCGGCCGATCCGTCCTCTCATCAGCTTCCCCCTCCCATCAGCTTCTTTCTCCCATCGGCTCTTTGCTCCCGTTCTCCCGTCATGGCCACCGAGTCTGCTCTTAGCTCCAGCACTCTCCCAGTCGCCGAATCTACTCCGACCCTCGGTGCCTCAGACCACACCTCGGACACCACCTCGCCGATCTTCTCTCCTCCCTACGCTGCTGTGAATGTGAAATCTCACGTCCCTATCTCCCTTGACCTTAACGCCAATTATTCCAAGTGGGTTTTCTTCTTCAAATCTCTCTGTGGAAAATTCGGCCTCCAGTCCCATATTAATGGCTCCGCTCCACCTCGCCCCGATGATCCTCAGTGGGACATCGCCGAGTGCTACGTGCGCAGCTGGTTGCTCGGCTCGGTCGACGACTCTGTCCTCGACCTCGCCATGGACGATACCGACCCCACCTCCCGGGACCTTTGGGTGGCCATCGAGTGGATCTTCCTGGCCAACAAGTAGCCTCGCGCCATCTTCCTCCTCAACGAGCTCCACTCCATGGTACAAGGCAACTCCTCTATCTCCTCGTACTGTCAGCGCCTCAAAGTCAAGGCTGCTGCTCTTCGGGACGTCGGCCACCCTGTGGCCGACTCTCAACTCGTCCTCGCCCTTCTGCGAGGCCTCAATCCCCGCTTCTCCAACACCACCGATGACATCGCCAACGCCACACCTCTTCCATCGTTCACCCGGGCTCATGACATGCTAGTTCTTAAAGAACTCCGTCTGGCCAATGATGAGAAGACAGTGGCCCACACCACTCTTTTTGTCGCAGCCGATAATGGCTGCCGAGCTTCTTGCGCTGCCCCTTCCTCCCGCGGTCCTGGTGGCCATGGCTCCGGCCACAGCAACACAGCTCGTACCGGAAAAGGCAAGGGCAAAGGCACAGGCAGGACCTGGCAGGGTCCGACGCCACCACGACCTACCTCGGTCCCTACCCACCCTGCTGGTCCTATGGGTCCGTGGCTCTGCTACAACCCCTAGGCGCCCCAGCCCCATCCACGCAGCCCCATCGGCTGGCAACCCGGAGTTCTCGGCGCCCATCCCCAGGCTCACCTGGCATCGGCTCCCGTTCTGCTGCCTCAGCCGATGCTACCGACTCCAACCACCCAGTCGGTTCCCTCTTGGAACCAGGCTGGCCTCGTCGCTGCCCTCAACCAGATGACGCTCCAACAACAGCACCCTTGGGTGCTGGACTCTGGGGCGTCTTCACACATGGCGTCATCGGCCGGTATACTTCGCTCCTGTCACCCTCTTCCTCCCCTTTTGTCACCATCGGCAATGGTCACTCTCTTCCTGTCCAATGCCGCGGTGACTCCTCTCTGTCTAAATCCACCACTAACCTCCCCCTACGCAATGTTCTTATCGTCCCTTCACTCATTCACAATCTTATATCTGTTCGCCAATTCACACGAGACAACCACTGCTCCATTGAATTTGACGCGTCTGGTTTCTCTGTGAAGGATATCCCAACCCGGCGACAGATCCTTCGCTGCAATAGTGGCGGAGACCTCTACACCATTCCCGCTGCGCCGTCCACCCCACACGCCAGCGTCGCCCTGTCCACCAACCTTTGGCACCTTCGCCTTGGCCACCCCGGCCCCGATGCTGTCACCACCCTCCGTCGCAGCGCCTCCATCCGATGTACTCACTGCAGCTCCACAGTTTGCCACTCATGTCAACTTGGCAAACATGTGCGTCTGCCCTTTTCTAGTTCTCTCTCCTGTACCTCGCGTCTATTTGAACTTATACATTGTGATGTATGGACGTCCCCAGTTAAAAGTGTCTCTGATAATCAGTATTATCTCGCTATACTTGACGATTACACACATTATTGCTGGACCTTCCCGCTCATCCACAAATCCAAGGTCGCCTCTCACCTCACTCACTTCATCACGTATGTATCCACTTAGTTCAACCTCCCCATCAAAGCTTTACAAGCCGATAACGGTACGGAATTCGTCAACCATACCGTTACAAACCTCCTCACCTCGCAGGGCATCCATCTCCGGCTCTCCTGCCCCTACACCTCTCCTCAGAACGGCGAAGCCGAACGCCTCTTTCGTACCCTCAACAACATCAGTCGCACTATGCTACTTCACGCCCACCTATCCGCCACTTATTGGGCCGAAGCTCTGGCTACTGCGACGTACCTTCTCAATCGGCGCCCATGCTTCTCCGTTCATAACAACGTTCCCTATGCCCTTCTCTACCGCACGGCGCCCGACTACTCCCACCTTCGCGTTTTTGGGTGCCTCTGCTATCCAAATCTCACCGCCACAGCTTCCCACAAACTCGCTCCCCGCTCTACCGCCTGTATTCTCCTCGGCTATTCCACCTCTCACAAGGGATACCGATGCCTCGACCTTTCCACCCGATGGGTCCTCGTCTCTCGTCACGTCATTTTTGACGAGACATGTTTTCCCTTCGGTCTCCTTCATCCGAGATCCTCCTCTAGTGATCTCGACTTCCTTCTCACCAACACCGTGCCGACTAGGTCTCCCCCACTGCCCTCTCCATCGGCCCCCTCATCGGCCGCTGCTGAGGATTTACCCGTCACATATCCTACCACTACTCGGTCCGATGTCCCCACCATCGGAGCCCCATCGGACCCACCTTTATCGGCCGATACCGATCCTATTTATCCTTCAGCCGATACCGTTCCCTCTCTATCGGACACCCCACTTCCATCGGCTCCCTTACCCTATCGGCTCCCCCAACCCTATCGGCTGATCCATCTCTATCAGACCAATCGGAATACTCGGCCCACCCGACCTCATCGGCCCAGGCCGATCTAATTCCTCCTTTTCCTCTTGTCTACAGTCGTCGACTCGGAGCCGATGACGCCCCCACCCGACCAGTTCTTCCCATTACTCCCGCACCCCCATCGGATCAAGTTCCCTCCACCTCTCACATGGTCACCCACTCCCAGACCGGGTCTCTCCGACCCACTCTGCACTACGATCTCTCCGTCGTCCACAGCTCTATCTCGCCCATCCCGGCAGCTTCTCGCTCAGCCTTGCCCGACCCTCAATGGCGCGCGGCCATGGCCGACGAGTACAAGGCCCTAATGGACAACGAGACCTAGCGCCTCGTTCCCCGACCTCCCGGCACTAACATTGTGACCGGTAAGTGGATTTTCAAACACAAATTCCACGCCGATGGCTCCCTTGCCCGTCACAAGGCTCGCTGGGTAGTCCGGGGTTTCTCCCAACGACCCGGTGTCGACTATGATGAGACCTTCAGTCCCGTTGTCAAACCCGCCACCATCCGAGTCGTCCTCACCTTGGCTGCCTCTCGCTCCTGGCCGATCCATCAACTAGACGTGAAGAACGCCTTTCTTCACGACCACCTGACGAACACAGTCTACTGCTAGCAGCCCCAGGCTTCGTCGACCCTTCTCAGCCCGACGACGTCTGTCTCCTTCAACGCTCTCTCTACGGCCTCAAATAAGCCCCTCGTGCCTGGTACTAGCGCTTTGCTGCCTATCTTCGGCACATCGGCTTTATGGCCTCTGCGTCCGATAGTTCCCTGTTCACTTTCCATATCGGCTCCGCCACTGCCTAACTACTTCCCTATGTCGATGACATTGTCCTCACAGCGTCTTTGACATCTCTCCTCGACCAGATCATGGCCCGACTCCACTCTAAGTTCGCTATGACCGATCTTGGTCCTCTCCACCATTTCCTTGGCATCTCCGTAACCCGTTTCATCCACGGGCTCTTCCTTTCCCAATGCCAGTACGCCATCGACCTCCTCCAGCGTGTGGGCATAGCCGACTGTTACCCCACGGCCACCCCAGTCGACACTCGAGCCAAACTCTCCGCCGCCGATGGCGCCCTCGTTCCCGATCCCTCTCACTATCGGTGTCTTGTCGGGGTTCTCAAATACCTCACACTCACCCAACCCGACCTCACGTACGCTGTCCAGCAAGTATGCCTCTTCATGCACGCTCCGCGCGAACCTCACCTCGCGCTGCTCAAGCGCATCCTACGCTACGTGAAGGGCACCCTCTCTAGCGGGCTGCATCTTAGCTCCAGCCCCATCGACTCCCTCACCACGTACTTCGATGCGGACTGGGCAGGCTGCCCCGACTCTCGACGCTCTACGTCCGGCTACTGCGTCTACCTCGATAACACTCTCGTATCCTGGTCCTCAAAACGCCAGACTACAGTATCCCGCTCTAGTGCTGAAGCCGAGTACCGCGCCGTCACCCACGTCATCGCCGAGTGCTGCTAGCTTCACCAGCTTCTCCAGGAGTTCCGTGCACCCCTCTCCACCGCAACCGTCGTCTACTGCGACAATGTCAGTGCCGTCTACATGACCGCCAACCCGATCCATTACCGACGCACCAAACACATCGAGATCGATATTCATTTTGTCCGTGACAAGGTTGTATTAGGACAGGTTTGGGTTCTCCATGTACCATCGACACATCAGTTTGCCGATATAATGACTAAATACCTGCCCACGCCTTTATTCACCAGTTTTCGGTCCAGTCTCTGCGTCTGTTCCCCTCCCGCTGCGACTGTGAGGGTGTTAGATAGACCACTGACCTAGGCTGTATATATATAGACCCGACCCCCTCGTATACGCTCGGGGGATTTATAGTCACTGTACACTTTCTACACATAGTCTAGCATTCCAGGACACGGCAATTCAAAAATTTAGGAGGCATCATGAGTGTGTGACTCATACTAGCGTTTAAATCATGTTGTTCACAAATATATCTTACGTGCATTTTTAGTTGGTGTAGAGATTGGAAATTATATTTCCTTTGTCAAAACAAAAAAAACAATTGAAAAGTCAACGTACTTGTCTTTGGCCCCTTGAGGCAAAATGTATTTGTCTTTATTATATATTCTATCCAGCAACAGAAAATGGGTAAATAATATGACTAGAATGAAAGGAAAATCTGTCTAACGAGCTCCTTAATTGGCGTGGGTGGTTGACTGGCTAGTGTGGAACACGTTGCCGGATTGTATGGAGCTAGCTAGATTGATTAGATAGTATGGAGTTCGATTGCTTCTTAGTTTTGCTGCTGCTGAGTGAACATTTCACTGTCGAATAATGCTGTGGCCCTTCAATTTTGTGTACTATCAAATTGGAAACTGCAGTACCCCAGGTCGATCAAACTCTTTAAAATGCTACGTACCGGGCACATGCAGTTGCAACTAGCTAGCTATATCGATCATGGGAGGTAATTCAAGGCAACTGGGAGTCTGGGACATGGATGGCGACCTTACGATTGATCGAGCAGCACTCTTAATTTCTCGGCTTATCTGTACTGGCCCAATGATCATATATTACTGTACGAGTGTACATCATCTTTTTGGCGAAACAGTGTTAACTACAAACTCATGAAGCCATCATGGACATACTAGTATAGTAGGGTTTACCAAAAGTTAATCCACTAATTAATTATACCACATAGATTGATTTTCTCTTAGAACATGTCCATGCTAAAGATTGGCAATACTCCAATAGGCTATGCATAAGACTAAAAAATGATGGTTGATAAAGGGGACGATTTATACAGATTTAAACCCTTGGCTTAAGGTAATATTCTATTTTTATTGTATTTTATTGTATGGACTGTATCTCATTTATAATACGGCATATGTCTCTTGCAATGAAGATCATAGTTTCCCTTATACAGTGGTAGAGAGCCACATCCTATGATCTAACTTAACAAACTTAGCTAGATACTTCTCTGAGATATTTATTCTTTGTCTCTTATCCTTCCAACTATGGATTAGTTATCCTCATGCTGACTGTGCTATTACTTACTCAGCACATCCTATAATGGGCCAATCCGAAAGCCAGAGGCTAATATACCCAGGGTTTATACTCCCTATAGAACATATGATTATGTTTCAAATGATCCAACTTTTGGAAGAAAGCCAGCAAATGCTGCACCTTACTCTTTACTATTACGGATTTGGAAGTGGGAAAGCCAACCTGAGCTTTTGAAGATCACTCTTGTCCGTTCGGTTCATACAGAGTTTCCACACTTCACACACTGGGATTTCCAGCTTAATTACAAGGGAACCACATCAACATTGATCTGAAACAGCTAAGCCACAACAACATGACTTCTACCTTACACAACTTGACCAAGAACTGAACAAAAGCCATCAGCACATTAACTTCTGAATCTACAGCCCTAACTAGCTAAGACTACTGGTAGGCAAAAGATACCAGATTTCATCAGGAAGTGTGTCCATCTGAGCATCATGTCACGCCACCCTTGCACTCTGGTTTTCACCTCCTGTTTTTGCAATCCTTTCATTTCTGCAACAACATCAGCATTCTGTATAGCACCGGAAAATGAGATTTGATAATTACATTGTTAAAAACAAGAAAAAAGTTCAAATTACCCCCTTGAACTTTTAAACTAAGTGCGAACTTTCATACTAAATATTTTACACCACTAAACTTTTTAAACCGAACAAATTGTCTCCTAACTTATTCCAAGGTGATATTGGTCCTATGTACCATAGCATAGTATGGTACATAGGACCATCTCTCACCTTTCTCTCTCTAAGGTGGATGTTGCGGAGAAGTCGGTAGAGGCAGTGAAGGTAATCCTCAAGCTCCAGGGAGTATTGGTTCTATGTGATGTACATGTAGAAACGGTTTAGCCACGTGGCACTCTAGCCAACAAATTAAGAAAATATTTTTGGAAAAAAATTTGGCCAACACCACATGTCATCCTCCACCTATATTCTTATTTCCCCTTCCCTCTCCCCCCTCTCTCTTAGGTGGATGTTGCGTGTAGTGAATGAGCTTGAGTGCTTGGGGAAGTCAGTGGCGACGATGGCCAGCGGCGAAGGCAGACCTCAAGCTCTAATAGGAGAGGTTGGAGAGGTTGTTGTTGGCAAAGGGCTCAAGCTTGCTAAGAAAATCGATGAAGGTGGCAGCTAGTGACGGAGGCAAAACTCAAACTCCCTCAGAGGAGTTCAGTGGAGGCAGCAATTAGCAAAGGAGCTCGAGTTTGCTCGAGGAGGTTGATGGAGGTTTCATCCAATGGAAAAGGAAAATCTTGAGCTCCCTTAGAGAGTTCAATGGAGAAAACCACTAGCAGATAGGGTGGAGTTCATGCTCATTAAGGTTGGTGAAAGTAGTGGCTAATGAAGGAGTTTGAGTTCACTTAGTAAGGTCAGTAAGGTAGCGGCCGGCGGTGAAGGCATCTCTTGAGCTCTCTCGAGGAGGTTGGTAGAGGCGGCGGCCAACGACTGAGAAGGAGCTTGAGCTTGTGCTCATTGTGGTTGGTGAAGACGATGACCTACAAAGGAGCACAGGGAGGTAGATGTCGAGCTCACTTGCTTGAAGCTCGATGAGATGGCAATGGAAGGTATATCTATGGTTAGTGCTAGGTGAGCTAGAGATGGCAGTGGTGGACTTCTACTCTTCCACTGATGATGACTTCGGGGCCAAGCGAGTTGTCGACGAGTGGTGGGCAATGGCTGGCTCGAACTTGGAGATCAATAGATGGTGAGGAAGGTAGAGAAGACAAGAGGGTTCAAGGACAATGCTAGGCACTTATAGTTGGGCTGCATGAAATTTATTCTCTTTTTTTGGTTAACCAGATTGCCTTGTCATTCAAATTACTTTCATGTGTGTGCCACTTAAGACCAAAACCACTATAGGTTGAATTAGGGGGTAATTCATCAAAAATTGAAGAGTTTAGGGTTAAAATTGTCTAGTTTTAGAGTTTAGGGGGTTAAATTCTAACTTTTTCCTAAAAGCAAAGACCAACATATGATTGTTAAAATGGCGACCCTGAACCCTGTCTTCTTCATGGCTTATTTTTTCACACAACCAAAAGAACTCCTAAAAAAAGATTGGTACTTTCTCCTACATCCTAATAGCAGACCAAGTAAATTTTGCTAAATTCCACTAGTAGCAGTGGATGAAGCAGCGAGAAATCCCCACCCAACAAGCTGTTAGGTGAGGAGGTAAAAAGGGTAAGAGGGGTCAGCAAAATTGAGAAGGTCACAGGGAGCAGAATTGCTACCAACATAGGAGGAATAGATGGGAAGTGGATGTAGCCACTAGTTGCGGCTTAGCATGGTGGTGAAGAGATCACCATATCAAATAACAGAGCTAGGAGTGGGACCATTAGGATAGGATTCTATGCTTGGGTAAGGTGAAGGAAGAGTGGAGAGAAAGATCGAGTGAGTAGGGCATAATGGTAGTGGCGGATGAGGTCAATGGCTAGTGATAGAGTAGTAGATGGCATCAGCTTGAAGGCAAAGTTGCAAAAGTCCACTGGCGTTGAGGTGGAGTAGGTGCAGGTGGCCGGCTTGGAGGTGGAGCTGCAACAAACCACTAGTGTTAAGGTGGAGCAACTACAAACGCCAGCTTGGAGGCAAAGGAGTAGTAGGTGGCATCGGTTTGGAAGTGGAGGAGTACTAGCCCACTAATGTTGAGGTGGAGCAGCTGCAGGTAGTTGGCTTGGAGGCGGAGGATGGGAGGAATGCTGGCCATCAGAAATAAGCTAGCATGGAGGAGCAGCCACCAACGGCCCTCTTGCCACAGCTTGTGTGCAGGCTGGTTGGGGGGCTGCAGTGGTAAGGGCTAGATAGTCAAGTGAGGGAATAGGAAAAGGGATTTAGGGTTGAGTTTATATATGTGCAGCTCTGAATTGCCTAGCTAGGCTTATACCTTAAAATGATCTATTTTTAGTGGGTTACTTACATCTCTAGGCCCCGCGAGTAACTTACCATCACATCCTCGCCCCCCTTGCCTCCTTCACTATCGTAGCTCCAACCAGCCTGCATGCAAGCTAAAACAAGAAGGCCATCGGTGCCTGCTCCTCCACGTCAACTCATCTTTGACGACCAGCATTCCTCTACGTCCAAGCTAGCTGTCTGCAGCTGCTCTACCATAATGCCAACAACCTACTGTTTCTCTAGCTCTAAGCCAACACCACCTGTAGCTCCTCCGCCTTCAAGCCGAGAACTTGCAGCTGCTCTACCTCACAACAGCAGCTTGTTGTGGCTCCACCTCCAAGCCGACCACCTACACCTACTCCACCTCGACACCAACGGCCTTTTGCTCCTCCATCTCCAAGCCGATGCCATCTGCTACTTCTCTCCCTTTAAGCCAATGTTGTTTGTTGCTCCTCTATCTCCACACACGGTTGTCTACTACTCATTCGCCTCGATGCTAGCGTGGCAACGCCCTTAGCCCCTTGCTGCTGCTCTACCTCTACGTTGGCTTGTGGGATCCTAGTTGGGTGGTGAAACCCTAAGGGCCCAGGGGTTGGGATCGATTTCACCCTACTCACTGTTGCGGGGCTAGGGCCAAATGAAGAAAGTGGGGACTAGGGGTGGGGGTGTTCCTATCCAACCCACCCCGTCACACCTCTAATGGAAATGATGCATGCTTGCCACAGGGAATCCATTTGTGCTAATGGACATGGCTGTGTGTAGCCCATGCAGGCTACAGCATCATGGACTGCAGCAGTAGGTGGTGGCAATCAATCGTTGAGGATGTATCCCAGGCTCCTAGCCAGGTGCCATGGATCCTCTTCCACATGCCATTGCTCTTCTCTTCTTCTCTTGATTAGGTTCTTTCCTCGATGAATAATTCTAATGCACGATGCACATCAATTGGCTTCCTCTATGTGATTGGCTTCTTCCCTCGATGTGTTAGATTTTATGTAGTGTGTATTTCTCTATAGATATACACTAGAGGCGCTAGGGAGATGACGTAGAGAGGTCAACATTTCTAGAAAAAACTCAGACAGTTCCAAAGATATCTTGTTTAGTTAAGATCAAAGTTTGCCTTAACATTTGGAGATGTTACCACCCCTCCCCCATGGTAAGGCAATTATCATGATAACCACCAAAAACCATGAGAATTTCATTTTCAAATATTTGAATTCAAAATTTTTAAATATCATGGTAAGAATTTAGTTACGTGGGTAACTTACGCACAATAAGTCACGGTAAGCGCATGATAAGCCGTGATAATCGTGGTCTTTGATTTAAATAAAGACAATTAAAGAAAAAACAAAATCTCAATTTCACATTTTTCATAGTGCCCGTGAACGTACGGCAAGCCGACGATGACTTGCGGGGCCATGGAGAAAGACATTCACAGCTACATCAATATCCACCTAACCCACGGTGGTGATGCGCATGGACGTTGATGACGTTCACCCGTATATGTATAGGATGGAATTGTTGTCGACGATGGCAGCGTGAGCAGGGAGGGCCGCAATGATCAAGAAGACCGATAAGGAGTAGGTGAGGGCGATTTAGTCGTTCCTTTGTCCATTGTTGACGACAGCAGTAGTGACGGAGGTGGTGTTTGTCTGGATCACTTCATTTCAAGTTCGTCCTCTCAAGTTTTGTACCATACCGCTTGTTTACGTTGCCTTGGACAGGTTTATATAGGCCCGTAAGAGCTCGTTACGGCGTGGAGCGATGACGAGAAGCACAAGCGCTGGTGGGTCCGGTGCATCTTTCCGATCTGAGGACTTAAAACGGTGCTGTACTGAGCTTGTTACATTTTTCTATTCAATATTTCCCCAAATTTTTGTCCCTCCCTCCGTCCTACAAATACTTTATTTTTTTATTTTTTTATTTCTCCCACAAAAACTAAATCTTTAAGATAATCAATACATTAGAGTTTTAAAAAGTAGAAAACAAATACAATGTATTAGTGTTTGAGAAAATAAGGATAATCTAGTTTTTTGGCTTTGTATTAGTATATATGAGATGTGCTAAAAGCTAAGTCTAGAAGCAGTGGTTGTACATTTTACTTGGATAACGGAAAAAGAAAAACAATAAATTTTACTGGATAATGGGCAAAAGGAAACAAGACCTTTTTTCCCAATTTTTTTGTTACATTTTACTTGATAATGGACGAACGGAAAACAAGATTTCTTTTCCTTAGAAAAAATGAGCAAAATGAAAACAAGATATTTTTCCCCTTTTACCTTTAACTAAAAATAGGCAAAAGGAAAACAAGAGAAACTGGAGATGTTTTTCCCCTTTTACCAGAAAAAATGGAAAAAAACGGAAACAAGATTTTTTTTCCCTTTTACCTTTGCCATAAGAAAAAAATAGGCAAAAGGAAACAAGAGAAAAATTGGAGATGTAGGAAAAATGAGCAAAATGAAAACAAGATATTTTTGCCCCTTTTACCTTTGCCCTATGAAAAATAGGCAAAAGGAAAAATACCATTACCCTAAGAAAAAATAGGCAAAAAAACCTTTACCCTACGGAAAAAAAAAAGGCAACAGGAAAAAATCGGAGATGCGGAGCATACTAAGCTAACGCTCTACCATCTGAGCTACATCCCCCCGATGCTACAGAATAGAAAAGTTTTGTTCATGACCATTGCAATCTATGATTTGTCAGACCATTAACAAAGACATGAACTAGTCAACTAGATCGTAGTGCAAACTACAGATTCAAGGAGTTCGGCTAAATTTTGGAAGTGAACCAACTTTTTGTCAGCATTGCCGACTATTAGAAGCAATTTAGGGTTTCTTTAGAACGCATATTCTAAAAAAAAGTACGAATAGGAAAAACGTGAAATATAGGATGCCACACTCTATAAAATTATCATGGTTGTGTGGGCTTTATAATTTTTTATATAACATTTTTATTATAAAAATATTAAAAACTCCGATCTAATTTTACAAAACTTCTGTATGATATTTTATTTTGATTAATACAGTAATTCCTATACCCATAAAATAAGCGTGATGAGGTCCTTTAGTGTTTTCTTAATAATACTTAGATTAAACATATATAAAGTTTATGGTATATTTATTTCCCTTCTTCTCTCTATTTTTATCTTTAGATTATCAGTGACATATTTTTATAATCTCTAATAATATTCTTCTAACTACTAAAATGGTATATTCTATTGTATATTCATGAAGTTTATGGTTCGTTTCAAATAAAAAAATATTCATCTTTATCAACAAATATTTAATTCGTTGTTATTGGTCATTGTTTAGAGTCCAGAAACTTTCTTGTTTGTTGTTACGTTGTTATATGTTTTAGGATACAACCTTATCAGTTGTATTTTTTTATGTAGATTGGATGATCATGTTATTTTCATTTTCCTCGATTTACATGTTAATTGTAAAAAATTTAATTAACATAAGAATCTCAAGCTATTTTACCTCATATGATTAATATGAAGTTACTAGGAGAGGTAATAAAGTAAAGATATGTAATATTCTCTCAATAATATTTAGTTTTATTGAGAATTAAAATATTTCTAAATTATACACTACACGAACTCTTTTCATAATAATATTTATTTTAACCTAAATTTATGATGTTTCTAAATTATATTTCTATCATAGACACTTTCTCTAAAAATTATTTATTTTTAATCTACATTTAAAATATTTGTACATTTTACTCCAATATGAAATCTTTTTGCCAAAATATTTATTTTTAAACCAAATTTTAGATATTCTTAAATTATATTTTTATCCAGACTTTTTCTCTTAATATTATTTATTTTTAATCTAAATTTCAAATGTTTATAAATTATATTTCTATATGAATTCTTCTCCCAATATTAGATATTTTTATTTTTTACTCCAAATTTCAGGTTTTAAAAAATTATATTTCTACACAGACTCTTATCTCAATATTATTTATTTTTTGGTTTTAATTCATTTTTTTTGTAAACTGTATTTCTCAAAGGACTCTTCCCCAGTATTAATTATTTTAAAAAATTTAATTCAAATTTCATATTTTTCCTAAATTCTGTTTTTATAAGAACTCTTATCTCAATATTAATTATTTTTCAGTTTTTAATTTGAATTTCAACCTTTTCCTAATTGTATTTCTACATTGACTCTTATCTCCATATTAATTGTTTTTCAGTTTTTAATCTGAATTTCAGATTATTCGTAAATTTGTTTATATAGATTCTTCTCTTAATATTAATTATTTTTAAAATTTTAATTCAAAATTTAGATAATTTTTTCCTTGAAAATGTATTTCTACCTCAACTCTTATCTTAATATTAAATATTTTTTATTTTTTGTCTGAATTTTAGATTTTTCTAAATTATATTTCTACATGGACTCTTCTTTTTATTTTCTTTATTTTTTGTTCCGAATTTATATTTCTATTTGAACTCTATTTTTTTATTAATGTAAAATTTTCTAGGCACGTGGTGGCTCATTTTTCTATTATTTTATTAATATAATAGATCATATAGGATAAAAAATATATGAATACTAAAGTTGGTACCTTTGGATATTTCACAGAAAGTAAACGTACGAATTTCAAAGGAATTTTTATGCGGCAGAGACAGATAGGGAGAGGGTGTATAAAAATAAAAAGTTGAGGTTTGAGGTCATGTTTAATTTGCTATGGAATTGGGGGCAAAGCAGCCAATTCGTAGGAATTTTGACATCCAGTTCCTTTGTTTCAAAGGGCCTCATAGGAAATTTTTTTAAGGTTTTGAATCCTCCAAAATTCCAATGAAAATTCTTCAATCCAAAGGAGCCGTAATGGTTGCTTTTAAATCAACGCAGTTCAGATACATATCATTTTTCTAGACTGGGGCACCAATATTGGATTTAAAAATAACTTTAGAATATGTCCATAAGAAAAAAAATGTTATGTGGCCAAAAACACAACATAATATCAGAGTTTTCAATACTGTTTTGGATTCTTTCATCGAAATCACAGGAAGTTTGATATATTTATGTTGAGTTAGTTTAATATCAAATAAGTTTCTTTTAATTTAGTGTTTGTAATTGTTTGAGGAGTGGATTGAAATATGCAATTTAGGTTATCCCAATAAATTTGAAAGATATGCCAAACACCTACAATAGAAACTTGGTATATTACTACTTCTATTCCATAATATAATTATTCCATAATATAAGGTATTATGACATTTTTTATAAAAATTAAGCAAGCAATAAAAGAATCATAATACAATAGATAATAGTTGGAAGAATAAAGTAGT
Source organism: Oryza coarctata (assembly GCA_030770085.1). Taxonomy (NCBI): domain Eukaryota; kingdom Viridiplantae; phylum Streptophyta; class Magnoliopsida; order Poales; family Poaceae; genus Oryza; species Oryza coarctata. The sequence continues at coordinate 11,731,385 of CM061476.1, read as the reverse complement.
ATAAAAATTGATAGGTAGTAAACAAAATTTCTTATATTTTAGGACAAATTAGAATGACAAAATAAAAATACTTATAGACGAAGGAAGTAGCTTGTAAAATTTATATTTCATAAAAAAATGGAGCAAGTGCAATAATCTAACTCTTGTGGCCTTTTTGTGAATATTTTATTTTTATTGAATTTTATTTATATTTTTTTAATTTCTTCTAATATCAATATTTTACTCGTCGTGTTGCCGAGCAAGTAGTACTGAATTTTCTGGAACTTCGTAAGGTCCACCGTCCACACATGACACATGGTGGTTCTTTCCGGTGATGAGAGAACCGATGGCCAAGGTTGGGGAGGTCATTATAATAGGACTAATTCCATTTTTACAATCCTGAATTATTGGGTTTGTGATAAAAATTGATCAACTGTACAACTAAACAATATTGTTTCATCCCTCGACTATGAAGCTGACCAAAATACTTGTAAATACAACCCAGTTTTCATTGTGGCTTTCATGATTGTCACTCAAATAATGTGTTTTTTCACTTATATTTAAGTTTCTTTTTTATATCTCTTTCTGACTAGGTAGTAAAAATGCATCTAGTGGTCTAGCCAATAGTAGGTTTGTATGAAACAAATGATCTTATCGAGAGAATAAGTGCAGGTTTTGTTCCTATGATGTTTTCATACCTTTACAAATAAATGAAAAAAGGGCATATACAATCACCGAGATTTAATTCAATTTTGCTTTTCAATTTAAGTCTTATGAAAACCGTATTATCAATAATGGCTTATGCAAAGGCTTAGTACTTGTGTCAAGTTCTCTAGTGTTACCTTTGATCTTTTGATTGAGAGACATAATATACAGCACTGACAGGAAAAAGGGTTTCTACTTCCAAGTGTTGGTTGAGGCTCTCTATTTGTCAAAGAATGTTGATCAGTATTTTCAAATAAGGTTCTCTATCTAACTCAATCTGAAGTTTACCCTCGATTGGCTATCACTTATTTTAGACTTATCTATATAGGCTAGGCTAGGATTTCTCTTTGCCTCCGGCCTTACTTCTTGAGCTCCACTCAAAAAAAAAGATTGTTTTGGAATTTAGGATTTAAAGAGCTTGTAAGGGTAGGTTTATTTTAAGCACTAAGATATCAACATCTGGGCTTTATCCGGTCCTCCTAGCTAGCTAAGATCACTCACGAGTATCCAGTTGATTGTAAATAGCTCAGAAAAATTTATAAAATTATTCTTTTACCTCTATAAAAAAATAATTGAAAGGTTGCTTGGTAAAGCAAGTCAAGATAGTAGCTTATTGTCTAAGTATAAGGTCTTGATGGTCACTTAGAAATAAAATTTTGCCTTAGTGAAATTTTAGAGGCCAAAACTTCAGTGTTTACCTAGTGAGGCATAGAATCGAGAAAGATATGACTTTTTAGAGTCCTCAACAGATTGTTGAGATTTCAACTTTGGTAAAAGAAATCTTGTCGTCTACCTACTCTTGCGTTGTCTTTGTGATTTTTTTTACATAATCGTTATACGTTTTTACTGTTGTTTACATACTTCAAGATGTGAGGGTTGTCCCTAATTGCCCCTCCTTCGAGAGATTCTAAGTAAGGATGGAAAGTTCTGAGCAATCTTCTCTGCAAGACAGAGAAACCTGGTCGGAAGTTCTAGCATAGAATTTGATTCTTTTGCTAGTTTTTAGTCACTATTTTTAGATGACATCAGGATAATTTTAGGTAGTCCATTTGATCATAAATATGTAATGTTTATCACAAAATATAGTTAAACATTTAAAGTTCTAAACATCAATAATTTCTTACATATTTACTTACTTTATTGAAAAAAATTATATGCAGATACTTTTCTTACATTATCATTAGATCAATAGGGTCCCGCGCATGCTTCCAAGTTCCGATCACGAAAAATGATGCTACAGAGCTTCTTGTTAGAATTTTTTGTTAATTTTTGTTGGATAATTTATTTTTATTACATTTTTCTTGGATAATGGGTGAAAGGAAAACCATGAATTTTTACTGGATACGAGCTAAATGTCTTGCTTTGCAACAGATAAAAGAGAATATATTATAATATTACATTAAATAAATAAAAATAGCTTCTCATAAAATGTGCTGCCAAATTTTTTATAGGGAATATTCACTTAAATTTGATTTTATATATGGCTATTTATTTAGATTTGTTTATTTCTTAATATTAAGAAGTTTGAAGTGTAATTTGTAATACTTACATGAAGTACATTGGGTGACATAATGTCGCCACTATTTTCTTGATTGGCAAAATAAAAAGATCTTTTTCCCTCATTTTTTTAAGGAAAACATGATAGTTTTCCCTTTTACCCTAAAAAATAGGCAAAAGGGACCCTGAGAAAAAATGCCACCACCACTGCCTTCTTTTTTTAAAAAAATATTTTCCCTTTTACTATAAGAAAAAAACTCCCTTTGTTTTATATTATTTATATTATAAAACTTTTTGACTTTTTTAAAGTCTAACTTCGTTAAGTTTAACCATCTTTATTTTTTAACAAATATATAAAATTAATTTGGTGCTATAGATGTTGTTATATTTTCTATAAATCAGACATTAAAAAGTTTTTTTTCTTAAAAAATCAAAATGTCTTATAATATGAAAAAAAAGGTAAAATGCAAAAGGAAAGTTTTCCCTTTTACCATAAGAAAAGAATAGGCAAAAGGGAGGTAGTAGGCAAAAGGAAAGTTTTCCCTTTTACCGTGTAAGGAAAAAAATAGGCAAAATGGGCCTAAAAAAATGGAAATGTGCGGTATAGATCCCCATACCTCTTGCATACTAAGCGAGCGCTCTACATCTGAGCTACATCCCCACGACGGGGGCAACAGAAAAGTTTCAATTAACGAGTCCATGAGTCAGGTATTGTTTGGCAGACCATCGACAAAGACATATGCGGTACAAACTACAGAGTCCATGAGTTCGGTTAAATTTTGGTAGTGAACCAACTTATTGCTGACATTGCCGATTATTAGTCGCAATCAGCTTTTTTAAAACACATGATTCTAAAAACGTAAAAGTAGAAAAAACATTCAAATAAAATATCACGTCTATACTATGGTATAGGATTTGAAAACATAGGAATATATCTACTAGAGTTAGTACTTTGGATGGAAGTAAATACGTCATCGGTTTTATAACAGATGAATCTTTTATATTATTTTTTTACCAATATACATATATCTTCATCGTCTTTTCAATCGATAAACGAGTGCTATAGCCTTCATCGTTAACCAACTGATAGGAGGATACCACGTGCTATTATTTGAATACCCTATTCTAGAGTACCATTAGGTTTGTAGCCGATAGAATTGTTACCGTATTCTTTAAATATCCTTTTATGCTTTCATCGGCTTTATAGCCAATAGAACAGTGTTACGCCTTCATTACATCTAGAGTGACATTGGTTTTACAACCGATGTATCTTTCATTCTCTTCGTCGCTATCTGTTTAAAACTTCATCGGCTTCCCTCATCCAGCCACAAGACAACGCCTAGAGGGTAGTGGCTGGCAGTGGCCAGCGGTGAGGTGGACCTAGAGAAGGAGGAGCAAAGGAGGAGCAAAGTAGTGACACTCTGGGCTACTCCCTCCGGTGGTATGTATAGGATGACAAGCATGTGGCTCATCTCCTGCCTGTTGCTTGTTGCCACCCATCTTCAATGGCATTACAAAGAGGATGGCACCACCAAGGGTTGCAGAGGATGCCCCCATCTCCTTCTCAACCCTTCAGCTCAATGACACCCACCGTAGCATGTAAGAGCCGTCGTGCCACTGTCGATTTGGACACTACCAAGCCTATGGCCGCCAGCGTCCCAAACCTCTAGCATAGAGATGGGAGGAAGAAGGAAGAGAAGAGGCTACTGGTGTTTATGTATTGCCACTCTAGTCCCGTCCACCTCACCACTTCTCACCATCCTCCCGGCCTCATCTTGTGGCTAGGTGAGTGGAGAGATGTTGAGAGAGAAGGGTGAGAGAAGGAGAGAAGAAGAGAGGAGAGAGAGGGAGAGAAGAAGGGAGGAGATAGAGGATGACATATGGCGTATGGATTTTTTTTAAGACTTACATATGCATCCCTTTTATTTTTAATTTTTAATTTATTTTTTCAGTCTGAAATGCTACATAAGCGTTGTATTAACGCACCGTCACATAAAAGGCTATGTGTGTTAGGTAGATGTCACATAAGATAAAATTACTACCAAAACCATCTAGAAAGTTAAATTGATCTACCAAGACCCGACTCATCCCATAGTTACGAGAGAACGGGTGGCCAAGGTTGGAGAGACCATTAGCCCATGACAATAAGATTAATTCCATTTTACAATCCTCAATTATTGGGTTTGTGTTAAGAAAATCGCTCAACTGAACGTTGTTGCATCCCTCTACTATCAAACTGACCAAAATATTTTATATGAGGGCGCTCAATATAACACAGTTTTCGTAATGGCTTTCATAATTGTCACTAAAAATAATGTGCTTTTTGACTTACATCTACTTCTAAGTTTTTATATATCTCTCCTTGAAAATAGCCGGTGGCACATGTATAAATCACCCTAAATATTTAACTTTATGACAAGATACAGTAAAACAGTAAAACATTTGAAACTTTGACCATTAATAATTTTTCACATACTTTATAGAATAAAAAAATTATATGCATAGATTTATCTTAAAAATATTATTGTAGTATCATTAGATTTTAAACTCATTGTAATATACTCAGAATCTGTCTTCAACGTTAAATATTTATGATTTAAGAGAATATCTTACACCTTAAAATATAGACTACATAGATATCAAAACCATAACCATGACAACCACTATTAAAATCCAATTGTATTATCCTTAGGAAAGCGCTAACATTATAAAATGTCCAAATCCACAGTTAAGGCCTATTATTTTTAGGCAATATGTACTTTACAATATCTAGGAGAGAGGGTGATAGTTTGAGCACCACTAGGGGTAGTGCTACTCAAATATTCCATTTATGAACACCTTTAGATCAAACGGAGAAAAAGTCTTGACCAAAGCTATGTAAAGTACATATCGTGTTGCACTGTGATGTTTTGAGTGCTAAACAGCGGCAGCTCAAGAGTAACAACAATGGCAATGGCAAGAAGAGAAAAATACTTGAAACCATTAAAAAAAGATCAACAATTGCCAATTTAATTTGTCCATTAGTTGTATTACTGCTGCCAAACATTGCATTAATCCACGGAAAAATTAGTGTTGCCTACAAAAAGCATATCCCAATTCTAAACCATCCGTGGGAGGTGAAAAATATCGGGTTGTTAGGTAGTGCTTTGCTGCAGCTGTGCAGCGCTGCAGCAACAGCATCCACGCTCAGGAAGCCAAGTATTTATGTTTGTATTGCTGCTGCAACACAGTTGCATGTAGCACTACCAAACAGCCCCTATATATATATAGCTCCTAGTCAGGGTAGGGTTTATAGGGTTAAAAGATAATGCACGGTAATTTATTTTGTTGATGTTATCTTACCTAGTTTCATTGCTGTCCCGAGTATGTGAGTACATGCAACTAGAATTTTTTTGTTTATCTAAATTTTAGGTTTGAAGCAAATTTTTCGGTCACTTAGGAGTTACTCTAAAAATAAACTATTTCTCCACATATTCTTTCAACTAAACTAATCACAACTATCCTCCATTGTTGATATGTATTTTTTTTTCTAAAGAGATCATAGCATTTTTCTATTTTTTTTAAGAAAAGAAGGGCGGACCCCACTCGTTTCCATTACCAGAAACGTAACAGAGTTTACTGTAGAGAGTAACACAGCATCAGAAAGTGTTAAGAAACTAAAAGGGAAACAAATAACCCTTAGTACCCTCAAGATATGGGGACATAGCACCATATGCAGTAGGAGGAGAACAGCCTAACCCTGCGCTAATTATTTATATCTACTTTCTTAATAAATATATCCAACTTTAAAAATATTTATATTTTAAAATAAAGAGGGCATATTTTAAATGATAAATATCTTACCATCCACGCCACTCCTCCCCCGCAGAAACAGGAGCGCGGACTACACTGCTGCCAGCGCGTGGGACCCACACGTCAGTGACACGCCCACAGTCTAGCGAGGCCAGGCCACCTCTCCACGAGGCCACGACGACCACACATCAGTGCTCCCCCGTCCGTCTCAGCGGGAAACAATCCTCGCATCGCCACGCGCGCGCTCCGAGCCTTAACCCTAGCTCCCTCGATCGCTTGTTCGGCGGCCGGCCATGCTCTCCACGGCGGCGCCCTCCTCGACCTCCCCCGCAGCCGCCGCCTCGTTCCCCTCCCGCGCGCGCCGGCGGGGGCTCGTCGCGGCCGCGGCGGAGCGGTTCGCGGCGAGCAGCTCCATCACCAACTACCTGCGGTACAGCCGCCCGGGGTCCGGAGGAGGAATTGGGGGAGGTGGAACCGCGGTGTGCGGCGGGGAGCTTCAGACTGCGGTGGTGCGGTACGAGAAGCGGTTCCCGTGGTCACTCCTCCACCCCTTCCTCCATGTAAGCCTCCGTGGAAGGTGCTTGATTACTGTATCTCTCCTAATTCTGGAGAATTTCTTAACGGATTCGATGGCCAAATGCTCAACCTTTCGTCTTCCATGGGATGGAAATGTGCTACAGCGTGTTTGACAGAGGCAGAGAAGCTCACTTGATTCTTTTTAGTTCCCACAAAGAAAAAGAAAATTTCTGCCCAATCTCAGCAGCACACTGCAATTCACTCTGACAGTTTCAACTCGTTGAAAAATATTCCACTGTGTTCTGGTTTTACTCCTCTTCTCGCTTGGATTTTTAATATAGTGTTCTTGAGCTATCGGCATAGATGAAATGGAATGGTTTCCATTTGTGAATTAACTTTGTGTTTTATTGATAAGAAATTCTGACTAATAAGCAATTATTGAACTTCTGTTAATTCTCACGTAGCTTCTTGTTTGTGATTGATTTTGAGCTTCTATTTGCTGCAGGTTGATTTGGTTTCTACTGTCCACATTGCTGACAAACAGTATGTGCTCTAGGTCTTTCATGTTTAACTGTTAGTATCTACTGGCAGTCGTAGCTGTCAGCATTGAAAAACTTTATCTATGGCAATCATCATTTGCCCATTGGAAGATTCCCTGTGCTCATTTTCCGTTTGCACAATTTTGTAGTACATGTACAGTTGACTACTAAGTGCATTAGCTGAAATATACAGTTTTTATTTGTCAGATACTTTGATAGACTCCAGCAAGCACTTCAAGATTATGATTGTGTTCTGTATGAAATGGTGGCAAGCCGGGAGAACTTAAACAATCAGAAGGACCCAGCGTTTGCGAAGAAGCTGAAATCTTCACATAGAGGATTCAGTATTCTTGGTTTCATACAGAAGCAAATGGCAAACATCCTTTCATTGGATTACCAGCTTGATTGCCTTGACTATGGCAATTAAAAATGGCAGCACGCTGACCTTGATATCGAGACATTCAAGCAGCTTCAGGTAATAATGTGGTTACACTATGCCTTTTTTCTGCCTACAATTTTTCCCTTGTAATAATAGCTTGAGAATAAGAAGTATGATCTTTAGATCACTTTATGTTATTATTGTTGGAGGGTGCTGTAGGTTTCCATTTGTCATACTAGTTATGGCACGAGCTATTTTGGGTGTACCTTTTCCCCCTTGATTTACAAACTGAATTTAGCAAACAGTCTTTTAGAACCATATTCGCACTATTCTGTAGTTTGTACTTTCTGCCATGGCCCTTTGAACTTTGAAATAGACTAAATGTTAATTTTACCGTCCATTTCTGTCAGAGTGAAAGAGGTGAAAGTCTTTTCACATTTGCGGTAGACATGACACTGAAATCAACTAAAGCCTTGGTACAACCAACGTTACCTGATGGTCTTGACTTCTGGAGGTCCAAGCTGCTTTGGGCCTCACGTGTTCTACAATTGCCACTTGTTGGACTATTCCTTATCAGTGGGCTTTGCTTGCCAGTTGATGATCAAGGTGGATATCCTGAACTTGAAGCATTGTCCAGACTAGATTTTGGTGCTGCACTGAAGATTTTTCTGGCTAAGCAATTGACCTCCGAGTGAGTATTCTCTATCCAGTAAGGAAAACTATGCATTGACGAACTAATTCTTATTTTCATTCTGTATTTTGTAGTTTCACATCTATGACCTTACCCATTGAGGAAAAGTCTATTATCATTGGGGAAAGGAACAGAGTTGCTACTGAGAAGATACAGGAAGCAATAAACCGACAGTATAAGAGAATAGCAGTCCTTTATGGAGGTGGGCATATGCCGGACCTGGGAAGACGTCTTCGTGAAGAGCTCAATATGGTCCCAGCTGATGTGCAGTGGGTCACAGCATGGTCAATAAGAAGCCAGGAGCTAGACAGGGAATCTCTTCCATTCCTGAAGACCATGGCTGAAGTCTCAGGGTGGCCTTTGAATAGATACGAAACACTTGCTCTGTTTATTTTTTCTTCAGTTCTCACGGTGGATCTTTGGTTCTGGGAGCTACTTGTTGGTACTGCTGTGAACTGGGCATCTTTGGCCATGGTTTGACCAATTTAATGGTCCATTTTGACTATGAATTGGGAGGAGAAACCAAAGGAAAATAAAAGAAACACTTAAAAACAGAATTGGCAGTGAAAAATAGGTCATATCTTTTTGTTCGATTGTCCATTTACTGCTGGAATAGTGCAACACACGTTTGTATATAACCATTTGTTGGATCAAACTGAAATGGGATAGGTGAAAATTGTGAAGTTGCATATGGAATTTAGTCAGCAGACATGGGTGGTATAAACTTCTTGTGTTTATTTCATATCATCTTATACACACTGATAAAGAGCAGGGATATATTACTAGTAGGCATTGATGTTACAATGAAGTCTCACACATAGAAGTTGAACATGAATACATGATAATGATCTTATACTTGCATATATTGTGGGCATCTCTCACTTTTCTAGTAAGTTGATACCATTGATGCTAAGTTGTCCACAGGCTCCTCTAGCTTTTCCACCTGCTTCTGCCTCATTGCAGCAGAACAGGCACCCACAAAGGCTGCATTGATGTATGTGGCTGGCTCAGAGTGTGATGAATCCCCCCTGTTGTCACTGAACTGATCATTCCCATCTGGTCCACCAACGATCGCTCCAACATGGATGTTAGGGTTTGGGTCGCTTGTCGGGAACCATGATGATAAACCTTCCTTGCAGGTGACCTTCCTGCTGAGAACCTTGATTGACAGGATGGAAGCGCCACGATGGTGAATGTGCCTTGGAAACTTTGTGCTGAACCCTACCATGTATGACATGCTCAGGGGGTTCTTCCCCAGGATGTAATCTACCTGAAAACATGAAGCGTGCCAGATGTTGAACAGTACCATCCTGACAAAAACCTGAAACTTGTGGAAGTACTATTGTAGCCTACCTGTGATGTGGCAAATGAACTGATCTGATCTGGAGAGAATGTCATGGCACTACAGTGAACTCCACCAGAGCCAGAAGACTTCAACACCTTGGAGTAGATGGACAGCACAAGGGTTGCAGTTGTTGTGTACTGTAAATTGACTGAATCACGCGTAAAAAGAAGCCCACCTGCATCCAGGAACATGTGAAAATGCCTTACCATAAACATAATTCGAGTCAGAAACAATGTTAACATGTTCAGATTTGTACCAGGAGTGGTCCTTATCTGCACATTGCCACTGTTAGGCATCAGGGCGCAGACAAAGGAGTCCAAGTTATCCTTGTACCTTGCAAGCTGTGTTCTTCCTCCCAAATACTCCTGAAAGGCAGAGGCATGAACTTGGCACTTATCGGCTATTGTTTCACAAAACAAAGAGTTATCTGAAAGTCAGTGCATGATCAATGATTCAGGGGTTCTGTGATGACTGACCTGTGCTGCAAGCATCTGAGCTCCGGCGTACTTGTTGTCCCAGCTGAACTCATTGACAGGGTTGCTGGAGCCCTGGTTGTTTGTCAGGAAGTCAAGGTACTTGGCGTCTCTCGTTGCCTTGAAGAGCCATGCTGAGGCCCACAGTAGTTCATCCTGAGAGATTTTTGTCCCCAATTATCAGTCAGTACAATACTTGCAATCTCACTGATGTAGTTGATAAGTCATTGCAGATAGATTCTGTCCTGAGTTGTGTGGGATGATTTTCATGGTGTGTAACATTTTACCTGAAAGCCAGAGTAGGAGCAGTAGAAGGGGCAGGAGGACTGGAAGGATCCCCTGTAGTTGTTGGCGAAATTGAACAGCTGATGGTGTTCATCAAGCCAAAAATACTTAATTAATTAGCTAGTTTTTGAAATTAGTTAGCTAGCTAACTATTTAACTATCAAATGGTTTGTAATTAATTCTCATCTGTTATCTTGCAGAAATTGACTGTGCTTGTTCACTGAATAAACTGTATGCAGATGATGACTAGCTAATTCAGAATTTCAGATGTAACTCCATGGTTTGCAATTTCGGTTTGAAATTGCGGAACCCCACCCCTACCACAAAACTATTTCAACCTGAAATATATATATATATATATATATATATCTAATTTTTGTGAATTTAGTAAAATTTATTCAAATTCTATGAAAAATTGTTAAATTTGATTTTTTTTTTGTTCCAGAATAGTCCGAAATAAGCATGCACGGCACATACTGATCTGGACGCGGCCAGGAGCCGCTTAGAGAAGGCGCTGTCGCCGTCGTCCTTGAGCGCCACGTACGCCGCGGCGAGCGCCGCCGAGGCCTCGGCGGCGGCCTCCGACCCCGGCGAGTCCCTGGTGATCTTGTACAGCGTCCTGGGCGTGTCCATGTCCTCCGGCCGCTCCCAGCACTGGTGGTCGGCATTGCCGTCCCCGACCTGGGTGTAGAGCGTGGTCGGGGAGGTGTGGGCGCGGAGGAGGAAGTCGGCGCCCCACCGGATCGCCTCCCGGAGGTTGCCGAGCTGCCCCGCCGCGGCGACGGCGGCGCGGTACTCGACGGCGCTCCAGCCCAGCAGGGTGACCGTGAACGCCATCGGGTAGCCGAACTTGACGTTGTCGCCGGCGTCGTAGTAGCCGCCGGTAAGGTTCACCTGACCACAAATCCACCGTGAACATTAAGAACAATCTAAATATATGTAGTTGCAAGGAAATGATCGTGAATAAGTATATATATGTGGCCTGATAAATACTCCATCTCTTCAGAAATATTAATTAGTTTAACTTTAACTGATTATATTTTGACCAATAATAATTTTTCAACTATATAATTACATGTGAAATTATTCGATTTGTAATTGAAAGTGCTTCATATAACATTTGCAATCATTTACTTCTGTGCTGCTTAAAAATTAATTAACTTATCCCACATAAAAAAAGTCATATATATGTATTGATCGAAGACAAAACTACCTAGTATTTGTGAATGGAGAGTGAATATGTATCGTTAATATTATATATACTCATGCATTTAGTGGTCTTATGCACGCATGAGTCAAAAGAAATTATAATTTATTAATCTTTCTTTCAAGACGCATATATGCACGCATTATGTTGATAAGCGAAAGAGATTAAGAAACGATGCCAATTATATATATATATATATATATACGTTTTCTTCCCGGCCATCGGTGAGCGCCGAGTCCCCGCGCCACGTCGGCCGCTGGTTCGCCGGCAGCCGCCCCGACCGCTGCCCCTCGAAGAACAGGATGGCCTTCGCCAGCGCGTCGCCGTAGTCTGGCGAGCCCAGCCCAAGGCCGCCGCCGTCATCTTCCTGATCAGCTCCGACCACCCCTGCTGCAAGGCACATTAGTAGCGCCATTGTTGCCAACCACGTCACCTTCGCCACCATGCTAGCCATGTTCAGCTTGTTCTTTTCTTCTTCTAGCTCTCTAGCAATGGTTTTTGTGTGTGCGTGTGTGTGTTCTTCTTCACTTAGTTGATCTTGGGATACAATTGCCATGGCTAGGGCAACGTATTTATAGTGTGACGAGCGAGATGTCAAGCTTAACTGTGTACATGTGTGTGTGGTGTACATGCATGAGCGAATGGATTAGCAAAGAGTGTAGGACTTGTACACAGTTGCTATGCCCTAAGCTACCTAGCTTAGTTAGCTGACCCTCCAATAGTTAGGCCCATGGGGCTTCATCCATGCATCCATCAATCTACCAATAGTTGGAGGTTGGTCATTTCCATAGTTAGGTTGATATACATGAATGAAACAAGAAACAACAATGAGGGGTGTGGCACGACGATGTCACCTCCTATTGCGTTAGCAAAGCTTGATGTCCATCCGTCCGTCCATATACATCCATCATCTATGCATGCGTCACATGAAATGAATAGCGTACAATAGTACGTAATTTAAAATCCAAAACATCAATCTATATCTTGAGCTCTCTCTCATGCAAAGCTTGCTTGCCATGACATTTCCTTTCTTGTCTTCCTTGTAGATCATTGTACCCCTGGAGAGATAGATGGGCTTGTAGCTTTTAGGAGATCACGATCTCTTGGTGTATGAAATGCAGGATTCCACAGTTGCGTTGTGCCGTTATTTGTAATGATTGGTGACAACACTACTAACAGTATCGTGTTATCCGATCCGAGAGCAACAGATTAAAAAAAATAGATGACGATACATGCGTGTAAAATATATTTTCTAGATAATGCAAAATGTACTTTGATACTCTCTCTACTTTTTTTATATTTGACATGTACATTTAACATTTATCTTATTAAAAAAATTACGTAATTATTATTTATATTATTCTAATTTATTTTACCATTAAAGATACTTTTAAAATGACTTATATTTTTATATTTTTTATAAAAATTTTGAATAAAATGAATAATCAAACATATGCCTAAAAGTTAAAGTGTTAAATATAAAAACCAGATGGAGTATTTTGCATTTAATTAGCGGTAAAACAATGGTACCATCTTATGTTGTGTTGGACGAGTACACAAAGATTTGTCAAATACAATATTTGTGAGTCAGTTTATCATCCCAACAAGTTCAGAACATCAATGTCTTTTATCAACCATGACCCGTGGACTGACCTGAACGCAAGGGTTAAGTATTTGCAATCTAAAATTATGGCAGGATGTAATTAGTCCACGAATATATGCGCATAACACCGTTTTTTTATATGGTAGATATATAAGCCAATTTTCTACATCTCGATCTGAATCCATGGTTGGAGGTTCACACAAATTGCTCTTCACATAAATTTTCGAAATAATTGCTCTTCATATATATGGGACAGAGAAAAGCAAGCATATGTAAAGCACAAAACGGTTGCTCCTTAGGGCTGTCGTCCATGTGCTGACTAACCTGCATCGATTATCGAGAAATTAATCTGTTGACACATGCAGCTCAGAAAACCTAATGAAACCTTATAAAAACTCAGGTTGAGTCTATGCAGACATACATGAGTGAGCTGGAAAGGGACCCTATCCAACGTACTGGAACCGAGTATAGGACTTGATTACAGCAAAAGGCAGATCTACTCGTCACTGATATATACGTACATCGTGTGATTTAATTGCAGTACCCCATTTTGTTCAAAGATAGTAGAATTTAATTTAACATCTACATGTGCCCTTTCTTAGCTGTAATCATCAAGAAAAGAAATAATAGTGCACACCACTGCACATAGACACCGCACTCACACATTCACTAATACACCCACTATCACATGCGACAAATCTCTAACCTTATTAAAATCATATTTAAAGTACACCAATCGTGTGCATAATCATGTACACTAAGATTTAAATCTTAGTGAATGGAGTTAAGCACTATAACTCTATCATCCGATTACCGGTGCTTCAATACCCAGGCCAGCAATACCGAGAAATTATATGTCGGTGAATACATCTTTATTATTATATTTTGTAACTAGATATATCCATGCATGTGGACATATATGTATTTAGATTATTTATTGATGTCATATATAGTCACCTATATAATTTTTAGAACCATCTATGATTATTTTGTTTGTATTTTATTTCTTAATTTTTATAGTATATTTATATCAGTTGCAAAACCCAGACACATTTCTAGTCTCCATATAAACAACAAAGACAGTGGAAAAGAAATTGCCGGGGTACATTTGGAAGAGATATGTAAGACTCAAAATTACTAAGAATACAAGACAAAATAATGCATATGTAAGGATCATGCACGGTCGGCTGAACTAGTACCAGTTTACAAGCTCAGGTAGTATAAATATCTAGTTGATAATATTAATCGATATATGATAGTACTAGTTTCTAACCTAACCAATACTAATGCTAAAAAAATATTTAATACCGATTAATATTATTAACTAATACTAAAAATATATTTTTAGTATCGGTTGGTAACATCAATCCGTACTAAGTTAGTGGACCAAATACTATTAAAAAGTACTCTAACACAAATATAAAAGAAAAATATCTCTATTCGAACTTATATCTATAAGGTGAGTTATTAACATATGCGAGATGTAAGGTGAGAGGTTTTAGATTTGAACCCATAAACCGGTACTAAATATCGAGAGACATTTAGTCTCGGTTTGCTGGTCTTGGTCCCAAAATCGATGCTTAAAAGGTTTAGAATCAGTATTAAAAAGCTATTCTCTAAGTATTCTCAGTACTGCATAATGCTGGTTCATTTGCCCTAGCTTTGTTTGCTGCTTGCTAGTGATCAAATTAAAGAAGGGAAGAAATGTGATCATGGGTCAAAAGTAAACAACTATACTGCTCGCGTATCTGGGGGAAGATTTCACATGAATTTAGCTCAGACCGATTCAGATATCAGTTATAATAATTAGATGTATGAGACAGTGCAAAATATTAGTAACTTGTTACTAATAATTAATTGTAGTACGTGTGTTATATTAGGGTAAAGTAGTGGTCAACAAAAAAACATGAAGATTAATTAACTAATTTGCATATATATCTCCGAGGCTACTTCTTACCTCTGGCTTGATGTGGTTTACGTGACAAATTATGCAAGGCAATTGATGTGACAGGACACAGCAGCAATTTCATTACGAGGACGAAATATAATTCTTTCAGAGACATGCAAGGATCATATATGCATGTGCAGTGGAGGTTACGATTGATTTAGTATACGACGAGTAGTCCGTGATTAAATTCGTTCCCAGCAAGGAAAGGAAAAATGTTGGCTACTATTTACTTGTTTTCTTTGGTGTTTTTATAATCTTTGCTATCGAGTTACCATATTTTTTATTATAAAATTTGCTATGTCTAGATACTAGATACTATGATATCAAAATTTTTAATGTAAAATTTGGAATCTACCAATACCGTAAAATTTCTCTTTTTTATATACTATTTACATGTTTAGATGTTAGCACGATTCCATGTAAATTAGTTTGACAACAGTTTTTGTTGAGGCATATTGTTATAATAAAATTTGAGTTTTTCAAAAGTATATTTGGAGATAAATTTCATGTATATGTAACTAGTTCTTGTTCCAACTTTTTTTGTTTTTGACGTTGGTTAGTCTTCAAAATTGAACTAACCAACGTCAAACAATTATTAACGGATGTTGAATTATGCATCTGATGTAAGTAGTTATGCCCATCTTGCCTCTTGAAAGATTATGGTAGATCTACCTAAACTGGAGCAGTTTATTTCATATCTCGAAGTATGAAAAAAAGGGAGGGAGGTGGGTTAGTTTGCCACACGCGCACAGCTGAAAGAGAAACAGATTTCCCTTTTTTTCCCGAGGAGAGAAATACTATTTTGGACAACTTTTAATAGAAAATTTTAATTAAATTATTTAACCTTCAATTGAAATTTTCATAACATTCAATATGATTTTTTATTACTTTCAATAGGACATTTTTATAACTCTTTAAATGCAACTCTTTGATAATCATCAACACAAAATTTTGATAACATTCAACACAAATTTTGACAACTTTCTATTAAGAATCATATTAAAAAAAATTTAAAAAAACACTGTAAAGATGATGCCAACACAAAAAGGTCCTCAATCAGGCCCAGAGACCGACTTCTGCTGATCTGATGGGAGAAAATAAAAAAGAACGATGCGTAGAGGAGTACGAGGATGGCGATGCGTGCGGATGCCAAATTGAAGTTCCTTCCATAGGGGAGTGCGAGCTGCGTAACCACACAGGGCCCCCAAATTTCAAGGGGGCTCCAACTTAAATTATGTACAATATGTATATGCAAATCAAGTAAAAAATAGGTATATGCAAACTAGGCCAGGAGGCCTAAGTAGCAAGGTGGGCTTTGTCACTTTGATCGATCTCTTGCAACTTGGAGCGTCAATTTGTTTTCTCGATTGATGATGGACCACATCGCTGCTCGGCCACTCCGGATGGCTGCCCGTCGCCTTGCCACCGTGCCACTGTTCCCTAACCCCGGTCCGGCTGTTCTTGCCTAGTACCGTTGTCATGCTTTGCCGTACGTTTACACAGACCACAGACCACCCAATATTTATGGTGTTATTTATTTGAATTGAATTTTATATTTAGACACAGAGAAAGATGAAAATAGACACTAACATGTAAGACATTACAACACCAGGCATCAAGGTGGCGGAACCATCTTCAAGACCACAATGTATATGGTATTATTTATTTGAATTGAATTTTATATTTAGACGCAGAGAAAGATGAAAATGGACATGTTGTAAGACATTACAACACCAGGCATCAAGGTGGTGACCACAATATATATATGGTGTTATTTGAATTGGTTTTTATATTTTAGAGTAGAATTTCCTTATTCATTCTTCTTTAGGAGGGTTAAGTAAACCGACTACAATTATGTAGAGTAGAGCAAACATTTTTCAATTTAAGTGTATTGGTATTTGAAATAGTGATGAATGCTTAATTGGACTGATATATGTCCAGAAAAAATTGAAGGAGTGTACATTACACAAATGGGGAAAAAATTTGAAACGCCGTTGCCGGGGATCGAACCCGGGTCACCCGCGTGACAGGCGGGAATACTCACCACTATACTACAACGACCTTACTTGAAACACGTTATGCTAAGCTAGTTATTATTTATTGTTTACAACTGATGACGCAACTTCCATGTAGTTTCCAGAGTTCCAATTAAAGAACCAGCAGATTTGCCAACTTCCCCTTGTATTTTCAGCTCAAATTAAGCAGCCGGCAATAATATAAATTGATCACTACTAAAACCAATGGGAAAAACAGTAAATTGACCTGCTATTGTTACTCTCTTCACAGCTTATGCACTGCTTACTGTACGAGAGGTCGGATGGATGTTTGAACACCTAAAATACTAGTAATGTACAATATAGTTGTCTGCTCCGAGCTACTGGGCGACAATATATAATGTCTTCAATTTACAGGGCGAAAAAACAATTCCCATCACAGTAATCCAGGTCACAGTGTTCCATTGACTGAAACTGCATATTATATATTTTGCCCAATGTCCATGTGTGCCTTCCTCCTATGCATCATACCTGCATATGTTTTCGAATCCCATGTACTCGTGTCGCGCAATGTTGCCAATCCAGTTGGAGATACCAATTCCACCTACAGATCACACAAGGTTGTGCAAAGATGATATAGTGTTAAAATCGTCAAATATGATCGTATGCGGTGAGAGGGAGAAAAAAAGTGCAGTACCTAGAAGGATTGTACTGATGAATATCATGATGGACAATGTGAAGATAATGATCGATGCCCTCCCTAATCAATTGATCGCCTTCCTTACCATTCGCTGGCCGACAATCGCAGAAAAGAAGGCCACAATGATCAAGCAAAGAGCTGCAAATGTTTCAAAGAATAAATCACAGGTGGTTGGTTGGCATCATATGCGAGAGAGACAACTTGCGACCTATGATAGATTCAGTTACAGAGGTAAAAACAAATGCCAACAAATTTAACAGTTATAGAACAAGTAGTATTAAAATTATCAAAATAAAGAGTAAAATACATTGGCCATACTTAAACTTTGAAAAATGCATATTGAACCCTCTAATTTTTTTAAATGTACCACCAATTAAAGTGCAAAAGTGCCACAAACCGATTCAACTTTTGGTGTGGCTCCCACCTAGACATCTAGTATCATCTATTTGACTATCTCCTCTTTATCATTCTCTCTTCTCTCCATTGGGATTTTACCAGGATAGATCAAAGCACAAGGCACACTATCACGATGGAACTCCAGAGGAGACAAGAAATTTTCCCGGCGAGACAACTATGACCAGCCTTTTTTTGTTTCTCTTCTAATCCCACGCACACAATCTGATTACATGGTTTGTAAATAGATTTGGCATGAAGTTTAAATTTTGGAATTTCAAGAGGATCCTTTGGAGATCAACTTTACGATGGATTTTAATAGGGTGCCGAATTCCAATGTGAGATTCAAATTCAAGAGAATTTTGAGGATATCACAGAATATTTGAGCAAAATAGAATTTTGGGTTTGAGTGGATCTGAACATTGGACCTATGGACATTTATCTGCAATCCAAAAGAAGGGATTTTTGGACGCACGCCCAATTGAGTTCTCAAGAAGATAATAAAGGAAAGGAATTCAAAAGAAATCCTTTCCTCTAAAAAAAAGAACTCCCAACATTTTATCTTCAGTTTCTGTAGCAGGACTGTAATAAAGGAATTTTGGAGGGGGACGTTGGGACTTGTGACAGGGTCCCGACAGAAATTCCAGATACAAATTTATGGTAATTAGAGGGAATTTGGTGGAGAGGAATTTACAGAGGAATGGTATTTGAAGAGGGTCGCATTATGTTTGGAATTTGTGGGCACTAGATTGGAGGGAATCTCGAAAGGAGTTGTATCGGAGGTCCCAAGAATTTTGTAATTTGTGATTTTTGTGACATGGTCTTAAAACCAAGGAAGGGATCAAATTCAGATATTTGGCACGACTCTCTAGACAGCACTAAGATGGGGACCACTTTGCACAATTAGGTTTATATTAATTCTTTAACAATGAAAATCGGGCATAACAGTTATAGGTGGCTCCAAGATCGAAGAACATGGGCCCCAGCATGGAGCCACCGCCAAGCAGATCGGCGACAACACCAGCAGTTATTCCAAAAAAGGAGTACATGAGTAGCTGGTGAAATTTTAGGTTGGTTTGCTCATTTCCATTTGATGATATGACCCTCCTCCCCTGCATCAATCCCAACTGATACTGGGATCTGCCTTATTGACAGGAAAAGGAGATCGTAACAATAGTTACTTTACATATGTTATGATTATGGTAGTTTTAAGGAGTAGTAAGAAGTACAATATAACCATGATGATATATAGAGGAAAACAGGTATGTTCTAATGAGTGGAACCAAAAGAAGATTTATATTGGCATATTTGTTTATATGAGTGAATTAATGAAACGGAGCTGAAACAAGCACCCTAGGGGTGTGAAGGTTCATGATTGGAATGTTGCCATGATGGATGATAACTGTAGTATGAAGATTGCAACGGAACCAGAACACATTACCCTTTTGATCAGTCTCTTTCTTCCATGTCTCAGTACCCTTCAGAAAAGCTTTAGTTGAAGTGCCTACAATTTAATTTGGAAATGTAAACTGAAGTCAACAACATGCAATAGATTTAAGCCATTGTTCACCGTTATTTAAAAAAAATGATTGTATTGCCCTATCTCGTACTTACACGCTGGC
This sequence comes from Oryza coarctata, assembly GCA_030770085.1. Classification (NCBI taxonomy): domain Eukaryota; kingdom Viridiplantae; phylum Streptophyta; class Magnoliopsida; order Poales; family Poaceae; genus Oryza; species Oryza coarctata. Next base: position 11,711,717 of record CM061476.1, on the reverse strand, counting down.
TTACCTAAAAAATATTTTTTAAAAAAAGAAAATATAATTATTTGACCACCGATCTGAAAACAGAATTTGAAACTTTTAAATAAATTTTAAATTAAATTTTATGAAATTTGTATGATATTTTCACCAAAATTTAAACCAAAACAAAAAATAATTTTGGTCTTCAATTTCTCGGTAGAACTCTTGTGTTGATCTAATCAAATCTTTTAAATTTGTTTGAGAATTTTAAGTTTTTTCAAATATGGCTTCAAATAATTTTGTCTCATTTGATTTTGTTATAAATTAAAAAATTTCACATTAGGGTTTATGTTTTTGAATTGGGTAGTACGTAACTACAAGACAGAGGTAATAAAGTTATTTTAGAAAAATCTAGCCGTTTATTCACAGAATAGGTCAACTGAAATAGGTATAAAGGTGATAAAAATAAGAACTTAGAACATACAGAGGATAAACCAAAATTCAAAAGATAGGAGATTGCGTAAAAATTTATGGATAAGAAATTTTCTCAAAACTGTATCAAGGACATGAAAAATAGATGCTCCTCGATTTAGAGAGCGGAAAGTATTACAGTTACGCCAGAGAAGAAAACGATATGGCCAGACCACAGGTCGAAATTAAGATGGATCATATCAAATTACCAATGGATCTATCCCGATTGATCGGTAGATGGTCGGACACGAATGACGCCACTAATTGCTCTCAGTAACTAGTTCTGACATATACATCAAATCTTACGAACACACACACATGAGCAGTATATTGCACGTACACACGCAGATGAGCGGTATAAAAAGTATAGTACGTAGGTGGGTATCGCTATATGTGCGTAGATAGGGTGCATAATTGCGTAAATGAAAAAAATAAAATTTAACACTTTTTCTTAATTATAAAACCAGAATTACTGTTTTGTCATTAATCAAATTATTATCCGTAATCTAAAAATTTTATAGAATAAATTAGAAAAAAATTTATAAACAAATACAACTGAAATCACCCAAGTTTAACCAAAATTAATTAAACTCTAATTAATTTTTGAAAATAATTAACTGATAAATTTTTTTAGAAAATAACAATGTAAGATTTGAAAATAATCTCACCTTATTTTTTCACCGTCAGCCCACTCCATCAGTCCACTAATTTTTTAAGACTATTTGTCTTATCCTTCAACTCATACTGACTCGCTCTCGTACTATTGTTGCCAACGACGTCACCTTCGCCACCATGCTAGTCATGTTTAGCTTGTTCTTTTCTTCTTCTAGCTCTCTAGCAATGGTTTTTGTGTGTGCGTGTGTTATTCACTTAGATAATCTTGGGATACAATTGCCATGGCTAGGGCAACGTATTTATAGTGTGACAAGCGAGATGTCAAGTTTAACTGTGTACATGTGTGTGTGGTGTACATGCATGAGCAAATGGATTAGCAAAGATTGTAGGACTTGTACACAATTGTTATGCCCTAAGCTACCTAGCTTAGTTAGCCGACCCTCCAACAGTTAGGCCCATGCTGCTTCATCCATGCATAATAGTTGGAGTTTGGTCATTTCAATAGTAGGTTGATATACATGAATGAAACAAGAAACAATAACATATTTTTGTGGCGGCTAAATCAGTGCGCTCGTAAAAACCATTGTTTGAGCTCAGAGAATATGGAGCGTGTGTAAAAATTCATTTTTTTAGACGACCAAACACGCGTCTCATTTTTATAAGTGACGCACACGATTGACCACGTATTTTTAGTATAGGCTGCTTGAAAAGATATATTTTTATAGACGGCCCACTTTATAGACCGTTCTTCTAAAATACTCATGCTATATAATTAAAATTAAAATTAAAATTTATTTATAGGCTATAATTATTTTTTTAGGCAGTCAACACCGTGTGCTAAAAAATGGTCCCTCCTATAAGGCGCACAAGAATAAAAAGTTTTCGCGTTAAACCCTAATTTTACGTAGCCTCGGTCATCACTACCCTCAAGTTTTCACCGACATCACTATGTCCCCATGCTGACCTATCCTTCTCACCGTTGTCATCACCTCTTTGACCAATCACCACCATGTCCGACCTCTCCTCCAATGCCCTTAGCCTCCTCTTTCCTGATGTCAGCCCTTGCTCCTCACCTCGACGTGCATCTACTCGTCTTCGTCATCCGCCGTCATCGAGTAGCCAAGTACTTCCTAGTTAATTATCTAAATAAGATGAAATTACAAATAAAGCAATTTTATAGCTTTGTACTGAAGTTTTGAAGTTTAACCTTGTGTCTAAATTGGATATTTGTGCTATATCCTTAGTTTATTATAAATTCATATATATTATCATAGCACCAAACTTAGTTAACATGTTATGAATTGGACTACTCTTAAAAATAATGCAATACATCTTTATAACAATATTTATTTTCTAGCTTACTATAGTTTTAAATAGATGGTAGAAATAGATAAAAACTACATCTAACTTGATGTATAGTGTACTCTTTTATTAACTATTTGAAAATATTAGATGAATTTTATTATAAAACTTAGGATTAATTTCGATATGAATTTAAAATAAATTTGATATAAAATTTAGAATGAATTTTAGTTGATAAATACGTTTTTCCAGATGGATAACATTATATGCCAACTATAAAAATGATTATAAATGTTTAATTATAGCGGCTCCTTTAGCCACATGCGAACCAACTATAAAAATATTTTTAAGTAGTGTATTCGTTAACTACTATTGCTCAATTAAACAAACTAAATGTATATAATAGAAAATAATTGTGTTTTATATGAATTTTTATCTAGATTTAGTGGGTCGACAGGTACTAACGGAATTGATCATCAGATCCATCCCGATTCCTAAACGTTGCAAATTCGAGCCAACTTGTTCCGTGCTGTCGCAACACTTACAGGTTAAACTGATTTCTGATGGCGCTCAAAATTCTCTGTAGTGGGATTTTCTGTCTTCTCATGTTCAAGTATTAAACTTAAAAATATACTCGTATTTACATTTATATTTATTTTTAGTGATAGATGATATATTCAATGATAAGGTATCATTGTATACAATAGGTATCAATGACAATAAATAAGGTGTCAGTAATAACTTGATATGTATGAACGTATGTATGTGTTTTACTGTGTTTTGAAACAAAATTAATATTTCGATGGATAAGCAGGAGTTGGTTACTTCCTTCAGCCAGGAAAATTCAAATAAAACTCTCATGCAGCAGCACTTCAGCTTGTCTGGACACTGGAGGGATGCATGAGATCTCGAGTTCTCGATCTAGTAGAAGGTTGGAGTGAGTATACTAAAATGGTCAGTACGCAATGGTGCACAACGAGAAGCCAACCGAAAGCTACCAATCGAGGTGTTGCCTACTGATGTGACCCTCATAAAAAAATAGTGGTTGGATCAATCTCTAAACGAGTACGGTCGCGGACCTATGAAATGGATTCTCATTAATTCGGTGAGAGGATCTGATTAGATACCGACAAGTTATTTTATTATTATCATACATATGTTATTACTTTAACGAAGAATGGCTAAATAATTAATGATTTGTGATAATTATTTGAGAACAAAGAAATTAATTAATTATTATAAAGTTAAGAATTTAAAACAGTACTCTAATAAATTCATATATAGACAGTTTTTTAAAAAAATTATGTTGTCTAGCAGTATACGCATTTATCCATTCATACTTTAGGTAGAAAAGTTTGTAGTGTCACGCCAGGCCTATTTAAATTCGGATTATACACACCACTTTGTTTTTAAATAAACTTTTTGAACGTAACGTTTGATCGTTCATCTTATTAAAAAATAATATAAGTACCATTTGTTTTATTTTGATGTATTTTATAATTAAAGGTAATCTAAGCATAACTAATATTTTTTATATTTACACTAATTTTTTAAATAAGATAAATAATCAAATGTTATATTTAAAAATCGATAACATCATGTATTTGAAGACGGATGGAATATTTATGCATACACAGATATACAGCTACAGTGGGGATTTTTAAAAATTGTACTATGGATGTCTCTCTAATCTTCATCTATTTGGGTTTTGTATGTGTCAAGGGAACATACTTATAACGATAAAACCTATATGTCGTTAGCTATATAGGAGTATGTACAGTTGTGCACAAGGCAAAATATGTTAGAAATTATTAAAATCAAAATCGAAATATACAAGACGCCATAAGACATCCAAGCAAATAATCACATCAAAACATGATATTCATTGACTATATTCAATGAAGGTGACATGAACGCTTCACTCCAAAGTGCAAACTAGCACAATTTTTTATATTAAAAATCTGTGTTCATATTTTAGGAGGGTTAAATAGACTTTTCAGACTAAGTTGATGTTTATGGCATTAGTCTTGTTTAGAGTATGTTGCTTTTCTTTCATGACTACTCGATTCGCGAGGTCACAGATGAAGATTATAAGAAAGTTTGTCTATTGGGTTGTCAATGATCAAATTAATGGCTCGATTTTAGGATCTGGATCATCAACTTGTTCAGCGACTTCAATTTGTTGGTCTGTCAGAAGAACATTTGTGGCCAATATTTGTTTATCTGTTTTTGCACGTGGTAGAATTGGATGCACTCGTTTGCTTGTATCTTTTGCTAGAACCCAAGAGGTGGAACTTCCTCTTTTTTTCTATTTTAGTGTATCTTTTGTTTATATTTCTTGTACAGTAGATTGTAATCTCTCATATTATATAATATAATTTACCCTGTTTCAAAAAAATACATATTTAAATTATATAAAGTTTGACCAAAATGATATAAGGTCTGGAATAAAAATAAATATTTATGATGCATTATTTGCTACCGATGGTAGCTGACAAATTGGACATTTGATTTGGGCCCGATAATAACTTACTTCGAGAGGCACGCCAGGTAATGGTAATGGTAGCTGACAAATTGGACGGTTGAGTTAGATATAATAATGACTTATTTCAAGAGAGACACGAGGCAACGTACATTATGGAAGGGCAAAAAGAGCAGGTAAAAAACGCCGTTACCGAGATATGGTCCCGGGTCACCCGCGTGACTGGCGGGAGCATTCAATCACCTTGCCTTCTCGGACTCTCGGTGGTGACAGGTGACAATGTCGACAAGATATCAACAAATCATCGTGATATGGAGCAGATGCTCCCTCCTTCAGTCCTTACAAGGAGAGACGCAAGCAAGTGAGGCATCAAATGTCCATCCCCAAGGAACGGCCGAACCCTGCGCGTTCGCTCACTCCGTGATGAACTGATGGTGCAACCTGATTCCAACCTTGCCCGGGTTTCCAGGTTTCCATGTTTCAATTCAGAGACAACATGTTTGCAACGCCACCTTGTATTTAATCAATTACTCACCCGTGCACCGTCCCAGGTACCAATTGATCCTGGCTTTGGAAGACAAAATCCTCATCTTTATATCAGAACAAGGGTACAAAGCGTTCCAATCGCAGAATCATATACTCTGGCAATTTGTCATCTCCATTTGCTGTAGAAACGGTACGAGTCCATTTACATGGCATCTTTACATCCCGGGGAAGGATAAAGAGGTGCACAAGAAGGGGTAACATTGATTTTGGCTATATCATAACATTGCCAACAAATGAAATGAATAGCTTACGTCATGATGCACGCTGCAAGAAAAGGCATCCAATACTGTACACTCGATCACAATCATCTTGGGGGAGGTCTTGAGAATGGAGTCTGTGGAGGTATATGTTGAGGATGTGAGTGGAACCGTTGAAAATTCGGTATCTGGGACCGTACATGTGTTGATTCATAGAAGGGCCAGGTGCCTGGTTTGAGATGTTCCCTAATGGTTGCACACTGGACGCGCGCTCGCGCTGGCAACTTGGTTCTCTTCCTGCGACGGCCTTGCAGCTTCAGATGCTTCTCGTTTTACCCTTTCTTCTGTCTCCTTGAGCAGGAAGTCCACCCATAGATCTGCAAAAGACTGCAGATAATGTCACAGAGGATGTCAGCATTAGCTAAACAGAGAGAATTAGAAAACCCAGATTTTTAATTTTTTAATATTGCTACTAAACTTCAGAAATACTATGCCTCCAGAAATTATCATGATGGAAGCAAGAGATTAATGTAATGCACATAGAGATCACACCTGGTTGTCCTGAGATGCTTGAGTAGGTTTGCCTGCTGAATTTCCGCTGACAATACCTCCAAGTAAGCGTCCTGGAAGACCCAAAACACCACGGACAACGCCCTTGCCAGCATTACTTTGTGCAAAACCAATTCTTTGCTTGTCTTCCTCGGAGAAGCCAAGCATGCGAACCATAAGATCCAAAACCTAGATATCAACCATATTTAAATGTTATTTGACAAGAGCTTTTTAGTTGAGAAGTTCATGACAACATAAAGAATTTGAAGGAGCCAAGCACCTCTTTGCTGTGATTCCGTTGGAAGTAAGTGACTAGTAGTTTGATCACAATGCGTCTGCAAGAAAAATTTTGATTTATTCATTTGACATATGTCATGTAGCCAGTACAGGTAGATCACAAGAAAGTACAGGCACAAATAAGCATATATACACTGTGCATAACAAAGAAACGTCTGCAGAAAACAGGGTAATATTTTTTAAAAAAAATGCTTCAGCTTTCTGGATGGCATGTTATGCCCATTAAGTAGCTGGCAGGCAGCATAAATCACCAATTCTTTCCAGAAACGAAAATGAGAGGACATGATTACAATAGAAAAATCAGTCTTTCACTGATTTTCCAGTTTCTTGGTTTGTACAAAATTTGTCCTACCTAACGTTTGTTCATGGGTTATCCTGTATACATGCTTTAAAGTTTTTAAGATCTTTGTAGTATGCATCATCTTTAGCACAACATTATTTTCCACCAAACTTCATCGCTTACTCTGTTATAAGTGCATAATTACAAAATCTAGCTGTCCATGCATATATGTATACGTTAAAATCATTAAATAAGCGGAATGATCAATGAATATTCCACACCTGTCCACAGAATTATCTGAATCGAGTGACATCCTATTGAGTGTCGTCATGCTTTGTTCTAGTGCTCGCCGTAATCTTGAATTGTCATCCTCAAGCTTCTGCATGGAGCGCTTCCCATCTGCCAACATCCTCTCTGTTTGTGAAAGTTTGGCAGCTACTTCTTCCTTTTCTCTTCTTGAAATTTCAATTGCTTGATTTGCCACCTGCATAAAAATAATAGCTTTAAGATATCATTTTAAAACAATAGCATTGCAGTATAACACATATTGACTCAACAATCTAACAGAAGTCGGTTAAGTGATGTTGACTAATGACAGCCACAATCAACTAATCCAACCAATGCTTGCTCAAAGCAATTACATATTATAAGGGAAGATGAACTTGTACTCTGTACCTTCAATGATTCTGACAATTTAGCCAATTCTTCTCTGGCCATAGCTAAATCACCTCCAAGTCGTTCCTACATAAAAAATAAAATAAAATATATAGACCAAAATCAAGCATAAAAATCGCAATAAAAACATTAATCTTGAAGAACAGATAGTTCAAAATTTTAAATCACCTTGGCTTCACTCTCAGCATAGTACTGTCCAAGGGCAGTCTGCAGATTAAGCAATTCCAGGTTTTTCGATTCAAGAGCATTCATACAGTTTGCCAGCTTGTATTTCAAATCTGTTATTTGCTCATTTGACCTCTGTTGTTCTTCATTAATGATCTTCTTACTCTCCTCCTGCTTCACCATCTCAAACCTCAAAGCCCTTTCTACCTGCACTATATGAGCCCTTTGCTGGTCACAGATTACCCGCAGTTCTTCAATGAGTTTGCCATCTTCATCCATCTTTTCTTGATCCTCAAGGTCCTATGAAAAATAGTATGTCAATAAGCATGCTAGCACCATCTATCCCATCGTTCTTTTTACACAGAGGATACAAATAAAGCAAGCAACCACATATGCCTCTATTTATTAGGTCGTTAGAAAATTCAGTGTGTGGACTAAAGAAATAAGATTACCTTATCTAGCAAATGCTGTTTCAACCGAGCCAAATCTTGAACTGCTTTATCTCGTTCATAGGAAGCATCATGTAATTCTTTCTTCAATGAAGTCGTTTCTTCCTTAACCTTAACAGTTGAACTACAAGCACATCAGTATTTTATTTTCTTGCCATTAGAAATGTCACCAATGCAACACACTACAAGACATTCAGCTGACAGCATGCAGAATGCTATCTTACAAGATACTAACTCCATCCCATAATAAGCGTTGTTTTAGGAGTGAGAAGGTAAATTAAGAGGGAGGAAAAATGACCTAGGTGCCCCCTATTAAATGAAGGATGGTTGAGAGTGGGAGGATAGTTGGGGATAAGATTAGGGGAAATTTGAATAAAAGGTAATTGATGGGATAAGTAGTGCTATAAGATTGCACTTATTTGGAAACAAAATTTGAATATAGAAATACACTTATTTAGGGACGGAGGTAGTAGCATCTTAGAAGATTCTGTTTCATCAAAGTAAGATTTAGACATATTAAGGTTATATCACATCAAAGTTTTGATGATGGCATAAATCCAAGTAAACAACAAATAATGGTTCGACTGAACCAAAGAATGCCCAACAATCTCTCTCATGTATCTTCCAGGGACATCAGCTCCTACATTTCATACAGGAACATACCTTTTCCACATCAGAAATCTCATTAACATCTGATGCACCACCATCGTTTGTTTGTGATGTACTTTTCTTCCTCACCAGATCTGCCTCAAGCCTGCTCCTCTCTATCTACAGAAGTAAATCTTTTCAAATGTGAAATTTGTGTACAGTATGATTCTTCCAGCTATTCTTGATATACAATATCCCTTTTTCAAAGAATCATTTAAAAAGTATTAAAAGTGATCAATCCAGTAATTGAGACCTTTAGATCTGAGTTTTCCTTCTGTAAAACCATCACCATACTTCTTAGGCTCTGAAGGGAAGCATCTGACACATGCTCCTTGTCCCTTCTACTTAAATCCTCTTGTACACGTCTCAACTTAGACTCCTTCTCACTCAATTCCTTGTGTAGCTCTTCCATGCTAGTAGAAATCTATGATAACATTGGTAAAAGATGTTTACTTTTCCTTGCATGCAGACAAAAGAAGATGGTGCAGAGCAATAGTAATATAAAAATAATAAAGATAAATAAATAGTTTGTAAAGTTATGATATGTGCACTGAAGCTCAAGAATATATCTGGTTTTCTTATATTCACATAAAACAAAAAAAACAACATACCCTCTCGTTGTTGATGTTTAGTTCATTTAGCTGCTGCTGAAGAAATTCATTCCGCTTGTGTTCATCTGCAAAGTATAAATAAATATTTAGAAAGAAAGACACGATGAATTATATGGAGATGATTTGCCAGCTGATTAAAGATGGAATATTTTAGACCACACTCTGACATACCCTCTAACCTCCTTTTTATTTCAGTTTCTTTCTCAGAATTTTCACTGAGCTGCTTTTTCAATTGCTTTATCTCATTTTCAAGGCTAGCCTGTTTAGCAGCAAAGTAAGATCGCTCCCCTTCTGAGACATCTGCCTGATATGATTTGCATTCAATAAAGAGTAACTGTTATTTTCAAATGAAGTGTTTCCTTTACTGTCACAATAGGACAAAAGGAACAATGCCAATATCTTCCAAAGATGGCGAGGGTGTGACAACAATACAAGCTACGAAGTAATAATTAGACAGTATGCCACAGTACTGCTTACAACTACCTTATGATGCCCTGTCATTGATTGCAAGCCATTCGACTGGATACCCTGTGAAGCACCACCACCATATCTATTTTTCTTTGAGATATTCAATGGATTATCTTGAACTGAGTTTCTTTGCACTCCACGAGGTGATCTTTCCAAAGCACCCTACAAACAAATTAAAGTGACTAATGTACCATTCTGCATACATTGTAATCGATAAGAACTTCATAGTTCACACAAGTGGACCAACCAATTACATTAGAATTGGCTGAAACTGCTTTTGAACTCTCTAGACTTCTTTTTAATGAGCCATTTTCTTCACGAAGTTTTCCCAGTTGATCCTGTCATAACATAACCGTTGGATGTTCAGAAAGATTGTGTATCATAAATTTCACGGATAACTTCAATGGCATCTCACTGTAGCAAACAGCAGTATTTAATAATGGTAAGTGATCTCAATACATAAGTTCACCGTTGGAAAAAAATGTGTCCAGTAAAAACATGGTCTGCCAATCAGATCTAGAAAAGGGAGAAAGTAGACCTTTCAAGCATACATACCTCCTTTTCTTTCAACATTGCAGCATAATTGAAGGACAATGCCTTTATTTCAGCTTCTGAAGCTTGAAACTTTTGAATATCTTCCTTGAGTTTAGAAATCTATAATGAAAAATGCAACTGCATCATTGTAAATGAGATCTGCTATTCCCCTCTCCAAAGTTTGTTTGAAAATATTAAACCATATGTAATAAATAGATCTAGCTCAGACATACAAAAAGTCAGAGCAGATATCATCATTTTTTAATTCACGGAGATTCGATACTATTAATAACATCAACCAAGAATCTTATGATATCTAATATACTCAACCTGCATCATGGACTGTATTTGGGTGAGGTTGTCAGATGCCCTATTAGGTAGTAACATATCACCACAGACTGCCCAGATTTGGATCACACCTTGCATAACAAGGGGCTCACCTCTCATTACTTCCAACTAATCACCCGCCAGAACACTTGACACTCCATTATTCACAGCATTTCCAAGCAAAGTAGTGTCTGCAGTCTAACAACCTAAATTTTGGTATTCAGTGGAAACTAATTACCACCACTAATTCCATCACCCCTAAAGGCCCTCATGCCAAAAAAAATCGAACAATCAACAACAAAAGCATTAGTCAGCACACTAATCCCTGCTACAAATATCCACCAGTTACTCTTACATCTAACCGACATAAGGATTGCTCAAAATATTTTTTTATGAGTGAATTGCACTATGGGCTAGCTTTTATTACCAAAGTTGCATAATGGACCATACCTATACCAATCTTTTCACTTAACACCATATAAGATTGCATTTGTGTGCAGTTTGGACCAGGGTATAAGCAATCTGATTGGCTCCAAACATCATGCTCAGAACAAAGAGGTGACAAGGATCTCACAAGGCGTGGTGAAGGCTGGTGTCGACAAAGACAACAGCGTCAGAGGAGATGCTGCCTATGGCGTGAGCAGTGAACAGGTACCTGACCCATCGCGGGCTAGTTCAATCGATTGACCATCTTCCACAGCCTTGCCAATACAGTGCCAGGTGCCACCACCCAACGATATGCTGGCAATGGCACTGGTCTTCTAACTGGTGGTGAGCTAGCTGCATCATGAAACCAGAGTCCAGGCACAATGGAGATGGCATCTACTTCGTGCGCCACATCTGTCTGCAGCCTGCAGGACATCTGGTTACAGGAACCTGCTGTTCCTGCCCAACGAAAATCCCACCCCCTATCCCCACTGACAGCCACTGGGGCAATGGCACATTAATTCATCACGAAGATGCATATAGCCAAGCAAGCAAGAATCCATTAATTTCTCCATGTCCATGTCCATGGTGGCCGCCTCCTCCTCCTCTTCCTCTGCTAACTCCACCAGCGCCGCCAATCCCCTTTTCCCCTCATGCGCGTGGTGCTCGAGGCTCGAGCTTAGCGCTGATGTCCTGTGTAACTATGCCAAAGTCACCGTGGCAGCTCAACTTGCACAGCCTAGTCCATGTTGCAAACAGTTGCAAAGATATATGGCCTAAAGTGAAAAGACTAACCATGACCTGGTCCATTGTGAAACCATGGTAAAAGTAACTAGCCCATAGCAATTTATTCTATTTTTTTTATTTTTCCAACAACAAGAATTAGTTGGGCAACACGGATTGCCCCTCTAGCCTAGTATTTTGTGAATGTGAGCTGAGAAATTCGAGTAAAGCCTAAGCACTCGAGCTACCGAGGTAAATATTCGATTCGCACAAAAAAATCCATCCCCTACTCGGAACCATTCCGCAACCACAGTTTCCGCGGGCGGAGGGAGGGAGGGAGGCAGGGAATGAAGAAGCAGCGGCACGGCACCTCGTCGGGCTCGGCGGGATCGGGGCGGGCAGCTGAGGAGGAGTACCGCCTCCGCCGCCCTGACGAGGGCGGCGTGTGGGAGCGATCCCCGCCCCGCGCCGGGGTCGTCGTCGCGGCTGACGCGGCGGCGTCGTCAACCTCGTCGACCTCGCCGGCGAGCCGGGAGAGGCTCTCCCGGTAGGTCGCGATGGAGCCCCGCATCGCCGCGGGAGCCACCTCCTCCAGGCCGGATCCGGGTGGAGGTGGGCTAGGGTTTGGAAGCGAGGGTGGGAGATCTGAGAGAAGGTGGGGAGGGAGGGGAGGAGTGGGAAGGGAGTAACGGAAACGGAAGGTTGGAGACGACGAGGTTTTTTTTTTCCATTTTTTCCGTACTGTTTCGATTTTTGGCGAGAAAGGTTTTGACATTCTTGCTCGTTTTTTCACTGACCGACTTGCGTGATCTGCTCTCCAGTAGCGTGCTAAGCTTCCGACAATATTAACCGTTCGATCAACAGCCGAGTGTTAAAGATTGATTATACAACGGAATTACAGTACTATTGCGTTATTCGAAAAGGTCACTTAACCGTATAGAGTAAGTTGTTCACTTAACCTCCTAAAATATATGAAACTAAATCGAACAGCGAGAGAAATAAATCGGTTACATCAAATTAAACTAAATAAACTAATGATATATCACATAAACAATAACATCTCAAGGAGTTAAGTGGATCAATCTCAGACTTTACATGATTAAGTAGACTTTTTTATAACTAGGTGTACTCCTATATTGCAATGGTAGTGAACAACATATAAGTTCTTGACAGCAACTAGTCTTAATATACCAAACCAAAATAGCGGTGACAGACTGTTCAATATAATTAAATATAAATATAAGTATCAGCTAAGCTTTAGTCAATAATATTTAACATAGAAAGTACTAATCCAAATACTCCCAATATTAAATATTATTGACTAGATGGAGTACTATGAAGATTAATCATGATGTTTATTGTATGGATGATCAGTGGCAAAGGGAGGGATACCAGCAAGGGCCATAGCTCCCTCAATATTTTAATTTTTTTAACCACTAGGAAATTAGCAATTGTACTTGGTATATTTTTTTAACCACTAGAAAATTAGCGTGTACAGGTCTCTAATTAATTTTAGTGATTAATAACAATTAACTAAAACTAACTAATATTTTTTACTTAGTTATGTTAGAGAAAAGTGTGAGAAGCTTGGTTTTTAGCAAATCCACAATGTTGAGAAGTAAATTATATTTTTGTTTTACTTTAAGTTATAAAAAAACCATACTATCAAAAACTTAGGATTGAAAGTTGGTGCTCAAATTCTAATTTAAAAAGTGTTCTTCAAATTCTTTTAGAGTACTTAAACTTTCAACTCAACGGACTTTCCATTAGTTGCTAACATAACTTTTGTTTTGAGCCAATTTTGTTCCGTTAGGTTGTGTTGAGAAATTAATAGAATTTTTACATCAATGTTATTGCTATTATTAGTTCTATTGATTATGTTGGAATATTAAAGAAACTTTCGTTAGGTGATAATAAAACTTTGATTATTGGCCAAATCGTTTATATTGGTCATGTTAAGAAAATTAACGAAACTCCCATTAGTTGCAAACGGAATTTCTGTTATAGTCTGAATCAGTTATGTTGCTCCTGTTGAAAAATTAAAGAAACTTCCACTATGTTCGAATGGAACTTTCATTATGCGTTCTGATGGTTGAGCTAGAGTTTGAAATTTGTATTGAACAGAAATTCTGATGACATATAATGAATTATTTATTATGAGAAATCTTAGTCTCTAACGGGCACAATTTTTTGTGTGTTATAAATAGCCTCCATCCACTCCTAAATCAAGAGGCTTATCATATTGAATACTCTTAAGCTTTGTATTTGCATCTCACTCTCTTTGAGCCATGTTTTCAAAATTATTTCTCTCTAGATCTACTTGGTTTGACTTTATGTAAGTGGATTTGGTTTTAGAAAAAGTTGGTGCTTGGTATGTTCTTGTTTTGATTTGAGCACTAGTTTTTTAACTCTAAGGAGTTTTTATTACATCTATTACTCTTTGAGGTTAAAAACTTCTAGACGGCTAGGTGTCACCCTTGAGCCACCGATTTGCTTGTGGTGAGCCGGGGAAGTTTGTGAAGGCTGAATCTTGTCCTTATAAGGAAAGAGATACCATTAGTAGAAGAAGTACATTTGTGCAATCTCTAGAAGAAAGGGTTAGCAAAGACCCGGCTCTTAGTGATATTCTTAATAGACAGTAGATTCCCCTCAAGGAGTTGAACTCCAGGAAATATGTCTACAAGTATACATCGATGAAATCTCTTCTTTCCTTCTTGTTGATTCAATAGCTCTTACATTGCTTTGCTCTTTATAGCCACCAAGTATCTAATTTTTGTTTGTGCAAATATATTGTGGTAGATCTAGATATAATCAATCTTGTTTCTTAGCTTGGCTTACTATTGTTGTGAATAATGGAAATTCCATTGGCCTCCAACGAAATATCCATTCTTTAGCATCAGATATTTCGTTGTGATCAATCGATTTCACTTTGCTTTAAAGTATTAAATTGTCTATTCAACCTCCCCTTCTAGGCCTTAAACAATACTTTTAAATTGTATTAGAGCTTAATATCCTTATTAGACTTAACCGCTTAGAGAGGTCATGATGGGTGAGATAGGGAATGAAAAGGATGATATCGTAGTGTCAAGAATGGTGCCAAGATACCATATGATTATCCATCTACATCTTATGTGGCCACTTACAGTGGCAAAGATCCATACTTTAATGGTTTGGACTATAACATTTGGAAGCATAAGATGAAGATATACTTAAAAACTATTAACCTATCTATTTGGAGAATAGTCGAAAAAGAATGTTTTACAAAATCTTAAGATCCTACCAAGGAGGACAATGAGAACAAGCATAAAAATGCTCAAGTTGCTAATGCTCTTCTTAGTGCCTTGAGTGCAAGTGAGTTCAACTATGTGGATGGGGTTGAAAGTGCAAAGGAAATATGGGACACACTTTGAAAGATTCATGAAGGAGTGGATAGTGTCCAGGATTCCAAGGAGGAAATCTTGAAGGGGCAATTTGAGAGGTTTGTCATGCAAAATGATGAGAGCCTAAGTGACATGTACAACTGGTTGAGCGAGATTGTCAATGAGATCAAAGCACTTAGATGCAAAGATATAACCGATAGTGTGATGGTGAAAAAGATGGTTCGATTTATCACTCCAAGGAACCTAACACTAGTGACTCTTATTCGAGAAAATCCCGAGTACCACAAGATGACACCTCATGATGTATTAGTACGGATTTTGTCACATGACAAGCTTCAACAAGAGTAAAAGGAGGTGATATACTTCATCAATCAAGGCTCAACTCCTACAAAGCAAGACTTGGCATTAAAGGCAATAGAAGAAGTCAAGGCAAGCCCTAAATGTGATGAAGCTCATAAGACCAAGGAGTGCTATGATGAAGAAATGGCACTCTTTGTCGAGAGGCTTAGTAAGTATATAAAGAGAAGCAAGTTCCTCAAGCGAAGTTCATCCAATGAGTACTCCAGCAAGCCAAGGGGAAGATATTCTTCAAGGAAGTGCTACGAATGCAATGAGACCGAGCACTTCATCATTGATTGCCTCAATGCCAAGGAAGACAAGAAGAATGATAGGAGAGGAAAGAACAAACATGGTAACCGTGAAGGTAAGCATCAAGCTTATATAGGTGAAGAGTGGGACTTCGATGACTCTAGGTCAAGCTCAAGTGATGATGAGGGTGTGGCAACATTCACCATCAAGCCTTCTCCACCCTCTACAACACAACTCTTAAACTATGATCCAAGAATGACGATGCTCCTGTGTGCCTCATGGCAAAAGAGCCTAAGGTACCTTCATCTCTCAAACTCCTAAATTGTGATCTTGATAGTGATTATGAAAAGGAGGTTGATGAGATAATTGAAGATGATTTGTTTAAGGAATTGAGCAAAGGATCCTTATCTTGCATGAATGAGTTGCTTGAAACTATTGAGAAATAATAATTGTTGATTTTGTTACTTCATGTGAGTGTTCTTTTTTGCATAACAGGAGTGAGACCCAAGTCGTATTCAAGAATTTTGCAAGAAATTACAAAATGAGTTTGATGTAAAGATCAAAAAAATAAGGAGTGATAATGGTGAAGATTTCAAGAACACAAACGTCAAAAAATTTCTTGATGAAGGAATCAAGCATGAGTCCTCGGCCTCCTGCTCACCTCAACAAAATGGGGTGGATGAGAGGAAGAACCGAACTCTCATTGAGATGTCACGTACCATGCTTGATGGTTATAAAACTTCAGATCGCTTTTGGGCTGAAGCCATCAACACCACATGTCAGGCCATTAACCGCCTCTACCTTCCCTGCCTTATTAAGAAAACTCCCTATTAAATTCTTACCAGTAATATCTACTACTTTTGAGTTTTCAATAGGTGCTTATTCTTAACAAGAAGGCTAGATCCTCAAAATTTGCTTCTAAAGTAGATGAGGGTTTTTTACTTGGTTATGGTTCCAATGAATGTGCATACCAAGTTTTCAACAAGGCCTCTGTTGTTGAGATCGCACATGATGTGACATTACATCAGACTAATGGCTATCAAGTAGAGTAAGTTGACTCTCATATGCTAGGTAATGAAGAAGAGACTTGTGAGGTAATCAAGAGGTTTGCCATTGGTGACATACACCCATAAGAGCCACGACATAGACCTTCTTCATCTACACAAATCGTGCCCTTAACTCAAGACCAAGTCCAAGAATCCTCTCCCACAAGGTTAGGTCAAAGGGTGGTAGATAAGGTGGTAGCATCTCCCTAAATTAACCTTGCACATCCAAGGATACATCAAAGTGTGCAAGGAGATTACCCCACCGATAACATTCATGGTGGCATCAATAGAGGAGTATTCACTAGATCCTGAGTTGCAAATTTTTGTGAATATTACATTTTTGTATCCTCTCTTAAACCATTAAGGGTAGAATAAGTGCTCGGTGATCCGAATTAAATGATGGCCATGTAAGAAGAGCTCAACAAATTCACTAGGAACCAAATGTGGTCACTAGTGGAGAGGCCAAGGTACAACGTGATAGAAACAAAATGAGTCTTCCGGAACAAACAAGATGATAACAGTGTGGTTACAAGAAACAAAGCACGGTTAGGGGCGCAAGGGTTCACCCAAATCGAAGAACTAAATTTTGGTGAAACCTTTGCATCGATAACTAGGCTTAAGTTAATTTATATTTTATTAGCCTATGCAACTAACCATGATTTTAAACTTTACCAAATGGACGTGAAGAGTGCATTTCTTAATGGTCCAATCAATAAGTTAGTGTATGTGGAACAACCATCGGTCTTTGAAGACCCAAAGTATCATAATCATGTATATATGCTTCACAAGACGCTCTATGGCCTCAAGCAAGCCCCTAGAGCATAGTATGAATTCCTTCGTGATTTTCTTCTCAAAATGGCTTTGAAATTGGAAAGGTTGATTCTACACTCTTTACTAAAAGACATGATAAGAATATCTTTGTTTGCCAAATATATGTCGATGATATTATATTTGGCACTACTAATAAAGTTTTTAATGAAGAGTTTAGTATGATGATAACCAAGTTCTTTAAGATGTTTATAATGGGTGAATTAAGTTTCTTCCTCAGCCTCCAAATCAAGCAAGAAAGGAACATTTATTTGCCAAACCTATGCCATCAAAGGGGCACCTAGACCTCAACAAGCAAGGTAAATATATCGATCAAAAAGTATATCGTTTCATCATTGGCTCATTGATTTACCTTTATGTATCTAGACCTGATATAATGTTTAGTATGTGCATGTGTGCAAGATTTCAAGTTACTCCCAAAGAGTGTCACTTGATGGCCATGAAAATAATCCTTAGGTATCTAGTTCACACCTCTAATATTGGTCTTTGGTATCCTAAGAGAGCGATATTTAATCTCATTGATCATGCCGATGCGGATTATGCCAAGTGCAATGTGGATAGAAAGAGCACATCACGTACTTGCCAATTTTTGGATAGGTCCCTTGTTTCTTGGTCTTCTAAGAAGCAAAACTCTGACACCCTATCTACCGCTAAAGCGAAATATATTTCACTTAGGAGTTGTTATGTTCAATTGCTTTGGATGAAACAAACTTTGAGAGACTATAGCCTAAATGTGAGCAAAGTGTCATTTCTATGTGACAATGAGAGTGCTATTAAAATAACCAACAATCCCATTCAACACTCTCGAACCAAATATAGTGATATTCACTACTATTTCTTGAGAGATCACTCTACAAAGGGTGACATAGATATTCAACATATATGCACTGATAAACAATTGACAGATATCTTCACCAAACACTCAGATAAGCATAGGTTTGAGCTCAATATCTTGGATTCTAGGAATGTAGCTTAACCTCTTGCATTCATTGTTTGGTAGTATAGAGCCTATCATATTGTGGCAAAATGGTTGTCCAATCAATGGATAAACACTAGTCACAAATTTGTAAATAAGTAGAATCCATGTACCTAGGGATTTCATTCTAAATGAATTTTGGTTATTGCACAAAATTATGGATTCATACATTCCCTTCTTGGGGGTAAATTAACTTGTCTCATGTTAATTTACTCTATTTTGATCTTCGGATCCAACAATTGAGCTTGTGGTTATTATTTTGTTTGATTGATTGATGCCCAATCATAAGTGCAACGGTCCCCCAAAAGTTCAGCCAACAATTCTCTCTTTTGAACCTAGTCAAAACTTCCTTTGAATCCTATCAAAAATATGATATTTTCAGCATATCCAAAATTTCGTAGTCAAAAAAGAAGTTCTAACATGTTCAAAATACCAGGTTGTCCTCAATCAACTTTTCTAGGATTTTACGCTCAACGAAAATTATGTTATCCTCTAACAGAAATTTCATTCTACTCATATTGCCAGATTTCATTGGCTATTCTAGGACCTAGTATTTTACACATGATGGAACTTCTATTAAAAACTATCAAAAGTTCCATCATGTTAAAAATACAAGTCCCTTAGTAATCTTTTCTTCTCAAGCCTTCTACACATAATGAAAATTCCTTTCACATGGTGGTGGTCACAAGGAAGAGGTTGAGTGATGGCTTCACTCTTTTGGCTCTCCTTCTATTCTTTACCCCTTTTTGGTGCTTTTGATGCTAAAGGGGGAGAGTCATATTACTATCTTATTCATTCTAAAACTTTATCTATCGTTGGTCAAACATTTAAATTTAATTGTATGAGACTATATGTGATTTATTTGTATTAGCCTTAAACTTTTTTAAATGCATATATGATATATGAGACTATGTGATGTAATGTTATTTGTATATTTCTAGCATTTGTGTGAAAATCTCATGTCATATGCATTTTATTCACATGCAGGTTCAAATTGTGCTTAAATTATAAATACAAAGATTTAGAGGGAGCTCTCCACTTGCGTATTATGCACATTTATAGGGAAGCTAAACCTTTTATCTTTGAATCCAAAATCTTTCATTTCATATATATTTATTGCTATCAATTGAATTGTTATCAATCACAAAAAAAAAGAGATTGAAAGTACATCTAGACTCCTAATTAATTTTAGTAATTAATGACAATAAACTAGGAAGGATCAATATTTTTTATTGCGTTATGTTAGAAATAATTTATTCCTTTAAAGTGTAAGAAGCTTGGTTTTTGGCAAATACACTATGTTGAGAAGAATGAACGGCAAACACTATGGTAAAATATATTTTTGTTTTACTTTGAGTCTTAGGAAAAGCCACACTATCAAGTAAGATGTCGGTTTGAAATCTAGGGTTGAAAGTTTGGTGCTTAAATTCTTATTTGAAAAGAGTTTTTCAAAATCTTTTAGAGTGATGGAATTTTCAACTGAATGGAATTTTCATTAGTTGCTAACGGAACTTTTGTTTTGAGCCAATTTCATTATGTTAGTTTCTTTTGAGAAATTAATAGAATTTTTGTTGTGCATCAATGGAACTTATGTTATAGCTATTATTAGTTTATTTGGCTATGTTGGAATATTAACATAACTTACATTAGGTGGTAATAAAACTTCCATCATTGCCCAAATTGATTCAGTTGAGAAAATTAATGGAACTCCCATTAGTTGCTAATGAAATTCTTTTTATGGTCTTAATCGGTTATGTTTGTCATGTTAATGGAATATCCATTGTGTTCAAACAAAATTTCCATTATGCGTTTTGATGGCTAAGCTAGAGTTTGAAATTTATATTGAGCAAAAATTCTGATGACATATAACGGAATATCCGTCATGAGGAATCTAATTCTCTAATGGAAGAATTTTTGGGATAATATAAATAGCCCCCCACCCACTCCCAAAGCAAGAGGCTAGTCACATTGAATACTCTTAGAGTTTTGGGTTTACATCTCACTCTCACACTTTGAGCCATTGTTTCCAAAATCATTTTACTCTAGATCTACTCGGTTTGACTTTATATGAGGGGATTTGGTTCTGTAAAGAGTTAGTGCTTGGTATGTTCTTGATTTGATTTGAGCAGTAGCTTTTCAACTCTAAGTAGTTCTTGTTGTATCTATTACTCTTAGAGGTTGAGGACTCTTAAATGGTTAGGTGTCACCCTTGAGCTATCGATTCGCTTCTAGTGAGCCAAGAAAGTTTGTGAAGGCTAGATCTCACTCTCGCAAGGAAAGAGATATCACTAGTGGAAGGAGGAGTGCATTTGTGCAATCTCTAGGAAAAAGGGTTTGCAAAGGTCTGGTTCTTGGTGATCTCCTCAACAGAGAGTAGAATCCCCTCAACGAGTTGAACTCCAAGAAAAACATCTATAAGTATAACTCGATGATATATCTTCTTCTCTTTTTGTTGATTCAATAGCTCTTGCATTGCTTTATTCTTTGTGCCCACTAAGTATTTAGTTGTTGTTTGTGTAAATATATTGTGTTAGATTTAGACCTAGTCAATCTTATTACTTAGCTTGGCTTGCTGTCGCTGTGAATAACGAAAATTTTGTTAGCCTCCAATAGAATATCCATCTGATAGAATAACTATTTTTTAGCATCTGATATTCGATATTCCATTGTGTTCAGTTGCTTCTGCTTTGCTTTAAAGTTTTAAATTGCTTATTCACCCTCCTTTTAGGCCTCAAACAATCATTTCACATACCTCCTATATCTGAACTAAGCATCTTCAGAAATATCGCATACTTATACACATACAGATAGGTATCTCTAATGATGAAAGTATATACAATCAAGTAAGAAAATCGATTCTAGATAAGACAAAATTGTGGGGTTCGATCTCGAAATGAATCAACCTACTAGGCTATATTAACTAAAGAGTTCTCTAAGCTCTACTTAGAGAAAGGGGTTATCTACCGGTATAAATACAATGGTCTCTTAGAAGAGGAGGACATCCAATCTTGAGTAAAACACACATGTCACATTAAGCTAAGATCTACGAAGCCGTCTCGTTGCTAGCCGCCGACTATATCTCATTGCTTAGGTTACTGCATACTATTAGATAGGCTAGATAGGATAGGTTTCTTTCGCCTTCTACTTTATGTGGTTTGATTCACTGAATACATATAAACAAGTATGGCTGTTACCTGCATCGAGGACTCAAACAAATATAAAAATCACTCTGTCTTCTCATTATCGTCTCATAGATATTTTCGTATCGATCAAATAGTACGTATATAAATAATATAATCAGGTATTACCTGTCGATAAAATTCTAAAATAATCTCCCAAGTTATATAGATAATGTAGAACGCAATTATAAAGTGATTCATCTCTCCAGTCTTACCTCAAACCTCCATCTCGCAAGGCCTCTGATCTCATTATCCCTTTGTCTCTAGTGTCCTCATCGACAATGGAAAAGGATCATTTCTTCTCTGGCTTTTAAATAAGTTTTAGTCTTTTTCATAATTTTTTAGTAGTTTGCTAACTTTTTTTCTTTTTTATTGGTGACTACTGCTTTTGTGATGTCCTCAACAAGACAGAAGATCTGTTGCCAATGATCCAATCAGCCACGTCGGCTTAAGCTTCAGGTTGCTGATTTGTTTGGTGATATCGATTTAAGAATCTAACAGAAGAATGGAGATGACGATGATATATGCTAATTCATATATTTTTTGCGTGTGCTAAAATCGATTTAAGAATCCAACTGAAGAATGGAGATGATGATGATCTATGCTAGTTCATATATTCTTGCATGTGCTGAAATTAGTCATCATTCTAACCATGGTTTGTCTGCTCACATTTTCTACGAGGTTCATACTGTCCTTCCAAGATTGAGAGTCTTGGTCTATATTTTTTTAAGCTCTGGTATCTCTTTTGGTTTTGTTTACTAATAACATGTATATGATCAAAACTATAAGATTAAAATATATAAACTAGGAGAATTAATTAACATACGAGCCAAACCTATAAAATTAGAGATGGGTTAAGAGTTAAAGATAAAACATTTGACACTACAGTAGTTACGCATGTGTAGAAGAAATGGGTTGAAAGTTAGAGATAAAACATCTGATACTATAACTGTGGCAGGTGGTTACGCACATGTGAAAGGAGCAAGTTAAAAGTAAAATATTTAATACAGAGTGATTACGCAGGTGTGGAAGGACACTACGTGGGAGACGGTTCCGCATATACGAAAGGAGAAATGGACACTCTACAGGAGGAGGGCAGAACGGGCGGTAAGAGCAGGGAAGGGGAAGGACAAACGACGGACTTATAAAATAGTAACAAGATATAACCATCCTGTTCCTAAAAAATATCTCGGTAATCCCAAGTCCACGACTTCATTTTCCAATCTTTTTCACATTTCTTGCAGGATCACATCTTACACCACGCCACACACATCTATTTGCGCTCGAATAGCCCATCAATTAATTAACAAGTCTAGCTTAACTTTTGGAATTTCTGACAGGTGGATCATGCGTCCAAACATTACTGTGTAGTGAACATAAGAGATGAAGGAACTAAAATGAGCTCAACAGCCAGTCCTAACCAAAAGATGGCAGAAACCATAACACAACAAAATTGCTTCTGTGGTTCGGGCATACCATGTTCAAAGGTATTATTGATTGATCAGTGTCAGTGCTACATCTTCCACTACAGGATCCTCCTATAAGTTAATCGAAGCACTTCCAGCTTCTGGTGCAATAGTAAAGCTTAGATGATGGTCCATCTCTAACAAAACTGGAGTTAGCTCACTCCATGTCAAAACTTAAATCTTCAAGCATCAGCCGCCCACACTGGTCCGATCCATGAAAAAGCCTGCTGACTGTTGAGCACTTTGATCTTTTATGTTACACCGAGCCCTGTCCCTCCAAAGCTCAAGTAACCGACCAGCGCAAACTTGGCAGACTGGGTACACATTGTTTTTACAAAATTGTAGATCTTTCTTCCTTTTGCACAAATCTTGGTCATGATATCTGCCTTTGATGAAGAGCATACTTGACAACCTCATAGAAAGAAATGACGATTCCAACTGATGGGCCAGCACGTGCGACACGTGGACCAACACCGGTGAACAAGCCTTTCAGACCTCCAGAGCTACCAGGTTAAAACAAATAAGTCCATGTGAAATTGACTACCTAGCCAAGAACTCTCAGGTAAGGAAAGTAATAAAGCTATGGAAAAAATATTATTACACCCTAATTTTGGAAGACAAACCAAAATATTGAGATCAATCACCAAACTTGATCGAACCCACATTTATCTATTGCAACAAGCAAGCATGATTTTCTGCTGGATCTAATTAGGTCATTAACCAAATCAGCTAGGGCAAACACAATGTGAGTGGGCTGAAAGCCTGAAACTGGCTCGACCACTGGACACATTCCCATCTCATGGCTTTATATTTTATTAAACTGGAAGTAAATTGCAAGAATGGGGTCGAGCCAGCAATTCTAGTTTGATCATCATTTTTTGTTATTAATCTCATTTAACTTCTAACTATTTCTCAATCCTGTAGATGTGACAACTTTCAGTTATAGTTCAACACGAAATTGAATGTTCAGTGTACGAATTTGCTCTTCTGCTTTTATTTTCAGCATAAATTGGTCACCTATTCATTTTACCTGTCCTTTTTTAAAAAAAACCACTTGCTTTGTCAGTTTATTAAGTACATCTCAATTTTCCAGTATACTATAACTCTATGTTGGCTTTCCTACAATATATTTAAAATCTTAGAAGGATGCAACAGTCAAATTTTCATTGATATCATTAATCGTCTGATCACTGTTCACTGTCAACAACCATTAAGAAGAAACCTAACAATCATTTGCTAACTCTTGACTAGTTGACAAACCTAACCTAGATTCTCTTAAAAAAAGGTGACCCAAATAAAAATGTCGGCCAAAATCTAGTTTAAGATACATATATGCCCAATCCATTGACTTTTAAGTAGATCAAGTTTGAAAGTATATACCATTATAGCACCATTAGAAAATAAATTTTATTTGTTTGGACTTTGGAATTAAACACCTTCATAGTATATGGAAGACATACCTCCATATATCAGCTAATGTTTTCCTCGTGGTCATTCTCATTGCCTTTTGAGTATCCTTCTGAAATGACATGATTAATACGAATTATAGAGAGAAAAGAAACAAGCAAGAAAACAGTAAGTATGCAGAACATGAAATTGATGGCAAGAAAAAATATATAGATGTTGCACTGTGGGGCATGTGACTTGGAGACTAAAACAGAAACAATATTTTTTATAGCAGGAACAAATGTAGGAAGTGTGCAAGAATGTGCAAACCTCTATTTGTCTCCTTGTCTTAGCAACATCTAGAGGGCATGTAGCACCAGCAGCAAGACTACCTGCCACAAAGCCAGCAGCAAAGTTTGCTCCCAGCACACTAGCTGCATCACCTTCTTCTCCGACAATACCAAGCAGCTTTCTTCGAATCTGCACATGACGATAGTAAGCTAAGATACCATTTAATTTTGAAATAAATTTAGCAAATAATAGTGACATGCACATTAACAAACAAAAACATAATGAAAAGGCAGAGAACAGGGATTTACTGGCTCCAGTGTTGACCAGCATATAGCAGAGAAAGGAACATCCCGAGCAAGCTGTGCACCCACGCCCATCCAAAGAGCACGGTAATTTTGTGCTGTTTTAACGAATTAATGAAAGAATTCCTTAATAAACAATTTCATTTGTAAAATAAAGACATAGAAACTTGAAGTTGACATACCTGACTATGAAAAACAAGGTATTGGTATAATAAACATGAACAGAAATAATCCATTATGTATGGAGATGAAAAACTAACTCACCATTCTGACTTGAACTTGCAAGTGGTGAAAGAACACCAACTAATGTTTCCCACATTCCAGGAGGCTTTACTCCAGGTCGAAATTCTTTATATGCCTATGAAGACAGAATAGCAATTGTTAGGTGTTTTAAATGAGAAAGAAAGTATTACATTGGCCAAATTTTACATTCAACAACAAATTATAGACAAGAATCATTGGTTTCAAAAGAATAGAAATACAATAACCAGAAACTTCCAGTGAAGAGATATCTATACCTGCATCCGCGTCCTTGCCAACTCAATTGGGGAACAAGCAATGCAGGCTAAAGAACGTGCAACTGATCCTGCTACTAATGGGGCATACGGTGTCAAACTAGGAGCATTACTTCGTGTAAAATCTTCAATCCAGTTGCAAAATAGGTCATAGCAAGGCAAATATATCCCAACCTGTTTGTGGTCAAAACACATTAACAACAGATAAGATTCAGTTGAAACATTACCATGCCACATGGCAGGCAAACATTAGGGTGTGCAAAAGAATACACGAAGAAATGATGGAAGATAAAAATGCGCAGACAGGAGTAGGTGATATATATCTTCTTTTAGCAGATTGATGTGTTTAAAGATTAAGGCCCAATTCAAAACTGGCACATAGACCTCATTTCAGGGCTTTTTTTTGGCTATATAAGCTACTGATCTGAAATTTCTTGGACAAATTAATAGAAGACAACAAACCTCAGAAGAAATATGTGGAACATGCTACATTTTATCTTGAAATGCAAGTGCAGATAACATAGAGAAGTGTAGGCAATGCCCATTTCACATATATTTATATCACAGAAATTGGAACTACTCAAAAGATGCTACTCACATGTAAAAATACATCGCAGGACATTCAGAAAAAACAACATAGTATAATGAGTGCAAAAATGGAACATGTTAAAAGTGAAATCACCGTGGGTACAGCTAACGCCAAGCCTGCATTTGTACCTCTCCATAATCTACCAAATCCCTCCTGAAACAATCAATTAACTGAAGTCTTAAACTTTGTGACCTAGAAATCACTATTTACATGAACTATCAAAAGCCACACTACCTGTCTAACAACTTTCAAGAATACATCAAGTGTTCCTTTGTACTGAAAGCAGTCAGGTGGGCAAACAGGTTCACTTCCCAAAATGACACCACGTGTACATGACGGAGAACATCTGAAATCAGACAATACCTGGAAAGCATTGCATGACATAAGCAGCATTCTTCCAGTAAGCTCAGGAGTTATGAGACTAATAGGATTTCTTACAATTAGCATAAAAATGATGAGATTATTGACCAACAAAATGGTCCTAACAAGAATAGGCATATAATGAAGGAAAATATAGCAGGCACAACAGCACTCTAGCTTTGAGAAACATAATATAACCAGGAAAAGATTCAAATTACCAACATCAAACAAGACCAGCAAGTAGCATGTAGCAATACAGAAATAAAACTAGCATGTACAAATGTTTAAGATGTATATAGGTCAGAAACAACAAACCTTCACCACAGCTACATGATACCATTCACCAACATTATTTTCCTAAAGCCCTAAACAAAACAGTGTTCAGCACAGTATGCTAAAGTTGCCTACACACAAGCAGAAATTCCAATACAGTTCACCTCCAAAATGCAGTCCTTATCAGAATTTAGAGCTAGAAGTGTTAAGTATAGCACATGCCAAAATGAACGCAACTTCATCCCACCAACATACAATGCAGGTGACTAATTGATTATCCAGGTGTCTTCTAGCATAATAATCATTCGAATGTAGCTTCATGCAACTTACAAAGTTGCACAGCCACCCATCATCTATAAATGACTCAATTGTCTGATTGTCATATAGTTATCAAACAAGCAAAACAAGAAATTGAACTTTGAATGCCTCGTGGACTATTTTTTTAATAGGCTTCATGGACAGATTTTTTTTTTGGTAGGCTTCATGCACTGATTTGTTGAGCAAAGAAAGCATCAGTCACAGGAATTAAGCAATATCAACACATGCCCCTCTCATGGAGCATGTAAATCAATAAATCCAAGCGCAGAAACATATATGATTTTGGGTCAATAAGTAAATTAGCATGTCTGCTTTCAACTGACTCATACCTAAGTTCAGCTTTGGGTAACATCAATTAGATGCCCAACATCATAATGGTCGTTGCAGAACAAACAGAAACACTAACTGCATTCCACATTATCCCAATCAACTGTAGAAGCACCACAACAAACTTCATGTACCAGTCTGAAATCACAAAAAAAAAACCCACAAGCACGAATCCCCACATGAAATCGGAGGCTACTAGAACAAAATTGCAACCCCCACACGGCACGCAATGAGATAATCGGATTCGTTACCGCATCAGGGCCGAACGACGCCATCTGGGACGGGTGGTAGTAGGGCACCCCCGCCGCCTGCGCTTGCAATCTCGTCTGCAGCAAACGATAAAAACCCCAACTTTCAGCCACCAATCACACATGTAGCCAAAACAAAATCACCCACATCAGGTGCACGCAGCGAAAGCCCCGACCTTGGCGACGTCGAGAGGGTTGACGATGATGGCGGAGACGAACGCGGCGCCGGCGGCGGACAGCGCGCGCTCGGCCATCCCGAGCTCCTGGTCCGCCGCCGTCGCCGCAGCCCCGGCCTGCTGATGCGGCCCCGAGGATCCCGGCTGGGAGGAAGCCCCTGACCCAGGAATGACTCCGCCGCCGCCGGAGAGATCGACGCGGGCGGCGGCGGCGGTCATCCAGGCGGGGAGGCCCCCGCCTCTGGAGCAGCCCACCATGGCTGATGCGGCGCCCCCGGAACCCTAGCCGGCTCGCTCGATCGATCGAGGAAGTAAGGAAGGAAGGGGGGACGTGGCGCGCGCGAGTGGTGCGGCGTTGTGGTGGCTGCGCCCTCTCTCTCTCTCTCTAGGAGAGGAGAAGAGACTCCCCGAAGAGAGAGGAGGGAGGGAGGAGAGAGAAAGAGGTGTGTTGGTGTCTCTTTCTAGAGCAGTCGTCTGGGGTGACCAACTAGGCAACTAGGTTTTCCATGGGATACGCCTTTTCTGGCTACCACACAGACTCAGTTATAGTTTAGACTGAACGACCTCTCTGATTTGTGTCCGTGTTAATTTAGGACAATAAAACCAAGGTAAAATTTTTTTATTTGATGCTACCACTCTACCAGAACCACCGATTAGATTAAGTTTTACTTAATTTTATTTATTAGAATTATATGAATAGTGATTTTTAAACTTGTATTGTTACCTAACATTTTTAGACTAAGATGATGTAAATGTACAAGTATATGGATTTAATTGAGACTGTCTGAGATGATGTTTAAGAATCGCTACTTCAGTTTACTCTAAATTTTAATACACATTCTTAGATATTACTAGTTAAAAATAAATATTGTATTTACGAATAGTTGACTGTAGGAAGGAATGTTTTTTTTATTGTTCATTGAAAAAATGAGATGTTAATGGCACGTTACTGAGAGTATAAAAATATTGTCCTATAAAGTATTGTACTCCACTATGCTTTAACTTACAGTTTATACACATCATCACATGAAAAATATTTATGAAATACACCACTGGTACATATATCTCAAGTATTTATTATATTCAACTTTGGTATTTTAAGTAGGAATTGTTTCATACAAACATGCATAGATGTAAATAAATGCACTCACTCCACAAAAAAATTACTTGCACAATTTATTCCTTGTTTCTAGTCCATATTTTTCTTTTCTTATTACAATAACATATTCCCCAAATATGATGTAGAGGTACTCTTGATTGTTTACACATCTATCGACTTATTAATCATCTATAACATCCATATTAACAACTCCAGCCAATTGTAACAGCCAAGGCATCTGAAAATGATATGAAAAAATAGACCTTTGAGACCTCACCATACATAAATTGACCAAAGAAAAGCTAATGAGAAATTGGAATGGGAATGGTAGACCGGAGATGGGAAGCTTTCGTGGCCAACAAACCACGAGAAATTCAGCGTGCTTGGCCTATAGCATCTTCCAAAACCTATTCATTGCACGGCGTCACTGCAGCTGTCAGCCTCAGGAATCACTGGGCCAATAAAAACCCATATTTTTATACGGTTCTTCCCTAAAATAATTACTATAAGTTTGAGATTCTGTGGTCATTCCCTCTTCCTGTTTGTTAGATGTGCTCCACAAATTAAAATTTGCCGAGAAGAACAAGGTCAGATATCGGAAATTTGATCACCAGAAATTTACGCCATGCTTTTTTTTTCTGTTGGCAAGTAAAAAGAGCTGATAAAATTATTTCTTTGTTTAATCGTTGAAATAGATTGTTTTAATTGCTGACTGGGCCTGCTTCTACTCCTAACAGTCCTAAAGCCGAAAGGCTGAGTAACGAAAGAGACAAAAAAAAGCCCCTAAATTAATTAGTATAAGCTTAAGTTTGAAGATTCCAAATTGGTTTTGTCTTTGCGGCTTACAAGTCAAAGCTAAAACAAGCAGGCCATTATGTATAAAAATTCACTACCATCAGTACATGGCAACACATGCTGGAGATGTACTCGAGTAAAATAATTTCCTGATTTGTTATTAGATTGTGTCACTCCAACAATGGTGTCTATCAGTAAAAGAATGGTAAGGGTGGGCATCTACAAGCGACAGGCAAAAACCAAGATACAATCTGCAGACGGAATGTAGTTAGGATCCCTGATTTTAGCAGTGTGGTCTAGTAGGAAAAAAGATACAAGATTTTCCTTCGCAATGAAGATATATATGGTTCGGTTTGAACTACCGCTGCATGCCCAACGGGCGCCACTAAAATGGCAGAAGAAAACAAAATCTTCAAAACACCAGTTTGATCTCATTGTCTGCAGATGGTATGATTCATTCTGTATAATCTTGATCCTAACATAATTTTCACAAAATTCTTCACCTGGAAGGCGTTGCTCATTACAGAGCAGAACACAAAGCTCCTGCAAAGTACAATTTTGTGGATCATTAGCAATTTAAGTTTTCTGAATGTTCCTACTAAAACGACCTAATGGCAAAAGCATTAATTGCACAAATAGGAGGGAGTAGTAGCCACAAATAGACCTACCGCATTTTGTTTCTCCATTCTAAAAGAAAGTCATTTCTACATGATGTCTAGCCTCAATATTTATCGAAGATCCTCTCTGGTGCAAAGAATGGAGTATGCCTAGCATTCTTATAATAAATAATAGCCAAACAATGCACCCAGATACACGACCATTAACTGAAAGCAGGTAATGAGACCCAACATCAGAACAACTGGTCCTAAATCCTAATTTACCAAGTGCACGACAAATCAAATCTTTTGACTAGTACAGAGCAATTCTGAACTGTGAGACTTGCAGTGCGTGTAGTAAGAAACCAGTTAGCCAGTTCTGCCCATGAACAAAAGAAGTCTGTTCCATGGTAAGCCTTCAAACCATTACACCACCCAAACTATAACCAGCCCATAACGAATGGTCTAAAATTTAAAACCAAATACTGCAACAGAACTCCCATGATAAGAAAACATTAGTTCTCAAGTAGAGAAAATAGAATATTAGTCCATTTCAAAAAACAGATAGACTGGAACCGGCCTTGACTAGTGCAATCTATTGCTTACGAAAAGAACTGTGTCATTCCATGTTTCAACATGGTCCAAAAGAACTTTGGGTTGTCTCTCATAGGATTCACGTCCCTATCAACAGTTTTCTTGTTGCATTCCTGGTCACCATGTACAAATGATCCAAAATATATGCTTACTCCATCCAGATAACTACTATGACTAACAAACTATCCAGTATACTGCAATGTATTCTTAGGAAACTGGCTATTACCTGGATAGGTACCACTACAGTTTTTGCAACTACAGAGGATTTTCTTAAGCATAGATTATGACTAACTTTCTATTCCTGTCATTTATAAAATTTCATAGAGATTATATAATCTCAATCTGAGTCTTTTTTTGTGCACATCATGACCTTGCAGTATAGCTAACAGTGTGAGATTGATTAGTGATAAACTGAAAATTCAAGTAAAAGTTGTTCAGATGATTGGTTAGACATAATACTATTGTTTAGCTTAGTTTGGAGACACATGCAGTGGAATAGATGCATAGTGCACCACAATAGGGATAGTCTTTGGGATAGGTCACTACAAGAGATAAGATTTGGTTAGTTGCTAGCTACTGTGAGTAAGCTCAAGCATTCTTAGGAGCACCTATTATCCTGCCTCAAGGTATCCATCATCTATCTCTCCCGAGTTTACAATCCTGCATCACATCCCCTACCTTTCGGACCTTCCTCAGTATATGTTTCAGTGATGAATAGACACAGCCATATGGGTACTAAGATAACAATCACATATCAAGCAGAAAAAAGGAATCTAGTAACATTGTTTTGTTTCACAAAGGAGGCATAAATACCTGAGGGCCACGATGAACAACATAGTTTTGCTTCATTTACATGCTTCACAGCAAGCCCAATTAACCATGATCCTACACTAACATCATCATGTGCATATGTCCGGAGAACAGACCTACATATAAAAGTGCCAAAGATACATCACCAAAAGTACTTACTGAAACTTCTCTTCCTTGTCGAAGTACAAAATAGAATAAGTACAATAAGTACGTTGCTTACTTGTTTATAGAGATGAATTGAGCTACAGCCCTCGACAGGACAAACATTTCACCAGAAGCATGGCGGAAGTACCTAAGTTCATAAATTGAAATAGATAAGCCAAAATAGTAATTTTGTCAATGTCCCAACTAGCAAATACACAATACATGTTTTCCTAATGTAGATTGCTTACGTTTTTCCATCACCAAATTTCCACCAATCTGGTTCATACCACTTATGAGTCCTGTTTTTGAGAAGCTGTTAGAGAAGTGAACCTAACAAAGAAAAGTGTGCATAGGGAAAAAATAACACAAGATCACCCCAAAAAATTGCAGAAAGCACTCACGATTCAGAAAAGACCTCGCCAGATTTCATACAGCCAATGTAGACACGAGGCTTGTCCCAGTGTTCTTTGAGCAATGCACTCAAAGTGTCTGCACAAACCCAAATTGTTCCATATTATTAACAGTTTGTGTAATCATTCCAAAATTAGAGCAACAATCTAGCCATTGTGAATGACAGCCATCCAGCATCCTAGACCATGTATATTGACCTCTTATTCAAGTCAGCGAGGTTCACAAGATTGAGGCATATAACTTATTTCTTTAGATGTCAACAGCTATTGAAACTGTTGTCCCAACTCCCCTGTTACCATCACAATCACACAACAAAAATATGCTGAAACACTGTCGACAATAACAAAAAGGCTAAATAGATACACCGATGGCTAAAACCCCCTCTAACCAAAATTAGTTCACTTTTGTATTGAAGGATGTGTACTGGTCAGCCACTTCTAACTTTCACCACTAGTATAATATCTCATGCGCATCCAAATATTTTGAACAGAAAGAAGTATCAGTTATCCAACAAAAATATACCAGATTGAATAAAAGTGCAAGTCACAAATAGAGCCATGATATGAACAGATGCTACGTACCAACATTTATGTATATATCATCATTGACCTTAGCATAGAATTCAGCGTCAAATGACTCTGCAGCATTAGCAAAGAAACCTTTTGTCTTCTTAGGACTCTCCTCTTCAGACTCTATATGATCATCCTGCAATGCCATTCAGTAGTCAAGAACTGAAGTAAACCAACAGGCCAAACAAATTATCTGAAATATGAGAATGGAAGTCTTTAGTCACAGTGCATGAATTCTTTTTCACATATACTAAAAAAGCGCACACAATGCCCACCCAACTTACTTGGGATTAAAGAATCATGTTGTTGTACTAGAAGGAATATATAATCAACTACGCATACATGCCATTTAACTGGTTTTCAAGCAACACATAATCAACACAAATAAGAGAACAATTATGACAAAAAATATTTGACATACACATTCAACATTGTATATATGTACCATCATAGGTTTGATTGATCAATCAGGCTTACCAAGATCATGAAATCTTTTGTACTTCTATTTTCTTCATCAATCTCCCTGTCTGAAGTATCCCCTTGATTTGCACTACATGGATAAGGTATTATCAGATATCTAGATCTCATATGGTCATTCTACCACAGCAAAGAGTCTATGGTACCTTCTTCCAACGATGAAGCGTACTACAATGCCTTTTTCTTCTTCTAGTTTCTTCAGCATTGAACCTGCACAGAGAAGTAAATTTAAAATCACCCAAACAACAGACATTATTTTAATGCAACAGTAAATTGGAAAAACAATGAATTGAATCCAACACATTTTTATTTTCATCAACTGATAACCATCCATTTAAAAAAAGGCACAACTTTATTATACAGCAACACGAATGCACTATTTGATTATCCACGCTCATTCAGCCACCTACGGTCCAAATGGTGAACATCATTGACCAAATAACAAGTTGATGCAGATGAGTTCTATCAAATAGGTCTTTCATGCTCTGGCGGTTCAGTATTATACAGTATAATGGTAATATTTTTCAAACTTTTTCACTTATAAGTCTATATAAATCGTGCAGAATAGACAGATTATCATCAAGCCTTTTTTGTATAATATGTTGCATTCAGGTGTTGTCTTTTCAGCAGTCATATCAAATTAGAACTAGAGTGCCAAACATTCTAGTGATTAATATTATAAATAACCAGCTACAAAAGCCCATGCCCTGTGAAAAAAAAGTAGTAACTTATAAGGACTTTAAAACTCAATTAT
The DNA here is from genome assembly GCA_030770085.1 of Oryza coarctata. Lineage (NCBI taxonomy): Eukaryota > Viridiplantae > Streptophyta > Magnoliopsida > Poales > Poaceae > Oryza > Oryza coarctata. The sequence goes on along the minus strand of CM061476.1, from coordinate 11,677,500 downwards.
GACAACCAAATATTGAGACGAAATTGATACCATTGATTTATAATTGTAGGAAAAAAGTACGATGGGTAGTGAGGAATGCATGTATGAAATGGTACCTGTCGGAAGCCACGACTTCCTAACAGCATCACGGTAGTTTTTCCTCCCAAAGCTTGTCATTATTCCAATAACAATCAGTGGCCTCTTTCTAGAATGAGTTCCATTTGTCTCATAGGTATATTTCCCCACAAAACCTTCATGCTTTGCCGCAGCAAGCTCCATCTCAAGTGAGGCCAGCCGCTTTCCTTGCTGCCTATAAAACATAAATGATGTTTAGACGTTTAGCAATTAGCACTAAGCTTTCACTGTAACTCTGAAGTCTCGAAATAAACAAGCTGTGCAAATTTAGAGCACCAGAATCAACATAGTGCCAAAAATAATTGAAAAAAACAATTTGCAACCACAACTGAGTTTTACTAGATTGTAGTCATACAGTAGATATCACAATTACCTGCATGTAACAACCTTCAAGGTATCGTCCACTGATATTGCCGATTGGCCCTGAATTTTGCACAAGAAAACAGTTACTGCTTTTCTTTACTCACAATACAAGAAGCGAGATCTGAGGCCACCAACCTGGCTAGTTCGCCTGTCGAGCTCTTTAATCAGGTAAACCCTATTCTGCGCATCCTGCCAGAGACTGAATTTTGGAGAAGTCAACAGAATTTCCCTCCCGGGACAGCAAAGGTCAAAACCAAAAACTACTAAACAAACAAACAAAAGCTGATAATAATGTGCCCGAGAACAAATGAATTCTTGAATAAAACAAAACAGCAGACGTAAGCCTTGGCACTGCAAGATCCAAAATGTGTATATGCAGATGCAAAATTCTCCGTTCTCACAAGAGGACGATCGTGGCTAAGCGATCCAAGCTCCACCACGAACTCCCCAATGCGACAACCCAACAATCCAGAATCATCCCCAAACAAAAGGTAAATGACTCGAAGAAAAGGAACGGCTTGGAGAGGGAGAGGCGCGACGCGAGCATTCCCACGAGGCTGACGAATGCAGCAATCGAGAGAGCGGGCGGGCTGAACTCACCGGCCGGCGACGTAGAAGGAGGCCATGGTGGCGAACATGGCGAGCATCATGGCGGACATCGGCGACCTCGCCGCCGACGGCGCCCCCCGCCGCGGGCCCTCCCGGATCTGCATCGGGGCGGGATCTCGTCCCCCCCTACCTTACACCTCCCCCTCGGATCCCTCCTCCTCCCGCGCGTCGGGCCAGGCCGGACGAGCGAGGCTCGCTCAGCAGCACGGCCTCGCCGCCACCACCGAGACCTCTCCGCGCCGCCTTCCGGGAGCCCCCGCCACTGGATTTCAGAAGATTCTAGAAGCCGCGGGCGGGGTGGCGGTGGCGGAGAGGAGGGAGAAGAGGTGAGGTGGGTGCCCGCCGGTTGGTGGTGTCGCGTACTCGCGTCTCGTCTCGGACCGTTCCGCTGTCCCTTTTTTTCTTCTTCCTTCTCTCTCTCAAACCGGCCGTCTCTCCTGCGGCCGTTTGGATTCTGGAGAGAACCCCTACTACTTATAGGCTGACAGGAGTACCATGGTCGATGGTACAAGAAGCCGCTTTGTTAGTAAGGAGAGGAGGACGCGCTGTAAAAAGATTGTGCAATGATTTGGATTTCGTATCCGGTTGATTTGATTTGATTTGGTTTGGTGGGGTAAATAGGAAGGTGTTTATTTGTGTTACTACTTACTGCTTTACCTGCATAATTTATGAATATTAAATCGGTTATAAATTTGACAAGCAAAAATATATAATAATTGACAAATCGTTAGCTTTGGTTTTTTATGATAAGACCAAGCGTGCAGTTATATATGGATTCAAAATTATAAATTTTGCAGCTTTTTATTGCATATAAATTGGGTTTTTATATTGCATAGTGAATAAAACCGCAGGCGAACATGATAGGAAAAAATTAGCTTAGATAAGATAAGGCATCTAACTTGGAAAAAATAGGTAAATATAAAACAATTTCGATGATATAATAAATGTATAAGTTAATTAAAAAATCATTTTACAGTTACTATTATATAATTAGCTTTTGCTTTTGGATGTACATGCAAAGGTACGAATGGGCATTATTGATGTTTGAAGATTTGCTTTAACTATTAAAAAAATATTGATTGGGTACCCATTTCAAACATCCACATGCCAAGCGCGTACATTGATGGTGCATGTACAGTATATCCATTTTTTTTCCTATGATATTGTCCAATGCTCACACCCACAGAAAAATCTGTTGAGTTTGGAAATAGCATCAGATACAATGGTTTGTAGCCTTGTTGGGAGGCGCTACTTTTTTCCAAATTGTGCCTTGTGATAGTATAAGGCTAACAGCTATTTGAGTGAGATATACAAAAGTTTACCCCATAGCCGAAAGCCTTATGATCTACTTAAATTTATATCACATTTCGTCTTCTAATTTGCCTCTAGTAACTTTATTTAGGATTTTCTTAAAAAGTTTTGGAAGGATTAGATCTGTAGTATAGGGTTTGTCTTTGAGGATGTTTATTGGGTTAGGTTTATTTAGAGTTTTTTAGCTTTATGTCTGTTTATTGCTGTTTATACCGTTCACAAGGTCATCAATAGTGAATCTTCTTTATCAGGTTGTCGATGATTAAATCAACGACTATTGACTTAATTTAGGATTCGGGTCACCAACTCATTCAACAACATTGATTTGTCGTTCTCTTAGAAGAAGAATATTGTTCATATGTTTTTTTGCACGTGCTAGAGTTGGCCAGCATTGCGACCGCACTCATCTAGTCACATTCCAAGATGTGTAGCCTCCTTTTTTCTATTTTTATAGATTTTGTTTTCTTGTAATAGAGTTGTAATCTATCTTATTATTTAATATAATCTTAAATAGTTTTAAAGGAATGTCTATCCACATCACCATAAATCATTATGGATGTGCTTATCGAGCGAGTTTTGGGGCATGGTACTACCTTGTTGACTTACAAATTACGTCTAATTTTGAATTTCAAAACTTGAATTAGGGTCTTTCATAGTGAAGTTATAAATAGAAATATAAATCTCATACTACTTAGACCATTATTTGTGCTTTCTTTTAAATTGACCAATATCATTGTAGAAAGAACATTACTCTTTCAATCCAATGGAAGTGAATGTTTTGTGTTACTGACCCATTCTCCTTGTCTCCTGCTACTTGCAAGCACAAAACACTTTGTGCATCCCATCCACCACCTTATTTACTCTATTACTTGTCATGCTTACCATGTGTACTCCTCAAGCTTGCTTTGAAGACAAGTGTTTGCTTAATTTTTCTGTTTCTTTACTAATCGCTCTACTACCTATAGATCCAAATGACCCATCTTATATGGTGGTTGATTTTCAACTACCCCTAATCAATAGGTGAACATAGATACCAATCAATGAGGCTATTTAGTTCCACTCATAGGACCTAATTTTTGAGAGAATCAATCACAACCAAACATACATTTTTTTGCTTCGCTCCTAATACCAATCATCGAGAATCAATTCAAACCTTACTTCTCCTTAGAATCAGGGCAACCAAATGTAGACATCCGTATAAAAATTCTAAAAAAGTGACCCTGTCATTGGGGTAACACCCCTTTCCTCCATCCTCCGTCCACACACAAATCATGCCTCCCACGCTAGGAATGTGATAAACCATCGCCATTGCTCTTTGCTAATCCTTGGTTGTCGTTTCGTTGAATGTTTTTATCCCCTTTGCTAGCCACCTCTTTGCCTATTCTCTACCCCTTCGTCAGCCACCATTGCCTAATTTCCACCAATTCTCTCTCGTCCCTTGCTTGAAACAATCTTGTTGTAGATAATTTGAGAAAAAAAAACAGTTTTGGTATTTTTGAAATTTGTCGCTAACGTTGTCGTTTCGTTGAATGTTTTTATCCCCTTTGCTAGCCACCTCTTTGCCTATTCTCCACCCCTTCGTCAGCCACCATCGCCTAATTTCCACCAATTCTCTCTCGTCCCTTGCTTGAAACAATCTTGTTGTAGGCAATTTGAGAAAAAAAACAGTTTTGGTATTTTTGAAATTTGTCGCTAACGTGCACCTATTTCTCTTAATCTTACAAATTCACTCTATTATTTTCATCTTGATGATCTAGGAATACATTTTCAAAACCTATTGCCTTATATCAAAGTACATTCCGTTACATTCATTCTTTGTGATACCATTTTGTAAATAAATAAAAGAAAAAAACACAAGTTGATTAATTATCATAAGCACGGAACACGCCTCAAAAATCCTCACCTCACATGGTTAAAATAAACTATACACCATAATCCTACTTTGTATCAGTAGTGCGTGTCCAGTGAGTTGGCAACCATAAGATGCAAAAAAAGTTAACCACACGAAAATTGTCTCTGTAACCTGCAAAACTAAAAGACAAAAGTTGGCGGCATTATTGGGCCGTGTTTTGTGCAAGGAACAATAATTTAGCCCATTGGGCTGGACGGTGGGCCATGCTTGTCATACAAACAGCCGCGCAGCTGAAATCTCTATCCAGTATCTCCCCTCTGCCCAACCTGCTGGCTCGCAGTCGCAGCTCGTTTGGGTCCCCAAATCGTAGCCCTCCCCTCCCCGCCGGCGCTGCTGCTCTCCACCATCTCGGGCGGCGGTGGTCCCACCAGCACCAAGATCTGCCGCCGTCTGTTCCTCTCCCCGCTATCAGGTGGCAAGCAGATCGGTGAGGAGCAAGCAGATCTCTGAAAACCTCTCTGTGTCTGTCTATGTTTTGGTTCTTCCATGTGCTATCTATCATGTGACTGGAATTCGGATCCATTCCCCAAATCTCTCTCTCCCCTGTTGAAGCTAGCTTTCAGATTAAATGCTATCGAAGTATCGATTAATCATACCATCGATTCCGCATTTGCTGTGTGACTTCCATCATTAACCCTTTCGGCGCTGGTATCTTTTATCCTCTTTTCTTCTGTTCGTAAGTGCGGAACCGTTACTTTTGTCACTGCGAAGTTCAGTAAGTACTGAGAACTACCAGGATGGAAATTATTGCCATTGTCTCGCTTGTCATGCTTCTGGTTCTTGGAGCTCTTTTTGTAATACCAAATTCCCGTAACAAAAGGTACATGTTGCATCATCTCTGATTATGAAACCACTTTGTGGAAAACAGTATGACCTCAAACTGATTTCAGCATCTCAGGTAAAGCGAAGGAGGCCAATTCAAATGCTAATGCAACGGTAAATTCTTCATCTTTCATACAATCACTTAGAGTGCCCGTGCGTTGCGCCATCTACATAAAATCAGTCTAGAGCACAACATCATCATCTCCAACTGCTCTTTCTAATGAGTAGATTAGGCAATTTTTTGAACGGACAGTCTTTTAATATTAAAAAAATACACCATAATATTTGTAGTATGTTACAAAAATTGAATATTTCGAGATTTAATGAACTATTGTATGACTTGTGATGCTCATCGTTTTTGTGCGCATTGTCTTTCTGCATCCAGACATCTAGGAGATATACAAAAGAAGAGATCTCAGCACACAACACAAGGACGAATTGCTGGGCCATCATTAAGGATAAGGTCATAGAACAATGGCCATGCCGCTTCTTCCCTTTACAATTCATTCTAGACGGAAGTTAGAAACATCAATTTTTGAGGTCATATAAATTGGTTGTTGACCCAGGTTTATGATGTCACCTCTTATGTGGCGGAACATCCAGGGGGAGATGCAATTCTAAACAATGCTGGTGGTGATTCGACAGAAGGCTTTTTTGAGTCGGTAACTCTGTATCCTCTCTACTGTACTTGGTAGCATGCCCTGTCAGAGCCACCTGTTAAGTCATATATGAATTTTGTAATTTTCACATAGCATGCGTCCTCTAAGTGGTTCATATAGGACTTCAGCTACATCCCTTTCAGGGGTATTATGATGTTGAATCTTTGTATTCAAAATTGAGGAAATATGATGTAGCAATTAACAGAAGTGATGGTTTCATACTTACTACTGCAACAGTAATGGTCATGCCCTTATATTTCCAGGAATTGCTATTGCTCACATTTGCTCATGATAGATGCAAATAATTTGCTGGTTTGTTTGAGGCTTGTTGACTCCATATACCAGAGATATTGTCACATCACCTAAATGTCATGTGGGGCCGCGCCTATTCTAGGAGAAGGCGGGCCTGTGACGTTCACCGCGCCGCCAGCTGATTCTGTTTTGGAAAGTGCCTAGGTTAGAGGAGAGTCATGTGGTAAGTCTCCAATTTAGGAAGCAATTAGCTCAGATTAGTCAGATCATTCTGTTTTGGAAAGTGTCTAGGTTAGAGGAAGGCCATGTGGTAAGTCTCCAATTTAGGAAGCAATTAGATCAGTCAGGCCACGAGCCTATAAGGAGGATTGTAATCGGTTTTTGATAGGAGGAAGAATTATATCCCTAAACTCTATCTCTTTTTCTCTAATGAACTAGGAATGCTGAGGGGCAAAACCTTGCACTCTAACCACGGATCGAGGTTACGAACTTCGTAGCCGCGGCCCTGCTACCCTAGGCCCCGACGTCCTTGACAACCTGGTATCATGTTCCAGGCCATCCTCGCCACGCCGCTCGCTTTCCCCGCCACCGCCGCCATCGCCCCTGTCTACTGCCACGCTTGCCGCCGCCATGGGAGACTCCAATGCCACACTTTAGGCCACCCTAGACTCCTTCGCCGCCACCCTCAAGACACTGCAGACCGCCGTCGAAGCCAACGCCAAGGCCATCCAGTTGCTGGCTAACCAGCCGCCGCCCGGCTCTTCATCCTCTAGCACTCGGCCCAGCTCGGGCGAGCCGCATCAACAGCGCCCCCCGCACTTTCAGAAGATGGATTTTCCGCGCTACGACGGCAAGTCTGACCTGTTGATTTTTATTAATCAGTGTGAGTCGTACTTTTATCAGCAGCGGATCATGGCAGAGGAGAAGGTGTGGATGGCGTCGTATAATCTGGAGGAGGGCGCCCAGCTCTGGTACTACCAAGTCTAGCAAGATAAAGGGATCCCCTGCTGGCGCCGGTTCAAGGAGCTGCTCCACCTTCGCTATGGCCCGCCCCTACGCTCCAACCCCCTCGGTGAGCTTGCGGCGTGCCACCGCACGGGGACCGTGGAAGAGTACCAAGATCGGTTCTAGGCCTTGCTGCCATGCATGGGCCGTTTGGATGAGACGCAGCGCGTCTAGCTGTTCACCGCAGGCCTCTAGCCGCCTCTCAGCCACGACGTTGAGATTCATAACCCGCAGTTGCTGGTGGCGGCCATGAGCCTCGCCCGAAAATTGGAGCTCTGGAACAGCTACGTCACCCCCGCACCGCGCGTTCCCCCGCGTGAGAAGGGCCTCTTGCCAAGGCCCGCGGCGCGCCTGGCCCTCCCGACACCCTCGGCGCCCGATAGGGCTGCGCCCGCCACGATCTCGGTGGAAGGCCGCCCTGTCCGTCCGCTGACCCAGGCAGAACAGGAAGAACGCCGCCGTTTGGGTCTCTGCTACAACTGTGATGAAAAGTTTGGGCATGGCCATAATCGCGTCTGCAAGCGTCGGTTCCTCCTGGATGGCGTTGAGGAGGAGGACCCTACCGACGAGCCAGCGCTAGATGACGGGACCCCCGCGGAAGACAACCCGTATTTCTCGCTACACGCCATCGCCGGGGTACCCTTCACTGACACCATGGAGATCAAGGTGGTACTGGGCAACATCACCCTCCATGCGCTCCTCGACTCGGGTTCCACGCACAACTTCATCGCTGAAGCCGCCGCACATCGCTCGGGGCTGCCACTGGCCACGACTCATGGCAACTGTGGCCAACGGCGAGCGGGTCGCTTGCCAGGCGTCCTCCGGCAGGCTCCACTTACGATCGTTGTCGAGACGTTCCGCGTCGATCTAATGCCGCTCGCCGGGTATGACTTGGTCCTAGGAATACAGTGGCTAGCGTCCCTGGGGCCGGTGCTTTGGGACTTCGGCAAGCGGACGCTCACGTTCTCATGGCAGGGACGCACCGTCTGCTGGACAGGCATGGACACACCTGACACACCGGGGCTTCACGCCACCACGACCAGTGAGTCGTTTCTTGAGGAGCTCCTGGCCGGCTTTAGCGATGTCTTCGGCGAACCGCAAGGGCTGCCTCCGCCTCGTGGCCGCGATCACGCCATTGTCCTTAAGCCCGATGCGCAGCCCGTGGCAGTACGGCCATACCGTTACCTAGCGTCACACAAGGACGAGTTGGAGCAGCAGTGCGCTGCCATGATGGCCCAGGGCATCATTCGTCGTAGCTCCTCTGTGTTCTCCTCGCCGGTACTGCTTGTCAAGAAGGCGGATGGCACGTGGTGGTTCTACGTGGATTACCGCGCATTGAACGCCCTCACGATCAAGGACGCTTTCCCCATCCCGGTGGTGGATGAGCTCCTCGACGAGCTGCACGGCGCCAAATTCTTCTCCAAACTCGACCTGCGTTCCGGCTACCACCAGGTGCAAATGCGGCCAGGTGACATCCACAAGACCGCGTTCCGCACCTACGACGGCCTGTACGAGTTCTTAGTCACGTTGTTCGGGCTATGCAACACCCCGGTGACATTCCAAGCGCTCATGAACGACGTTCTGAGGTCCTTCCTCTGCCGCTTTGTGCTTGTTTTCTTTGATGGCATTTTAATCTACAGCACTTTCTGGACGGACCACCTCTGGCACCTGTGCGCTGTGCTGACTTTACTGCGCCAGCATCGGCTTTTCGTCAAGCGGTTGAAATGCGCCTTCGGGGTCTCGTCGGTCTCCTACCTCGGCCACGTCATATCCAAGGCTGGCGTAGCCATGGACCCAACCAAGGTGCAGGCCGTCCTGGACTGGCCGGTGCCCCGATCCGCGCGTGCCGTCTAGGGCTTCCTTGGCCTCGCGGGTACTACCGCAAGTTCGTCCACAACTACGGCATGATCGCTACCCCTGACAGCGCTCCTCAAAAAGGAGGGGTTTTCAGGGAACGACGCCACGGGCTCAAACGGGCGGTCATGATGGCCCCCGTGCTCGCACTGTCGATTTCGCCAAGGACTTCATCGTCGAGTGCGACATGTCGACACATGGCTTCGGGCGGTGCTCCTCCAAGATAAGCACCCGGTGGCCTATTTCAGCTGCCCCGTCGCTCCGCGTCACCGTTCTCTCGCTGCTTATGAGCGCGAGCTGATCGGGCTGGTTCACACCATTGGCGTCCGTACCTCTAGGGCCGCTGTTTCCTCGTCCGCACGGATCATTTCAGCCTCAAGTTTCTCCTCGACCAACGCTTGGCGATGATCCCGTAACACCATTGGGTCGGGAAGCTGATGGAATTCGATTTCGCCGTTGAGTACAAGCCCGGCGCGACGAACACTGTGGCGGACGCGTTGTCCCACCGCGACATCGAGCAGGCACCCTCGCGGCCATCTCCGTTTGGCAGTTTGACTTCGTGGAACGCCTCTGCCAAGCCTAGTCCACGGACCCGGCTCTGGTGGCCATTTGGGATGAGCTACGCGCCAGCACCCTGGGCGCTCGTCGACGACATGGTCACGAGCGACCTCCGCCTCTACGTCGCTCCGACATCGCCCCTGCTGCTCCAGATCATGACGGCTGTACACGAGGATGGCCACAAGGGCGTCCAGCGCACGCCGCGATTTTCACTTCCCCAACATGCGGCAGCTCGTGCAGGATCTGGTGCGCACCTGCACTACATGCCAGCGGAACAAGTCGGAGCACCTCCACCCGGCAGGCTTGCTCATGCCACTGCCCATTCCGATGGGCGTTTGGACGGACATTGCCCTTGACTTCGTCGAGGCACTGCCGCGCGTCAGGGGTAAATCAGTCATCCTCACGATGGTTGACAGGTTAAGTAAGTATTGCCACTTCATACCTCTGGCGCATGCCTACTCCGCCGAATCGGTCGCCCAGGCGTTCTTCCGCGACATCATTCGACTTCACGGCGTTTCGCAGTCCATGGTCTCCGATCGGGATCCGATCTTCACGTCCACCTTCTAGTGCGAGTTGATGCGTCTGATGGGCACCCGGCTGCACATGTCGACGGCCTTTCACCCCTAGTCCGATGGGCAATCGGAGGCCGCTAACAGGGTCATCGTCATGTACTTGCGATGCTTCACGGGAGACAGGCCACGCCAATGGCTCCGGTGGCTACCCTCGGTGGAGTACATATATAATACGGCGTACCAGACGTCGTTGAGGGACACACCGTTCTGCGTCGTCTATGGCCGGAACCCCCCATCCATCCATTCATACGAGCCAGACGAGACGCTCGTGGCTGCCGTAGCAGAGAACATGAAGGAGCGGGACGCGTTCTTAGCCGACGTTCGCTACTGGCTTGAGCAAGCATAGAAGGTCTAGAAGCATCACTATGATAAGCTCTATCGACATGTCTCATACACGGTGGGCGATTGGGCCCTGCTTCGTCTCCATCAACATGCGACCTCCTCGTTGTCTATGGCTAACACAGGCAAGTTGAAGCTGCGTTATTTCGAGCCCTACCGCGTCGTCGAGCTGATCAATGACATCACCGACCGTTTGGCTCTACCACCACGTGCTCGGATGCACGACGTGTTTCACGTCGGCGTTCTCAAGGAGTTCGTGGGACAGCCGCCAAACGCTCCACCTCCACTCCCGGTAATCCACCACGGCGTGACTTCTCCAAAACCGGAACAAGCTGTCCGCACTCGCCTAGCGCGCGGCGTTCGCCAAGTCTTGGTGCACTGGAAGGGCGAACCACCGGCGTCAGCTACTTAGGAAGATGTCGACTCGTTCCATGCCAAGTATCCGGCTTCCCAACTTGAGGACGAGCTGGCTGTCGAGGAGGGGAGAGATGTCATGTAGGGCCACGCCTATTCTAGGAGAAGGCGGGCCCGTGACGTTCGTCGCGCCGCAGAAGCCGCACAGGCGCACGCAGCGCGTGGTCACTGCGCTGCCTGCTGATTCTGTTTTGGAAAGTGAGTAGATTAGAGGAGAGCCATGCGCGATAAGTCTCTAATTTAGGAAGCAATTAGCTCAGATTAGTTATTTCATTCTGTTTTGGAAAGTGCCTAGGTTAGAGGAAAACCATGCGATAAGTCTTCAATTTAGAAAGCAATTAGATTAGTCAGGCCACGAGCCTATAAGAAGGATTGTAATCGGTTTTTTTGATAGGAGGAAGAATTATATCCCTAAACTCTATCTTTTTTTCTCTAATGAACAGGGGACGCTGAGAGGCAAAACCTTGCACTTCAATCACGGACTGAGGCTACGAACTCTGTAGCCGTGGTCTTGCTACCCTAGGCCCTGACGTCCTTGACATAAATATATTTTGTTAGAAAGTATACAGAAATGTCTCTTGCTTACTTGCTGTAAATGTGCCTTAGGCTAAATTAATTGCAATGGTAAATTAAATCAAGACCATAAACTGGCTCAATGCTGTTTTAATATTGCAGTAAACTGCCTTTTACATGTCCAAAGACTCCAAAGAATATTGATTTGGACATGACTTATCTTCTCTAAAGAACAAGTTAGGATACGGACTAAAAAAATGATATTGGTGGACTGTTTATCTCTCCCTTCTTATATTACACCATTTTTTAATGCAAATACCATATACATCAATACATGTACCTTTTATACTGGTATTTCCATGTTTCTGCTACTTTCTCCCTTTTTCCATCTGTTTATTGACATTCTTACATCTGAACCTGCGGCCCTCAACATGGTACTAGAGTCTTTGATATCACTGAAGATTTCTGCATCGGCCAGTTGAAGGATTCATGATTGAAAGGGTTATGTGTTGCATCCATGATTTCCTCATTGAAATCAAATTGCGAGAGAGTGTGGAGTATCCAAGTTCCAGTCTTCCAATCTCAGGTGTTGGGCGCAGATGACGGGGCAAAACATTTTTAGCAATTCTGATCTTGGCTGCCCTACGCTTTCAGATGAAATTTCATTTTCGAGCTGGCACTTTGTAGACATCATCCTGACCAAGAGCTGCCCTATGAACGTATTTCTGAACGTGTTCTTCATGAGATTTCAAATTTTGACATACTCTTGTTTGGATGATGATGTCTGAAAGAATAAACACCACAGTGAGGTGATCTCACTGTACGGGCCTCTGTTCAAACTGGGATTTTGCTCCAACTTGTCACTCATCCCATGTGTGCAATTGCTACTACTACAGTTTCATGCCTAGCCTGTCTCTCTCATCCATCAACTACTTGCCAAGATGGATGACAAAAAGGTGAACAATTCTCCAAGAAAAAGTGAATCTTTCTCTCCAAATAAACCGAATAATAAGGCTCGCTTTTGATTAATCAAAACAGCAGTAAACAATTTTTTTTTTGCTTTTCGCTTGACAGAAACCACCAAAAATCCAAACTCCCATGAGAGTTGGAAAAACAAAGGAAATTAAAGAAAATAAAAACAAGAGATGATGCTGTTCAGATATCCTGTGGTAATTAAGGCTGTCTCTGCTACTGCTTACACCTGCACTCATCTTAGGAAGAAGCAGCAGCTAGCTTTCCTCTTCTTCCCTCCTGCCACCATGGATGGACAGGGCCTCTCCTCTGCTCTAATGGTTCTCTTCCTCACGGGAAGAAGCTCTCCGGGTCGACGCCGAAGGTCGGGTCGAACTCGAAGTAGTAGCGCATCAAGTCAGCGTCCATGGCAGTGGCGGGCTCGGGAGCGGGCGACACGGTGGCGAGCGACGACACGACCTCCTGGAGGTCGCCGTCGCAGCACTGCCAGTCTCTGTACCCGGTGATCAACGGGCACGGCGACGCGCCCAGGCCGTAGGAGTCCGACGCGACGGGCGACGCCAGCGACGGCGACACGCTCTGCGGCGGCGCCGTTGACATGTTCTCCGGCGTCCGCGGCGTGACGGAGGTGAGGAGGCCGTTGTTGTCCGTGTTCACCGTCAGGGTGGCGCTGAGGCTCTGAAGCAGGGTCTGCGCGTGCGGCCTCTTGGCGGCGGCAGCGGAGGCGCCGGGTCGGCAGGTGTGCTCGCCGTGGTAGACGACGTCGAAGAGGGAGGCGTCGTCGTCGGTGCGCTGCACCTGCTTGGTGGCGGTGCAGCCCTGCGTGGTGCGGTGGGTGCAGCGGTAGTAGCCACGCGGGTGCTTGGCGCCGAGGATGTCCTTCTGCCCGTACTTCCTCCAGCTGTGGCCGTCGTCGGCCGGCCCCTCCGCGCCGCCAGCCGCGCTCACCCTCAACTGGCTCGCCCACCTCGCCGTCGTCTTCCTGCCAAGACCCCAACCAAGGATTCGATCAGCCAAACAAATTCAATCAATCAAGAAGTGCTCTGTTCTTGGTCGCGATCGGTAGCTCCGATGCCTACCTCTTCTTGGGGTTGGTCCTGAACGGCTGGTGGTCTGAGACGTCGCTGAGCGGGCTGGGCGTGCAGGACGTCAGCGCTGGCGGCGTGTCCGCGAATTGCGCTCCTGAGACGGCGACGACGTCGGCGCCGCTGGAGGAGGACGTGACGATGCTGATGGACCTGTCCGTCAGCGCGATGATCTGCGCGGCGAGGCTACGGCAGAGCTCGAAGGATGCAGGCGCGTTCAGGTGCACCTCGAGCTGCCGAAGCAGCTCCTTCACGCGCACCAGCTCCGCCACCACCAGCTGCACTCTCCCGCCGCCGCCGCCGACGTTGACCTTAACGCCCTCCATTGCGGCAGCTGCTCTGCTCGATCGAGCCAATCAAACACGAAGAAATCAAGATCGCCGTAGCAATTGCGGATCAAGAATCGGTCAGGTGCTCGCGAGAGGAGGAGGAGGAGATCGAAGGTGAGGGAGAGTGGGGATCGAGAGGTGGGGGGGAGCTGAGCTTGCGGTGAGCCGCCTTCTTATAGAGGAGGGGGGAGGAAGCGCGTGGGGTGAAGCAGAGATGGAATTTCAAGTGGAGTGCGGAGACGAGGGGATTAGTTTGACTCATGGGGATGGTTGAGACTGGGATTTGATTGGCTGATGCCAATGTCGGGTTGGGTCCGGTCAAACCGAGTTTAGGGTATTTGTCAATTGGCAAGTGCTGGGAACACTGCCTCATGTGCGATGCCGAGCTAGGCCGGGCTTAGCCCAACGCGTACAAACATCAAGCCCTGTTTTTCGAAACATTTCTTCGGTTTATTTTTGTAAGGCTCGAATATAATATATCTATGTATAATTTTCTCATGTTGCAATTACGGTATTACGATATAAATACATTTATGTCATACTTGATATGTTTTACCATATCTATGGTCCATTTAGTTTGTTACCCTTAGAAACCTAGCTACAAATCCTAGCTTCATATAACTTTATTTTTTTCCTAAAATATAATAATGACAACTTCTACAATTATATTCTCTTTTCAATCTATCACAAACTTATACCACTAATTTTTTTTACCTAATTCATCTTCTTAACCAATTATAACATTTTCCTATTTATTTCTATCAATTTTTCTTAACACTATTGTCTCTATCTCTAAAACTTTTGAAACGGAGTAAGTAGGGATTTTTATTGAACACATTATGGAGGCTTTGCAAACGTTGATTGATTATTCAGCTAGATGGATGTAATGATTTGAAATTCTCTCCAGATGGTTGCATGGTTCTCAAGAAAAAATGATGCTTAAAAGTCTGCTTTATCAACCTCACCGTGGACCTGATCTACAATGACACTTCCAAGTCCTAAAAGAGTGCTATAATAAAGCACAACAGTACTACAGCACAACCTCTGAAACTTCCATGTCCTGATATACTGTTCTCTCAAATATGTGGCACACCCTTACTCCGTACTAGATACCAGCATGTGCTTGCTGTTGTTTGACCATTGAATCAAGTTACCGGGTTCGGGTTTCACGTCGACGGTGACGAGGAACCGACCCGCTAAGAAATGAACTAACACCAAAACTATGAGAATCTTGGACCGGTCCACAGTCTTACACTGACGCTACCAACTTAAGGAAGACCATAGACATGCAAGAGTGAGATTAGAAAAGTCCAAACTGCCAAAGCTGCTGACTGATTCCACTCTCCGCCTGAAAACATTTTCTGTTTTCTGTTTAATTTTTTTTTATTTTCATTTTGTGTTCGAGTTGAAGCACAAACTTAATCTCTGGGTCAAAGTGTAGGGCACACACAATTGATTAATCGTTGGGTGAGAGAAACAGTCTAGTACCAGTCCAATGATGTTGTGGTTGTGCTAAGCTGGGGGTGTTATATGTGTATGTGGCTTCTACAGTTTGATTTGTTGAGCTAGGTTAGGTTGCTCTTAGTTTAGAACCTCTTTTTTTTAAAATTTTTTTCCCTTTTGTAGTTTTGCTCAAATTAGGTTGTGTTTCCCCTACACCCAGCTTGATATGCATTTGTATTTTTATTCTGTGTTTTTGATATCTGACGCGCACATGTAGCGTCCCTTTTGAGTGTAAAGTATGTGCTGCTATGGTTGGTCAGCATCTTTTTTTTTTTGGTTTTATATTTGGGCCACTGCTGTAAGCACATCAGCAGTTATCGAGTAGGTGGATTTTGAGGTGTCCTGAAGGAGAGACAGAGGAGGTACGGAAATAGTACTTGTTCTATACACAGTAATATTTTTCAGTTAGTTCTCTAATCTCAACTAGTTTACTGCTATGGATTATTTACTTTACGTCTGTAAATATATATTTTTAATTTTTTTATTTTTAAATTATACATGTCATATAGTTATGACTGTTGTGTAGAAGCCAAGCATATAACTCTTTTTCGAGCGACAGTAAGTATGCAATGTTTTTCCTGATACATCCTACAAGTTCCCGATGATATTTCATAAATGGAGATTTGTCACCAAGATAATAATAATTAGCAAAAATAGTAAGAAAAGGCCAGGCTACATAACTAAACTCATTCTACCGCAATTCTTCTCTGCCCACATGGTTACACTGGATTGGTAGGTTTGTGGCCGACGGTTTACCTCATCCCGTCGGCGTAAAGGCGAGGAAAAGCAGATGATTAAGACTAATCATCCAACCCTAAAAGTGGTTTTGTTTTAGAGACTCGTATGATTGTTTAGTTAAGGATTGATTAATTAGATGACGAGTGCGATTGCAACAATGAGAAATGGAGAGTGACGGTCAGTTGTGTGTTGTTTTTTTCTGGTCGAAGAGAAGAAAAGGAGTTGGAAGATTTGACTGGCTGCAGGAATCTTCAAGCCTCTTTGCGCGCCGTTAGGAACAAGAAAGCGCTACTAGAAAGAGCGGCCACGTGCGAACGTGACGTCAGCGTGCCCACCGGTTATGACGTCGCCAGAGGAGTACACAGTTGGTTCCGCTAATATTATTTTGGTAAACTGTTAGCACATGCTTAGCTCCGTCGGATCAGGGTGTTGGCACGTGAGGGCCGTCGGATGCAAAGATCGGTTGAACAGTGCAATGATCGTTCATGACTCAGGTTTTCTTTTTTTCTTTTTTTAAAAAGTTCCATTTATGGCAAGAGGATTCTGTCAAATTCAAAGGGTATCACAAAATTTCTAAATTGCCAAGTCAATACCACGATTTGGGCAAAAATTTTACATCTAGGGGTATCACAAAAATAATTTGTGCTATCCTCCATACTTCTTTTGTCCAGATATTTGTTCAGTTCTTCTGATATCTAATTTTCTATCCTATTTCTTCTGACTTTCATATGTCCTTTTCAATTTCTATGTCTACTTGATAAGTGATGGTGTAATGCACCGTGTTGAAGTAGAAGGATGCTGACTTGAGGGTGCCTGAGCCTCAGCTTTGAAATATGCGAAAATAGCCCACAAAATTTCAACTTCTGAGTATATACCTAGGTCTAACAATTCAACAGATACCTATACCTTGCAACAAAACAAATCAAATTCAAAGTTATTTCACTATCTCATATCACATAACTAGCTAACAATATGTTTGGATGTCAAATACGTAGAATCAAAAATTAAGAAAAAAGAAGGCACGCGCATATATATATAAAAGTTTATTCGATTCAAACTTGCTTAAATAGTTAGTAAAGTTAATGTTCATACCAAAAGGTTCACAAATTTTCATAATCGTTTCACTGGGGTACATACCCGATTTAAATCTTAAAACCCAGGCACTATGGAGTCCCGTTTAATTTGTCAAAAGTGAAATACAAACCATGGTATGATAGCCTAATATCAATGTAATAAACTGGGTTTAATTCTGTTTTTCCCTTTATTTGACTATAATATGTGCAATTAGATGTGAATTGAGCGTAGATTAGCTGGCTCCTTGCAATGAAACCTGTAAACTAAGTTTAATTCATATACTGCTAATTATTTTATTAGTGATAGATGGTATATAATATACCGAGGTGCTTATAGAGGGAGAGTGTTTCAGAGTGTATTTATATTGTGTTTTGAAAAAAAAAACGTGCAGTTGGATCAACTTAATCTCACTATTTTTTTAAAACAAAAAGGCAAGTGGCGGTCTCTTGTGTTTTGATTAGAAACATACTACAGGGACAGGAACACAATTGATGTTCCCAGATACATTTGACGAGGACGGGTCCCTCTGATCTTCCATCAAACAAGAGAGAATATTACGTGTTTGTAGGCCTACATGAATAGAACAACATGGTAGACGTGGTCCAACCTTCAAATATCACGTGTTCATTTGATCGTTCCATTTCTAGAACCAAACAAACCAAAATCATTATGTAAGCAAGAGAGAATTGAGATAACAGTAATGGCAGAAATGGTTTCTTTGAAAGACAGGCAAGAGATATATCTGCTAATATCTTGATAGAGCAGAAGCTAAAACAGAAAACAGAAACTATGTACAAAGGTTGAACACGATTAGTTTTTTTCCCCTTTACAAGTTTTATGTCATTGACAAGTGACTATTCTAAGAATTGTCATCAAAGAACGTAAGTTATAAAATACGTACAAGCATTTTCCCCTTCCATCGTCGTTAGTTACCATCGTTAATCCAAAGAAAAAAATCCATTTAGATGGAATATCATACTTTATATATTCTAGGGGTAAAATAGATTTTTTTATGGATTAACAAAGGTGATCAACTTACGAAGACGATGGCAAAATAAGAAGAATAATGTTTGTGCAATATTATTTTGTAGAACTTATGCCTGTTAATGGCAATTTATAGAACCTATGTACACTTGTCAACGAAATTCATAAAACCTATCACTGTTAATGGTAAAATACGTAATTTCTCTGTTTTTTCTTTTTCCCACTAGGGGCCGTGTACATGCTTCCTCGTTGATTTTGCATAGAAGGTTGCTTGGTATAAATGCAACATGTCGGAAAATCCATGTGCTGCATTCATTCTATAGCCCCCATGCATGCTGGAAGGATGATTAGGGATTTTAGGGGTTTTTGTTTTAGGTCTCCTGATGTCGTCGCTGTCAGATCGCCTACTATTCCACCCAAGTAATTAATGCAGCTGCCATCCATTTTGACAGTGGCTTTTCTAACATGTAAAACCTTGAAAATAACTTGGTCCATAGGGTGAGGAACTCTTCAACATGCATTGGCCATCTAAATTAAGAAGTCTTATTAGTAAATAATTAATTAAATGTTAGCTATTATAAATTTAAAAAATATATTAATATAATTTTTAAATAAATTATATATATAAAAAAGGCTATGGAAAACGATTAGAGTTTTCACTCTGTACTGCAGATTCGAACACACCTAAAGTGACGCGATGATCAGGTTGATATGGTTGGCTGTGAAGTTACGGGTATATCACTCTATCCAGTAAGATCAGGATAAATTGGCTACAGTAGGGCTCAAATGATGTAATTTGTTGAATCTTCAAATTTTGGCTATTGGCTATGCTTTTGAATGAATTTACAAGAGATTAAGGTCTGTGCTAGGCTTCCCTGCCACCGAGTAAGATACAAATCCTAGCGCTTATATTTATGCTCACATATGTTCGCTTTAATATGATTTTTTAAGGTTTATGTATTTATTCCTAGATTCCGTCTTATAATTATAAGCTTGTGTTAATCGAAAATTAGCCATATGATTTATTTGTTGCACTAAAATCGATCAACTAGCTCTGTTTATAAAGGCAGTAAATGCATAAAGATACTCCATAGCGGCGATATCTGACATAGTCCGAGTGGAATATTTTTTGCTGTTTTACCGACCGCTATTCATTCTGTTCGCATTTACTTCCCAACCTGCATGACAAAATATGCCCTTATATTGTTGTGGTATTTGTGCAAGTTTCTTTTTTCTTTCTTGGATTCTTGTGTGCTTCTCTTGGTGAGTTGCTTAAGAAGCTTCTATCTCTACAACAATATTCCATGGATGAAAGACAAAAGGGGACAAAATATGAATTGCCTTAGAAATCATATACTAACAAGTATCTAAAAACATAAAAGGTTGTAAGTCACAAGCCACATTCTCAATTTACTTCTGAAACCGGGTAAATTTGTAGAATTTTTCAATATAAATATAACTGATTCTCACAAAAATCATACAAAATTCATGCATTAGCACGAAAGCGTCTAATTAGTTTGCCATAAATTCCATTGACAATGGTCGATGCAGATGCTTGTGAAACAATTTTCATACCTGCTTTGCGAAGGAGGTAGACTCAAGTTTGGTCCTATACTCCTATATACGTACGTACGTGCAATGAAGTAGGTATACTGCACCTAATAGCATGTCGCATGTCTTTTCATAAATGGAGAACGCGATGTTTCGCATAAAAAATATTAAGAAACCTAACATACGTGTACGCATTTTAACCCTTATAATTCGATAAGTAAAAGGGAATTAAGAAAAGGATAAGGAAATTTATTTTTAGAGAGAGACAGATGAGATTGTTGTTGTTAGGTGAAGTGATGGCTGATGATGGCAACGAATAATTAATTGATTAAATTTTAGGTAATTAATTTAACTAACAGATCGAGGTGATGGGGTGAGAGTTGTTAGTTTTTTTCCGGTCGATGATAAAATAGTTGGCAGCTTTGACGGGCTGAAGAAATCCTCGAGGCTCTCTGCGCGTTGCGAGCGCGTCTATGCACGCGACGTCAGCGCACCAAGAGAGCGTTGCGTTAGAGAGAAATGCACGGCAGGGGTTATTCACAGTAAAAATTTAAATTTTGACCTAATTTTTGAAGATAATCTTGGAGGTTTTTTATTCTTAACCTGTTTTTTAATATTGACTTTTAAACTGCTAATACCATATATATAAATTTTACCTATAAATTAATTATAATTGTTTTATTTATTTTTCTACGCCTTATCAAATATAAAAAAAGTGGTTCAGAATGGTTTGTAATCAGTATTAGGAGCCGTCTCAGCGAGGACTCATCACATAGGGGTGAAGGGTCACCCTAAGATCAGATTAGGACCTAAGTTGAGTTTGAGATTTGAGAGAAAGTGAAATGAGAAAATAAAAATCGTAAAACGAGATGCCACTAATATATAACTATTAATTATTTTAAATTAAAAAATAGATTAATATAATTTTTAAGTGACTTTTCTATATATATATTTTAAAAAATATATCATGTAGCCGTTCAAAAAAAACATATTTATAAAAAAACAAGATGAACTTTTCTGCTTTCTCCACCTGCGGGAGCTACATTTGCATTTTCTCCGCTATTCTCAAATACTCTTCGACGCGCCTACACAACCACTTCTTTACCTGGTCGTCCGTAAGCCACATCAGTGGTAATATCATGTCGAGCTGCGTGCACCATCCTGCTTTACGGCCATCGTTCCTTTGTCTTAAGATAGGGCGCCATCGTATGGCCCAGGGCATCATGTACTCTACCTGAACTTAGCCATCACTGTTGCTTCTTTTGGAGCCACCATTGACATTGGGGCACTTTAAAATTTTGCTCTCCTGATTTCTACTTTCTTCATCAGGTTTTTCAACCGTCTTTAATTTATATTTAGTTTTTTTTTAATTCTCAACTCCTGTCGTCGTTATCTTATTAGTTTGGCTTATTTTTATCTTCAAACATGTGCAAAGTAGAATTGCGTATTTTTCCAAACCTATCAACTGAGACTATCGGACTATGTAACTTTTTTCCACTATGGTATGGACGGCAAGCACTCAACGTACGTACACTCACCTTTTTGGTGTTTGGATCCAAACACTCGTGCCCTTAAGCAACAATGTGATGTTCCGGTGCTTTTTTTTAAAAAAAAAAATGGCGGAGGATGTTCCGATGCTTTTCTTATGTTGCTCCACGGAGCATTGATCTCTCTGGATTGCATGACATTCTTTTTTCAAAAACGGTAATTAGTTGATACTGGTATTGTCTTACCTTGTTGCTCTCCATTTTGCATAATTATTACTATCTTTGTCTCACAATATCTTCATCCCACAATAAGTATAATTCTAGAGGTTAAGTTTTGTCTTAAGAGTGCATTTGTTGGTTACTACTTTTTCCTCCAACCAATTTTTATTCAATTTTTTTCTCATTTCACCCTCACCTGACTTTTTACTCTCAACCCACGTTCATTTAATAGGGTATCAAATTCATTTTTATTCTATAGTATTTTATCCTTTAAATATTAGAATTGTACGTATTTAAGAACAGACTATTACAGATAACTACCACAAGGCAGGTAAAAGGCTTTGACTATACTCCCTTCGGTTTATAATAGGTGATGCCATTAAATTTTACACACATGTTTAGTTATTTATTTTATTTAAACTATGTTTTAAAATATGTAAAAATATAAGTCATGAGTATCTTTAGATTAATTAGATTAATCAAATCACACTGAAATATGTAATAATTATCCCAAAATTTTAAGTAAGATAAATGAGTCAAACGTATATTAAAAAGTTAATAATATTATTTATTAAAAACTGGAGGGAGTATATCCTAACAATTTGGAGAGGGTTTGCGAGACAAAAGTAGGCCATGTTTTCAGTAAAATAGAGGGACTGTTCTTGCAGTAGCGGAGGCAGAATTTGCAAGATGGGTGTTGAGAGAAAAATGACAGTGCGTCTCTTCGTTTGCTATGTGAATGGACTTTCGGCATCTTACTGTTTGATCTGTGAATGAGCTAAAATTGAAGTGTTTTGAGTGAAATACCAGCTATTTAGGCTAAGCTATTGTATTAATACCTAGTGCATATGCATTATACTTAATTTTATGTAAAAAATTTTGGGGTGTACATTTGTACACCCATGTCCTACTATAGCTTCACCTCTGTGTTCTTGTGATCTTTATTTTTTTAAAATGTTTTTTATATGATGTGTGGAATAGGTGAATAGTAGTGGTACTCCTTTTGCTTTATTATATAAAAAGTTTTAACTTTTTTTAACTCAAATTCTTTTAAGTTTAACCAACTTTATAGAAAAAAACGTAGCAATATTTACAATATAAAACAAATATAATCTCAATATATATTCAATATTATATTTAATTTAAACTTTGTTGCAGATGTTGTTAAACTTAAAGAAGTTAACTTAAAAAAATCAAAACGCTTTATGATATGATACGGATGGAGTATTTAACAATGAATTTCCTAAGGAAAAGTTTGTGGATTTTTTTTTCTAAAAATCAGTTCATCAAATTTCATGTATGCACAAGGTATGCAACATTTATGTGAGGAAATTTCAAAATAAAGGTCAAAGAGGAGTCTTACTCCTCCCTTACAATCTATAGTTCTCATACTACACTGTGCTTTGGAATATCGTAAGTTTGTCTTCTTATATTTGAAAGATATCTTATGTTATAGTTCTAATTCAAATAAAAATAAATACGCGTCCTTAAGAAGTTGTTGCTTTGTTTTCTTGTTTTGTTAGTTTTGAACTGTTTGCTCTGTAATTTACTGTGTCTTTTCCGGTAATGGAAAAGGAAGGAGTAAGACTCCTCTGTTTCATAAAAAAAAGTTATTGCTGCAGTGTCGAACAGAGTCAAAGAGGGTGATGATCTCTCACTGTTTTTTTAATCGCACAAACAAAGCAACGATCTCTTGTTCGTATAAGCATGTACTATATATAGGGTTATGCACCACTTAGTTTGTAGGAACAAGAGCAAGACACGCGTATTAAAAATGTACCTATATATTGATATCATCATCAACTGACTAATAACGGAGTTGAGTCACCAATGCGTGCACATGAAGAAGCCTCTTGATTCCGGTTGGCAGTGACATCATGTAGACCCTATGATCGAATACATGGTTCGTGGACATTAATGCTACGGACTAAGTCCATTGCTTAATTAATTGCTATGGTAAATTATTATCATTTTTTAACTTATATTATAGATACGTATGCATGTTAGCATGTAGTTCGATCAGAAAAACATACTACACTGAACACAATGCATGAATCCCATGATTTGCTAAGAATATAAGATATGTATGGAGCAGTTAGTTTCAAAGATATATACCTTTTTCTCTTTACTAACATAAATCAAGTAGTAGATTTGTCGATTATCAGGATGAACAAAGATAATAATAAAAAAAGTTAGCCATAGTCGCATTATTTTCTTCTTTAAGTAACTGTGCTTTATTTGTAATTTATTTGTCGGTTTTGACCATGTCAAAATTACCGAGCAATCAAGCTTCTAATCTGACAAGAAAACACCTCTCTCTCTCTCTCTCTATATTCTCTTGGAATATATGTGCAGGTAGCTTGTATTATTTGACGTTCTAGAGTAGTTAATGTGTTTTAAAATGTTTAGGGAGCTAAAGATTTTAGGAATTGGATAGTGAATATTTAACTGGTGATAATATGTGGAAGTTGAGTTTCTTGCTTTTAACTACTAGTTTATTTTCTGAATTTAGCTACCAAATCTTAAAATCTAGACAAAATATAGATCAATACACATTTTAATTAAGGATGCAAGTAGATGGGTGAGTGGATTTTAAAACCCATTTGATTAATCATAATTGTAGTACTTCTAACATTTAAACATCTATATTTTAACTAATACTTCACCTATTTCCGAATGTAAGTTGTTTTAATTTTGTTCAGAGCCAAAAACACTAACATCTACAATATCAAATTAATATTATTAAAATGTATTATAAAATATATCTTGATAATATATTTATTTAGTATTATAAATGTTAATTAATTTTCTATAAACTTAATTAAATAGAAAAGTTTGAATTAGGAAAAAACTAAAATAGCTTACATTCTAAAATGGGAGTAAATGAAAAATGGACTTTATGTGGGTTTTATGTTGGCTAGTCTCACTTGAATTATCGATTCACCAAAGTCTATCAGTTACGGTTGACACAGATGAATGTCAAACAACTGTCATAGCTGTTTACCAAGGAAATTGACTATAGTTGTTGCACATGCCTGCATTTGAGTCCAGTTTGGTCCTATGTACCTGCAACGAAGTTGATGGCAGCCACATCACAAACAAGAAACTAAAGTCACCATTGATTGCAAGATGCTAGGATGCCAACAAGAAGGACATGAGGTATAGTAATATTCATTGTCTCAAAATAATTAATCAATGTGATAAGATTATTCCAAAATTTCTACAATACTACTAATTTAATTTAATGTGCTAATTAATACAACTTGGCTCACACCACGTCTTAGATATCGGGTAAAAACTTCGTCTTGTAAGACTCATTTTCTCTCCTTCTTAATTAAAACTACTTCTTAGGTAAGTCCTAAGTGATGGTTTATTTAATTTTATAGACAACATCTATATATATATATATATGTGGGGTATTGGGGCTACCCTAAGAACAACTGGTTATAAAACAAGTGCCAACAAATTCTCACCGATCCGGCTATCCGTTTGTGTCATGTGCAAATCATGTTCTCCCTCCAATGGTGGAATCAGCGACGAAGCACCTGGTTTGGACTTTGGAAGTCATTGGAATATGATTTGGTCAAAGCAAGTTACATGGGCACCATCAATAAATATCCTTTTCCAGAGATGGGACACCACTAACTTGGTAGTCATTCGGTGGGTGTGTGCATGCATGGCCAAATGGAAAACACAGAAGTACACGTGCACGAGTGCGACTAAACATCAGTTTTTCGTGTAATTTATTGTCACAAGATTTGGTCAGAATCTTCATTCAGTGGACCCTGATGTGAAATCATAGGAAATTTACCCGAAAAAGTCCTCAATTGGATGCGTGTCGAAGTTCTATGCATGTTCTCCATAGAACTTTTTCTCAGTGGTGCGCGGCTGTTTGAAACTATATTATTGGATCACGCGTTCTGATATGGTAAAAAGAAAAACAAAACACATTTTCGTGTTGTATAAGTAGCCAGGTCGACTTTATTAAAATAGTAGCGGCGTGGATGCCACATTAGAACCTGTGGGGGTGCCAATACCATTGAGTTTAGATAACTTCCGCACACGTGTGCACGTGTGACTAAACATAAGTTTTTGGTGTAATTTATTATCACAAGATGTGATAAGAAACTTCACTTAGCAGACCCAGATATGAAATCAGCCTTAGGATATTTACCCTAAAAAGCTTCACTATTGGCACTCTCCAACCAGAATTTTTTTTGCCAGAGTTCGTTCTATGGACTTGATTCTGTGAGAGTACTATGCATATGCATGGCTTGGATTTTGTCGAGATAATTGGGATACAGTTGATGACTTTTTGGGCACCACTACGATCGGTCACCTAAAGCTTTGTGCTAAGAAGTTAATGATCTCAAAACCGTCTTGTGGAGCTAATTCTAATAGATTGAGGGTAAACACCCAACCCGTCCCATAAGTAAACTAGAAGTTTTTTCGAGACAAACTTTTAAAGGGATTTGTATTCTCACGGTGAGAACAGAGAGTTTATTATAGCACAAACTAATGAAAATGATTGAATTAGTTCTAGAACAAAGGTACATGTGAAGTTAAAATAACGATTTAAATGACTAATTGTGTTGATTGTTAGTTGTTGTTTTAATTAAATCAATCTTAGCCACCTATAAATTGGGGGCTCTCTTACGTCTAAGTAGGAATTAGGACACCTAAGAAAACATACCAACTATTCTATTTGAATTTAAACTTGGAGTCTACCTGTCCAACCACGGTCAGACCTGCCTCTTGGAGAAGGTTTAGATTTCTTTCAAATATTGCCAAATCTTACTAATCTAGATGTAAAATTTGGGTTTCAACGGATAATTTATTGGATTCGAAGGTTGTTCATTTTTTTTCCTCCGGGCAGTAAAAGCCAACCATCTTAATTACCCCCTCTTAACAGCCGGCAGGCGCTCATGTTATGTATAAAACATGGGGATTTTATATAGCGATCTCCTAGCAACGAACTAACGCAATATTTGAACATTGTTTCTCTACACTTCTTTCGCTCTGAATCTGACACAAGTGGACATGTCTGTTCATAGGAAGCAGTGGCTACTCTTTGACTCAAGTTTTTTTTTTCTCTGAGTCCTGATTTCTAATTGTTGGTACTTGAGTAGATCTTCTAATAAAAAAAGAAACTAAGCAGCAATTACGTAAAGCCTACCTGGAAGATAAGGTTGGACATGTGTTAATTAATTTTAGTTGGTGACATGCGTAAACCATGTAGTTATAATAGTAGGAAGATGCGCTCATGCTACCACTAAAACAGAGGAATTTCATAGGATTCTCGCAGCGACCACACATAAAACTGTTCTTGGATAATGCCGACACATTCTCCTTTGACCGGCATTTTTTCTCCTTCAGAAAATATAGCAAGACCTTTTCGCATCGAAGTATTGTTTAAAGTGTTTTTAGCTCTTCGTTGACATTTTATAGATAAATTGAAAATTTAGCCGCTACTACGCCAAGCTGGAAGATAAAGACATAACTAAGGTCAGATTTTGCAAGCATGCGTACGTGACAATCGGCTTATTTTTATAGGCTGATGTCAATGAAGTACAAGAGAAAAACAGGGGTGCATTGCCATGCATTTGAGAGGACTTTGTCTGTTTCATGGTTTTTCAATGGGAGCACGAGTTGCTATGACATTCTATAATCATAGTTATGATAGTTATCTTTGATTATAATAATTAGTTTGTTATGCAGCTGATTCTGCGTACTTTGACCAGCTAGCTGCATTTGACTCCGAGGAATTTGACCGAATTGTGGAGTGAAATCAACCACAATAGCTAGATGGAACATTTGCAGTTCACGAAATAGAGAAAATGTCAACTCTAGTGCCTTAGAAGTTAGAACTGACAAGGCCTACCATATGGATCATTATCCTTAACCTCAGCTAGATTAGACAAGTGGTGATAACTAACAGAAGTCCAATATAATTTTCAATCCTAAAATTTTTGGGATTTTTACTAAAGATCCCTTTCTTCTCATTCTCTACTTGTAGGGAGCGCACTAGTTTCCAATCTACGATTAAACGAGAGGGAAGCCGTGAGAATAAGAACTAGTTCCCAATTCCACGAGTGGACAAGAGGGAAGCGTTATTGTGTGGAAGCCACAAGAGCAAGCACCAGTTCCCAATCCGAGATCGGACGAGAGGGAAATCATCATCATGATACGGGTTATTACTGAGAGTCAATTCTTCTTAGTTGTCTGTTTGAGAGAATAATCTATTTACACATCGAAAATCTGATTAGGGATAAAAATAAAATTCAAAAATCTATTTAGGGCTAAAAAGAAATTTTTTGGGAAAGATTTTTCGGCTTCCGTTGGTGATGCTCTTAGCTGTGTTGTACATATTTTCTTGTAACCAGCGGGGAAAAAAAACTACTTTAAACCAAAAAAATCCGCAAATAATCCAACGCGTAAAGGCCCTCTATGCTCTTACCCCAGTACTTGTAATACCACTTACACACATTTTCCTACATTGAACATTTAAAAGGACAGCCGTCCGTCCACACTCCCCTCCCCCACCACGCACGAGTGAGAGAAAAAGCATCCAATGCACACCCCACCTAATCCACGTCTTGCCCCCTCCTAGAAAAATCGGATTTCTTCCGCCACCGACAAACCACATGAAAACAACACCCAAAAAAGCGGCCCAAAATAATTGGGCCTTTGGCCTAGTAAGCACAAGTTGTTCAGTCTCAACGCCTCTCCCCCTTCACGCAGCACGTGAACACAAGCCTAGAAATTCCCCAGATATATTGATATAAATTTTCGTCGAGTCCGTTGCAACTCAAAACAATCCAGATGAATAAGCAACAGCAAAACTGCACGAATTCCACAAGAATCGCAGTGCTCAATCGTTTGCTGTTTGTCCCAGAACACACTGAAATATCATATAAATTATAACAGTTTATGATAACGTGCTTAAACCAAATTCCAGCCAAGCTGCTAAGAGACTCTCCATCGCCCATACCACTGACTGATACCGAACCATAAGTCCATACCGGAACTCAATAATTCCAAACCAGAAATCCAGTCCTACAAATACCGGAAGGGAAAACCCTAGGAGAGTGGTTTCTAGTCCTTATGTTTCCCATTTGTAGCTGGTGACCTGGACCGGTCTCCACGCCTTCTGTGTGAATCTCTGTCATGCGGCAAGCTGCCACGGCGATCCCTTGAGCGCGAGCGGTCCCTGAGACGATACCTCGAGCGAGAGCCGTCCCTATGGCGATCCCTCGAGTGAGAGCGGTTCCTCCGGTGATCCCTCGAGCGTGAGCGGTCCCTCCGGCGATCCCTTGAACGTGAACGGTCCCTTTGACGATCCCTTGAGCGAGATCGCTCTCTTCTGTGAGACCGGTGAGGTGATGGGCTCCTGGAATTTCTCTGAGAGCCTGAATTGCACAAAGAATGAAGATCTGGTTATAATATCAGATTGCTTTAATATTTTTTCAAAGACCAATCACAATATCACACATATGCTGTTGATGCATATAAAGCCTGACACAGATCAATGAAACCAAACTAAAAGACAATTTTGGATTTCTCCAGAGAAATTCTCCAAGGCCAGGTTCATGATTTAAGTCAAACAAATATGGCATAGCGTGTCACAAATCTACTTTCAGTTTTGGCCATGCCAGATCCTTGAAGCAAAAATTATTTAACATCCTGGAGGGAGACTAACAAAATAGTTGCACTATAGTGAGAGAGTGACTTGGAACTACACTCTCCATCTCAAAAAGAATCAATTTATAGCCATGAACCTGGACATGCGTATGTCTAGGTTCATAGCCAGAAGTTAGTTCTTTTTGGGAAGGTGGGAGTGCGCAAAAATATGTGATTGGAATTTTGAAATATAACTAACATCAAATTCCATAGACAAATCACAAATGAAGAGCCTAGCAGCCTCTCAAGGTACAGTGTGCTCACCATTTATGGGAAGGGGAAAGATGAGTTCATTACTGAAACAAAATCAAGAATTGACTACTGAATATAAACAGTCCAGGGGCCATGCTAATCTTCTATTTTTTGGTCCAACTTTATTGGATGACTTTGTGAAGAAGCCAATGGACATGATAAGTCTAATAAGATATAAACTTGATATTTGTAAGCACACATACTAGGTAATAACTAAGAGCAGCAAGCCAAACAATATGAGTAATGAAAAGCATTACTTGCAAAAAAGAAAATAAATAGATGTCATGTGCATACCTCTGCGGCCACAATATTTTCCAGGAGTAGGAGTTCTCTCCCGTGTTCTTTTAGCCTGTCATGAAGATAGTTGGCACAAATCTTAGTGTGTTCCCATAGATGAAATAAATGGTTAACTTCATGCAGTAGGAACCTGGGACCAATTTGTATATCCGTTCTAATATAAATTATTTCTTACTACAAACATAAGAAAAGTGAAATACAGTATACCCATTTGCTAAAGGTAATATGGTAAATCATTAGAACTATCCTATCAAAATCCCTGTGATGCAAATAGATGGGAATAACTTTACGTTGCATTTCAGCTCAATCAAAGTCGAGTTTTGAGCATCTCCTCCATAGTAGATGAAGCCACGGTGAAGCATTGGATGTTGCCTCTTGCGTGCATCCAATCATATGATTCATGGAATCATGTTGATGAAGCATGCACAAGTCCGGTAGCCTGGGCAGTGTTGTCGTGACACATCAGCGGCATGTAAGCTCAGTCGATGTAGACAATGTGTGGAACTTGCTGCATGATGAGGTCAATGTTGGTGATGATGAGTTGGTGATGCAAAGCACAGCGTGCCACATGCATCAGTCCGGTAGCCTGGGTGGTGTTGTCATGACACGTCAGCGGCATATAAGCTCAGTCGATGTAGACAACATGTGGAACTTGCTGCATGATGAGGTCGAGGTTGGTGATGATGAGTTGGTGATGCAAAGCACAGCGTGCCACATGTTCAAAGCTCCAAACCCACTAAATGGCATCAGCCCTCAGGTTGGTGCAGAGAGGGTAATCCATGTTGGTGAGGGAGGTGCAGACAATAAGCGGTGAAGATGAGCTCAGTGGGGTGGTGATAAGCACCAACAGACCAGCAGCACAAATGATTGGTGTTAACCATGGTCGAAGAGAGCATGGCATGCACCAACCAGGTTGACGTCGAGGCAGTTCACCATAAACTGGAAGTTCAGGAAGTCAGCATGAGGAGTTAAGACTCCGTTTGAACAGGCAGAGAAGAGGTCTTTCTCCAATGTCACACTAGGACAGCATCAGAGCACAACACAAACTATTCCCTTCTAATTTGGGGTAATTTATATCCATTTCACCTGTGCACAGTTTCTAGGTGCACTACCCTGAATGTTTATTGTCTGCGAGACAGAGAACTTTAAGTTTTTCTAAACCTTACCTGCAAGGTTAGCACCCCTTTACATCTCTTCAGGTAGGATCTTATTACATCACAGTCCAGCCAGAACCTTTCAATACATATCATAGTTGACCGGTAGTATCTATATCTGCTAGGGTCATGATGATATCCTAATCCTGATCTTAGGAAATCTAGGATGAGCATCCTGATACAACATCGATCCTACTTTGTGAAAAAAATCCAATACTATGTGCGTTTATATGCTTTAGATAATCTTGCATGCTTCCAAGTTGTTTGGAACAGAGTATTGTTATAAAAAAATCTTGTATCATTCTTAACAATGAGCTATTACAGTGTCTTGATTAGTAATGTTCTCACAATAATTGAACATGTTGACATATAAACCCAACCATACAGCATCTAACATTACTCTTAACATTTAACACATCAACACTAAGTACATATAATAAAAGTATTTTATCAAATGATCCTATTTTATCAAATGGTAGGATCATGATTGTACAATCCAATCAGGTTCGACCCAAAAAAAAACCTACCTAGTACCCCAACACTGACAAACTGGTTTACTCATAACATACATCATTCCCAAGTCCTAACCACGCTTCACCAAAATTCTTAACTGATCCAAATATAGTTTTTGAAGTTTTAGTTTTAAAAATACAAGACATTGTTTCCATATCAAGAAAACATGATGTAACTAATGCATCCAAAAATTCAAGACAGAAAAGAAGAACAAATTACCATGTAATGTTGAAAAAAAATACTTAAGAAATTGCTGTTGGGACATATGGTTCAGCTTCTAAGAATGCTTCCCACAGATATATGCTAAACATAGATAAAAACTATCCAGACTCATTGATAGGAATACAACAGCAAAGGAATAATGATCTGTTTTATTATGGTTAGTGTGAAAAGCATCTTACTTTCTCTACAGTGACCAGGCGACCTTCAAGTACAGTGCGGTGCAGGTACTTTATGCAGCGTCTTGCATCCTCAACAGTATCCATAGTCACAAAGGCAAACCCACGAGATTCTTTCGTACGAGGATCAAGGACAACATGGCAGCTTTGAACCTGCAAATTAAATGCTAATTAGCCAGGTGTGAAAATGGTTTTCAGAACAGATAATCTGATAAATGTGATTCAAAGTCAAAACCACACATGCATCGACAAAATTTGGACAAACCTTTCCCTCCTTACTAAAGAACTTCTCTAGGTCTTCTTCCGTTACACGCGTGGATAATCCAGTCACATAAAGGTTATTCCCAGGGTTTCTTAAATCATCATCTCGGCTCCTATGCAAGATCAAGAACTGAAACTCAGTACTATATAGCTTTCCATAATAAAATTACAATTTGCAACTTGAGATACTGTAACTAATATATCATGATCCTTCACCAAACCATCATATCCTATGCTCAAAAAAGAGGAAGTTGGGCGGTGATGGCAGGTTACAAATATGTAGGCATATGTGTGTTACTTGTAGAATTTTTACACTAAAGTATTAAATCTTTGAAATATGAGTATAGGACAAGTGGTGAATTAGTCCCATATAATCATGCGTGCAAGTTTTACATTAGAACATGCTAATACAGAGAAATGTACATGCCTGGAGCGACTCCTATCCCTTGACCTTGACCTTGATCTGCCATGTCTTCTAGGACGAGGTGACCTTGAAGAACTGCACCTCCTTGGAGGTGGAGACCTTGAGTCACTCTTCTTTGGAGGAGGGGACCTAGAAGTGCTGCGTCTCACTGGAGTGGGTGACTTCGACTTTGAAGTGCCATTTCTATCTGCAGGAGGCGTGATAGAACGAGCAGTGTACCTGAAAAATATAATTGTATGAATTAGAACACAGAGAAAATAAAGATTGTTTGGTGAAAGATGTCATAGGAAAAACTGACCTCACTTCCTTGGATTGCGACATCTAATAAAAACAAGGAAAACATCAGATATAAAAACAAACCACCACTAAATTATATAAAACCATTTGACAAAAAGCAACTAAATAATTATGAACAGAAGTGTAAACATCGAGATGTAGCTATGAATGATAAATGTGTATGGTGCAATACTTTTCATGGTAAGAAAAGAATCATAGTCATACTTAAGCCTATAGCAAGCAGTCATGTAGATTGTGAACACCACAAAAGTAACTGCATCAAATCTTAGTTTTTTAGAAAAGGCAAGTGTGTTTACATTTAAAAAGAAACTGCAATGCAGAATTAAAATATAGTTACACCAGATTAATTTGACGTGACATGGTAAAATAGACTATCCTAATAAGGTATAACAATTGGCAGCTCAATGAAAATTAGTGCGAAGTCTGTAGAAATATATGATATAAATGCCTCTTGAACTCATAATAATGCCCATAACAGTCAGATGACATGTGAATAAGCTTAAGAGAAGGAATAATCTTGCTATCAACAACATCATTCCTCTAATAGATCTATACAAAACAGGTTACATTTTTGAAAAAAAAAACATATTCCTCCTGGTTTACTGTCATAATATATGTTGTTGTATTGGACCCTTAACACTGAGCGAAAATACATATTATTACATTGGCTCGACAACTGAATACAATATAAGATGTTCATTTTAGGGTCAGGAGAAACTTGTGGTGAGGCTGTTTTCTCAAGCTTTTCAAACACAAACATAAGCATCTATAAAAGCGATTGCAAACAAATACCTACTAAGATAATTCCATTCTAGTTACTTATAAGGGGAAACTGTTCTATGATGTAATAAATGTAACAGATGCAACACAGCACTAAAGTATTCATCGGTTACATTGGAAAATGAAATGGTAATACAAAAGCAAGCACAAGAACACATGATGAATAAAGAATGCAAATGAATGCTCGAATACATGATTATAAATCCAGAAATAAACCACAACAGAATGCACAAACTAATACGCAGTGTTCTAAAAATCGGCTCTAGTCGCTGCCTCAGAGGCAAGTCAGAGCCAGGCAGGGGCTCAGTGCTATGATTTTTCCTTAGTCAGTGGCCAGGGCGGGCTACCCGCCTTGGTGGGGCTAGGTGCTGCTTGGCGGGGGTAGGCAGAGGTGGCACATGGAGGTGGCGGGGTTCAGAGCTGCTCATGGAGAGGGCTCGATGCTCCTCTGTTTCACTGTTTCATGTGGCAGCATCAGGCTTGGGCATCAAGAGGGGAAGATACTACAGCTGGTGAGATGAGTTATATCCAATGGCTGTGATAGTTCAAGGCCCACTAGGCCCATGAGGAGGTGCACTAGGGTTTCTATACATTAATCCCCTCTCCTAGCTGCCAGCCTCACCTTTCTCTCTGCCTCTCGTGACCATGGCAAGTGCAAGGCTGCGAGCATGGTAAACAAGCAGCATCTCCCTCCCCCTCCTTCAAATCTCTTCCTCTCCTTGCCCTCTTTCCCTCTCCTTTTCCTCCATCTCCCTCCCTCTAGATTGCACCATGGCTGACCAAGTGCTTCTCCTACCTTGCTCTATTTACCCTCCCCTATGCTTGAATACATGGTTTTCCCCCTCCTGGCAAGGGATATCAAGGCGGCGCCTCAGCGGTTCTAGGCGCTAGCGCTGGGTAGCCACCCGACTAGCGCCTAGCGCCTTCTTGAACCATGCTAATATGATACAACAGCTTGATAGTTTATGAAGATTAGCAAGAAGTACCCTGAAGAAACAAAAGAAGTAGTTTTGCCAGCCTAAATGAACAGTTAATAGCCAAACATGGAATGCTGTGTAGTGTAAACGTAGCACATAATCTCTTTCTAGCAAGTCAAATTGAAGATGAAGCAAGAAATTTCTTTTTCGTTGTCAATTCATCTCCTATTCCCTACAATTTTCACTTGAAGGAGTTAAAGGAGGCAAACGGTAGGTACCTCAAACCTTCCAGTCCCACGAAACGGTTAGCTGCGATGTACCTGGAAGGAAACAAGATGAGAAGCGGTCAGATATCAGCAACAAATGAACAGGAAATGCGAGCTAAACAAAAACCCATTCGTATCTTCTTATTGTCCAATAATTCCAAAGTTTTTGGCTGAGCTTCAAACCATCCGCTGTTCAATTCTCTCAGTTCCTTGTACGGTCCTACCGATTAAGAAACCCTAAATTGCCGATTATTCACGAGACACAAATTCTTACAAATTACAGCCTTTTCCAGTTCCTCCACAGTCCAGATCTTGCGAACCACATTGACCCTAGCAGGAGCAACCAAATACTAGGAAGGACGGGTTCGCACCGGACCAGACAACACGCGGGAGGAAAGTGACAAAATTCCTCCGATTACGTCGCGCGGGCAGCGAGGAAGAAAGTGAAGGAAACAAAGTAGGGCAGATCGAGTAGAGGAGGAGTAGAGACGAGGGCGAGGCGAGATGGATAGAGAACGATCCGGAAAGAGGGCAGGGTCTTACGTGAGGGCGCGCCTGCACCGAGGGTGGCCGGAGCCTGGAGCCGGCGGCGGACGGGGCCCGTCGAGCTCGCCGGAGGCCGGATGTGGCCGTGGGTGGGGTGGGGCCGGAGGTGGGAGAGGGGGGCAGATGAGCGGCGGCGGCGGCGGCGAGGCGAGATGGGATTCGGGGCCCCGTGATTTGTTTATGTATCTTTTTTTTTTTCGCGGAGCCTATCGCGTTAGCGTGTGTGCGCTGCATGCGCCTGCCGCCGTCCGATCGATGGGTTACGGACGGACCGATGGAGAAGAGGAGCGATGGGGCATCGCACATGGATCTTGTGGTAGTGCCAACGTTGCATTATATATATATATATATATATATATATATATATGCTCTTTCTCCATTTTCGTTTTGCAGATAACCAGTTCCGTGACAACCGTACAAGTATCCACGTGTAGTTCAAATCTTGCCGTATGATAGTATTATCATACGCTCTCTCTTTTTTTTTTTGCGTAGATTGCCTTTTTAATAGAAATATGATGAGATTTATGAACTTATTCGTTAGGCAACATGTATAGAATGTGTCTTAAAAAAGCGGTAAAGCTTCATACATAAATTCAACAGCTATTTAAATTTTCAAAGACCGCTGAGGGGAGAGGAGTTTGTATATGAAATGTGAATAGATTGGTGCGGGGTGGTTTTCAGTCATTATGCATGGCGTGGGCCATAGGTAGTCATCGGTAGGCACGGCGCACTCCTCGGATGGCAGCGGCTCGCCGCGGAGCTTCACCCAGGCTGTGAGCCCGGCGTCGAACAGGTAGGTTTCGTGGTCCTCGGTCTAGAGGAGGCCATGGCGAGCGACATGATGCGGCTGCTGAAAAGAGGTCATAGTAGGGGTGACCACGGATTGCCGACGCCAGCCCTCGCGGGGTTGAGCTCGAACCTCGGTTCCTTGCATAACCTGTCAACGTAGTAATTAAATCTTGCCGTTGAACTCAGACGATCACTATACCAGATGATAAAACCCGATATCTTTATCTGAAAGGCTCGGTAACATTAACCGATAGTATTGAGGGTAGTGCACGATAATAATATCAACGAATATTATATTAATGTTGTCAAATACATTAGTATCAATTGATTATACTAATCGATATTAATATGTAGTTATTAGTACCGGTTATTATTTTTTACATCCCTTTAAACCTCTCTTCCACCTTCAAACTGAGTCATTTATAAAAAAGAGCAACATGATGGTTTGAGAGGAAATATAAGAGAGGTGCTACCAAAATTTTTATGTGAAAGTTTTTTTTATGTTTTCACTCATTTAAGGGTTCTAAAAAGATAGTATGTCATCCTGCATTGATATTGTAATTTTAAAATATATATACACCATCATCTAAAAATATATAAAAATAAATGAGAAATAATCAAAATTTTGAGTATGTCTTAATTTTAAAAATAGAGATAATCTACTAAAAATAAGATTTTTGAGTATGTCTTAATTCTAAAAATAGATAATCTAAAGAGTATTTCATAATAGCAAAAATAGGACAAACAAGTTAAAAAAGAGAAACAAAGGAAGGTTATAGAAAAATAGAGGAAAAATAGAAAATTAGTTAAATATTTACACCAAATTTTGGTAAGCTCCGCACATAAAATTAGAGAACTGCTCGGCTTATAGAAAGAGTCTAATTGATATAGGAAAACAACCGATCGGATGGATTGAGGATGGATTTAGTTCGGTCAAAAAGACGAAAAGCTATCTAGAGACCAAGTCTGAGGATAAACTATAAAAACTATGGTAGTATTTTTGTAAAATATATTTGAAAAGAAAGGCAAGTCTAATTAATTTTATTAACTTTTTAGAGATAATTTTTTTATATTTAGAAAATAACGTCCGGAGGTTGTTTGTAACCGCGTCGGGCTCTTATAACTTCAGAGTATAAATATTGACCCCCTGGGACCTTGTAAATGATCTCTCGATCAATACAACTTTAGCGCATTGTTATCCTAGTTCATCTAATTTTTTACCGACGGATTCTAGCTCTCAATGCGGGGCTACATTGGTTAAGTTCGATATTCGGCGAAAGATAAATTATGTTACTATCTTGGTGTATTCTTTCTGCCTAAGGCTGCATCGGTTAGATCTGATCAGGTGCATCACATCACGTTCACGTGGTTCTATCGACTTATCGAGCTCTTCCTACTGCCATTAGTCTTATGCTGTATTGATTAGGTCTGACCTACTAAACTACTGATAGTATATTAAGCCGTAGGTCGATAAGACTTTACGTGAACGTTTTATCAGAATGACCAGCCAATGAGTTATCCACACATTGAGTCTCATGCCTAGGGTATCAACTTCTTAGCCAATATACATATATCCTTAGAGAATTTCTTTCAGCGGCTTAGCTAGCCGATGGGTTCCCTCATTCCTTCCGTCCATGTATTCGATCTAGTCTCTGTCGTCTCTGTGTTGTTAGCCTTAGTCTCATACTGTTTCAGTTTGGTCCGATCTATTGAGGCTGGCTCTAATAGTACTGTCATGGTGGTCACTAGGTCTTATACTTTCAGGAGATCGGGTCTCGCTTCTTGCTATTCATCGCACATTATATTTAGAGTGCCATCGGATTTATAGCTGATGGGCCTTTTATTTTATTCAAAGCGCTATTCTATTCGGAGCGCCATTGGCTCTGATGCCGATGTGTCCTTTATCATATTCCTTGCTATCTAGCTATGTCTTCATCAACTTTCTAGCCGATAAACGAGTGCTGCACCTTCTATCGGTAATCTTTTGATAGAAGGAATCCATATACATGCTTATTGACTACTCTATTCTAGAACGTCGTCGGTTCTACAACTGATGTGTCTTTTATTTCTTTCGTCGTCATCTACCTATACCTTTCATCGACTTTCCAGCCGATAGACGAGTGTTTTTGCCCTATCGACAACCAGTCGATAGCAGGAATGTATCAGACATAGCCAATGACTATTGGTGACCAGCTGATAGTAAGAGTTCGTATTAACCCATTGGCCGATTGACTTATTAGTTTATTTCCTTATTAATTATAGGGTCAAATTGACTAGCACGCTTACAACTCTAACAACCTCTAGCAACCCCGATGAAGGAACCTCAAAGAGAAAGAAACTACATTGGAGCTAAGCAGACCTCCAAGGCCTACATATTCATGCACGATTGCATCGGACCTACATCGGTAAACATGGAAAACTGATTCGGCGTAAACAGTAAAATAGAAAAATTAGTGCATGTCTTAATATAAAAAATACAAAACATTAGAATTAATAAGAGTATGGGCCTAACAGAAAATAGAAGTAGAAATATGATAAGTATGGAAAAAAGGGGAAATAGTAAAAAATATAGAAAAATGGAGGAAAATTATAAAATGTTAGGAAAAATAGGATACTATGTTAATATAAAAAAATATAATAAATCTAACAGTAATAACTTTGATATTTTTACAAGTAACTCTATTGGTTTATGGCATAGCTGGTATAGAGGAGGCGCAACCAAATCTGTCCACATATTTTTGTAAATTCCACCGATTGAAGTGCTTTACACAAAGGTTAGCAATACTCTTCATCCATTTACCTTTTGAGCTTAAGACATTTAAAATTATTAATTTTCTTAAGTAATTCTTTACTTGTAATGTTGATGAACTGGGTTGTACAACGCGGACCGACGGTCAAAGGAATTCATCAATGGCACATATTATTTTCATAGGGTAGCCGATACCCACAAGCCTAAGGGTTTTATATGTTGTGTATGTGAAAACTGCAAGAACCAAAAGGAGTACTCTTCCTCAAAGATTCTTTATAGCCACTTGTTACACTCGAGATTCATACCTAACTATAATTATTAGACTAAGTAGAGAGAGAAGGGTTGCAATGAAAGATGATGAAAAAGAAAACAACAACATTCTCCACTGGGCTCAATATGGTGCCTTTGTAGATACTACAATGAGCGAGGCGGAAGGAGGGGTTGCAGAAGATGACAGTGTAGATGATCTTAGTCAGATGTTGCATGATGCAAAGAAAAACTACAAAAGTGAAAAGGAGCTAAAGAAATTAGAGCGTAGATTAGTAGATCATAAAACATTGTTGTACCTAGATTATAAACAAGGGTATAAAAAAGTTGGGTACCACACTGAAATTCTTTTAATGGAAGCTAACAAATGGTACGACTGACAATATATTTTAGGAGTTATTGAAATTGATAAAGAATATTCTTCCGGAAATTAATGAATTGCTTGCAACAACATACAAAGCAAAACATATAGTCTGCCCTCTAGGATTAGAAGTCAAGAAGATACATGCATGTCTCAATGATTGTACACTCTATCGTGGGAAGGAGTATGAGAACTTGGATGTATGCCCGGTTTGTAAGACATTGCAATACAAGATCAAATGAGATGATCCCGGTGATATTGAGGGACATCCTTCGAAGTGACACCCCGCTAAAGTCATATAATATTTTTCTATAATACCACGTCTGAAGCAATTGCTTAGGAACAAAGTGCATGCTAAAATGATGCGCTGGTATACAAAAGAATGTAAACAAGACGTGATGTTGAGACACCCCGCTGATGGATTCCAGTGGCGAAAAACTCAATTGAGCATTCCTAGATTTCAGAAATAATGCAAGGAACATAAGGTTTGGTTTAAGTATGGATGACATAAATCCTTTCGGAGAGATGAGTAGTGGTCATAGCACTTGACCTATGACCCTATGCATCTACAAACTCCCTCCTTGGTTGTGCATGAAGCGAAAGTACATTATGATGCTGGTACTTATTTAAAGTCCAAAGCAGCTTAGTAATGACATTGATGTGTACCTAAGACTATTAGTTGAAAAACTGCTACTGTTATAAAACGAAGAAGGTGTCTTTGTGTGGGATGAGTACAAATAGGAGCAATTTAACCTACGAGTATTGTTGTTCATAACCATCAATAATTGGCCCACACTAGGTAACCTATTAGGACTAATAAATAAGAGGTATAGAACCTACACCCACAGTTTAGATGAAACTAACAATACGTATTTGAAGCACTGTAGGAAGGTTGTCTACATGGGCCATCGTTGATTTCTTGTTGCCAACCACCCTGTACAAAAAAAGGCAAGCATTTTGAAGGGAAGGTAGACCACCATACTAAGTCTATGCACCGTAACAAGAAAACTATATTTGCTATGGTGAAAGATCTAAAAGTAATATTTAAAAAGGGACCTGGCAACCAATATATCCTAAGTTAAGACGGTCACAAGGCAATGTAGAAGAAGAAGTCTATTTTTTGAGAATTACCTTATTAGGAAGTCTTAGAGGTTTATAACGTAATCTATGTGATACACCTCACTAAGAACCTTTGCGTTAACCTGCTAGACTTTCTAGGTATATATGGATAGTCCAAAGATACTTGAAGCATGGTGGGATCTGAAACATATGAAATAATGTGAAGACCTTCATCTGAAAAGGAGGGAGAAAGGAAGCCATTACTTACGTCCTGCCAGCTATACTCTCAATAAGGAATAGAAAGAAAATATGTTCGAATGCTTGGACAACATTAAAGTCTATCTAGATACTCATAAAATATAAAGGAAATAATAAACATGAA
Organism: Oryza coarctata; assembly: GCA_030770085.1. Classification (NCBI taxonomy): domain Eukaryota; kingdom Viridiplantae; phylum Streptophyta; class Magnoliopsida; order Poales; family Poaceae; genus Oryza; species Oryza coarctata. The sequence goes on along the minus strand of CM061476.1, from coordinate 11,636,869 downwards.
AGAGAAGAAATTCATAAACCTAAAGTATTATGATTGCAAGGTGTTGATGACACAACTGCTTCTGTTGTACTTAGGGGTATTCTTTCTATTAATGTTCGGACAGCAATAATAAAGCTCTATACATTCCTTAACTCAATTTCATAGAAGATCATCGATCTAGATAATTTAACAAACCTACAGACTATCGTGGTCCAATGTCTTGTTACCTTTAAGATGATCTTTCCACCATCCTTCTTCAATATCATGACACATCTTATAGCTCATCTTGTCAAAGAGATCGTATTCTCGGTCCTATGTATCTATATAATATGTTCCCTTTTGAGAGGTATATGAGTATCTTAAAGAAGTACGTTTATAATCGTTCTCGTCCGAAAGGATGGATCGCCTAGTGTTATGAAATAGAGGAGGTCATTGAGTTTTACGTAGACTTTATTCACGACCTCAGTCCAATCAGTGTCCCTGAATCAAGCCTCGAGGAGAGACTAAGGGGAAATGGCACACTTGAAAAAAATTAATAATGACTATAGACAATGATTTATTCCGTATAGCACATTTCATGGTTTTGCAACAATCTTCGTTGGTGGATCCTTACATCGAAGAGCACATGACGATTATATGCTCTAAAAACTAGGGGAAGTCCGCTGCCTAGATTACATGTCAGCATATTGATACTTTTGCCGCTTGATTGTAAGAACATCTCACGGGCAATGGGACAATTGATGAACAACTAGCCTGTTTGGTGAGGGGACCATCTTGCTCGATCTTGACATTCCAAGGATATAAGATAAATGAGTATACATTTTATACAAGAGCCCAAGATAAAAAGAGCACCAACCAAAATAGTGTTGTCTATATAGATGTCATAGATAACTATACGACAAACAACACATACTATGGTTTCATTGAGAAGATATGTGAACTCAAGTATGGTCCTTTAAAGGTCCCTCTGTTTTGGTGTCAATGGGTGAAGCTGACTAGTAGAGGCGTAACGATTGATGAGTATGGGATGACAATAATTGACCTTAATAAGATTACGTACTCAGATGAACCATTTGTCCTAGCCAATGATGTGACTCAAGTTTTCTATGTGAAGCACATGTCTAACAAACCAAAGAGTGGAATATCTAAGCAAATAAATAAAGTGCTTGATAAGCCAAAGCACCATGTGGTTATCTCAGGAAAAAGAAAATCGTCAGAGTTGAGGATAAGATAGATAAAGATTACGATCAGTTTGACGGGCAACCTCCATTCGTAGTAGCGGATGACCCGAGCCTCCTCCTAGCAAATGAGGATGCTCTGTACTTACGTCGCAATCATAGCCAAGTGACATTCGTAAAGAGAAAGTTTGCTACCTCTGCCATCATGTTATGAGATTGAATGTATATAATTACATGTATTATATTTTTTTAATATTTACAACATCCTATTTTTACTATTATATTTAATGGATAAAGTATACTATTATGCATATTATATCATCAGCCGGATTTGCTAACAGATAGCACTGATACAAGTCACTACATCTCTACACACTATATTTCAAAGTTTTTAAAATTCATTATACTAGTTTTGTTTTTTTCTTAAATTTATTTATCCTATATTTACTATTTTTAAAATTAATTAACCTAGTTTTCCTATTCATGATATTATTTCTGTAATTTATTTCAAATTATTTTTCACATTTTTCCTATTTTCTAAATTTTTATCATACTTCAACTGCTTGAAAATCTTTTGCATTCGTCATACAAAACAACCGGCAATAAATATATTTTAGGCAAGTGGGAAAACTTTTTAGTACCAGTTGTTATGAGTAAATACTGTATCTTTAGTTTCGATTGTTAATACCACCGGAACCAAAGATTCTTTAGTAACATTTTTTCTATATAACTGATAAAGTGGATATGGCATATATATACATTCCCTCATTTTCTCCGATCTAAGTCCCTAGATTGTGTTCGATCTTCTCCTCTATCCTCACTGACGACACCACCGCCATCCTACATGCCAACGCCATCCATACCGACACCACAGTGTGCTAATTTTCCTATTGATAACGTTACCCTCCATGTCGTCGCCGTCTCCATTTGCACCGTCGACACCGCCGCACCAACAATGATGATGCTAGCACCAACGCCACCGCCATCCCCATCCTCACCGACGTTGCCACCATTCTCATTGACGCCAGCATCGTGACCCACACCAACGCCGACGTCGATCGTCATTCACGCCATGCCAGCCTCTCCCACTAAATTGTATAAATATACATGAATTGTTTATATATATTCTTATTATTTGTTTTTTATACATTAACTATTTTTATATATTCCTATTATTTGTATTTATTTACATGAATTATTTTTATTGCTCTTAAAATTTGTAGCAAATTTTGTGGTAAACGAATTATTTTTATATATTCGTATCTTACATTTTTTATACATAAACTATTTTTATATAATCCTATTATTTGTTTATATATATATGAATTGTTTTTATAGTTATCAAAATTTGTAGCAAATTTTATGGCAAATAAATTATTTTTATATATTTGTTTCTTACGTTTTTTATATGTGAATTGTTTTATATATTTCTATTATTGGTATTTGTATATATGAATTTGTATACATGGCCTCTCCGGTGGCTCTATCAAACCTAGATAGAGTGTATGTTGAAATTGAAATAACACATGCTTATGGAGTATATGTGTATTGTCTAACTATTTTTTTCTTTAGGAAGGAGAAGAAGGAAGAAAATTAGTTCAATAAAAATGTAAATAAAAAACTATATGTTTTAACGTACAATCCCATGTATAATGTATATTAATATATATTTTCTATTAGTTAAGATGCGAGAGTCAGATGATGAAAAGTTCCTCTTAGACGATGCGGGTAAGAATTGTCATCAATACTTTAATGAGAAAGCCACCAGAGGCAATGAGGGACCCAACAATGAGTCAGGATATGAGAAGGACAATAACGAGGGGATAGAATAAGGCTAGATCGAAGAAGCAACAAGGACAATGAGCTACCATGAAAGTATATTATAATGAAGGACCGAAAATGGTAACCAGAGAGGGGTGAATGGGAGTCTAACTTTCAGTCAAGTTAGTTCAAGGCTGTCCTAAAATCTACCCTAAAAAGCAGTCACAAGCAAATTTATAGGTTTTCTAACTAATAGATAAGCTATCTTAAGGAAATCATCGTCCAAAACTTAATCCAGTCAAAAGGAGAACACAGAAGAGAGAAAAACCCTCGTACTTCTTCCCGTCAGTCTGATTTGCCTAGATCTATGACTCGTGAAAAGCTAGATGATTTTCTTTGGTGGAAAGACTCAACTCTCATCTCAAATAACCATATCTGAGTCAAAAACCCCTAACACTCAAATTTCAACCCAATATGTCAGAAGTATAAAACCAAGAACGCGAAAATCACCGTCGGGATTTGAATAAATAGTTCAAATAAACTGATCTATGAATTAGTGAGGAGTAAGATGATTTCCTTTGGTGGAAAGATTTAACTCATGTCCTAATTCATCATGAATGAACAGATCTGAGCCAAAAACTCCAAACTCAAGGTTCAACCCTAAACGTTGGAAGAGTTAAACCAAGAACACAAAGAATATTGAAGGGATCTGTGTAAACCTCAACTAAATCGATCTATGAACTCATGCCGAGTAAGAGGATTTCTTTCGGTGGAAAGCCTCAACTCATGTCCTAGTTCATCCTGAATGAATAGATCTGAGCCAAAAACCCCAAAACTCAAGGTTCAACCCTAGACGTCGGAAGAGTTAAACCAAGAACGCGAAGAACATCATCAAGATTTGAGCAAATGGCTCAAATAAATTGATCTAAACCAAAACCCCTAAAACTCAAGATCCAAACCAAAACGTCGGAAGAGAAAAATCAGAAACGTGAAGAACACTGACTAGATCTGAACAAGTAGCAAATAGATCAAATCCTAGAGGACACTAGGAAGTTAGGGCCTCCATTCCCGCAAACAATCTTTAGTTCATTTACATAGATGCGGTGGATTATAGCGCCGTGGAGAGATCGAGCAGAGAAAACCCTAATTGAAAGACGCGATGGACTTAAGAAGAACGAGAGAGAAAAAGAAAAATGAAAAACGCAAAAATGAAAACCCTCGCACGCACTTGTGACTTCTAAAACCCACTGATGCGGCACTGTCTCCATTCATATATCAGCACTTCATGCAAAATCCGGATTATGCGCTTTCAGTATAATAGGTTAAAACAGTATCCAGAGGGCATAATGGTCCAACTCTTTTTTAGGCAATCAGACAACCACTCTTTTTGCACAAATTTGCTTAGTCATGGAGCAACCTTTGTGATTTTGCTATGTGCCACCCTATTCCTCCTCAGAACCTGGGTTTCGAGGCCAAACCCGTGAAATCGACACGTGTTCGACCTCCACCGAGCTCGGCACTATCCTCATCACACATGTACACTTGCACTTGTCAATGTCCCTAGGTGTTAGCCATGGCAGCTGATCCTTCGGTTCCTTAGTCCAAGCGTCATGTCCGTCCTTCACTATTTCTGGTCCATCGGCACAGCCTGTCTCTACTTGACCTTCACCTTTCCATTCACCACTGCCTCCGAGCTCCACACCTGCATATCATAAGCCACAAAACATGTTTCCGAAACACACTCAACCCGAAGTGTCAGCATGTAGACAATCACTCATCACTATAACGAAACACCAGGGCACATATCAACCTTGTATTCACATATAACTAAAGTAAAAGAAAATGGCGAACCAGTTGCTCCTGTCTCTGCTGCAAGGAAGTTTGTGTCTCAATGCGGTTATATCATGAGGGATCATGTGCTGATCAGCATTAGAAATGGTGGTCTACAAGGGTGGGTGATCAAAACGTGCTCCTGCAGTCAGAGAAGAATATGCACAAGAACTATATCCTAAAGGGCTAAACTATGAAATTCAATGCATACTGAAACTAAGGGACCTCTGGGACACATTTGTCAACTACAAGTTGTCTGAAAAAAGTGGAAAGAAGGTGGCACAAAACAAAGCTAATGCTAACTGGAAAAAATATTTTCATAAGATAGGATCATGCGATTATTAGGGGATTATCAAATGGTAGAAGATGGAAGATGCTCTAGAAATAAGGGTATCGTTCTAGCCATAGCTGACTAGCCTGAATGGTCGAAGCTCTGGTACTATGCTCATGGTGGCACACTCAGTGTAGAGGATGGTTTCCTCTTGTTTAGCCTGGGAATACAAGATGCAACACACTGTCTCGTGGGTGCCCTAGAGTCCTTTTTCTAGGGTACATTCAAGCCTGATAGTGAGAAGGACGAGCTCACAATGGCCCTGCAGAATCCCGAGCACCCAGTACGAATACGCGGAAAAGGCGTGGTCCTGTGGAAGTATGGGTTCCGCGAGGATATCGACTCATACAATTGTCGCAAGAGAAGCAAGTCCGAGCAAGATGTCAGGGTTTGAATATTGGGGTAGCAGATCTTAAAGACCAATCAAAGAATGACCGAATAGGTGAAAAGGCAGGTCGCGATAGCACTTAGAGAGACACAACTACAAACATAAATTAATACGAACATCCTACTTAGTCGCTTAGACCATCGAAGCAGCTACGCTTCTACAAAGCAAGTAGCCAATTAGACAAATGAAGCTATAGTGCCACCACTGGTTGATAAACCACGCTACCCATGCATGAAATCATGCAGTGAATACCATGTGAGCTGCATATTCCCTTCAAAAATCTATCCATCAAAGTATGCTTATAGTTTGCACATCTCGTTTGTAGTTTTGTTATATGTCATGAATATGTACTAATTAACTTTGTTTCTCGTGAAGGTGGGATACGGCACAACCATACAATTGGAGCAAGGCCAAATAATCCACTACATGCCGATTCTAGCTATTTAATCGAAGGTCGAGGTGGAGCAAGTTTGTGAGGGCTTTGAGGATCTCAAGCTCGACTTCTCCGGAGGTGACGGGGAGAGGATACTATAGGAGTCGTCCTACTACATCATCTTACGGTGCAAGCACTACATCGTGCTTTCCAAGCGAGTGGCAGCGTCGATTTCTACTAGAGGTCCCTGTCGTCTCCTCCCTAACATCGGTCTCCACCGTCTTCTCCCTAACATCGGTCTCCACCACCTCCTCCATAACCTTCGGCTCCATTGTCGCAGTCTGCTGGTATGAGCAAGAGCTCGACCCCATCTCCACTACGTCAAAAAAGGTCACGCTCACCTCCTGTCGTGCCGTCGAGGTGGACAAATTGAAGAAAACTATACCAAAGAAAAGACCATACAATATGACTGATGAGTAGACTAAAGCACAAGTGTTTAGGTAGGTAAAGGAGCACTTCAAGTGTTGAAGTCCAAAGAAAAAACCTCCAATAGACACAATAACAAAGGCATTTTTTTAGAAGATGAGCGAACCAGTTAAGGAGAAGATCATATCGAACAACGAACGCTCGCTCATCAAGTCCTATTAGAAGAAGAAAAAAGAGCAGTCAAGTGTTGTTCCCTAGCTCGGACAGCAAGCAAGACAAGTGGTTGACTCGATGCTATTTGAATGAGAAATTAATCTGTAACAGTTTATGGAAGATACAAGTCTCACCAAAGATTAACTACTGGGGTGGCCTATATTGAGAAGGTATCACAAGCTGCTAGATTTAAGCTCAGTGAACCACTTGTTAGGCCAGAGCTCATCAGGACCCTACCAACACAGATGTACCGATTTCATAGTTGGTATATGAAATAGTCAAGAAAAGATAAAGTCATATTCGCTACTCAGATTAAAGATAGTAATTACTTTCATGGGAAGTCTAAGATATGGATGAACTTTGAGGACATCTACGAAGTATACCATCAAAACGTCCTTGACCTCTCGCTTATCAATTGCTAGATTCTGTAAGTTTCGTTTTATTCCTTTCCTTAATCCATTCGTACGTATGATCGCTCCATTTACCATGTGTGGACTACCTCACTTTTTTTATGTGCTGTAGAATAGAAATTCAAAGATGTCATAGGAAGGAGTACTTTAAGGTGGGTTTCATAGACCTCGTGATTATTAACGAGAAGATTGTATGGAAATTTCCACAAGAAACATAGATAAACATTCACAAATACCTAGTGCAGCAATATTACAAGACATCTATACTTTTGTCTTACAACTTTAAGTTTTTACCATCTTTTCTACCATTTTTCTTCTCATAGACATATAATGTTATGTCTTTTAATTAATACAATATACAGATTCTACTTACTCCTCGTTGTGATAGATGTTGCTGAAAGTAGAATCTATGTCTTGGATGCAAAAACCAATGGAGGATTTTAAAGAAATCGTAGAATTATTTAATAATAATATCATACATTGTATTATAATTGCATGCCGATATTATGTACACCAAACAATATTATCGTTTTTAATTACAGGGTGTGGTATAGTTTCGTAAAGATAGTCCATTTAAGAAAACACTGAGGATAAACTTTCTGTTAAGTACATAAAAAAATGTATATCTTATTTATTCTATAATGTAAATATTTTATAATTTCGTTTCAATGTTTGAGACAGAAAAAGGTAACAAGTTGTACTGCCAGTTTTTATTACCGATCAATTAAACCGAAACTAAAAATATCCCGAATTGATACTAAACATTATTTCTCTCGTATCTCGTATTAGATGTCGTACTTGACGGAGGATGGAGGCAATCCGGCGGACACTTTCCATGAGCCGGCGTCGATGATGTCGCTCTCAGCGTTGTCAGCGGCGCCGGATTTGCCAGTGACGCCGACGATCTTCGAATCAATCTTGACGAAATCCATGCCCGGAAGCGATTGAGGGGGTTGGTTCGAGTGAGCTCTTTGCCGGTGATGGAGATGCCACGTCGATGCGGTACAAGGCGTGCCGCAGTGGTCGCCCTGGCCGTCCGGCAAGATCAGGTAGGGCGACTTCTTAGTCTTCCGGTCATGGTGGAGCCGCTGATCCATTTGCATCGGCGACAACGATCGGCCACAAACCGGCGACGCTAAAGTTCGCCGTTGAACCCCAAACGACGGCAGGCACCTGCTCCTCCTCGGCCGGTGAGACATCAGAGTTCGGAGATGGCGAGGGTGATCACTTTCCGACACCGTGTCGACACCGGCTCAGTGAACGCCGGGAACACCAAAAGTTATGGTACGTACACGGTTGACGGTGAACGCCGGCGATACCCATTGTCGCTACAGTCGGACACGGGTGATGGTGAACGCCGGCAATAAGATCGCCGGCCTCGGAAGCTGATGATTGCGAAGTCGAGCTCGGAATGAGAGATGAGTAATCGTCGTCGATCTCAGGACTGGGAGAGCCATACCGACCGATGCATGTTCCAGGCGGCCAAACAACCGGCAGCTGCGTACAACGTAAGAGCCTCGAAATCGGATGAAACAGAAAAAAAAAATGACCAGAGCAGTAAGCAACCTGCTCGTCCGGTCAACGATGCGCGAAAGCGCAAACAAAGAAAATGAAAAGATACACGCGTCGCATCGGCAAGGGCCATCGAAAGTGGCCAACACCACCAGGAGCTAGGAACCCTAACGGAGACCAATATCTATATATGGTGGTATATGTGCTATGGTCCTACATGCAAAATACTCCCTCTATAACTCTATTTCCAAATACTTATAAAAATTATAAATAATGTTTTAGTTGTTAAAGTATGTTGCATCCTAAATATAAACAACATTAAGCTTTCATTTATCATAGTTAATTAGTTAAAAAATTATTAATGGTCAAAGTTAAAAATAATACCAATAATTTAGTAATGTATATATACTAAATTAATTATTTATAAATAAAGCCCACATCTTAAATCAAACTTCTTAAAGTTTGATGAAGTTCATAGAAAAAAAGCATAACATTACAACAACAAATCAATTTAACTAAATTCATCACCCATGATATATTTCATAGCATATTTATTTATTCTGTATTAAAAATATTGTTATATTTTTCTATAAAAATAATTAAACTTAACGAAGTTAACTTACCACAAATCCAAAAATGACTTGTACTCCCTCCATCCCGTTTTATAAGACGCATAAAAATTTTGACGGAGTCCCAAAATGTAGGGCATGGTACGACTTTGGTTGCCCCCCCCCCCCCCCCCCCCCCCCGCGTACAGGAACAGGCGTCGTGTCCTACGATGTGCGTCACGACGTGGTGCGAGAGGTCCTCTCTCCCCTGTGTTGCTTTGTGTAGTTAGCAAATCATTATTTACAAGTTTCTCTCTGTTTGTTGTTGTTGTTGGTGGTGGTGGTGGTGGTGTTGTCTCTGATCCAATTTCGGTTGTCAGTCATTCTGATCCAATTTGTTCTAGAAAATTTGGTTTTGGGGACTCTCAATTCATTTGTGCAAGTTAGAACTTCTGGCTACATTTGGTTGTAGGCTAGCAGGTTTCCATGGTGTCCTGCCGCATCAACATGTGGATTTAAGAAAATTGGATTATATTATACTAGTTCTATTTCTATCCACGGGTGGAGTGTCACACCTGGCAAATACATGCTTCCTCACCACCACAGTAAACCTGACGCAGCAACATGAGCTGATCAACTGGGAAAAACCAACCCACTTCGGTAGTAGAAAACCCTTAGAAGAAGACTGCTGCTGCCATCACGTACACCAGCATCGCGTGCATGACGGTCCATTGCAGGCGCGAATGGTTAGCGCAGATTCAGGATGTCAACCTAGAAAGAAGTTAAGCACTTAAACATTTTCAAGACCTGAACTCTAACAGCACCGAACATCTTATGTTCTGTATAATCAGGTGTTGGAGAGGAATCTGTTTGTATAGCTATATGGGAATTTTGGCCATCAAATGGACTTTACGATTCGAAGTTCGATTAGCAGAAGAATCTTACTTGCAGCTGGTGAGATTGGAGCACCCGTTGCAACAGACGGGCAACTTGCAACTTGCTAGCGGAAGAAGAAGAAGAAAAAAGCCTTATACGCCATATGAAACGGGACGGAGGGAGCTAGTGATAGCATGGAACAGGTCAGAAGATGTTTTTGCGTGCAACAACTGCGTGCCTAAGCTGATCTGTCGCCGCCATCGGTCGGTGGTTTGGGCACGACCGTGCGAGGAGTGCCTTATTACCCCGGCACTAATTGCCCGTTGCGAGTGCCCTCACGAGGGGAAAAAAACTGTTCAGAATTTAACAAACATTTCTGCATGTTTCTTTTTGTTTGACTATAGAGCTTTGTACTAAACTAATTCATTAGTTTAAACTTCCATTTAAACAATCTTGCGCTCGGATTGTAAAAAAATTAATGCGAAGTTTAACAAGAGTGATTTTAACGTACCTGAGGAAACACCGAGATGTACCGTGTTTTTTATGATCAAATTCCTGGATTTTATTCACTGAACTTTTCTTGATCTTGCCATTGGTTTCAAATAAAATAACTTCAAAAGAACCAACAGCGAACAAGTAACATCGGTATAAATAATAACCACAGGGGACATGATTGATGATTTTTTTTTGGCAGCCTCACCACCTGTGCACTGAAGATAGATGAGCACTGGTGAACAGATGAACCTGATAGTTTAAGAAATGAATCGCATCAATGAGACTATGAGAGGTTCTAGACCGAAACAATTCTACATTGCAACAGTCTAAAGCGGCCAAACTGAAATGATTCTCCCTGCAATTCTGTATAGATACCAAAAAAAAGAAAGAATTACACTATATCAATCAGCAAATTACAACTCACCATAGAAAATGAGCAAATGAGCATGGAGATGATTATCAGTGGGCATGGAAGAGGCAGGTTAGTACTTTTGCAGGGGCGCGGAGGAGAGCAAGAGGACACGAGGATGTGCTGGAGTGTTGATTGGGCTGTACTCACCACGGGTTGCATTTAAGATTTGATCCAAGGGCCCTCCTCCTCCTTTGGTGACGTGGCTCGACCATAAAATTGGTATTGAGTATACTCAGCGAGGATGGATGAATTGTATAGGTTTATATAGGATTTTTTTTTGTTGCAAAAGTATTGCCACATTTTATTTTTTTTTATGGCTAAGCGAGGATTTGTAGCGAAGAACAAGGTAGTTATAAAGGGTAAATAAGGAATGTGATCGGTTTTTCTTAGAGGGAAATAAATAATTATCCCCAATTAGTACGGTGCAGGCACGACTCGATTGAAGGCCACGCGCGAGTGCGCGATGCGAACTCTTGACAGCCAGAGGCTGGAGTGAGTTTAAGAACAGCTGGTCAGGGCAAAATGAATCCTACCAAGGAAACGGAAGAACGGAAACTCTGTCAAAGGCACGTAGAAACACACACACCATTAATTAATTTACGACTTTTCCTCTGTGAACACGAGGTCATTGGCCATGAGGTCGTCGCAAGCATTCGCGATGCTCTCCGCCAACCCATCTTCGTCGGCCTCTCTGCCTCGTCGATCGCCGGCGGCGGCGGCCGAAGGAGCCACAGGCCATGGCGGCGTCCCCTGCTGCTCGTTCATGCAGCGTTGAGTCCTTGATATGACGCTCCAAATGCGACGTGCCGTCCCTGCTCTTGGCGGTCAGGGAAGCCCCACAGTACCTGCATATCGCTCTTGGGCCGCCGTCGTCGCCGCCGTTGATGTAGTGGAAGTGTTCCCAGACTTCGGAGGTGAGCCTGCGTCCAGTAATGGAGATGGCCTACGTTTTTCCAACTAATAATAAGCGGTATGTTGTTTTAAATTTTTGATAGAAATATTGTTTAAAAAAATCATATTAATATATTTTTTAAAATTTAAAATAATTAATACTCAATTAATCATATGCTAATGGTTCATTATTTTTTTCTTCTCCTTTCCCTTAAAAACTAATTTTAAAAATAGATCATATGAAAAACTAATTATACAAATAGTCTGTTGGCTAAACGCTAACTTTAATAGCGCTGAGCTGTAATGTCTCAACGCCAAATAACATGTAAAACGGTGCAAGGTGAGAGTCAAAACACTCCACCACCAGGCTAGTATAGTAACACTTGCTTGCTACACGCTTCACCGTTTTTTTTTCCTAGTTGGCACTGATCTCCCATAAGAGCTTAGTCCCAACATTACCCATGCTGAGACGTTATAGTTCAACATTATCGAGATTGGCATTGAACTAACTGTTCATGTCTGTAATTAGTTTTTTTTAACATGATTTATTTCTTAAATAAGTTTTCTAAGAGGGTCAACTTGTTAAAATTTGGGAGTGGAGTGGACCGATGTCTTTGCGCGGGCCTGCCGGCCGAGCGGAGAGGCCCACTTTCCCGTTCCCGTTCGGGCAAGTCACTCCGCTGCAGCTGCTGCTGTCCCTTGGCATACCGCAGAGGATCCGAGTACCGGCCAGTAGGCAGTAGGCATTGCGCCTCAGCTTCTAGCTGGCTAATTACAAAATTATTTACTGATCTTTGAGCGATTGGTCCTCTTACACCGACTGCATGGTTGTGCTATTCCGTTACATAAAATGAGGCTAACACCCTCTTCGTCTCAAAATATAAAAATGAATCGTGTCCTAACTATTTTAAATTGTTCAATTTTTTTTTCTGGTCGTGGGGACTTTGAGTGCGTTCACACGGTTGCAGCACCGAATACAGGCACTGCTCTTAAGTGAAGCTTGACCTGGCTACTCCACTGGATTATCACTTCGAAGCTTTCTAAGCCACTAAATATTTTTTAAAACTTTATATATAGATTCTTTTAAAATAAATAAATAAATCTATTTTTAAATATGAAAATTTTAATTAACCTTATTCTAATAATTAATCGTATTACAATAATTAATCTCGTTTTACATCTAGCTTTGTCAGCTCAGCTAATTATCGGAAAGGAACGGGGCCGCAATTGGTTCTTTTTGGATTGCACATTTGGTCGCCGATTTCTCTTTCGGCCCAATATTGGTTGACCTCCATATTCGGGCTGCTGTCCGTGTCTGGAGTCCCTGAACTGATTGATATATACTGTAGTTGGTTATTATACACACACAACACGCGCAGAGGGGACTGATTAATACAGTTGGTCACACACACACAATTCTTCATGTGGCCGACGAATTGGTTATCTCAGTTTAATTGTTCTGGGCTTCTGCCGTTTTCATAAATTTGCCTATATACCGGATGATAGATACCAACTTATCTAAGCCATCTAAAAATACCCATAAATTTTAGTCGCTTTTAAATTATCTATATTTATAGCCTAATCGCTGCAGTCCTCTCTCTCCTCATCAATTTCTCCATCATGATTTGCCCTATCACCTTCAACCTCAACAACATCATGCCAACAAGGTGAAGTCTACTGGTCATGTCCTTCTTGCCATCTCCTCCTCCTCCCAATAAATCCATCACCTTCATCATCACCGTCGTCTCCACTATCTTCTATCCTACATCTAGCTCATCATTTTCCTACCTCATCTTACCTTCTTTATCTCTAACGATCACCAAATCCCCTTTTGCCACCCTCTGCCTCTAAGTCTTAACGACATGGTCTTTCTCATTCTTGCCACTAACCTCATCCATCCCTAGGTTTCCATCTCTCTAGCCATCCCTCTAAAACAACTCTCACCGCCGCCTGCTCCACTACTACTAAACCCTAAAACCCTAATTCAATGTTATTTGCTAGAGTTCTAATGCCATCGCCACCGTCTGAGAAGTCATCGTTGCCAATGAGTCATACGTTAGCAAACCCTGCTTTTTCCTATCCCTTAGCTAGAGATTAAAGACCTGGTCGTTGGATGTCAATCCAATATCCATGAAAATCTCAGTAAGTAGAAATCTAGCATTTCTTAATTTATTTTGCTTATGCTGCTATTGCAAATATATACATAGATATTACATTTGTTGGTCCTTGATTGACATGTTGTAGAAAAAGTATATGTTTTGATGTTGGGAGTATTTGACATGGAAACATCAAACACTCTGGTACAATGCAGGTCTATCTCAATGTTTCCCTTGGCCCACAAGCTTGACAATACTCTATCGTTGCTCCAGTCCACGTCATCTCGATACCGATAGCCTGGGATACAAGCTTTAATTCTCTCCTGTTGTCTTCTTCTCATGTAATTAACCTAATTTTCATTATAAACCAATATTACTTTCTTTATTTTAAAATAAAGCTATTTCTTAATGGAAGTAGGCACACAGGCTCCTGGAAAAGGCACACAACAGTTGTCTCCCTGCCAACTGCGATGCAGAAATTAAAAATGGAAACAACTTTTGGTCTGCTGCCAGAAGCTTTTGCCGCCAACACAATTGAAATTTCCAGCAAAGAATGAAAGGGCAAACCTATAAAAAAGACCGAGCCATACGAGTGCTACTAGTACATCCTTCCATCTCAAATGCATTCTCCAGCAATTTTCCACCCCAAAACAAATCACCAACACATCTAGCCACAGGAAAACAATCAGGAATACTCAATCTTTACACCATCATCAACACATGAACATCGATCTTAATGTTCCATTTCTTGAAGGAGGGAGGGAGAGATGTTCTACCTGACCTCAACCATGCTGCTGTGCAAGACGAAGTTGAGCAGGCTCAAGCCTAGGAAGAACATGTTGAAGCTGCCCATCAATTTGACCTCAATGTGCATGCCCAAGAGGAGGATTACCAACCTGAATTAGATATGTCATAGATGAATCAGATATTGTGGAATGGTATGGCAAGATATTTGGACTATTTGGAGCAATTCATGTCTCTTATTTGAATGGGTTTGTGAATCTGTGGCATAGCATGTGTTGTGGCTAGATGGTATGAGCAATTATGTACTTTGATGACATGTTTAAGATGGCATGTGACATGGCTAGATGATCTGAATAATTTTGGTCCTTTCTATCAAGGACGTCAGGGCCTAGGGTAGCAGGGCCGCGGTTACGGAGTTTGTAGCCTCGGTCTATGGTTGGAGTGCGAGGTTTTGTCCCTCAGCGTCCTCGGTTCATTAGAAAAGAAGAGAGAGTTTAGGGATATAATTCTTCCTCCTTTCAAAAGATCAATTACAATCCTCCTTATAGGCTCGTGGCCTGACTAATCTGAACTAATTGCTTTCTAAATTAGAGACTTACCGTATGGCTTTCCTCTAACCTAGGCACTTTTTAAAATAGAATGACCTGACTAATATGAGCTAATTGCTTCCTAAATTAGAGACTTACCGCATGGTTCTCCTCTAACCTAGACACTTTCCAAAACAGAATCAGCAGGCGGTGCGGTGACCGCGCGCTGCGCGTGCCTACGTGGCTTCTGTGGCATGGCGAATGTCACAGGCCCGCCTTCTCCTAGAATAGGCACGGCCCCACATAACACTTTCATAATGGATTAATGAATACATGTGTCATGGCTATATGAAAAGAACAATTTTTCATTTTGTAACATACTCCATATGGCATGGAGTACATGATATGAATAAATTCTGTCCTTTTAAGGCAAATTTACTAGGGCTAGATGCTATGCCAAATTTTTGACTTTGTAAGGTACATTAAGGAGTACATGTGTCAGACCTATACGCAAAGAAATATTGATAAGAAGAAAATATACTCATTCACTAATCTGAATATGAATATCAAAGTTTATAATTTAAATTTCGAGGTTACAATCTAAATTCGAGAGATTATAATTAGATGCAAAGATTTGTGGATAGAAAGCAAAAATTAGATGATAATGCATATCTATATATTTGAATCCGAATAAACTTGTTAGATAAAATCTGAAATTTTCACCTTTGCACATCTAAATAATTTGAATCTAAATTTTTCACCTTTCCAATATGTAGATGACGACCACCAAGGAGAAGAACAAGTGTAGCAACTACATGAAGTACATGGTGAGGCTGCTCATCAATTCAATTTGAACATGCACAATGATTACCAATATGAATCAGGTTTATATCAAATTGTTATGTAAAATCTTAATATGAATATCAAAGATTATAATGTACATTTTTGAGGTTATAATTATAAATTTGAGAGATTAAAATTACATGCAAAGATTTTTGGGTAGAAAGTAAAATTGATATAGAATGCATATCTATATGTTTGAATCTGAACAAACTTGCTATTACCTTTGTACATATCTATATATCTATATATGTTCAATTCAATTAACATGCACAGCAATTACCAATATGAATCAAATATATATATATATATATCAAGTTCTAGACCTTGTTATGTAAAATCTGAATTTTTCACTTTTACACATCTAAATAATTAAGCTTAGAAGCAAAGAAATATTACTACAAAACACAAATTTGATGTACAATGCAATAATTATAATTTTAATCATGCAAATTATCAATATCAAAATGCAGATGTATGAGTTAGAATGCAAAAATTACGAGCTACACCAATTCCTGAATATTTATGTCAACAAGACAGTACAATATTTCATATAACCAATGCATAGATTATATGGTAGACCAATTTAAAGTCTGCATAAACTTGTTATGCAAAACCTGAAATTTCAACCTTTGCAATTGCAGATAATCTAAATCTATTTAGCTGCAATGTATAGATGATGGCCTACATGTTTATGCCACCAATGTTGACATTGTTTTCGAACAAGTAGAACTAGGTGATTAAGCTAATTGCAGCAAAAATATATGCATGGAGGGTTTTTTCATTAAGGTTGAGAACGACAAATAAATATTTCAGGTGAAGAACAAGACATGGATCAAGGTGTGCAGCAACAGGAACATGCAAACACAAATGAAACCAATAGAACCTATTTGATAGACATCCAGCGACACCAGTGTTACTTGCAAATAGTGAAAATATGAAGCTTAAAAAGAACATAACTAGTATTGTTGCCAACATGTTTGGAATTCCTAGGCCTCTAGTACAAAGTATTTGGAGAAAAGCAAAGCAATGTCATGCGCAAGGTGTTGAAGTAGATCTAGAGTCCAAAAGAAATATTTGTGGGTGCTCAAGGGTTGAAGTGGATTTATCTCAGGTTGCAACAATCCCATTAGGCAACATGACTAATATTAGAAAACTTGCCCCAAGAATTGCGTGTTAGTAAAACCACATATCCTTATATCCTTATTTATGAGAAATTCTAAACATACCCTTATTTATACTAACAGTACATACCACCAGTATATTGTACCATAAAAATTCTCTAAAATTAGTCTATTTTACACTGCCCACACAAAGAGGAAGTTACATCTATATTGTGTAAAGTTACTTCAACCATTAATGTATTTACCTTTTGTTTCATCTAAAGTTACTTCTGGGGACATTATATACTTTACTGTTTTAAAAAAAACATAGAAAAGAAACATACTCCCAAGGCTGCATCTTGCAAATATTTTTAAAAAATACCTCTATTTTAATTAGGTAAAATTTTCTAAAAGTTAAGTTTGTCTGGACTTACTTGAAAAATTGGTTGAACTTCCCAAACCTTAAAACCTTGCATATTCTAATACCGTAAAAAGATACTTCAAGCAGTGCAGTTACTTTTAATACCGTGAAAATTAGTTACAAAACATAACTATTTCCATCAAAGTATTTAATTTTTTTTCTTATTCCTAACTAGTCTAGCACTATGGCTATTTCTAAAACTATGAAAAGTTAGTTCTATTTTGAAAGTTATTTCTCTTTAGCAGTATACGTACTTTTAATTATGTGAAAAGTAACTTCTATTTTTTCATAGCTACTTTCCTTAGTAGATAGCATTACTTTAATTATCTCTAATACAGTAAAGAGTTATTTCTATTTTTAAGTTATTTTTCAATAGCAGTATAGTTTGCTTCTAATATCATGAAGATTTACTTCTACTTTTCAAAGTTACTTCCCTCTAGCCGCACAATTATAATACTGTAAAAATTACTTTCTATATGACGCAAAATTTCATTTTTTTAAAATAATATATTGATTACTTCAAATAAAGATTACTTATGAATTTACTTCACATAAGTTGCTTATTTTAACTCATCTACAATGTAATTACTTATAATGTACTTCTACAATTCTATCTCAGAACTAAGATACTTCTACAATTTAAATAAATTATCTTCGAATTTAGCAAATTACTTTTAAACATTTGAATGTATTCAGTATTAGGCTAGTTTTGTCATATACTTAGTAGAGTACAATGATTCAAACGGATAACAATACGTAGTTTAAAAGATATTAGTCCGCAAAGATTATATATAAAAAAAAGATAGACTAGTGTATCCAATATTTGGGTTTGATGGTTGGTGGTGGGCTCTGTAGCACGTGAATAGACACATGTGGGACTTTTTTTGCTGTCGCCAGAACGGATGCTTCTTAGTCTCTCGCCTGACAGCACCGCTCCAGCGATTTTGAATCTCAGCCGTCATCAGCCGATCGAATGGCTCACAAACACGTCACTGGTTAAGATAATGTGGTGCGCGTGCACTGCATAGATTTTACAGTCTAAAATTCATTCAAGAATATAAGCATTTCTAAAATTATTCACGGCTTATTAATTACTTTTTATTTAAATTATTTTCTATCTACTCTCACCTACCATCCTATCATAGATTTATTAAAGAACATCTCAATCTTTTCTCCTTAATAAAGAACATAGGAAGAACATAGGAAGATAGAGAGTGCATTTTTATTTGCGTGGTTTAGATTAGGCCCGACCAGAGGTCAAATTTGGGGGAAAGCAGAGCACATTAAGCAGTATTTGAGCTGACCACAAAGAGAAGACCTTTGTTTTTCACATGCACGCTTCTCAAACTAAAAAATATTTATAAAAAGTTATTTTAAATTTTATTAATTTATTTTTTAAATTTAATATAATCAATACTCGATGAATTATAATTAATAGCTCATCTTATTTTACCTATCTACTTATTTTTCTTTTTTCTTCTTCATCCAAACATACCCCTACCGTGGCTATGTTCTTAATGGGGGATGCTTGGTTCATCTGTTACAGCCATACAGGCATGCATGGGCCGGCATGCGGCACGGCGAAGAACGACGTCGGCTTAGCGTCCATGGGCGTGATGCGCCTGAGCTCGTGATGACAAGTCCATCGTGCTCGAAGTGAAAGAACTGAAGTTCTAGTCAAAATATCATAAATAAAAATATTGTTTTTAAGAACATTCATTTGAATGTTGTTATGCTCTATAATTTTTAAGACTATTTTAAACTTTCCCTTCAACTAATCGGCAGAAAGAAGCTAGTATAGTTTGCTTTCTCTTATAACCGTGGATCCTATTCTCTACATTCTTTAAAAAACAATACTATCTCCAATACCCTCTAGATGTAAAATATATCATTTCTCATCATAGCCATACTGTATAAGATAAATTACGTATTATGATTAGGGTTATATTCTATAGTTGCAATTCTACCATAGGCGCTCATGACCTCCTCTTTATGCCTTGTGATAATGATTCATAAGAATTATGACCTTTACCACACAATAGTGTTGTCTATAATCAAATTATTTTATGGATTAGATTTTACTTGTCTATGATTTCTTTGCGTGATAAATGTTTTGTTGTATTTGGTGTTTTTATTAGGTTACTATAAAAATCTTGGGGGTCTAAAGATGTAAAGATGAGAGTAGATTTATAATTTATAAAAGTACTAATTCTAATTATATTAAATTCACTGTCTAACAATAAACAAATATCAAATATGATGTATGTATGGATTCCAGTAGAAGATCTGCATTCTATTCTATAAGAGCGTAACAGGAACTTAAGAGAAGGATGGTATCATTGTAAGGATAGAGTAATATCCTAAATTATACTAATCCACATGTCTTTTCTATCAACCGGAAGTAGTGATAAAAAAAATTCCTGTACTCTTCCCTCTATAAATATGAACTAAAAAAGTGAAATAAGGTTACCCATAGGTATTTGATCTTGCTTTCTGCCCCTTTTTTTACATGAAAAAAGGAAAGATGAATTTCTCCATTGAACCCTAGTTTTGGACTGACGGAACTTGAACCCATAGCTTCCACCTTGATAGGGCGGTGCTATGACCAATTAAATTACACAATTTTGACAGGGCGTATGGCATACTTATTCTTAAATGTAACATAAGAATATTTATCTATCCTACTCTAAGAAATGGACGAATCATATATGGTAGAGCATGTTATGAGTGTCTCCGTGGTGGACTTGATTTTATCAAAGATGATGAAAACGTAAACTCACAACCATTTATGTAAAGGAGGGACCGTTTTGTCTTTTGTGCTGAAGCTATTTATAAAGCATAGGCTGAAACCGATGATATTAAAGGGCATTAGTTGAAGGTACATGCGAAGAAATGATTAAGAGATGTATTTGCGAGTGAATTAGGGATTTCTATTGTAATGCATGACTACTTAACCTAGGGATTCACCGCAAATACTAGTTTAGCTCATTATTGTCATAACAACGACCTACTTCTTCCCATTTACCAAGCAATGCATGTAGTTATTGATAAGCTGAAAAATAATGGTATGCATTTTTGTGTATTAGCTAAAGCATTGTGTATGGATGGGGAGTTCATATCCACACTGGTACAGTATGAGGTAAGTTAGAAGGTGAACGCAAAATGACTTTAGGCTTTGTTGATTTATTACGTAATGATTTTATTGAAAAAGATCATGCTCACGGTATCTTTTTACTCTGAACTAGGTATCCATGCTAGGTGTTATATTGGTGGCTTTAGGGGGTATTCATGTTTGGCATATGCCAGCTCTGACCAAAATTTTTGAAGACTATTTTGTATTATAATTTGGTAGAGGAACTTTACGACATCCTTGGGGTAATGCACCTGGTGCAACAGCTAATCTGGTGGCTTTAGAAGCCTGTGTACAAGGTCGCAACAAAGGGCACTATCTTGCCCATGAAGATAATAAAATTATCCGAGCAGTTTCCAAATAAAGTCTTAGACTAGCCGTAGCTTGTGAAGTATGGAAGGCAATCAAATTCGAGTTTGAGCCGATAGATAATAAGTAGATAAAATTAGATAGAAAAAGGTATAAATATAAAAGAAGCAAAATAGAAAGATAAAAAATCAATTACAAAATACAATAATTCTTCTTTTTCCTTCTAATTGATTGCAATTAAACTCGGCTCAATCTGAAAAAAAAAGATTGAGCTGAGTTTAAATAGATTTTGATACGATCATGAGACTTGACAAATCAAGATTTCTCTATTCCATATATGAAGATAAAAGGATATAATACAATAAATAAATAAATACAAATATAGTATTATCATATTATAATGGAATCAAATATGCGGTATTTAAAAAAGTTTTAATTTATTGGGAAAGAATCAATGACATACAATGCATTACAAATATATGATCATTACTGTTTAACTGGGTTATTCTATTCCACTTCTAGATAGAGAAAAAAAACTAAAGAAGATTCTTCTATCTAAAATAAAAGAATTTTACTGATTTATTTATTGCTATATTCAATTTATGGAATCGATACACTATTTAATTTATATCATTTAGCAAAATGAAACATAGCATATACATCCATCTTTTGACCCGAGAATTTCACAGGATAGAGATATGGTATAAGAAATCGGCTATTAAGTAACTCTAAATGAATTGTGGATACATATGCATACTAAAACAATTGCCACTATTTATATTAAACAAGCAGTGATTCATATAAGTTAAATCTTCTAATCAATGGTGGGCCAATAATAATTTGTTTTGCATGATGCTTGCCTGATTTTGAAATTGCCCATAGTTTTTTAAATGTAGTTTTCATTGCAAAATTATGGATCTCCTTCTATAACTTTCCAATTATGAGTATGAAAATTGAAAGACATGAAAATTCTCAATTTTCTATAGCGTCCAGGAGATAAAATATTTTCAGAAACAAGAAAACTAGAAGAATCTTTCTCCCTATTGACTACCATTTCGCATCTTCAATTTCTATTAGTTTATTTTCTTCTTTAATGCAGTAGCTATAGTTTGATATAGAATCTATCTCTCCCAGTAATGGAAACCTTTCTCTTAAATAAAATGGTTTGAAAATCGCTATTTGACCTTTTAGGTATAGTGAAAACCGGTAAACCACCTTAGGTTCGAAAAAGGATCTTAGAGTGTCTAGGGTTGGGACAGGAGCGTCTCTTAATGCCTTCTTTTTCTCCCCATCGCAGTTATTTTCCAAGGACTTGCCATGGTAAGGAGGGAAGGGGGAAGAAGCATACTTGAAGAGCATAGTACAATAGAGAGGTGTATACTACGTTTGGGAAGGATGAACCGCTCCTAAAAAGGAGTCTATTGATTCTCTCCTAATTGGTTGGATCGTAGGGATGATGATTTACTTCATAGGCAAGGTCTCTAGTTCAAGTCTAAGACGTAGCTGTGCCAGGGAAAAAAATACAAGAAGCATCTAACTCTTTCATGCACACTCCACTTGGCTCGAGGGGATATAGCTTAGTTGGTAGAGCTTTACTCTTGCGATTACGATTACGGGTTGGCTGTCTAATTGTCCAAGTGGTAATACTAGTATCTTGTACCTAAACCGGTGGCTCACTTTCTCTAAGTAAAGGGAAAGAGGACTGAAACATGCCACTGAAAAACTATAGAGACAAAAAAAATAGGCTGTCAAAAAGGTACAGGAGGTAGAATGGAAAGTTGGTCTATGGATCATACATGGACGATATTTTGTGTCAGCTGCTCTACTAGGCTTCCCTCATCTGGGATTCCTAGGGAAGAGGATCAAGCTAACATTGTATAATAAAACCTAAAAATCCTCCTATCTCTACTATAGAATGCTCATGGAACTGAGTAGCCACAATCACATGACATGTAATCAGCACTGACTGATCCCCACATGTCTCCTATTGGTAGCTAGGCCAGCCCATCTGATCTCACCACCTACACACATACTAGACGAGAGAAAATGACACGGCTACCTCATCTCCTGGAACTCCATCCTCAACCCACCATATCCTATGTCCAGTTTCTTTCTATATTATCAAAATATATTATTTTTTTCATGTTTTAAAAAGTATGTTTTTCTCATAAAATGTTTTTCTACTGCATTGACTCACTTGTTTTAAGCTAGTTGTTGAGTTTTTTTAATTTATTCTTATAATCAACTTAGATATTCTACGGCAATAATCTACCCATGATCTAAATCAAGCATGGCCTAAACCCTAGTTGCCTCTATTCGCCACCTTCCCATCTCACACTGCCCTTGCCCTATCGTCCTATCCTCCGCTGCCCTCATCCCTCTCCTACCTCTCCCCCTCTATCTCTACCTCTGGCTCCCTCCATGTCCCTCGATCTAATGAGATATATGTGTTTCAAGTTGATTTTGGTTCATTCCTTATGCTTGGCCATTTAGTAATCACAATATATATAAACTTTAGTGAAATGGTTGTTAATTTTGACCCATCTAGTATAATGTGTAGCTCTTACTTGTTCAATGCTTGTGGATGATTGCAAAATGTTTTGATGCTATATTGGTAAATGGTTAGTAATGAAATTATTATGTTTGTTATGTTGACATGTGATGATAATTTGAGCTATTGGTAATAAATTTTTTAATTATTGATCACTTGATTGTGTTATATATTCTTTGTTGTATTATACTATATAGATGTTATGTTTGAGAAATATTGACCATCAATTATTATTCTTATCAGATATGGGTTAGACGGATGAGGTTGGGTCGGGTCAGCCAGTGTCCAGCCTAGCCTAGCCCACTGCCATCCCGAGCCCCAACCAAAAATGTAAACCCTATACAAGGCACGTGTAGCATCCCCGTGTTTTTGTCCCACGTGGAAGTAAGTCGCTGGAATACGGAACAGTAGTAGTGCCACGTAACCCGAAGACTCCACACACATGACAATTGCTTTTAAGCAGGGGAAGTACGGAGCTGGAGAAGCCGAGAAGACGAGTTACTAGAACAGACCGAGGACGAGCGCGGCCTCCCGGTCACGAGGCTGGAGGACAAGGTCGAGGACGCGGCCGGGAAGGGCGGCCCGGTGTTCGGCGCCGGCACGGAGGACGGCAAGCCCGACCTCGGCGTCACCGGCACCGGCGACGGCTGATTACTGCTTCACCATGTGCTCTCTTGTAGACTCTAGCAGCCTGTCTCTGTGTTGTTGCCCACGAAGTGCAAGACTTTTCTATTTTTTTCAAAAAAAAAAAGTGAATTGCAAAGACTTGTAACCTGTAATGTACCTACCATGAATGGCTGGACTGGAATAATCGTAATAAAATAACATCAATTAGCACGTCATTGCAGGATCAGACATTCATAAATATTTAGAGGCATGGAGCAAAATTTATTCAGATATTAAGCACAGCAATGGCATCGCAAGGATACATAAATTACTAGTAGCTCATAGTTCCAGCAGCAGTAAGAATCGATCGAATCAAATTGACAATAAACACTCGCTTGGGGACATTTTGTTTCGGCACATGTACGGTGATACAGGCAGTATTTACAGTGGAATAGAACAGATAGCCATTTGTTAATCTGGAGCGAAACAGGGGGTCAAGCGCGATATACAGGACAGGCAGTAAATTCTATAATTGCCAGGAGAGGCTAGAGAAGCTTCAGCATTTTCAGCCGCTCCTCGTGCTCCGGATCAAGCTTCGGTGGCGTGTAGTTGCCATGAAGATCTTCCACCACGTACTCCTGCATGTATGAAAATTACAGAGTTCGGATATGAATGAATGCTACCCCCTTCCAAAGCTTGGATGCATATGTTCGTGAAATTCTAAATATCCAAATGTCAAAGCATTTGGTCAGATCATTGTCATAGAAAGAAAGAACACTGGTCTGAGGGAGTTCTTGCCTTTGTGAGTTCTCTTTTAGTCAAGATGTGGTAATGCCTCTGCCAGATTCTTTGGACAGCCATAGTTGCTGCGAGAAAACCATATGCAATACCAAGGATGGCAAACACGACAACGAAAACCACCACCAGGGCAAAGCAAGCCTCTAGAGATGCAGGCAGGCAGTCCAGGACGCCCCAACCATAGCAGCAGTTCCGGCACCCAGCTAGGCATGGATCTTGGTTATCATTGAAGGATGAGCAATGCAGTATCAATCCGAAAAAACCAAGTAGCACAAAGAAAACAACAACACCTGGAATACAAAGGGACCATCATCACAAGCAACATTAAGGAATAAAATATCAGGAAATAGATGTGTATTCCACACTCAGAGCCACCAAACGAAGTGATTGGGATACCTATGCAGTAATAGAACGGTATTGGATGCTTTGATAATAAGCGGTCCCAACCATCACTGAAACTGTTTCTGAAACTTCCATCCCTATCTAGAAAGTAAGAAATTGCACCAATCACAGAAATAGTCTGCAAAACAAAGAAAGTCAATGAAACTGTTTCACTTACTTGAACTTGAATTTCAGAACAAAATAGCCTAAAATAGATTACTACTTCTTGGAGTACAAAACTCATCCATAAAACCCAAATGATATCACAACATATAGAAAAGGTTAAGTGAAACACCAGTCAGATGAGCCTTTTATTCTACTAAACAAAATGTACAAAAGCATGTAAGTTTGCAGCATTTAATAGGCAAATTTGTGATTGCACAACAAAAATCACAGGTTTAGCTGATTTTTTTAGTCAAACTTATAATGTGGAAAGATGCAATTCTGGATGCCTCAGGAGGCAGCAGAGTAAGGAGCATTTAAATGTTAATGTTTATTAGTCATACAACAAGAACTGCAATGAGAACATCAATCATCACAAAGCTATAAATTTAAGCCACAATATGGCAAAACTACACATGTAGGATCAAACTTATCATAAAACTAAGACATACTCCCTCCGTCCCCCCCAAAAAAACAAATTCCTGGGGATGAATCTGGACATAGGCAGGATGAATCTAGACATAGCCTCCGTCTCATCCCTAGGAATTCTTTTTTTTCTAGAACAGAGAGTGTAGTATTGCAATACTACAGATTTAACATCAATTTTATAGCAAAAATCCATATTTTAAAAGCTCCATTAAGACACTAGCACTAGGAATCTAACCTATAAAATCTGTAGTTTTGTGATAAGTTCATTAGTGAATCAGTTTCATGATACAAGAACTTAAATATGTACTTTAGCAATAGTTTAGTCATAGTACTTGTAGTTTTGAAAACTCAAAACAAATATGAAAAGTAGTGCTTCCAAATGTTAATGCTTACAAGTTGTACAACAAGAAACACAAGGATAACATCTCTTGCAACAAATATCCGGAACTTCATTTTACGCCATGAGTTGTCCTCCCAAGTTTCCACTCGAAGATGGAATTGAGCTTTGCATGTTGTGCAATGTGAAAATGCAAATCCTTCCTAGAAATTAAGCATTAATAGAAAATCAGAGGTGGTACTCTTTCTCCATTCAGGCTAAAATATATTGCAAAGAAAAAGCACAATTAAAAATTTACATTTAGTAAGGAAGATTATAATCACAGTGTGAATAACTGAAGTTTAGAGATGAAGCACAAGTTCAACCTAGATTCTAAAAGATGGTTGCATCCTTTCCAGTGATGATCATTGATCAAAGCCTTTAAGGTGCCACAGAATGCAGCCAAAACTCTAGATTGTACCCTCCAAATCAAGCTGAAAGATGATAGCTTGGAGAGACACAGCTTGACTCTTAATGAATCATGGCCAGTATATCTAAAGCTGATAACGATGGCACCTTTGTGATCTCAGATCTGCCATTTGAAAACAATGGTTAAAGAAGCAAATGCCCATGTTCTAATGCATAGGACGAGCACTGCCATTTCCTACCAGAATAAGAAAGATCATAACATGTAGGCTGCACTATCATATTACGCTGTTTGTATAGTACACAGGGCCTTTCTAATAATTCCACTACTCTCCATGTAATGTAACTCTTCGACCAGCCAGTCACTTCTTTATGCAAGTTTTGTTTGTTCTCTAGGTAATTTGCCTCCTCCATCTCTCAAGTTTGTGTCAATGCGCTGGTTAGTACTCCCTCCGTTTTTAAATATATGACATTATTGACATCACGTTAACCATTTGTCTTACTACAAGTTTAGTGCAAATATGCAAAAATAGAAGTCATGCTTAAAGTAGCTTTAATAATAAAACAAGTCACAATGAAATAAATGATACTTACATAGTTTTTTTAGATAAAATAAATGGTCAAACATCATTTCCAAAAATCAACAGTATCATATATTAAAAAGCAGATGTAGTAATTACCAATCCAATGTACATGGCATAGCACTGGAAATGAAAAGCAACAACACCTTCTTGAGAAGCTAAAAATTCATAACTTTACATGGTCTGTTACTATCAGATTTCTTAACAAAATGATATGACAATGTAGCGGAAACATTGGAGAGTACCTTAACAGATCTCCAGTGATCAAGGCATGAACGGTGAACAAATTGTTGAGTTCCCTTGCACATGCAAGGTGATATCAGCTCATCACCTACAACAAGAAAACATGAACACAAAAAGTTGAATTAAACAGCTTGCATTTATTGCAATCTGAGAACCAAATTATCATTTTTGTCTATTTACATCACACTTGGAACAAAATAAAAACCCCACCCCTAATTCCTTCCTTAATGAAATCAGAGACATATTTACCACATAAAAAGCATTCCTGAATATTAAAACAAAGCAACCTAACTGCATAGCAAAATTATAAAACTACTCTCTGATACATAAATCCTCACCTAACTCAGAATCAGTCTCAAGGCAAATGCGGCAACACCCTGCAGAAGAACCATCGGTTTCCTCATCCTCAATCTCCAGCGTGCTCACTGTTGCCGGCTTAGGTGGTGTCAGCTCCAATGATGACTCCGCCTCTTCATTTTCCCTCCTAAGAAGAGGGTCCAAGTCATTCGGGACCATCTCTTCCTCATTCCTATCCATCCTCGCTCTTCAGTCTAAACTATAACCAATTCAAGAACTACATTAACCAGAGAAAACAAAATTCTGAAGTTGCATTATAGGTTTAAACAGCTGTGAAGCACCAGCCTATGGAGCTAAAGAATTCTGAACACAGTATGGATTTAAAGTCAACGTTTCCAACCAAGTTGCAAATAAGTACTAGCATTTCTGTACCTAGAACAAATGGAAACGACGAACTCCAGTTGTTTGTACTTCATACCAGACTTGGTCTGGTGGATTATTCGCAGGCCAAGTCAGAAATTTTATGATTATGCGCACGAAAGTTGGGCTGGTTTTTAGCACATGAAAATGTGAAATGAATACATCGAAATCTCGAGGCCCAATTAAAACTATTCCCGAATTGCACATGAAATGAAAAACGTAGGGCAGCATCCATAATACGATTCAGTGGTTAATCGATAAAACTGTTGGAATTCGAGGCTGCAAGACTTGAAATTTAACAGGTTTAACATAGCCACCAAAAACCGAGCCCCAAAAAAATCTTGGCACCCGCAAAACTCCGGGTAAAGTGCCTCCTGGGAAAGAGTCGCCACATCGCAACGCATGATAACTAAACATCGCTTCTATCTCACCGGGGATTCGAAGCCGATCCGAGGGAAGGCCGATGCGCAGGGCAAAATCTACTACTACGATCAGAAAAAAAAAGAGAATAATACAACACAAAAAAGAGGGGGTGAGGAAAACTCACCGGGAGAAACCGAATCCGGGCGTGGGACGCCGGTGAGGAATCAGCAAGTGGAACCAGAAACCCTCTTCCTCCTCTTCCTCGTATCCCGCCGGTGGGGCTCGCCCCGCCAGTCCGCCACTTGGTGGAGGGGAGGGGGCGTCTCGTTCTCGTCTCGACGACGAACGATGGATTCGAAGATTTCCGTAGGAAGCAACCAGAGAGAGAGAGGGAGAGAGAGAGCGAGTGAAGGAATTTTTGCGAGGAGCACCTCGAAAGGAAGGAATATTACAGCAACGGCACGGAGCCCATGCGCA
This sequence comes from Oryza coarctata, assembly GCA_030770085.1. Classification (NCBI taxonomy): domain Eukaryota; kingdom Viridiplantae; phylum Streptophyta; class Magnoliopsida; order Poales; family Poaceae; genus Oryza; species Oryza coarctata. The sequence continues at coordinate 11,608,026 of CM061476.1, read as the reverse complement.
CCCGGGCAGTTTGGACCGAATTGCGAAAGGGCCGTAATGGCGCAAGGCCCAACATGGTCGTTTTCTTGTCGACATCTATGAACCACACATCTCCTTAACCCCCAAAAAAGAAAAAGTTGTGTATCTAGAAAAACTTTTCCAGTCGGGACAAACTTCACCGTAGCGCTAGTTTCCTGTTTTACATTTACGTGAAAATTCAGTGGAGCGTTTGTCGACCAGCAACGGCCGTCCGATGTGGCCGGACGGTGGATCCGCCAATGTTAACAAAGACGGTCATGGTTTCCGATTATGCATCGTCAATTCTATATTTGCCTTGGAACATATTAACTAAAGAAATGCGATACGAGTCTTACGCTTGTGTGTATTTGTCAGCACGCTACTAATTAATTAACGGCCACTAACATAATGCGCTTCTAGTAGTAGTGGAACGCTAACAAAACAACATACGTTACATAGCCGCGGCTCAGTTTAGAATGGATGTAAAAGGATAAATAAAAACGAGAATTCTCTCGGCTTGTATTGTAATGTATCCCAGAGCTGTAGACGTAGGAGTAAACTGGCCGATGGTGCCACAGTTTTCTTGAAAAGGACCATGGTGGTGGCATATGATAAAAATCCCACACATTATTATGGAATATTTGTATGATGTAAGTAAACATGTAGTCGGTCCAATATACTTAAACATAAAAAAATCATCCACACAGTTACTTAATTTGAAATTTGCAGGTGTGCTAGTCAATTTAACTCTTCAATCGATAAGAAGATAGAAAAAATTAAATATCAATAGCCCGATACAAAATCCTACTATCGATTGGTTGCCGATAGTAGTTAAAACACTTATATATTGGCTAAAAAACCAATAATGATATAGCCAAATAGCAAAAAAATAAAATCATAAATACACCAGCTATAGAACCGATGATAGTCTAAACAAAATAGATGATAAGTAATAAAGAGTAAAACCCGGTTTTTCGAAGAGACAAGAACTAGTAAATACCGATGATCATACCGTTAAAGCTAATCTTGATAGATCGGACCAAACCGAGACAGTATAAAACTGAAATTAACATTACTAGAATGATAGAAACTATATCAGTCATGTTGATAATATAAATCAATTGTGAATTCATAGAAACATGATATAAATAAGTAAACTAATCGGGTAGCTGAGCCAATAAAAGAAACGAAACCTACTGGTCTATGATGCTAGCCCTATTAAAAATAACTTTAATAGATTAGATCTAATCAAAATAGTATAAAATTAGATATACTAAAACCAGATCGATCACTGATAGATTAATCATAGACAATCTATATATATCGGCTGATACGTTAAGCTTGAAGCTTAATGTAAGTATAACTTTCGGCCGACTACTTTGATGAAATGTTGCATAAAAAACCACCGACTTAGCCTTAATCTATTATCAGTAGTCTAGAAGGTTGGACCTAACCAATATAGCACGAGACTAATGATGATAAAAGAAACTTAATAAGTCGATATATCCCACACAAACGTTATGCAATTTATCTAATCAGATTAAAAGGTCAGACTCAACCAATACAGTCTTAGATAAATCAGATATACCAAGATAATGATAGAATTTACTCCTTTATTGAAGATCGGACTTAACCGATACAGCTCTACGTCAAGAGCCAGAACTTGTTAAAAAAAACCTAAAAGAATTAGAGTGACAATGCACCAAAGTTATATTGATCGAGAGATATCTTACAAGACTCTAGTGTTTTTTATTTATATTTCGAGATTATATGAGCCCAAAATGGCTGCAAACAACCTCCGGATATTATTTCCTAAATTAAAAAAAACGATCTTAAAAAATTAATAAAATTAACTACTCTTTCTAATTACAATAAAAATCTTATAGATTCGGTCTCATCTAGATAATCTTCTATTTTTAATTGAGCTAAATCTATTTTTATCTGTCCGATTAGCTCATTAATTGTCTAAGATCATCAGACATTTCTACTTATCAGTCTCTCTATCTATCTATTGACCTCTTTTCATCGGTTTTATAATTCTTAATTTTTAGTGGGCTTAACAACATGATGTGTAAATTGGATTTGCTTCGCTGTTAAACGATTTGATAATTAAACAGTCCATTCTGTGTATCATCTAATGCTAAAAATAAGAATACTAGGAATAAATGAGATGGCGTGCACATCTAGAGAATAGAATAGAGACCATTTACACCATGGATGAATGATTCAACGCAGGTGATGTGACTTTATAAAACAAGAAAAAAAAAATTAGAATTAGGTTTCTCTGTACAATTATCATGATTAAGGTCTATCTACAACAGACAAAGAGTAGCATCGGTAGGTCGGCTGTAGGTTAAGAACACGATCGCCCATTATCTTAAAAAAAAAGGGGGGGGGGGGGGGGGGGCACTGTGCCAAAGGTTGGTTAGTGACGTTCGATATACTCTCATGCTGATGTGCGGACGTGGCGTGCTTGCCGTGGGAAAAAGTTTGCACGCACACGGCAAATTAGAATGCCGTGGCGTGACGGCCACGCGGCCGATCGAAGGCGACCGTGAAACGATGGATGTATGTAGATATGCTCCCTCGATCGGTCTCTCTTCCCCGGCCGGTGAACTTCGCCGACGATGGTCCACGGGATGAACTATGCGCACTCAATTGTCCATTGTGAATTGTCATGCTGTACTGGTCCACTGGAGCTAACCAATCTTGACCGGGGGTATACATACGACTATATGCCGCTAGTTTCTTCTCTTGTTCATGCAGAGAGGAATTTAGCCTGTCCCGGTTGGCGCCTTCAACGACTTGGACTCAGGGCTTGTTTTGTTTGCATTGCGTCCACACGCACATCGGCCTGACCACTTTTTTTTTCTCCTTTTGGGTTGGTGACTTAATCACTTGCTTATTAATTTATTAGACACAACTAGAATTTAAATTTTTAAATTTAATTTTAGGTTATAGGGTTTATTTTAGAGTTATTTCTCTATTTTATATCATTGGTTATTAAGTTACTAAGTAACATGGGTAGAAATTTTTTTATTACTTTATTTTTTTTATTATAGCTTATCAGCTATAGCTAAATCAATCACAACTTCAATTAATGGCGCGCAAGCTCTCCTGACCTGAGTCATCCTTCCTAGCTAGTTGTTAGTTATCCTGAGTCATGAGACCGAATTTAAAATACATGAGGAACATTTTATCTTCTGTATGGAAGTTACAGTGGTAAATCGAACACATCCATCCTATGTCAATTTATACAGGGGTATTTTCTATTTCCTTTTTTCAAGAGTATGGTTGTGAGTAAGAAACTTAAAATATACTGGTGGATGATTCCACATAGTTTCACTACATTTGCTACTTATTCCATTAGCAATAATAATGCTGGTAGTATAAATAGATATAATCTGTTAGATAAAAGATGAGATATTTAGCCTCTCAACACATGCTTATTAGCTTATTAGTTACAATAAAAATTTAGAATTTAAAACTTAATTTTAATTTTAAAGTTGTTTTTATTGTAATATATTTTTTAACATTAACTTTTAAATGGATAATAACACATATATGGAAGTTTTACTCGTAAATTACTTTTGATATTCATTTTTGTATGGTTGATTAGCCTTAGATCAAACAACCAAGCTCTTGTATTGTTTCTACTCCCGGTAGAGACCAGTTCGAGTAATCAAGCCCTTGACTATATATCATGCTTCCGTGGTCATTGGGCCTTGGCTAAGCCTACATGATGATCGGTTTGCTAACTTCTCTAAGTAAAACCACAGATGACACTCCATTTTCTACTCTATATCTTTTTTTAGGTACAATTAATCACGGAGATATAATTCATTGTGTAATATCCGGGGGAAACCTTATAGTATGTATTGCGTAGCTATTCTTAGTTGCAAAATTATGGTGTCGCCTTCATATATAGCTTCATACGGTGTTTTGACCCGTGCAATTTCATGCTATCTGCGACTGGCACGACTAAACAATAGCATGCCTTCCACTCATGTAGTCATGTGTCAACGTTCTAGAAGTTAATGTCAGCATCTAGCATTGACATTTTCTAACTTATCTTCTGGCAGATGAAAAGTAGAAATTAACCGCATATAAGTGAAGGATTTTTCTACCCAGAAATGTCAGCGAAGATGGTAAATAAAGTGGGCGTCGATATTAGTTAGGATATATTGCGAGTCAATGTCCGGAAGAAATGGCAGTCGGAAATCCTGAATAGCTCCATGCCTCTCACACTTATATTTTTACGATTTCCTCCATCACAATAATTCACACACTGCTACCCAATCAAGCAGTCGAAAGTAGGGGAGGTAGGTAATTTCTTGGAAGAAGTCTTTGACGGTTAATTCAAGTAAAGCCTGCCTGGACAACTCTTTTGACTGGTTGCATGAGTGCTGGTTTTGTTTTGGTTGAATAATTTCCAGTCTCCATTCTAGAAGATCATTAGTCAGATTATCCCTTTTTGACAAATTGAAGGAAGAATCTCGTTTGTGGCTGATGATGCGTTTGCAACTGCATGCAAAAATCATTAATTCCGAGCTCACATGATCACATCTGTAAAAGCTCAGATAACTCACACCTCTTGAGACACTAAGTTCAGATAATTAACTTTCTAGGCAGAAGAAAAATTAGGTTAACTAATAAGAATATCCAAATCACAGTTCAGTCACGTTAATAACTGTTTTCTAAGTATTCGTATTTAAATATAAATCTTCAGCTATATCTCACTCTTTTAAATTTTTTTTAATTGTCCTCTCCCTATTAGTTTTATTCTTTCTCTATCTCTCTTTATTTTATTATCTTGGCTTACGATTCTACAGTATACTGATGCATCTAATAGTCTCCTTTAACACATCTGAGAGTCTCCTTTAGATATAGCCAAATCAACTCAACCGATATTGGATAAGTTTTTATTCAATTGGTGCTATTCCTAGTTGATCACGTAATTTCTCATTTTGGACTCGATCCATTCTTGTTTGACCACAAATCCAATATAGCATACATATTTCTATAACATTTAACTATTGAACATAACGTCTCTTTAGACCATTCTGATCTATATAGCATAGCAGGTCTAATCGTCGTTCTATAAAACTTACCTTTTAACTTCTGATCTACTCTCTTATTATAAAAGATGCTAGATATTTGGCACTACTTCAATCAGCTCGTTTTGATTTTATGATTAACGTCCACATCAATATCTCTATCTATCTAAATCATTGATCACAGATATCGAAAAGTATTCTTCTTAGGTACTACTTAGCCTTCTAAACTTACATATCTTTTCTCGTGTACGATAGTACTAAAATCACACGTCAAGTATTCAAAGTATTCAGTCTTAGTTCACTTACTCTAAAACCTTTGGATTCAAAAGTCTGCCGCCACAACTCTAATTTCCTATTTACTCCTACGTGGCTCTCATCAATTCATACTACATAATCTGTAAAGAGTATGTATCAAGAAATATTCTCTTGTATGTTTCTTATAACTTTATCCATTACTCAATGTTGATCCCTAATTTAGTTCTATTTTAATAAAAAAAAGTAATATACGTTACTATCATTTATTTGAACACTAATCATAGTATTTTTTACATATCCATAAGAGAGATATACTTTATTGGGACGTTATATTTGTTTAAAGCCCACTATATAACTTTTCTTCTTGTTATTTTATCATAAGACTTTCTTAAGTTAATAAAAGCCATATATAGATTCTTCTTCTGCTCTCTCAATCACTCTATAACTTTTCTTATTAAGAAAATTATTTATATAGTTGATTTTCTGGGTATGAAACCAAATTGATTCATAGAGATCCGTATTATTCTTCTCAAATGGTATTCGATAACTCTCTTTCATACTTTATAGTGTGACTCATCAACTTAATTCTTCAATAATTACTATAACTTTATATATATCTCTTATTTTATAGATTGATACCAATATACTTAGCATCACAACACTGATGGAGTTACACGCCCAATAATAAAAGATAACTTTTCATTCTATCGTCTTTTCTATCATCCAAACGCTCATTTGCGTATCACTTTTCTTATCCTATAATTTACACATCTCATGTACCTTATATATAATTTTTTATTATTTAATTTTAAAACTAGACCACTAAAAACCTATTTTTAAATCTTGACCGTTTGATCATGCCACCTCATATGACGTGTCCAAATAACGCTACTACGTCAATTTGATTAGCGTGATAAAGTTTCGCTATACCAAGTAGACTGCACATGGCATAATAACATGAACAATCTTATTCCTAATGACGTGGCCGTGTTGTTTGGCCACGCTAGGTAAAGTGGCAAGGTCAAATGGGGGTGCAGATTTAGAAATAAGTGTTGGTCGTTTAATTTTAAAATTAAAAAATAAAAAGATTTAACTAATAAAAAATTATTTTATATATAGGATGAGCTAATTCCTCGACTATATTTTTATAAAAAAATTTTGGTACAAAAGTTTTAAGTTTTTTTTTAAAATCAAATAGATTTATTTTTAAAATTTATAATAGCTAATACTTAATTATATACTAATAATCCGCTTTTTCCTTGTGACACGATTAGCTTAGCCCGAACCGAACGGGGGGCTTCAGAGTTCAGACTTCAGACTCGGATATAGCTAAAAGAACTTGGTGTCTATGCTGGTGTAATTTGTCTACTGTACCCAACTATTAAAAAAAAAAACGAGTTCATCTTCTCTTTGGAAAAGCATCCACTTCGACTATCCGTTTGTTGGTTTGTGGGATAATTTGTTATGTTCTCCACCATCTAGCAATGATCTTTCGCCCCAGTTTAGGGAAAATGAAGATTGTGAGAAATAGCTAGTAAATTAGCTAACTAATGAGAATACAAAATTGTTGAGTTTTGTAGCTTCTCCCTATCAATTTATTTTTTAATTCTATTAACTACTTATCTTAGAAAGCAGTAAGAATCTATACTATTTAGATAAGCTGAAGATTTTAAGAAAAGCTAGAAGCTCATCAAACAAGGCTTTCATCTCTGAGCAAATCCTAGAAACGAGCCACTGCATACTCTCTTTGTAAAAAAAAAACTAATTCCTAGCATCCCATTGCATATTTATTAAGAAGAGAAAATAACCAAATTATCCTTCATTAATAAAAAGGTAGTGTTAGTGGTTGGTTAGGTAAGGGTGTTAAAAGAAATAACATTTCTCGATTTAGTATAGATAAGAATATAACAATTAATTTATTTTAAGATAAAATTTAAAATTGATTAATTTCGAGAGAAGGAGTATATCTCTGGTAAAAATGATTGGGTGCAATCATCATAAAGTACTTGCTAGGAAAAATATATATGCACAATTTGCCTTTGATTTCTAGTTAGGAACATAACTGTGAGAATTTCAGACCTTCTTTTAAGACTGCTCTGAAATACATCGATTTTGTAGGATTTTCACTTAAATTAGTTCAATTCCCAGAAAATCCCACTAAAACTCCTAAATTCCAGTGACACTCGTTTGTGGAGCTTAAAAGTGAAGACACTGAGAACTACTACTAATTTGCAGTACTAAAAAATAAACTACTTTCTACCTTAATTCTTTTCTATTTAGGTTACTTTAAACACTTAGGACCTTTGAACACATGAATGCTATCAATTTTTATTCAAAAACAGGAATTTTCTTACCGTCAATTAATATAATATATGGTTACTGTGCATTACCAGCAGGTGCAAAAGGTTTGTTATCCTCGCTGAAGGTATGTTTAGGAGAAGCTAGAGCTTTTATGCCATGTAAAACGGAACAATGGTAGATTAACGCACTAGCTAACAAAACTTAAAATATAAATTAATATAATTTTTTAAAACAACTTTCGTATATTTTTTTTAAAAAACGCATACATTTCACTATTTGGAAAGCAGAAAAATGAGATATAACTTGTCCAAAGTAACAGACCCTAAGTGTTAAAAAATAAATAAATAACCTTTTTTTGGTAAATTTTATCCGAGTTTCCTACCGTTCTGAAAAGAAAAGAATTTTACAAACATTTCATTTGAATCCACCGTACTGTAACGCTGTTTTCGTCGCCGTCGGAGGGACGGAGAGGCGTGCACGTGAACCCGTTCCTCTCAGTGGACTCGATCACCATCCGCAGAATACTGGTAGAAAATTTGACCTGGCTTCCTTTCTTTCGTTCAATGCTTTTTGCTCACTGGGCAAGTGGGCAGCAGCAGCAACAGCACCTGATCGAGCAGCGGGTGAGCACCGAGAGGTCGCCGCCCCGGCGCCACCGTTCCCCACTGTGTCTCCCTCCCTCCTTGACCGCCACCGTTGAAACGCCACCTCCTCCCTCCTACTACTAGTCTCAGTCTCCACCTCGCCATGCCCATGCACGCACTCTACTACATATACCCGTCGCGCTCGCGCACTAACCAACCCACCCACCACGCGCAGAGACGCGCTCCTCTGCCCCATCACCGTGCCACCGCCGCCGCCGCCCGCTCCCCGGCCGGCTCGTGTTCCTTCTTGGCTTGGCACCGCCGCCGCAGAGTGCCGGTCGTGTTTGATTCTTGGCGGCGAGGGGCACGCGATTCTTCGGCTTCGGCATGGACACGGGGGAGGCGGCGTTCGGGGTGGCGAGCCTGCGGCTGCGGGGGTCGACGGCGAGGGGGGCGTCGTCGTACCGGGACTACGACGTCTTCTCGCTGGCGTCGTCGTCGCGCGCCGAGGGGGAGGACGACGAGGAGGCGCTCAAGTGGGCGGCGCTCGAGAAGCTGCCCACGCACGCCCGCGTCCGCAAGGGCATCGTCGCCGCCGCCGCCGCCGAGGAGGGGGACGGGGCCTCGGGCCCCGGCGAGGTCGTGGACATCGCCGGGCTCGGGTTCCAGGACAGGAAGCACCTGCTCGAGCGACTCGTGCGCGTCGCCGAGGAGGACCACGAGCGCTTCCTCCTCAAGCTCAGGCAGCGCATCGACAGGTAAAAAAAAAGTGTCAATTTTGTCAATAGAAGTCTTCAATTCGAAGCTAGCCATTCTATTTTCATGAACAGTTTCAAGAAAAGGAAGTGAATTTAGCTTCTTGTTTGCTGATTCGTTTCAGGGTTGGGCTTGATTTCCCGACGATTGAAGTGAGGTACGAGCACCTGAGCATTGACGCCTTGGCGCACGTCGGCAGCAGAGGCCTCCCTACCTTCCTTAACACGACTCTCAACTCTCTGGAGGTGCTGCTAAAACCCAAAAACGGACCCCAAAACTTCTATGATGATTTCTTGGCGATTAGATTAGTTGGAATCTGAACCTTGTTCTTTGCTCAACTTGGATGTGCAGTCTCTGGCCAATTTGCTTCATGTAGTTCCCAACAAGAAGAGGCCTTTAAACATCCTCCACGACGTCCATGGAGTGATCAAGCCAAGAAGGTGAAATCCGTTTGCCTACTTGGCCAATCTTACTTAGTGTACAGTGCATGGTATCTAATTACAACACATGGAGTAGTCTTATAGAATAAGGTTTGTTTGGTTGGATACCCACTTTTGTCATGGAAGTTTGACTCTGCCAGTCGAGTGTTTGGTTCATTGCCGCTTTGTGTATTCCACGCTTTTTCTAGCTCTTGACCCCATTTGTCAGACACAAACTCTTGCCTGAACCCGTCGGTGGAGAACAAATTGTGTGCCATACAAACCGTGGCATGCCAAAAAACTCTTGGCAAAGTGGGGTATCCAACCAAATAGGCCCGTAATTGGCATTGCACGATGTCTGATTTACTGCATTTGTTCTTTCTTACTAATCCGCTTCACAGGAATTATTTCTGTTGTACTTGTTTTCTCTAATGAGTTGATGGCTATGCTTGTTTTAGGATGACATTACTCTTAGGGCCACCTGGGTCAGGGAAGACTACACTGCTTCTTGCCTTGGCAGGGAAACTAGGATCTGATCTAAAGGTTAACCATTGTACTTTTTGCAGCAGCGTGACACATCTCAGCACTCTTTACAGTCAAAAGTTCCAGGAAACTTAACTTTGGTCTGAAATGAACCAACCAGGTTTCAGGAAAAGTGACATACAACGGATATGAAATGGATGAGTTTGTGGCTCAAAGGTCAGCTGCTTATATATCCCAACATGATCTCCACATCCCTGAGATGACCGTGCGTGAAACCCTGGCCTTCTCAGCCAGATGCCAAGGAGTTGGTACTAGATATGGTGAGCTCAAAATTGATCACATTTTGGGTGATTAATTTTCTTTTGTGATGATATTATTGTTTGATAATTTTCCTGATGAACTTGTTCTAGACATGCTGACTGAACTATCTAGAAGGGAGAAGGCGGCAAATATCAAACCTGACCCAGATCTTGATGTCTACATGAAGGTTAGTTTAGGTTGATGCTTCATGATACTGAGTTACCTGGAGTTTGGTGAATATGAATATTCAGATATAATATTTAGGGGTCTATTTGAATAGTCTTAACTAAAACAATGGATGTCTTTGTATGTTCTCATATAATATTAGGGGTGTCTTTGAATAGCATTAATCAGAATAGGAGTTGGGTTCATTTGGAGTAGAAATACATGGCTAGACATAGTAATGGAATTTTCCATATCATCAAAGAGAACAATAAAATTTGATATTTTTACTCACAACGGTTTAATTTCAGGCAATATCAGTGGGTGGTCAGGAAACAAATATCATCACTGATTATGTCCTCAAGGTACTTCATTTGACATCATTAGCTTTTCATTCAAGTCAAATAGGTACTAATGGTTCCATTTAATTCTGATGCAGATTCTAGGACTTGACATTTGTGCTGACACCATTGTCGGAAATGATATGCTGAGAGGAATCTCAGGGGGACAACGCAAGCGTGTCACAACTGGTATTATGAACATTCTTGAGAAATCTGATTGTCTAGACTGCATATTGCCTTTTTTTTATGTTCACTTGTCATGAAAGATATGAAGCCCTGTAAATTTTGTGAACAGCTCATTGCCTGAAAAATTCTTGCTGAACATTTAATTTACACTATTCATCTCTTTAAATCTTGAAATTTCTTTGCACATTTCATTTATCATAGCAGAATTAAGATTTGAGCATTTTCTGACTTGGTTCCTGATTGTTTCTTGAAGGTGAGATGCTTGTTGGACCAGCAAGAGCAATGTTCATGGATGAAATCTCCACTGGGTTGGATAGCTCTACAACATTCCAGATAGTAAAATCTCTTGGACAGATCACCAATATCCTCGGTGGCACAACTGTCATCTCCTTGCTGCAACCTGCCCCAGAAACATATAATCTGTTTGATGACGTAATCCTCCTGTCGGATGGGCACATTGTATATCAAGGGCCACGTGAACATGTGCTTGAGTTCTTTGAATCCATGGGCTTCAAGTGTCCCGATCGGAAAGGCGTTGCAGACTTTTTGCAAGAAGTAATTCCACTGAATATCTATGCCAAATTGTACTTGTTTTGGAACTGCATGTGTTTGTTCATCTGACTATTTGTGCTGCATATTCATCTGCTTGTTTAGCTCATTTCGATGACTACCGATACTCATTTTGGTTCTGATTCTTAGATATTCTGTTCTTGCCTTATCACAAACATATTCACGTTTTTGTTTCATCAAGTCCTTGAATTCTGCATGATTTACTGTTCATTTCCATTCTTGCATAACTATTTAGTTCTTCTCATCTAGTTACTGAAAATATACCATGAAAATTTATGATTTTTCCTCTAGTGTTACTGACATCAATCTTAAAACTTTCAGGTAACATCAAGAAAGGATCAGCAGCAGTACTGGGCAAGCAGTAACAGGCGTTACCGCTACATCCCAGTTCAGGAGTTTGCCCGTGCATTCCAGTCATTTCACATTGGTCAAACTCTATCAGAAGAGTTGTCCCACCCTTTCAACAGGAGCACTTCTCACCCTGCGTCACTTACCACCTCAACCTATGGTGCCAGCAAGCTAGAGCTTCTGCGTGCATGTGTAGCGAGGGAATGGCTGCTCATGAAAAGGAACATGTTTGTCTACCGTTTTCGTGCCTTTCAGGTAAACATTTCATTAAATTTCGGTAGATTGATATGATCCTAGACATATGCTCAGATGATGAGACATCCCATCCCATACAATGCATGATTTCCTGATTGAAAGATATCACATTTTTGCTAATATTACAATCATTAAGTGTTTCTTTAGAGGGTTATGTTCTGGGGACATCATCAAAGATGATTCAAAACCACAGCTTTCAGTAGGCTTTTGATGATCTAATGACATTAGTTGGTTTCCATTTGCAGCTTATGGTAATTACAATCATAGTGATGACACTGTTCCTACGCACTAACATGCACCACGAAACAAGGACCGACGGCATTGTTTACTTGGGTGCGCTGTTCTTTGCAATGGTTGCACACATGTTCAATGGTTTCTCTGAGCTCGCTATGGCCACCATAAAATTGCCTGTGTTCTTCAAGCAAAGAGATTATCTCTTTTTCCCTGCATGGGCTTACACAATACCAACCTGGATTCTCAAGATACCGATATCTTGCTTTGAGGTTGCCATCACAGTTTTCTTGAGTTATTATGTCATCGGATTCGATCCAAATGTTGGAAGGTATGCATCAATCAGAGTTTTCCTATGTCATTCTCACTGAAAATCTTATGTCCTTAAAGCATAAGCGACATAAAACACACAATCATTATGATATGTGTGTGTATGCAAAGATGAAAGATCTAAACTATTTCTTACAATTATGAGTTGTCATACCAACATAGCACACAGGGTTTATGCTAAAATATGAAAGCTATTGCTTTCTTCCTTTTCTCACAGGTTGTTCAAGCAGTACCTGCTGCTATTGCTGGTGAACCAGATGGCCGCAGCATTGTTCAGATTTATCGCAGCGTTGGGCAGGACCATGGTTGTCGCGAATACAATGGCGTCCTTTGCACTACTAGTGCTCCTTGTGCTTAGTGGATTTATCCTGTCACACCGTAATGCCTTCATGCACAAATAAAATCGTTGTGTTAAAATGCAAATCTTCTGGAAGAAGGGTGGTAACATTGATTTTTCTTTGTTCATGGCAGATGATGTGAAGAAATGGTGGATCTGGGGTTACTGGATCTCACCACTCCAGTATGCAATGAACGCCATTGCGGTGAATGAGTTCCTTGGACACAAATGGAATCGTGTATGTAAATTCTTCCCGTCCTCAGAATATTTTTCATTTGCCAAGGTCGTCTTGTTCTGTCTTCTGAATCGTTCGAAAAACTATCTTGCAGTTTGTCCAAGGGTCCAATAGAACTTTAGGAATAGAAGTGCTCAAGTCCAGGGGGATGTTCACTGAGGCAAAATGGTACTGGATTGGCGTCGGTGCACTCTTCGGATATGTGATTGTGTTCAACATCCTATTCACCATTGCTCTAGGCTACCTTAAACGTAATTCCAAACTTCTGTAACAAAATTCAAGCAGAATTTTTTTGAAGAGCTGATTCTCAACTATATTTAAATCCATGCAGCATCGGGGAAAGCTCAGCAAATTCTTTCAGAGGAAGCACTGAAGGAAAAGCATGCCAATATCACCGGTGAAATACTTAATGAGCTGAGAAGCTCTGCATCTCCAGGTAAGATCACCTTTTAGACATGGACATGACAAATGCTAATATGTCATTTGGCAAATGCCATCTAAAGGGCCAAATTGTGCAGGAGACACCACTGACACAAGGAGAAATGCTGCATCAGATGCTGCAACAGGTGAGGCAAGCGAGAATAGGAGAGGAATGGTGCTCCCTTTTGTGCCGCTTGCTGTTGCCTTCAACAACATCAGATACTCTGTCGTCATGCCTGCGGTAACATCCCTCAACAGTTTTACTATTCATCCAGAATTAGAACCTAACCAGAAATTTCAGTCTGAACAATAGCAGAAGATTATTTGTGTTCTAGTTATAGTTCGTCTGTATTTTGTTTCTCATAGAATGTTGCGCACTGGAAGAAGTTGACACAGAGATTTAGCTGCTTTCTTTTTGAGAAAAAAATGGTTGCTTTCAGTCACCAGCAAATTAAGATCTTTATAGTGATAAGACAATAGTTAATTTCATGTATTCACGTGAAGTTGTAACCTGCTAATTAAGCTCATGAAAAAACATATTGCATTGCAGGAAATGAAAGCACAGGGTGTGGATCAAGACAGACTGCTTCTTCTAAAGGGAGTCAGTGGCAGCTTCAGGCCAGGAGTGCTCACTGCACTGATGGGAGTGAGTGGTGCTGGCAAGACCACACTGATGGATGTATTGGCTGGCAGGAAGACAGGAGGCTATATTGAAGGCGACATCTCAATCTCCGGTTACCCAAAGAAGCAGGAGACCTTTGCTCGCGTCTCCGGTTACTGTGAACAGAATGACATCCATTCACCAAATGTGACCGTTTATGAGTCCCTGGTTTACTCTGCATGGCTCAGGTTGCCCTCTGATGTTGATTCAGAAACAAGAAAGGTAGTACTGATTACTGTGAATTGCTGAGCTAAATATAGGATAAAATTCTGAACATATTGCTGTTCATTTCTGAACAGATGTTTATAGAGCAAGTCATGGAGCTGGTAGAGCTGAATCCCCTGAGGGATGCACTTGTTGGGTTACCTGGAGTAAATGGCCTGTCAACTGAGCAAAGAAAGAGGTTGACGATCGCTGTTGAGCTCGTCGCTAATCCTTCGATAATATTCATGGATGAGCCTACATCTGGCCTTGATGCAAGGGCAGCAGCAATTGTCATGAGGACGGTAAGGAACACTGTTGACACTGGCAGGACTGTTGTCTGCACCATCCACCAGCCTAGCATTGACATTTTTGAGGCCTTTGATGAGGTAAGCTGCAAGTAGACTGACTGCTCAGTATTCTGAATCTTGTTTATTTTTCATGTTTTCGAAAGCATCGTGGTTTGCCGGTTTGTAAAAATCTCTTTACTCTGGTGTAGCTGTTCCTGATGAAAAGAGGTGGAGAGGAGATTTACGTGGGTCCTCTAGGACACCATTCTTGTGACCTCATTGAATACTTTGAGGTAACTGCACGTTCTCTAATGTTTCTTTTGTACAGCCACCTGAATGGCCACATCAGAAGTGAAATTCAACCTGACATTTATGAGAGACCGATATTCTGTCAGTGTGTTTCACTGAATTTTTTTGGGTGGGATTTATCAGGGAGTCGAAGGGGTCAGCAAGATCAAACCAGGGTACAACCCGGCAACATGGATGCTGGAAGTGACCACATTGGCACAGGAAGATATACTGGGTATCAGCTTTGCAGATGTCTACAAGAACTCAGATCTCTACCAGTAAGCCATGATCCATCATTGCTTCTTGTCTCATAACCTGCAGGATACAAAGTTCTGACACAGTTGGATTCATGGCATTGCTGCATTGCAGGAGAAACCAGAGCTTGATCAAGAGCATCAGCAGGCCACCCCAGGGCTCCAAGGACCTCTTCTTCCCGACGCAGTTCTCGCAGAGCTTCTTCACCCAGTGCATGGCCTGCCTCTGGAAGCAGAACCTCTCCTACTGGAGGAACCCTCCCTACACTGTCGTTCGCTTCTTCTTCTCCCTTGTCGTCGCCCTCATGTTTGGCACCATATTCTGGCGCCTTGGCAGCGAAAGGTAGCTAGCGAACCTGCACTGCAAAATCAGTCTGAACTTCTTATCAAGGACCCATGCATGTTCTTGGTACTGACTCACTCTCTGCATTGCAAATTTGCAACTTTGATGGGTTCAGATCGAGGCAGCAAGACCTGTTCAATGCCATGGGGTCAATGTACGCTGCGGTGCTTTTCATGGGGATCTCCTACTCGTCGTCGGTGCAGCCTGTCGTTGCTGTCGAGCGGACGGTGTTCTACCGGGAGAGGGTCGCTGGGATGTACTCCGCGCTGCCGTACGCCTTCGGACAGGTAAACTAAAACAACGTTCTTGGAGCTCTAGCTGAAGGCCCAAAATGGAAGCTTTTCTTGACGGTGGTGGCCGGCCTGTGGCCGGAGATTTGTCGTTGCAGGTGGTGGTGGAGCTGCCGTACGTGCTGGTGCAGTCGGTGGTGTACGGGGTGATCGTGTACGCCATGATCGACTTCGAGTGGGAGGTGAAGAAGTTCTTCTGGTACCTCTACTTCATGTACTTCACGCTGCTCTACTTCACCTTCTACGGCATGCTCGCCGTCGGCCTCACCCCGAGCTACAACATCGCCTCCATCGTCTCTTCCTTCTTCTACGGAATCTGGAACCTCTTCTCCGGCTTCGTCATCCCCCGCCCAGTATGTAACATGAAACCTACCGAAGCTGAAGCTTTTGGATAATACGACATCTAAAATACTGACGTCGCCTAAGCTTTACATGACATCTAAAATACTGATGTCCGTTAAGTTTTGGGTTGAACTGGCCATACTGAGTGATATCGATATGAAACTGATGTGTTGTTCTTGTTGATGTGTTCAGAGCATGCCAGTGTGGTGGAGGTGGTACTCGTGGGCGTGCCCGGTGTCGTGGACGCTGTACGGCTTGGTGGCGTCGCAGTTCGGCGACCTGACGGAGCCGCTCCAGGACACCGGCGTCCCCGTCGACGCTTTCCTCAGGGAGTACTTTGGATTCAAGCACGACTTCCTCGGGGTTGTCGCCGTCGCTGTCGCCGGGTTCGCCGCGCTCTTCGCCGTCTCGTTCTCGCTTTCAATCAAGATGCTGAATTTCCAGAGGAGGTGATGATCGATTTTTGCTAACTTGACGTCTCGACCTGGCAACCGCTTCCAATGTAGTTGTACTTTTTTCTTTGGTAACAAAATATATTGTGCAGTCAAAGCTGAAGCAACATGAATATATATACAAGTGGATAGTGCAGATAATTTTGTTTTAGATGCTTTGAAATTTGTTAATTTTGTGCCTCCTTTGTACTTGTAGTATCGGAAAAATGAAAGCTTATGCCAGCCGGATTTTGTCATTCTTTTTTACTGTGTATGTATGAGTCGTGCCTCCAGTTAAATTTTTGTGAAGGATCATCCAATGTTTATATACCCCAGTTTTGATGTGAAGAATTCAAGAAACACCGTGCAGCAATCTCAACCAACAAAAATAAAAAGACTAAGTTTAGCATCCCAGGTTGGCTAAGTTTAGCTCGGCCATGGCAAAGACGTTGACAGGAGGGTAGTACTGATGGCGTCTGGGGCAGATAGATTATCGGAGCTCCAGATGAAGTTATCGTGATTGCCGTGTTTCAATAGTAAATTTCGGAAGAATAGCTAAAAGAGAGGCGTGAAAAATTCAACTTCTAAACCGTCGTTTATATGGATGATCTGAGACCGCAGATGCCTAGAGTTTCTTGAGTAGTGCAATATAGACTGTATGTTTGTGATTATCGGAGTTCTGATAAAGTTATGGCGATTGAAATGATAAAGTTATGGCGATTGAAATAAATATGGGCTGTTAGATTGATTTTTATTATATCTTTATTTTCCTTTAAATAGAAAACCACTGTAGCTTTGAAAAAAAATTGAAAGTTGTAGGTATTGATAGGAAATCATGTATGGAGTTTTCATATGAAGTTTTCCTTTATATATGTGGGAGGTGTTGAGTCAGTTACTGTTAGAGTTAAGCAAGGACGAACTTATTAATTATTATGATGACTGCACTGCTTTACTTATCATGTTTTATTATATATTCATGTAATTGTATATGCTTTGATCATAATTTCGTGCTATTTATGTTTTAAATTGATGTTAAGTTGATGGTGTTATTTTTAAAATGTTCTACGTTAAGTAATTCATATTTTATAGGATTTATAAATGTGTTCTTTATTTATGTTCACGTGGGTAAGCACTGGTTCCACTTATCTGACTTACCAATAAATGCTAAGCATGTATTCACAATTGTTTGGAATAAAAATTACCATTTCAATTAATGATTTTCTAGGATAGAAACTACTATTTCAATTCATGATTTTTCAAGATAAAAACTACTATTTTAATTCATAAATGTCCTGGATGAAAACTACTATTCTCTGAACTTTTAATGAAAACAAGTATTCACTTTTGTTTTAAAGAAAAGAGGAAAAAACTGCATATGTTTCTAAGAAAATAAAGATATGTTTTTTATTCGTTCTAATTATTGTGTGTATATTTTTATGGTTACATATTATATAATTTTTATTCACTTTTATATTTTATTTGATTTTTAGGTATAAAAAATATGGATATACATGCGATGGTACTAACACCTTAACTACAAATTTTATTGCATACCATAGTTTTATTAGTAATAATTTAAAGACTTAGTACTTTTCACCGTGTTTTAATGTAGCTCTCCAGGTGGCTAACGTAGACTAATGCCGCTAGATCTGATATGTCTGTGCTTTGATTTTGTTAAGATAGAGGCAAGTTGCATTGGAGGGCATTTTTCTTCTATGTTTCGATTGGATGACGATAGCAAACAAAGTCACTAGGTGACAGGAGCAGTCTGGTTTGGATCAAATGGATTTGATCGAAGGTATGAGCAGTGCAGCAAAAAAGTTTGGTCATGGATGTGATGTGAGATGCAGGAGTAAGGGCTATGTATCACTGAGTTTTTTTTTTCGTTGCATGACTCATCTAGCATCAAAGAAGCTTAGTCTTCTAGTTTTTTTTCTTTGTTTTCTTTTTATTTTGTTATTTCTTCTATGTTTCTTCTTTTTTTGCATTTTTCTTCTATGTTTCGATTGGATGACGATAGCAAACAAAGTCACTAGGTGACAGGAGCTGTCTGGTTTGGATCAAATGGATTTGATCGAAGGTATGAGCAATGCAGCAAAAGGAGTTTGGTCATGGATGTGATGTGAGATGTAGGAGTTCGGGCTATGTATCACTGAGTGTTTTTTTTTTTTTTTGCGTTGCATGACTCATCTAGCATCAAAGAAGCTTAGTCTTCTAGTTTTTTTTTCTTTTGTTATTTCTTAGTTATGGAAATAAGTATTCCTATAATATTAAACTGTATATATCCAGTTGTGAATACAGAGGCCATGTTTCTATCCATTATATTAAACAAGAAGCATCCTAGGTTTAAATTCAAATTTCCCAGTTTCAAAACCTCCTCCGCTTCTCCCCCGTATTTCCCTTTCACTCAGAGTCTCACTAATCAGGCTTGGTTTGACTAACGAGTTTGGCAGGAAAAATTACCAAGGAAAAAAAAACCCAATTCCAGTTGCCCTCCAATCCCCATTTCTAGTTCGGAAGGCTTTCGGAGGGGTAATGCCCTAACTAAAATTAAAAGTTCAAAAAACGTTAAGAAATTATGAAAAAAAGTTCAATATGAAGAGAAAATTGAAAATAAATTAAAAAATAAAAGCATTTGAAAATCTTGAAAACAGTTAAGGAAGTTTCAAAAGCAATATAAATCACAAAACAATAATGCACATATAATTTCAATGAAAATTTGTACGAGTCAATGGTGAAAAAAATATTAAAAGGCCTATTGAAGTCACATAACACTAACGATTAATTACAAATGATTAAGGATTAATTTACTTTATGAGTGTATCAGTTCTATGAAGATGTTAAAGATGAAGAATAAAATATAATGTGATTTCATTACAATACAAGACATCAAGTAATTAAAAATGATAAAATGTGATGAATGGTTGGTAAAACTTATCTACACGAAGGACCATGCATAGAGAAGGGTAAGTAGGGACTCGGCGCTGAACGACCTATATAGTGGTAAAGTAGCAAGTGCTTGACGCAATACCGACAAACCAATTGAGGCCATAAGAAGTCATTAAATGTTGAGCATCAACCTTTGTTAAATTTGAAATGAGCGAGGCAAATCTTAGATAGAAGGAGATCAAATCATTTCGAATCTTATGTGGGTTGGACAATACGATCTAGCACATGTCTGGCAGGCAATTTTTGCTGGATTGGACAATTCGGGTCGATGTCGGACTGCCTGGCTCAATAGTGATCACATAATCATGTGTTAATCATCTATAATCTAGTGTTGAAATTGACAATACGGATGTAATCGGACTATCCGGCCAGTTCAATGTTTAGAGTGGTTACATGTTGATCGAACAAAGGAACTGAGCTAATCGAACAATCCTACATCGATTGAATAGTCTAGTCCTGTTGTGACTAGCTTAAGCCGAATGGTTTGGAGCGGTGTTGGACAATCTAGGTTACACTTTGTTTGAAGGCGACCAGACAAAGTATAACCATTGGTTTTTTTGTTATCGGTATCGAATAATATGCCACAGACAATCTGGTACAATACTAGACTATCCGATTAAGTCTTAGAGTGATCAAATGTTTGTAAAACTGTATGACGAAGAAGAATTGATCGAACAATCTAGTGGAGACCAGACTGCCTAGTAGGGGCATGGTCAGATAATTTGATAATGATACTAGACTCTTTGGCTCTTTATAATCTAATGGCTCATTGTTGGTGCTCTGTTATAAAAGTTGTATAGAGTTGGACAATTCGATGAGGTATTGGATTGTCCGGCCTAGTATATTTTTGATAGACTTTTGCAACGACTATAAACAGCTAGTTAAAGAAGTTAGAGCTATATATTGACAGCATAATAGAGTTGTTTGAAGGATTTTGGACCCTCTACAACCTAAGTAAGCTAAGTAATAGTCTAAGAGTCTCAAGAGATTATTGAAAATCTTTTGAGAAAAAAATTAGCCTTAAGAGTGTACTTAGTACAAAGATTAGAAGGCTAGTTGATCTCCAACCATTTCAAGTGTGTGCTATAGCTTATGTGCTGCTAGTAGGTGATGTTGAGAGTAGTGTAAGTGTATGTGCTTCAAGTTGGTGAACTTGCGCAATTGTAATCGAAGAAGGAGAAGCCCACAAGCAACGAAGTTATGTGTGGTGTGCTCAAAAAAAGATTGTAAAGATTCTACTTCACATCCGCAAGTGAAGAGGTAAATTGAATGAAAGCCAAGCTTCGCCTTTGTGGTTGCTTGGTAGAGCAAGCTTGACCAATCAATAGGAGTCATGTGGTGTCTGAGCTTAGGCCTTAGTGGTCTCTTGGAGCATGAGCTTGCTATTGGTGGTAACTTGAAGACCAAAACTTTCCTAGAGGTGGTTGCTCAAAGAGAAAAGCAGTTGAAAAAGATCAGCTCCAATAGAAGCTTCCTTGATGAAGAGTAGAAATGGTTGGTTCCGAACTTCGATAAGACAAATCAGTGTCTACTCTTCTCTTTTTACTTTGCATTTGTTGCTTTGTCTCTTGAGCTATTTGGTGATCTTCCTCTCTCTTGTTTACCTCTTTTAATTATCACTTAACTTTGCAACACTCAAGTGGATTAAGAGTTTATCTAGCCGGAGTTTTCTAAACTCTCTGTGAAGGTTGAACTATCTGCTCTAAGTCAGATTGTTTGGGTTTCTATGTTACATAGGAGATCTCTATTTTTATCTATTTGGATCAAACTATTCAGTTGAAGTTGGATTGTCTGATATTGTATGTTGTTGGACAATTTGTAACGATATTGGGTTGTTTGCTCAGTAGTAATTCCGCTACGAAATTTTTAAAATTTTAGGTAACACCTATTTACCTCGTGACATTAATGGCACTTAAGATTTCTTCTTCACCATGGTATAACTTTTATCAATTTCATTACTTAACAAGTCACTTTGCACTTTAGAGTGTGGTTTGTACACCATGTTAAGGCATTTTTTACATGGGCAAGGGGCATTATCATTTGGATCATCTTCAAATGCAAACTTCAAAAATTCCTGCAGCCCTCTTTGCCACTGCACAGTTGCCTATTCATGTGCATCCAACTCCTATTTACTGATATGCTTCCTGCATAAGACTAAAAGAATAATATCTATAACTCCTACTAACAACAAGCAAACTACCTATTATAAAAAAGAGAACAGTAAAAATTCCATAATAAAATAATATCACAAATGGTTGGCACTAAAGGATTTTAATAAAAACACAATTTAGGTGTTGATGTAAACAAACCTGTCACAACTTGTGCCTGCAGGCTGACCTACCAAACAACGATGGATAAGACTTGATGCTTTGCTACACAAAGATATAAACGAGCACATCAACATTGAACAGAATAATGAGGATTCATGCAGAAAATTCGAATTTGCAGCAAGACCTATATATTGGTGTTCATATAGAAAATGTTTCATTTTGTTAAATTTCTTTACGTTTCTTGTTTTCAAGCCTTTACATTTACTAAATGGAAATTGAGAGTAATGTTTTCTGGATTCAGTTTTTTTCAGAAGTGTTTTTGGCCTTATATATTCTGATGGTAGGCACTAGTTTCATATGAAGTAATTTAGATGCCTCAATGCTTGTCAAAAGTTTCAGACGGAAGAGTTGAATGGAAAAATCACATTGATGCTATCAACATTGGGCTATAGGCGATATGGTAAAGTGGCCACTCGTGGAGAGAGGTCCGTTTAGGTCCATATACAACACGTGTTTCAATGTTAAAAAACATATACATATAAAACAGTAGAAACTGATATCACTATATATATAAAAAACGATATGAAACTCATAGCATGAAATAAAATTTAACAGTGACCTACTGTAAATCCCTATGTCAATCGCCATCGGCAACATAAATAACAATGCATAACATCTATATAATCTTGGAAATTAATGTTTGGTCCGCAACTAAACCTTTCTACAGTGTGTTAAGGACTTGCAAGAAGAAAACTCATGTTTCTATTCTGTTTCTGAACCCAAGCTTTCCTGCCCATCATAGTACATTGGACATACCATTATATAAGAACAATCAAAGAAAAAGAAAAATTAAGGGGAAGTTATGCACTCGATAACAGTAACTCAAAATGACAAACAGAGATTGTCAGAAGGAGAAGAGCAAGAGAATTAGGGTGGATGGTAATGCTGTGGTACTTGCTAATAAACTAAGTACTAACCAAATTCCCATTGCATATGAGAAAGAGACAAGCTGAAAAATTAAAATACTGAAGGTTTCATACATTTATATGGGATGCCATTGATAAAAATATGTGATGTAACCAAGTTAACTGAGATAGAAATTCAGGTGCTCGCGTAGTGGGCGGTTGACGGGACATTGGGCTAGTGCAGGACAAAACCCCTGTGAGAGGAATTGAGATTGAGGGGGAAGGAATAGCCCTGAACGGCGTGGAGGAAATGGAGTAGTTTCACGGCAGCACCGGCGCGGCGCCTACAGCGTCGACGCCTCGCGGAATCGCCGGATGTTCCTCCGTTCGGCTCCGCTCCGGTGAAGGCAGCCGTGTGAATTGGATTGGATTGAATTAGATTAATCACTTAGGGTTTGATGAGACCAAGTGGCCAACCTTATCAAGCCGGTCCTTGTTTGCAATGCAGCAATATTTTTTTATGGTTTTGTAAAATATATTGTGTAGTCATAAGCAACGGCGGTATACATGTGAATATTAGTGCAGATAATTTGTTTTACACGCAATGTAATTTGTTGGTTTTTCACTACTACTTCATAGTTTTGTTGGTAAACTACAAAGTAATCAGCAGCGTGTCCCCAGGGGCAACACGCGCCGGCGCCGGCGACGTCGAGTGCGGCGCCGTGGCGGCCCAGCTGCCCTTCTCTTCCTCTGGTGAGTGTCTCTCTCTCTGTGTGTTCCAGGGCCACGGCGAACGCGCGCGTCGTCTTGCATAAATTGTGGCCGCGGTGCTGACTTTAGCAGCGTGGTTCTTGGGTGTAGGTTTCGGCTTCCTCGTCTCCGGCTGTCGGCCACGTCGTCTTCCACCTCAGCGTTCTCGCTGATGATCCGACGAGGAGGAGCCTCTTGTGACCAAGATCCCCAGGAGCAGAATACGTCTCTTTCTGTCGCAGTAGGGGCAGAGGCTCAAGATAGTCCGCGTCTTCCCCGTCTCCGACCACCGCCGTCCCGGCCGCCCGGTGAGCTGCTTTCCCCCATTTACTCTTTCCTGGAAACCATCCATGGCAGGTATGCATGCATGCATTCAAGCGAGCAGCCGCCATTCCATTAACTCATGCCGCGTGCAAGCTCGCGGAGTTCTCTTTGGGATGAATGTCGTGAATAGGAGTTGAGTGGTGCTTTTAGACCGACATGATAGTTAAAAGGGATAATTAACATGGGAAAAGTCATTTCATTCATTGACGGTGTGTTTGGTTGGGACAATTGGTAGGAGGGAATGGGAATTTAGGAGTGTCGCGCTATTAATTTCTTTGATTTTATGGTGGCCATGGGAGTTTAGGAGGGATAGGGTGGTGGATTTTTCTCTGTCCTCCAACTCTCTTTTAAAACTTGGGATGTGTGAGAATTGAAACCGAATTTGTCTCCTAAGAGCATGTTTAACATGGCTCTAGCTTTAGCTCTATTTTATTTAGCTGTAGACGGAGCAGAAGTGATTATAAAAAATAAGTGGAGTGCCTCTCACAGACCATTGGCCTGAGCTGTATAGATCTGACCCCCTTATATACACTCGGAGAATTCATTGTCACTGTACATATTCTACATGGTATCAGAGCAAGTCTAGATATCTCGGCGCGCTAGCTTCTCCCTCGGCGAGCCAACCCTTTCCTCCTCGTCGTCGACGTCTTCTTCTCGTCGCCAACTCTCTTCCCGGTACTCTCCTCGCTCTCTCGTCTCTATTTCTTCTTTTCCCCGTCTCTCCCGCAGTCACCTTCTTTTCTCCGTCCCACCTCCGCGCGACCAGGCGACGGTCAAGATCCGCCTCCTCGTCCTGCCTCGCACCCGTCTCCGCTCTTCCTCTTGTTTCATGCATCTCTCCTTCTCTGACGCCGACGCATCTCCGCGCTCGTCGTCTCCATCGGCTGGAAACCTCTCTCGGTTCTCACCCTTTCCGACATGCTCAACGGCTCTCGGACACGAACCTTCTCCCCTCACGTCCGAGCCAGTCCAACGTGTCCACGGACACGAATCCCTGCCTCTCGGATGCGAACATATTTTCTTCGCGTCCGGCCACTCCCTGCCTTTTTTCGCGTCCGCCCTACTCCTTGGCCTCCACGAGTCCACGGACGTGAATCTTCTCTTCACGGATGTGAATCCTCGCACGTCCATGACCCAACCACTCTCTGACCCTCCCACTCTGTCCTCACCTACTCCGCTGCCTACTCCCCATCGGCCAACCACTCCTCATCGGCTGGCCATTCCCCACCTACTCCGCTGTCTACTCTCCATCGTCCAACCACTCCTCATCGGCTGGCCATTCCCCACCTACTCCGCTATCTACTCCCCATCGGCCGACCATTCCTCATCAGCCGACCGGCCCACTTCCTATCGGCTTCTCACATCCTTAATCGGCCGATCCGTCCTCTCATCGGCTTCCCCCTCCCATCGGCTTCTTTCTCCCATCGGCTCTTTGCTCTCGTTCTCCCGTCATGGCCACTGAGTCCACTATTAGCTCCGGCACTCTCCCAGTCGTCGAATCTGCTCCGGCCCTCGGTGCCTTAGACCACACCTCGGGCACCACCTCGCCGATCTTCTCCCCTCCTTACGCTGCTGTGAACGTGAAATCTCACGTTCCTATCTCCCTTGACCTTAACGTCAATTATTCCAAGTGGGTTTTCTTCTTCAAATCCCTATGTGGAAAATTCGGCCTCCGGTCCCATATTGATGGCTCCGCTCCACCTCGCCCCGATGATCCTCAGTGGGACATCGCCGAGTGCTACATGCGCAGCTGGCTGCTCGGCTCGATTGACGACTCTGTCCTCGACCTCGCCATGGACGATACCGACCCCACCGCCTGGGACCTCTGGGTGGCCATCGAGCGGATCTTCCTGGCCAACAAGCAGCCTCGCGCCATCTTCCTCCTCAACGAGTTCCACTCCATGGTACAAGGCAACTCCTCTGTCTCCTCGCACTGTCAGCGCCTCAAAGTCAAGGCTGCTGCTCTCCGGGACGTCGGCCACAGGGTGGCCAACTCTCAACTCGTCCTCGCCCTTCTACGAGGCCTCAATCCCCGCTTCTCCAACACCGGCGATGACATCGCCAACGCCACACCTCTTCCATCGTTCGCCCGGGCTCATGACATGCTAGTTCTTAAAGAACTCCGTCTGGCCAATGATGAGAAGACAGTGGCCCACACCACTCTTTTTGCCGCAGCCGATAATGGCTGCCGCGCTTCTTGCGCTGCCCCTTCCTCCTGCGGTCCTGGTGGCCATGGCTCCGGCCATAGCAACATAGCCCGCACCGGGAAAGGTAAGGGCAAAGGCAAAGGCAGGACCTAGCAGGGTCCGACGCCACCACGACCTAACTCGGTCCCTACCCACCCTGCCGGTCCCATAGGTCCGTGGCTCTACTACAACCCCTGGGCGCCCCAGCCCCAGCCACGCGGCCTCATCAGCTGGCAACCCGGAGTTCTCGACGCCCATCCTCAGGCTCACCTGGCATCGGCTCCCGTTCCGCTGCCTCAGCTGATGCTACCGACCCCAACCACCCAGGCGGTTCCCTCCTAGAACCAGGCTGGCCTCGTCGCTGCCCTCAACCAGATGACGATCCAACCATAGCACCCTTGGGTGCTAGACTCTGGGGCGTCTTCACACATGGTGTCATCTGCCGGTATAATTCGCTCCTGTCACCCCTCTTCCTCCCCTTTTTTCACCATCGGCAATGGTCACTCTCTTCCTGTCCAATGCCGCACTGACTCCTCTCTGTCTACATCCACTACTAACCTCCCTGTACGCAATGTTCTCATCGTCTCTTCTCTTATTCACAATCTTATATCTGTTTGCCAATTCACACGAGACAACCACTGCTCCATTGAATTTGATGCTTCTGGTTTCTCTGTGAATGATATCCCAACCCGGCGACAGATCCTTCGCTGCAATAGTGGCAGAGACCTCTACACCATTCCCACTGCGCCGTCCACCCCACGCGCCAGCGTTACCCTCTCCACCAACCTTTGGCACCTTCGCCTCGGCCACCCCGGCCCCGACGCTGTCGCCACCCTCCGTCATAGCACCTCCATCCGATGTACTCATAGCAGCTCCACAGTTTGCCACTCATGTCAACTTGGCAAACATGTGCGTCTGCCCTTTTCTAGTTCCCTCTCCTGTACCTCGCGTCCATTTGAACTTATACATTGTGATGTATGGATGTCCCCAGTTAAAAGTGTCTTTGGTAATCAGTATTATCTCGCTATACTTGACGATTACACACACTATTGCTGAACCTTCCCGCTCATCCACAAATCCGAGGTTGCCTCTCACCTCACTCACTTCGTCACGTACGTATCCACTCAGTTCAACCTCCCCATCAAGGCTTTACAAGCCGATAACGGTACGGAATTCATCAACCATACCGTTACAAACCTCCTCACCTCGCAGGGCATCCATCTCCGGCTCTCCTACCCCTACACCTCTCCTCAGAATGGCAAAGCCGAGCGCCTCCTTCGCACTCTCAACAACATCAGTCGCACCATGCTACTTCACGCCCATCTACCCGCCACTTATTGGGCCGAAGCTCTGGCTCAACTAGACGTGAAGAACGCCTTTCTTTACGGCCACTTGACGGAAACAGTCTACTGCTAGCAGCCCCCAGGCTTCGTCGACCCTTCTTGTCTCGACGACGTCTGTCTTCTTCAACTCTCTCTCTACGGCCTCAAACAAGCCCCTCGTGCCTCGAGCCAAACTCTCCACCGTCGATGGCGCCCTCGTTGCCGATCCCTCTCACTATCGGAGTCTTGCCGGGGCTCTCCAATACCTCACACTCACCCGGCCCGACCTCACGTACGCTGTCCAGCAAGTGTGCCTCTTCATTCACGCTCCGCACGAACCTCACCTCGCGCTGCTCAAGCGCATCCTACGCTACGTGAGGGGCACCCTCTCTAGTGGGCTGCATCTCAGCTCCAGCCCCATCGACTCCCTCATTGCGTACTCTGACGCGGACTGGGCAGGTTGCTCCGACTCTCGACGCTCTACGTCTGGCTACTGCGTTTACCTCAATGACACTCTCGTATCCTGGTCCTTAAAACGTCAGACTACAGTATCCCGCTCCAGCGCTGAAGCCAAGTACCGTACCATCGCACACGCCATCGCCGAGTGTTGTTGGCTTCACCAGCTTCTCCAGGAGCTCCGTGCACCCCTCTCTACCGCGACCGTCGTTTACTGCGACAATGTCAGTACCGTCTACATGACCGCTAGCCTGGTCCATCACCGACGCACCAAGCACATCAAGATCGATATCCATTTTGTCCGTGACAAGGTTGCATTAGGACAGGTTTGGGTGCTCTATGTACCATCGGCACATCAGTTTGCCAATATAATGATCAAAGGTCTGCCCACGCCTTTGTTCACCAGCTTTCTATCCAGTCTATACAGGGGGTGTTAGATAGACCACTGGGCTGTAGACCCGACCCCACGCTCGGAGAATTCATAGTCACTGTACACATTCTACACTCTAACTCCACTTTAGACTATAAGGAGTTAGAGTCTACTAAATAAGTCCTAAGTAAAGTGAGTAAAGTGTAAGTTGTTTATTATTTGAACATTTTTATTTTTTTATTTCAAAACTAAACCACTTTAATATCTAAATCTTTTGGTCACGTCACTTTGATATAGCAAACCAATACTAAGAGTTGGCATGATAACATCTTTAGTCTACGAAGTTAGACCGACATGGCAAAAGGATTTGCCACGCCAATTAATAAAAATGACACGTCTATTTTTCATGGAATGGCAATATCGTTTGGTCATGCGGGGTGGTATGGTTAAAATCTTTAAATATAAAAATAAATCTAAAAGTGGTTTAGCTTTAAAATTAAAAAATAAAAAGGTTTAAATAATAAAAAAATTATATGGGTGTAGCCTAAGAAGTTTCTACCTTGGATTCTAAATTACGAATACAGTGAGTTAGTTGTCAACGCAAAAGCATTAATTACAATGCAAGATCTGGCCAAGACTAAATTGGTTTAATTTTGCAAATCTGCAAAAAATTAATGAATAATAAATCCAAATTATGGTGGATAACTTTTTAAGACGAGCGTATTTGGAAAAACAAATAAAACATGCAAAACAGGATATATGTAGTTATGCACTTCAACACATGGCAAGCTTGGTCAGGCTTTGCTATTTTTTTCATCTTGACTCAATCCAATATATACTGGAAAATGGAACACGAACGTATGAATAGTAAGAAATATTATAAGCAGATAGTGCAAAATGGAACTCAAACAAGGGAATAATAGATTAGAACATTAAACTAAATAAGTGTGAAATTTTGCAAAAGTTTCTATCTGTCAGTTGCTTTGTTTCTTTTTCAGGGTAGGGGTGGTATAGATTTCTCCAAGATTTAGTATAAATTCTAGAGATAAATCATGTCTCTCTTCTCCAAGAAGAAGGCGGTTGTTTATTGGTAAAAAAGTTTTTCGCTAAAACTCAATTAATATCAACCTTAATTTGCCTGCTAATCACTTGCCTCCTCTTGCACTT
This sequence comes from Oryza coarctata, assembly GCA_030770085.1. NCBI lineage: Eukaryota > Viridiplantae > Streptophyta > Magnoliopsida > Poales > Poaceae > Oryza > Oryza coarctata. The sequence continues at coordinate 11,578,660 of CM061476.1, read as the reverse complement.
GCCCTTGCCCTTAACCTTATCGTTGACCTCACATGTCAACCTCCCTCTCTAGCCATGAGGCAAGCATTCGTAGAGTTTTACCGGAAATTTGAGGGGAGGGGGAGAGGGGTGGACTCCTCTGTAGGGCTTATGTTACCAAGCCCTTGTGCCGCCAGGCCAATTTGACAAATCTTTCTAGATCTCACACTTCCTTGTGATGGCTAGTGCAGAGAGATAGAGGTTGGCTATTGGAGCCCCTAGTCACCTAGCCTCAACACCACTAGGACTCCGTCTCTACAATCCTAGCTATCATTGTTGCTTCTACAACTAGGGCCACCTCCATCACCATTTTGCGACCAATGGCTACTGTTTGCTTTGCCTCCTCCTCTAGAGCTATTGGAGGACCTCGACCAAGCAAGGTTCATAGGCTGGACATTACATAGAAAACTAATGGGTTTATGGATCAAATTTCTTAAGGGGTCATAGTCTAGTTAGTCTCCACTAAGCTCTGTCCCTAAAGGCTAGGGCATCATAATTGCTACCCATCATTGGGCCTTTGCTTCCCTATCCTCACCTATTCACCCATCAAACTCTAGAGATAGGTGAGTCCCATCTATATAAAGTCATACACCAATTTTATTACCTTCTCCCCCAAATCTAAATCCCCATTCCTCACTGTCGCACATGGGTTGCACCTTAGCCCCATTGGTGAATGGTGAGTATATGCCTTACCCTTGCTAGATCTCTCCATGTCCTAGTTTGCATAATCATGAACTCAACCTGGAACTCTTCCTATCGCAATTGAGCCTTCCCTATATTGAAATACAACCTTCGTTATGCCTTAGATCCAGTCGTGCGTGGGGCACGACCACCAATGATGCAATGTCCTACAACCGGTCTATTGGCCACTAGATGGCAACGATACTCATCTCCCTCTTTCGTTTGTGGTAATTCTATTGATTTCCTTCTTTGATTTTCTATCTGGCCTAGGATTTCTTTCCTCGTTCAACTTCCATGTTGACATCATGATTAATTTCTAAGATATTAAACAATTGCTTGATTTCTTTATTTGGGGGCATTGTGTGGTTGATGAATGTGTGATCAATGACATGGTTGTGGGTATGACACCAATGAGCGGCACACATAGGAGTTGTTTCTTGCAGGGCAATAGGCATACTCTCGAGATGAAAATATTCTTGCAACCTCATGGTCATGTGTACACGGGATAGTCTTTAAGATCTGGCTACCATACTTACTAAGATACAACACTAGTGAGCTCCTCCCTTGCCTATCTCTCACTCTCACCCTCACCCTTAGAGCATCTCCAACAAAGTGGCTATTTGACTCTCTAAGCAAAAATTTGGCCATCATAAAAAAATGAGCTTCAATAGTCTACTATCCGGATGGCCAAGCCATTTGGATGACCAAACCAGTCATCAAGATGGCCAAATGTAGCCAGCCTTCTCTACTAGCCAAAGGCCTCACCACTTCTCCAACCACTTCCTCATCTTCTTCCCCACGTCAGTCAAGAACTTGCATCCCTCGAGCTATGAGCGACGCATCGCACTAAAACTGCATCTAGACACTCTAGATGGTTTGAGTAATAGATGATAATTAAACTTTCAAGTTAGATGAGCAAACACTCGTACCACATATGTCTTGGGATTTTGGTTTTTCTCTCTCAATTTTTTAGATGTTTGTGTCTAGACTTTATGAAAACTTATGGACAAGTTTCTCTGTTAAATAAAGAAATCAGCTCGAAGTATCCATACATTTATGTCGGAATCTCCGGACTGACCTCTCTATTTGACAGAGAGACCTGTTAGGAGTTTTTGAAAGTTTAGACTAGAAACTCTGAACCTCTTCTATTACTCGAAGCTAAGTGCTATTTAGAGTCTCCGGACTATTTGGCCAGAGTCTCCAGGTATTTTGTGCGGATACTCTAAAATTTAGATTCTGTGAGTAACAACTATTTTCGAGAGGGGTGGGTTTTTAACCCCACCAACTCCCAGAGGGGGCTACTCATTTATTCCTACACTATTCCTAAGAGCTTTCTAATAGTTCCCTACTCCACTCTCTTAGATCTTGTGCCTAACCCACTCTCTAAGTATGTTTTTTGAGTGATTTGTGAGAGAGTGAACTTTAGGATTTTTAAGTTCTTTAGAGGTAAATTAGTGGATTTTTGAGTTTTTCTTTAGAGGTTGGTTTGATAGAGTAAGCTCTATAAAAAATGGGAGTACGATCTCAATGGTCGTCTTGGACTGGTGCTACAGTTTGGTAAGAGTTTGGAGGCCAAACTATACTCTAGGGTTGAACTTGGTGTGGTAAGAGATTGAGTGCGATCTGACTCTTTTGGAGCTTCTTAACAGAGACATAGAATCAGTTGATTCGAACTTTGGTGAAAAATTATTTATCTCCTAGTCCTCCGTTACCTGTTTTATTATTTATTATTTTGTTTTCTTTCATCTTTCTCAACCCCAAGGGTTGGTTTCCTTTGAGTGTCTCTCTATCCAACAGAGAGACTAGTCTGGATACTTTAGACATTAGGACCGAATACTTCGAAAGAAGTTTTAATTTTTACCACTACTTTATTTTAGGTTTAAAATTGTGCACATTCACCTTCTCTCTGTGCGTCTTAAGGTCCTTTTACGCGCATCCACCTCTCCCCCTTCGGTTCCACTCCTTCCTTCTCTCTTCTCATGTTTCTCCAAGAACTTGGAGTGCTCAAGTAGCGAGTGGCGCACCATGCTAATGCCTCTCTTCCTCCAATTTTCGCTCTCTCCATCTTCCTTCTCATGTCCATCAAGAACTTGTATGGCTTGAGCGATGAGTACTGCACCGCGCTGCCCCCTCCCTTCCTTCGGTGTCCACCCAAGCTCCGCATGGCATCAACCCCGCCGCTATTGATGGACCACCTGGGTGGGAAGAGATTGAGGGAATGTGTGAAAAAAGAAGGGTGGAGAGGCTATTAGATGATACCTATTATTATGTTGGAGAATATAATAGAGATGTTGTTAGGTAGAAAAAAAAATGATCTAAATAGAGATTTGGAGATCAAAAATAGCCATTGTGCTCTACTAGTCACTGGCCATCCATCTCACCTATACAACCAACATGATGGAGCTTGAAGAAAGTACGCATATCAAACGATCGAGATTCACGTCACCACACGTCCCCACGGTGCTGTAGTACAGTACTGTTCAAAATTGTAGAATAAAATCCTGTAGCGCAGCTACAATCCAGATCCTTTTCAGCCGTGTTAAATCATAAAATGAATGTCTGCGATTGCATAGTCATAATAACAAATTGCACATCATCTCATTTCTCAATTCACACTAGCTGCACTGTTCTGTGAGAGAGAGCAAAGGCCGATTCCTTTAGTACTCCTGCCCTGCAGTCTGTACCCCTATTCCGTAGGTGGCAACAAAAGGGCCCATTTCTCGAATTTTCCATTTTTCCTTTTAAGGGAAGGAAAACGAGTCCCATTCCCATCCCAAGCCTGTCGCGTTTTCTCCTCCTCTTCTCCGCCGCAAAATCCACCCCCACCGGAGAGAGAGAGAGAGAGAGAGAGAGAGGCCATCATGGCGGCCACTGACGCCGAAGCCGCAGCCGTCTCGGAGAAGGCGTCCTCGACACCCGCCCCGCTGCCTCCCCCTCCCTGTGCGTGCCTCTCTCTTTCTCCACCCACCCTGATCGCTATCGGTTTCTCAGTCTCGTCCGCGACGTGGTAGGGTCTTGGCCTGACCTTCGTTTTTTTCCCTCTCCTCGCGTTATCTTTTTTATTAGATAGGGAATTAGGGACTCGTGGGGGGTGATGTGACGGCTACCAGGAGATGATCCGTGTGGTGTCTGCTTCCGTGCTCGTAGACTCATTCTGTTTTATTATTTGGAGCGTGCCCTCGTCGTTACATCATGGTCCATGAAATCGGCACAGGCTAGGTGCGTTTTAGGGGTGGATTGGGTTGATTTTTCGCGGTCAAGCACGTCTGGTTTTTCGTTGATTTCGTAGAGGAGTATTTAGGGGAGCGGCAAATTTCAGGGGCCGTTCTTTTTTGCGGTTTCCTGTTCGTGCAGCGAATTCCTCGTGGAATTTGGGTGTGTAGTTGTCAGGTTTCAATGTTTGTCAGAATTGTTCCATTTGGTTTGCAATCGATCGTTTTCTTTGGTAAATACATGTTTATGTTATGATAATCTGATTACTGTATTATTGCTTACCTCTCCGTTTGTGTATTGGATTCGGATATTACCTTCCCCCATTAAAAATTTACTCTTTACCATACATGTTTCTTCTCGAATACCTTTTTACCATGTAGGTGTTACTGTGTTAGTATTGCAAGATATCATGCATAGTCATATATATAATGTACTTAATCTCTGAAGGAAAGCCACAAACTCTTCTTGTTCACACTTCGCACTCACAGCCTTATCTTGTGCTAATTTATCATCTTCATCATCATCATGTCTCAATTGGAGAAGTCTCGAGTCAAATAATGTTTATTTTGAGCTTGTGGAGTTAGTAAAAAAAAACATGCATCTTGCATATGCTCCTATGTCAGAACTATAAAATAAAACACTTGAGAATTAATAGATACTTTCACAATGGTAATCCCTATGTATTTTAGCATGTTGCTGGTGAATAGTTGTGGGGTCTAGGATCTCATGAGAGAAGAATGAAATAAACTAATGATTGTTCCATTTCACTTATGCAGCGCATTGCAATTACAAAAACCTCTTGCAAGAGCTTCTCCAACATGCAAATAAGAAGTTGCCAATATACTGTACCAAGTGTAAGGGTGAACGCCATCAACTTAGGTTCAAATCCACTGTCATGGTGGATGATGAGGAGTTTTCATCCATTTCTTATCATAGACGCGTCAAGGATGCACAGCAGGATGCTGCTAAAGTAGCCTATGATATCTTGGTTGAAAGAAAAGAGAGTGATGATGTTAATGTTACAGATGTGTTTGAGCTCATTGATCAGGTACCTTATTTGAACTATTCCCTGTTTTGGTTCTTTACCATCTTTCACATAATGAGAAGTAATGTTTATATATTTGCTCTGAAGTATGCAACGATATGTTGAATTTATGTTGCTCTCATTTTTTTTTGTCTTTATTGTGTTAAAATACAAGCACTATTTGGCTATGCATATCAGTGATTCAGTGCTACTACTTTTTTCCTTTTAAGTCTCGTAATGCTGCATTTTCTTTGATTAACAAAATCATAATTTATTTTGGAGTAAACCATCTCACAGGTACCATGGTCACTGAACTTAGAGAACCGAACATTTAGGCGTGTATGCATTTGTGATTAGAGGTCAAATACATGCATGCCTAATTATTGGTTAATAATTATGGCACTTTGACCCTATTTAAGCTAAAGGTTGACCATGAATTTCTTAAAAAAGATCAATAAAGGCCTGCAAATTCTGTCTAATTATATGCAAAACATTCCTTGAATTGCACAACTATCCATTGCCCTGTGGTTTAGAATGGCAATCACGTGGCTAAATGTTTTTTTTTAGATTGAGATAAAGTGTTATGCCATCTCCAATCGCCAATAAAATAGATTTTAAGACCTTGTTTCGACTTCTGACTTACAAGTACGGGGACCCTAATGTTCAAGTTTTAGATTCAAGGACCCTAGCTGCATACCTCTGTGGCAACTCCATTTTCTGTATTCTTTACATTTTAGAATCCAGAGAATCCAACACTATGTACATATTCTAGTGTCTATATATTGTTAGACAGACCACTGTTCTGGGTTGTATATATATAGACCCGACCCTCTTTGTATACTCTCGGGGTCTTAGTCACTGTACACATTCAATATAATATCATAGCGAATCTAGACATCCCCAGTGCGCTAGCTTCTCCCTCCGGCGAGCCGACCCTTTCCTCCTCCTCGTTGATGTCTTCTTCCGATCGTCGACCCTCTTCCCGGTACTCGGCTCCTGGCACTCTCCTCACTCTCTTGCCCTCGTTTCATCTTCTCCCCATCTCTCCCGCAGTCACCTTCTTTTCTCCGTCCCACCTCCGTGTGACCAGGCGACGGTCTCGATCCGCCTCCTCGTCTCGCCTCGCATCCGTCTTCGCTCTTCTTCTTGCTTCGTGCATCTCTCCTTCTCTGACGCCGGTGCACCTCCGCGCTCGTCGTCTCCAACGGCTGAACTCGTCCGCCCTCCCATTGGCTAGACTTGTCCAGCCCTCCATCGATTAGAACCCTCCCTCGATTCTCGCCTTTTCCGACACCCTCAACGGCTCTCGGACGCGAACCTTCTCCCCTCACGTTCGAGCCAGTCCAACGTGTCCACGTGTCCACGGACATGAATCCCTGCCTCCCGGACGCGAACATATTCTCTTTGCGTCCGGCCACTCCCTGCCTTTTTCGCGTCCGCCCCACTCCTTGGCCTCCACGAGTCCACGGACGTGAATCTTCTCTTCACAGACGTGAATCTTCGCACGTCCGTGACCCAACTACTCTCTAACCCACCCACTCTGTCACCACCTTTTCCTCACCTACTCCGCTGCCTACTTCCCATCGGCCAACCACTCCTCATCGGTTGGCCGGCCCACTTCCCATCGGCTTCTCACATCCTAGATCGGCCGATCCGTCCTCTCATCGGCTTCTCCCTCTCATCGGCTTCTTTCTCCCATCGACTCTTTGCTCCCGTTCTCCCGTCATGGCCACCGAGTCTGCTCTCAGCTCCGGCACTCTCCCAGTCGCCAAGTCTGCTCCAGCCCTCGGTGCCTCAGACCACACCTCGGGCACCACCTCGCCGATCTTCTCCCCTCCTTACGCTGCTGTGAACGTGAAATCTTACGTTTCTATCTCTCTTGACCTTAACGCCAATTATTCCAAGTAGGTTTTCTTCTTCAAATCCCTCTGTGAAAAATTCGGCCTCCGGTCCCATATTGATGGCTCTGCTCCACCTCGCCCAGATGATCCTCAGTGGGACATCGCCGAGTGCTGCGTGCGCAGCTGGCTGCTCGGCTTGGTCGACGACTCTGTCCTCGACCTTGCCATGGACGATACGGACCACACCGCCTGGGATCTCTGGGTGGCCATCGAGCGGATCTTCCTGGCCAACAACCAGCCTCGCGCCATCTTCCTCCTCAACGAGTTCCACTCCATGGTATAAGGCGACTCCTCTGTCTCCTCGTACTATCAACGCCTCAAAGTCAAGGCTGCTGCTCTCCGGGACGTCGGCCACCCTGTGGCCGACTCTCAACTCGTCCTCGCCCTTCTGCGAGGCCTCAATCCCTGCTTCTCCAACACCGCCGATGACATCGCCAACGCCACACCTCTTTCATCGTTCGCTCGGGCTCATGACATGCTAGTTCTTAAAAAACTCCGTCTGGCCAACGATAAGAAGACAGTGGCCCATACCGCTCTTCTTGCCGCAGCCGATAATGGCTGCTGAGTCTCTTGCGCTGCCCCTTCCTCCCGTGGTCTTGGTGGCCATGGCTCCGGCCACAGCAACATAGCCCGCACCGGGAAAGGCAAAGGCAAAGGCAAAGCCGAGCGCCTCCTTCGCACCCTCAACAACATCAGTCGCACCATGCTACTTCACGCCCACTTACCCGTCACTTATTGGGCCAAAGCTCTGACTACTGCGACGTACCTTCTCAATTGGCCCCCATGCTCCTTCATTCAAAACAACGTTCCCTATGCCCTCCTCTACCGCACGACGCCCGACTACTCCCACCTTCGCGTTTTCGGGTGCCTCTGCTACCCAAATCTCAACGCCACGGCTTCCCACAAACTCGCTCCCCACTCTACCGCCCGTATTCTCCTCGGCTATCCCACCTCTCACAAGGGATACCGATGTCTCGACCTTTTCATCCGACGGGTCATCGTCTCTCGTCACGTCATTGTTGACGAGACATGTTTTCCCTAAGGTCTACTTTATCCGAGATCCTCCTCTAGTGATCTCGACTTTCTCCTCACCAACACCGTGCCGACCAGGTCTCCTCCACTATCCTTTCCATCGGCTCTCTCATCGGCCGCTGCTGAGCATTTACCCTTCACATATCCCACCACTACTCGGTCCGATGTCCCTATTATCGGACCCCCATCGGTCCCACCTCCATCGGCCGATACCGATTCTATTTATCCTTCAGCCGATACCGTTCCCTCTCCATCGGACACCCCACTTCCATCGGCTCCTCAGTTTCCATCGACTCCCCCCATCCTATTGGCTGATCCATCTCTATCGGACCTCTCATCTACAGTCACCGATTTGGAGCCGATGACGCCCCCACCAGACCAGTTCTTCCCCTTACTCCCGCACCCCCATCGGCTCCAGTTCCCTCCACTTCTCACATGGTCACCCGCTCCCAGATCGGGTCTCTCCACCCCACTCAGCGCTATGGTCTCTCCGTCGTCCACAACTCTATCTCGTCCATCCCGGCGACTTCTCGTTCAGCCTTGGCCGACCCTCAGTGGCGCACGGCCATAGCCGACGAGTACAAGACCCTAATGGACAACGAGACCTGGCGCCTCATTCCCTAACCTCCCGGCGCCAACATTGTGACCGGTAAGTGGATTTTCAAATACAAATTCCACGCCGATGGCTCCCTTGCCCGTCATAAGGCTCGTTGGGTAGTCCGGGGTTTCTCCCAACGACCTGGTGTCGACTACGACGAGACCTTTAGTCCCGTTGTCAAACCCGCCACCATCCGAGTCGTCCTCACCTTGGCTACCTCTCGCTCCTGGCCGATCCATCAACTAGACGTGAAGAACGCTTTTCTTCACGGCCACCTGCCGGAAACAGTCTACTGCCAGCAGCCCCTAGGCTTCGTCGACCCTTCTCGTCCCGACGATGTCTGTCTCCTTCAACGCTCTCTCTACGGCCTCAAACAAGCCTCTCGTGCCTGGTACCAGCACTTTGCTGCCTATCTTCGGCACATCGGCTTCGTGGCTTCTGCGTTCGATAGTTCCCTGTTCACTTTCCATATCGGCTACGCCACTGCCTATCTACTTCTCTATGTCAATGACATTGTTCTTACAGCGTCTTCGACATCTCTCATCGACCAGATCATGGCCCGACTGCACTCTGAGTTCGCCATGACCGATCTTGGTCCTCTCCACCATTTCCTTGGCATCTCCGTAACCCGTTCCTCCCACGGGCTCTTTCTTTCCCAATGCCAATATGCCATCGATCTTCTCCAGCGTGCGGGCATGGCCGATTGTCACCCCACGGCCACCCCGGTCGACACTCGAGCCAAACTCTCCGCTGCCGATGGCGCCCTCGTTGCCGATCTCTCTCACTATTGGAGTCTTGCCGGGGCTCTCCAATACCTCACACTCACCCGGCCCGACCTCACGTATGCTGTCCAGCAAGTGTGCCTTTTCATGTACGCTCCGCGCGAACCTCATCTTGCGCTGCTCATGCGCATCCTACGCTACGTGAAGGGCACCCTCTCTAGTGGGCTGCATCTCAGCTCCAGCCTCATCGACTCCCTCATCGCGTACTCCGACGGAGACTGGTTAGGCTGCCCCGACTCTCAACGCTCTACGTCCGGCTACTGTGTTTTCCTCGGTGACACTCTCGTATCCTGGTCCTCAAAACGCCAGACTACAGTGTCCCGATCCAACGCCAAAGCCGAGTACCGCGCCATCGCCCACGCCGTCGCCGAGTGCTGCTGGCTTCGCCAGCTTCTCCAGGAGCTCCGTGCACCCCTCTCCACCGCGACCGTCATCTACTGCGACAATGTCAGTGCCATCTACATGACCGCCAATCCGGTCCATCACCGACGCACCAAGCACATCGAGATCGGTATCCATTTTATCCGTGACAAGGTCGCATTAGGACAGGTTCGGGTGCTCTATGTATCATCGGCACATCAGTTTGCCGATATAATGACCAAAGGCCTGCTCACGCCTTTGTTCACCCGTTTTCGGTCCAGTCTCTGCGTCCATTCCCCTCCCGCTGCGACTGCGGGGGTTGTTAGACAGACCACTGGCCTAGGTTGTATATATATAGACCCGACCCCTCTTGTATACTTTCGGGGTCTTAGTCACTGTACACATTCTACACATATGGGTTCCCATACACAATCTAACTTTGTGGGTCTTTTTTCTCATCTTTTAAAATTTACATTTAACATTCATAAGTATGAAGACCTCTATCTAACACACCTTTTTCTTCCATTCAGGATGTTGTGTTCAGCAAATCAATTCTTCATGAATTTTCTACTAAGACAAAAACAGCTCAACCTTCTTACTCTGTATTTAAGAAAGAAGAGTTAGAGCCCATGACTCCGTATGTTGCATCTGTGTCATTTGCTGGGAGTACTTATACTGGTGGAGCTTCAAGGAGCAAGAAGGATGCAGAGCAGAAGGCAGCTCGTGCTGCGGTCAAGTCAATTTTAGGTAACATGAGTTTCATTGTTCATGACTGAGAAAAAGCAAACCAACATCTTTGTTGAACTTCTTTTATTGAGTCACTAACAAGCTTGTAAGTGTGTAAGTACACCACTAATTGTTCAGTTGGTCTTGCAGCTACAAAGAACACTTGCATGGCTCAAATTATTAGATCGAAGGAAAATCTCATCACTGCAAACACACCTTCTGGGTACAACAAAGAAAGAGGAGCTGCTAGTCAGGAAATAAAAAATAATACAACAAACATGGCACTTCCATTTGTTCCTATAAAATTCACAGCCCCTGTTATGTACCAATCATATGGTATGTTAAGTTTTGTGTATCCAGCATGCTGTTTAAGTACAAGTGCTAAATGGTGCCATACCACTACATGGTTCCTGTGTCACAACCTATATCTTCCTCTCCAGTTGCTGTTCAGGAACCCAACATCATACCAGCAGCTGATCCAGTTTCCAACCCATCTGCACAAGCTGTGCATGTATCAAAGAAGCACAAGAATAGCAGAATCAGCGAACCAGAGGCCAAGGAAGAAAGGGTTGCAGAGTAGCATCTTGCCCTTTACAACATGAGGTGATTTTTTTTTGAAAAAAAAGTTTACAGTATCTAGGCCATGACTTGGTGCTGAGAAAAATGAGACCACGACTAAAAAATACACCCAACTGGAGAAAAATAGTTCCTACATGGAGCAATTAAAAGATCTAAAATTACATGAATAACTGCTAATGGAAATAAATGGCATTTTCCTTTCTGCCATGTAGTTTCCAGCCTGAATATAGTGACCATTAGTTCATCAATAACCAGTGTGCATATGCTTTCCTGTGATATGAGCTGCACATATAGTTTATGTAATTTGACCTGTTTTATTTGTTCTCGGTTTAGTTCTTGATCCTGCTGTATGTTTGAAGAAGTATGGTGGATATATTCCAGCATAATCTGAAAAGAAAATTAGTTTTGTTTTTCTTTTGGTGTAACTATATTATGCAAGGGATTTTGGGATGCCATTTTGGTGCCCTGTGTAGATGAAAGGAAAAGCTCCCCCCCACCCCCCCCCACCCCAAAAAAAAAAAAATCGTTTGTAGCACTAACAATTTAGTTAAAACATTGTAGCTTAATCTGACTTTTGATTTATATGAAAAATGCACATGATATTTATTGAGGCTATATAGTTGTAAACTCTTCATATACCACCAAACATCACCTGTTGAATAAAAACTCCAAATGTAAATATTATATCGTTACTGTTGAGATGCTAATGAAAGCTGAAACAATACATCTTTTTAGTGTTAGTGTATGCATGTTGCCATGTTAGTTTTCTTTGAAACATGGTATCGATGTGTATTTTATTTCCATGTATCAGTGTCTTGGGTGTTCATATCACATATTGAAAATATTGATCTGGAAGTGAATGCACATGTATGCTGAGGGTGAGAGCACCCATATACTTTCTGTTGAGAACATGTATGAAATCAACTGATGGATTGCATGTTTCATGGTGTCAAAAAGTTGATTCTGATTGGAGAGTGTCCTTATTTTTTGGGTTGTAGCCTTGCCCAAAAATAAATGAAGTACACAACTAGCAGTCACCATTAACTCTTCAAATCCTGATTGAACCATATGTGAATCAAAACAAACAGCATTTAGTATTTGCTGGATCTCTTGTATCCACGTAGGTGTACAATCTTACAAGATATTGCCAAAAGATCCCATTCTATCCACTCTTAGTGTAGTATTTTCTTGTAAGACCACCTGCTTGAAACATATATATGAAATAGCTTGATTTGTCGGAAAGGCTCATTGCCTTAGTCAAGACTGGTAATGCTTTGCTTGTTGCTTAGAACATATATGGTTGGTTATTCCTAACTCAGAAGGCTTTCGCCAATGAGATATTTTCTATGTGCTGTTAATGTCATGCTGGTTCTGGTAATAATTATGTACTCCCTTTGGTGCGGATATGGTCCAGTACAGCAATTAATTGTTCTTCCAGCGATCCTTTTATGCTCTCCTTTGAAAGACACATGCTGTTCGACAATGTTAAATTGAGCTAACTGGTGATCTTCTCTGACTTGCAGGAGTTGGATTTCATCTCTATGTGCTGGAGGTTGATAGGCTTGAGTTGGATTTCATCTCTATGTGCTGAAGGTTGACAGGCTTGTTGACAACATGGTGCTGCGTAGTGACATGCTGTGCCGCTGCTAACCATCAGTATAATGGGTGTTGAAATGACATTAGATTGGAGTCCGTTCCTTTTGTAATTAGACCAACAATGTCAGTCATGTGGTAGTGGCCGAACAAAAACTGTAGGAATGCCATGAAGTATGAACTGCTCCATCCGTGCTAGGAACTCAGGATTTCTGCGACTTGCTGGTGGTTTTTAGATTTTTGCCGAACTAGCTGGTGGTTTATGGTTGTCCCAACTCATGTGCTTTAATTTTTTTTTAAAAAAATACTGTTCCGAGTCAGGAGGATTAACAAATGATTCTTTTGTTCTCGTATGCACTGAGAATCCTGATGCATTATCCTAATGGTTTGACTAGTTCATTCTTGTGCATTAATGTTTTCTCGTATGCACTGAGAATCCTGATGCATTTCCCAATGGTTTGGCTAGTTCATTCTTGTGCAGCAATGTTTATGAAGTTATCTGAACTGAAGTTATTGATGTGGTTACATGCGTGAGGGTTTGAGCAGCCACAAAAAGCATTGTCTTGTCTTTTCATATCATCCTGTATGATCAATCTTCATCACTGGAGCTAACATTGTCTTTTCATATCATCCTGTATGATCATGATCAATCTTCATTACTGGAGCTAACATTGGTATTCGTGCAGGAAACCAGCTCATAGCATACTGGTTGCATTTGCATCACAAAGTCGTGCAAGCATGACCATTTGCATGTATAAATAATTGTTAAGGATGCAAAACTTTTGTTAACTTTCATAGTTCATTCATACATAAAGAAATCCCAAATAGCTCCAGAAAGGAATTCTTTGTAATTCATGTCAATTTGATCATCAATCCACCACAACTTTAAAGTGTACAGCCAAATAACTCTGTTCAGATCTAAACAACTAACAATAATTCGAATGAAAATAGGATGTACAGATAAATTCCCCCTGGAGCCAGAAATGCATGCTGTTCAGAACTAAGTCACTGCAACTCAAGAACTATAACGTGCCTTCCTCTCACTCAGATGAACCTCGGTATGTACAGATATTGCCAGCTCCAGGACTAACAACTGCAAGTACGACAAGAGCGCCTAATAGCACCAGCAACATCCCCAGCGAGTTCATAAACAGAGCTTCTGTCGAGAAACGCCCTATCATTTTTGCACTCTGCATGAAGATCGACTTCTCGAGAAGTCCCGAAACACTTGTGGCGATGGCAAGAACATAGAGAAAGAGGCCAAAGAACACATGCCAGGGGAGCAGAGAGGCTCTTCCACTCCTAGATCCACCAGGATACCAAAATGTATAAAATCCAGTAGCCCACTGCAGAGATTCAATGATAAAGATGAGAATAGGTTGGAAGCAAACCTCTCTACATATACATCTTTTTATGTTTACTGAAAGGAGCAGAGTTCAATATCTACCTGGAAGCTGAAGAAGATGATGCAAGCAAGGCCCAACCAGGAGTGAAGCGTATATAAGTGGTCGATTTCTCTCTCATCATGGAACTTCCATACGGTCCAGAGCCCAATTAGACTCAGGAGCATGGCAAGGAACTGCAAAGCAAGATGTACTAGCTTCTTCAGTTTCTTGGTTCCTGGCACTGTCTTGTAGGCCAAAAGAGCTGCATGCAGGACCATAAGCGATCCATCAAAACATTATCTTCATTAATTATAACACACTTTAGAAAAATTATGCTTTTTATGTCCAGTAAATTACGTGAGGCATTGGTGCCTAGACACCCATTTCTAGACTGATATACATGTACGATCAACATAAAATTCAGAGTTTGGGTCTGAATTGTTTCATACTCTTGCTAACTCAGTTTAAATTGATTTCTGCTAGTTTGAACTTAAGTTGAATTTAGTTTATCTATAGTGATCAAATAAATCATGAAGCTAGTTCAAACTAGTTAAGATGAATATTTTTTTCCAGAGTTTGGTAACTCAAATGGACTTCGTAGGTACGACCCACATAGAAGGGTATTGATTTTGGGTGCCTAGGCAATATAATGCAAATAAATTCCAATCACCATTGGTAATCAAAAGTAGGGCCTGGAGTGGTTTCTGCTAGGTCAACAAAGCCTAGCTACAGACAAAAACTACCAATTTGAATATTTTAATCCAAAACGACTAATTTGGAAACCAATTCAACAGGAAATAGCTAGAAAGTGGCAGCAAAGGTAAATTCAGCTGCTCTTTTTTAGTTTTATCTCTCAGTAAGATTTTGAAGAAGACTATGAAACTAGGTGTTGATTTGGGCAAATCAAGTACTGTTCAGCCAGGAATAAGTATCATTAGGTGTAACTTATAATAGAGTTCACCAATAGCAGGCATAATCTGGTTCCTTGGTACTTGGAATCCTAATTTTAACAAGTATCAAGTATCAATGATTTTCATCTGCCTAAGATTATGCCTAATATGCCTAACAAGTATCTTAGGTATACAATCTACCTAAGATGGCTCGATGCCATTATTTTTTGTTCACGCTATGCATGACAATACGGTGACATAATATTTTGCGTATCTGAAAAAATGCTACAGTCAGATACATGCAAAAATAAAAATTAGTAAACTTTGTATCCTGTTTAATGAGGCAATAAAATATTTATATGCGAGAAGCCAACAAGAAGGCCATTCCAAGATCCAAGTTCAAGAGTGGATAATACTCTACCTTCACCATTCAAGACTACCAATCCAATCAGCATGAGTACTGGGTGAACCTGAAAAGACAAGACAATTTTAATATCAAAACAAGATGAGATTTATATAATCAATTTATGATTAACATTACTATCTAGTGAATGCAATTCAAACCACAATTTTTCTTTAGCCAGCAAAACCTAAATCAGTTGTTTACATTAAGTAAAGCACATTCAAAGTTTCAAAAATCAAAATTCAAACCACTTGAGGACAAGGAAATCATGCCTTTAGATTATATGTTGACTAAATGTATC
Organism: Oryza coarctata; assembly: GCA_030770085.1. NCBI lineage: Eukaryota > Viridiplantae > Streptophyta > Magnoliopsida > Poales > Poaceae > Oryza > Oryza coarctata. The sequence continues at coordinate 11,563,174 of CM061476.1, read as the reverse complement.
AGTGGAAATATTACATAGCCAGCTTGGTTCATTTCCTAACCTTGTTTGGCAAAATATGCAACAGGATACTACACAAAAACATGCAGCTGCCCAAGACAACACAAAATCATGTTCACTAACTAGCGGACGCCTTTACCATTCAAACACACCAAAAAAATGTGTTTATTTTCTAGGGCCACTCCGCTCATTTGTGCATTAACTGCAGTGCGCACGCACGCGTGCAAATGCTAACCAAAGACATTGCATATAGTTACTTTCACCTTCTTTTCATAGGTATAACTTCCCTTCCCTAGTTCTACATTTTTATTGTTCTATAATTGGTATAACCTTTATGTTCAAGGCACCAATCATGCCCACGTAGGAATACAAATAGAGTTACAGAATGTATGGAGTAAAAGCTCCCTCAAAAAGTCTTCCTAGACAGCAACACAAATGGTGCTTTAGTTTATGCAGACAGGCTCCAGTACTAGTGTAAAACCAGAAAAAGATAATTCAAATTCTAAGAACAAAGGCACAAATGATCCTTTTGTTCTTGTTGTCTTCTCATGTGCTATAACGCTGAAAATTGCTTCTTGCAGGCTGCTCATTAATGATATAGCTGACTATCCAAGCACATGCATTTCCCCCCGGAATTAAAATGAACTACAGGATCCAACTACATGGAAATAATTAATTATCGTTGGAGCTGATGTTTTTTTATTTATCAATTAAATGTCAACAATTAAGAAGTCAAAGCTTCAAAAGATTTCCAGACTTGTTACTAACTTACTATCCAGAAAAGCCTTCAAATTTTCTCTGATTTTCATTCAAAAAAGGGTCTTCTTGACCTTTCCATTAAAACGACACTGGCCCATTAACAAAAAACTTCAGTAACTAGTCCAATGACAATGAACAATCTGGAGAGGAATGTAATGTGGCTTGGTAGCGCTAACAGTTGGCATATTGGTAAACCTAACTTACTAATATACCTCAAAATCCCAACATGAGCAATCGGAGTAAGGAAGGTAAAACAAAAAAAGTCTCCCACCAACTTAAAACAAAAGACGCCTAAAATGTCCAACACATGAACACAATCATCTCAGGTCTAAAATATCCCACGAAAAAGCGCTAGATTCTTTCAGTATGCATCAGGCTGGATTGTCAGTTTCCCTTTTAAGATTCCTTGCAAAAAGGAAAACCCTTCCACCGATCCAAATTACATGAGACCCAGCAACAAAACCTCTCCTAAACCTCCGAGATTGGCTATAAAATTCCTCACATTGCATCTTCGCAGGGTAAATACACAAGAACTACGGAACCAACAACTCGATCACAACCAAACCCCCCTTAACCCGAACCTTGGAACCAATAGATCAAACTACTCCCGCTCCCGCACCGACACCGCCAAGATCAGCACGCAATCCGCGGCCAGCAGCTAGATATAAACATAATCGGAAGGGGGAAGCACAGGGATCTATGAAGTACTCTATTACGTTGAAGATGAGGAGCTTGTCCGTCTCGGAGGAGAAGGCCATCCCGCCGCGGAAGTGGACGGCCCAGACGAGGATGGCCGCCGCGGCGGCCAGTCCCAGAAGCCGCACGAGGCCGAACACAGGGAACCTCACCGCTGGCGCCGCCGCCATCGCCAACGGCGTATCTCCGGCGAAGGCGACACCGCGAGATCGAGCGCCGGAGAGGGGAGGAGGAAGACGAGTAGAGGAGGAGACGGGCAGCTTTTCGGAGACGCAAAGACTCCAATTTTGGGGAGGTTTTTCTTCCGGGCTGACTTGGCGGGGGACTTGGGAATACGTGTGTATTGTTGCGGTGTTTAATAAAATAATAACGTACAGTTTTATCAATATCTTTGTTTAATTCTATTTATAATATTCCACTAAATCCGAGTTTAAGAAGTTTGTATTTCTCTCTTCAAGAGCAAGATTAACTGACATTTTTATGTATTTAAGCCCGATTCAAATAAATGATAAGAAATGTGTACAGTGACTAACACCCGAGTGTATAAAGAGGTTGAATCTATATATATACAATCCAAGCCAGTGGTCTAACACCCCCTGTAGTCGTAACGGGAGGTGAATGGACACAGAGACTGGACCGAGAACTAGTGAATAAAGGCGTGGTTATGCCTTTGGTCATTATATCGGTGAACTGGTACGCCGATGATACATGGAGCATCTAAATTTGTCCTAATGCGACTTTATCACGGACAAAATAGATATCGATCTCGATGTGCTTGGTACGTCGATGATGAACCGGGTTGGCGGTCATGTAGACGGCACTGACATTGTCGCAGTAGACGACGGTCGCGGTGGAGAGGGGTGCACGGAGCTCCTGGAGAAGCTGGCATCTCTCAGTGACGGCGTGGGCGACGGCGCGGTACTCAGCTTCAGCGCTAGACCAGGACACTGTAGTCTGGCGTTTTGAGGACCAGGAGACTAGAGTGTCACCGAGAAAGACGTAGTAGTCAGACGTATAGCGTCGAGAGTCAGGGCAGCCTGCCCAATCCGCATCGGAGTACGCGGTGAGGGAGTCGATGGAACTGAAGCTGAGATGCAGCCCGCTGGAGAGCGTGCCCTTCACGTAGCGTAGGATGCGCTTGAGCAGCACGAGGTGAGGTTTATGCGGAGCGTGCATGAAGAGGCGCACTTGCTGAACGGCGTACATGAGGTCGGGTCGTGTGAGGATGAGGTATTAGAGAGCCCAGGCAAGACTCCGATACTGAGAGGGATCGACAACAAGTGCGCCATCGGCAGTGGAGAGTTTGGCTCGAGTGTCAACCGGGGTGGCCGTGGGGTGACAATCGGCCATGCTCTCACACTGGAGAAGGTCGATGGCGTACTAGCGTTGGGAAAGGTCGAGAGACGATAACCCGTCGAGTGAAAAGGTCGAGACATCGGTATCCCTTGTGAGAGTAGGGATAGCCGAGGAGAATGCAGGCGGTGGAGCGGGGAGCGAGTTTGTGGGAAGCAGTGGCGGTGAGGTTTGGATAGCAGAGACACCCGAAGACGTGAAGGTGGGAGTAGTCGGGCGCCGTGCGGTAAAGAAGGGCATATGGAACGTTGTTTTGAACGAAGGAGCACGGATGCCGATTGAGAAAATAAGTCATACTAACCAGAGCTTTTACCCAGCAAGTGGCAGGTAAGTGGGCGTGAAGTAGCATAGTACGACTTATGTTGTTGAGGCTACTCGGCTTTGCCGTTCTGAGGGGAGGTGTAGGGGCAGGAGAGCCGTAGATGGATGTCCTGCGAGGTGAGGAAGGTTATAACGGTACGGTTAACGAATTTCGTACCATTATCAGCTTGTAGAGCCTTGATGAGAAGGTTGAACTGAGTAGAAACGTATGTGGCGAAGTTAGTGAGGTGAGAGACGACCTCGGATTTGCTAATAAGCAGAAAAGTCCAGCAATAGTGTGTGTAATCGTCAAGTATGGCAAGATAATACTGATTACCGGAGACACTTTTAACTGGAGATATCCATACATCACAATATATAAGCTCAAACGGGCGTGAGGTACAAGAGAGAGAACTAGAAAAAGGCAGACGCACATATTTGCCAAGTTGGCACGAGTGGCAAACTGTGGAGCTGCTGTGGGTACATCGGATGAAGGCGCTACGACAGAGGGTGGCGATAGCGTCGGGGCTGGGGTGGCCGAGGCGAAGATGCCAAAAGTTGGTGGAGAGGGCGATGCTGGCGTGTGGAGTGGACGGCGCAGTGGGAATGGTGTAGAGGTCTCCACCACTATTGCAGCAAAGAATCTATCACCGGGTTGAGATATCCTTCACAGAGAAACCAAAAGCGTTAAATTCGATGGAACAGTTGTGATCTCTTGTGAATTGGTGAACAGATATAAGATTGTGAATAAGTGAAGGTACGATAAGAACATTACGAAGGGAGAGGTTAGTGGTGGGTGTAGACAGAGAGGAGTTACCTTGGCATTAGACAAGAAGAGAGTGGGCATTACCGATGGTGATAAAGGGGGAGGAAAAGGGATGATAAGAACGAAGTATACTGGCCGATGACGCCATGTGGGAGGACGCCTTAGAGTCCAGCACCCAAGAGTGCTGTGGTTGGAGCGTCATATGGTTGAGAGCGGCGACGAGGCCAGCCTGATTCTAGGAGGGAACCGACTGGGTGGGTGGTGTCGATAGCATCGGCTGAGGCGGCAGAATGAGAGCCGATGCCAGGTGAGCCTGAGGATGGGCGCCGAGAACCCCTGGTTGCCATCCGATGGGGTTGCGTGGCTAGGGCTGGGGTGCTCAGGGGTGGTAGCAGAGCCATGGACCCGTGGGACCGGCAGGTTGGGCAGGGACTGAGACAGGTCGCGATTGCATCAGACCCTGCTAGTTCCTACCTTTGCCTTTGCCCTTGCCTTTTCCGGTGCGGGCTGTGTTGCCATGGCTAGAGCCATGCCCGCCAGAGCCACGGGAGGGTGCGGCAGTGCAGGATGCTCGACAGCCATTATCGGCTGCGGCAAGGAGAGCGGTGTGGGCCACTGTCTTCTCGTCGTTGGCCAGACGGAGTTCTTTAAGAACTAATATGTCATGGGCTTGGGCAAACAATAGAAGGGGCGTGGCGTTGGCGATGTCATCGGTGGTGTTTGAGAAGCGGGGGTTGAGGCCTCGCAGAAGGGCGAGAACGAGTACGAGGAGAGTAGCAGCCTTAACCTTGAGGCGCTGGCAGTACGAGGAGACAGAGGAGTCTTCTTGTATCATGAAATGGAACTCGTTGAGAAAGAAGATGGCGCGGGGCTGCTTGTTCCCAAGGAAGATCCGCTCGATGGCTACTCAGAGATCTCGGGCGGTGGGGTCGGTATCGTCCATGGCGAGGTCGAGGACAGAGTCGTCGACCGAGCCGAGTAGCCAGCTGCGCACGCAGCACTCGACAATATCCCACCGGGGGTCATCGGGGCGAGGTGGTGCACCATCCATATATGACCGTAGGCCGAACTTTCCACAGAGGGATTTGAAGAAGAAAACCTACTTGGAATAGTTAGCGTTAAGGTCAAGAGAGATAGGAACGTGAGATTTCACGTTCATAGCAGCATAGGTAGGGAGAAGATCGGCGAGGTGGTGCCCAAAGTGTGGTTTGGGGTACCGAGAGCCGGAGCAGACTCGATGACTAGGAGAGTGCCGGAGCTAAGGGCAGACTCGGTGGCCATGACGAGAGAAGAACAGGGACAAATAGCCGATGGGAGGAAGAAGTCGATGGGAGGGAGAAGCCGATGGAAGGATGGATCGGCCGATCAGAGATATGAGAATTCGATAGAGAGTGGGCTGGCCAGCCGATGGGGAGTCGTTGGCCGATGTGGAGTAGGCAGCGGAGTAGGTGAGGAAAAGGTGGTGGCAGAGTAGGTGAGTCAGAGAGTAGTTGGGTCACGGACGTGCGAGGATTCACGTCTGTGAAGGGAAGATTCATGTCCGTGGACTCGTGGAGGCCAAGGAGTGGAGCGAACGTGAAAAAGGCAGAGAGGGGCCGAACGCGAAGAGAAGATGTTCGTGTTCGGGAGGCAAGGATTCGTGTCCATGGACACATGGATACGTCAGATTGGCTCGGACATGAGGGAAGAAGGTTTGCGTCCGAGAGCCGTTGAGCGTGTCGGAAAGGCGAGAACCGAGAGAGGGTTCCAACCGATGGAGGGATAGACAAGTCCAGCCGATGGAGACGACGAGCGCAGAGGTGCGCCGGCGTCAGAGAAGAAAGGATGCACGAAGCAAGAAGAAGGGCGGAGACGAGCGCGAGGTGAGACGAGGAGGCGGATGGAGACTGTCATCTTGTCACGTGGAGGTGGAACGGAGAAAAGAAAGTGACTGCGGAAAAAACGAGGAGAAGAAAGAAATGGAGACGAGAGAGCGAGGAGAATACTGGAAAAAGGGTCGGCAACGGAGAGAAAACGTCGACGACGAGGAGGAAAAATGTCAACTCGTCGGTGGGAGAAGCTAGCGTGTTAGGATGTCTAGACTCGCTCTGATACTATATAGAAATATGTACAATGACTAAGACTCTAAGAAGGATCGGGTCTCTATATATATATATACAGAACAGTGCTATCACAACATAATTCTTGGATGGTAATGGAATAGGGAAATTAGCCAGAATGGACCAAAATGATCCATATTGACCGGAATGATCGGTATTGTGACCAAAATGGTCCGCCACTTCATGTATAGTACAAGTTTGGTGGCAGAATGGTACAGGCTATTCCCGACAACTACCAGAATAGAACTGATAAGCTTGACCTAAACATATCCGTCATTAAAAAGGGTTATGATAGGTGATACATCGAGAGAATATAATGTAAGCATACACTTCCTGCCGCATGATGCCATTATATATATATATAAAAGTCCATCTTATTAAAAAAACTTATGTAATTATTATTTATTTTATTATAACTTAATTTATTATTAAATATATTTTAATTATAACTTATATTTTTATATTTATATAAAATTTTTAAATAATAAAAATACTCAAATATAGTGGTTTGACTCTATCTGAACCGTAGAAACACAAGAGACTTAAAAAAGTGGAGATATATTAAAATAAAATAGTTCAAGTGAGATATATTGAAATAAAATAGCTATTGACATGTGTTGTTAGAGTTTAATTCTATCCTAACTTAGTTTTAGAATTGAAAGGTCGTGTTGAATTAAGTTGAGAATTATGAAAAGCTCGCTAAGAAATCAACTATGATTTTTTTTAAAAAAGGGAACACCCCGTGAGCATCCTTTAGTAATAGTATAATTATACACTTAATATATATGGATATATGATAGGATGTCTTTGCTACTATTACTCCCTTCGGTTAAAAAATAATGTTTTTTTCTTCAGCATGATTTTTGAAATGCAGCTTTAACCATGAATTTCACCACATGTATGTAAGACCTAATAAAATCATAATTCATGAGCACCTCTTTTTTATTATCAAAAATTATATCAAAGGAATATATAAAGAACATATGTCAAAATGTTACTCATGACTAGAGAAAATATTGGCTTGCAATGGATGAAAAGGAAATAACTAACAAAATTATGCTGCTGAAATAACAAAATCACTGGGTGAAGGGACACACAACTAATCAATGGGCTTTGTTTCTCAATGGGTGAAGCCAACTGGGATGTGGTAGTCAAGCCGTCCAACCACCTCATTCAGTATGGTTATCAACCTCAACTTTCTAGCTTCATCCATCTGTCAGGGTGCCTTTGTTTCTCAATTATTTTAATCAGCAGTGCCTAGTCAGTCATTTCAAAGTAATATTCTCTCATTTTCATAGGGATACTTTGCTCCAGGTCAGATTCGAAGTATCCAAATGGTACATATTCGTTCAAGTACTGTACTACTCCAACATTTTGTTATACTTCAACATTTCAACATTTTGTTGTGACTTTTTTAAAGTATTTTGTTGAAAATTAATACACATCTAAACATTTTATTGGGAATTAATACATAATCACTGACAATAGAAATATTATCACATGTGTTTCTTATAAAAAGAATATTCTCCAACATTTTGTTGTGACTTTTTTAGAAACATTTTATTGGGAATTAATACGTAAGCACTGACGATATTAATGTTGTTCTTTATATAAAAAAGGATATTATCTTAAAGTTTTCCAATGTGATGTACATATATCGCAGGAGTAAGCTACTTAGCTGCACCCAAGGCAAAGTTATTTTCGCCGGGAACATATGACAAAGTTTAGTTAGAACCAGTACTGCAAGGACACGCATAATAAGATCATCTTAGCGGTGAACACTAAGATCATGGCAATTTTACCTCCTAAATTACCATGGGCTTTCGTAAATTAAAACCGGAACCGGCATTGGGTAAATCAATTTCACTGTTGCCTCTGCAGGAGGCACCTAGCTTATTGGTTGATGAACATATAATTTTGCTCGTTAATATTCGTTACTTTTTATCTTTAGAAAAATCTCTACTATCAAAGTGATAGTATAGAAATCAATCACATGTACGAAAAAAAATACACTTTTCACTCTTAGGGCTACGTTCGTTGAACCTCTCTCCTATGCTCAGGAAAACGAGAACACTTATTATCACATTAATTAAGTTTTAGCTATTTTTTTAAAAAATAGATTAATATGATTTTTTTAAAAAATAACTTTTTCTAAAAAAAACTTTTATAAAAAACGAGTGAGAAAATGTTACTAAACCTTGTTGCCGAATGTAGCCTAGGCCTTGTTCATTTCCTCATCTTTACTCTCTGAATGTTTTTCGAACCATAAAATGGGATGTTTTTTTCAATATTTTAAAAATTATATTAATTGCTAATACTTAATTAATTATATATTAATCGGTTATGCCGTTTTACATGCACAGGGTTAAGTTTTACTTTTAGTCTAATTGTGAGGTGAAGTACTTTGAGAGTTATATGTTGTAAAATATAATCATTAATTTAGTTTGAAGGTTTTTGCAAGTGCTTAAAACAATTTACTTTCTAAATTGTTTCTTTATTGAGACCTGTTACATATGATCCAAATTTTAGCATAAAATATATTTGGATTAGTTTTTTACTACGACTTCTACGCTTAGTTATTAGGACACTTAGATCTTTTTCCTTTTATATATCTCTTAAAGCCACACTAGAAGAGTGTGTGAAGGAATATTGCTATGTGGATTTTTTATGTAAAATTTATGTTTTGGTTGCATATCTATTTCCCTAACAAAACTGATATAGCCTTATGTAGCGGGACTATACGCTAACCACTTAACGTACTCATATGTGTATATACGTATACTTATTTCTAACATTTGAAATTAGTTCCAGAACTACCTCACCTACTTCCTCAACAACTAATCACAACAATTTCTCATTCAATTTTCCTATGTATTTTTCCATCTTAAACAATTATAACCATAATCTCTTATCTCAACTTTAATCTCTTTAAAAATTTCTATGAGTGCTTATATGCTTAATCAAAGGGAGTATTTTTATTGGGATAATATTTCGGAAGAAATACGAGAATTCATACTAAACATAACACTTAAACTTAGCCCCTCGCTGCCGCCCCGGAGGGTCCTCGTCGCCACCTGTAAGTGAACTGTGTCAGATCGCGGACTAATTAAGTTGATTAATTAGTCCTCCTCGGTGATGCGACACTTGGCTCTTCCATATGTGGTGTGTTGCTACGTAGTACATATATTTGTGCAATTTTATAATAAGAGCTGCAAAGTTGGATTAAGTCAGTGGGATTAGATTTATGATGGTACTTAGCAAATGGAGAGGAGTGTTGTTATGTGTGGTTAATGATGTATTAGTAGCTGCGCTTGTCATCCTGTGTCAGTATCAATGTGTTGTATGACATGTGTGATCATGGCTCTCGTGTGGTTTGATTTCTTCTTTAATTTAATAATGGAATAATTGCGCGTTTGATCCTGTTTCGAGGACCAACTACTAATTTGATTCTGTTTTCTTAACTTTTGGGACAATTAAAACATGGATGGGATATGTGTATGCAGTGCTTTTCATGTGCTATTTTGAAGGTTTTATGTTATGCAAGACTTCGTTTGATGCATGTCAATGGTGATTATCTTGTGGCTTGTCCAAGCGCAACCTTCATTACTTATCCGGACCAGCTTGCACCTGCGATGTCAACCTCGAATTTTATTTACAGTGATCAAGCTTAGGGAAACTTTGTCTGTTCACCTACAGGAACGCACTGGACTGTTTCACTGCCTTGGCTGGTTAAACCGTTATAAAACTTAGGATGTCTTCGCAGTAATATCTTACTGAAACTTATTTGTTAGTGTAATGCTGTTTCAGACATGTTGCCTCCAACATCTCCCCACAAAACAAAAGATGCAGCATTACTTCTGCCAGAATACTTAGGGTTCACCCGAATTGCAAGAGAAGTACAGAGTCAATTCAGTAGAAGAAATGGAACCTTGCAAGTTGCAAAAAAGCCACTATAATCACCATCGCCATGGAGAAAAGTCAAGTTACACTGCTACTGGAGTCTCTTTTGACAAGGCATCATAGATGTCATCAACTCATCATACTACTACAGTCATACAGTCAGAGAAAGGGTGTTTGATACAGTAATAACATCAGTAACTAGAGAGCTTCAGATTATTAGCAACATGGTAACTAAAATCACACTGGATTTACATTGTACATGAAGCATGGCAACCTAATAACAAGGCGGCACATAAGAGTCCTAGTAAATGCCAGCAGAATTGCACCGACCTTTCCTTATACTGAGGCTGCACAACAGAGAATCTGAATCACAGACTGTCCAATCCATGTTCTGTTTGTGGTTGTGACTGTGACTGCAGCTCTGCCTGTGGTGATGGCTGTAGCTGCTGCGGTTGCTGATGGAGCTGAGGCTGTGACTGCATCTGTGGAGGCCGTGGCGGTTGTGGATCGAGATGAGGTTGTGGCTGCATCTGTGCCAGCTGCGGATGGAGCTGAGGTTGTGGCTGCAGTTGTGAGAACTGCTGAGGTTGAGGTTGCGGACTTTGCTGCGATTGAGGATGCAGCAGTATTTGAGAGGGCTGTTGTTGTGGTTGAGGATGGGGCTGAAGTTGACGCTGGAGGGGTTGCTGTGGTTGAGGGTGTAGCTGAGGCTGTGGTGGCTGTTGTGTTTGCTGCTGTGCTTCAGGTTCTGGCTCCTTCGGTTTGGCAGCACCGTTGTTCATCCTTGCTCGCGCCTCAGCAAACATCCTCTGTTGCTCAGCTACAGCTTGTTCCTCTGTCATCTCCACCCCGGTGAATTTGCTTGCTTTTGGAGAATCCTGCTCAACATGAAAATATTATTGTCAATGTATCCTGTAAGGATAGATGAACAGAATACTATGCATCGCCCTGTGGGTAAAAAGCAGAAAAAACCAGGGTATCATGCTTATGCTGTTCGTAGGCCATTTGAACCTCTTCAATGTACTCCCTGAAGCCAAGATCCTGCAGATATGAAGAAAACTGAGACTAACTTGGGGATTTCAAATATCGGTGAGTACTGAGTAACATCAACAAGGAAATAATTGCTTCAAAGGTAGGTCATTCAAAAACAAGTTTAACCAGTCCAGAGTTCTGGGAACCGGTTCCTGAGTGTTTGGTGAAAACAAGGTTCTCAGCTGGTTCTATATGTTTATTCATTTACAAAAAGAAACATATATTCGAGTTCAAAATTTGATGTTAGAATCATGCCTAAGAAGTAAAATAAATCTCTCCCAGGAACAAAGCATAATGCTGCCAGCCTTCCACGAAGGAGGGCAAGGAGGCCATTGAGGTCCCATCTAGCATAGCTACTGCTTAGCATTGCAATGCGATGATGCAAATATATCTGTAGTAAAAAATGCCGTCATGTGGTTATCGCTGAGTGAATGTGACTCTCAATGACTTCATGTTGTCTTTTAACTCAATTAATAGTGTTCGGACATTGAGCAACCAATATTGAGGGCCCAGCTCATGCCCAAAAAGCATTACTATTGAAATGTTTCCATTGGGCCTTGTTCAATGCATAGCCATGATCTAACTGAAACATCCACCAGAGCCCAAAATGGACTAAGTTCACACCCAATGGGGATAGTCCAAGGCCAATTCTACTTTTATCCCCTGAACTCGTGTGTACACAGTTTTCGTGGGTTTCTGAATCTTGTTTATATTTTAGCTAGCATGTGGTAATAGTATCACACAGCATATAGGTATCTGAAATGCCCCCAGACAAATTCAGCAATTTAGTTCCAGACTTTAGTCAATCATCACAACCATTTAGCACTCAGAAAAAGAGAACATGTAGTACATTAAATATTTATTTCCAATATCCAAATCCTTCATTTTTAAAACAAACATTCATATATTCCCTTTTTACAGTGTCCCCAGGCATTCTGTTATTTTTATCCTAGTTTTGGAGAATACGAGAACAATATACACAATCATTGTAAGGAAAAAAAACCAACATTACAATAAAACTACAACCAACGATAAAAAAGATAAAGAGGCCACAGCAGCCCCCACCACATCATAAGTGACAAAGCAATGTTACCATTCAGAAAATGTGAACACAAACCTGCAGAGCTCTAAGAACATGCTCAGGAGCAATAGTTTTCTTGTCCCCTCGGCTGCAAACTTCATTGGATTCAGAAGATAGGAGGTTGATGAACTCTAAATATATGAAGAATATGCATACTGTGATTAGATGACCAGAAAGGGAGAAATTTCAGCTATTTTATAACCAATATTTCTGAAGTTAAAAATAACATTGCAAGTGATGTACAGGAAAGATGTACAAACTCTTTCTGTGGAATAACTACTTGTAATGCTTAACGAACTCACAACATGAAGGGATTCATAACATGAATAAATTTGGTGAGAGTACAGGTTTTCTGCTCCAGCTGGAAAATATGATAAAATACTATACAGAGACCAGATATCAACCCTGCCATGTTCTTTTACTGTGCGCAATAGATTTTACACGTTGAACCCCTTAATTCTCTTTTCTGTTACATTTAGAAAGCTTAGAACTGTAAATACATCTGATCATATTTGACTACTAGTATATTTTATCAGATAATAATGTTGCAATGGTCCAGCAGACCATGTTATTGAATGGGACAATTTTGTAAGAATAAAAAGACATTGTAGCATCTTGCTCGAAAAGATAGTATCAAATTCTCTTACCTACACAGCATTCAACAAGAAGATCTTGTGCATCTCTTGCCACTCGAACATCTGGTGGGAGCATCTCCTTTATAATCTTAAACATTGTTGCTGAAATGTAACAAGAAGGGTTAACTTAAATCAGCAACAACTGATTACAGAAAAGTGCTAAATAACTACATCAGGTTCAGAGAAATATTTCTGTATCACAATTATGATTTGTCACAACAGCTGCGCTGTTTATGTTAAAGTAGTAAATATTGCTGCATAGTAAGCATCAAAGTCATTTATCACAAGGTTTATAACTGAAATGAATTAATTTGCTGTCAAATGGAAACAGCCACACAAGGAAGGGTGTGATATAGCCACAAAAGAAACAAATCATAACAAATCAATGTACACAAAAGGAGTACCATATTAACAACTCCAACCAGAACCCGATAAATGTAGTCCCAACTTCAAGCAAGATACTTCTAAAACACCTTAAGCACCACAATCTATATTTTACATGACAATTATTGTCATATTCCATGACCATTATTGTCAATAATATCTGAAACATAAACCAATCACATACAATCACACTATGCGACAAATAAGAAAAAATCCTAAATAATAATCACAAGATTGCGTCAACGCTCCTTTCAAGTCCATAACTACCACAAATTCACACAATCATCAATAAAACCGACAAATTTTACGGACAACAAACAATCCACCAAAAGCTGTCTGTCCACCAAAAGCGACGAACCCAGTCAACACAGCAAAACGCCCCCTTTCCTTTTCCTTCTTATCTCCCTGTGTGTAAAGCAAAAGTAACCTGACGGGAGTATTGACTCTAAAAGAACATAACCTAGCATATTAAATCGCACTAACGAAATAATTCACAGAAACCATGGACAGGTACAGGTCGCAGACGAGCATAATTGCACCAAAATTTTCAGGCACGAAGAAAAACGTCAAAAAAAAGGTATAATCACAGTGAGTGAGCTCACATTTGGGGAGGGAAACGTCCTCCTTAGACTTCCCCACGATGTCCATCGGATCCATCTCCGCGTAGTCGTCAGGTGCAAACCTAGCGTTGGGGCATGCGGCGAGGTTCACCTGAATTTTTCGGAAGCAAATCGCTACCCATCAGTATTAGGGTTTCGGCAAAGAGAAAGTCCTTCCAGATCTACAGGAGAGACGAGAAAGAGGATAGCGCATACCGGCGAGGACGCGGTGGAGGCAGCAGCACGCCCCTGGCGCCGCCTCCGCTCGACGTCGACGGGTGGGGGGGGCGGGGGATCGGCGATGCTCCGGCGCGGGCGGCGACGAGCTAACGATGAGGAGACGGGAGGGAGTCGAAGAGGAGGAGACGAGGGGACGGGGGGCTAAGCTAGCCTAGGGAGGAAATTACGGTGGGCTTGCTATGGGCTTTCTATACCCAGCGGCTCAGCCGCCCAGTATCCGATCACGGTCTGAACCTATTCGTCGAGTACGGCCCGGTTCACCGGCTGAAACAAACAGCAGAAGTAACCTGCTAAAATGTCGGGCCTGGAAAACCCGGCCTAAAAAACCCAGGCCCGAGCCCAATACCCGCACTAAATATTAGGTCTGAGCCTGGCCCGAACGATGGTTTTTTCTGGGCTAGGCTAGATTTTTTTCTGAGTTTTTTTTGGCTTTTTTTTGGTTTTTCAGGCTTCCTTGGCCTAGCCTAGCATAGGTCTAAAGGCATTGTTATTTAGCAGAGGTTTGGATGAATTTTTTTATGACACATGAAATGATGTGAGCCATTATAATTAATTAAGTATTAGTTATTGTAAACTTAAAATTTTAATTTAATTAATTTTTTTTAAAAAATCTATATAGATTTTTAAAAAAAAACTATAGTTAAAAAAATGTTCTTGGAAACATCCATCCCTTTGTCTAGAAACAAACGGTGGCTAAGTAGAAATAATAGCATTGGTCGTCGGAGAGAATGTCAGTGTGCTCAAATGTGATATATATATATATATATATATATATGAAAGCTCACACGATAATGTGTACTACTATATAAAAATTCATATCAAAATTTGATGTATAAACAAAGATATTAAAAGAGGAAAACTACATAACGGTCCACGGGATCACTAATGCAAGGCAACCATACCTCATCTCTTCCTTCCCTCCCTAGTACTCTTTACCCCTTCAATCCTTTCTCTTTCCTCCCGACTCCTCTTCACCCCCTACTAGTAAAGGCCTCTCTTTCAATGTTGCCTCTTCTTCATGGTCGACTAGCTCGACGCCATTAACTATGCTGTTCCTCGACCCAAGTGAGCTACCATGCACAAGTGGGCCTAGAGTGAGCGACTCTAGTGTAGGATCGAACACAATAACTATAACTATCAGAGAGAGGTGAATAGTAGGATTACTAAAAACTAAAACTTTTTGAGGAATTAAAAGTTAGCTCTAATTGATGAAGCTAAGCTTACTATAGTCGAAATCCTATATCTCTCTAGATGTCACCAGTCCGACCAAGTTCCTACCAATGGTCCGACTGCCACTTCACTGTCAACCCGACCACCTGCAAATAGAGAAAAACAATATCGACGAAAATATTAAAAACCAATAAAACTCTTAAAAGTATATCTACTTTATTTCATCAAGATGTGTCTACAAAGTGCATATAAAGCACTCTTCTCTCAACTCACGAACTATAATCGAATCATCAAAGAAAACCTTAGTTTTTCTCTCTAAAAGTTGTGTTATATTAAGGCCTAGACCGCCTCACTATTTATATCCATAGGTAGCTACTCAAAGTCACGAATTCTAAAGGGAAAATCAATCCTAA
Organism: Oryza coarctata; assembly: GCA_030770085.1. Classification (NCBI taxonomy): domain Eukaryota; kingdom Viridiplantae; phylum Streptophyta; class Magnoliopsida; order Poales; family Poaceae; genus Oryza; species Oryza coarctata. Next base: position 11,547,750 of record CM061476.1, on the reverse strand, counting down.
TCCCTTATAAAGCACTTTTGTATAGGTATATAACTTATCCCTTTATAAATTTGAACTAAAAAATTTCAATCTTGGATTCCTATCTAAAATCGACTCTTTTTATACACGCACATAATTTCCCTTATATGTCATATGAAATATTCACCTCCACGTACATTAATCTTTAGCTTTTAGTATCCTATGTGATCTCTCGATCGTCCGAACATCAACTTTTCCTAAGTCGACTCCCGATATCCATCACCAATAATAATTTCAAGGTCTCAAGACTAACCTACATATGTAAAAACAAAAAAAACATATCCAAACATAAATTCTTTTCAACTCAACTCATATTAGTACACAAACTATATATCATATCTATATGAAACACATAAAAGCCTTATCCGTCAAGAATTTACCAAGAAACATAAAAATAACTTGAAACCGACTCCTCCCTAGAGTTTGCCAGTTAGACCATCGGGCTGGTCGGTTTGACCATACCCATGCCCGCAATTTGGTTGGCACCCCTAGCCTAGTCCGATCACATTCATACAGAATTGTCCTGGACTCGTGCACGAACCCGTGGTCTGACCGACCATTGGGCTTAGTATGACCGTGTGTAGATAGAAGCACTTCGTCCAAAACCAATTTAATCAAATTTTTAGCCAATTGTTCATCATAAATTTTTAAATCAAGACAATAATTTCACACCTAGTGGTGTAATTAACTAGGTGGAGCTAAGGGCTAGAGGTAAAATGAGTTGATAGAGCTTCTAGGCAAGGAGATGGGAGCGATGAGAGAGAACCAGTTGTGAGGAGGGGGTGGCGACCTAGGGGAGACGAGCACCCTAGGCCAGACGTGGAGACAAGGTTGGGCGGAGGAAGCTATAGATGGCCACAGTAATGGCGGGGGCACATTACTCTTCGTTCTTTAAGGATTGGCGTTGTGGTGCACCTCATCAACTAGACCCTAGGTACTAGGTATAGTACCTTGGTGGGAAGGATGAGTTCTATCTAGGGGCAAGAGGATGGCATCAGTGTGTCGGCAACCTTGGGCATAGAGATATTGGTGGAGGGCAGAGGGGCAGCGAGTGCATGGTTGTGTGGTAGTGGTGTGACAATGCTGGTGGTCGGCTCAAACGGAGCTCATGCACGGTTAGGTGGGGGCATCATGCATCCTCCCCTCTAGCCATGCCACTCAGATAGGGAGGAGACGGAGTGCTGTTGCTTCACTCTTTTTTCTTCTTGTGTGGAGCTCAAGCATGTGGAGCCAAGGAGATAGGGATAAGATTCATTTAATTTTCCCATCCCTCAAACAGGACGCTGTGGCCTAGACATACTTATATTAAAAAATAGTAAATTTTATAAAACCACATATAATGTGATCTAAGTTACACAAAACCATAGCTGTTTTGGCATGTGGCACAGGACCTTGGTTATTACGGGGGTTGTTTGGATGCATTCATCAATTTGCCAAACATTTTATGCTAAGATGTGGCATGCAACACATTTTTTGGCTAAGAAATCCTTAGCCACATGCTAGGCAAATGTTGACAATAATTGTCTATGACAAATAGGCCACCATGCTAAGAAATTATGGCATGCTAAAATTGTGGCAAGACAACAAACACTAACCTAACTTGGTCAAACCTACTTATCAAAGGTGTGGCCTAGAACCAAACACCCCTATGGTCCAAGAGTTTTACAAAACTACTCTATTAACCAATTTAATTTGATACTATAGTAAAATAAAAATACATAATCTTATATGGCTGCAACTTGTATATGGTGGATAAAGAACTTATGAATCTGACATAATTGTATATGTAATTTTATAACTCATAATTATAGTGTATTAAAGAATAATTGATCTAGTTTTATAAACTCTTTAATCATAATACACGTGATTATAAACTTAAACCATAATACTCGAGGTTTCATGAAATTTACTCTTAAAAAAATTAGGTCTTATTGTTTGAGCTATGAGCCTATGACCGATAAAGCATGGAATAGGATGAACACCAAAAATAATATATGGGTAAACTTTTATATCTGTATTATTATCAATTTAAAAACAAATGCTAGAAAATAGATTATGATAAAAACCTACAAAATCAACTATAGATTAAGTTTCAAAATTTAAATTTTGGTGGTGGCCGAAAAGGTAAAGCGGATGATAAGATTGAGTCCAAACGTTCTGTGAATAGAGTGTACTGTGTTGTACACGTATGTAGACTGAATTTGTATATGTACTTTTTTTGTTCTCGATGTATACATTGAACTTTTAGGTGGATTTTTTATGGTGGTACAAGCCATTATGTTGCCATCTCAAAAGAAATTCACATTTTTTGTGTGCATGTTATTTTGATGTTGATGGCAATGTAGAACCGCACTGCGCGAGGTATTACATGTTTTTCTCTTGTATTTGTCACCCAGAGGCCTAGACTAATAGCCCAACAAAGCCTCTTTCTCAATTTGATTCGATGGAACATTGGTGAATTCCTTAGTCCACTGTTATCAAGAAAGAAGTTCTATAGGAGTTTGTGTGTTTAAGGTGAGCAAAATAGAGGATAGGAATAGGATTGAACATTGGGTAGTTAGGTGATCATCTTACAATAACATTTAGATGTCCATGGTTTAAACCTACACAAAAATAAACACATGTAAAGAGAAGTGTGGGAGGATGGACTTCTAAGTAGGACAATTCTTTAAGCCTATGGCTCAGCTAATGAATTTTGACTAGCTATCTTATATTTTTAAAATTTCTATACACGTTTTAATATTGTTTACATTGAATTAAGAAGACATGCGTAGGACTCAAGCCCTACTTATTCCTACCCCTACTAGGGTTCTAGCATATGATGGTTACTAGTTGTAGCGAGGAATATAACTATTTACCACTCTTACATAGAGCCACTTTTCAAATGCCACTTTTACATTTGCTCCTACATATTTGTCACTAGAAAGAGAAAATTGCTTAACTATTTTTCACTTTCGTCTACGTGGCATACTAGTGAGACTTGCCAGCATGGAATTTAGGCTAAAATGACCATTTTGCCTCCTAGTAGACCCCACATGTGAGCCTCTTCTCTCTTCCTCTTCCTCTCTTCCTTCTCCCCTCTTCCTTTGTTCCCCTCTTTGCTAGTGAACAACACTGACGATGACGCAATAGGCCTCAACCACTGCTCCTCTTCTCTCTTCCATGAGCCTGACAATAGCAGGCAATGCTAACAATGACGAGATGAACCTCAGTCGTCACCCCTTTATCTTCCCTGATGGTGTGTTTAGCAACTTTGAGGAAGGGGATTGAGAATTTAGAGGGAATTAATGGTGAGATTAAGATGTAAAATTGATTTCTAGTCTCATTCTTTGTTTGGTAAGATGGGCAACAATTGATGGAGAATTTATGTGGGACTAAATTTTAAGTGATGATGAACGGCTTAGATTTAGACAACATAAATGAGGCAATTCCCTTCCAACTCCCACCCCTCCCTAGGTATTAAAATGTAGGGAGTTTATCTCTCAATTCCCTATCCCTATCCCTCCAAAACTTCCATGTCCCCTAACCCCATCTCTCTCAACTCTCATTTCCTACTAAAAACTCCCCCCAACCAAGTGCATGAAGGGACAAGCCAATGGGAAGGTCTCCTCAAGTTGCGGTGGCAGAGACAATGGAGTTGATAACTAGGAGGCAGCAATAGTAGGTGGTTTCCTCACTTTGACATTAGCAATCTACAACTTGACCTGGCAATGTCATCGCACTCCTTCTCCTCCTTCGGTCTTTCCTTCAACCTCTAGCCATGGTTGCGTGCCACCCTAGATCTCCCTTTTTCTAGCCACTATGCTCTTCTCATTTATGCCACGGGTGGCATGCTCCATCTGGTTTGATCTTCACCAAGGGCAGCTGGGAAAGGGGCTCTCTCCGGTTCAATCTTGACTAGGGTCACAATGATCTCTAGCCGTTAGCGGCAAGCGTGCGAGTGTCACAACCCAATGTGACCGCTCTAAGCTCAAGTTCACATGTAGTACAATTGTAGGGGTGTAGGATAGCATGGTGGCATGGGTACCCCATGGTTGACATGCTCTTCTTTGGCAAGCTCGAACACTTTCACACTTGTTTGCACTAAAATTTGGAAAGCCCCGTGGATAGATTGAAGAGTCAATCGGGCTAGTAGTAAGAGTCCGATTGATACAGGGAAAGAGCTAATCGGACGAATCGAGGAAGCTTGTAATTCATCTCTCGATCAAATACATCTTCGGTGCATCGCCACCCTATTTTATCTATGTTTTTTTACTGGTGGGTTCTAACTCTTGGCACGAGGCTACATCGGTTAGGTCTGAACTCTGATAAAGGAGTAAGTCCCACCATTATCCTAGTATATTTGCTCTATCTAAAGCTGCATTGGTTAAATTCGACCTCTTAGTCTGATTGAATATATCACATCACGTTTTCATGTGATCTATCAGCTTATCAAGCTTCTTTTACCATCATTATTCTCGTGTTGCATCAGTTAGGTTTGATCTACTAGACTGTTGATAGTAGATTAAGTCATAAGTCAATAGGTCTTTACTTGGCGTTTCATCGGAGTAGCTAGCTAATGAGTTATTCACACATCGAGCATCACGCCTAGTGTATGGACTCCATAGCCAATATACATACGTTTTAAGTGATTTCCTTTGAGCCGCACGCCCAATATATCGGCCTCAGCCGATATACATATATCTTTAGAGAATTTCTCTCATTGGCTCAGCTAGCCGATAGGTTCGCCCATTCATCCCGTTCACGTGTCCGATCTAGCTTCCGCCATCTTGTTGCTATTAGTCTCAGTCTCATTTTATCTCGGTTCAGTCTGATCTATTAAGGATGATTCTAACAGTACCATTATGATGGTCACTGGGTCTCGTACTTTTGGGAGATCGGGTCTCGCTCCTTACTATTCATCACACATTACATTCGGAGCGCCATCGATTTTATAGCCAATGGATCTTTTATATTATTCATCGTTAATCTACATATAGCTTCATTGGTTTTTTAGCCGATGAATAAGCGCTATAACCTTCATTGACAACCAGCCGATAGGAGGATTCGGTATACTATTTATTAAATATTCTATTCTAGAGTACCATCGGCTTTGCAGCCGATGGAACCGTTATCATATTCTTTGAATAATCTACATATATCTTTATTGGCTTTCCAGTCGATGGACCAGTGTTATGCCTTTGTTATATCTAGAGTGATATTGGCTCTACAACCTATGTATCTTTTATTCCTTTTGTTGTCATTTGTTTACGTCTTTATCGCCTTTTCAGCCGATAGAAAAGTGTTCTAGTCCTTATCGACAATCAGTCGATAGCAGGAGCGGACATAGCCAATGACTATCTAAACTTTATTGGCAGTTGGCCGATAGTAAGAGTTCGTATCAGCTCATCGTCCGACTGACCAATATGTTCATCTTCTTGTTAATTATAGGGTCAAATTAACTGGCACACCCGTATCTCTATCGTCCTGATGAAGAGACAACGAAGCCGAAGGACCTCGGCGTGTTCTCGAACCAATCAACAAAGACAAAGGACAATCGAAAGCGCATGGCATCCAACAAAGCCGAAGTACCTGTATTGAAGTGAAACTGATCTCCTAGGGCTCGACATGTTCGTGCGTTCGCATTGGATCGAACCTCCATCGGCTCTGTCTAATCCGATTAGTCCCTACGAGTTTCAGTGCAAACATCACCACTGCCTCAATAGCCATCCTTTTGATCTTGCTTGGTGCCGCATGTAGGTTGAAGACGAGGGAACAATATGGTGAGGATGACAGATAAGGTTGACAGGGGCAAAATAGTCATTTTAGCCTAAATTCCTCACGTTGTTGGTATGCCATAGGCAAAAGTGATGAATAGTTAAGTAAATTTGTGGTAAATTTATTAAACCAAACCTAAAAGTGACATTTAGAGTGTGGTTAGTTGTAAGAGTGACAAATAGTTAAAATCTCCTGTTGTAGCGGTATTAGGCAGCTTCGATTCAGCTGTTAGGCTTAGCTAATTGTGACATAGAAAAATGCGGTAGGTCATCATTAATTAAATATTAGCTATTTTAAACAAAATAGATTTATTTGATTTCTTTAAAAAACTTTTACGTAGATTCTTTTAGAAAAAAATTAAGAAAGTTTGCCAGGAAATGTAGGGAAATCGAGTGAGTAGCTCAGCCAAGTATCATAAACTGTACCTTAGCTAAGAATCTGACCACCACGTGCACAACAGTTTCTAAAATAAGCTTTTATATAAAGCTTTCCTAAATGTTCATATTTAGGTCATTTCTGTTTTCGTTGCTCCTTTTCGCAAGCATGGTTTTAGCTCGCATTTGGCCCATGTGCACAGAACAATTACTGAAATAAGCCTATATAGAGCTTTCCTAAATGTTTCAAGTTTATATTTAAGCTGTTTTAGTTTTCGCCGAGAGGAAACAAAAGGATCATTTCTGAACTCTCGTGGGTACCTCATGGGAGCAAAACCAAAACATCGTATATACCCCTGGAAAAAATACTTTATAAACAAAGAAAAAAAATGCAACTGTAGGAATGACTTTATCATAATATAGGATTACATATTGTCAAATGGCATTACTAGTACATTTGCATAGGAAACACCACTATTTTATACCCCTGGAAAAATACTTTCTAAACAAAAAAAAATGCAACTATAGGAATGACTTTATCATAATATAGGATTTAATATTGTCAACTGGCACTTACCAGTACATTTGAATAGTAAACACCACTATTTTAGAGCAACACTATTCGTTCAATTTTGATCAATTTTATAAAAAATATAATAACATATATAACCGCAAATTAGTTAAATTAAATTCATCGTTGAATATATTTTTATAGCATATTTATTTTGTGTTCAAAATTTTACTATATTTTTCTCTAAATTTAATTAAACCTAAAAAAGTTTAAACTGCTATTATATCCATGTCTACACTCTGGTGCCCCTTAAACGCCAAACTATCCCATAGAACGGGAAATCCCTCATAATTGTTAACTGGAACTGCACTGGGAGTCTGAGAGCAATTTTCAGGAGTCCTAAAAAGTTCATAATTCAGTATGAAACTAAGCAGCATATTATTTTCTTTCCCCTCTTGTAAGTTGTAAGCTATGCGCTCATTTTATTTTTATACTATTACCAATAGATATTCAGCATTATCCCATCCAAATTCCAATTCTTACCACAAAATAAGTGGGGAACCAGAAGTTCCCTGACAAACAGAAAAGACACGTAGACACACAAACACCATGGTCCATGGATAACTCTATTTTCAAGTAATATTGAATTCCGCACATACCAAAACTCTAAGCACAAAACACGGAAGGTCATGAGATGAGGTTAGAAATTATAGCACTTTACACCGATTCCAATATGGTAAATAATTGCCTGTCAAGGAACTCTGGAAAAAATCATTTTATCATACAAACTTATAGCTTGGGTTGGCGAGGTTGTCTAATCCTGAGACAACTTGAATCGATTCAATGACATCCCCAACCTTGAGATCTGCCAAGTAGTCTTCATTCTCGGTTATATATCCGAATACCGCATACCGCCCATCCAATATATTGGCATTGCTTGGTGTTAGCTCACTCTCTTTTAACAACCAAAAGATTTGGCTGGAGGCAGAATTGTCATCAAATTCCTGCCACGATATTCAAATGTTCTATGTTACAAAACTGTTGAAGCATGCCCATATCTGCACATGGTTGATACGTTACACTGAAACAGTATCATGATACTTACATCTCTAGCCATTGCCATTGTTCCAAATGCATTAAATGGAAGCTTTGTTTGAGCCTTGTAGCGACCAAGTTCCTGATGCATGATCACATTTACTGTAAGAACAAACTCATCGACATACAGTTGCCAAAATTCCAGTAGATTCTGGAACTGACAAAACAAAACTGAAAGAACTGTGGCCTACTTCAAGTGTTTCACCATATGCAGGTGCTTTGTCACCATCGACCATTATCTCAAGAGGTATTGTACGAACTTTACCAGTACTGGGATCAATAAATCCCTCAGCTGGTCCCTCTGGATCTCCAGTTTGAACAACAAAACCATCAGCTGCAGAAGAACCAAAATAGTTAACATAAGCTCACTAGATCATTAAAGGTTCCAACTCCTAAATCCTAAATAACAGAGAACATCTAGAGAGGCTTGTTCATTGGGAACAGTAAGTATTTAGAATGGTCAAATAGTAAATATTGTGGCTTAGCCAGTATAATGGGCCTGCTAATCACTATCAAGAGTATCTACTAACTGTACACTTAATGGTTATCAAAATGAAATTAAAATGGTGAAAGATATAGAAAAAATTGGACCATAAAAATGGAAAGTATCACAGAAGCAAACTGACCTCTTTGAATTTCCATGCCATCATAGAACTTCCGTTCAACCAGATCTAAGAAGTTTCCAGCAGTGACGGGAGAATTGTAACCATCCAGAACTATTTGAAATATGCAATCCTCTACATTGGGATTGTCCTTAATCTTAACCTTCATATCCACAGTAGCCCTTCCTTTTAGAAGAGGCATGCTGCTATATTCTTCTGGCACTTCAAAGGGGAATCCATCGACCATATCTTCTTCTACACTGCAGAAATGCAATGCCCCAGGAAGATCTCAGCTGCAGAGTCAATGACAAGGTATAAATGAGAAGAGCCCTTCAATAAAAGTGCTCACAATTATTTTATTTAGTGGCCGGCATAATTCAGTTCTCTAGCACTAGAGAGTTATCACTTCGGAAGAACTTTTGTTCAGCAAACCATAACATTTTGTCAACAATCCAGTGGTGAATATGTTGGCTGAAATGTTACCACCCGGGCTTGATCCCCAGAGTGGCAGTTGGGAAAACATCTAGTTTGTTTTTCTTTAAAAAAGTCAGAGGATTTCATATCAGTCTCCTAAATATAGGTGGTCAGAACATCTAATACCCCATACTTCAGCAATGGATAGACAAACAAATATATAAAGTTGCTTTGAGGAGTTATGTTTACTTACGTTCCAACATACTGGAGAAGTTCTTTCTGCTTTGGAGCTACTGCATCCCTGTTTCTGTCCTCAACAATTTGTTGAAGCTCATCAAGTCCAACAGCCAATTTATCCAATAATTCCTCCCCATTTGCTCTTTTAGATTCAGCAAGACCATCAAGGATTAGGCTCCTCCCATTACTCAGTGCCCTCGATGCTTGTCTTACATTCTAGAGTTCAAAGGAAAATTTATAAATTGACTGTAGCTCAAGTGAGTAAGTAAATTCGAGAGTTGAAATAGGCGCCTGCTTTCAGTTATTGAGTACATTGTTCTCTATTAGATAAAACCTAGATCATTTCTAAATGGCACCTCAAAAGCATGACTTACTCTTTCAACTGAATCCAAGGCTCTAACACCAGCAATCTTGAGACTGTCAGTGATATCCTCTAGTGGTTTTTGAACTTCACGAACAGCTTTATTATCTATCGGCAAAGCATATCTCAATAAAGCACCAGGATCTTTAATGGGAGGTCCAGAGATCAAAACTGAAACATCTGGGAGCACTGGATCAAGAGGAGAAGCATATGCTGACCACCCTAACGTTGGTGTGCCAGTGATTAATCCAGCCGACAAAGCTACAGAAATTGCACATTCTTTCCAGTTAAATGAATTCCTTTTCTGCAAGAGATGGAGTAAGAAAAATTAGAAGAAATTAACAAAGTAAAAGAGAACAACCATCCAACTAGAGATATGACAGTGTGAAACTTTAATCATACCACTGGTGCTTTATTTTCCATTTTTTATTACATTTGGCAATGGAAGGTAGCCCCCAATTTCATGAAGGAAATTGTCATTTTACAAGGGCCAAACAGAAAAATAAACACAAATATTTTACCAATAGCAACATAGACAACCCTTTTACACATGGTACCTGTGGATCTAAAGGAGAAAACGTTTTAATTCATATAACAGCACAAACTGCATACCATCTACAAAATTTTTACCTTCCTAAGCTTACATTGCACATGAAACAAGCAGGATAACAGTAGTCAGTAAGAAAAGCTTATCAAAACTGAATTACTGCAATCTTAGTGGATGCCTGGATGGTTCTGTATGTGCTACAAGCAATAAAAGGCGTAGAAAAGTTTGCCAGCTAAATCCAATGTCGCAAAAAGAAAAAGGTTTAGCTATGATCAAAGGAAAGTATCAGAGTTACTACAATGTTTCACACTTGAATCATTTGGACACACAACAATTCGCTCCCCAAATTTGCAGTTATATAACTCTGCATCTCCTGACCAGTTTTACTACATCATATCTATAATGCAGTTTTCACCCAATTTTCAACTTGCAAGTTGCAACATTAAGCAAACGCACCAGCAGACCTTCACATAGAGAAAAGATCCCAACCCTTGTTACACATTCCTACCCTGACTGGAAGCTGCAATCACCTTTTTCCACCAGAAACACATAGCAAAGCATAAGCATGCCGACATCAACAAACTAAAATATAAAAATAAAGATTGTACTCTCCACACATGCAAGAACCAAAACACAATGATCCCAGGCCATTAAGGCATTAATTTAGCATCTGAATACTTCTACCCCTGGTACTCCAAAGCTACCGCAATAGAACGCACGCAGGTAGGAGGGGGAACCCCACCACGGAACCACATTGCCACGAAGCAGAATCCCCACCCAACCCCACATCTATCTGGTTCCTACCATCAGGGCACCGCCTACCATACCAGCCTCTCGCGCAATTGAAGAGTTGCAAGAAGTTTGCTCACCTCGGAGGAGGAGGAGGGGTGCACGCAGCGGGAGACGGGGCGACGGCGGCCCGCGGAAGGGCGCGGAGAGGGGCGGCAGCAGCAGGAGCTGGGGGAGGCGAGCGCCGCCGCCATGACGGGGGAGGAGGAGGAGGTGAGCTTGGGGAGGTGGAGGGAGAAGGTGGGAAAAAGGAGGTGGTGGTGGTGGCGGCGCAGGGGGTTTTGGTGAGGTGGATAAGGCGCGGCAAATGGCGATTGGTGGAGGAGAAGCTGATGTGGATAAGGACACGGATCAGCAAACGGACCCCTCTATTTTGTTCTAAGAGGAAAGTGAGTATGAGTCGGTGATGATTCCTTTTGTTACAGTTTTACAGGTACTCATGTTCCTTATTCAGTTCTTGCCCAGCAGCATAATCCTTCAAATTTCTATTGACTATACCATACTGGTGCATTGTAACAAATTCAGGTCACGGGAAATGGATCATATAGCCCTTATGACCTTTTTTTTAATTGATTTGGTCTTTATGTGCCGCCGGTGAAAGAATGAAATGGTAGGAGGATGACTCAGATAAACAAAAGGGTAAATTGTATTGTGCATTGAATCATTTTTTTACTGGTCTTGGATGATGAGCATATTAGATTTAATTAGATAATTGTTCATTTAAATCAATTAAATTAAATAAATTTTAAGGTGTCGGTATACGAGCACCGAGAGCGGGGTCCCGAGCAGGCCTCCTTGAGTTCGGACTGAGAGTTTAGGCTCGTACATGGCTATAAGAATAATTACGGACATAGATGCTTGCTACACCTAGCCATGAGAAGGACAACATGAGTTAGACAAGTTTAGACCATGCGATGACGTAAAACCCTACTACTATGTGGTTTTTGTTATTCCTATTAGAAGATTATAATATAGGGAATGCTGAATACGAGAGAGTTCTCCCTTCTCTTTGCCTATTGCCTCCCTTTACATACTCCTAGGGATATATGGTAAATTTCGAGAGAGGATGTGCTACTAACCCTAATGAACCTAGGGTGCAGATTTACATTATGCCCTGTTTAATTGTGTTGGGGGTGTAGTGCAAGCTAATCGCCTAAAGTTATCATTGATCAAGCGTGGTGGGCTAGACCACAAATGGTGATGAAGAACAGTGGACCAAGGTGGATTCGCCCCTGCTGGACAAGTGGACACTAGGGGCAAGTAGAGGCGGTGCATTTCTAGCACCTGTCTTGGTTGGACCGATATCCATCTTGTCGCCCATCGCTTATCAATCAGTATAAATATGAATCCTGTTGCTATATCACCACATGCCTGCTAACCCTGTAGTAGATGGCTCAAGTTATCCTGCCATGTTGGGAAACGTGGTGGAGTCCACGATTTGCATCCCAAGCTTCAACCAATGAAGGAGTCGAGGTAGGAGCCTAGGGTAGCATTTCGAGATCCCCTTCTTGAGTAGACTGCCCCGATCTAATTCGCCTAGGACTAGCAAGCCGAAGTGTTCTTCAAAGTTGTGTGTCTTGTGGTTTTCTTGAAGATATAGATCTTGTACGCCTCTATGTGCTTCCTAAGAAGAAGACTGAGGGTGTAGATTTCTTCCACAGGCACGATAGCGCCAATGGGAATCATGTATATTCCCAAGCCTTGGGCGGGGAGGTGCACACCAGCCTGGAGTAGCATCTCAGGCTACACCTTATAAATCACTTTAAAGATGTAGGTCTTGTAGGCTCTCATGTCCTTCATTAGGCACAAGGCACATGACCCGGACATGGTGGCCCAGGGTGCACCTTGTAGAGCACCTTGAAGATGTAGGTCTCATTGGCATGGAAACCAATAGCTCAAGTATGGTAGCCCGAGATGCACCTTATAGATGTAGATCTTGTAGATTTATCCACCTTGTTTGGGCAAAAGACCACTAGTCCGGCATAGGAGCCCGAGCTATATGTTGTAAAGATAGATGTTGTACATTTTCATGCTCTGCTGGGACTAGCAGCCCGAACGTGGTAGCTCGGGTTTTACCTTGTAGATGTAGATCTTGTATATCTCTACATCTAGTAGAAATAGGAGACCAGAAGCCTAGGCCATATCTTGGATGTTTGTGCTTCTTGTATATCTTCACGCACGTAGGTGTGGGAGGACCTACCACCTCGCCTCGAGGAGTAGGGAGCGGTTGTGTGTGATTACCCCCATAAACTAGGGCTAATATCTCATTTCTTTCCCTTTCACCTCTTGGTTTTCTCGACACAGTCTTAGCTCTTGCTCTCATCTTCTTTCTCGAGCTCTCAAGCCCTTTGCTTTTCCTATCTCACCAACATCCATGGTTCATTCCAACTAGAGGTGTGTTGCTAGCAAAAAAAGCATTCTTCCATCATCGCGCCACTCAACCGCAAATGATGTGGAGACAACAATGAGATTGGGGGTGTCGATCGGGTAGAGAGTAACTGCCACAGTCACTCGAGCAACCACTTTGCCCCCACAACCCCGAGAGCCCGGCGAGGTGGTGATCTTCACCTGCTTTATCATAGCGGGTCTAGTGCCATCCTTCTCTGCCTTCTTCCTCTAAATCCTAGAGGTCTTCAACATTTGTTTGCTCCATCTCAACCCCAACTCTATCATCACCCTATCCATCTTCGCACACCTGTGTGAGATGTTTGTCAGGGTGATGCCAGGTAGACCTCTTTTGGCACTTCTTCGTGCTGAGGTTGTTCAGATAGAAGAAACCTAGGTTCGACAAGCTAGAGGTGTCAAAATGTTGCAGCTTCTAGTCACGCCTAGGAACTAGAGACATGTACATTCCCCACGACATGAAGGACAAGTGGGAAGACTAGCATGAAGATTGGTTGTACATCAACATGGAGGCAAACTAACATCTGCCTTCTATCCACAACTGCGAGAGCTTGAAGGGACATTTGGGAGGGCATGCCACAAGCCGACACGTAGATGGATCCAGTGCTAGCAAGGATCGTAGATCTGCACGTGGCAGGGCTCACCTTCCCTATGGTCATTGTCGACTTCATGGCTTGGCGCATTACTCCCTTCCAAGTGTGGATGTACACTAGCCTCAATAACCTTACTCGGACCCATGTCAGGGAGACAAGTGTGCTCAGCCAGAAGGCCATGAAGATAATGTTAAGAATCATTGTGCCACTCGGTCCAAGAAAGAGATAGAGCTCCCCTGGCTCAACCTGTCACTCTGCTTCTAACCGAACTGCTAGGACATTGTGGGGTCACTCTTGGCGTTCGATGTGCATGGCCTCAAGGATGAGTTAATGGTGTGTGTTGGTGGGAGCATCCGTATCGGCGACGATGCCCTAGCCCCACGGGAGGACACATGGTAGGAAGAGGAGGAGGAGGACTTAGTGCCTCTAATCAAGGAGGACAACCATCCTACCCATCAGCAAGAGAGAGACCCTAGCAATTGGCGGCAATGGGAGAAGCAGCTAGTAGCCCTAGGCTTGCCTCTACCATTGGAGTCACACCATAGGGCCACGACAGACATGGCCACAACGTAGGAGTCAGTAGCAGTGGATGTCATGATAAATGAGGCTGTATCCGAGGAGGCCACAATGGAGGAGGTTGCAACCACCGTGCCTAGGGAGTATATGGCACAAGGATCTACAAGGTCAGAGTATAGGGTCCCCAGACATCGGTGACCCCTGTCTCTAAGCTAGGAAACCCCTCCCCAACTAAGAAAGCCAAGCCAATGCTATAGGCAGCTAAAAAATCATGCTCCCGGTGTCAGTTTAAGGGGCCATCTTTGGCATAAGTTTTATTTCCTTCTACTTTTGTCTTCTTTCTCTTCTCTCTGTTTTTTAATGAATGTTCTTCTACTTTAGCCCTCGCAAGGAGACCAGGCCTAGTGGCGCAGAGACTAGGACCCTAGAGCCAAAACCAGCTGGGGTCCAGCAACCAAATCCTAGGCGTGAGCCCGAGCATAAGGAACCAGAGCATGTGCCAACTACGTTCAAAGTGGAGGTGGGAGGTGCTTCAGCCAAGGACAACATTGCTTTAGCCAGTGCAGATCTAGCCACTTCATCGGTGACGGTCGTCGCCGAAGACATGGCCACCATCGGGGACGCAGCCACCGAGGAGCTAGTCGACATGACTAGCATAGTGGAGCCTACACTAGTGCTTCACTACACATCAACCCATGCTACTTTAGACCCAGGGTCATACCTCGTTGTGGTGGACATCACGGAGGCTGCCATCGCCCAACTCAAGGCAATAGCTGCAGAAGACCGAGTAGATCTCTAGTGCTAGCGCCGGTCTCTTGAGGCTGAGCACACTCAACTAGATGAGGGGTTTGCTCTACTATAGGCCAAGGTGGAGAGGGTGCGAGCTATGAACGATGCCAAGCACACAAAACAATAAGCTGAGGAAGATGCCCTTAGTCAACTCTATGATAAGGCCATTGCCACAAAGAAGGAATATGCGGTGGCCATCATGAAATAGGATGAGGCTGTCAAGGTGGCAGAGGAGTTCTTAGCCCGGATCACTCGGCGGGATAAGGTAGTGAGGGCGAAGAAGCACCAATTGGCTTTGAAGGAAGTCGACCTGGAAGGCCAAGCGC
Organism: Oryza coarctata; assembly: GCA_030770085.1. Lineage (NCBI taxonomy): Eukaryota > Viridiplantae > Streptophyta > Magnoliopsida > Poales > Poaceae > Oryza > Oryza coarctata. The sequence continues at coordinate 11,532,418 of CM061476.1, read as the reverse complement.
TTGATTTCTATGAGATAGAGGTCAACTTCAAGAGCCATGAGCAAGCATTCAAGTGCAAGAAAGAGCAGCTCGATCTCTGCCTCTTTGATGCCAAGATCCATGAGGCCATTCTTGCCACCTGGGAGTAGAGCATAAAGCTTGGTGCCGTCATGCAGAGTTCGTGCTGTAGAGCCATGCTATAGTGAAAGCACCGTCGTCCAAGGTTGCCACCATTTGCTCAGGTTCTTGGAACCCGACGTTGGTGGGTTGGGCGGCCTTCGTGCCCTCGGGAGCCATGTGTGATCTTCCCGCTCTTTCTTATAGTGCTTGGCTAAGGATTTACCAAGAAGCACTCCATGAGATTGTGCCACTCTGTTTGGTATATTTCACACCGCTTGCCTGGCGGTAGGGCCCTCCTCCCGCCCTTAGGTGAGGTTGGTCGTGGGGCTTGGGGCTTGTCTCCTAGATGAACTCCTTGGAGTTCTTGTCCTTTTTGTCCTTCTTCTTCTTCTCACTGGCTGAGTGAGAAGGTCCCACGTTACATCTGAGTCTTGCCTGGGGCACAAGACATGACGCATGCAAGCTTTCACCATGGTTGCGCATTTGCTCACAAGGGCAAAGAGCTTATCGTAGGTCTCGATCTTATGTGTTGAGAGTTTCTTCAGGGTATGCTCATCGCGCACCCTACTCTAAAATGTCGAGATGACATCGTGGGGCTTGATCTAGGGGATAGTGTTGTGGACTTGGCTGAAATGCTAGATAAAGTGTCTTAGCGTATCTCAGTCTCACTGTACAACCTTATAAAGGTCACTATTGATGCCAGGGTGCTTGTACTTGTCCTAGAAGTTGGAGACAAACTGATGAGTTAGCTCGTCCCAAGAGGAGATGGACTTCTTTGAGAGGTTCATGAGCCATGCCTAGGTCGATCCTTCCAACACAACATGGAAGTAGTTGGCCATGGTCTGCTCATTACCCCTAGCTGCCTAAATGCAGTGGAGTAGATCTAGAGGAACTCCATCGGATTGATGAAGCCATCGTACTTCTCTGGAATCAATGGCCGAAACATGGCCCAGTCACCAGAATTGTTGGAGCTCCTCCGTGAATGCCCGATAGTCGGCATTGTACAGCGTGGCATCAATGTGGAATACCGAGAACGAGGTCTTAGGCCTAGGAGAATGACGGTGTGTGTGTGTGGGGGGGGGGGTGACTGAAGGATGCCTGGTCCTCCATCTCCCATTGTCCCATCGTCTCTCCCGGGCTTGCTCGAGCGTATCCTGAGCATATTCTCTTGATCTCCGCTCATCGAGTTGATAGCAGAGATCATGGGTGTAGATTGATCGTGTGTGGGCGACTAGAGAGGAATGGTACGGCCAGTCTAAAACAAGATTGGCACTATGCGAATGTCGATGGGGTTGTAGTGCTGATGATGACTTGGCCCATGAATCAGACCATGCATGGTTGTTGCCAACTTGACACTATGCCACGTCTACCTGGTCAATGACTTATTATAGCCACCTCTCCTGGGGGGTTCCAGCATCCTTTGCCTGGAATGGGGCATGCTCCAAGAGTTCGTGTGCTGTGAACAGGGCACTCCCTAGGCTAGCCTCATTGATATCTAGATGGAGCCGAACTAAGGGTAGATATGGCTATCGTAAGGGGCCTACTGTTGCTCGCACCTCATGCCTCGGGTACTTGTAGTTCATGGGGGCGATGGTGGCTACTACATCGGCTCCCTCACTCGTTCTCACCACCTCGGGAAGAGCAGGGTAGATGAAAGCATGGCACTACGAAAGGACATCCTCTTTGTCAGGCCGGGGAGGCACTGAATGTACGAAAGTAGGCCTCGCAGAGCAAGGGCAAAAGTGCCCACGAGGCTCTAGTTCGTGCGGCGATGGTGGCAGTGTGGGATGACACTGGATGGTGTTGTCTAACTTTCTTAGTGTCAGAACAATAGTGACATCATCAACTCGCCATTTCCTAGTCTTTTTGGGCGAGAAAGATTAAAGCTTCTAACATGCACGGACGAGGGCTACAACCCTACTACCTAGCATGCCAGCTATCGGTGTACTAGCACCGAGAGCAGGGTCTGAAGCAACCCCCCCATGAGTTTGGATCGAGGGTTAGGCTTGTACATAGCTGTAAGAAGAATTGTGGACACATGCGCTTGCTGCACCTAGCCGTGAGAAGGACAACATGAGTTAAACCGGTTTGGGTTGTGCGGTGGCATAAAACCCAACTCCTGTGTGGTCGTTGTTGTTCTAGTTGGAAAATTACTATGTGGGGAATGTTGAATGCAAAAGATTCCTCCCCTCTCTACCTACCACCTCCCTTTATGTACTCCTAGGGATGTACGGTAAATTTAGAGAGAGGATGTGCTATTAGCCTTGGTGGGCATAGGGTATAGATTTATAGTATGCCACGTCTAATCATGTTAGGGTGTAGTGTAGCTCGACCTCCTAAAGTCGTCGTCGATCAAGTGTGGTGGGCTGGACCGCAGGCAGTGATGAAGAGGGATGGACCAAGGTAGATATGGCCTTACTGGATGTGTGGACATCGGGGGCACATGGAGGCATTTCTAGCACTTGACCTAGTTGGAGCGGTATCCATCTTGTTGCTTGTCACTTTTTAATCGATGTTGATACAAATCACCCTGCTATGTCAGGTCTGCCAACCTTGTAGTAGACAGGTCAGGTTATTCTACCACATTGGGAAATTTGCAATCCAAGCTTCAACAATCGAAGGAGTCGAGGTGGGAGCTCGGGGTAGCATTCCAAGATCCCCTTCCTGAGCAGGCTACCCTGATTTGATCCACCTAGGACCAATAGGCCAGGCTATTCTTCAAAGTGTTGTGTCTTATGATTTTCTTAAAGATGTAGATCTTGTATGTCTCCATGCCCTTCCTGGGAAGAAGACTAAGGGTGTAGAATTCTTCCACAGGCAGGACACCACCAATGGGAATCATGCATATTCCCTAGCCTTGCTCGGGGAGGTGCGCAACTGCCCAAGAGCGGCATCTTGGGTTGCACCTTGAAGATGTAGGTCTTGCAGGCTCCTATGCCCTTTCCTAGGCACTGAACAAGCGGCTTGAGCACAACAGCCCGGGGTACTACTTGTAAAGCACCTTGAAGATTTAGATCTTGAGGCTCCCATGTCCTTCTCTAGGCAAGAGCAGACAACTTGGGCACAGTAGCCTAGGGTGCACCTTGTAGTGCACCTTGAAGATGTAGGTCTTGCAGGCTCCAATGCCCTTCTACAGGCAAAAGGCACACGACCCAGGCATTGTTTTGTAGGGTGCACCATGTAGAGCACCTTGAAGATGTTGGTTTCATAGGCATGGAAACCCACAGCCCAAGCATGATAGCCTAGGATGCACCTTGTATATTTCTCTACTTTGTTTGGACAAACGACCACTAGCCTAGGCACAGGAGCCCGAGCCACATGATGTAAAGGTAGATGTTGTATGTTTCTATGCTCTGTTGGGATTGGCAGCCTGGGTTGTACCTTGTAAATGTAGATATTGTATATCTCTATATCCCGTAGAAACCGGAGCTTGGGCACAGCAATCCCGGGCATAGCAACCCAGGAACAGTAGCCTAGGCCATATCTTAGATGTTTGTGCTTCTTGTATATCTTCATGCTCCGCAGGGATAAGAGTCTGGCAGCCTGGGAATGGTGGTCTGGGTAGCATCTTGTATACTTATATATCTTTATATATTTTGTACATCTCCATACTCTTCTTAGGCACAAACCATGATGCTTCCTCGATACTTCCAGGTGGGAACCCTAGTTCTCATTTCATGGACACAAGGTTTATTATTGTCACACCCCGTCCTATGCACCACTATACCAATGACACCAAGGGGGTGTGCCGTAGGAAAATAGCAAACCGTTCCCCTATGGAACTGTGGAACAGGTATTAGTCTTAGGATCACTATGCTGTTACCAATGGTAACATGATGAATCAATGCAAGATTTTCTATATTATAAATATAATATACTTTCATGTTATAGTTTCGGGTAATCTCTGAGTTACAACCTTTAATCAGAGACAACAGCAGCAGTACTCAGTAAAGCTAGGGCACCACTTCACAAGTAGTAGTTTAGGTTTAGGGACAAAACTCTAACCTTTATCTTCTACCTGAACGTAAGCCAAAGGGAGAAAAACAAGGGTGAGTACTTTCATACTCCGCATGCCACAGAAAATGTGCAAGTGCAAGTTGCAAAGGAAGACTCGAGTATAATTGTGTTAACGCCAAAAATTTTTTGGCACGTCCGGTAGGACCGAAGGTTTTATTCATCGGCTGATAAGAACCGTACTTCGTTCATCAGTCGGTGGTATAGAAATCTTCATTTATCAGTCGATTGGACGAGATTTTATTCATCGGCTGGAGAAACCTGAAGATCGTTCGTTGGCTGAAGATCCTTTATCGACTGGTGTGATATAATTGCATTTATCAACCAGCGGGATTGTACAATTGCCTGATTAGAAGTCAGAATTTTTTACTCATCAACCCGGGGGTATCTTTTTGTCATTATGTCTAAAGAAAAGGTTGATTCTAAGGCATATTCATCTGAAGAAGAAGCCGATGAGGATATTGTAGTTCTAGTTACCATGAAGGATCTAAATGAAGACCAAAGGTAGCATATAGAGCAGAATATGGACAACTTTCAGAAGCTCTATTTGGAATCCTTCAGTATGACTAAACAAGGGCCGATTCAAAAAGCGCAGTTACCAAAATATGTCTTGATAAAGGTATCAAGCCATTCATCACCTGTGAATTCTTCCAAGCCATCGGCGCGAACAAATTGGCAAACCAGTTATTTAACACATTTACAAAACTCTAAGTATGTGTTTCAATAATTCGTTTGGAGGGAGGCATCTTACCTCAATCCGTTCACAAGTAGCTTTACAATAGCTCGAGCGAAAAAAGGAAAATTTTAGTAATTAAAAACATCTTTACCTTCACCAATTTCTTTTCTCCTTTAAAAGCATAAACCAACATTTTCTTAAAACCAACTATTAACCAAGTCTCATGGTTAACCAACCTTCTTTGCTACGGGTCTGGCCTTCTCGACCTGCCAACCCAAACTTGACCTTCTCGGCCTACATCCTAACTTGGCCATCTCAGCCCTATGGTGCCAACCGACATCCAAGTCACACAGATCTGTTTCTAACCATGAAGGCTGGTCATCCATCACAAAGAAAGACTCTGGTATCGATTCCCATCCTAGGAACTAATTTATCAAACATGCTTTCAAAACAAATCTACGCTATAAGAAACACCTCACATCTATCTATGATCGTGCGCATAACTGTTTAAACAGTTTAACTAAAGTTTGCAGATGTTGCACACTTTACCCACATGTTGTGAGCATCCTGCTTTATCTAGCACTTGTGAGCCAATACATGGCTGACAAAGGAGAGTTTACTATAAGACTTTTCTATAAACAACCCATAGTCATCCGATGTCATACAATTGGACCACTCTCTGAAACCGAGTATCAAACTAGTATTAGACCCTCGTCTACTCAGGATACACTGTATAGCACAAACCGCATCTCACAATTAAGATAAACCTCCATCTTATGAAAATATCATTGTCTCCCTATCGCGATGTTCCTCAATCGTTAACATTCAAGACACTCATGTTTTAGCTACTTACTCTACCACGGGCATCCCATTCTATTCGTGTAGTCGTACTGTTTTATGCTCGAATAAACTTTCCAAAGGAATCAGTACTTGTGCGCGACTACAAAACCAAACCACATAGGAGTGGATTTGCACCGTAAGTTTTTCCATAAAACCCTTTTGTCTTCTAAAATCATCGGTTCTAGAAGTCGGGTTTTGTAAATCTTTTACAACCCATATTTTTCACAACAACAAACTAGCACATATAATTATAATATAAAATAAAGTATGGTACAGATGTACACCTACCTCTAGAGGGCGTAAGTATCATGACACCACTATGGTGGTGTAACAGGGATTTGTTTTATTGGAGTCCTATTAAAAATAGTGCAACTAGTAGGTAAGTCCGTTGGTCATATGCTTATAGAACAAAGGCCAAACAAATTAATGTGTATGCTAAACATGCTTGTTTGCAATAAAAGCATTTATAATATAGGAGCCATACGATCAAAGGATGAATTGTCTTGGTCTTGGTTGGTAAGGAATTCTTTAGAATCACTCGAGTCGAACTACATGCAATATACAATAAATCCAAACAAAACCCTAAAAATATAAGATAACACTAAATAAATAATAGTGCTACTGGATATATCAATATTTTAGGAAAAATATTGAATGTTGAATAGAGTCAATCGGACTTACGGTTGAAAAGATATAAATTTTAGAGAATTAATTGATTTATAAACTAGGGAAAAACGATTATTATAACTAGAAAAGTAAAATAATCCAAGATGAGAGATATAATAGACTTTTATGGAAGGAGAGAAAAACTAGTGAGTTTGTTTCATGGGCTTCACCTAGTAGAGGAATGGAGGAGATGTGATGAAGGCTTAGGCGGAGTGGGTGAAAATGGGTAGGGCCCATATATCAGTGAGGCGAGATGGATGGTTTATGGTGGAACGAGTCCACCATGGATTGCGAGAGAGAGGGAGTGAGAGTAGGCCCACATGGGTCCTAGTTATTTTATTTTTCTTTGTCTTTTTTCCTTTCTTTTCCTTTTTGTCTCTCTTCATTCTCTTTCTTTCCTCTCTTTTCTTGTCCTTCTTCCCCTCTATCTCTCACCTCGCGCGCGTGACCGAGTGTAGGCAGCAGTGCTGAGGGCGGCTAGCTGAGGACAAGCAACAGGGCGGCGCAGCTCCAGGTGGCAGAGCAACGGCGTGCACATGGGCCATGGTGTTGGAGGCAGCATGCAAGCAAGGACGACCGGGCTTAGCTCGGAGCCAGCGACATGGTGGGGAGTGGTTTCGAGTGACAGCGCTGGGCAGCTGGAGGGGGCAACATAGGCATGGGGAAGAGGCGGCACCGACGTAGGGAGGAGGCAACACTGCGACGCGCAACACGGGAGGTGGCAACACGGTAGGTGGTGCCGAGGGGGCATAAGTGCGGGGAGAAGGCTAGGAGGGTGGTGTCAGCACAATCGAGGGAGCGGCGCCGACGCGGGAGAACGTTGTCGGCTCCTCAGTGGCTCATAGCTAACAACGGCATAGCGTGGTGTGGGACAAGCGTGCATGCTTGTCTTGCTTGGCTAGGGTGGAAATGAGGAGGAGCGAGCATAGCTATGATTTTTGTGGATGTATCCACCGCTTCACGATAGGCCGAGAGACGACATATATGGTCGGTGCATGCACGCACATTTGTTTGTCTTTCGTGTGCACAGAGGAAGGTATGGAGGAGGCATGCACTTTGCTGGTAAGCTTCTCTATCCTCTTATCGCCCCTTGTTTGGAGTGGAGGTGTCGGTGAAAATACCACTTGACTTTGGCAGTAAGGGCTTAGGGAGATGGAGTGGAGGATAGAAGATGGCGTGTGATAGTGGTTGCTTACCAACTATGTGGTGTGTTGTGGTGGTATGATGATGGTGTCTTGCTAGTGGATGAAGTAGTGGTTGCATGTATGCTATTGTTTTGTTCTGCTCGTAGTTGACCGTGGAAAATAATAGGTGAAACATACGGTTGCCTGTTGTTGCTTAGAGTGCAGGGGAGAAAATATTGAGGGATATAATTTGACTTGATGAAGTGTAAAGAAAGAAATAAAGTACATATGTCTGTCTTTTTAGCAGAAAGAAAAATCGGAAATGAATTAAACTTAAAAAAATATTAAGTCAGCCGAGCTACATTAATGATAATAAAATGTGGTTCAATATACAATTTGCTCCGATGAAAATGTGTTTACTATTAATGCGTGCTCCAATTATCAAATATCATTAAAAATATTAATTGCTCATATGCCACCAAAGTAAACCTGAAATGCCAACAAGCACGTCCAACGGTGACACGAGGAGGAACCAGCCGTGGCGTGAGACGGAGGATCGAAGCAGCAATGGTACATGCCACGGGAGGAACCGAGCGGCGACGATTCGCGGCTGTGGGAGCTAAACAGCGGCGCCTTCGTTGACGAGCAACCGCTATCTCTCCTGCTCTCTTCGCCGCCCGCTTCCTCTGTGCTGGCTCTCTCTCCCTCGCGCGCGCGCATTTTCATGTGCATTTATGAATAAGGGTATTTTTCATGCTAAAGCCTAAGACCCGTTAAAGTTGGTTCACTCCATGGCATCACTTTGGGTTTAACGATTGAGCAGCAAATTCGTACTATCCATTAGAGCGATCAACGTGATGCGACCAAGAGGGAGAATAGTCGATTTGATTTCTCAAGTTTCACCTCCAGATCAATTTAGTCTTGATGTTCCATTTAATTGAATTGAGTTCACCATGTGGAAATAAAATAGTCCTTAGGCGGTTAGGCCCACCAGAAATGGCACATGGGCAAGCGAATTCAGAAAATAACCAGCTTTTTGTGTTTAAGTCTGACGTAAAAAGACTGCAAGATGCATATTTTCTTAATAGAAACCAACTTATTGAATACAACAAACAGTTACAGAAATTTATCTTTAGGAATTCAAATCCTTTGTTTTTTCTTTAAACAAACAAGCCGTAAGAAGGTGAAGTGAAGATAAAGCTTAGTGTCTCAGTAGTACTTCCGATCTGCTGCCTGTGGATTCAATCTATGTTCATGGTTGCATACTCAGGGCTTAACCTAAAACTATAATATAAATTAAATTATAGTTGGCTCTATTATTAAGTTAAAGGATGGTAACAATGGATCTTTTTTTTTATTATGGATGTCAGCATTATGTAAGAGATATTTTATCAAGCCTCTCAAGACATTTGATTTCAAAATTCAGGATACTAGATACACTTTGAATCAAAGTTTTGGATGGATTCGACCTTTTGACAATTCCATTATATATACAGTTCATAATTGTTAGTCACTCGGGTTTTTTTTCTATCTGTTTGTTACCTAAACGTGCAAAAGACAGCCTGGATTTGTATTGTCTAAAGATTGCAATTTTTATTTTTGGTTTGTTTTCTATTATTTGGATTAATCTAGATGCATTATTACGCCTATATAAATCACAATTTTTATTTGATACTGGTAATATGTACGAAAGTACGTTTTCATTTATAGGTTAGAATTTTTTTTGCTTCATCTCAAGGAAAAAATACACAGGAGTGTGAGGTGTTGGACACTGATCTAATGGTAATAAAGTGAGAAACTAGGCATGTAAGGCCAGGCGAAAAAAAGCTTGAGGCAAAAAGTCAGGCCCGAGCCCAGCCCAATGCTTGGCTAAAAGGCTAAGGCTGAGCCTAGCACGAACCATCCACCCCTCCAATCCCCCACCTGTCGCCGCCGACGACGAGGGATCGCGGCCAGCGGCATCCCCGTCAGGCACCCGAGGCCCACGCCCGCCTCCCCCCGCCACGCTGGAGCGGGGCGCGGCCGTGGTCGGCGTGGCCAGGAGGGCCCATGGTCGTCGAGCACGCCGCGGGTCGTGGGCGCGGGCGATGCTGCCGCGGTCCTGGTTCTCCGCAGCAGGGATGAGGCGCCCAGGCGGCGGGCCCCTTCGTCGTCAAGGATCACGCCGCGGCTCGAGGGCGCGGGCGGGCGCGCGGGGGATGGCGTCGCGGCGACGGGGACCCCGCTCCTGCTGCTTCGCCGCGGCACCGTGACGGCCGGGGCCCTTCGAGGACGAGGCCGCGGCTCGTGCGGGCGGGCGCGGGAGGTGGCGCCACGGGGGAGACGGCTCCCCTCCTGCTTCACCTGAGCACCGCGGGGGCCAGGCGAGCCCGTTCACCGACCACGCCGCGGCTCCTGGGCGCGGCCGCGGATCAGGGAGTTGGCGCCGCGGCGGAGACCACGGCTCGGATCACTGCGGAGGCCAGGAGAGTCCGTTCGTCGACCACGGCGCGGCTCCTGGGCGCGGGCGCTGCGGCCCTCCATCTCCGAGGGATGAGCGCGGCCATGCGCGCGGGCGTGGTCCTCTCGTCTGGGCAGGAACTCCCGGCGTCGGCGACCAGGGGATCCAGGCGCGAGGCGGGGGCAGTCCTTCTCCCCCAACTGCTTCTCGCCCTCCCCGCGCGCCGCGGCAGAATTGGGCTCCACTCCTCGGCGTCGCCGACGCCGATCGGGTCCGTTCGAGCTGGTTTCCACTCCTTCACGACGTCAACTTCCCCCGCGAGATCATGTATGTCCCGGGGCACATAGTTGATGGCCTCGGGAACGTGCTCCTCCGCGGAGCGGACGATCTCTGGGCCGACACCGCCGCCGCGCCGGGTTGGCTCCGGGAACTCACTGCGCATGTTGACAGCGATCTTCCTGGAGCACGGGTTATGTTCTACCTGCGCCCAGGGCGCGGCCAGCGAGGAGGAGGGCACCAGCTGGCCCTGCTTCCGTTCCACCTTAGCCATCCTCTTCATTGGCCACGCCGACGCCGACGTAAATGCCCTCGACGCGTACGTGAACCTTGTTTACCATGGCATTCCGATTGATGCTTGTTCCCGTATGTGTTCAGGCTGTGCGCCACGGTGGTGGGGTTGGTCCGGGTGCAACCCGCGGCTGCTCAGCGGCAGAGGGATGCGAACGCTTACCATGTGAGAGTCCTGTGCCGTTCGTGAAGTTTTGGTTCAATTTCGTTAGTTTCAATGTGTGTTGTGTTGACAATTTTCTCTCTCTCTCAGCCGCCTGTCGGCGATGGTGGTGCTCCGGCAGTTCCACGCGCCGGAGGTGCACCGGGTGCAGGTCCAGCTGCCCGTAGGCCTGGGGCTAGGGGTGCTGCCGTCCTCCGGGAGGTATGAGCTGGCACTCGTCCTGCACGCAGTTACGTTCGATTACATCTGTTTTAATCGATTGGGCACTCCAATTGAAATCATCTCATCTGCCGTATGGAACTAGATTGTTCTACAGTTATCAATTGAATTTGTTCCTTAGGAGACTCCAGTTTAACCATTAGGATCAAACTCTTTAGGTTTAAATATTGCTGAGTTATCTTTTCCAACTTAGTATTAAAATGGCAACATGTACTCCTCCGTTCCATATTGTAAGGCTTAATTAAATTTATAAAAAAATTAACAATATTTTCTATACAAAATAAATATATCATATAAGCTATTTCTAACCACTAAATTTTGTTTTAAAATATAGCTTTTTTATTTTTTATTTTTGTTATTGTTATCTATTGTATCTCTATCAACTGTCTCACATCTAACAACCCCTTTTCTCTCCTAAAATCTCTTTACATTAATGAATATCATTTTGGTCTTTTTATTCTATTACTTTATCCCGCAGGCCTAGGGCTGGTATGAACTGCCATTCGTGCAGCACTCACATTCTTATCTATAGCATATTTTCATCTGTTCTATCTATTGAGTACTCCAGTTGAACATTCATTAGGATCTTCTTGTGTGTTGTATGGGATTAGACTGTTCTACCGTTCACGTTGGCATCAATTGCGTCTGTTCCTTAGGATACTCAGTTGAACCATTAGGATTATCTTATGTGCTCTATGGACCTTATACAATGCTTTTCTACATGGAAACAAATGTATCCGAACTTATGCTATATGTAGCCTCTGTATATCTTTTTCTCTACCGCGTGTTTTTACAACGATGCGTGTAAAAAATAGGGTCCTAAGAGGCGTCAGATGTGGCGAGAGAGAAATGAGCAGCGCGCCTTCAACAATGGCGCCACCCAACCATCGGCTCCTCCGGTTGTTATTGTAGGAGCTACACTTTCCGCTAACAACAAGAGGCTTCCAAAGATAGACAATGCAGTAGTCGATAAAAAAAGGACCAATGTATCCGAACTTATGCTATTTGTTACGCAGCCTCTGTTTTATCTTTTTCTCTACCGTGTGTTTTTACAATGATGTGTGTAAAGAACAGGATTCTAGGAGGCGTCGGATTCGGTGAGAGAGAAATGAGCAGCACACCTTCAACAATGGCGCCGCCCAACCACCGGCTCCTCCAGTAGCTGCTGCAGGAGCTACACTTTCTGCTAACAAGAGGCTTTGAAACATATACGATGCAATAGTCAAGAAAAAAAAGGCCAATGTATCTGAACTTATTTTATCTGTTACGCAGCCTCTGTTTTATCTTTTTCTCTACTACGTGTGTTTTACAAAGATGCATGTAATGAACAGGGTCCTGGGAGGCATCGGATCCGGCGAGAGAGAAATGAGCAGCGCACCTTCAACAATGGCGCTGCCCAACCACCGGCTCCTCCCGTTACTGCTTCAATAGCTACACTTTTCTGCTGACAATGAGAGGCTTCCAAAGATATACGACGCAATAGTCGAGAAAAAAAAAGACTAATGTGTCTGAACTTGTGCTATCTGTTATGCAGCCTCTGTTTTATCTTTTTCTCTACCGCGTATTTTTACAACGATGCGTCTAAAGAACATGGTCCTAGGAGGCGTCGGATCTGGCGAGAATGAAATGAGCAGCGCGCCTTCAACAATGGCACCGCCCGACCACCGGCTCCTCGTGTTGTAGTTAGAGAAAAAAAGAACAGATTCAGGGCTGTTACTACGTTTACAAGAGATTGAAGACAGGGCACGAGCGCAGGCTCGGAGTCCGGCCAAGGAGGAAATTTCCGTTACGCTCGACTCGGTGACAGCAAAAGTTGCTTCCTACGACAGGGCGTCCCAGGAAGCAGCTCAACTTCGAAACCAGATCGAGGAAGAAGGAAACGAGCTGGTGACGCTACCACCGGAGATAGCGACGCACCCGCGCGACGCACTGCCGCCATCTCTGACCCGGCGCCTCTGGCGTGGTGGTTAGCAGCTTATTGCCACCTGAGATGGTCATTACTAGAAGCTATTATCTGCTGTTGATACTTCTTGATAGCTGTTGCCACCTGAGATGGTCATTACTAGCAGCTATTGCCTGCTGTTGACACTTCTACGTCCGGTATTGGAGCCCGAACATTGGTTGATACTTCTTGACGCATGATTAGTTTGGTTTGGATGGATAATGTGATTTGATTGTGTTACAGTGTTTGGTTGCCTAGTTGAACAATGGTAACAGAACGGCCATGCATCAATCTTGTATTTGACACGGCTACTGATCCTATGTGCTCATTTACTATGTGCTCAAATTGAACAAATCTCAGTTGCAAAAAAACAAGGAACAAATCTTTCTTATATTTAATGACAGAAAAAAAACTTGTACATCTTATTGCAAGCTAGGTTAAGTGCTACTACCACATTTTCAAAATAAATTCACTTTTTTATATAAATCTGAAATTCAGATTTAAGTAAAAAAATATATTCTTTTTAAGACGGAGGAAGTATTCTGCAGTACACAATAAAGCAACCAGGAAAAATAACGAAATTTTCTACAATAACTTCTAATACAGTAGTAAAAATTTGCCAGGTTCATACCAATACACCCCAGCAATGCAAAGTTTGCACATTTCATACATCAGAGTATGTGGTATACGCGAAAAGATCACCATCAGTTGAAACTCCAAAAAGGTTCTTGCAACCTGAAATGCAAATCTAGAAAAGAAGCTTCTCCAAATTTTTAGAGTTTCTCAATTACTAGCATCCATCACATAATGGAAGGTGAGCTGATTTTGTACTACAAAAGAAGTGTAGAAAGAATCAATGAAGCACTGTACTTTGATGAGCTGATTTTGTACTGCTGCTCTAACAAAAAATTAATCTCACAGTAATAAATTAAGTCCTCTGTTGTCTAGTATGAAGCCTTGTTAATGTCTTGCAGTTGCAGCAAACTAAACTTTGGAGCCTTCCTCATCTAGATGGAACATTCATAGGGAAAACTTATCAAACTAAGTGAACCCCACCTTAAAATCATATGCAAATCAAAATAGTACAATGCATTTGCCAAATTTACCTGAGCTTTTAACTTCTTGAAATAAAATCGTCCTTATAGAGCAAATCAAACCTTCGACTGCTCATGGATTTACAGAGGAAGCAGCTCACAGCTCCAAATTATATTGTCCTGCCCGCCACAGCTACCCAACTTCTGGCTCCAGGCAGCCAGCCCCTCTGATGTAACTAACACGTAACTCATGAAGTTTCAGCACACAAAGAAACTAGAAGATTCATTTTCTTTCAAAAAGCATATATGTAATGTGAATCAACAAAGAAACTGTGTAGTAAGTGCAAGAGTAAACTGTTAGAAAACCAGTGTCGATATATACATCAGTAGCTAAACGCGAAATCACTCGATAGAATATCTAAACTTGATGATGACACCAAGACACAATATTTGCTAACGAGATTCAGTCATAGCTTAATCCTCGAGACACTGATTATGGACGCTCTTCCCCAATCCAACATAACTATAGCATATCAGGGTTATACGACATTTGACCGGCTAGGTTGTTGGCTAGTCGATCTCTCGCTTATACTAAGTCGCTATATGGTTACAACAGGTCCATCCCTCTATTTAAGAGAGACTAGGAGAGAGTTCGACTCTAACTCCATTCTACACCTATTATAACTTTAATTTCTAAACTGTAATTGACTATATACATATATACGACACAAGCTCTAACAAACTCCACCTTAACGAATATGCCATGCCAATTTGAATCTGTTACTTGTACGAACCTCCGTGTATCTGGACTTGAGTTGGTTCCACCTTCGCAGCTCACGTTGAGCCACCTGACGAGCCAAGCCGGCCACCTTTAGGAATGTGCACTGCAACACTACCATACCTGGCTTTCATGACTCCACCTACAACAATAATCTCTTATAACTTATACAAACATGAGTTTATGCTCTCACCGGTAATAATGGTTTTGCTATTCTTTATGATATTCATGGTCTTTCCATAAGGATCACCTTGATACAACCATCCTTACTCATGTAGGCTCTCAAGCGAAATTAGATTCCTCCTTAGCCTTGGCATGTGTTTCACATTTTGAAGTAGCATCTCGTTGCCATTATA